>OX371217.1:72500-1557758 GCA_947310845.1 Yponomeuta plumbellus
ATTTATTTATAAAAAAAAAAATGGTAATTTTATTCGATAAATGTAATCTATTATCGATACCAATGATATGGTAAAATTTATTGTACCGGTGAAAATGTCACCCAGTATTTCGTTCGACGTACACATCGTGTTTGTGTAGTACGCACATTTGTACGACAATTTGTCCTAAATTATCTGACCTTTTGTTACGTAATTTAGGACAAATTAGTCTGTTAGCTTTTAGAATATATCTCGGGCTCTAGAGTATGCTTCGGTTTTCGCCGAAAGCACACGAGTGTAATACTACTTCCTGCTGTTTATAAAACTTTTCTTCACTATTTTGAAAAGTTACGTGAAGTTATAAATAACAATACAAAACAAAACCTTACCTTATTGCAATACAATCGGTTTTCGCTTGCTCAGCCTCGGTATATAGTAAGGCTTGAATTATATGCGTCCGCGCGACCGAGCGGCCCGGCCACTACACCACGAATTCACAAGCAATTGTGTGTGACGATTTATTAAAATAGCGGCGCGGTCGCGTCTTCGTGCGGCGCGGTCGCGCGGCCCGGCCGCTTTTACGAGTTTCAACGTATTCAGTTGGATCGGTGCATTTAAAGCGGACGGGACGCTCTATTGTAAAGTGACCACGTTAGCGAGAACGTCTGGAGCGCGGAGACGCTCGGGCCGCTTCATATAAATCAAAAAGCGACTTCGCCGCGGTCGCCGGTATCTGCGGCCAAACCGCTCGGTCGCGCGGACGCAATAATTAGAGCCTAAGAGCTAACCGGGCCGTACGGCGCAGGTGTTGGACGAAGAGGCCGAGGTGTTCGTTGTGAAGATGTGGCGTCTGCTCATTTACGAGCTCGAGGCCAAGCGCGCTGGCCTCGCGCCCGCCGCCCCCGCCGCCCCCGCCGCCCCCGCCGCCCCCACCGCCCCGGCCGCCCCTACCGCCCCCGCCGAGCTGGATGGATAATAGGGATACACTGCCAGGGCCCCGATTCTGCTACTGCATTATAGCTCCAGTACAGTACAGTCGACCTTCACATTTTAGCTGCAAAGTCCCCCGTAATGCAACGTAACTGTACTTGATCGGGTCACGTGATGTTTTTTAATTCCACTGTTGCCTAAAACTATTGATAAGTGTGCCCGCGTCGACGTGAAGCGGCATTGGAATGCATTAGCTACGGTGCATTATCGGAATCTAGACCCTGAGTGGCCACTCCAAAAGAAATAATCTGAATTCAATAAATTTCGAGGGAAAACACCTTGTGTATATATTTTTGTATCACCGTAAAATGACTCGTCTGTCGCTGCGTGACAGACTATCTCAAAGTATCAAGTGTTAACATTAATAACATTTTGTTTTATTGATTCTTAATTAAACATTACTCATCAGGATTTGAAGTTGTTTATAAAATGTAATTACACCAGTTTCAGATCGCGTTTAGACTTGTATCTCAAATACTACACGCAATAAAACTTGAACGATTACAATCGTCAGAAAAGTCCAAAAGTCCGAATACAGACAAGATTTTTGCACATAATTAAATCTCTAGTCTTTTTGACTAATAGACTCGCTGTACGACAAACTATTTTCAAACCCTTCGCCCTTACGACCTCTACTCAGAAGAGACGTGGAGCAAAGGCGCGTTAAAGACTCGTGGCCGTTCCAATCCACTTCCATATGGACTGAAGCCAATATGTAGTGAAGGGACAGGACGGCCCATACAGATAAGACGACGCCCTCGACCCACGCCCCTTCGTGTGACCGGGACCTGCGGTCTCGGTCACACGCCCCTTCGTGTGACCGGGACCTGCGGTCTCGGTCTTTGGCCCCGCACAGTCACGACGCGGTCGTAAATTAAGAGATGGAAAAAAATGTGGTTCTTTGTAGATAAAATGTAAAGTTTTATCATTTTAAATTGTCAACGCCAGAATCTAATATGGACACGTTCAAATGGCTGCGGGTTGTTCGCCGTTAAGAAATGCTAGCCAACACATAGCAAATTAAACGACAAATATTATAAAGTCAAGCCACTTCTATGAAACGGAGAAAGAACAAACTCCACTCTACTATTTTTTTCATAGTAAATTGAATGCGGATTTGAACCAATCCGGACTAGGCCCCCTCGGTGGAGTATAGCCTATACCTTCCTCAGGGAAGACCCGTGCCCCTCGGTGGGGACATAATGGGCTAAAGATGAAAATTGAATTCAATACATTTGTTGGTAGACAAGAAGTAATATCCTGTAAATGCCATCACAACTCTGTCTGACCGGTCACCGGCCGATGGATTTACTACACCGAAACAATAACATTTATATTTCATGTTCATTGCTCAAAGAGAGATAGGTACAATTTACATAAGATTATGTACCTGTGTATGCCTTGATCTAGTATTGTTTATTAGAAATGAATTTGATTGCCAATGTTTTCCACTGGTCTTACGTCAAATTACAATATCCATTTATATAATGATTGTTACGTCGCTACGCCTGGAAAATCCGACAAACATTTTTTTTAACCAAATTAGTTTTATTTTTTATTTTGTTAATATTTTCTTAGCCCGACGCGACTGCAAAACTCATCTTGTGCTAGCTAGCTTGAAATGTAAATATGGTAATTATGAAATTATTAAGTTTCTTTCTTTCTCCTGAATATGTCGGTTTTTCCAAGCGCAACAACGATTTCAACTTATTTATAAGGAGGAATACTGGTATGTACCTAACAAGCAAACCGCTATGATGGACTTTTATGTATAATTGCGTCAAGTCTTTAACGTGAAGCACGCGCGAAGGAGCGGGCCCGTGCGTATGAATAATGTTGCTGGACTATTTCCATGTGATGGATAGGTTTAACTCAATATTAGCTATTAAATATCAGATGAGTGACAGTGGACAGTGCCGCACGACTTATGTGCGATAGAATATTCCTTATTGTGCGCTGCGTAAAGTTATGTAAAATTAAATTTTAAAATCGTAATGAATAAATTACTGTTTTGTAAAGATCTGTCTTTTTTTCTATGGTCTAAAAGCCGATACCTTCAAATCCTTTTTTGAACGCTAACATCATGAACCTTTAATACAACAAGTATATAAATCCGTGGCTAACAGTAGATGTTATGTTATTTACTGTTAACAGCTGCCAGCTGCCAAAAAATACAGGGAATAAAACTACTGACATTGACAGGACGCTGTTAACAGTAGAATAACAGACTGCTACCCGAGACATCGGGGGTTAGTCAAGGACCGGGTTAGTAGTAGAACTAAAAAGGTGTCTTCGTGTGACGAAAAATATATACAGCGCCACCAAGTTATCTGTTCAGGTGGGCAAAATTGTAATTAACTAACTAATTGTAGATCCTGTTCCCCATTTTTTGTTTAATTTATTCACTTACTAAGATTTATAAATATATTTTCATTACAATCAAAAGACGGGTTAAAATATTCTCATTTTTCTAGGTAAATTTCTTAAATGTTACTACTAAATTCTCCACTAGCGCCGCTATCAACTGAACAGATAAGATAGTGGCACTGTACCTACCTACGTAATTTATACATTCCTACAAAACATGTTATATTTTTCTGACGCTATTCTGGTTCAAGAATTCGAATTTAACAGATTTAAAAAAGGAGGTTCTCAGGTCGGGATCTTTTTTGAAATTAAAATTCATCAGTAGGTATTCAGTCATTCATTAAACATTGAATTATGGTGAATTTAAATCAATTGAGTAGACTCCGAAGCCTGTGGTAGATAAACATCTGTGACACAGGCCTTGCCTTGCCTTGTGTAGGTGTTTAAAAAATAAAGTCTTAAGTTTTTTTAATGTAGGTTCTCCGATTACTAGAAAATGCGGGAACCGATTTGGAAAATTATTTTTTTGTTTGAAAGAGTGTTCCCATTCTCCCCGAGGTGGGATTATAATGGTGAGATCCTGGAGAAATCGAGAGAACTCTTATAAGGCACACTTGAAGCGACCTTGAGTGTATTCTGTAGTGACTCGCGCATTTGCTTTTGAGAAACAAAATTCTGTGGAGTCGTAGGTATATGGTCGAAAAATCGTGAAATATATTATTATTTTTATTATTATTAGGGCAAGATATAAAGTACCCGAAACCGACGTGCGTCCATGCAAAGACTAATTAATATCGATGAAGCAAAAGTGATTTGTCGGTATCGTGGCAGGTGGCAGTCCCTGGTCTCCTAATTCTAAAGTACCTACCTAATCTACAGTTTTATTAAAAAAAAAACCGACTTCAAAACACTACAACACAGAAATAATTTAAACGAATAGGTATGGCCTTTGAATCCAATGTAGATATGTACATATTGTAGAAATATATTTTGTAGTCGCTGCCGAGAATGTACATTATGTGCTAGCCCTGTAACTTGGCATCGGCACCAAACTACCTCGGTGACTTGGTGTATAGTTTGGACCCCGTTGCCTCTTGCTCCTACTGGTAGTAGGTAGCACGAGGACCAATATCCAACCGGCTAAGCTCCTACCGGTAGCAGCTTAGATAAGGATAAGCATATCCCCGTGCTCCTACTAATGGACAGTCACGTACAACGAAGATTGCGACTTATTAATTAGGTAGCTATTAATATGATGAGGACGCCGGTATATAATTGGTTTAGTATTCTGTGGGATATAAACATTGCACATGGGTATTGTAGTAAAGTCCTACACGTACTATTGGAACTAATAATCCATGGAACTAGTGGGAATAAATGCCCATTCATTTTATAGCATAAATCTAAGTAAAAGTACCAGGACAACATTAAAAGGTAATTATATTTCTTGAATTTTTGGGTCTAACATACGGAAATAGCAAGGAATGAGCTAAAAGTCGACGAAGCGCGAATAAAATGTATTAGCCATACTAAAGTCCCAGACGTATCTACTTTAATTTAATGGAACTAGTGAGAAGAAAAGTAGAAGTACCAGGACAACATTGTAAGAGTTCAAAAATTTCACAATCAAATATTTTTTTTTAGTTTTATTCTGTTAAATGTACATACTAATTGCATATTACCTATGTCACGGTAGGAGCATAAGGACATATTTAGTTCTCGTGTTCGTACCAGTAGGAGCAAGAGGAAACGGGGAGTTTAGAGGCGGTGGATAAAGTAGGCAAACATTGAATTTAAAGGCCATATTCGTTTAAATTATTTCTGTGTTGTGTTTTAAAGTCGGGTTTTTTTTTAAATAGAAAATATTGTAGATTAGGTAGGTACTTCTACTTCCACCTAAAATAAAAGGATCCTAGACTGCAATAGGTAATCGCTGCGTGACCGTGCAAGATGAGCATACCCGTCATATCTCTGAGGCAATGTCGCGCCGAGCAATTGATTGCCAATTGCCACGCTACCACACCTGAGTCGGCAAAAGAACAGCCATAATTTTTTATATTTCTTGCGAATAAAAAAACATCTAGCTGTTTGAGGCCTAACGAATATTGCACAGTGGTAAAGAACAACGGTTGTACGAAGATAAAACAAAAAATAAACTGAATTTTTGAAGAGTGTCTTTAGGAATGATTTTATAAGTCACAAACATAAATTATTCACGCTTGTGAATTCACAAAGTCTGACTGACGCCCGTACGGCGCCTCGCTGCCGCTGCGGCTGCTCACTTGCAGAGGGTGAGTCGGGAAAAACATTTTATACAAAGTCGTCAGTATTAACTTGCACTTGACGTGCCACAAATACTTACATATTATTAAGTTTTTGTTGAAAAATATACCTACTTACACATAATATAAAAAACTTACAATTTAGATACTTATAGATAACCCACCAACTTATTTTTTTTATTTATTTGTTAGCTCTTTCTTTGTACTTAACACTGGTAGGTACCTACCTACACCCATTTGAAACTTCTGATTCTGTTTGCGACTGACAAAAACGTTAGTATGTACCCTTGGTAGGTAGGTACATATTGTGATAATTATATATTTTTTTCAATTTCAAGTATGACGCATTTCAACTCATCAAAACACTCCTCCGAGGCAGTTTAAATAATCTGTTACGTCTTTGACGTTTGTCCCTTTGCCACGAACCCCCACACTAGGATACCCTGTGTCGTGGGAACCAGAAACAGCGACATCACAAACATGTAAACATACAAAACCTGGGGATTTTAATCCCCACCCGGGACTCGAACCCATTCGAACCCGGTACCATTCGCATGGTTAGCTTTACCGCTGCGCCGCAGAGGTCGTCCACATGACGATACGGACTATTTAACTAAGGAATCCTGTTTTATAAATAACACAGTGTAGGTAGGTATTAAATATTAAACTTGCGTCTTATTTCTATTCTACGCGTGCTATAGTGAAACTCGCTAGTGAAGGAACCTCCGTACCTGAGGTCAGTAATCGATGACGCGGCCGGCTGCGTCACTGCTGACGACCCTGCTGGCGTCGCTGCTGACGTCACTAATGGCATCACTGTTGGTGACGTCACTGGGCTGGCGCGGCGTGCGGCCTCAAGGCGAGGACGACTCAGAGCAGGTGCTGTCGTGTGAACATCGCCGCCGTTGAGTCGGAATCGGAAATTAATTCATTTTTGATTTAATTTTATTTGGATTTTAGCGCCTATCTCATCAGCGCTTGAAATTGCTATTCCATGGTAAATAGGCTATCCACCGGCTAATACCTAAACGTGACTGGTTGTTTGGAGGTACCTATCACGTCTGAGAACCATGTCGAAAGACGTGGGTTCAATTCCCACAGGTGGCCACCGAGTTAAAGATTTTTAAGAAATTGACGAATCGGGAAATTGACCAATTAGTGAAATTGACGAGTTTTTTTTTGACGCGGGGAAATGCATTTGCGCACTTCGCCGCTCTGCTGTGAAATTGACGAGTTAGGGAAAATGACGAGTGACTCCCTAGCCCGTACATTTGTAGGTATAAATACCTAGTCTCAGTCCGCGTGTATTTCCATGTTTGTGATGTCCTCATGTTACCACAGAACATCCTAGTTAGCTTGGGACAAGACCACCGCTGCCACCATGTAATGAAACTCACGTATGCAGGACAAAGACTGAGCTTTATTTTCATAATACCCACCTTAATCTATATTCGTGCCTACCCAACAATATACTACACATTGTATGTGTGATATTACTCATTACATGTGTAGCAGGCACAAGCTACAAAGATGTATCGTAGACAAAGCGACTAACTAGTTTGTGTGTGTGTGTGTGTGTGTGTGTGTGTGTGTGTGTGTGTGTGTGTGTGTGTGTGTGTGTGTGTGTGTGTGTGTGTGTGTGTGTGTGTGTGTGTGCGTGCGTGCGTGTGTGTGTGTGTGTGTGTGTGTGTGTGTGCGTGTGTTGTGTTGTGTGCACATAAAGTGACGTGGCGCGTGTGTGTTGCAGACCAAAGAACCAATGCGTTACGATGAGGATGGCCGCTGGGTGTTCGACTACGACAACGCGCTGCCGGTAAGTGCCTCCCCACTGACCCGCTGACTCGCTGCCCTCCGCAGAGTCGCTCAACAACGTTGACTATCTGACCCCGTCCTTTTGCTGACTTCTGCTGACCTTCACTGACTGAACCATCGATGACTAGGTGATCCCCATTGATCGCCACCGAATTTCAATTAAAAAATCTGTAACACTTACCGGCCAACTTCAAATGGAACGTTTTCGCTGGAAATTATCCAACAGCACTCAAACAGGCCGGCATGGCATGAGGCGCGCCAGCTCTGTCACTGATGTAGGTACATCTCGTACCTGTACGAGCAGAGGAGAGCGTGTGCAGCCCTCGTTCTGTCGCACAGCAGATCTTGTTTGTTGGACGGTGGTGGAAGAAGAAGACGCAGTTTATATCTTCATGTTTATTCCCGGCACAGAATTACATAGTTTTAGTACAGAATTACATAGTTTTAGTACCTACTAATAAGCGTGTATTGGGCGAGTGGCTCGAGCCGACTGGCGGGCGGTGGATGGCGGTGTGCTGGACAATGCCAAGCAGACCTTTAAAAAGTTATAAAATATAGCGTTATTAAGTGTTACGTAACGTTTAAATAATTTCGTTTTGTTATTTTAGCGCTATTATATCGTTATGATAACAAAACTCTACGAGAAACTTGACGAAATCATAACTAAGCGTAATAACGTTATTAATAAAGTTATGGCGCTGTTGCCGCTCCGCTCTACGGAGACGGAGGCGTTGCCGCACTGAACGTGGCGGGGAATCACTTGGAGTTGCCAAGTCAGCACGCAGCGATGCACGGCGCTTAGCCCGTACAGTACCCGTCATATCTGCCAGCACTCGGCGCGGCGTCTGGCGCTGCGTCTGGGCGCGCTGCGGTGGCGGCTGCGCTGGCGGGCGCGGCGCGAGCGGTCCTCGTCATTGGAGGCCGCGCCACCGGCCGCACGCAACCTGACGGCCGCCGCCATGCGCAGCGCCTGCCAGCGGCTGTGCCTGCAGTGCAAGTGGCAGGTCGACGGCAAGCACGTGCGGGTTGTGGATCTGCGGGACCCGCGCCTCTTCGACGCGGACCAGTAGCGGCGGCCGAGACGGCGAATCTTGCTTATTTAGATGAAAGAGATGTTTGCTCGCCGATTACCTATATAGTTTTAATGGCTGTGATTCTCAGATGAACAGCGTTTATTTCCGTTCAGACATAGTTAATCTACATAGCTAATAGAAAAAAACTGCTTAAAGTCTGCTGTAGGTACATGTACTTAATTATATGTGTTAAATGTGCCTAGTGTTCAACACATCCAAGATATTGTTTTGTAAGTTTTATTTGTATTAGCTTTAAGTTGATTTGAGAAAAGATGGTCAGAGTGGAGTTTTTTTTTTTCGCTGCCTTTTTCTCCACTACAGACGGCCCCAAGGCAGCGGCTAACATTATACATAACTGTATGTACATTGACATTCAACAAGCAGAATGTAAATTCTTTACGTTGAAATAAATTTCTGATTCTGATTCTATAACAGCAACTGGGCAATCCGATTTGCGCAGATTTATCGATCGTGCAGATTAGGTAGGTATATCGTTCATCGTTGGCCATCGTTCATCATCGTCCTACTTATTACCTACATGTCTAGCAGGCCTCAGTGCTACCTAGCTAATTGTAGTCTGGGTGGATCACCACCATGTGAATTAGGTACTAAAGGAGCTCATAAAATAAATTGTTAATTTAAATAGAAGAAACACGGAAACATTTTTTAAATGAAAATATACAAAATATTAAAATATTCAGTGAGATGACATAATAGCTTAATTTAGTACAACCCGCTTCAAACAGCTCCTCAAACTTTCCTATCAGTCTGTTCGCACTGGGTGCACTTGTAGTTGCCCACTGGGCGCACTGTAACCCCGAACTCGCCAGGAATACGACTCGGAGCTGGACCCGGCGCCGGCGGACTCGGAGACGGAGCGGCCTTCCGCCCCGCTGAACGCCACCAAGCCGCCGCGGCCCGCCGGCCTTACCGTCGACGATTACCAGTTGCGGTAACTGATTTTGACAAAACACGGGCTCACACTGCCTCTCTCTCATCTCTCTCTCGTCCGATGGTTAGCGGAGGTGAGGTGCTTATATGTTACATGCGACTTCATCTTGCATCATGCCGCATTACGACGAATCGCTTGCGGATCAGGGTCTACCCTTAGTAACCCAACTTGTTTGACACCACCCAGTAGTCACAAAGTAGGTGTACCTACGCTACTTTGCGCATAGTCGAGGTCAGGAGTATTGTTGCCTGTTCCAGACAGTTGGCTTTTACCTCTCATTAACACCGGTACATCTTCAAACATATAGCAGAGCACAGTAACATATAAACTTAATGAAGTTCTAACACCACCAATTTACTTTCGTCATCCAACACCGCCCGTCAACCTACAAGAAGTGACAGGTAGGTAGCTATGCTAAGTTTCGATCGCCTTTCAAATGGGGCTTGCATCATAAAATGTGGTGTGCCGCGTTCCCGCAGGTACGTGACGCTCCGCGAAACGTGCCGCAGCGTGTGCCGGCAGTGCGGCCTCGTGGTGCCGCAGATCACCGCCATGGAGGAGACCGTCATTGCCGCCAACCGTGACGCCAATGCCAGCGCCAACGCCAACGCCAAAGCCAAACCATGACACTTTTACCAACACCAACCCCTGACCGCCAGTGCTGATACCCAAACACTGACCGCCAGAGATCTGACATTACCACCAAACTTACATCACCAGTGCTAAAATCAGACAGACAATGTGACAGACAGGTGTTGGCGCTGATTCTCATCATCACTCAAATCGGGTTTAAGTGGGTTAAAGACGGTCTCAACTCCATATCAAGAGTGTTTTATAGGGATAGATTTTAATAAATAAGACAACCACTGTTATTAAAAATGCTTACCTACTAATATTATAAACGCTATTGTATGTATGGATTTTTGTTACTCTTTCAAGCAAAAACTACAGAATGTATTTTAATGAACCTTTACAAAAATATAGTTAATACATTAGAATAACACGTAACACACAACTTATAAAGATATTGGACCTTAGATATGAAAATAAGCTACTCGAAGTGCTATCCTATGCAGAGGAAGTCGCGGGCACCACCTAGTAATAAATCAGTATAAAAACACGGCAAACACTCATCAGAAGCCGTTGAAGTTGTATTTTCTTTTGCCCGAGACTGCAACCTGCATTTGACACTGCATTTGCAGAGTGTTTTAGAAAAATGGGGTTTTAGTACGTATAATTCTCATTTGGGTTCTTTTTACCTCACATAAATAAATATGTTTTAATTACATACTCGTAGTTAAATAAAAAAAACCGGCATAGTGCGTATCAGGCCCAGCACATTGTAGGGTTCCGTAGAAAAAGAGGGTTTTATCTGATTTACAGAACTAAGTACTTCATTATAGTAAATTAATGGATTTTATACGAAGTTTTTCTTTTATTACTTGGTCGCGTAATACTCTTTAACTTGTGAATTTGACTTAGCTGTGATAGCTGTGTGTTTTTCCTTTTTAGTGCATTATATTATGTGCTACTAGCTACGACGATTTTTTACGTTTTTATTAATATACCATTGCGAGACTGTAAGGGATCTTTCTCGACTATGGCACCCTAAAAACGTAGGAAGGTAAGTACTCCGTTGTTTCAATCATCGAGTTTACTGTTGAGTGTGTTTCATGTCGATAACAGCAAGATCAATATGCATTTACTTTGTGCTCACACTATGCATCTTTTATTAGGTAGAAAACAACAGGAGTGTAATAATAATATTATTATGATATTTGACAGTCGGATAAACGAAGGTGCACTCATTACAGTGTACTCGTGGTTGGTTGGGCTGGGCTTGTGGTTGAGTTGGGTTTGGGCGTGTTAGGTCGTTGAGTTGCTGGGCTTCTTTTGATCTTGAATAATAATTTTATACTTCGGAGAACTGTAGTTTTATTTCGATAAGTGATAAAAATAGAAAGAAACAAAATAAAATATAATTAGTCCGTGATCTCGTTGAAAGGTGTATGTAAATGGATATCAAATTAATTTAGAAATGCGTGACGTAATTTTAATTTTTGCTTTAAAATAGGACAGTTTGTGAAAGTTGATCGATCGGGAAAGTAGACCGATTGTACCGGAGGGATTTTTGAAACAAATTTAGGACAGAAAAAATATATAAATGGTGTAAAAAGGTTTACCTACACCGTTACAGCTATTATGTAGAGTCTCCCTGCTCCGCGTCTGTGATCGCGATCAAGCGAGTCTAGCGCGGCCGCCCCATGCCGCGTGCGCTGCGGCTGCCCGCGCTCGCCGCGCTGCTCACTGTGCTGTTCACTGCGCTGCTCAGTGCGCTGCTCACTGCGCTGCTCAGTGCGCTGCTCACCGCCGGCGCCGCAGTAAGTCGCCAACTCCTTGCAGGCGCAGTTTCCTGTCCAGCCAGTTGCAGTTGTTGCTGACAGTTGTTTTTTTTAACATAAGTTGTTTGAAACTGTTAATTTTGCTAAGCTCAAACTCTAAATATTGATTGTCACTATGTAGTTAAGTTACGTAGAAAAAGTTTTTTGTAAACAAGGTAGGTAGGTACCTACTTAGCTTAGCTACCTTTTATAGGTAGCGTAACATGTAACTTAAAGAAGATGACAACTAAACTAAACGAAAGAGTTATTGAAACACTTTCTGGTCAAATTGTGTAAACACTGTTAGGTACGACACATACAAACCGAAACGCACACAGTCGCATCTGGGAGGTACCTATGTAAAAATATAATTAATTAGAATCAACTAGTTAAGTAAGTTTAATACATAGATAGGTATCTGAAGAGTAAAGATATATTAAATGTGGTCTAATATAAATTTATTTTTTCGTTAGATATTCTTCAATTTCGTTTTGTCAAATATTCTTCAATTGTATTTTCCAAAGCTGCGGTAAGTGCGCCAGAGGTAAGTCAGGTTATGTCTCGGGAGAAAGTTTTAGTAAACTCTTAGAATTCTAGAAAACATAGGCAATAGATCTCAGATACGTGTCGTCATAGGTACTTATCTAAGGTAGTAGGTATCTCCTCCATTGTACGTAGTACCTAAGGCAAGATGTACTAGTTTTGACACTTCGTCAACGTATCGATAGTAAAAGTTCGCAATTATAGTGAAAGAATTGGCTAATGAGTGAGAAGAGCACGCTGATTGTTGCCTAAGTTGCGCTGTAGGTAGTAGTAGAACTTCACTTTATTGAAGTAAGGCCTTTGGTCATACAGAAGGGACGCGCGGAGCGCGAAAAGGAAGTCGTCTTTCCAAATCTTACAAAATGTTTTTAGTGGACGGGACAAAGCTCACACAGACGAGACGGGACGAGGGCGCCAACTCCATAGAACCTACGTCCCTTCAGTGTGGTCAGGGTCTAGGTTCGATACATCCGTGTAATATCGAGCTTGCGTTCCAGCAAACGGCGCAGAGTGACGAGTTGCCGGAGGCCGCGCTGGCCGCGCTCATGCAATCGGGTGAGTCGTAAATCGCGCCGTAACGCTGCGTTGACGCGCCGTATCCGCTGCGATGCCGAACCGTAACCGCTGCGCTTTCTATAAGCACCGCCGCGTCAGAGCCATCAACTATCACCTTTAGTATTAGTTTGTTACTTGTTTTTTTAGTTGTCTTTATCTTCATGAGAGAGGGCTGTGTTCTGCAGTGGTCGTTAGATAGCTGATGATGATGATAATATCTGTCATCTTTACTGTCACTCAAACCCTCAATAGTTATTACATAACATACCTTAAAATGTCATAGCTAAATGTTAGCCATGTTATTTGGCCAAAGTAAACAGACAACGGAAAGGACGCGTCGTCTTTTCAAATCCCTTTCATACAAAACTTGTTCGTGTAGGCATCATCCCGTCCCGAGACAAGACAAGGCGAGAGCGCGAACTCTATGGCGTGTTATCTTTGCCAAGTTTTGCCCACGTCCCTTTTTGCCACGTGCCCACGGTAGTTTTGTCGTGCAGTGCAATGGACAACCGGCACATGACTCTACTGATCCTCTACTATATGATGCGGTGTCGACCGCCCGAGTGCTCTGTCAACGAACTCATGGAACATTCGTGTTCGCAGCGGAGGCGCGCTCGCGGCAAGCGCAGGCCGTGCTGCTGGCGCTGCGGCGGCGGCTCATGCAAGACAATTACGATTACGACCCACCCCCGCCCCCGCTTCCGCTTCCGTCCCCGCTCCCGCTACCGCTCTAGCTCCCGCCTGCGCGCACGCGCCGCACCTTCCGCTGACGCAGCAATAAACGCTCTGCTCGCCTCGAGACTTTCATTTCACTGACAAGGGCCTGTTAGTGCATTGTAGTCAAATGAAATGCATGAATGCGGCGATTGCATTTCATTGCCGCTTTCAGTCTATAGGTACCTACGTACCAAACCTTCTAGGCGTTAATGGTATAAAAATCGTGACATGCTGTTATTGAACTATAGTGCACTAGCAGAATTGAGTTGACTGATTTAGCCTACTCTGAACTGTCAAATACATGGCTACATATTTTGACACTGGAGTCGTCTAAATGCTTAACCCGAAGCTTACGTGATATAAGGGCAGCGTTCTTATTACACTAATCTTCGGGTTCACCATTTAGACGATTGTAAAGTGTCAAAATATGGTCCCTGGCGGTTCGGTGCATGAACCTTTAAGTATATAAATCCGTGGTTCGGTGTAGATCAAATCAGAAAACTCCATAGAGTACCTAGTTAGTCCTCCCAACGTAGAGCGCCCCATCCCTCCTATTAATATAATAGGTAATTGCATTTTTATTATTACGTGTGACTTTGTTATTGTTACGTGTGATATATATTTTTTTTTTTTTAATACGTTTGATTAATTTTTAAATCGTACCAGCCGGACACGGGCTCACTTAATACCTAAATTTTGACCTTTTAACTTTAACCATCTCACTTCTCTGGGCTCGGCACGCCGTTCCCAATGGGTATCGGCAGAATACCAGCGCTGGAGTTTTTTTTTTAAACTCTCAGCACATGCTGAGTCGAAACCCGTTTGCATTTGCCACACACACGCTGCCATGTTTTTATTATTGTTGTTAATATTGTTTCTCTTCTCTTTTCATACTGTCAAGCTGTGTTTGTACCAAGGATGTTATTACATCCATGGTTTGTACCTATGCCTTGTGTATGTTTCTGTATTGTCTATGTTTGCTATGTGCTGTTGATCTTGATTCAATATATGATGATATGTGTACGTGTGTGTGTCTTATTTAAAATAAACGTTTTATCTATCTATCTATCTATCTTTACGCAACAGTTCATTATATTGGGTTACTTATCCACTTTCGGGTTTCCGAAGTGTTGAAATACATATAGGGTATTTCACATATATAGGTTAAATTTGACGTTTCCACAGTAGAGTTACGAAGTGGCGTCCTAGCCCATTTTCCAGGGAGTTCGCACCCAGCTGAAGCGGGAGTAGGGAATGCAGTCCCGCAAGATATTATCAATCCAGGTATTCGCTGGACTGAAACGTCTCAGTCCCGCTGGATTCAGGTATCTGCATAATCCAGCAGGTTGGACTTAGTCCTCTAAACCTCTTAACCTCATATTGCAACAAAAAATGTGGACCAAAGCAGGATTCGAACCAGCGTCTCTATAGTACCTATACCGTTTGAACCAACTAAGATATTCGGACTTTGCTTCGTCTCTGACTCCAAGCCTTAGCTTAGCAAAAACTTGATGGAACTCATGTAAAATAAATTAAAGATACTTTGGTTTAACACCGCCGCAACCCCGTCATTATGCATGATCATTTATGCAGTGTCAGGAGCGTCATTTTGTGTGCTAAAAAGAAATTTAATACCCTTTTGGTAGGATAAATTGCTACCTCGGTAAATGTATTGCGCCATTTTTTCAGATTTTGCAAAATCAGTTACAAAATCACGTTTTATTACAAGAATATTACAATACCTACGGCCAGTGGGAGGCCTATTACAAGCCCACCGGTACGACGAGGAGAACCGAACGCTACCATATTAAATAGATGACAGGTTGCCTATTTTGTGATGCTATTTTTTTTGCAGTTTATAAAGTAACTCTTCAGGTGAATGAAAACAAAATTAAATCTTATGGGACCGACACAGTTTGCTTAGAAAAACTTTTAATTCAGAAACAGGTGAACACAACGGTATGTCAGCTGAAATATTTTTTTCGGCCTAACTGACCGACCGGACACCAGCGACTATTGAATTATATTAGTCAACATACTGGTATTTTCTGAATGAAAATACCACTGGCTATCCCTTCAGATTCATAAAAAAATATTTAAGCAGAAATATACTTAAGCATGTGCATAAGAATATCGCTACTCGCCACAGTAGAAGTTTGCACTCGGCCGACAGTGGAGGGCCGCGTGCGCACTCGCCCCGTCCCGCCCCACCGCCGCCCCGCCCCGCCCTCGCCGTCACCGCCCGCCATGCCGCGCGCCTGCCTGGCGCTGTGTCTCGCGCTCGGCCTCTGCTCAGGTTTCGGCTTCGGCCTCGGTGAGCTTGTATCAGTGTATCTACGGTCCCGCTTCTCATTATTTCACTGGCTTATCATAGCTACCTACTTTTGGCCTACCACACAAAATATACTATGGCAAAACGGAGCCCCTATAGAATACTAGCTGATTCGGTAGTCATTGTTTTGCCATGTAAATTTTGCCTATGTTCAGTTCTCAGACGTACAAACATAGACATAAATAATAGAGTCTGTCCTCGGGCGCCACAGAACTGCAGACGCGCGTCGACAAGTCGCGGTTCATCGTTGCGGCGCTGCGGCGGCGCCTGCTGCTCGGAAACGTGGACGCACCGCACGGCGTCATCAACGACGCGTGGCGCCCTGCCCCGCGGCGCCCTGACCCGAGGCACCCTGACCAACGGCGTCTTGACCCGCGGCGGGCTGATCTGCGGCCCCCACCCCCGCCCCGCGTGACGTCCGGCCGCGTCAACCGCGCCGGCAACCAGTTACCGAGAGCGCCCTCACCGGCGTCCTCACCGGCGCCCTCACCGGCGTCCTCACCGGCGCCCTCACCGGCGCCCTCACCGGCGCCCTCACCGGCGCCCTCACCGGCGCCCTCACCGGCGCCCCCGGTGAACACCGCTGCGTCCCCGCCGGCGCAGCAGTTGCAGCATCTACTAGCGCAGCTCTCACTGGCACAGAGCCCATTGTATTTGGGCGGGAATATGAATATGTATCCGGGTGGAAATATCTACCACCAGGGAAATTCGTTCCCGGTTGGAAGATTGTACTCGGGTGGAAATATGTACTCTGGTGGAAATTCGTTAACGGTTGGAAGTGTGTTCCCTGGTAGAAACTTGTACCCAGGCGGCAACATGTATCCCGGTCCCCCAATGACCTTCCGCTCTGGGTGATTGGTAAAAAATACTTAGGTACCTATAAGACTAACCGGAGACCTAGATCTAGATCTAGGTATATCTGTGAGGCTGACTTTTCAATTAGGTACACAAAGTGATTGGGGTCAAAACATATATTTTTTGTAGCTGAAGTCCATTAGTTCGCTTAACTGTTAGTCGTATAACGACAGTCTGAGCCGATAACAGTCGTAATAAGATTTATGTATATACTTTTAATTCGTATAAGTAACCCGGAAAATGTGTCAATGAATGTTACAATGATCATAAATGAATATTAATGATTAATTTATATTAATAATTTATTTTATAATTTATTTATCTATCCATCTACAAATTATTAACATTGATTACCCTAGACAAGGGCCTCGATTCTGTTTTTTTTTTCTTTTTATTTAGGATACTAACAGTTTCTTACTTGAAAAACAGGAAAAAAAATTTACGTCTAAACCTTGAGATCCATAAAATAATAAAAAAATGTGAACATAAAGGAGCCCATTATGGACAAAAAACAAATACAAAATTCACAAATCAAAATTATCAGCATGGCTTACAAAACACTTGATTGCTTAAAAGAAAACTAAACAAAACAATGTTTTCTCACCAATGTCTTGAAAGAATAGTAGGATTGAAAGAAAATATCAATATCTGAGATATACTCATTATAAAAATGTTAAGCACGTCTGAAAAAAGAGTTTTTAGCGTAGTTGGTACTACATTGGGGTATATAAAAGGTATGTTTATAGCGAGAGGATGATCGAGGAACTTGAAACCATATTTGTTCTAAAAGGTGTGCTGAATCGATTTGATTATTTATTATTTTATAAAGGAAAAGGATATCTAAATAATTTCGTCTGTTTTCTAGAGAAGATAAACCATGTCGCTCTGCAGCAGATTTGTAATTTGTGAAATAATTACCTGTACGATAATCTAAGGATTTAAGAAATTTGTTTTGTATCTTTTCTATGCGTGATATATGGACAACGTACTGTGGGTTCCACACTACGCAACTAAACTCTAGGATACTGCGAACAAAGGCATAGTATAAGATTTTCAAAGACTTAGCTCTCTTTAAAGGTTTTGACAACCGTAGAATTAAACCAAGTCTTTGAAATGCTTTTGTGAAAATGTTGTCTATGTGATAATTAAAATGTAATTTTGAATCTAAAGTGATTCCCAGGTCTCTAATTTTTTCAACACGTTTGATCAGTTTACCATCAAATCTGTAATCGTAATGCAGTGGATTGTGTTTTCTTGAAAAGGTGATTGTGTAGCATTTGTCTGTATTTAAAATTAACTGATTATATTTACAGAAATTACTAAAACTATCCAAATCTCGTTGTAGTTCGTGACAGTCCTTTTCGGAATGAATGATTTTAAAAAAATTTGTATCATCGGCATACACGAGTTGGGCTGAATTAGAGATAGAACCACTCACATCATTTAAATATAGAATAAATAGGAGCTGACCTAAATGGGAACCTTGGGGCACGCCTGAACCGATTGGCAAAGATTTGGAAGTGTAGCCCCTCAAAGACACAGCCTGACTCCGATTTCTAACATAAGATTCCAGCCACCTAAGTAGATCGCCATGTATACCGATCTCTCGTAGCTTATCTAGAAGAGTGTTATGTTTTATTTTATCAAATGCCTTAGAAAAATCGGTATACACGGCATCCACCTGAAGACCACCATCCATAGCATTTAGGATAAAGTCTGTATACGTAACCAGGTTCGTATCTACGCTTCGACCCTTGAAAAATCCATGTTGTTCCGGAGCTACAAGACGCAATACAGCTGATGTAATTTATTGGGTAACAAACTTTTCTAATAGCTTGCCAAATATACTAAGTTTTGAGATGGGTCGGTACTGCTTCACATCGTGACGGTCACCCCCTTTTGGAATTGGCGTCACGAGAGCTTTTTTCCAAACGGTTGGGAAGACGCCCTCAGATAGAGACTTATTATAAATTATCCACAGAGGAAAACACAATTCATCGGCACAGTTTTTTATTAAAAGAGGATGGATTCCGTCAGAACCGGCCCCCTTGTTTGTATCTATATACTTGAGGTACTTAGCTAATTGATCCTGGCTAAAATGTAAAGAAGATATGTCTACTATTGTTGAGGTTGAGGGAGAGAAGGGACTGGAAGAAGAAGTGTCGGTAACAAAAACAGAGTAAAAGTACTCATTGAATAAATTGCAGATGGAATTCCCATCGGATGCTGTAATTACACCATTCGTCATGTGGTCAGGTATAGCATTTGCAGAAAATTTTGATTTAATGAAAGACCAAAAATATTTGGTTGACTTACTTATATTGTCCTCTGCATAGCTAATGTAATTATTAAAACATTCTTTTTCCAGTCTCTTCGCCCTAGCTCTGAGACAGCTGAAAGTTTGGTAGTCTAAAGGGTTATTGTATAATTTCCATTTAGCATGATATTTACGCTCCTCTCGCAGCACTTTCATCAATGTTGGAGTGTACCAGACAGGATATCCGTTTTCTGAAACACGTTTTGTGGGTACGTATTTACTAATTAGTTTAGCCAAAAAAGAGTAAAAATAGGTAGTGGCAGTTTCGACATCTAAATCAAGTAATACACTCCAATCATGAGCCTTTAATGAGTTTTTAATTTCATTGTAATTCGCAGCGTGAAACAATAAAGTGGAGCGGGTATTTTCTTTTAAAACTGGCGGGGAAATAAGAGATAATGTAATTTCAAGAGCCCTGTGATGGGGGTCCTCAGTGGTCAATGGTTGCGTGCAGTGTACAACATTACAATTTAAGTTACAAAAAATGAGGTCCAGAATACGTCCATTTTGATTTTTACAATGATTAAATTGATTTAAGTCTGAAATGGCCATAAAATTGCATTATATTCCAATTACAGTTACATGGTCGGGTCAAGTGACATGTTTTTTAATTCCATTGACGCGTTGAATTACAACAATCCGATTTGAAGCGGCAATGAATTGAAATCGACGCAGTCATAAAATGTATAGTCAATCTTATTCAGAGCTGCAATCATCCATAAATTACGTCACACGTGAAGGAGGAGGGAGGGGGTCGACGAAGCGTGATATTGTGTGACAGGGGGGTGGGAGAGTCCTAAATTTCGTGACGTCACATTTCAAAATCTATTATGATCTACGTGTGTTTAAATACGAACTTAACAAAAAAATCAAAAACATTTGCAGCTCTATCTATAACTGGCTCTATGCAACTTTCTCGGAAATAAAACTAATTTCGGAACTGCTGTCTTAATTTAATAATTTATGTATGTAAAATTGAAAATTTTGTGACGCCACACTAGGGAGGGAGGGAGTCTCACAAATGTGACCAGCTGTATCAAGTACGGGCGGAGGGGTAAAAAAGAATACGAAATAATGAGGAGCGGCGGCCGCGGGCGGGGCGGTCAGAGGCAGCCCAGGTACGAGGACTTGCAGCACTTGCGGCAGCACGGATACACGTTCTTCTTCTGGCTTCCCCAGCGCGGGCACTTCTCGTTGTTGGCGTTGAGCTGCGTCTTCCAAGCGCGGATCTTCCGCTTCTCCTCTTGCTGCAACCAGATCCAAAAGAGATGGCTAGAGTTTCAACTTGGCATGTTTCACCTAAAATTCATCAGAAGCAACATTTTGTCAATTTTACCGACTATTGTACCTATTAACAGCGCACTGTGGTTGTAACATCAAACCAAGGCTCAATTGATATTCGATCATTTGGAAAATGCATTTATAATGTAAGTATAATTTTATTCTTGAACAGACAAACTTACATGTCAAAATTTTACAAATAGCAAATCTCGATGCATTTAGCAACGTCAATTCAATTAGCTTTTTAATGTAAGAGTACCAATAGCAGCCTCAAAACATATTATAGCACCATCATGAAAATGTCCATTTAACGCATTTGTGTTATGAAGTTCTGTTGCAAACTTACATTATAAGAAATACGCGTCGAATAGAAGACCTCCCCTATTTTTTGGAGTCGTAAAAAAATTACTTTATGACAATGTATAGTTTGTGAAACATTTTCATGTTTAATGTTGTGAAATGACGGATTTGCGTTACGTTGTTTGTTGTCTGAAAGTTAGTTTAATAACTGTCGGACATTCGGAGGGGACCTTTTTTTGTGTGTTTATATCTGGTAGGTCTGAGAATAGATCGTAGGCTAATTATGGCAAAACTACGTTTTTTGAGTCAGCTAGTAGAAATACATTAAGGACATTACATTATCTTCATTACCTTCATAAAGATCCAGTCCCGCAGTCGCTGCAGGACGGACTTCTTGTTGAGCGCCTGCAGGGTATCGGGCGGCGTCGTCTTGCCCTTGATCTTCGTCTCCACGAAGCCCTCTTCATCCAGCTCTAGCTTCGCCAAGTCTCCCAGATTGAAGAATTCATACCTGCATATTATTGAAACTCCATATACATTGACACGCCTGCAATCCATCAGCCCCCATGGATTCGCGCTGAATTCCCTGTACCATAGATAGCGAGGCTGCTTCCGTGTGCTAAACTTAGTGCTTATTACAGATAGTGGTGGTTATAATACAATCATAAAAAAACAGAAACTACTTACATTACAATCTCAGTACATGATTAGTTTTTCGTTTTTATAGTGGAATAGTTAACCGGTCACGCGACGACACGTCCCGGTGACCTCAGCGGGCGCCCTCGTACTGGTTTGTTTACATATATCGGAATGACCGAGGATAGCACCTAGAGCAGTTTTCTGAAAGCAACCTAACTCAACTAGATCCTTTTCACGCCCCCTTTTTTAAGTTGCCTGTGCCCCAACTATGTCCATGTCTGTGTCTACCCCAAGGAGACATTCGCAGACAGCTCCTTAATCTCTCATAGGTCAAGAAGCATCCAAATAAACTTCTGTAGCACTCTGCAGGAACGGTTTAAGCATCCGCTATGCAAATTCCTCAGAAAGCGATGTCAACTTTAAAGAATTAGAAACTCTATTATAAAATCGAACCTCATGGCGACACTACCTACCAGTATTTAGCGTTCTTTATGCCCTGGGCCTTTCTTAGGTCAGTTTCGGCTTCCGGCGCCGGCGGGGTGGACAGGGGGGCCAGGTGGCCTTTATGATCGGGGCGGTGGGGGCCCTGCTGGGCGGCGGGCGGGGCGGCCGGGGCTGGCTCGTCCTGTGCGGTCGGCTCGTCTTGCTCGCCGCCCGCGCGGTACCCGGCTCCAATTAGATTCTCCTAAATTAGAGAAAACATTCAAAGTACACATACTATACATGAGCTCACGCCTGTATCCCAGACAGCTTGGCAAAGATCAGGGAGTGCCACGATCCTGATAAATCACTTTCGCTTTCTCCACATTCATTAGTAGTTGCATGCACTCCAACATTTAACATCTAAATGTGTATTTAATTCTTAAAAAGTAACGTTATATTTTTTTAAGCGATTTTAATAGCTTGCGCAGACGAGGGATTTTTGTCCGCGGACTTTTTTATCCGCTAAAATAGATCGCTTACAATAGTATCGAGTAACGCAAACGAGGGATTAAAACTACCGTGCAAAAAGTTTCCTGAATTACCGCGGACATGCAGAGAGCGGACCGGACAAAAGTACGCGGGAGTCTCCGAGAAAAATAGAACTCGTGTGTGTGACTAGGCGAAGCAACGCACATGGCGAACTTTAGTCCCCGTTGAAATATCCATTTGTTATAGGGGATCAAAGTACCACAAGAGAATTTGGTCTTTAATACACCTTTACGGCATAATTTAAATTAACTCTGGTTTTGGTAATCTTTCGAGGCAACAAGCCATCGATGAAATGTACCGTCGAGGCCAAGACCCTTCGATGTGTTGTTCTTTCGAGGTAATGATCCATCGACAAAACGTACCATCGAGGTAGGGACATCGAGGTATCGCCATTCGAAGTGGAGTACGAGACCCGTATTTCGCACACCGTGTGCGTTGAGTTCGCGGTAAATCCGCGGAGGACTTTTTATTCACGGAGCGTACTTTTTTCTCCGGGGCGGAGAAAAGTCCGTCGTCTGCGACTAAGCCCTTAAGAAGGAGGCCCTGCCTGGTTGTACCGGCGCCGAGCGCCCTGCAGCCGGTCCTGCAGTCGCTGCAGCTGCAGCAGGCCGGACAGGCCGGACAGGCCGGACAGGCCGGACAGGCCGGACAGGCCGGGCGGCGCCGCCGCGTCGCCGCTGCGGTTGACGGAGTGCAGGGCCTCTGCTATGGCACCCTGCAGCTGCTGGTACAGCGCCTCCTTAAAGGCAAAAGCTTATTTGGTACAAACATTTGGCTGTTGGCGTCATAGTAACTTTTGTTCAGCTCGCTGAGACCTGTTTTATGATGAATCGCACATGGCTATTGGGCTGAGGTACAAAATTGCATTCTTTTGACAGCCGTAATATATATTTTTTTTAGTTCTTCTGAAAACGGCTCATTGGCGTCAAATTTAAATTCAATGCTATTGGTGCCCATGACAGCCCTACCCATGAGTTCTTAACGAGTAGATACTAATCGCTGTACAATTTATGTGTTACCTTCACTTGCTCCAGAGCTGCAATCTCCTGCTGCGTGACGTCATGGGTGACGTCACCGGTGCCACTGGGCGTGGCGGCGGCGGCGGCTAGCAGTAGGAGCAAAGCGGCCAGGAGCATCATCATTCAGGTTCTATTATTAGAAGAAAAATACGAGTTGCTACCGTTACCTATGTACCGTTAAGCTTAACGTTATTGTTTTCTTTCACGCCAGTATTCTTTTTTAAAGAACTGAATAAATGAATTGGACGTAGCCCTATCCAAGGTAGAGATGTGAAACTGATTACAATTTTTAACAAATTTTTAAGTATTTTCCAGTTATCTTGTTGGAAAATTAATAAAAAATTCTCAACATTGTTAAATCCTACACAAAATTGGACCCTGTTACGTAATAACATTCCAACGCAAAATTGTGACTTGAAAAAATTATAGGTACCTACATCAATAATTTTTTTTTATTACATTGCTTTTTCTATGTTTTGTTAAGAGGTGTTTAATATGATAGTGATTACAGATATAATTTGTCCGAACAAAAACGAGGAACATAACTATGTTATGCATAAACAGCGGTTTTGTCGAAAGTTACTTATTGTGGGTTGGAATGTTTCTTAGTAGCACATGTTACAGTTTATAAGCGTTTCTCAGAATATTACTGGGCTTAATCTACTGTTAACAGCTGTCAGCTGTTGTGGTTGCACTTGTGACAATTTCACAGCCTGTTGGTGGTACCTACGCATTGTAGATAATCGCAATTTAATGAACATTTATTTAATTTGGATTTTTTCGTAACAAACGGAATAAGTATTATAGGTACTTGTTTACATACCTACTATGTGGTTTAGATATTCGTTAAAATTTCGAGATTTGCTAGCAATCTTGTTGCACATGGGCAGTGAATGTGTTTTCTTACCTGAACATAAAATTTGTAACATATTGCAACACAAATGACGCATGACGCGGCGATAACATACGTTGTAGACTTTAGTTTTTCAATTTTGTTTCAGAATTTTTATGTTGCGTTTCAAATTACTGTAAGTAATTATTCGATAAATAATTTATCGTTTTTCCTTTGTGATGTGTTAATTTATCTTAATAAATGTAATTATACTAGATGATTTGAGGATATGATATCGATAGCGAACTCGTTCAACGTATAAAGTTTCAACTGTATAGCACCTATACTTATGGTTTTAATGATATCTAAAACTCCCCAGCTGACTAACGATCATAAAAATTCATCACTCATATTTCTGAAGTCCTAGAAAGCGAAACCAAAAGCTCCATCATCTCTTCTGTGTCTGTCTTCTTGTCTACGTAAAACGTAGACAGGGCCAAGCCTGAGCGATTTCAATCGTCTAACTGTCAAATCCTTGCTAATTTACCAATTAATTTAGCATTTAAATGTGAGAATTAGTTAGCTAAACTCCGCCAATATCCCACAAGCACTATGCGGTTAGTTATCTACTGCACCGCTTTTTCCCACTTTTTCAAGCAGAAGCAAGACACGAACACACCACCACCGCCACCAATATACCTACCTGTGTGAGAAAATGCGACGCGTTTCGTCTCTATTAATTTAGACTTGAATTTTATAGGATTGGTTTTTTTTTTGGATGTTTACATGTTTGTGACGTCGCTGTTTCTGGTTCCCACGATACAGGGTATCCTAGCGTGGGCCAAAAACAATGTATGTGCCTGTATGTAAACGTTAAATAGGATTGGATTGGTGTGTGTGGAATGAAGTGAGCGGTAACAACTCGGCGCCGCGCCATACTAAGTTTTATGGAAACTGTGCAGAATTAGATTCAATATTAATTTATTGCCTTAAATGAACATTGTGTGAGACGTTACATAAGGCCTCGCCGTAAGCTGTCAGCCCGACACTCCAGCCAATGTGACGAATCGAGCCATTTGAGGCGTTTTAGCGCTAACTCGCCGAGACCAGACGCCAGCAGCTGAGAAATTAATGTAATTATGGTACCAAAGGCTTTTAAAGACTTTTAAGTACTTCTGACTCAGATCCTCAGCATTTCCTTCGGTTGTGATTTGAATTTTGACACCAGACCGACTCCATCGAGGCACCATTGGGTAGGTACAGTCGAGGGCACATCTAGCCTTGAACTATTTTTTTCTAGTTACAAGTGAAATGTTTATGATAATAACATAGGTTGACTGGTAGAAAATGCTATTTAGCATTAAGTACGCCTTTGTCCCAGACGTGTGTTTTGTGGAATACCGAATTTAAACGCCGGAAAAGTAATTATGCTTTGTTCGTTTCATTGATTTTAAATAGTTATCATAGTTCTGATGTCCGCGCATTATTAGGAAAAATCCTCAAATAAATATAAAGCCCGTAACTTTGCGTGAAAATTGCACGGTGTATCTGCTGTCAAGTGTACTTGCATTGTCTTATTACATTAGAGGTGGCAACTAACTGCATTTGAATCCTCATTCGCGTGTTATTTGTTCGGAAATCGGCGCTGCGTTGTTCGATAACCGCTTTGCCGGCTCCACAGAATCCTACAGAAGTGCCGCCGTGCGATCACTGGCTGGGCCGCATTTAATATAATTACCTTATTGTGATGATGACGACCTCTGTGGCGCAATGGTTAGCGCATCCGCCTACTATGCGAGAGGTCACGGGTTCGAACCCCGGCTGTTTTCGGCTTGGATGTTTACATGTTTGTTTCTGGTTCACACGACACAAGGTATCCTAGGTCGTGTTTTTATCTAAATGTTTATAATTCAATATCTATTTCATCGTCATGCTTGAGATAAACATATACTTGTGACTCTCAGCTACGACTCAATATTGTCAATTGTTTCTTTTCTATTTTTCTTTTTCCTGTTTGATGTAACATTATTTCTTTTGCTTAATTACATACACTTTTGAAGTTATAAAGTGTAAGTAGGTAGATACATACATACTTAGCGACCAAGCGTGGCGACCACAGTGAATTAATTAATTAAGAACTAAAATTTTGTATAAGCACTACACATTATTAACATTATTCAATCTCTGCTCACCAATGATTAAGCTCTGAGAATCAGAGCGACACCTGGTCGGACTCTTCCGACAGAAACATAATGGAATAAAGTAATAATAAAGACGTTTTTCCTTCTTTTTACTTTTATTTCGATTCAATGTCCATTGCGTAGATGAGTCTTTCTACTCGTTGTTCTGGGGGTAGATCGACTGCGCTATGTGCATCGAATTGTAAACTACGAATTGTAATTATATGTATGAAATAAAATTTACTTTATTTTACCAATACTACCGAATTTACTAAAGTTAACACAGAAAGAAAAATATACTTTGAAGGAAAATACGAAAATACTCTCGTTTGATGATGATGTAGGTACCTTCACAACACAACACTGTTTAAAAAATATGTATTTTTAAAATCTGGGAACATAGAACTATACACACTTACATACGAGGTAAACCATTACCCTCCATTTGGGCTCCGCCGCAGTTGGTTAAAAAATGTTTCAGAAGCTTCTGTACCTTACACAACACGACCGGGACTCGAACCCGGTCCCGCGAAATCACTTCCTCCCGAGCCGTCAGTTCCACAATCACATTGTTTAGGGGAGCGCTGCTTTGTTTACGTCTTGCTGATATTGGAGGGGTTTGCGTAATTTATGTTTTTTTATACATATAAAAATTTCGTGTCGCAATATATGTTATTGAACTCTTCCGAAACGGTTTCACCGATTTTTAAGATTTTTAGGGTTTTTTTAATCATAAAGCATTTATTTGTGGAACATAGGCATTTTTAGGTACATTTGGTATTCAGTCAAGTTTCAGATCGCTATGTCCTGCCATAAAGGCGTACAAATATATTATTTTGTCGGTATACATAATATGAAAATCTAATAGTTATTAATAGAAATTAAAATTAAGTAAAATAATAAGAATGTCATATTATAGAATAAATTAAATCAGACAGCACAATGATTAATTAACATTAATAATATGTTTAAAGTGTACACATCAATCCAAAGTCACATAATATAACAATTACAAATTAGTTATGTTTTATCATCCATAAATTCATTTACAGAATAGTACGATTTCTCGACCAGATATTTGATATAGGTTCCGTACCTCATAAGGAAAAAAACGGGACCCTTATAGGATCACTTTGTTGCCAGTCCGTCCATCTGTCCGTCAAAAGGGCAGACTGCTGTGAGAATTCGCGGTTGATAAGAGTACCTACGCACACCCGGTATCCCACAACTTAAGACAAATGGGCGGCGTCTTCTCCTATGACAATTAATTTTGGAAAACTATGATTATCGAATCACCTCGATTCGTAAGTTCGAAGGTTTTTCGTGATTAGATCTAATTTGAAAGTGTAATTATGAGTAGACTAGCTTTCGCCCGCGCCTCCGTCCCCGTGAGCTTTAGTTCAAAATTTTGCAACCCCGTTCACTCCCTTAAGGGTTAAATCTAGAAAAAGCGGCGAAAGACGTGTTCAATCAATTGTGTTGAAGAGTATTTATTTTAAGTTTCAAGAAAATTAGACAACATTCTTTATACCTCCCATACAAATTTTGGCAACCCTTTTCGCCCCCTTTGGGGTTGAATTTTAAAAAATCCGTTCCTACATTATATAGACCCTCTGTGCAAAATTTCAGCTTCTTAGGTCCAACGGCTTGATCTGGGCGTTGATGAGTGAATGAATCAGTCAGTCAGGACTTTGAATTTTATTTATACTGGGTGACATTTTCACCGGTACAATAAATTTTACCATATCATTGGTATCGATAATAGATTACATTTATCGAATAAAATTACCATATATTTTTTTCATTTTCATTAATTTATCCTTCATCCAATTTGTAACTCATGGGCACCCTGTACAAGGTGTCATCGCGGTGCGAGGCAGAGGGCGGCGGGCTGGCCGGCGCACGATTTGGCCGGTCAGTCCGCGCGCATTGACCTAGGTGAGTCCACGTGCGCCGTTTCCGCACTTCCTGCAGTCGAAAATTACGCGCGCAACACGATGTTTACAAATGGTTCGTAGTTACTTTCTCAGTGGGGAAAATACAGTGCAGCTCGGCGGGTATACGCTGAAGAAAGTTTGCCCCGCCTGATAAATGCCGGTTTTATTGAACCTCAAATACTCAACACCAGGACATTCATGAGAGTGACGCAGCATTTGCTAGACTACGGACAGTTCACTGCACCAGCGCACGCTCAAGGCCGAGGAGGGAGACCTCCCTTGGCCGTGGAGATCGAGGAACAGATATTCGCGTTCTTCGAGGAAGACATCAGAAGGAGCACCAACGACGCGGCACGCACGGCGCACTTCGGCGTTAGCCAGTACGTGGTGTGGAAATTCATACCACTACCAACCAGTGCAAGCATTCCACGCCGGTGACGGTCCTAAGCCCGTGCAAGTATGAAGGAAGAATTGGTATCAAGTAAGATTTTTTTGCTACGTCATACCTACTGGCTGCACCGCCGCCGCCGCTTCCTTTCCTTCCCGCAAGCCGCGCGCAGTTGCCAGTTCGTGCGTTTAGTTTAGTCGCATTACTCATGCGTAATGAGTCCATATTTCTTTAAGATTTGCGGATAAGTTCAGACATTGGTATTTTTGTTTTTTTGTACCAGCGGGGTAGTAACAAAAAATGTTGGTATTTGTATTTTGGACTTAGTATTACGTATGATGATTTATTGTACCGGTGAAAATGCCACCCTGTATAGATTTAATTGAAAAACAAAGATTATTTAAGGTAATAAGCAAGTGAGCAAGTCATTTATTTGTGACTTAAAAGTTTTATGCTAAACTGAAACTGGAGTTTGTCATGCCTGAAAATTGAAGATTGTTTGATAAGCTAGTAAGTAATTTATTTCTGACTTAAAAGACTTATGCTAGATTAAAACTGGAGAAATTACATGTTTTTAAAATTAATGTTGAAACTTAACTTAAATTAACTTAGATATTTTACGAAAAAACAGCTGCAAATTATTAATACAGTAGTAAGTGGATACCATTACCAACCTTTGTTAACGCATTTTTACAACATATGACACGGATCTGTTCCGTGTCATATATTGTAAAAATGCGTTAAGGTTTAGTGATTGCTTCTGACTTCCTTCATTCCGATTATTGTATTTTTCCTGTACGGATAGGTTACGAACGATACGAAAGATGTAGGTACCTAGCACGTGTATTGGGTGACGACATAAAACATTTGACCGGCCATGTGCAAGTCGGACTCGCGTACAAAATTTGGATATTTCAAGCCTCTACCAGTTGCCGTTATTAATATCGTGTGCAATAAAGAATATTCCTAACTTATGTTCAGTCGAAAAAAATGGCTGTTCTAATTTTCCAGCTAAAATGTTCTTGAAATCGAAAGCTCAAAAACAACCCCAGAGTTATGATGTGAAATTAATACAGTCGCTGATTTCGATGGTACTTTGTGAGAACTGAGTGAGCACACGTTAAATACTGTAATATTTTTTGTATCGTTTTACAAATGCAGATATTACTTTTACAATTCTTTTAGAACTTTTACTAAATGAACAGCATCCTTTTTCTATTTTTAGAAGGGTGGAAGTTTTGGGCCGTCAGAATCCGTTTTACACTAATATTATTGACGAAAATATTGGGAGATTTACAATTATAACATAACATAATAACATTCACATACAGCCACATACATTATTTCTGGCCCCACACTAGGATACCCTGTGTCGTGAGACCCAGAAACAGCGACGTCACAAACATGTAAACATCCAAGACCTGGGTTTCTTTTTTTTTGTCCCCAGCCGGGATTCGAACCCGGGACCTCTCGCATAGTAGGCAGATGCACTAACGTTTGACGCATTGACGTTTCGTTTCTAAAAAAACAACGTTTTTTTTTTGACATACGTTATGTTATGATTTAGTGGAGTTTAATACCAAAGTGTTTCTTTGGTTTCACCGAAAAATCTCAGTCATAGACGAGCAACCGACGACGACGCGAGCTCCGGCTCTACTCAATATGATTAAGCTCTGCGAATCATACAGGCACATACATTACTTCTGGCCCCACACCAGGATACCCTGGGCCTGTATCGTGGGAACCAGAAACAGCGACGTCACAAACATGTAAAAATCCAAAACTTGTTTTTTCCATTGGTTTCCCGGAAGCGTTTGCATTGCATCTCAAAAATATCTGAAAATATCGCAAGCGGGGATAAAACTCGTCGTGGGTGAAGATCTAAGAGCAAGCTATGTACCTAATAGAAAATATCCCCTTATAAATAGCTACGTAGGATCCTATCCCAAAGCCAAACCAGAGACACCTTTCAAGTTGAAACTCTTTCAGTGACTCTATCTTATCAGTTCCGGGCTGAATGACGACTCCTTAAGTAATTAAACAAAATGTCGACACGCGGCGCGAGCGGTCAGTGAATGAGATGGACCGCAGAATGTAGGTACCTTTAATATAGACTTAAAGATAGACAAACTAGGCACAGAAACCACGATGAACGGAAAAAATAGACTGACTAGGAGGCGAGTCTCATAAATGGATTGTTGTTCACTAGAGTGATATTAGTGGGGTAATGGTACTACTGGTAGTCTTGTAAAGTTGTAACCAATGGCAGGAGTCGTGCAACCAAACTCGTTTTGTGTTTCGTGAAGTATTGAAACGTATTCTCGCAGAAACGTGATAGAACCCAAGGCGGGAGCACGTATAATGAACTTAAAAGGAAAACTATCACGGCTAAGTAGGCTTCTTCTAACTACTTATAAAAGGAAAACTTTGTACCCACAAAATCAATCGAAAATTCACTTTTCATAAAGTTGTTACTTCTATAAAGCAGACCTCCTTTTTTGGAACCCTGCTGCGCCGGTTTTCTAATTTGTTGCTGGCCATATACTCAGCGACACATCTTTACTGCGACTAACTACAGCTATCATGATTGATTCGCCCATTGCGTGGCATAGGCCTCCGGGCCATATAGGGCCCACATCCAGCAACTCCCCGCCACCGGTACCAGGACCTAGATTCTCCTAATGCATCGTAGTACAATGACAACTGCTTGAACATGGCGATTTAGTTTCATTGCCGTTTCAAGTCGACGCGAGGACGTGTATCAATTCTAGGCGTCAGTAGTATAAAAAACACGCCACGTGACCCGACCGAGCATCTGTCATTCCTGTAATGCACTAAGAGAATCGAGGCCCAGTGGGCTCATTATGTAATTTTCGCAACGGACATTCATACGTCTCAAAAAGTCATACCACTACTGTATAGCACTATCTTCTTTTAAGACCCTATGTTATAGCGAGACAGAACTCTGTACGACGTCGGTTTTTGTGTTGACGTGACTTTTTAAGACGTATGAATATCCGTTGTGAAAATTACATACCTAATGAGCCCACAGGTCGTCATAGCACCTGCCCACGCTGCGTCGTCCGGACCGCGGTCGCCAGCTCGCAACTTTTTCGCCCCAACGGTCATCCAGTTCTACGAGCTAACTTGTGAGAACTGATGGCCGTTGCGACGAAAAACAGATTCAGATTCAAAATATTTAATTCATAGTACAAATACAATATTTACGTTATGAAGTTGTTAGTTTCACAAATTAATAGATTACATTGAGAAGAAACTAGCAAAGAAACTCCACATTTTATTCTTTTCAAAACAGTTTTAGCCTAAATTACAAACTTAAAAAATATATACTCTTGGATGTGTTGAACATTTATTATTGGATAAAGCAAATTCTTTACATTAAATAAGTTTTCTGGTTTCTGAATGCGACTGTGACTGTAAGAAGCCTCCCAAAAGTGTGGTGCATGTAGGTGTATGTAGCAGTGAGCCTCTCGATCGCGATAGCCGAGCTCTCCTCAAAGGGGCCTATCTGCCGACCGCGGAGTCCATTCACAAAACTAAATACATGGAAAACATATTTTTATTTATTTTAAAAAAATAAGTTAGTTACCTATTTGTTCCCATATAGCCGCTCTCGGAAACCTATTCGTTTCATCTGTTAGCGACGATCGTTCTTAGTTTTTAGTTTTATAGGTACCATAAAAAGGCCTACGGACTGTTTGCCATGATATATTAAAAATTAACGCTTAGTAAACGGCTACCATCCATTTGTTTTTGGGTAAACAGAAACTGAAGTTTGTTAAAAAACTTTTTTCTGTATTTAATTTCCATCATAGTAAACATAAAACTTTACATAATAATCTTACAAGTAATCATTTATTAATAACTTGTATATTCAGTCACACGTTCACTGCATGAATGAATGCATGCAGTACAAATTATAGAAAAGCTAGCAGTGGTGTTCATTCTACTCGATGTGAACACAACATGCAATGAGCCGTTTTCAGAAGAACTAAAAAAAAAAAACGAATGGCTGTCAAAGGAATGCAATTTTGGACCTCACCCCAATAGCCATGTGTGATACATCATCGAATAGGTCTCAGCGAGTTGAATAAAAGTTACTATGAGACGCCAACAGCCAAATGTTTGTCCTTTCGGAGTTATACTGTATTGAAAATGTAACATTTTTCTTCTGAAAACGGCTCATTTGAGCGCAGAAATTAAATACTTGGACTAATTTTAATGGGCTAAGTCCCCACTCCAAAGTGTGATAGCTGCAGTGCTACACACTTTGCCGCCGGCACGGCCGGTAAATTACCAGTAAATTAGGTGGTTGCACAAAAAGCAAATTCTGCAGAGAGGGGAGTGTTGCACAAGATTAGTGCGACACTGGGTAAGGTTGAACACTTTCCTGGAGGCGGATGGAGGCGACTATTAAGTTAGTTTAGTCCTTTAATGGCGAGAAAATACGAAGAATTTACAAAACACTAACAATAAATCTATTGACAATAACGAAAACCGATGTAAGGTTTTTGAAATTTACATAAATTAATTGGCGAAAGTTTCACCATAGTGACAGGAAATGACCCGAGTTTTGAACAAGCTCCGCTCGATGGCGTCCATCGGCTCCTGCCACGTATACACGGCATCCACTGCTTTACACTTAAATACGTGGTTGGTACTCAATTTGCTGATCAAAATTGGCACTCCTGCACTCTCCAAGTCGCCAATTAGGATCTCCAAGTCGCCACTTAGGGTTCGCCCAGTCAAATAATTATCATTAATAAACAACAGACCATTACCGCACACAAGTGACTGCAGAAGCAGTAACTCGTAATCTTTTAAATCTTTGTCCCTGAACCAACAAGCCACGATTCCTCGGGGCTCCTCGAAACCTTGGTACGAGGTCCCATTCTCGACATAGACGAACGTCCGCGGCTCGTACTTAGCTAGATCCTTTGCCAGTGGTGCAAAATCACTAGAGGATAGTACGCCCAGGATCACCTCCCGTCGTTTCTTGAAACTAAGTTTCAGCCACGCGGCTCTGAGTTCGGTGATCTTCTCGTCTACTTCGTTGATGTCTCCATTAAGCACGGAGACCGTTTCTATCCCGTACAGGGCAGCCAGGTGGTCGACGCAGTCCGAGCTGTGCGAGCGGCGGTGCGGGCCGGCCAGCCAGCCGCAGTCGTTGAGCCACACGGAGCAGCGCGCGGGCAGGGTGAGCTCGCTGCTCGTGGACACGTCGCTGCACCACAGCGACAAGTAAGCGGGAGGGAGCTCGTCCAGAAGTGCCAGCAGCTCGCGCGTGGTGCGGTACGCCGCCACCGGCACCGCGTGCTGCCGCGCCGTCACGTCGGCCGCCGCGCCGCAGAACTCCACCAGGAAGCCCTTGCCTGCCCGCCAGTGCGCGCTCGCGCTGCGGCCGGCGAGCTGCGGGTGTTCACACACGCCACCCTCCGTGCTGCGAGCCAGCGCGCGCCGGAACCGCGCCAGCGCGCTCTCCTGCACGAGGATGCGGCGCAGGCGCCACGGGTACTGCAAGCGACCACAGGAGGGACTGAGTGCATCTTGCTCACTAATCTCTATTCTTCCCGGCAGAGCTACTGTCTACTCCCCGGTAGGGCTACTCTCCACTGCCCGGTAGGGCTACTCGCTACTCCCCGGTCGGGCTACTCTCTACTCCACGGTAGTGCTACTCGCTACACCCCAGTGGGGCTACTTTCTACTCCACAGTGGTAGGGCTACTCGCTAGTCCCTAGTGGGGCTTCTCTCTACTCCACGGTAGGGCTGCTCGCCGGTGAGGCTACTCTCTACTCCCCGGTAGGGCACTGTCTCCTGGTCCACACGCTACTCACCCGGTAGTCCTGGCTGGCGGCCAGCAAGCAGGCGACGGCCGACTCGATGTCGGCGGTGCGCGTCACCACGGCAGTAGTGCCGTTAGACTCTGTAATAGAGGAACGCTTGCTAAGAAGCTAAGCTAAGAGAGGATCAATTACTTCCTCTTAGGCGAGGGCGAAGGTACGGCAGAGTCTATACAACAAGACGAGTGTTGCCCGCGCCCTCGCCCCACGTCTCTTCTGTGCGGCCAAGTTTTACTACACAGCTTCTCAAAGAATGAAATGCCTGAGAAGAGCATATTGATAAGGTAGTGGTCGTTTCAATATTACTCGTACTCTACTAACTAAATATACTTAATCATAAACTTATCTTGGCGACGGAATGCGACCTGCTTCAAGCGTCTACTTAAAATATCGAACAAAAAGCGGCAAATAAATCACGTTTGTTGTATGAGAGCCCCCATTTAATATTTATTTTATTCAGTTTTTAGTAGTAGGTATAGCAGCGACCGAAATACAATACAACATCTGCGAAAATGTCAACTGCATTGCTGTCACGCTTCATGAGATACAGCCTGGTGACAGACAGATAGACAGACGGACAGTGAAGTCTTAGTAATAGGGTCCAGAACCCTTTGGACGGAACCCTCAAAACAGTATACAATTTTACAGTTAGATTTGGTGCGCATGAGTGGGCCACTGGACTTTGCTGTCCAGAGACGTAATGCTAAAGAAGCTACCTTACGCATACTTACTGTTGACAACGATGCTCAACATGTGCTTTTAAATTCAGTGGCACTTTAGACTCACCTATTCCCCGCGATGACGTAAATGGCGTTTCCGGGTTGAAAGAATAGCCTATGCGCTCGGCGGGGTAGCTGCAACGATAAACGTTGATAGAATAAATACCGAATTCCTGCAGATTTTACCAGGATACCCTAGTTTGGGACCATGTCATGTCAGGTGATTGTGTTGTGTTGAAGTTATTATAATTTTTTTCATTTATTAATACCCTTCGACTAAATAGGGGATGTTTTATCAAAAAGCGAGAAATTAGGTACTCTAAACCGGAAACGACTAATCAATGTCGATGAAGCGAAAGTGATTTTTCAGGATCGTGGCAGGTAGCAGTACCGTTCTCTGCCTACCCCTCTGGGATACAGGCGTGAGCTTATGTAAAGCCCTTTGCAAAACATACATATTCTGTGCATATTTGGAATTTGGCATACTTTGAAAAAGTTTGTCGTAAAGATGCACACAAAATGTGGGCTTCGGAAAGGATGAATTCAGAATAGTTGAAAAACGTGACGCTTAGCGCCGCGACGCGACGGCGCTTCGACTCTGCGCCAGTGTGAATTGAGCCAATTGTACTGTATCTTTGTAAATTGTTTTGTGTTTGTTTCTCATGGTACATTAAAGAACATTCTTATCTTATTTTAGCCTTACACGTTATGTACGTAATCAAACTTTAGTGATTTTGTAACTTTATCGTTAATACACGTAATGTGTGCACCGTGAAGGCTCTTTCATCATCTTCAGTAACAGAAAACCACATTGGCGATGCTAACGTAAAACGCCAAAGTGGTGAACCCTAGATTTGAACAAGAGGACTGGGAAGTGTACTGTTTAGGAGAAGAATTTAAACAAAAAATATGTTTATCTGAAACAAAAGGTTATGTACAGTTTTCAACACGCACCCGGCTTCCAAGCACAGCCGCACGAACAGGTGCAGCGCCACGGCGCATTGCACGTCCTTACAGATGACGCACACGGCGTCGCCTCGGTGCAGGCAGCGCGCGAGCAGTGCGCACGCGCTCAGCGGCATGTCCGCCGTGAACACCAACGGCCTGATCAACTCTGCGAAGTACAGATGAATAACATAACATAACATTTACACACATGCACATACATTACTTCTGGCCCCACACTAGGATACCCTGTGGCGTGGGAACCACCAACAGCGACGTCACAAACATGTGAACATCCAATACCTGGGTTTCTTTTTTTTTTGTCCCCAGCCGGGATGAACCTGGGACCTCTCGCATGATAGGCTGATGCGCTAATCACTGCGCCACAGAGGTCATCTGAACGAACATTGAGTCATTTTATTTTTATTCAACCGCTCTGCCAGCGACAGATCGTCGGTGCAGCGGAGTGTCATATTGAACTTCGACATTCTCCAGCTTCGACAAAGCGATTACTTCGACAAGACACTGGTTCGACTATTACAATGCTTAGACAGAACACACGTTCTGTTAGAGGGAGAGGATGGCGCTCCACACGGTCCTTGGACACTGGAATTCACTTAAACCGATGTTTATTGTGAACAGCAAAACACAGCACGTACAGTTAGTCCGAAAATTTGGGAAAAAGGTCACTTATTTGTGAGTTGGGGCTCGACTGCTCGCGGCATGCACCTACTGCAATTTTATATTAGACAATGCGCGGCGTTTTTACTTAAGTCCGCAAAATTGGTAAAAAGAGGCAATAAACCTAACAGTTCGACAAAACATTAGTTCGACAAAACAATGGTTCGACGGCACACAGCTTCGAAAGGTTGCAGCTGTTACCTATGCAGTTTGGCAGAAACCAACTTCTGTATTTTACTGTATATTTATCTGAATAAAGGTCTTCAATCAATCAAATCACTAATGAATATAGGTGAAAATGGAATAGGTGAGAGTATAACCCAAGGACCTTATAAATAAGTATTACGTCCATGGTATAACCTACCTCCTCAGAATTCTTCTGAGCCCACCTCATTATCCACAGATTACAGTTACTTTGAGGAGATTAAAGGACAACAAAAACTTTTTCGCCGGAGAAACATAATTTTAAATAGTGCATTGTCGGATAAGAGTTCTGTCGAAGGAAGGTTACTATGTGTCGTCGAACTGTCTCGATTTTCGAAATATCTGAATTGTTTTGTCGAACGTGTGTTCTGTTCTGTCTTATAGGCATTGTAATAGTTGAAACAGTGTCCTGTCGAAGTAATCGTTTTGTCGAATTTGGAGAATGTCGAAGTTCAATATGATAATCGGTACAGCGAGCTCGTTGGCGACCCACGCTCCGTCTTCTGGATGGATCTTAACTGGGTGAACGCACATGTTGAAGACAGAAGAAGAAGAAACAAGAAAACGCAAACAGTACGAAACACGGCAGCATAAAAAAAGACAAGATATATCCATTTGTCTACGCGGCGGTAAAACGGCCTCGGGCTCAGTATTTGCTGCAGATTTAATACTAACATTGACCTGGTTGGTTTAGTCGAGAAGAAAGACGAAAGTCGCAGTTTTCCAAACGCAGCACAATGCAAGTTCACTATTACCCACTGTGTAGCTCGTCTCCCTCCAGATCCAGCTCGCTGTAGTGTTGGAATTCCTTGGCGATGAGCTCGACGTCGCAGCGCCGGACCTGGTCGGCCTCCATGCTGCGATTCTTCGCTTCGATCTGCGCGAATAGCTCCGCGTGCTCGCGCACCTTCCGCGCGATGCTGCTCAGCGCCGAGCGCGCCTCGCAGCGCTCAGCGTCTAAGGAAGAGACCATTGGCCCGACCCTGAGGACAGGCGTTGCGGGTTTGTCGAAGTAAATCAGCTGTGGCGTTGACGCCATCTTGAATTAAGTAAATTCAAACTAGATGTATGTAAGTGGTAAGATTTGGTGGTTCTATTTTTCGCCGTGTATAGTCTGTTAGCTTTTAGAATATACCTCGGGCTCTAAAGTACGCTTCGGTTTTCGCCGAAAGCACACGAGTGTAATACTACTTCCTGCTCTGTATAAAACTTTTCTTCATTGTTTTGAAAAGTTAAGTGAAGTTATAAATAACAATACAAAATAAACTTTACTTTATTGCAATACTAGCTGTTGCCCGCGACTTCGTCCGCGTGGGCTTTAGTTGAGTAAAGTGTTTGCGTTTGCAATTAAGATTGGGATACTTTTAGCGCATGCGAATTAAATAAAACCATACTACTCTCTCTGAGAGAAGACCTATTCCCTGCAGTGGGACATATAAGCTCGTATAGGCTGTTTACTATGGGTTGTATTTTAAAGAACTGAGAAATATTTATGAACACATGAACGGAGAAATAATAAGAAGAATTGAGAAAAATTAATCAAGAGTTAGAACGACCAATATGAAAAAGAATAAGAAAGTAAGCAAGTATTTAAGGTGGTATTTAAACACATGGAAGAACAAAGAAATTCAATTCAAAAATCGCAGCGAAATGTTTAATAATCGAAGCGACGATACGAAGTAAATACGAAGAACTTTTATACCTTCTAAATTTGCAACCCCCATAAGTATTGAATTCACAAAAAGGGCTGTCGGCAATAATCAATAACTTTATCAGGAACTTATAACCCAAATACAACATTTTATTGAAATAACTTTGAATATCAGAGAGCTTTCATTCTAACTTTGCACCCCCCTTGGGATGATTTTCTAAAAACTACTTCACACAATGTTTCATGACTTTCAATGAAGGACCTACATACTGCATTTCATTCGAATAACTTCAAAAACGGCAGAGTTTCATACTAACTTTGCACCCCCCTTTTACCCGCTGAAAGGAATGATTTTCGAAAAACTATTTTACATGTATTTCATGACTTTTAATGACAAACCTTCATATTGAATTTCATTCAAATAACTTCAAAAACGGCAAAGTTTCATACTAAATTTGCACCCCCTTTTTTCCCCTTAAGGCATGATTTTTGAAAAACTATTTTACACGTGTTTCATGATTTTAAATGAAGAACCTTCGAAATAAATATAATTTGAATAACTTCTAAAACGGCAGGTGTCATACTAACTTTGCACCCCCCTTTTATCCCCTAAAGGGATGATTTTCGAAAAACTATTTTACATGTGTTTCATGATTTTCAATGAACGACCTTTATTCAGTATTTCATTCGAATAACTTCAAAAACGGCAGGGTTTCATTCATACTAACATTGCACCCCGTTTTACCCACTTAAGGGATGATTTTTGAAAGCCTATTTTACATGTATTTCGTGACTTTTAGCGACGGATCTTCGTATTGAATTTAATTTGAATTACTTCAAAAACGGCAAAGTTTCATACTAAATTTGCACCCCCCTTTTAGGGATGATTAGGGATGACTCCTCTTAAGGGATGATTTTCGAAAAACTATTTTACACATGTTTCATGACTTTCAATGAAGGAACTTCATATATAATCTCATTCGAATAACTTGGATAACGGCAAAGTTTCATACTAACTTCGCACCCCCTTTTTCCCCCTTGAGGGATGATTTTTGAAATACTATTTTACACGTGTTTCATAATTTTAAATGAAGGACCTTCATATTGAATCCCATTTGAATAACTTCAAAAACGGCAAAGTTTCATACTAAATTTGCACCCCCCTTTTAGGGATGATTAGGGATGGCTCCTCTTAAGGGATGATTTTCGAAAAACTATTTTACACATGTTTCATGACTTTCAATGAAGGAACTTCATATATAATCTCATTCGAATAACTTGGATAACGGCAAAGTTTCATACTAACTTCGCACCCCCTTTTTCCCCCTTGAGGGATGATTTTTGAAATACTATTTTACACGTGTTTCATAATTTTAAATGAAGGACCTTCATATTGAATCCCATTTGAATAACTTCAAAAACGGCAAAGTTTCATACTAAATTTGCACCCCCCCTTTTTCCTCCTTAAGGGATGATTTACGAAAAACTATTTTACACATGTTTCATGACTTTTAATGAAGGACCTTCATATAGAATCTCATTCGAATAACTTGGATAACGGCAAAGTTTCATACTAACGTTGCACCCTCCTTTTTCCCCCTTAAGGGATGATTTTTGAAAAACTATTTACACATGTTTCATGATTTTAAATGAAGGACCTTCGTACTAAATATCATTTGAATAACTTCAAAAACGGCACAGTTTCATACTAACTTTGCACCCCCCGTTTTTCCCCCCTTAAGGGATGAGCTTAGAAATACTATTTTACACATGTTTCATGATTTTTAATGAAGGACCTTCATATAGAATCTCATTCGAATAACTTGGATTACGGCAAAGTTTCGTAGTAACTTTGCACCCTCTTTTTTCCCCCTTAAGGGATGATTTTCGAAAAACTAATTTACACATGTTTCATGATTTTAAATGAAGGACCTTCGTACTAAATATCAGAATCAGAATCAGAAATTTATTTCAACGTAAAGAATTTACATTCTGCTTGTTGAATGTCAATGTACATACAGTTATGTATAATGTTAGCCGCTGCCTTGGGGCCGTCTGTAGTGGAGAAAAAGGCAGCGAAAAAAAAAACTCCACTCTGACCATCTTTTCTCAAATCAACTTAAAGCTAACACAAATAAAACTTGCAAAACAATATCTTGGATGTGTTGAACACTAGACACATTTATCCTCTGATTAAATTTAATATTAAACTACTATTTAAAGCCATACGTCCTTGTCTTCTAAATAATCGTTGATTTTATAATAAGCTTTTTTGCAAAGAGTGTGCTTAACACAATTTTTAAATCGCGTTGGAGGTAACTCTAATATATCTTGGGGTATCTTGTTGTAGAACCTTATACAGTGCCCCATAAAGGAAGTATTAACTTTTGCAAGTCTAAATCGCGGAAATGACAATTTATGTTTATTCCTAGTATTAACGTTATGATGGCTACCAAGTGTTTCGAAGTCTTTAATATTTTTCCTAACGTACATAATATTTTCATAAATGTATTGGCTTGCAACTGTTAGGATGTTGATTTCTTTGAAAAAATTTCTTAGTGTGTATCATTTCAATCAAATTAATTAGTCAAAAACGGCAAAGTTCCGTACTAACTTTGCACCCCTCCCTTTTCTCCCCTTAAAGGATGATTTTTGAAAAACTATGTTACACGTATTTCATGATTTTAAACGAAGAAACTTCATACTGAGTTTCATTTGAGTAACTTCAGAAACGGCAGAGTTTCATACTAACTTTGCACCCCCATTTTACCCCTTTAGGGGGTGAATTTTGAAAAATCCTTTCTTAGTGCTACCCTACGTTATAAAAGGAACTCCTGTGCAAAATTTCAAGTTTCTAACCCTTATAGTTTGGGCCCTGCCTTGATATGTCAGTCAGTCATTCAGTCAGTCAGTCAGTCAGCTTCTCCTTTTATATATATAGACTCGCTGTTGCCCGCGACTACGTCCGCGTAGGCTTTAGTTGAGTAAAGTGTTTGCAAATAAGATAGAGATACTTTTAGCGCATGCGAAAAAGCTTTCATACTAACTTTGCAACCCCCTCCTACCCCCTAAGGGATGATTTTCGAAAAACTACTTTACACGTCTTTCATGACTTTCAATGAAGAACCTTCATGCTGAATTTCATTCGAATAACTCCATAAACGGCAAAGTTTCATACTAACTTTGCACCCCCCTTTTACCCCCTTAGGGGGTGAATTCACAAAAATGGATATCGGAAATAATCAGTATTAAAAACTTATAACCCAAATACCACTTTTTATTGAAATAACTTTGAAAATCAGAGAACTTTCATACTAACTTTACACCCCTATTTTTTCGCCCTTAAGGGATGATTTTAAAAAAACTATTTTACACGTGTTTCATAATTTTAAATGAAGAACATACGTACCAAATTTCATTTGAATAACTTCAAAAACGGCAAAGTTTCATACTAACTTTGAACCCCCATTTTACCCCCTTAGGGGATGAATTTCCAAAAATCCTTTCTTAGTGCTCCCCTATGTTACAAAAAGAACCCCTGTGCAAAATTTCAAGTTTCTAACCCTTATAGTTTGGGCCCTGCGTTGATATGTCAGTCAGTCAGTCAGCTTCTCCTTTTATATATATAGATAATCGGTTCTGTCGATAGTAGCCGAGATATATTCTAAAAGCTAACAGACTGTACCCATGGATGCGGCGACAAAGTAAAAATGGATGCTTGTGTCAACGCGTAGCCGGAAAATTAATATTACGAGATTTGTTAAGGTTGTTTCGTATCAGGATTGAACCGCTTAAAACGCCTAAAATAAAGGTTATAGCAAAAGCAAAACTAGAGGGTTAAGTTTTGTACAGCAGGCGCCGGCAATATAATATACTCTGCGGAGCCAACACAGTGCAAGCGCCAACACTGCTGCTGTGATGGCGCCTGAAAATGAAAATTATTTGGTCTGCCATAAATGACACGTTTTCGGTGAGTTGACCATCCACTTCTGAGCGTCAACATTTACACTATCAATCTGAATTAGACTCTCCGTCCTTATTATTATTATTTTTGTACTTAGAATTTATACTATCTCTATTATATTTATATTATATTCTAAGTACAAAATATACACTTGATCATCTGTACAGAATCTGGTTCTTCCTCTCACCAGTTAAGTTCGTAGATCTTGTTGTTGCAAGCGTCCAGCTGGTACTTGTCGCACTGTTTGGGCTTCGGCAGGATCGGTCGGAACTCGCGGTTGTGCTCTTCTAGGTATTTCTGTTAAAAAATTTATCGAACAAACATAAATCAGGCTGCTGATCAGAACCGTTACAAGTATAATGGGCACCCCACGCGGGGCGCCAATGCGGAATTAAATAATCGTGTGCTGCAAAACTCCAACTGTGTTTTATTTAACCAAAAAACAGAGAAGTTGATAAAAATAGAAGGAAACAATAAAATATGAAGTAGAAAGTTGTCGTTTCTAATCCGGAATAAAGTTAATAGTAATAAATATATAAAAAATGTGTCAAAAGGTTTACACCGTTGCATAACTATGTAGCTACTGCGTATCGAGAGTCACTCGTTAAAAATACTTACCTATGACTAGGATTTGTCCTGAAATTTCCAGATGTCGAAGATTGTCAAAACGTTAAAATTTTACTTCAGTTGTGGTAAGACTAATCGTTATAGTTACTTATAACTAATCGAATTAAATTAATTTCATATAAATGAAGCTGTGCAATTCGTTACATTAGACCGTTCAACGTATTCCTGTATTTTTACACAAATCAGGCTCTTTTCGGGACGTTTCAATTCAATGTAAGTACTTAAGTGAAAAGTCCTGAGTGCTTATACTGAGTTTTTTCCTTCACTTTCGATAGCGAGAGCGTTTGCAATTTGTATAGGAGTGACAAAGCGCGCCACATAGTTGTCTCTTTGTCACTCCTATGCAAATCGCAAACGCTCTCGCTATCGAAAGTGAATGAAAAAACTCAGTATACGCACTCTGATCCACGGCGACGTTCTGAGTGATGACGTTTCGTGGAAAAAATGGAACTGAATGATTCCGAATAAATCAAATCAAAATATTTTATTCATACAAACAAAATGTTTACTTTATGAACGTTAAATTTGTTAGTTTTACAATTAATCGATTACAAGGAGAAGAAACTAACAAAGAAACTCCACAATTATTCTTTTCAAAACAGTTTTAAACTATTAACAAACTTTAAAAAATATAACTCTTGGATGTGTTGAACACTAGACACAATTATCATCTAAAATACATTTAATAGGTATTAAACTACTGTTTAATGCCAGACATCCTTGTCTTCTAAATAAATCGTTGATTGAAAAGCTTTTTTGCAAAGAACCTTCTTTAAGCTTAACACAATCCGCTACTTGACTCTTTTTTCAAGTATGTCTTAAATGCTAAATATCTCTTCCATTAGACCAAAAAATATTTTAGTATATTTTTTGAGGACCTAAAAGCAACAAAAACATTATTTTAAAACGTTGCTTTGCTAAACAGCCAAAAACGCGGTTCGCCATTTTTGTCTATGGTTTGAAGTCCTCTACGTTTGTAAACAAAGTTTGACATTCAACATAGGTAGAGTTCGTGCCACGAAAGAAGTATGAGTCACAATAGAACCTACGCACGCACGACTGACAGATGTTTGTTTACAACCAAAGGTGCTTTCAAGATGGCGGATAGTGTTTTCACCGTTCCGATTTAAAAGCGAAAAATATTATTTTTATTTGCAAATTTTGCAGCCATCCTGCATATTTACTTAGCAAAGTCAATATATTTCGGTTTCTTACGTTAGATACTACAGGAAATATCCATTTATCGCGTCAAATTTGATACGAGTCAAGTAGCGTATTCTTAAACCGCGATGGACGTAACTCTAATATATTTTGGGGCATTTTGTTGTATTTATAATTGTAATTATTTTTTTCGCAAAATGGAAATATTCCGGTAAAACCATCAAAGTTAGGTTGATAACAACTAAGCAGAAAACACTTTATCTACTGTAACCATCGAATAAAACACACGTTGCTATAATGACTTGCTCTATTGAAAGTAAGAATCGAATTTTTCAGCATAAGAAAATTCCCGAAAATGATTCTACGATTTTTTTTTCAAATATTCTCTTTTTTCACGGTTTCTAAGATGTGGTTACCGGTTAAATACCGGGTGGCACACTTAAGCTAGAGAAGGCTTGTGATTATGTGACGGTCTGTGTGATCTAAAGTCAGTACAGATATTATTTCGTTTTAGATTGTACAGGTTTCTTGACTCACCTCCAGCAAATCCTCTGTATTTGGAGAGTCAAACTTGAGCTCCATCATGACTGAAACCAAGAATATACTCCACATTAAATAAATATATAAAAAAACGTTTATTGCCAAATGGATTATGTTACATGCATATGGATTAATAAAATTATAAACTTAGTTTAAAGTCAAACAAAATTAACAACAATATTTCATAAAATTATCTAGTGTTGGCCGTGTCCCCACACTAACAAAAAATAGGATTGTCATTCTAGGTGTGCATTGCTGATATTGGCCGATATATTGTTAGTGTATACAAAATTAAATAAAAACTAAGAATCAAATGTATTTACATTAAAATTAGACCACCCTGAATTCAAATTAAATAAAAATCAACTAAATCAATTACATACAGTCATACGCCATCATCATCATCAACATTATCATCAGTCCACTTTTTCACACTACCAGTAAAGTAGCGTGTTCTCCCGTCACGCAGAGCACAGGGGTTGCCCCTTGCCACCATGAAGAAACACAGGATGTTTGGAAGCTGGGTGCAAAGCCTTAATTGAAATTGAAAATAGTTTATTTTATCATCAAAATAGATTAGATTACATAAGAATCACATTGGTTTATAAATTAACAGTATTAATAAGGTAAATAAATTACAAAAAAGGAGTATTTTCAGCCTGCATGTGTGTGAGTGATCAATACAGCGCTGATTTTCAACAGACCCCTATTAAATAATACGTTGAGAATTAAATAATATTAGTACAATTGGACGTGTTTACAGAACCGACATAGTAAAATAAGCTTTACATTGAAATTATAATTACCATATTAGATGCTTAACAATACCTACTTAAAAATAAAATACGGAATTGAAAAAACATGACTTAAAACCGAATACTGGTTAATTAAATTATATAAAAAAAATGTCGTGTATTCTATTTAATTGTAAATATGACAACTTTTAAGTTATTACTAAACAAATAATGAATTATGGTGTTATTGTGGCAGCTTCGGGCAATTTTTACTTTGTGTATCTGTTCCCTCACTAGTATGTAATATAGTCTAGATTAGAGTTGCAATTCTTTGATCTGCTCCTAAGATCTGTGATTTAATCTATTTTACAGAAAAAATATTGTACAATAATATTCGTTTACATTACATTTCATTACAAATTCATTACATTTCTTTATATTCCATTAAATTTCAGGGGGGGTTAGTACAGACCATCAAAAACATTTTGAGCCATATTTTGTCCTAGCGAAAGTCTGATTGTTTTTTTAGGGTACTTTAACGATGTTAACAAAATCCCAAAATTTTCCAATTAAGTTCTTATAACGCAAAATTTAAGTGGAAATATATTTTTTATTACGGTTTGTTGCCTGATTTGTGTTGAACGATATTAAATCATTTTAAAGCACTGCTCTTGCTGGTTTTTGAGCTAAATTTAAAGTTCTCTAAACAATCAGACTTTGGCTAGGACAAATATGGCTCAAAATGTTCCAGATGGTCTATACCAACACCAGCGTAGTAAGGCTTAGCACCCAGCTTCCAAACACTCTGTATTACAAGTACATCAAGCGATTGTGGATGGAAGGGCCGGTAATGTACATCCCTGTATTCGCCCAGGGCAAGATAATAATTACCAAAAATTAGTTTGTAGTAACTGTTTACATTCAGCTACAAGAAGTCCACTGCTGGACACAGACCTCCTCCATGGATTTCCAAAAAGACCGGTTGGAAGCGGCTGAATGATGATGAACTGTTTACATTAGTAACTGGTTAATTTGAATAATAATAATAACCCACTCAGCGCAATCACTTGACCTGGTCCCAAACTAGGATACCCTGTGCTATGGCTACCAGGCAAGGACATTACATACATATTTATATATTACTAGCTGTGCCCCGCGGTGTTACCCGCGGTTCATCGATTTTCCCGTAGGAATAAGATATTTCCCCGCGGTAAAACGTAGCCTATGTTTTAATCCAGGGTATCGGCTAACTCCATACCAAATTTTATTAAAATCCGTCCAGCCGTTTCAGCGCTAAAGACTGACAAACATATAAACACACACACAAACTTTCACGTTTATAATATTAGTGTGATATCACAATTATTATTATTGTTATATATGACACCGTTCTTTTGTAGATCGGGAGGCCTGGAAACCTAAGATACAGATCTTTTGATCTAGTTTAGGCTCTAGTCTTTCCACAAATAGTGCATTCCGTTGTATTGTATCATTTATCCAATGTTATTTTGTATACGAATGTAATTTATGGACAGAAAAATAAATCATTATCTTATCATTATCTTATCATTATCTTATAGTTTATCACAAACCTGTTATTTAAGTCATACTATGTAAAAAAAAAATGTGCAATAAAGTGTAACAACAACAACAACATGGAAAAACACCCAGACCGAGGCCATTTGTACAAAATATTTACGACGGCCAGTGGGAATCGAACCCACGACCTCTGTCTTGGTAGGTAAGCGCCATACGGACTAGACCAACGAAGCAGCGAATTTTGATGAAGAGTAGATAATCATTTTCTTGGGATTGTATGCATGAAGCATTGGCTATTTTAAGTTGCATCATCATCAACCCATTATGTCCCCACCGAGGGGCACGGGTCTCTTCCCTGAGGAAAGTATAGGCCATACTCCACCACGAGGGCCGGAAGTCCGGATTGGTGGAGGCTTGTAAGACTAGTGGCTGGTCTTACTGTCAGAAGTTTAACACCTCTTGACTTGGCTTAACGACTGCCATCTATCGACAGCAGCCGGCACCAATTGCTTAGCGTGCCTTGCAAAGCACGGAACCGCTCGGAAAAATGCCACTAGCGTTAGTCATAAACGGTCACCCATCCATGCACTGAACGTGATCTGTGTTGCTTAACATTCGTGATCGTTTAATATCATTCAGGCAGCCGGGGCTACGAGCGATTTTAAGTTTATTTATTAAAAATATAAAAATTCATACACAGTCTTAATCATGAATATTCAATAAGAGCTTCGTCATACGAAGTGGCCAAACAAACAAGGGACTGTTTCTTTAGATAATTCACTAGATGGCGCCGGTTAATAAGCCGGGTAGTATGAGTATACTCATAAATTGTTTTAATGTCACTGATTCGATAACAAATACTAGTCAGAAATCCAATAGATAACACAGGAAGTACCTAGGTAGTACACTCCACAGCCAGTTAACCTTATCACTGTCATTGTAATATCGCCCGTAATGTATCTGCATAGAGTACACGTGCAGCAGTCACCCAACTGTATTTACATACTTACGGCCTTTGGCCCATATTACATTATCATAGAACTTTTATCACAGGTGATGTACATTGCTGGCTTATAACACTATAAGGATCAAGACAAGTGTCGACGCCAGCAACGGATATCGCCTGTCGCCTACCTACGAACTAACGTAATATCGGCCTTATTAATAAAAACGTTATTCCTCTAAAACCAATCCAAAACTCTGTTTATTACTTTACTTTATTTAATCTGTGTCTACATTTTGTCCTTGTAAAATCTTCACCACAGACTATTACAATAATGGCGTTCTTGCGTTGGTGTAAGGTAGTTTTTATAATAAGGCCATTAGCAAATCGGTGCCGGTAATGTGAGGGGCAAAACACAAGCTAGTCTCTATGTTTAGGAGAGCTTGAGACTATTGCTACGCTCTATTACAAATAAATAAGGGTGAGAGTTCAAAAAGTACTCACTTGCTCGAAGTGAACGCTTTAAAATGCACTAAAATCACACTAACAACTGCACAGGCAAGTTGCTTGACGGAGACTGACGAATCAACACAATGCATTCGTGTCGCGTGTGGTAAACGTCGACGCCCGATAAAGAGGGAGCGTTTACATTCCTCCCCTCGCGCTGCTACTTGCACTCCACTAACACTCGCCTCAGCCTTGTTTTGCAATCGAAGTGTATACACACGTCGATCTTTGCAGTAGTATTTATCCAGACGCACGAAAAGACCGTTACCGCCACGGCGGCGTCGGCGTGTTTTATTTAAGTGTGCGATCTTTCTAGAATTCGGTAGTTGACACGATAAACAATAAATTATTTGATAGCTCGATTAAAACAAAAATTACAAAATATTTCGGAAAACGTATTTCTTTTAGTCATTTACTAGTTATAACAATTTTTAAATAGATGAAACTAAAAAGAGTGCTCGGAATAATGACGTCATAATTCGGTATTTTCATACAAAATCCGTTTTAAAAGTAACTCATTTGACATTTTGTCAACTACCTAATTCTTATGACAGTCCCAGGTGATAGAGCGATAGTCAGAGAACACTTTATTGTACATACATAAAAAAATAAAATTACACAGGTATTCTCGCTCGAAGCCTGGCTGCCTGAGTGATCTTAAAACGATAACGAAGATTATAACGAAGATGATATTTGCAGACTTTCTGTTGAAAAAGTAATTGAAATATCGTGTGTTAAACTGTCTGGACACATTGTAGTAGCCTTGTACAGGCTAATACCAGCGATTACAATTTATTTGAAACCATATTAGAGGATGTTTTAAAGGTAGCTTCTAGCAGCAATAAGAAAGTTATAGTCTGTGGTGACTTCAACATCGACTTAATGGCAGACACCGCCTTGAATACTAAATTGACAATTCTCTTCAAATCGTTTAATCTAATAAATATTTTTTTGGAGCCTTCTAGGATAACTGAAACTACTGCCACCTGCCTAGATAATGTTTACTGCGATTGCGATTTTTCAGATTATTCCACAGTAAATTGTCTAAAGTCAGACCACAGCGGTAAAGTTGTGCATTTTGAAATAAATACAAAAAACGCCGAACCAGTTATCCTCTGCCGGCCCGTAACAAGTATAAAATTAGTTTCGTTTAAATCAGACCTCGAAAGTGGTATAACGACTCAAGCAAATTATGAAAATGCTAATACTCATTATAAAGAGTTATTCGAAGTCGTGTCAGATAGTTTTAAAAAGATTTTTAAATTGCGCCATCTAAAAAGCAACGACAATAGAGTAGGATTTAGTGAATGGGCAACGTTAGGTATTCGAAAGAGCAGAGACACACTTTATGAATTATATGACAAAAATACTTATACACATGATGCCAACTTCATACAGTACGTAAAAAATATTCAAAATTATTTAAGGCCGTCTGCCATAAAGCTAAATGCGATCATATAAAAGGTAAAATCCAACAATCACCGAATAAAATAAAAACAATTTGGACCATAATAAATAGAGAAACGGGTAAAGCAAAATTAGGAGACCGAGATATTTCACTTAAGATCGATGACAAAATAATAACAACAAATGAAGGTATCGCTGCAGCTTTCGAACAGTTCTTCACTAATGTCCCAATCGTAACTACAGCTCCATTAGACTCGTCACCAGATAGTGCGGCGACATTATTAAGGGACCATGTCCCCGCGTGCGAACACGATTTTACATTTAATTACATTGAGCCCCATGACATTGTTAAGAATTTTAAACTATTGAATCTTAAAAAAACCGAGGACTTATGGGGTTTGTCAGTAAAAATAGTTAATTCAGTGATAAATATCCTAGCTTTGCCGTTAGCACAATAATAAATGCGTAGATGAAGGAGTATTTCCAGACCTCATGAAATATAGTAGGTTAGTGCCCTTATTTAAAAGCGGTGATAAACAAGACCCAACAAATTTTAGACCCGTTTCAGTCCTACCAGTATTAAGTAAAATATTTGAAAGAATTATCTTAGATCAATTGCTTATTAATTTCAATAATTACCAACTCCTCCATAGTCAGTAGTTCGGTTTCACTAAAGGGCGGAATACAACAGACGCTGGAGTCATGTTAGTTAAACATATTTTCAGTGCGTGGGAGGATCATAATGATGCTATAGGAGTATTTTGTGATTTGTCAAAGGCATTTGATTGTGTAGACCACAAAACACTGCTCTCAAAATTAAAACACTATGGAATAAAAAAATTGAGTTTAGATCTTCTAAAATCATATTTAGAAGGAAGGGTTCAAAAAGCAGACATAAACCGTATTAAATCGTCAGGTTCACTTGTAAAAATGGGAGTCCCCCAGCGATCTATCTTAGGGCCGTTCCTTTTCCTGGTCTATGTAAATGATTTACCGTTTATGGTACAAAAAATGTGTGAGATAGTGCTATTTGCTGATGACACGTCACTTATTTTTAAAATAAGGAGACAGGAAAATAATCTTGACGAAGCAAATAATGCTCTCTCGCACGTTCTAGATTGGTTTACAGCAAATAATCTGTTGTTAAATTCAAAAAAGACAAAATGTATGAAGTTTACCCTACCTAATGTAAAATTAGTTGAAAATAACATTGTGATTGGAAATGAAAAACTAGAATTTGTTGAAGATACTGTATTTCTGGGCATCACAATCGATGCCAAACTACAATGGGGCCCACATATTGTAAAATTAGCACATAGACTTAGCTTCGCAGCATATGCCGTGAAAAGAATTCGAGAACTTACTGACGTTGCAACTGCTAGGCTTGTTTATTTTAGTTACTTCCATAGTATTATGTCCTATGGTATACATACTATTATGGGGCCGGGGAGCAGACATTGAGACTATCTTCATATTGCAGAAGAGAGCGATCCGATTTATTTACAAGCTAGGTAGTAGGGACACACTAAGATTTTTTTTTAAAGAAATCAACATCCTAACAGTTGCAAGCCAATACATTTATGAAAATATTATGTATGTTAGGAAAAATATTAAAGACTTCGAAACACTTGGTAGCCATCATAACGTTAATACTAGGAATATACATAAATTGTCATTTCCACGATTTAGACTTGCAAAAGTTAATACTTCCTTTATGGGGCACTGTATAAGGTTCTACAACAAGATACCCCAAGATATATTAGAGTTACCTCCAACGCGATTTAAGAATTGTGTTAAGCACACTCTTTGCAAAAAAGCTTATTATAAAATCAACGATTATTTAGAAGACAAGGACGTATGGCTTTAAATAGTAGTTTAATATTAAATTTAATCAGAGGATAAATGTGTCTAGTGTTCAACACATCCAAGATATTGTTTTGTAAGTTTTATTTGTGTTAGCTTTAAGTTGATTTGAGAAAAGATGGTCAGAGTGGAGTTTTTTTTTTCGCTGCCTTTTTCTCCACTACAGACGGCCCCAAGGCAGCGGCTAACATTATACATAACTGTATGTACATTGACATTCAACAAGCAGAATGTATTTACATTCAACGTTTATTTTATTTCAACGTAAAGAATTTTCTTTACGTTGAAATAAATTTCTGATTCTGATTCTGATTCTGATTAATGCAACATATGGCGCGTTCAGTACATGGATGGGTGACCGTGTATGGCTAAAGCTAGTGGCATTTTTCGGAGCGGTTCCGTGCTTCGCAAGGCACGTTAAGCAGTTGGTGTCGGCTGCCGTCGATAGATGGCAGTCGTTAAGCCAAGTCAAAGGCCTAAGGGCGCGCGGCTTGAAAAGTTCTGCCAGTAAAGACCAGCCACTAGACTTGCAAGCCTCCACCAATCCGGATTTGGCCCCCGTGGTGGAGTATGGCCTATACCTTCCTCAGGGAAGAGACCCGTGCGTTTCGGTGGGGACATAATGGGTTGATGATGACACAGGTATTCTTAATCTAAGAGTACAGACGGCGGCCTTATCACTAAAAGTGATATAAAGCTGCCGGGCATATCTTATATTTTCGTAAACTCTATAGTCACACAGATCCACAATTTCTATTACGGGACTGGCGATTGGACGCGAGCCTCGATTCTTTTAGTGTATTAAAGTACGATGAGAGATGCACGTCGGGGCAGGTGACGTCTCTTTTTATACCATTGACGCCTAGAAGGTTTGACATTGTATGCGCGCGTAGACTTAAAGCGGCAATGAAACTAAATCACCGCGTTCATACTGTTGTCATTGTATTACAATGCATTAGCAGAATCTAGGTCCTGTTAAAGAAGTAGTAATAAAGTGTCTTTAAGAACCTTCAATATTATATAGCTAAGCTTGCCTTTGCATATGTAAAAAAAACATGTATCGTATATTATGTGCATGCATTTTCTCATGTATTTCCTGTCTTGTGTTTTTCGAGAGCATTAAAGTATAACAATAACAGAGCTGTCTAAAGTGTGTTTCACATTATAAATTTATTTAATTTGTGCAATGTGCATTTCAATTCAATTCATTTATTTCAGACCAGTCCATAATTTATGTTAGTAACTTTCTTATAACTATGTTATTATGATACACAAAATTAAAAAACGCAAAAAACACATTTCACAAATTACACAGAACACCTATAAAACTACAAATAATAATTTAATTTAGCACTACTAAACTCGAATCGTGTAAACGATCTCACAAGCGAGTTATCTTCGGTCAAGGCCGAAGGACTGGCTGAGTCGACTAACGAGTAGGTAAAAATGATCGGTTTGTTTCTCCGCTGCTGCCAGAGAAATAAATGAGACGGTTTGACTCTGACCATTGAATATTCAATTCTTGACGGATGTCTTTTTACCCGACTGCGGCGGAGCCCAAGAGGAGTGTAATCTTTTTGGCTCGTCTGTCAGTATGTAAGTATGTCCGATTGTGTGTTTTGTCATAGCATGTTAATCGATGATCAGATTTTGATAAATAAGATCTTAATTCATTCGTCGAATTTGCGTGAGTGTGAAAGCTAATAATAAAAAAACACCAAATAAAAAAAATTTTTAACTCCTACTCCTTAAATTGGTCCAGCCCGCTTACTTATAGAATGCTCCATAGTCAGGTTGTTGGTTGTTTATTATTGCATTTTTTCTCATTACGGTGACAAAGTTGGATCGAAAAACCGGGAGTACGACGGGAAAATATTTAACTGATTAATGTCAATACTACATTAGAATAAAACGAAACTATTAAAGATTACTAATGTCATTTGCCTGTCCGATGTAAGCAATGAAGTTTAAAATATTGTTAAATTGAAGGTGTAGTAAATTCTGCCACATGTCACATTTTTATTCCTTTATACAGCCTGCTGTTTGCATAAATTACATGTACATAATTGCTTTTGAAGAAAACCTAAAAAACCTTAAAAATATAAGGGCTCCGTAGACTTCGTGTCTGGCTCAACAAGCGATCTTTTTATTATGATCTTTTTATAAGAGTTCTTTGCAAGATGTAACAATTTAATTTATTATGATTTTTGAAATATATTTTGTTTCAAATGTACCTAATACAATTTGTTATACTAATTTAGGATATCCTAGTTTGGGACCAGGTGAAGTGATTGTGTTGTGTGGAAATTATTATTACTTTAAATGTTATTAATGGCCTCTTAGGCGCTGCGGTGGCGCATTTTCCTACCATGCGTGAGGTTCCGAGGTCGAATCCAGGCTGGGGACAAAAAATAATCTCCTGGTCTTGGAGGTTTACGATGTCGCTGTTTCTGGTTCCCACGACACTTGTTATCCTAGTGTGGGGCCAGTAGCAATGTGTGCAGTTGTACCATGAACCTGTATATATTTTGTGTTCTTTTGTTTTTTCTAGTGTGCAATAAAGAATATTCTATTCTACTCGTATTCTATGTGCCTGTATGTAAAAAAAGTAAAAGTAAAAGTAAAAGTAAAAATGCGTTTATTGCGAACCAATACAAAGTTCACAAAAATAAACATTAACCCCCTTATTCATAAAAAAATTTAAGCATTGGTTAAGTAAACAACTGATTAAATGTCATGCTGTCCTTGACAGATGTCATTGAAATATAAAGGACAGCATGACATTTAATCAGTTGTTTACTTAACCAATGCTTAAATTTTTTTATGAATAAGGGGGTAAATTACTAGGTTACATAAATTACTAGGCCGCCAGAGATATGACATGTCTTTCGGCGGCGCTGTTTTTCAGCACTCACCTGCTTAAACTCTAACTATAAACTAGTTTCTTATGTAAATGTTTTGTTTTGTTTGTTTGCTACGTCTTACAATATTTTGAAGGTGCTACACTCCATATAATCTATAATCTCGACTAAATTATTATGATACTTAATGAATCCCTATTTAGCAAGACGAGGCTAAGGTCCGATTTGTGAATTGAGAATTTACACGAAGTAATACTTAAGTAACGTGCTGTCACGCTCGTTTCTGAGAAATTTGACGAGACAGCGCTAGAGTTAAGTAATTACTTAGCGAAATACGGTATTTGCCACTATCAACAATACATTATTTGAGATGCTCGATTAAAACAAAAATTAGAAAATGATTCGGAAAATGTATTTCTTTTATAATTTACTAGTTATTACAATTTTTAAATAGATGAAACATAAAAAGAGTGTTCTAAAATGTGACGTCACAAGCAAGTATTTTCATACAAAATTCTGTTTTAAAAGTACCTCATTTGACATCTTGTCAAATACCCAATTCTCAATTCAGAAATCGGCCGTAAGTCACAAAACATCATAGTAAAAGCCACTCATAGTAAAATTATTATCGTAACAGTAGCTCAATTTAGTCTACCTAAAGCCATGCCGGAGGTCGTGGCTTCGATTCCCACTGGAGGCTGCACTACATTTGTATAAACTATGTCCACAGTGTGGGTGTATTTGCATGTTTTTTGTCATTTATTTTTAAGTACATTGTCAAAGTAACATAATAATTCCCTTCTGCCAAACTGTATCACAGTTTAACGGCAGACACTCTAAGTAAATAGTAACCTATTCAAATACATAGCCTAAAAATACTATTATTTTTTTACTTGTTTCTGATGTCCTCGCCCTGTTACCACAGCACAGGGTATCCTAGTTTGGGACTAAACCTAGTTTGGTGATTGTGCTGTGTGGAAGTTATCACTATTTTATTATCATTTTCGCTTCAGTTCAACTCGCCTGCTAACGACGACGTTACATGGAATTAATAGCTCCGATAGATATAACGCGTTTTTCAGGGTTCCTCAGTTCAGTAAATAAAATAAACGATGAAACATATTTTATTTAATTATGCAAAGGCTCATATCGCATCATAACGCCTCTAGCCAAGTCTCACAGCATTGACATATTTTCTGACGACTGTGCAAATTTTAAAAGGAGTATTTTGTCCACCCTCTGAAACTTAAGACTTCTTTTTTTTCATATTATATAATAATTAATTACTTAAATTAAGAAATTGTAAAACCAGTGTAAACTGCCTTGAGCAATTTAATACTATCGGTGCATGTTGTGGCTGCCTGTAAGTGAGGTAAAACTTAACTTATTTTTAGTCTATTGTCTACTGTGAATGAATTGGTGTATAACTTGTTGGTGGTCCTATTAAATAAAATAAAGTAAAATAAAATAAATAAATTCAGATTTTATTGGCCACGCGCACACTAGCTTTTCAAGGCCTTTTTCAAGTCCTTTTCCATTTTTGACTTCATCACTAAACATAAAAAGAGTTTGAAAACAAAAGTGTTTGAAGTTGTTTTGTATAATTTTTTCCTAAATGATCATAATTTCGAAATGGACACCTAGTTTATCTTGTGACGTTAATTAAATCGCATGTAGGGTGTAAGTCCACATAAGTTGGTTAAGGGGTCGTTGTCTATCTCGGGTCGATAGTGATAATTCAAACCGCCTTTGTCGAGTGTCGTAAATGCACTGAATATTTTGTTCAAATGAAGTAATAAAGTGATTCATAATGCTAACCTAAGCGACTTAGGTACTTATAATACCTACATGTGCGGTTACCCGAACATCGCAATTTCAGCGCTATTTTGAATAAAACATTTTTTATTCGATTCGATATGACTTAACGAAACATGGAAATTATTTACTAACAAAAGAGTCTTTCTTAATAGTTCAAACTGTTTTTTACGTAGCGTGTATCATTGTATCCCATTGCTGGGCAGTCCTCAACCAGTTTACATATTTATTTACTAGCTGCCCCGGCGAACTTCGTACCGCCTAACAGTCAATGTATAGCTATTGTGTTACAGTTTAACTGAACTTAAATAGGCTATTTGAGAGGGTGAAAAAAACGTATCATACTTCATATCATATCATACTTAATATTATAAAGGCGAAAGTTTGTGAGTGTGTATGTTTGTTAATTCTTCACGTCTAAACGGTTGCAGGGATTTTAATCAAATTTGGTATGGAGTTAGCGGACACCCTGGATTAACACATAGGCTACGGTTTACTGCGGGAAAATATCTTATTCCCATAGGAAAATCGATGAAAATGAATTCGCGGATAATGTATGGGGAACTTTGTACAAAACTTTTTCAAAAAATTGTTTTACCTAATAAACCGTGGGTTAAACCGCGGGATACACCGCGAGGCACAGCTAGTGAAAGCTATCAGCTAGCTGGCTAGCTATGTCACTATCCAAATCTAGCTGACCCGGCAAACGTTGTTTTGCTATGTTATTTGTAGGGTCGGCGGCCTAAAGCAAATTAGTAAAATCGTCATTAAATTATTGTTCTGTACGACATCTTTATACTGGGTGACATTTTCACCGGTACAATAAATTTTACCATATCATTGGTATCGATAATAGATTACATTTATCGAATAAAATTACTATATATTTTTTTTCATTTTCATTAATTTATCATTCATCCAATTTGTAACTCATGGGCACCTGTCGTGACGATACACGAATGTAATGTTAGCAACACTGGCTGACAACCATAAGGCAGGTAGACGAATGAGGAGGGAAGCGAAATGTCAAAGGAGAAAAACGGTTGACTTTGCGCGTGGCGGGAAAAGGAAGAGGTAATGTGGAACCGAGGAGACTCTGGTGAGTGCTTGATGACGGTATCCTTTTGATCTTGTATGTTTCTGAGACCAGGGTTTCAACCAATGTAAAGTGATAGTGCATCCCGAGGCAAGCAAGGGTTTTAGTATACACCTGTGACGGTTTTGACCTAGGTAGTATTGTAGTTGCTAAAGCTTGCAAGGGCTGGAGAACTAGACCCTGGAGTCTCTCGCGCGGAAGCCCAAGAGGGAGCGGACGCGTTCCCTATGTGGTGACAGTCGGAACGACTATATTGATAGTCGGGTTTGACCGACATGAGAGGTATGTGCATTGTTAGTAGTAATAATGCATGGTTGGTACCTAGTGATATCCATGGTAAAGTGTTCGGGTGCGCGAGAGACAGTGGAGGAAGTTTGGCAGGGTGTATGGGGAGTCAGAGGAGCCCTGGGAAGACCCGGGCATTGCCCGGGCACAGTGTCACCAGCTTAGCTCGGCTAAGGTTATGGGAAAGTTCTCCGGTCATTATAACGGTGTGGGATGGAGTCTACCCTGGTGGACTCCTCGGAGCGCTAACCTCCGTGCGGGGCGGCCCGACCACCGTGCAGAGAGTAAGACGGGTACCTTCTCGATTGTAGAAGCACTACCCGTTCCGTATGCGTATGGCTCTCACATTAAGATACGGACACACACCGGTGTGGGCACGTTGTAGATTGAGTAATTTTGCTTTAATTAATTATCACTATGTTGGTTGAATCTATGGTGGAAGAATGTGCAGTATTGCGTGTGCAACAAGTTCTATGTGTTCTGTGCTATCGACCCATGTTTCTTATGTCGTTGCGATATTTATCCCCCTATCAGGTGATTGAATCATCTTCGTCGCGACATAATTTGGTGGAGGAGCTGGGATCCTTCGATCGGAATGAAAGTTAAATACCTACGATAAATTCATAACGAGCCACGGCACGGCTTGTCGAGGGAAGGGTGATGATTATTTCTCCCTTCCGATGTGTTAGTCTCCCAATCGGAGGATTACCCTGTAGTTACAGTTGGATTGGGGTCGATGACCGGAAATGAGAGGAGATAGTGTTATTTTACACTTATCTTTCTGCTTTTAACACGTTGTACCTATGGAACCTTACGTATCCCTTTATGGAGACGGTTATGGCATACTTTTTTTTTCGGTCGGTTTTACGGCAGTGGGTGGGTCCGTTAAATTGCGTAACGCGTTTTATACCCACCTACCTGTTGGTTTAATTTTATGCGTATCTACACTATAATTTTTACCGAATTTTCTGACTGTACCCCTGGGGGTTAGACTGACGATCGTGGCCACGACCCTCATGACTTTGACGACCCTCATGACTTTGACGCACCCTCATGACTTTGAAGCTCTTTGAAAAATGCGTGTGACTTGATTTAATTTTATGATCTATTTGAAAAATGCGTGTGATTCGATCTATTTGATCGTTCGTTTATTTTTTTTTTGCGCCGGTCAACCGCGAATAACATTTTTTTGTATCGGTTATTTACGGTTTCTTTATCAAGTTGGCATCACTGAACTGGGTACATTACGTTCCAACTTACGGAATATTTTATCGTTACCATCTATTACGGCTGATATTTTCCAGTATGTTTATTCTAAGTCTCAATTATATTTGGTTTTGGAAATGAATATTTGGTTTATTTTTTTCCCCCATTATGTACCTATGTCGAAACTGGGCTTACTTTTTGTATTAAGATGGCACTCTGATGCGTTCAGTGGGTTGCTAACTTTATTTCGTTTGTGTGCCTTTGGATATGTACCCACCTTATGAAACAATTATACTTACGTAAAAGTGCACTTAAGTAATGTAAGGTTGTCAAATAAAGTTTATTTTTATTTTTAAGCGGATTATGGAACGTAAAATTTAAGCACGAAACTATGGGTAATTTTCGTCGCTCGATATCGGTATTTTTTAGGGTATATTTCACGGGTTACTTATCCAGTTTTAATATGATTGTAAATAAACAGTTTTTATGAAATATTGTTTGTTTAATTAATCCTGGTGATGACGAAAGGTGTTAAAGAGTATAGTATAGTGTTGCAGTTACGAATCGATTCGTGATCACAAAGGTAGTCTGTGACAGATGTCAATATGTAGTTCCTTCTTAACCTGTGGTCGTGATCCTTTCCCGCCATTTGCAAAGAAGAAAAAAGTATGGTTGCTGAAAGTCGAAGATATTTTCCAATAAGTTTGCAAAGCCGAATTGTGTAGTGTTTCGATGTTTGCACCACTAATATAGTTGGAAATCTTAAATATAAAGTGTGCTGAGCTATTATTTTGTGGCCAGACGGCAATTATTCTTGATAAAGACCAAACAAAACACATTTGGTAAGTACTCTGTCGTCATTTTGTTCTAACTAGTCTTTCTCTAATTTCATTCAAATGAATTAAATGTTTGGTTTGTTGCTTTGCTTACAGTCGGCTACGGCTGAATAAGCCTCTCGGCCGAGTCAAAGTAACCGTATTACGAGGCGAAATCCAAGTATTTAGGTACGAACCAACTGGGGTTTGGCCAGTGTATTGTAGTCTAATACTGCATCGTAGGAAGGTAAATATTGTTATGTTTTCTTGGACTGTGTGATGTTCCGTGCGGTAATTTAAGTGTCTCATTTATGTATTTACAGCGACGATCACTATGGAGGAGGCCTTGCGTGTGCGCCTCAAGTTACGACATGAAAGGCTGGTACTACTGCTTAACAAAGCTCACGCGATGTTACAAACTGAAAGTGTGCCGGAGGAGGAATTTGTAAAGTTGAAGCTAGATATTAAAGGGTCGGTGGAAGCCTTAGAAAAGCAGACAACTCAGTTCATAGAAAAGTGTCCATCTACAAATATCGACATAACAACCTACATGGAGGACCAGCTTAAAGCAGAGGACATATTGACGTCGATGGAGACTCTGCAGCTAACTAATCAGTCACATCAGCCTCAAGCAAACTTGTCAATGCGACTACCTAAGCTCGACCTAGTAAAGTTTAATGGAAATATGTTGAAATGGACTGAGTATTGGGACCGGTTTCAAGCAAACATCGGCAGTCGGCCTCTAACAAATGTAGAGAAGCTGTCATACCTAATTAGCACTCTGGAAGGTCAAGCTTTAGAGACTGTTGGAGGCCTGGACACGACCAATGCCAATTACGAAATAGCTGTGGAGATCCTTCAAAACCGGTTTGGCTCGAGAAACCAAGTTATTGATGCTCACTATGAAGCTTTAAATAAACTGCCGAGGTGTGTGCATCATGCAAAGGACTGTAGGCGTACCTTAGACTCCGTAGAGAAACATCTCAGAGTCCTGACATCACTGGGAGAAAATGTGGACAACAACCAACTCCGGCTAGTAGTTATGAGCAAATTTCCTGAGAATACACTTTACCAGGTAAATCTGATGACTGGACAGAATCCTACGGTTGCCAGCATACGATCAGCGCTCGGCTCTGTTGTAGCAGCACTGGAGAAGTCTGAAGTTCTAAACTCTACAGAACCGTCCACACCTACCAACTCCACAGCGGTACCTCAAGCATCGGCATCTGCTTTACATGTTAAGGCTACGAATAGACAGCAAAGCAGATGTATGCTGTCATCTCATATGAAAAGAAAGCGTGTCAAAGAATTTGCTGCGAGCAAGCGCCCCAGAAGAGAGTGTGTCTTCTGCAAAGAAGATCATTACAGTGACGCATGTAGGGTCTACCAGACAGACTTTCAAAGGAAAGCTAGACTGAAAGGCAGATGTTATAGGTGTCTTAAAGGGGGACATGTAGCCAGGACATGTCAAGCTAAAGTTTCGTGTTATTACTGCAAAGGGTCACACAATCGAGTACTTTGCAAGAACAGGGAACCCAGCAAAGAAAGGAAGAAGAATATGACAGCAGCCGCAGTAGAGAAACGAAACAAAGAACCCTGTAAGACCACAGAGAATCTACCCACTTCACTTAAGGTTGAAAATGTATGCCTGCTTACTAATAAGACACAATATTACTTGCAGACAGCGACGGCTCGAGCGATAAACAAGTCAAATGAAGCCCCTTTACGTCTCCTTTTGGACTCTGGAAGTCAAAGGAGCTATATCACTAAGAGACTGGCTGATACACTGCAGGTGAACCCAGACCAAGATGACCGCCTAATGATTTATACATTTGGAAGCGACGATCCGCATGAAGTAGTGAGTCCCTCAACAGAAATTACTTTGATAACCAGCCGGGGAGTAGTTAAAATCTTGAGAGTGAACATTGTGCCACATATTACCGACAAAGTGCCAGTTCCCAGAGTTGATATGAGGAACATCGTCGATTTACCTGCAGATGACGGCAGTTTAGGTGATAGAATTGATGTTTTGATTGGAAATGACCACTACTTCTCTCTGCTGAGGGAGCAACGGCTAAGGATTGACACCAACAGCTTCCTTCAAGACACTGATCTAGGATGGGTAGTATCTGGACCTATAGAAGACGAAACCCAAAATGACCTTTCGTTGGTTACCTACTGCCAACATCATGAGTCAAGTTGTCCGTACTTTGCAGAACCAGATCTTCCTTTACGGAATATAGATATAAAATGTATGTGGTCCCTCGAGAGTATTGGTATATTAGATTCTCCTAAGACAACACACGAGGAGGAGGCTGTAAAGCATTTTAACGAAGCTGTGAAGTTTTCAGATGGAAGGTATGAGGTGAAATGGCCATGGATCGCCTATCCATTGGACTTGCCTACAAACTTTGGTTTGTCATTTGGCCGTCTACGAAGTTTGTTAAAGAGAGCTGATGACAACACCTTGCGCGATTATGAGGACATTCTTCGGGAACAATTGCAGAGTGGAATTATAGAAGTGGTAGAATGTCAGACCACATCACTGAGTCAAAGGTCTCCCCCGATTCACTATTTACCACACCACATTGTGAAGCAGACTGGCAAGAAAGGACGACTTGTCTACGACGCATCTGCCAAAACAGCCGACCAAAGAAGTTTAAATGAATGTATGTACAAAGGTCCCTCGCTCTTGGAAGACTTAACAGGGCTACTGGTGAAATTCCGTTTGAACAGAATTGGTATATCTGCAGATATCGAAAAGGCTTTCCTTCAGATAGGCCTTCAACCTGAAGACCGAGATGTGACTAGATTTCTGTGGGTCAAGGATGTCAACAAGGAATTAACACACAGTAACCTACTTCATTATAGGTTTTGTAGAGTTCCATTTGGAATAATTGCTAGCCCATTCCTACTCACTGCTACGGTAAGACATCATATGTCTCAGGCCAATAACGACTTAATAAAAAGGGTGGCAAACAGATGTTACGTAGACAACTTGGTCACTGGAGCAATGTCACAAACTGAGGCATTTCATTTATACCAGGATAGCAGGAACTCTTTCAATAACATGTCCATGAACATCAGGGATTGGATATCTAATGATATGAGTTTTCTGGAGCGAATTCCTAAGGAGTATCAAGCAAAGGAACGGAATGAGGTTAAAATACTCGGACTCATCTGGACCCCTCAAGATGATATGTTGCAGCTTAAAAGCCCAAGTCTCGAAGCGGTCAAGTTAGAGAAGCCAAGTAAGAGAGTGGTTTTGAGTATACTAAGTCGGCTTTATGATCCATGTGGTTTCGTCTCCCCCCTGGTACTGCCAGCCAAATTAATATTCCAAGAACTCTGCACTAGGAAGTTAAAATGGAATTCGCCACTCCCAGCGGATCTGGAACGCTCCTGGGGTGAAGCCTTAGAAAATTTAGAAGCGGCAAAAGACGTCAAACTCCCACGATACATTGCCGGCGATTTGGCTTCCGATATTGATGTCCAGTACGAGCTACATTGTTTCACTGATGCTTCGAACGATGCTTATGCAGCAGTGGTGTACATCGTTTCGAGAGGATTGAACAGTGCCGCTACCGCCTTCTTGATGTCTAAGTCACGAGTAACACCTGCTGAAGACAAGACTGATCTCAAGATACCCAGACTGGAACTCCTGGGCTTCTTAATTGGTAATAGGTTATTGAAGTATGTTGCTGGATGTGTGGACCTGCCTATAAGGAAGAAGTATTTATGGACAGATAGCCTCATTGTGCTTGCCTGGATGAGGACTCAACGACTCTTGCCACCTTTTGTATCCAGACGTGTTACTGAGATCAAACAGCACAGTGATGTTGAAAGACGCTATGTGCCTACACAATTAAATCCAGCAGACATAGCAACCAGACCAAATGCTATTAAGCAAAGAAGAAGATTGTGGTTTTCTGGACCAGAATTCTTGACCGAAAAGGAAGAGAATTGGTCGTTTCAGGAAGCTGTTACTGAAAAGACTCTTTGTTCGGCGGAGAGGGCTCTGGAGGTCATAATGGACGGTCCAGAGATGACTGATAAAGGCTACGAAAAATGCGACACTTCGGTGGTTGAAGGAGAAACGACGGCGTATTGTGAGCCGATAGCTGCAACTCGGCTCCAAATAAAAAAAATACAAAAGGAGTACTTCCCAGAAGAAACAGCAGGAAAAGTAACACACCTCAAAAGGAATCTAGGTCTGTTTACAGATGGTGACGGCATCTTGAGATGTGGTGGGCGTATGACTAACACTGATTGGGCATATGGTAGGAAGCATCCAATATTGTTACCAAAAGACTGCAACCTGACAAAGGAATTGATCTTAAAAGTCCATAAAGAGAATTATCACGTTGGAGTTTCACACACACTTAGCATAATTCGTAAGAACTTCTGGATACCCCAAGGGAGGGCGCAAGTGCAAAAGGTTCTGAAAAGGTGTGCGCAGTGCATAAAACATGGAGGAGGACCCTACGCACTGCCACCTACACCGGCTCTACCTGAAGAAAGGGTGAAACTAAGTTCCCCATTCACCTTCACGGGTATAGATTATCTTGGCCCTCTTTTTGTCGAAACACCTAGGGGCAAGGAGAAAAGGTGGATATGCCTGTTTACTTGCCTCGCAGTGAGAGCGATACATCTGGAGGTCGTGAATGATTTGTCAGCAGAACAGTGCTTATTGAGCTTGAGAAGATTCATGGCAGTCAGAGGTAAACCAAACATGATCGTGTCAGATAATGCTACACAATTTAAACTGATAGGTGAGACACTAGCAGATCCTCTGTGTGTCAAGAGTGGTATTCGGTGGAAATTTATCCCTCAACTTGCACCGTGGCATGGAGGCGTGTATGAACGCTTGATCGCTCTGGTGAAGCACTGTTTGAAACGCACACTGGAAAAACATCTACTGCAAGATGGTCAATTACTGACTGTTACCAAGGAGGTAGAAGCAGTAGTAAATTCGCGACCTTTAACAAATGTGGGTGCGGAATTGGAACATGTTCTTACACCAGCTGATTTTCTGTCTCTTGGTACTTGTTTGGAGTTCATACCAATACCAGAACAAAACATGAGCGGAACAACTTCTAAAGTTAATCTCCTACAAAGTTGGAGGAGAGGTCAAGTTATTCTGGCAGAATTCAAGAAGATGTTCAATGAACAGTACCTACCAAGCCTTCGTGAGAAACATAAGGAACGCCCGAAACAGCCCAGAGTTACTTCGAATAAATCACCACGCGTGGGCGACGTAGTTCAAATTAGAGATGACTCCAACAAGAACCGGAATAACTGGAAGGTAGGCAGGATCACTGCTTTGATCATGGGCAAAGATGGTCAGTGTCGAGTTGCAAAGGTGATGGCGGGCAATCATGAATTCACTCGGTCTGTTGGTCATTTATACCCTTTGGAGGCAGATTTGGGAGACGAAGAGACGACCGAGGTGAATGAACCTGCTTCAGAGGGTCCCAAGACGATGGCAGAAGGCATGTGTCTTCCTATGGGGGAAGTCTTCCTAACAAGTCCCTTGAAGAGCCCGATGGAATTTTGTACTGACCGAACGAGACCAGCAGAAGTAGATGAACCACATACCATACCTCTTGAGGTTCCTCGTGAGGTAGAGGTCGCCGAGACTCCCGATGCTATGGATGAAGTTGCCATAATTGAGGCGGACCAGGCGGAAGTTCCGTCAGAGTCAGTAAGTGAAACTGATATGTCTATGTGGAGTTACTTTCTAGATTAACTGTGGTTTCTACTATCTTTATGGTTTTGTCTGTTTCCAGCAAGATGATGGGCGGCCCCTGCCAGATGACTATCCAAACTCGAGGCTCAGGAGAGAGGCTGCAGTGCGAGCCCGGCAAAAAATTGCGGAGTGGACTCGTCATCTTCTTGCTGTGTTGTAACCCTCCTTTTCCCCCTTCTGTCTTGCCGCCGGGAGTGTCGTGACGATACACGAATGTAATGTTAGCAACACTGGCTGACAACCATAAGGCAGGTAGACGAATGAGGAGGGAAGCGAAATGTCAAAGGAGAAAAACGGTTGACTTTGCGCGTGGCGGGAAAAGGAAGAGGTAATGTGGAACCGAGGAGACTCTGGTGAGTGCTTGATGACGGTATCCTTTTGATCTTGTATGTTTCTGAGACCAGGGTTTCAACCAATGTAAAGTGATAGTGCATCCCGAGGCAAGCAAGGGTTTTAGTATACACCTGTGACGGTTTTGACCTAGGTAGTATTGTAGTTGCTAAAGCTTGCAAGGGCTGGAGAACTAGACCCTGGAGTCTCTCGCGCGGAAGCCCAAGAGGGAGCGGACGCGTTCCCTATGTGGTGACAGTCGGAACGACTATATTGATAGTCGGGTTTGACCGACATGAGAGGTATGTGCATTGTTAGTAGTAATAATGCATGGTTGGTACCTAGTGATATCCATGGTAAAGTGTTCGGGTGCGCGAGAGACAGTGGAGGAAGTTTGGCAGGGTGTATGGGGAGTCAGAGGAGCCCTGGGAAGACCCGGGCATTGCCCGGGCACAGTGTCACCAGCTTAGCTCGGCTAAGGTTATGGGAAAGTTCTCCGGTCATTATAACGGTGTGGGATGGAGTCTACCCTGGTGGACTCCTCGGAGCGCTAACCTCCGTGCGGGGCGGCCCGACCACCGTGCAGAGAGTAAGACGGGTACCTTCTCGATTGTAGAAGCACTACCCGTTCCGTATGCGTATGGCTCTCACATTAAGATACGGACACACACCGGTGTGGGCACGTTGTAGATTGAGTAATTTTGCTTTAATTAATTATCACTATGTTGGTTGAATCTATGGTGGAAGAATGTGCAGTATTGCGTGTGCAACAAGTTCTATGTGTTCTGTGCTATCGACCCATGTTTCTTATGTCGTTGCGATATTTATCCCCCTATCAGGTGATTGAATCATCTTCGTCGCGACAGCACCCATTACAAGGTGTCATCGCGGTGCGAGGCAGAGGGCGGCGGGGTGGGGTGAGTGAGCGGGTGGCGGGCTGGCCGGCGCACGATTTGGCCGGTCATTCATTCAGTCCTCGCGCATTGACCTAGGTGATTGCACGTGCGCCATTTCCGCACTTCCTGCAGTCGAAAATTACGCGCGCACGATGTTTACAAACCGCGAGTATTACGAAATGATTCGTAGTTACTTTCTCAGTGGGGAAAATACAGTGCAGCTCGGCGGGTATACGCTGAAGAAAGTTTGCCGCGCCTGATAAATGCCGGTTTTATTTAACCTCAAATACTCAACACCAGGATATTCATGAGAGTGACGCAGCATTTGCTAGACTTCGGACAGTTCCGTAGGGCCGTTCCTTTTCCTGGTCTATGTAAATGATTTACCGTTTATGGTACAAAAAATGTGTGAGATAGTGCTATTTGCTGATGACACGTCACTTATTTTTAAAATAAGGAGACAGTCAGGAGACAGACAGACAGAGAAATAATGCTCTCTCGCACGTTCTAGATTGGTGTACAGCAAATAATCTGTTGTTAAATTAAAAATGACAAAATGTATGAAGTTTACCCTACCTAATGTAAAATTAGTTGAAAATAACATTGTGATTGGAAATGAAAAACTAGAATTTGTTGAAGATACTGTATTTCTGGGCATCACAATCGATGCCAAACTACAATGGGGCCCACATATTGTAAAATTAGCACATAGACTTAGCTCCGCAGCATATGCCGTGAAAAGAATTCGAGAATTTACTGACGTTGCAACTGCTAGGCTTGTTTATTTTAGTTACTTCCGTAGTATTATGTCCTATGGTATACTACTATGGGGCCGGGCAGCAGACATTGAGACTATCTTCATATTGCAGAAGAGAGCGATCCGATTTATTTACAAGCTAGGTAGTAGGGACACACTAAGAAATTTTTTCAAAGAAATCAACATCCTAACAGTTGCAAGCCAATACATTTATGAAAATATTATGTACGTTAGGAAAAATATTAAAGACTTCGAAACACTTGGTAGCCATCATAACGTTAATACTAGGAATAAACATAAATTGTCATTTCCACGATTTAGACTTGCAAAAGTTAATACTTCCTTTATGGGGCACTGTATAAGGTTCTACAACAAGATACCCCAAGATATATTAGAGTTACCTCCAACGCGATTTAAGAATTGTGTTTAGCACACTCTTTGCAAAAAAGCTTAATATAAAATCAACGATTATTTAGAAGACAAGGACGTATGGCTTTAAATAGTAGTTTAATATTAAATTTAATCAGAGGATAAATGTGTCTAGTGTTCAACACATCCAAGATATTGTTTTTTAAGTTTTATTTGTATTAGCTTTAAGTTGATTTGAGAAAAGATGGTCAGAGTGGAGTTTTTTTTTTTCGCTGCCTTTTTCTCCACTACAGACGGCCCCAAGGCAGCGGCTAACATTATACATAACTGTATGTACATTGACATTTAACAAGCAGAATGTAAATTCTTTACGTTGAAATAAATTTCTGATTATGATTCTGATTCTGATTCTGTTCACTGCACCAGCGCACGCTCAAGGCCGAGGAGGGAGACCTCCCTTGGCCGTGGAGATCGAGGAACAGATATTCGCGTTCTTCGAGGAAGACCCCAGAAGGAGCACCAACGACGCGGCACGCACGGCGCACTTCGGCGTTAGCCAGTACGTGGTTTGGAAATTCATACCACTACCAACCAGTGCAAGCATTCCACGCCGGTGACGGTCCTAAGCCCGTGCAAGTATGAAGGAAGAATTGAAATCAAGTAAGATTTTTTTTGCTACGTCACATACCTACTGGCTGCGCCGCCGCCGCCGCTTCTTTTCCTTCCCGCAAGCCGCGCGCAGTTGCCAGTTCGTGCGTTTAGTTGTGCTCATGCGTAATGAGTCCATATTTCTCTAAGATTTGCGGATAAGTTCAGACATTGGTATTTTTGTTTTTTTGTACCAACGGGGTAGTAACAAAAGATGTTGGTATTTGTATTTTGGACTTAGTATTACGTATGTTGATTTATTGTACCGGTGAAAATGTCACCCTTTATATAAAAATGAATTGCTGTTCGTTAGTCTCGCAAAAACTCGAGAACGGCTGATAGGATTTATCTTTTTGAAAAAATGAATGCTGCGTGGGCTTGGACATGCGAAGAGGATGAACGAAGAAAGACTGATGAAGTAAATATATCGGGCGAATGTGAGTGGAAGGGCTGGAGAAGGACGCCCCAGTAGGAACACAAAGTCTATTTCCTATAAATGTATTTCTGACCACATTGACCACTTATTTGCAGTCTACTGGGACTTGCGAAATTTTTATGACTGTTAAATGGGGAAGAGCGTAGTTTTCATTATGTTTCTTGAATGACCACTGGGGTCGGCAAGATTCCAAAAATATTGTTTTTTTACCTCATTGTCGACTGTAAATAAGTGGTCAATATGGTAAGAAATACATTTATGGAAAATACATAAACTTTGTGTTCCTACGCGATTTCTTTCGGTCAATAGTTTTAGGGCGTTAGTGCGTCGGCCTTATGAACGATCGGGATTCGAAGTTAAAGGTCTATTGATGCTTCGGTAAATTAACAAATCGGGCATGTGTCTTCGGGCATATGTTATTCGGCTATTGGTCATTCGGTCTTACGTAGGGAACCCGACGCCTCTGTATTTATCGACCACCAGATATAGCTCTTAAATCTTATTTACAAAAAAAAACTAATACGTTCACATACATACATAATCTCACGCCTGTATCCCAGAGGTATAGACAGAGACCACGGACTGCCACCTGCCACGATCCTGACAAATCACTTTTGCTTCATCGATATGCATTAGTCGTTGGATGCACGCACGTCAGTTTTGGGTACGTTTAATCTTTCCCTTTGCTAATACATCCCCTATTTGATCGAAGTATGTCCGTCTGGGGCCCTTCCACTCACATTCACCCGATATATTTGCTTCGCCAGTTGGCGGCGCGGTTACAAAAATGTTTGTTCTTAGTGGACTGTATGCGGTTAAATAATTTTGGGAAAAAGTGGAGCTGAACCCTGGGGCTGAGGATAGGGCTGCCGCGGTTGAGATTGGGATAGAAAGACAGCCCTGGAAGGAAAGGAAACACACTAACCTTTGGCTTGACGTGGCGGCAGTTGCGTATTCGAATCAAGGCGGACCCGGCCAGCCGGGTGACCTCAGCTGGTGGCGATGGGAATCCAAAAACTGCTAATGGCACTGGTGCAGGCACAGTTCGTAAGCTGTCACAGGTTTATTGTGGTACTATTCACTTTCGGTTGTCTAATCCAAAATTAAAAAATGCGTTAGAAAAAATGTCTGCTGCGGGCGCGGGTTCAGGATTTTAACTGTCCCACGAAAAAGTCCACAGCGCCTCTGGTGGCGGTTTTAGGAAGCTTCTTGCCAGCGCGATCTTCCTGCATCTCGCTCGCGCACATGTTGTAGGCGTGTGTGTGGGAAAAGGATGCAAATATGGGCAGGAAGTTGGGTATCAGCTCCCTACCATAGCAAACAATTTTACTTCTTTTTAAACGATACATAGAGAACTAAAGAATCGCGGGAAAATTTAAATTATCTATTACATTTCTCTAACGGCGCAACCATTCCCCCCCGGCTTGAAGGAACGCCTTCAAAAAATAGTTGACTATGCTAAACTTAACCTAAGACGCGACTATCATAAACACTAATGTCTAGGTAAAGGGCATAGACGTACAACCGGGCGCAAGTACGAACCGGTCGCCGTCTTTACGCGTACAACACGCACCACACCATCTGTGGCAGGAAAAACTTCTTCAACGACCCCGAGAGGCCAGTGAAGTGGTGGTGCGTTTTCCGTATTAAGAATCACGACAGTACCTACAGTTATCGGATTACTTGATGCATTCCATTTATCGCGGGACTGCAATGTGTGCAGAAACTCCGTTCGCCATCGCTTCCAAAACGATTGTACTAATTTATCCAGCAAATCATGGCGAGACAGAATATGAAGTCTATCTTCGTCTATATCCAGGGCCGGGAGATACCGCAGTGGGGTTAAATTTAAAAAGTGTGCGGGCGTTAATGCGAGAGGTTCCGAAGGATCGCTAGAGAGCGTCCGACAAAGAGGTCGCGTGTTCATTATAGCTTCTATTTGAGCGAGGACAGTAGTCATCTCTTCAAACGACAAAACTTGCTCACCGATGACACGGAATAGATGCGTTTTCAAGCTTTTAATATTGGTTTCCCAATTGCCACCAAAGTGACTAGCAGCTGGTGTATTTAGTGACCAAGTTATGCGGTTTTCAGCTAATACGTGGGCAAAGTCTGTATTAAAATGCTTCGAAATCAAAAAAGCATGAAGTTCGGAAAGAACTCGTTTCGCGCCAACGTAATTTTTCCCATTGTCCGAATACGTGCGACCTACAGGACCGCGACGAGATAAGAAACGTTTAAAAGCTGACATAAAGCTCGGCGTGCTGAGATCGCCTGCTAATTCAATATGAACAGCGCGTGTTGTCATACAGACAAATAGACAAACATATGCCTTGACAGACCGTATACCACGGCCACGGGTAACGGTGACCTTCAAAGGGCCAGCGAAGTCGGTGCCCGTATGCACGAAAGGCTTAGCGGATTGTACAACACGGCACGATTTATGATCTGACATTTCCGGAAAAGTAGGTTTAGGACGAAGCTTGTAACAAGGGATGCATTTGTGCACCCTGCTGCGAATCAAATTGCGGGCGGACAAGATCCAGTAACTTTGACGTAAGATTGACATAAGCAGATCTGGACCTGCGTGGCAGTTGACTTTGTGGTGATAGTCCACCAACAAATCTAATATATGATGTTTACGCGGCAAAATAATGGGATGTTTTTGCTCGAAACTCAATTCTGAGTTAGTTAAACGACCTCCAACTCTAATAAGACCATCTTGTAAGAACGGCTTAAGTCGCTGAAAGGCGCGGCTGCAAGACTTTCCAGTCTGCAGTTTGACAATCTCGTCTGAAAAGCATAAAGCCTGTAAATCACGAAAAACTCTATGTTCTGCATAATCCAAGTCTGCGGCGGTTATAAACTCACGGCGAGGTAACAATTTTATAAAACGACAGACATAGACGACAGAGCGTATCAGCTTAGACCAAGAAGAGATGCGACTTGCCATAGCAATGATAGAAGATTCCTCCAGCGGAACGGACGTAACCAAAGAATGTTTCTTCTCTTCCGGCGGGTTTGAAATAGTCGACGGGTTAAAGGTGGAAACGGGCCACTCTATCGGGTCACATGTGATCCAGGCAGGGCCATGGAACCACAGCGGATGGTCAATAATCTGTGCGGGAGTAAGACCACGAGAGAGGCAATCAGCGGGATTACTCGAGCCAGCCACGTGACAAAACACTTCTGGAGACAACAATGACTGAACCCTGGAAACCCGATTCGCGACAAAGGTATCCCACCTGTGGGGCGAAGCGTGGATCCAACACAGAGTCACCGTGGAGTCCGAGAATGCGTATACAGCTTGAAACTTAAGGCGATTGTTGCAAGCGTCTATTATATTGTTAATTAACTTTGCAAGCAAAAGCGCCGCGCAAAGCTCAAGACGAGCTAGTGAAACGACCTTCCGGGGTGCGACCTTGGATTTGGAACCAATGAGGTGTACAGTGCTGTCACCTTCATTTTCAACGCGGAAATAAACCACTGCGCCATAAGCTTTTTCGCTAGCGTCAGCGAAGCCGATGATGCTCACCACACTTCCAGCTGTAATGTCAACATGACGCGGTACCTTGATTTGTTCAAGTAAGGGGAGCTCTTCCCTGAAGCGGGACCATGAAGAAACAATATTTTCGGGAGGAGCATCATTCCAGTCACAATTGGAAAGCCACAGTTCCTTAATAAGGAGTTTGGCGCATAAAATCACGGGAGCCACAAAGCCCATCAAATCCCACAATCTTGCCACGCAAGACAAAATTTTTTTTTTTTTTTTTATTTTATTTCATTTTCCTCTTACAACTAACATTACAGGGAGCCCAATTCGTTAGTGAAGATAACCTTACAATCTTTAACCATCTATTTTGAATAAATACACTACAAATAAGAATAACAATCAGTAACACTAGTCACTTTTTTCAATGCTTATTATCTAAAATATGCTACATAGTGTTATCACAGAAAAACATTGCGGCCCTTGTGAACTCGCTCAGCGTGCAGGAAAATACGTCCACTGAATCAGCCACTCCGTTAAGAGTACGAAGCGCGCGCGTGAGCGGCGCATCCCGCAGCAAGTTGGTGCGCGCGCGCGGCACTGCCAGCAGCGCTACACGCCGCCGCCGCGACACGCACTCGTCAGGCACAGATAGTCGCAACTCCTGCAGAACTGTAGGGTTGTGCAACATGCCGCGCACCACTTTAAATAAATAGGTGACAAGGGCCACATCCCTCCTCTTTTCCAGTTTATTATATCCCACCATGCCGAGAACAAACAATGTGGGATACAACAAGGGAAATCCTGGATATACTCCGTACAGTTTCAAATACAGAAACCGGGTGAATTTATTCTGTATACGTTCCAACATAATTTTGTATTTGTTTTCCGTCGGTGCCCAGACAGCTGAATTAAACTCCAGATGACTTTTTACGTGCGCTTCGAACAAAGCACGCAAAGCTTGGGTATTCGTAAAGCTGCTTGACTGTCTTAGTACGAATCCGAGATTACGGAAAGCCTTTTTACACACGTCTACAATATGTTCCCTGAATCTCAAATCAGATGTGAAACGTACGCCCAGATCCCTGACCTCCGTTACGCGCTTAAGCAGCTCTCCCTCCATGTGGTACGGATGATGACTCGGAGTGCGCGCTCGACTGAATGACAGCACTGAACATTTGGGAACATTAAAATACAGTTTGTTATCTTTGCTCCATTTAATAACTCTGTTAATATCCTGCTGCAGTTTATTGTGATCGGAGCTGTCCCATATCTCGCGCACCAATTTCAGGTCGTCAGCAAATAGTAGGCATGTTGACTCGCGTACCACCTCCGGCAAGTCATTTATCATCAAGATAAATTGGAGGGGTCCCAAGTTGCTGCCTTGACTGACTCCTGACCGTGTGTAGTAGGACTCCGACAGGTGTCCCCCGCAGTCGACGTACTGACGCCTGTCCCGCAAGTAGCTGGCGAAGAAGTTAAGCGTATGCGGCGTACAGCCTGCGCTAGCCAGCTTCTCGAGCGGGATATCGTTGTCTACCGTGTCAAATGCCCTTCTGAAATCGAAGTAGGCGACGTCTACCTGCCGGCCAGCGTCGACTGTCGGCACCAGTTGTGTCATTAGATTCAATAAGTTCCCGGCTGTCCCACGCCCGGGACGGAAACCGTGCTGCGCGTTAGACAACCGAGCACTTACCTGCTCATACATGGAGTTCTGTACCGCCGACTCGAAAACCTTGGCCGGAGTACATAGCACCGCTACAGGTCTGTAGTCGCTGGGATTGGGTCCACCTCGGCCCTTCGGCACCGGTACTACTCGGGTAAGCTTCCAGCAATCAGGAAATGTCAGTATAATGTCAGTCAGGAAATAGTGCGTTTAGTACATTTTTCATCAGGTTTACAAACCTTTAAACTGAATAGATCAGAGCTCGGTGACCAACACAACCCTAGCACTTTATGAGAATCGGATTCGTCAAACTCCTTAACGGAAGAGAGGCGGTGTGAAGGTGGAATTGAATCCAAAACCGTTTGCGAATTACTTGTCCACTTTACAAGATCGAATTGTCCCGCTTTCATTAAGGAAATAACTTGGGTAGCCGTGGTTATAGCTTCGTCTTCGCTATCAAGACTATAGACAAAATCGTCCATATAAAGCCCTGTCCGAACAGTTTCGCTAGCCTTTGGGAAAGTTTCGCCCTCATCGGAAGCGAGTTGCTTTATAGTGCGAAGTGCGTGGTATGGACTCGATTTAAGGCCGAAACACACACGGTTGAATTGAAAAACCTGAATTGGTTCGTCAGACGAAAACCGATACAAAATTCTTTGGAATCTGCGGTCACATTCGCGGACACCGATGCAGAGAAACATCTGCCTAATATCAGCTGAGAGCGCAACGGCAAACAGGCGGAAATTAACAACAATGTTAAACAGATTTCCCTGTAGATTCTGTCCATTATACAAGATGTCATTGAGAGACACAGACGTGCTGGTCGCGGCACTAGCGTTAAGTACGACGCGCAATTTTGAGGTGAGTTTGTCCTCCCTTATAACTCCATGATGCGGTATTGTATAAGAAGGTGCATTAATATTTTCTTCTGTTTCAGGAGGTGCGGCTGAAATATATTCTTTCTCTAAATATTCACGAATGACGTCATCATAGGCTTGCTTCAATTTAGGTGAAGTTTGCATTCTGCGCTCGAGGCTGAGGAAACACTTCTCAGCTCTACGCCGGGAATCTCCGAGGGAAGATACGTCACCCTTGAAGGGGAGTGCGACCGTATAGCGGCCATCGACACTGCGTGTTGTAGTGCGAGTGTAAATATACTCACACTCTTTATCGTCGGGGCTCAGAATCGGCGGAACATTCACCTCCTCTAGTTCCCAGAACTTGCGGATCACAGGCTCTAAGCAATCGGCAGCGATGCAGTGGCACGAAACAGTAGTATATGAACAAGTATTTAACTTAGCGGGCGCGGAGCCTACGATCACGTACCCTAGTACGGTTTCCATCGCGTAAGGCGCGACGTGTGCGGATTCACCTTGGACCTTGCGGGATAAGATGAGCTGCGGGAAAATCGAAGCGCCAACTAGAACATCTATAGCACCGGGGACGTCATACGTATCATCAGCCAGAGGCAAGCCCTTCAGATGCGACAGAAGCGAAGTGTCGATACTCACGGTCGGTAAGCGTTCAGTTATCTTATCTACGACTAACGAGTCCATATCAAACTCCGCGTTTCGATCGGCGCATGAATAAAACTTGACTCTTACGGAACCCTGAGTAGTTTTAGACGAACCCCCAATGCCTTTTACAATAGAACACTCCGGCGTTCGATGAGAGTTTAATCCTAAGCGATCACAACACTCACGCGTTATAAAATTGCTTTGAGAAGCACTGTCCAATAATGCCCGAACATAATGTTCTTTGCCATTGGCATCGACCACAATAATCTTTGCAGTGGCGAGCAAAACAGTGGTGGGCACAGGCACAACGTCCTTATTGTGATTATTAAGTGCGCATAAGGATATATCGCCACTGCGAGAAACAACGTGCGGTGGGCCTTCTTTCCCCAGCGGACTCAAACCTGCGCCCCTCTCGAGAGGCGTCAGCGATTTGTTTACGCGCGGCGCGGTCGCCACGCTGGACGGCGCCGGTGGCGGCGGCGTGTCGTCGAGTGTGCTCACTTTGGATGCGGTATTTTTTTGGTCAAAGTGTAACATCGTGTGATGCTTATGGTTACACTTATGACATTGCGTATTAGAGTTGCAACCGAGTGTGCGATGATGGCTGCTTAAACAATTGACGCAATATGAATGCGATTTAACAAATTTGTAACGCTCGGTAGGTGTCATTTTTTGAAAACCCGGACATTTAAACAAATGTTCGTGTTGCGAATTACACAGAGCGCACAAAGCGTGCGGGGATGCGGGTGTAGTATTTACATAAGTATGCGTTGACTTAAGTGGCTTCGATGGCGCATTCATTCCGCGATCAACATTCTTCTTCGTAGCTTCATGTTTTAACGTGGAAGAGGCGCGTTGCAATATTTTCATATGATCGCGAACGAATGACACTAAAGTGTCGAACTGTGGGATGTCAGAGCCACGACTGGTCAGCTCGAAAGCGCGTGCGGTGTCGGAATCTAGCTTCTTTAAAGCAGTATACAAAAATATAAGATCCGAAATATTATCGATTTTTAAATTCTTTAGCGCGGAAACTGATGAAACGAATTTATCGAGAAATTGTTCAAGACTAGAAGCGTTCGCCGAAGTCAGAGGTTTCATCTCAAACATTTGATCAAGGTATGAAGAAGCGAGTTGTCGCTTATCTTCGTATCTACTTATCAGCGACTCCAGAATGACAGAGTAATTTTCGGCGCACGGAGTGATGCCTGCAAATACAGATTGCGCCTTGCCGGTCAATTTACCAATCAAATAATGCAACTTTTCAGAGTCTGTTAAAATGGGATTGTCATGAACCGTGTTTTTGAAGGTCGTGTAAAACAACGGCCAAGTTTTTATATCACCGTTAAACTCGAGCAATTCAATTGGCGGCAATCTGGGCCTGCCACCTCTCAAGTCGCTGCCTTTATACTGCGGTACAACAATTAATGACTTCGCGGCACGTTTAACGCGACAGTACAAGTCTTCAAACGCGTTAAGAGGTTGATAATTAATTTGTTGTTGAGGTTTTAATTTTAATCCCAAAGAATTTATATCATCCAACACACTTTCGAAATTAGTTCGTAATTTGTCAATAGTCTCGATTTCGCACAGAAACGTTTCCCTAGCATTCTCATCAGAAAGATTTTTCGACCTATCGGCAATAACTTGCATGCGCGAGAAAATAAGGTCCCTTTTAGCGCATAACAGTGACAACTTACTCTCATCCTCCATGACTCAAATGCGAATTTGATAGAAACTATAAATATGCGTCGCAATAAATAACCCAGATTTTTGTACCAGGCTATACGTTAAGCGATGGGGAACAGATGATACTACCCACAGTGCGGTGCGGTGCGTGCGGCAAAATTAATCAGGTAGGATTTAAGCTACAACGTAACGTAGGTACCTACTACAGGTCCGTCTCAAATACCTTGCGGATAATAAAATTAAATGTACCTAGGAACTAAGCAAGATTTAAGGCACTAGGTACATGCGTTAGATACTGTATTTAATACTTAAGTAGTATGCATTCGCTATCTACCAACAATAAATCGTTAAACGAAATACAACAACTGCGGGGTAAATTAACAGAGAAAGTTGTTGCAGAATCGAATAAACGATGCGTTTTAAATTATTTTAAATTAAAAGCGTGCGGTAAGTGAGTACCTACTTACTACGATGCGGTGAATAAATGAACTTGAAAATAGTCGTAGTGAGTACGTATCACTATTAAAATAATACACAGTACAAATGTATGCGTATGCGAAATATGACTCGAATTGGTAATAAGAATCTCATAGGTTGTGAGCAAAGGAATCCGTGCTCGTATGGACCAAACAAATGGCGGCGCGGTTACAAAAATGTTTGTTCTTAGTGGACTGTATGCGGTTAAATAATTTTGGGAAAAAGTGGAGCTGAACCCTGGGGCTGAGGATAGGGCTGCCGCGGTTGAGATTGGGATAGAAAGACAGCCCTGGAAGGAAAGGAAACACACTAACCTTTGGCTTGACGTGGCGGCAGTTGCGTATTCGAATCAAGGCGGACCCGGCCAGCCGGGTGACCTCAGCTGGTGGCGATGGGAATCCAAAAACTGCTAATGGCACTGGTGCAGGCACAGTTCGTAAGCTGTCACAGGTTTATTGTGGTACTATTCACTTTCGGTTGTCTAATCCAAAATTAAAAAATGCGTTAGAAAAAATGTCTGCTGCGGGCGCGGGTTCAGGATTTTAACTGTCCCACGAAAAATCCACAGCGCCTCTGGTGGCGGTTTTAGGAAGCTTCTTGCCAGCGCGATCTTCCTGCATCTCGCTCGCGCACATGTTGTAGGCGTGTGTGTGGGAAAAGGATGCAAATATGGGCAGGAAGTTGGGTATCAGCTCCCTACCATAGCAAACAATTTTACTTCTTTTTAAACGATACATAGAGAACTAAAGAATCGCGGGAAAATTTAAATTATCTATTACATTTCTCTAACGGCGCAACCACCAGTCTTTCTTCGTTCATCCTCTCCACATGTCCAAACCAATGCAGCATTCCTTTTTTCAATTCTAGTCACTACATCCTCTTTCAGTCCTCAACGTTCTCTGATCACACTATTGCATATTCTGTCATTCAAAGTAACATCACACACATTTCTCAAGGAGCTCCTTTCTACTGCATTAGTCTTACTTTCATGATTCTTCTGCCATACCCAAGTATCGCTACCACACATTAGTGTTGGGACCAGCACACCATTATGGATACTCAATCTTGCTCTTTTGGAGATGTTCTGGCTACACACGAAGGAAAGCAAGGCGAAAATCGAAAACGTATCATGACTTAGTCGTGGGTGCAAATCACAAATTATTAAATGAGCTTTCTTCATAAACTTAACAGCCAGTGAATTTAACGACATATTCGTTCGTAGACGTAGAATCCACCTCGACAATCAAGGAAAAACATCTTTCTCGCTGTGGATTTACAGCTTTCAGTACCTGTTATATTGACCACTTGTTTTTGTTCATCATTTGATTTTTGGTATTTTTCATATCAATTTCCTTTTTCATTTCAATAAGTTCATTAACTAAGCAAAACAATAAAGATCAATTTAAGACTTTTACTTCCCTTTCCCTTAAGATGGACAGACGATCTCATCCAAGGGTCGGGACGCTGGATTCAAGCCGCTTCCGACCGGTCTTTTTGGAAATCCATGGAGGAGGCCTATGTCCAGCAGTGGACTTCTTGTGGCTGAATGGTGATCATGGTGATCATCTGATTTCATTTTCAATTATTTCTCAGACCGTTCCAAAAGTCAATAGCAATTCCCGCCAATGAAAAACACCACAGATTACACCGCTTATTAGCCTTCTTGGATGGTACAGTATCTCATACACCATGGAGTTAACAAATTAGTCCTTACAGTTCACAATGACACCAATGGTGACATTGACATGTATGTTTACTTCGCAACGACATAATTTAATTTAATAATGTATATTGAAAATGCACCGAAATACGAATTTTCCGCCTGTAATTTGTCGACTCGGATCGCCTATTTTTTTACGCCCTTTAATTTGGTGTGCATTTCGTTCGAGTCTGCCGTAGACCCGAAATTGCACATCAAATACACTGTCAAGTACGAAACCTACGAACATTTTGTATGGGATTTTTTTTAAATTTTTGACGTATTAATCGTGATAAAAAGTATCCTATGTCCTTCTCCTGGTTCTAAGCTACCTCCCCACCAATTTTCAGCCAAATCCGTTCCGCCGTTCTTGAGTTACAAATAGTGTAACTAACACGACTTTCTTTTATATATATAGATTATTCAAACGGTTTTACATTTTCTCGTTACCTGCAGTGGCGCCACCTAATTAACAGGAGCCGAACTTCATATAGGTACATAAGATTTTGCTATTTAATTATTTGCTTAACACTACAGAAGCAAATATGTGTACAGACCGCTCGTAGCCCCGGTTACCTAAGTGATCTTAAACGATCACGAAGGTTAAGCAACATTGGGCGCGTTCAGTGCATGGATGGGTGACCGTCTATGACTAACGCTAGTGGCATTTTTCCGAGCGGTTCCATGCTTCGCAAGGCACGTTAAGCAGTTGGTGCCAGCTGCCGTAGATAGATGGCAGTCGTTAAGCCAAGTCAGAGGCCTTAATAGGTCGGCTTGAAAACTTCTGACAGTAGGACCAGCCACTAGTCTTATAAGCCTCCACTCATCCGGACTTGGCCTCCGTGGTGGCCTCAAAGATTCGCTCTTAGCCGCTTTCCCCATAACTTCCTCAGAGTTTCGATCGCTAATAATTGGAAAAGTTTTTCTCCTGCTAGCTCTGCGACCAGGCTACGTGAGCCCCCCTCCCAGTACAGTTACAAAGTAACCAAGTACAAAGGGCACGGGACCCAAGGGTCTGATGGGATTGGTCGTGTTGTATGGATATTTCCTCGCAAGAATCACTAAGCAGCTTTTTTTTTTGAAACAGATGAATAATTCGCATAATGTTGTGTTTCTTTAGATTCTTTACTAGGTAGGTACAGGGAAAGTTGTTTGGTACTTCGGCTTTTTGGGGGCAGTCTTAGGGCAGGGCAGGATGGGTCTCTTTCGGAGCAGGCTTATTGCAGCGCAGGGTGGGTCTTTTTGGGAGTAGGCTTAGGGCAGCGCAGGGTGGTCTTTTTGGGAGCAGGCTTAGGGCAGGGTAGGGTGGATCTTTGTCAACGGTACTGCTCAAAACAATTGGGGGAATAGAATTCCAAAGTGGCATAAAACTTTTTGCTTATTTTTTTAATTAATGATTATCACTTCCACGCAACTCTTTCACTTGACTTGGCCCCAAACTAGGATACCCGGAAAAGTGTGTGAAAGTGCGTCCATAGTAGCATCAACTGCGTCGGCGGCGACGGCGAGGCCGGCGTGTGAACGGCGACAGGTTTATACGTTTTTTATTTAAATGTAATGAATAGAGCTTGAAATATTGGCCCTTTTTTAATCTTCGATTTTTTTTAATAGCACCCAACTTATCAAATAAGGCATGCATTAGGAAAGGAAAAGATAAAAAGTACCCAAATCCGGCGTGCCTGCCTGAAACGACTAATGAATGTCGACGAAGCCAAAGTAATCTGTCAGGATCGTGGCAAGTGGCAGTCCCTGGTCTGGGATACTGGCGTGAGCTTATGTACCTATGCATGATTTTAATAAGCTTTTTGCACAGTGTGCTTAAGACATTTCTTATCATCGTACACATCGAAGTGAAACTATCAAAACTACCTAGGTACTCAACAGACTATTCTGAAATTCTTGTAATGAAGGCTTAACCAGAAGATACTTGATTTGAATTTAATGAAAAAGTGTCAGAAAATAAATATTTGACATGTATGTTAACTCTTTAATTTTGTTCCTACTTCTGGCTGTAGCACAGAAAATAGTTCAAAAACACAGAAACTTACCTACTAAGTATTAATTATTCGAATAGTCAAAGAGGAGAATATTCGAATAAAAAGAATATATTCGAAGTTCAAGCGTCAACTGTAACGGCTTCCTAGTAACGGTTCTTCCAGTCGGGCAGAACAACTTATCTACACTAGACACTTCACCAAAATCAAAATAGAAGTATTTTTATTCGCCTAGTAGGCGTAGGTGTGTAAGTACCTACATTTAAAAATAATTTTGGATCTTAAAACAGTCACTATTATTTAAGATATGAATAGGTAAAGGTTAGATCATTGAAAGTAAAATAATGTTAGAGAGATTGTTGTGAGCGGTTGTTGTTGTTAGTTCCATAACGATTTGTGACGTCACACATTGTGTATTTTTACATCTAGAAATTATTGAATGAACATAGCAGTTCTGAAATTTGTTTTATTTCCGCCAGTGCTGCAAATAGAATTAGGAATAGAGTGGCAAATGTTTTTGAATTTTTCGTAAATACTCGTTCAAAGTTCGTGTTTTAACATACATATTATTATTATAATAGATTTTGAAATGTGACGTCACGAAATTCAGGACCACTCCCCCCTCCTTGTCACACAATATCACACTACGTCGGCCCCCTCCCTCCCCTTAACGTGTGACTTAATTTATGGATGGCCCCTTATTAACTTAATGCCGGATACCTACACTTACTTGACTTTTTGTCAAAAGAGTCCGACCAGGACCTACATTCTGCTAATGCATTATAGTACAGTCGAGATCACATCAACCTATACACCCATGCACTCTATTCCGTTACGTTACGGGCGACTTTGCAACTAAAATGTATAGGTTGACGTGTTCTCGACTGTACAATGACAACTGCTGGCGATTTAGTTTCATTGCCGCTTCAGATCTACACGCGCAGACATATCAGACCTTCTAAGCGTCAATGGTATGAAAAAGCAGGTGACATGACCCGACCATGTATCAGTCATCGAACTATAATGCACTAACAATAGAGGCCCAGGTTTCGCTCTGATTCGCAGAGCTTAATCATGGTGAGCAGAGATGGAGCTTGCGTCATCGGTTGCTCGCCTCTGACAAGTAAGGGCGGTTTCTGAGTTGAGAAATTTCACTAAGTAAATAGGTACTAAGGTAACGATCTGTCGCACTCTTTTCTGTGAAATTTGACGAGACAGCGCTACAGTTAAGTAGTTTCTTACCGAAATTCTCAATTCAGAAACCGGCCCTTAGTGTATAGTGTATGCGGAATAAATTTAATAATGTTTACCGCTTGCGGAAGTGTTAGAACTTTCTCTACCCATTATGTCCCCATCGAGGGGCACTGGTCTCTTCCCTGAGGAAGGTATAGGCCATACTCCACCACGGGGGCCAAGTCCGGATTGGTGGAGGCTTGTAAGACTAGTGGCTGGTCTTACTGTCAGAAGTTTTCAAGCCGCCCTAAGGCCTCTGACTTGTCTTAACGACTGCCATCTATCGACGGCAGCCGGTACCAACTGCTTAGCGTGCCTTGCGAAGCACGGAATCGCTCGGAAAAATGCCACTAACGTTAGTCATAGACGGTGACCCATCCATGGACTAAACGCGCCGTATGTTGCTTAAACTTAGTGATCGTTTAAGATCACTCAGGCAGCCCAGGCTACCAGCGATTCGGTTCAGGAAGCCGGTTGCTAGAATGTAAAAAATGTTAACCAAAAAAGGTATAAAATTGTTAACCTAAATAATGAAAGTACACGTTAATAACTCTGACAAAATTAACTTTCCAGTGCTCTCAGCACTCGGCAAACCATGCAAATGCGGATTGCCGGCTACTATCACTATTTGAGTTTGAAGCCAGTCTGACTCTACTCTACCACAGAATCGAACGAGTCACGGCGAAGAAGGCTGTCACGGTATTTCCGCCAATCAGAAGCGGCCACTCGCGACGCCGACACATGATTGGTCGAGCAGTTGTAGGGGGCGTGGCTTGCGCTGACGCAGATTGTGTGCCGCTTTGAGTTCTGTTGAGTCTGAGATTGCTCCATAATACCTACCTACATGTAATGTGATGGGACATTTTGCGAACGGATTATTCTGTGATAAATACAATAAAGTATTATAAGAATCCTGGTGACTACGGATAGTAGGTATCAAAGAGCTAATCTCGCCGAGGTTTTCTTGTTTTTATATTTAGAATATACAACCAGGATGCAAAGGAAATAAGGAGGAGGTTGCATTCCTTTAAGTGTAGGTTGGGGACGAACCGTAAAAAAAACGAGTTTGTTCTACAGTTTTGTCAGTGTGATTAATATAATATGTATGTCTATGCGAAATTTCAGCTTTCTATTCGTATTTGAGCGAAGCCGTGGACGGACGGACAGACGGACGGACATGGCGAAACTTAAGGTCAACTAAGGAACCTTAAAAATCACAGAACTGGAAATGGATAACAATTTAATTGTGCCAAATATGGGTCTCAGCCTTAATGGAAATTCAAATATTTTCTTCATGATAAAACGTAATGTTTACTTTATGAACATCGAAGTTGCTAGTTTCACAATTTATATTTTAATTGGAATAGAAGCTCACAAATAAAATTCACATTTATTCTTTTCAAAATATAATTAGCTTAATTAACAAACGTTAACACTCAAAAATTACTAGGTACCTACTCATGGATGTGTTAAACACTTGACACCTCTGAATACATTTCATATTAATCTACTGTTCCACACCCGACATCTTTGGCTTCTAAATAACGTTAATTTTAGAATAACCTTTTTTGCACAACACATTTCTTAAGCCGCGTCGGAGGTAATTCTTGGGTTATCTTGATGTAAAACCTTATATTATATGTATAGTGATTCATTTAATGCTGTCTACTTAGTCCTAAGTTTTCTTGCCTTAGGTTCTGCGCCACGGGTCCTAAAAACCACTAAGGCGTTCTATAAAAAGGATAATATGTTTTCCATTTCGTTTGTTTGTTTTCCATTTGATTTGAGAAAAGATGGTCAGAGTGGAGTTTTTATTTTGCTGCCTTTTTCTCCACTACACTCGGCCCCAAGGCAGCATTGACATTCAACAAGCAGAATTATTTACGTTGAAATACATTTCTGATTTCTGATTTAAAACATTTTTGAACATCTTATACCATATACAAATAAATAAATCATGTCTTATCTTAGAGGTACTTAGTTAACCCCCGGTTTCTAACAGTCTGTTAATCTGCTGATAACTGCTATGTATGCTTTTTTTGTATGCTTTTTGGGCAACTGACAGCTGTTAACGGTAGATTATCAAACTGTTAGCGTACGGGAAATCGGGGGTGAATCTCGCGGATCCTTAAATATTACCGCTCCATTGGTGTCGTGTGGGCGGGAACTGGATCCGGGCCTTCGCCTCTATTGTGCCCACTCGATAGTTTCACCCGCTTGTTATTTTAAACAGAGCCCGCCTATATACTCGTACCTACATTCCGGCGAGAAACAATTTATAAGTATAATATTTATGAGTTTATGTGTGTGAGTGCCCATTTATTTGATTTTTGTGTCTCAAATTTTGTATAATTTCTTTTGTTTCTGTAATTTCTCTGTTGGTCTTGACTTGTGTCTACAGTATGTTCCATACTTTGTTGCCCTAGTTTTTGGGAGGCCTGGCATCCTAAGATACAGATATTTCATCTAGTTTAGGACCCAGTCTTTCAACAAATTACTTCTATCGTGCCGTATTGTATCACACCTATTGTGCCTAATTTGTGGATAGAGAAATAAACTTTATTAGTAGCAAATAGTATTAGTCTTTGCGGCGTACTATGGAACGGATTGCAGATTGTATGCTATGTAAGCAACTACTTCATAATTCTTTACTGAAACAGGATGTCCCCTCCCTGGTAAGATAGTATTTGAACCATTTCAAATACTATTATAGGGAAGAGCGGGTGATCATGCTCTTCCACTATAAAGGGAAATTTCCCGCCAGGCAGATCGTATGCCTGGGGACGGCCGGTCCGACTGATTTGTTGGACGTTGTATTTATTGTAAGTCATGTGAAATATTTTTGCTTGCGCGATGCAGAAATGTTGGAGTTTATAGTGCGCGCGCAGAGTTAACATGTGCTCGCCACATCACTCCCCTTCAAGACCGTAGCTACGCATAGCTAGGTCTGATAGGAATCGAAGTCTGTGCTCTAAAGCTTGCAAGTGCCAGGAGACGCTGTGTCAGTGAGTCGACTAGCGGTTGAGGGGTGTTCGGCGGCTAACAGTCACTTCACCGGCGACAATACCTATGGAGACCGCGCATGTGGTAGGAACCGGTGAAGGTTGTTGTACCACTGGCAGCGCGTGCTGCTGTGTGGCTGCCGTGCCGAGGGGTAGGGAGAGATATCACCATCAGAACCAGCAGTCGGTGCGTTGACTGTAGTGGAACTGATGAAGTGAGAGGGAAGAGGAATAATGTACAAGTATGTACATGCTGGCTTGCATGAGACTTATTGTATGTGGAGTGAGCTGCGAGAGCAAAGGAAGGTTGACAGTGTTCTGTCAGGGGTCACCACTATAGGGAAGAGCGGGTGATCATGCTCTTCCACTATAAAGGGAAATTTCCCGCCAGGCAGATCGTATGCCTGGGGACGGCCGGTCCGACTGATTTGTTGGACGTTGTATTTATTGTAAGTCATGTGAAATATTTTTGCTTGCGCGATGCAGAAATGTTGGAGTTTATAGTGCGCGCGCAGAGTTAACATGTGCTCGCCACACTATCTTATAAATAGGACTACTTCTGTCGATATAGCAGGTGATAATAGTGACCACTACCGCCGAGGAAGGCATCGCAGCGAGGTTTGTTAAGATTAATTGACGACCTCTGTGGCGCAGTGGTTAGCGTATCTGCCTACCATCCGAGAGGTCCCGAGAATCCCGGCTGGGGACAAAAAAAAAGCAACCCAGGTCTTGGATGTTTACATGTTTGTGACGTCACTGTTTCTGTTTCCCACGACACAGGGTGTGGGGCCAGAAGCAATGTATGTATGTGCCTGTATGTAAATGTTATGTTATGTTATTGATGGAAATTGCAAAACCCTTAGCACATTGTATCCTAGTTTCAGCCCTGGACAAGAGATGTAGTAAAGTTATTATTACAGGTATCATAAATGACTAGTAATATTCTTCATATACATGAACATCGTCGAAATATTCAACATTTTCTAAAATATGTCATTATTGTGAAGATATCGAAAATTACACATTATTATGCTGTTTTTGCGAACAAAATCTACTAACATATTATTAACTATATTAATTGCACGTCAAAACTATATTACGCCGGTCTTAAAAACGTTGGCAGTCGTTTAGGCGCGTTGTTTTTTTTGTATTCGACGGTTAGTTTTTCATTTAATTAGGTACTAAACGCATTCCGAAAATCTAGAAAACGTGGGTTACATGTTTAGACATTACAATATAAATGCGATTGGATCGTGATTTAGTGAGTGTCCACACGAGTGTTTTACTTTTTAATGTGTTACTACCGGCGAGAATCTATTATTAGCTGTTAGACACCTAGTTATATTGTTATAATGTAATTTCATGCTGATGATTCTCCAAACCGAATAAATAAATAAATAAAATAAATAAAAATCTTTTCTGGACCCAGGTGTTACCTTGTCGGAACTTTCCGATAAAAAAAAAACGAAAAATTAGATCCGGTATTGAAAAGAATTCATTATCTATTATAAAAATGAGTTAATAAAATTTTTATTTCGAGAAAACTTTCACGTTTTTAAGTAAGTGGTTACCATAGTACAGGGTATCCTAGTTTGGAGCCATGTTTTGGGATTGTGTTGTGTGGGACTTATTAATATTTTTACGTAGGTATTCATCATCATCATCAGCCCACCGCTGACCACTGCTGGGTATAGGCCCTTTCCCCCAAATGCCATCTCACGCGGTCTCTCGCCATCCGCATCCACCGACCTTCCGCCGACTCGACGACATCGCCCGACCATCGGGCCGCAGGTCTGCCAGGTCTGTCATTCAAAATTAAATTCAATGAAATTTATTCATTTTAGACAATACGGCCATAATATGTTGTGTTTGTAATAATCTTATAAATGTTATTATAATACAAAATTTTAAAAATGAAATTGAAAAAAAAAACAAGCCATAAAATAATTTTTTGTTGGATGACACCAATAGGCATTTTTCATCTTTAGCTCCCTACATACTTTCGACCCCGGAATGACGTCACAAAGCCGACCCCTAGGGGGGCACTCAAAGGGACGTCCGCCACGCAGAGTTATTGAAAATTCATTCAAATCCATCATAGTTTGTCCCATCTCATTATTTTCACTCTCCGGTGGTTTTCTTGGCGCAGAACAATGAAATTGACGAACGTATTCGTATTTTTAGCCGACCGCGCTAAGCCAAAACAAGGCGTGGTTTATACGCTGTGCTTTGTAAGTAGGTATGTACACTGAGAAAACTGTTAATCATAAACAACCTGAATTCAGATTAAAGTATCGTGAATTCACTTTAAGTACGGAGTATAGTGATATCACCAAAATTACTATGATAATACGGTTTCTGATCATAACGGCATATAGGATGACGTGTCACGACTTTAATAGGACGAGAATACATTATAGAAGAGAATACATTAGAGAATATAGGACAGTGAACCATTTTCTATTCAATAATGTTATTATTTGAAAAAGGAAACTATTATTTTATGTGATTAATTTTTAAGATGATGATGAGTACTTCGTTATTTACCCAAATAATTCGATTCCATCTTACACATTTCAATGATAGCGTAATATTATCCTATTATTTCTTTATTTTAGGAGAACGCACCTATTTTATTCTTATGTCATGATATTTTAAGATTACGCCAAAATGTCATTTTTTTCAGTGTATTGAAGATCTCAGAGGTCAAATGGCTGGAACTTTGAAGATATTGATAGAGACAATGGTCCGGTTTCTGAGCTGAGAATTTTAATAAAGTAAATACTTAGCTGTAGTGCTGTCTCGTCAAATTTCTTATAATAGAGCGTGACGGAACGTTACTTAAGTATTTACTTAGTGAAATTCTCAATTCAGAAATCAGCCCAATGTTACTGAATGAACTGAAAAAAAGCTAACTTGAGAAACTGACATAAATTAGAGCTATCGTAGGCGGGTGTGCCTTACATTGAGACTGCTTGTCTTTGAGACTGCTCGGCCTTGTCTCAGAGAGAGAGAGAGAGAGAGAGAGAGAGAGAGAGAGAGAGAGAGAGAGTAGGCTTAATCACCATGCGTGATAATCACCGTGGATTGGCGATTTCCAGCGCTGAGCTATATAAACGCTCAGACACATTTCCTTATTACGATGTTTTCCTTCACCGACAGACAAAAACATAGAGTTAACGTGTGTCTATAGTTTTTGCTTCCAAAGTTATGTACGTTTGTGGCGATACCACTTCTTGGTAACTGAGTGCTTATACTGAGATTTTTCATTCACTTTCGACAACGAGAACGTTTGCAATTTGTATAGGAGTGACAAAGCGCGCCACCTAGTTGTCTCTTTGTCACTCCTATACAAATTGCAAACGCTCTCACTATCGAAAGTGAAATGTAAAAACTCAGTATAAGCACTCAGTTACCAAGAAGTCGTATCGCCACAAACGTACATAACTTAGGAAGCAAAAGCTATACACACACGTTAACTCTATGTTTTTGTCTGTTTTGCATTTTGTTCCCCCTGTCGTCGTTCACATTATGTAAACTTACCGAAAGTGATTTGTCAGGATCGTGGCGTGAATAGGCTATTTGAAAGTATGAAAAAACAGTATTATTTATACGTAATCGTTTAAATTATGAGTCTTAAAACCGCTTTAAGGCATTTTTACTAAAAAAATGATTATTTAGAAAAAACACAGGACAACATTTCATAATTACGTATCTGCAACTATTGTATCGAAAACGGCCTGGATTGGCCGATTCTATTATGACGTCACGGTTCAGTAAAAATGGCGTATGTCATTCATGTCGTTCTTACGTTAATTGGTTTGTTTACTGCCATGTGACGTCATAATTCCTGTGCCACGGCATATTGCCCAAGCTAGCGTTTTGGCGGGTTATTTCAAAAGTAAATTTTCGTTTGCCTTTTTTAGAAGAAATACACGAAAGAGTTTTATTTAAAATTACCACTTTCTGAGGACTCCATGAACACAAACAAAAAGTATGAGATGGTTTTCAGAAATCGGTCAAATAGCCTATTTGTGTCTGTTTCCTTGCGTTTTTAGCAGTCGGGTTTTTCTTTGTTAAAATGTGTTTTTTTCCTTTGACAAGCGATTTTTAAGGCTCCAAGGGAGCTCGAGAGGCGTAGAGGTTTTACAGTTCGTTACTAGAAGGTTCAAAGGAAACCTTTCCTTGTTGTTTCATTTTGAATAGCTTGATTTGTAGGCGCGAGCGGTGCCAGTTTCAGAAGCCACGAGAACTAACAAAGCAAACTCTACATACGGGAGTGTAGTCTACAGAACGTGAAATTATACCCTGCGAATTGTTTTTCATTGTAATGTGTAATTTTTCCCAATTTCTTTCTTACTTTCTTTTTCTCTATCAGTCTCTTTATTTCTCATTTACTCTCTTTCATTGTTATTGTTACCTACACTTTATTGCACAGTGCAAAATTAATTACAGAATTTAACTTAACCCTTAATTCACTACCTGGGTCCCATGGACCCATATCAGAATTGTAATCTGTAATTACTCTTTGAATTACGCGCAAATTTTTCTGTGCGTCTCATTACCTTCCTGCAGTGGGGCGCCGAACGTGCTAGCTGAAGGACGTGCGTGTGCGACTCTTCCAAGTATAAGTGAGCGTTTGTATATGGGTCCCCTGGACCCATAGTAGTGAATTATGTAAGTTTTTTCTTTATGTATGTGGTTATGTGTAACAGGTTTTTGTTGTTGTATGTAATTAAAATGGATAGGAACAGACCTGGACCGAGCTAGTTAATGTGTATGATGATGAAGCTTCGAATATTTTGCATCACTGGCTAAGACAAGAAGGTAATGACTCTGAGAATAAACAAGAAGTGCAATACTGACTTGCACCCCTGCACGTTTTATTTTTTTGTATGGTGGCTGATGGCTTTTGTGTTTCTTTTTGATAAATATTTTTTTGTAATTTAAAAAATTACCTCAGACATGTTCCACAATGTTAAATTGTGATTATTATTGTAATTCATAGCTACAAATGCTGATTTTGCTAGGCATTTGCAGATACTCAATTAGTAAGTGAAATAATGCTATTTTTGTTATTTCTTTACTATAGATATTTTTGTTTCATAGTTGTCCTTAATATACATATAAAAGTATTAGTAATAAAAGGTTGTTTTCATGATTAAATAAAAAAGTAAAATATGGGTCCATGGGACCCATACTATCACTAGTATGGGTCTATTTTGTTACTATTTGACAGGTAGTGAATTGAGGGTTAATAACATGTAGGACCGTAGGTATGTTTCTTTTTTACGATAACTTAAAACACTCCATGTGCGCCGTATCAATACAAAAACTTAAAACAGATATTAAATACTGCGTTTATAGATGCTCTAAGGGAATCGTATTTTTTTCTAGAAGCATCGTTAGAAAGTAGTTTTTACAAATGACATCATTACAAAATAGTGTATATTCGTTGTTATATAGTTATAGCGTAAATTCGCCTGTAACCTAACAGAGTGCATGGATGGAAAGGTTCATGTGCCGTGGAGTGTGCTCGCACAAAAACTTGCTGGACAAAATTGCTATTTACTTCTTATTTCGTAAATTATGTCTCTCGTCTTATAAGTATTCGGCTTTTAACTGGCTCAGCTAATTACATCATTATCATCATCATTCAGCCACAAGAAATCCACTGCTGGGCATAGGCCTCCATGGATTTCCAAAAAGCCCGGTTGGAAGCGGCTTGCATCCAGCGTCTCCCCGCCACTTGGACGAGATCCCCTGTCCATCTTGTGGCTGGTCGTCCTACGCTGCGCTTGCCGATGTGTGGTCTCCATTCAAGAACTTTTCGGCCCCATCGGCCATCAGTTCTTGTTTTGTTTTTTTTTTTTTTTTTTTGTTTTTAAAGTTCTTTATTAAGCATTAATTTAACAATTTTGTAACACCACAACACAGTATAGGTATACAAGAAAAATAAGATCGTAACGATTACAGGCTAGACTCACCTCTTAAAACATTCACAAAACACAAATTTTACATGGTACACTTAAATAATTTAGAATACACAATTATAAACTCAAGTTTATGGGAATTTTAGTCGAATTTCCATATGTAAAGGCTAATTTAATTCGAGATCGCACAATTTTTCATTGTGATCAGGTAGTAATACAAAAATAAATTCGTCGGTTGGCCGACTAGAATGTGCGAAGCAAAATGGGGCCTACGGCATTCGTAACAAAGTTCTATCCGTATGCAGGCGGTATCCGGGCGATAGTAAAACTAGTCAGCCGGCGTCCAGCACACAGTGATGGGGTAAGCGATAGGTTTTGTAACTATCGACGTATGGAAGGTTGCGATAACGCGACACTCCTATTGCTGAGACCAGAGTGTTAAAATGATGGGGGTTTTTATTTATATAGAAGTTATGTACTTGTTTATGAATATATTTTACTATAGTAGGAAAAATTATGTTTTCATGGAGTTTAACCAAATTAAATTTAAATGGTGTGTTGAATGAAATCTTTAAAGCTTTATTTTGAACAACTTGCAATTTAGACAAATTGGTATTACAAGTGCCGGACCAAACAGGAGCCGCGTATGTGATCACGGGCCGGACTAAGGTGGAGTATATACGTAGTTTAGTCCCTGGACTAAGGTTCGATTTTCTACTGAAAACAGGACTTAATGCACCCATTGCTCTAATACCTTTGTCCCGTATGCTGTTAATATGAATTGACCAATTTAGCTTATTGTCCATATGGACACCTAAGTATTTCACACTTTTGCTCCAAGGAATTTTATGGTCTCCTATAGAAACCTGTCTGGATGGCGGTAAACGTTTTCGGGTAAAGAGTATTGCTTCGGTCTTGGATTCATTGACTTTCAGTTTCCATTTAATGAAGAATCTGGTTAGTAGTTCGATAGACAGATTAAGCCGACCAATAATCAATTCAGTGTCTTCAGAGGTTGTGTAGGTAGCTGTGTCGTCAGCGAAACATGCCAAATGTGTGTGGGGCTGCTTGGGTATATCGTTTAGGTACATTATAAAAAGCTTTGGGCCAAGGACCGAGCCTTGTGGCACTCCAGCTGGAACACTCTGCCTGTCAGAGCAAACGTCACCAATGTGTACTGAAAAGCTACGATTAAAAAGGTATGATTGTATCAATTTGATAATATTAAGAGGGACATTATTTGCTACCAATTTATGCAGTAATCCAGCGTGCCAGACGGTGTCAAATGCTTTTTCAATATCAAGGAGCACCAAACCGGTCGACTTACGCAAGTTTAGGTTATGAGCTACATGTTCACTAACTCGTGCTAATTGCTGTATAGTTGAATGCCTTTCGCGAAAACCAAACTGTTCATTAATCACAGCATGGCCCGCAAAACGTTCAAGTCGTAGGGAGATTATTTTTTCAAATACTTTGCCTAGCGATGGGAGCAGGCTAATTGGACGGTAGCTGGTTGGTATACTGCAATCCTTCCCAGGCTTCAGGATCGGGATTACTTTGGCAATTTTCCATGTAGCAGGAAAGTAATTTAGTAGAAGGCAGGCGTTAAAAATTTTGACAAGCATGATTATGCATTTTTGTGGCATATATTTAAGTAAGATATTCTCTATCCTGTCTACCCCGGGTGTTTTTTTTGTTTTTAACTTTCTAATAAATTTACAAACTTCCAAAGGTCTAACAGCTATAGTAAGACCAGGATTATGATAGTTGTTTAGTGTTTTAAGAGACTCGTCAACTGCGCTCTGGGTTTCTTCGTCAGACCAGTCAGCTGTCAGCAACATGTTGCTCTGGAAAGCCAATGCTAGGGTATTACATTGCTCAAGAGTGGTAGTTGCTAATGTATCGTTTGATTTTTTTAAGGGAGGGATACTAGTTTCTTTGTTGTTGAGGGATTTTGTTAATGTCCAAATATCACAGGTTGGATTGTCAACTTTTGACAACTTATCATTCCAGGTTTTGTCGTTAAAGTTCCTTATGCTGTTGTTGATCCTACTTTGTATGTTATTAATTGAGGTTCTCAACAGTTGACGACGCTGCGTGCATGTTTCACGTTGCTCATATCGCCTAAGTTTATTTTTTGCCTTTATGAGTTTCACCAAAAAATTTGGGAGGGGTCTTGGACCGTTGTTGCAAGATTTTTTCGGTATACTTAGGTCTCTGGCTTTAGCAAGTTCATTTGTCAAGGTCATAACTGCATTATCTATTTCTGAAGATGATTTATATATGCTCGTAGATAGTTGAATGCTTGTATTAAGATAGTTTCGGTATTTGCTCCAGTTAGCCTTGCTATATTCGTATCGGGTAGTTGGGTTTCTTATGATTGAACCCAAAACAGATAATTTTACTGGTAGGTGATTAGAAGCAAGAGCAGGTATAGTGTATAGATCTGTTATGTTAGGTACGTTTTTAGCAATGCAGAGATCAGGGGTGGATGGTTTAAAATCTGGTCTATAATGCGTCAAGGTTGGAGTGCGTGGAGCATGGATAATGTACTCGTGGTTCATCATATGATGAAACAACACTTTACCACGATCGTTGATGGTATCGCAGTGCCAAAGAGTGTGCTTAGCATTATAATCGCCCATAACTATTACCCGTTGGCCTAAACTTAACATAAGATTGATATCATTTTCTATCAGGCGTGAATTGGGGGATTGATAAACAGAAATTATTAAATATTTTGTACCCGAGATATCCAACTGAACACCAACTGCTTCCAAATTTTTTGTTATAGGCATAGTGACTCTTGTGTGTTTTAGGTCCGATCTGACAAGCAAGGCCACGCCTTGGCCATGTCCAGCTGGGTGTTTGTCTTGTCGGTAGCATATGTACCCTGGAGTTCGAATCTTAGTTTTTTCTGATAATCTGGTCTCGCAAAGGGAAATTACATCGACTGATAAATCACTCACCGCTAGTTGAAGCAGCTCCTGCAGTTTGTTACGAATGCCGTCAGCATTCCAATACAATATATTCAGTTTTGAATTGTTAGACATATTTACTAAAATAAGTTAACACGAGTATGACTTTATCCATAAGCGTAGTGCAGGATTTAAATTGATCTTTCAGGGCCTTAACAACAGTTACAATTTGCAGAATTTCTGAAGAAGTTGGGTCAACATCTGGAGTTGAATTTGTGTTGGAACTAGAAACGAGGCCCCCATCAAGGAGAATTTTGTTCGCGGGTTTTTTCAGTTGAACTGTGTGTGTGAGGGGACGCTGCAGTTCCAGCTTTGGTTCAGTTACTACTGACGCCCATCTACGACCATCTGCATATGCCGTCTTAAGTGCATTCGGTTTCGGCCCGGGTTTTTGCCTGGAAAGTGTGGACTGCAGGTACTTCTGGCGTTCAGGACACATGCGGTAGTTGGCAGGGTGATCAGCTTTGCAGTTGCAACAGTGTGCTGGTTGTTCTCTACTTTTCTTTAAGCAATCCTTTGTAGCATGAGGTTCTGTGCATTTTACACACCTTTCAGCTAAGTTGCAGTTTTTTGAAGTGTGTCCGAATCGTTGGCACCTAAAACACTGCGTTACCCTGTCATTATTGGGTTTGAACTTTTGTATCTTGATCACACAGTTACAGAGGTACTTTATTTGCTTAAATTTCACAACATCTGATCCAGCAGGCAGATTGACCAGGTACGGGGGGCAGTAGGAAATTTCCTGGGCAGGTAATTTGGTCTTGAGTTTAGAAACCACAGCATCTTTGTATCCCAATGCTGACAGCTCTTCTTTGATAGATTCCTCGAGGGTGTCTGGGAGGCCACGAATTACTACTTTTGCAGACCTTTCTTCCTTGCGGCTATATGTATGGAATGGGATTTTCTCAGCTAATAGCCCATCTTTTAAAAGTTGATGGCAATTGGCAGTATGACATTGTACAGAAACTTTGTTTCCGCCTTTGTAGGTAAGATGGAAATTCTTTACGTGTGCAGATATGTTCGTTTTAATTACCTCGTGCGTCCAACCAGGTTGAATCTCCAGTAGGATGGGTGGAACGCGGCCTGGTTTTGCACCGTCACGAGGCTTTTGTGAGCATGAAGGGTCTCCGCTCTCTTCGACTGGAAGTTTGTTGAAACTGTTGTTGCAGGAAATCTTAGGTGTCGAAACTTGTTCATGTTGGTTGTGCCTTGCTAGTCTTTTTGGTACGGTCCATTCACAATCGTCATCAGCAGGTCTTTTAGCGCTGAGACTTTCGCAGGAGGATGTTCTGCTTATGTATTTGTCCATGGCTCCGATTTTTGCCATGAGACGTAGTAATCGATATGATCGTCTATCGATACAACTCCCATCACTACGGTACAGGGGTATGACGTAGTACGGTGACGAAGAAGTGTATGCGAGCGGACAAGTTATCACTACAACGTTGAACGAACGAATGAATCCATCAGTTCTGCGTGGTATGTGAACCATAACTATAAATTATAATAATAATAACATTTACATACAGGCACATACATTGCTTCTGGCCCCACACTAGAATACCCTGTGTCGTGGGAACCACAAACAGCGACGTCACAAACATGTAAACATCCAAGACCTGGAGTTTTTTTTTGTTCTCCCCAGCCGGGGATCGAACCCGGGACCTCCCGCATGGTAAGCAGATGCGCTAACCACTACGCCACAGAGGTCTATTTAAGTATTATCTTCCAAATTTTACCTCGTAAATAAATAGTCGCGATAAAACACGTTTAATATAATAGAAAACTTGTATATTTAGTCAATCTTTATGTTATTCGCAGTTGCAGCTTAAGCCAACGGCGCAGTCAGCACAGTAATATCTCCAGGAAGTAGTCCCTCGCGCTACCTTCACGCCGCAGCCGCTAGGGGGCGCCAGCGCTGCGGCCGAGCGATAGGCTAAGCTCAGTCGAAGGGCCTTCTCAACAGGTACAGTGCGTGCGGTGCATTATGACGGGAACGATTTTAATATGTAGTTGTGACAGGGGTCGTAGCCCCGGCCGCCTGAGTGATCTTAAACGATCACGAAGGTTAAGCAACATAGGGCGCGTTCAGCGCATGGATGGGTGACCGTCTATGACTAACGCTAGTAGCATTTTTCCGAGCGGTTCCGTGCTTCGCAAGGCACGTTAAGCAGTTGGTGCCGGCTGACGTCGATAGATGGCAGTCGTTAAGCCAAGTCAGAGGCCTTAGGGTGGGTGTAAAGTTCTGACAGTAAAACCCTCCTACTGGCTGGTTAAGACTAGTGTCTTACAAGCCTCCACCTATCCGGACTAGGCCCCGGTGGTGGAGTTATGGACTATACCTTCCTCAGGGAAGAGACCCGTGCCCCTCGGTGGGGGCATAATGGGTTGATGATGATGTGACAAGGGCTTAATTTTGTTTTTGTTAGTTTTCTGCTTCGACTCTGAGATAGAACATCCTTCGATACATGTGTCTACAACTCTACATTTTTGTAGATACTCGATATATTTGTTTCTTGAGTTTTTCTTCCTTTAGCCTTGTTCAGTGCACAACGTTCTCTAATCAAAGTATTTCATTTTCTGCCAGAAATAGGAATTTCAAGGTTAATGTTCTGTTTGTCTAATGTCAATATACTTATAATGTTAATGTTAGCCGCTGCCTTGGGGCCGAATGTAGTGGCCCAACTCCACTCCGAAGCACCACACATATTTCTCAAGGCCCTCATTGCTAATGCGTTAATCCTGCTTTCATGATTCTTCTGCCGAAACGTAAACCATGAACATTACATATTTTTCTTTTACATTTTTCTTTTTCCTTAAGATTTACCAAAGAAGATAAAAATTACCCATGCGATTACCCACGACTAATGAATGTCGATGAAGCAAAAGTAAGCTGTCAGGATCGCGGCATATGCCAGTCCCTGGCCTACCCCTATAGAATACAGGCGTGAGTTTATGTTATGTTTTACGACGTGATCATCAGCACAGTCTCTGTTTAACCGATTTCGAAAAAAGAGGAGGTTCTCAATTCGACTGTATTTTTTAAATATTTATTGCCTCGGAGCTTTCGACTGGGTGTAGGTACCGATTTTATGTTTTTTTTTTATATCAAAACTGCTGCTTTGAGTGGTTCCATTTAAATTTTGTTTGTGCGGTGCTGTTTAAAAAGACAACTGTGCCAAGCCTTTACCAACTGCTGCTACTACCCACCTCGATTACTAGAAGAAGCGGCCTCTCGTCAGTGCAAATTACTTATATTTCGTCACTTTTCCCATAATGAACACTAGACAAGAGTACGTCGGGCTCGCCCGTCGAGGGTTCAGTACTCGCAGTTTTTTCCGAACTTTACCCGAACTTCAATATTTTTTTTAATAATTCAGTTTTATTAAGCAGTTGGTTCTGGCTACCGTCGATGATAGCGATCGTTAAGCCAAGTCAGAGGCCTTAGGACGGCTTAAAAACTTCTGACAGTACTAGTCTTACGAGTACAAGCCTCCACCAATCGGGACGTGGCCCCCGTGGTGGAGTATGGCCTATACCTTCCTCAGGGAAGAGACCCGTGCCCCTTGGTAGGGACATAATGGGTTGATGATGATAATGATGAAGTACAAATGTGTATTTTCAGATTTCCCCTGTATTTGTAGTAGAAAACGATATTACTTGACAAATAGTCAGCCTAGTTATAGGTCAACGGGAAGTACCCTACGAGTTTTGATTTCTTTGAGTATTGAAAGATACTTTTTTTGATTTCCTTAATTATCAAAATATACTTTTCTTTTATTTTCTTGAGTATCGAAAGATACGTTTTTGATTTCCTTAATAATCAAAACATACTTTTCTTTTATTTCCTTGAGTATCGAAGCATAATTTTTTTTTTATTTCTTTGAGTATCGACATATTTGTTTTTTTTTTCCTTGAGTATTGAAATATACTGTTTTTTCATTTTCTTGATTGTCAAAATATACGTTTTTTGCCGTCATAAACGGCCACATCTTTTTTTACGTTAACCAAGAAATTTGATTTTTTTATAATTTTAATTTCACCTCGACGCGTTCCGAAGATAAAGGGTCTTGACATAGAGACGTGAGACGGTCGAATAACACAGTGGTCCTATAACGGTTCCGTTTTTTCTTTTTCATGTACGGAACCCTAAAAATGAGCGAGATAGCTGCAGTGCCCTCGCTGGGTGGCAGGAAAATGTGGGTCGTCTGGTACCCTGCAGTCGCTGATAAGAAGTTTTACTGTCCGCGGCGTCTAATTAGGCTTAAGGGGCTCAATTTAGTAACACTAGCGCTACTGGGGACAAGAATGATTTCTTTTTAACCGACTTCAAAAAAGAAGGAGGTTCTCAATTCGACTGTTTTTTTTTTGCTTCCAGTGTGGTCTGACATGGCATCCATGAGAAAAAATAAACAAAAATTTGAACAAAAAAAAAAATTAAAAATAAAAGTTGAAAATAATTCGTTGGCTGACACAGTCACCAAAACTATTTGAAAAATAGTTTGTGAAATATTTGTGAGCCTGAGAGTACTAAGTTTATTTGTTATAATAAGGTTCGTGATAAATTGTTAGTAATGTAATTGGCACAAACGCCAGCCCTCTGTTATTAATTTAAGGTTAAGCTTGTAATGTGTTTTTGCTGTTGGTGTGCCTTAATAAAAAAATAAAATAAATAATAACAAAAACTAGCAACACAATATTTTTAACTTTTTTGTTTGAAGACGGTGTTTTCTTTTGTTAAATTTTTTTACAGATCAGATTAACATAAAGTGTCTGTACAATCTCATCATGGTTTCAGTCAGGATATCCTGCGCTAATGTATTGAATAACTCAGATACTCAGGTGTCCTCACGATGTTTTCCTTCACAGTCCACGAGCAGTATTGCTACTAAAACATCTCAAATATACGTAGGTAATTTAGACTTTGGTCATAGGTAGGTACATGCCCACACTGGGAATTGAACCTGGATCTCCCGCTTCCGAGTCCATTGTTCTACCCACTAGGCTACCACCGTTCTTATTGTTATTATTGTTTGTTATCTCACTTGTTCTTATTATTAAGTAAAACAAAATAACATTTTCAAATTCCGCACCTTTACGCCAACGGTCGAGCGGGCCACCTGTTACGGTGTGACGTCACGGCAGGTGGCGCGAGCGAGACGCAGCTATCGCTCCGTGCATGCCTCTCGCTCACTCCCGCGCGGAGGGTGTATAGCAGATGGTTCACTTTACATTAATGCTGTTATTACATTATTGCCTGTCTAGTTGATCTAGCCGGTAGGGCGCCAACTACCAAGGCAGAGGCTGTGTTCGGTTCCCACTGGGGGCCGCCGATTATTTGTTCAAATGGCCTCAGTCTGGGTGTAGTATCCTAGTTTAGGACCAGGACGAGTGATTGTGATGTGTGGAAACTATTTTGTTTACGCCTGCCAAAAAGTAGGCAACCTCCTTGCTACTTCAAACTTATTCTTTTAAAAAGAGATAGTGTTTTGTTTTTTTTCCTGTATGAAAATATAATTGGGCAAGCAGCACGCTTTGTCATTAAAATGTTTCTATTATAAAAGTCGTCGTATTTTAATGCGAGGATTTGCAGAAGAATATAAGAAGATAAATCTCTACACTATTATTATAAAAATAATATAATAATAGTTTTTTCATATTGGCTTATTCACTAGTTTTCCTAAACATTAAATACATAGGTACGTAAGCTCACGCCTGTATCCCAGAGGGGTAGGCAGAGACCAGGTACTCCCACGATGTACCACGATGCTGACCGATCACTTTCGTTTCGTTGACATTAATTTAGTCGTTGCATTGCCGGTTTCGGATACTTTTTATTTTGCCCTTTTTGTCTTGCTATATTAAAGAATGTAAAGCCCAGTTAAAACATAGAACAAAGAATGTAAATTATTAACTTTATTCCGGATTCTTGACATTTTGTCCAAAGAGTACAACCAATCAGGAATCAGAGTGAAACCTAGTCGGACTCATCCAAAGAAAAGTCAAGTAAGGGTAACCGTAATAAAGTTAACAATGTCTAGTACTTACTAAAGTTAAATAAATAAATAAAAAATAAATAAACTCACGCCTGCTATCCCCGAGGGAAACAAAAGTTAAAGTTCTAGTTAAAAAAAATAATGTAAATTATTTACGTTGATATAAAATGTTTGATTCGATTTCATAAAAACAAATGGTACTTTTTTTTATTAAAAAAAAACACGATTCCTCTAAAGTCAAAGTCAAATATTTTATTCATAATAAAAATTGAACATTTACTTTAACGTTGTCAAAGTTGTTAAAGAACGTAAAGCACTCCTTAGAGACAGTTCAAACAAAATGCGGTTATATTTTTCTCTTTACCTCAAACTAAACAGCCTCTGAGGATTGTTTTATGAAGACATTCATTCACACATAAGCTCACGCCTGTATCCCAGAGGGGTAGGCAGAACCCAAGAACTGCCACTTGCCACGACAAGGAATCGTAGTTTTATAAAATTATGCCATACTTACCGAAAGAACTTTCGCTCCTTCCAAAGGTTCTAAAGCGTCTTTTATACGCTTTAACTTCACACTTGAGCGCACGCGCATGACATCTGTCGCTCACACACACACCCAACAACACACACATACACACGTGCCGAAGACAGGTTGATAACTCACCCCTGCGCGCGGGACCGGTGCAAAAAAACGGTTGTCTTAATAGGCATAGCCACCTGACGGTAGCGGGTTCAATTCCCGCTGGTATCGATGGCCTTAGCTGTGTGATTGACGGAAGCAGGTAGGTATTAGCGAGGTTTTGGGGGTATTTTTTGTAATTGTGAAGGGAGATACCGTGAGGAAACCTGACCTGCGGCTTTTTGTGACGCATCAGTTCTAATTAGACTTGAGATTTACGGATTTAAGCTCATAGCTGGGCCGTTAGTACTACTTCAACTTCAGATACTAGGGTTTCCTCACGACGTTTTCCTTCATATAGAAAACTATGTCATCGGTACAAGCCAGGATTCGAACACATATCCTTCCGAATGAGGAAGTCGTCGTGCTACCGCTTCGCTATTACAGTGGCGTACCAAACGGCTTATAAGAACACGATTTCTTTAAAATCCTCTTCAAATACAGTTTTTTAGGAGCCTAATTTTTGTATTTAAAATACTCGATAATGCGAACTTTCCGCGTTGTCGACTCGAATCGACTATTTTTTTACGCTATTCAATTTGATGTGCATTTCGTTCGAGTCTACCTTAGACCGGTACGAAATTATTAATATACAGGGTAAAAAAAGCAATCAGGCTTTGGTTAGGACAAATATGGCACAAAATGTTCTGGATTGTCTATACTAACACCCCCTTAACTTTGCACCCAGCTTCCAAACACCCTGTAGATACGCAATTACACACAATACTAATAATAACAACAATTAAATTCTATTAAACAATTTTAAACTCTACATCTACAGGGTTGTTTAGGTGGTTGTTATTGTACTTGCTGCGTGTCGAGCCTTCTTAGTAAGAGACTTGATACTGAATATGAAAATATAAGTCATCCTTAAACAAAACAAACAAACAACAAACAAACATTTACATACAGGCACATACATTGCTTCTGGTCCCACACTAGGATACCCTGTGTCGTGGGAATCAGAAACAGCGACGTCACAAACATGTAAACATCCAAGACCTGGAGTTCTTTTTTCTCCCCAGCCGGGGAACCCGGGACCTCTCGCATGGTAAGCAGATGCGCTAACCGCTACGCCACAGAGGTCGACTAAAAACGTTATTAATGTGGTCCATTTTAGGTAAAATTCCTTTGGTTTAATTTAATTTTTTAAACTGACATCTTATTAAGAAGTTAATTTTTTCAATTTTATGTAAATTAGCAATCATTTAAAAATTAGCCCTCTCTCAAGGCTTTCTTTTTATTTTGACCAATTCGTAGAAAGCGTCGATGGTCGTACTAAAGTTGTAATAAAGTATTTTAAGTAATTATTACTTTAAATATCAAGCGCGACATGAACAATTGAACACCTCAGACACTCAGGTTTTCTTTGATGTTTAGCCGCCACCACCAGAAATAGGAAAAGAACATTAACATTTAACATATTTTTTTTCATACAGGCACATACATTGCTTCTGGCCCCTCACTAGGATACCCTGTGTCGGGGGAAGCAGAAACAGCGACGTCACAAACATGTAAACATCCAAGACCTGGTTTTTTTTTGTCCCCAGCCGGGATTCGAACCCGGGACCTCTCAAGTGGTAGTCAGATGCGCTAACCACTGCGCCACAGAGGTCGTCAAAATACAATGTCTTTTTTTTAATCTACCATATTTAGGCCAAGCAAAGTTAGCTTTGCTAGACTCTAGATTTGGTGTTTCTTTTATTCAATTCTAAATTAGACTCATAAAAAACATTGGTTTTCTTTTTCAATATGATTCTAATGAGAATAACCTTATCGCGAATTAAATTAATTAAAATGTAACGGTTGATGTGCTGTACACTGAACAGTTGAGATCTATATTAATAACTTCGCTTCTGAACATGTTATCTCTCCACGAACAAACCAATACGCAATCAATACGGTGCTCACCGAAGTTAATTGAATCCGTCCTCTGGAAGCCTCAAGGTCGAGTCCGGCGGAGCGACCGACGTGAGGCGACGTCGAACGCCGCAAGTCGCTTGCGCTAGATTCACCTCCACCGCAAAAGCACCATCCAACAGCTGATGTACCTGCTGTCATAAGAGAAAAAGACGAAAACAGTTTTGCCGAAATCTATATAAATAAAATTCAAAGTCCTGACTGACTGATTCATTCACTCATCAACGCCCACCCCAAGCCGTTGGACCTAGGAAGCTGAAATTTTGCACAGAGGGTCTATATATAATGTAGGCAACGAAAAAGACCGGTTTTTTTTAAATTCAACCCCTAAGGGGGTGAAAAGGGATGCCAGAATTTGTATGGGAGGTATAAAGAATGTTGTCTAATTTTCTTGAAACTTAAAATAAATCATCAGCACAATTGATTGAACACATGTTTCACCGTTGTTCTAAATTTAACCCTTAACGGGAGTTACGGGGGTGAACGGGGTTGCAAAATTTTGAACTAAAGTCCACGCGGACGGAGTCGCGGGCGAAAGCTAGTTGTTATATACATATTCGGAACAACGAAAAAAAGACGCATAATTCTGTATTTTTTTAATTTTTATAGGAGCATTTTCTGCGAACTTAGAGTTGATAAAAAGACGCATTTGATAACGTATTTTGTTGGTTTTTTTTAAATTAAAAAGGCGTTTTAGACTTGAACTAAGATAAAAAAACGTATTTGGTCAATTACTTCTGCAATACGATAGAAAAATGAATGAAGTTACTAAAGCAAAAAGACGCATAAAACGCAATTCACAGTTGCTTCGAAAAACTTAAATATTTAATTTCTCAGTTTCGACCTGATGTCTTATGGCGTCTTATTATCTTATGACGGACAGCCAGCCTGGCTTGCTCTACGTTGTGACCTTGAAAATAACAATTGATAAACATTGTTATGGTTCTGTGCTTCGCATGGTGCCGGCTGCCGTCGATAGATGGCAGTCGTTAAGCCAAGTCAGAGGCCTTAGGGCGGCTTGAAAACTTCTGACAGTAAGACCAGCCACTAGTCTTACAAGCATCCACCAATCCGGACTTGGCCCCCGTGGCGGAGTATGGCCTATACCTTCCTCAGGGAAGAGAGAGAGCCTCGGTGGGGACATAATGGGCTAATGATGACGATGTGAGTCGATCGGCACACTAAAAGTTCCGTTATGACTTTACTACTTCTCTAATCAATTGCGTTGTGTTATGGCCTTGAAAATAACAATTAACTGGAATTGTGACAAAAAAACCAGGTCTTGTATGTTTAGAACAGGATAGAACATGTTTGTGATGTCGCTATATCCCAAGACGCCTTTTTTGCTTAACCTTCGTTTTTTTTATCAGTCACCTACAGTGCCTCTGGCCCCACACTAGGATACCCTGTGTCGTGGGAACCAGAAACAGCGACGACACAAACATGTAAACATCCAAGACCTGGTGTTTTTTGTCCCCAGCCGGGATTCGAGCCCGGGACCTCTCGCATGGTAGGCAGATGCGCTAACCGCTGCGCCATAGAGGTTGTCAACGGGTGAGGAAAGCAAGTGTCTGATCTGTGCCATACCTCAGCGCTTGAAATCGCCAATTCGCGATGGGCACGCGTGCTGATCACAGCCTACACTCTCTCTCTCTCTGAGACAACGCCTGTGTACTACAGTGGGACATATTATAGGCTGCTCACAAGGTCACTGAAGTATGCCAGTGTGTGAGCTGTGCTCGCCTGTGGGCGGTTGGCTGATTGACAGGCCATTTGTGCGCCCGACGCCTTTGTTCCAAGCCGGGGCGTAGATCGGCGCAGAAGACTCTAGTTATTGAGATATAATGTCAAAGAGTTATTTCATCATCATCATCATCATCATTCAGCCACAAGAAGGCCCACTGTTGGACATAGGTCTTGCATCCAGCGTCTTCCTGCCACTTAGATGAGATCGTCTGTCCATCTTGTGGCGAGTTATTTATCATGTTTTTAAAGTTTAATTATTGCTTATTACGCAATTGATTGGTATTTCTTTTGGATTAAGAATTGTTTTTGACATATTTTAATTAATTTTTGTTTTCTTTATTTTAATCGATCTCTGTTTTAAGCCCTCTTTACATTACTCCCGCACAACATCTCAGGGCCACTACCTTTTGCCTTATTGTAAACCTACTTTACTCTTTAATTTGTTATTATGTATATTAGTATTAAGTTTAAGTATTTATTCTATGTTCTTATTTGCACCGACTACCCGTCTCTCTCTTTTCCGTCAGCAACTTTTCATCGTCGGTTGCCTGGAAGAAATTGCTTTAAGCCATAAGGCCGCCTCTTGTACTGCATCTTATTGTTAATGTTCTGTATTAATGTTTTTCCTGGTACAATAAAGAATATTCTTATCTTATCTTGTTAAAATATTATTTCGATTAGGCAATAAAATACATTTTTATCTTATCTTAAAGATGCTTGTCACAACTGAAGCTCAGGACCCATGAGTGCAATCAATACAAATGACACTAATGTATGTTTTTGACATTTTGGACATTTGTATTGATTGCACTCATGGGTCTTGAGTTTCTTAGGTAGAAGGACATTGGGTTTGGCCCCATCACAACAGTGCGGCGCCGCCACCGTTCAACGGCACGGCGTCGCCGCCGCCGTGACACGGTACGGGCGCCGTGGACGGTGCGCCGCGCGCCCCTATTCTCAGTCAATATTTCACAGTTGGTGTGCTCGGACGTGTCTGAATGAATCACGAAAAAGTTATGATCATGTTGTTACTATGACGACAAAAAAAAAACAAAAACATAGAAACTGTTGGGTAAGTCGACAGAGAATTGAACGCACCGTGACACGGCACCGCGCTCCAGCACGGCGTCGTACCGTGTCACGGCGGCGGCGACGCCGTGCCGTTGAACGGTGGCGACGCCGCGCCGTGGTGATGGGGACGGGCCCATTCATGCAAACTTTGTATTAGATTTAAGGTGATTTGAGAAGTGATGGTCAGAGTGGAGTTTTGTTTCGCTGCCTTTTCTCCGCTGCATTCCGCCTCAAGGCAGCGGTTAAAATTAACATTGTAGGTAGGCGTGAGCTTATGTATGTAGAAAGTGAAGAAACAGATACATAAGTACATCTAAACATTTGACAGACAGATATAAACAATATGTCGTGTAGGTGCTGCATTGTAACGTTATTTATTTTAACCTCATTTCTAAATTGTACATACTTGTTCTTGGCCATTATTTTGACGCTCTGTGAATGAGTGATTGCCTATGGTAATCGCTCATTCAATACGTTCATTCAAATATTCTTCCATTCACTCATCTCGGCACACGCAGATCACTGAAAATGTGACCACGGAAGGAGATGGGTGTGCGCTCTATTACGCCGCCTCTCTCCAACTGCTTAACGGCCATTTTTTCATGTCCAGTTCTTCCTCAAAGAACTGTTAACTTTTAATCTGCGACCTATGCCCCTGCTTTTGGGTGAGTGTGAACAAATATTTAGTGGCGAACTTCGTACCGCCTAACAGTCAATGTACCTATACCTATTGTGTTACAGTTTAACTGAACTTAAATAGGCTATTTGACAGGGTGAAAAAAACGTATCATACTTCATATCATATCATACTTAATATTATAAAGGCGAAGGTTTGTGAGTGTGTATGTTTGGTACTTCTTCACGTCTAAACGGTTAGAGCGATTTTAATCATATTTGGTATGGAATTAGCCGACACCCTGGATTAACACATAGGCTACGGTTTACTACGGGAAAATATCTTATTCCCATCGGAAAATCGATGAAAATGAATTCGCGGAAATGTATGGGGAACTTTGTACAAAACTTAAAAAAAAAATTGTTTTACTAATTTATTTTACCTAATAAACCGTGGGTTAAACCGCGGGATACACCGCGAGGCACAGCTAGTGAAGGCTATCAGCTAGCTAGCTAGCTATTTCACTAACCAAATCTAGCTGACCCGGCAAACGTTGTTTTGCTATGTTATTTGTAGGGTCGGCGGCCTAAAGCAAATTAGTAATATCGTCATTAAATTATTGTTCTGTACGACATCTATAAATATAAAAATTAATTGCTGTTCGTTAGTCTCGCAAAAACTCGAGAACGGATTTATCTTTTTGAAAAAATGAATTTTCGGCCTTATTAACGATCGGGATTGAAAGTTAAAGGTCTATTGATGCTTCGGTAAATTAACAAATCGGGTATGTATGTGTCTTCGGGCATATTATGTCATTCGGCTATTGGTCATTCGGTCTTACGTAGGGAACCCGACGCCTCGGTATTAATCGACCACCAGTAGATATAGCTCTTAAATATTATTTACCAAAATAACTATTACGTTCACATACATACATAAGCTCACGCCTGTATCCCAGAGGTATAGACAGAAACCCGGACTGCCACCTACCACGATCCTGACAAATCACTTTTGCGTCATCGATATGCATTAGTCGTTGCATGCACGCACGTCGGTTTTGGGTACGTTTAATCTTTCCCTTTGCTAATACATCCCCTATTTGATCGAAGTATGTCCGTCTGGGGCATCCTTTACCGGCCCTTCCACTCACATTCACCCGATTATTTGCTTCGTCAGTCTTTCTTCGTTCATCCTCTCCACATGTCCAAACCAATGCAGCATTCCTTTTTTTCAATTCTAGTCACTACATCCTCTCTCAGTCCGCAACGTTCTCTGATCACATTATTGCGTATTCTGTCATTCAAAGTAACATCAACAAAGAAACTCCTTTCTACTGCATCAATCCTACTTACATTATTCTTCTGCCATACCCAAGTATCGCTACCACACATTAGTGTTGGGACCAGCACACCATTATGGATAGTCAATCTTGCTCTTTTGGAGATGTTCTGGCTACACACGAAGGAATGTTAGGCGAAAATCGAAAAAGTATCATGACTTAGTCGTGGGTGCAAATCACAAATTATTAAATTAAACCCTTCATAAACTTGACAGCCAGTGAATATAACGACATATCAAATGTAGAATCCACCTGGACAATCAAGGAAGAACAGCTTTCTCTCTGTGGACTTACAGCTTTCAGTACCTATTATATTGACCACATGTTTTTGTTCAGCATTTGATTTTTGGTATTTTTCATATCTATTTCCTTTTCATTTCAATAAGTTCATTAACTAAGCAAAACAATAAAGATCTATTTAAGACTTTTACTTCCTTTTCCCTTAAGACAGACAGACGATCTCATCCGAGGGTTGGAAAGACGCTGGATGCAAGCCGCTTCCGACCGGTCTTTTTGGAAATCCATGGAGGAGGCCTATGTCCAGCAGTAGACTTCTTGTGGCTGAATGATGATCATGATGATGATCTGATTTCCTTTTCAATTATTTTTCAGACCCTTCCCAAAGTCAATAGCAATTCCCGCCAATGAAAAACACCACAGATTACATAGCTTATTAGCCTTCTTGGATGCTACAGTATCTCACACACCATGGAGTTAACAAATTAGTCCTTACAGTTCATAATAACACCAATGGTGACATTGACATGTATGTTTACCTTAAATGGTGTAGGGCACGAACCCAAACCTTTTTACCGACCCATTTGCTTTACCGTACCGATTGTATATATTTTTTGTAAAAAACTGTTGTATATAGTGTATGTGGACCCTATCATTTCCCGCCGGCGACAGCATCCCTATGCCCTAGACCATCACACATACAGAGTATGTAATAAATATAAAGATTCAAAAATGACACTGAAATATTAATTATTACCAATATTTTATTTTATTTTATTTATTAGGCACACAAAACAGATATTAGCCAGTACATTATCAAAATAACATGAATAAATATTTAAGATCTAGACTAATCTCCAAAACATATTGAAGATGAAGAAGAACAAGAAGAAGAAGAAGAAAAATTTATTATAACAACAAAACACACGCCACAAAACAAAATAAATCCAAAAATTAAACCATAAAATTAGTACAAAACAAAGAATCAGAAGAAAACAGGAGGAAAATAAAGATCACGGCGTGGCACTGCTGTTATAAATGGCAGCTGACTCAGCATTATGCTGAAGGACAAGCCTTCAGCGCTGATTTTCAGTCAGTGCCAAATGATACTCCGCGAGCGTCACAGACCGCGGTGTGGTACAGCGATGAGAGAATTTAAAAAACTTAATACTTATGTACAGAAAAATAAGGAACATAATACTTATGTACAGAATAGATTAAGTACTTGAAATAGTTTATTACCAAGAAACAGACAAGACTATTAAGTATAAATTAATTAATAAATATAACAAAAATATATATGGATAATAAATAATGGTCCCGACCGATTTCGGTCACGGAAGTTTCATGTCTGTAGTTGCGGCGAAGGGTTGGAAAGGAAGGGAGGGGTGGTTTCTGAAGCTCCAGCAGATATGCCCTGAGCTTACGCCCAAAGGCACACCCACTAGTCGCTTCACGGAGAGGAGGAGGAATGTTGTTCCAACACTTGGACGCCGCATACCTGTAAGATGAAGAACGTGGTATTTCTGTTTGTTACTATGTAAGTATATTAGGACAATTCACGCAAAACTTGACTTTATTCTTCAAGAGATAAAGGATGGAGTTCCATTCTAAGCAGCTTCGGGACAGTTTTACGCATCAATGAGTACAGTCATAGAATAAAATATGACAGAACGAACTAACATCGTCATCATAAGAAACTCAGTTAGTGCATTACGAGTACAGTAGGATGACAGACGATCGGGTCACGTGACATGTTTTTCCATACCATTGACGCCTAGAAAGTCTGATATTTGAAAGAAAAGGTAAAGAAAACAAATATCTTTTCTTCAATTTATTATATAAGAAGGTATAAGAAAAGATATACAATTTGGAAGAAAGTCTGACCAATATCACAGTGAGGTAAGAATAAATAGAAGTGAACTATTGGCACAGCGGTTTTTATTTTATTGTAAAATATTCGATCTTACTTATGACTTTAGATTTAGGTATCATTTTACCGTTTAAATTAAAATTGTGAATAAAACTATTGTAAACTAATCCCTTTGTAGGCTCTAGACATGATTAATTTTATTCCGGATTCACTCACTTGACTTTTTGTCATGGTTTCAGAGAGAAGCAACCGACGATGCGAGCTCCGTCTCTGCTCACCATGATTAAGCTTTACGAATCAGCGAAACCTGGTCGGATTCTTTCGACAAAAAGTCGAGTAAGTGGATCCGGAATAAAATTAATAAAACTTTTCTATTCTATTCAGAAGATGGGTCTTTGACTAACGCTAGTGGCATTTTTCCGAGCGGTTCCGTGCTTCGCAAGGCACGTTAAGCAGTTGGTGCCGGCTGCCATCGATAGATGGCAGTCGTTAAGCCAAGTCAGAGGCCTTAGGGCGGCTGACAGTAAGACCAGCCACTAGTCTTACAAGGCTCCACCAATCTGGACTTGACCCCCGTGGTGGAGTATGGCCTATAACTTCCTCAGGGAAGAGACCCGTGCCCCTCGGTGGGGACATAATGTGTTGATGATGATTATTCTATTCAGTAAATAATTTTAATATATATTTTTTTTTTTTTTACAGAACAACGCGTTGCCGCGACATAACAAGTCTACGAGCAGTGATTTATTTTTATACAAAAGAAATGTTAAGAGTCGTTTAATCAAAACAAAAGTGTTAAATGTGTAATAAGCATACAACAGTAGTTCAGTAAAAGTGTTTGTGATTAAAATAACAAAAGACTAACAAAATAAAAACTAATTCATCTTTGTCCGCGTAAAAGTGGTAAAAAGCAATAAAATCAGTGAAAGATAATAAAAACAGTGATTCAGTCTAACGACCGCAACTAACAGTGACTATTTAAGTTAATCTAAAGTGAAACTTTAATTTGCAAGAAATAAGTGTACCTACCCTTGGATTACTAAAACTTGGCAATCGTTAAGTTCAAAGTACACTAACCGTTATCAGTGCCAGTTTCACTATTGTACTGAACTCAATATTCGACAACCAGAGTAACTGCAAGATAGCTCATTGCGTAAAGTGCTGCAGTTAAGTCCGTGGTTCAGTGTGTGAACACCCGGTTCGAACCTCTACCGGTGGACACACTTTTGTTAATTTCTTTATTTTTCTAAGAGAAGTGAAATCTGTCGGAGCAATGAACTTTTTTGACAATATTACACGTAGGAAGCGCCAGCGCACGATTTCAGATAACATAAATACAAGTGTTTGTATAAATCAAACACTAGATGGCACGACTAGTAGTATGCCAGAAATCTCGGATGATGAAATGACCGACGAGGTGTCTAAGCTCCGAGACCAGTTGGAAAAAATTGTACAGGATTTAAATAGTGCACATGCAGAAATTGAATCGCTTACCTTGGAGAATAATAAACTTAAGCAAAGTAATGAAGAGTTGCTGAAGAAAAATGACCTATACAAGCAAATAACGAATAGTCCTATCACTAGATCACAAAAAAAAACAAAAACACCGACACCAAAAAAATCACTCGAAACAATTAATACAGCCACAAAACAGACTCAAACAGAGCTAAATAAAAACGAAATTGAAAATTGCCAAAATAACGGAAATATATCCGTGAACAAAACTTCAATTCAAATAAAAAAACCCGAAAAAAACGAAGTGATTAAAACTACCCAGTCTCATACCAGTGATATGACTCGTACCAGACGGCAATCTCCACAAAAGCGAGTGACACCAAAAAACAAAATCTACATCCTAAGCTGTGATAACACAAATAAAATATCCCTAATAGCTGAATCGACATTAAGCTCTCAATTTGAAAAATGTCATTTTCTCACTCCTAATATAGGAATAAAACAGCAACTCAAGGGGCTCAAAGAGAAACTCTATGACTTCACTATGGACGACTACTGCGTCATATTTATTGGCCAAGAGGACTTCGAGACGACAAAAGATTACTTCGACCTCATTTTTCATATCAGAATAGTACTACATGAATTAAAACATACAAACATAATCATCTGCCTTCCAACATTTAAATACGCAGAGTATACAACAATGCGGAATTGGAGGATCGAAAACTTTAATAACCTACTCTATCTTGACTTAATTACACACGAATATGCGTGGTTTCTAGATACGAACCAAAGTCTCAGCTTTGACCGAAATATGTATCATCCACGCACAGGATTACTGAATAACAACAGCATGACCACAGTCTTCAAAGATATAAACAGATTAATAAATAATATTAATTCCTTCAACAAGACATCAACCGACATGACCACTACGCTAATTGAAACCAGCAACGACAAGCAACCGACCGAGATGTTTTTTCGAGAATAAATGGCTCTATGTCATGCATCAGAATATTGCAGGCTTGCTGAATAAAGCTGATATGCTAACAATATGTCTTGAAGAGCTGTCGGATAATGACAAGTGTATGGATCTGGTATGTATAACAGAGCATTTCATGATGTCGGGGTATGAGACTTTCTTAAGTATTCCAAATTACAAACTAGCAGCCTTTTACTGTAGAAAAGAAAGCAAGAGAGGGGGGTCCTGCATCCTCGTACGAGATGGACATGTATATAGAGATCTGCCTGAAGTTGCCAAATTATCAGTAAGCGGCGTGATAGAGTGCTGCGCTGTAGAGCTGATGGCTCATAGCGTTATTGTTGTATGCATCTATCGAGTCCCAAAGCAGTGTAACATTAATTTCTTTCTAGAACGTTTAGAGTGCCTTTTATTAAAATTAAGTAACTGTAAAAAACACCTAATTGTAACTGGTGATTTTAATATTGACATGTTAAAAGAATGCAATGTATCTTTAGACTTTGAATGTTTGCTTTTGAACTTTAACTTAAAGATAGAATTGAGACAAGTAACTAGATCTGTAAGCAAAACATGTATTGACAATTTCGCACATAACTCAGGACAAAAATGTGTATCGGAAGTAAAAGAATTTGCTCTATCTGACCATACGGCGCAGATATTAAAGTGTCCTATAAAAAAAGTATGTCTGATACCATTCTGGCGTCGTGAACAACGAGACTATTGCAATGAAAATATAGATAGATTAAAACAAATAATTAAGGGCTTGAGTTTCTCGGAAATATACGAAACAAATGATCCCAGTATTGCATACGATTTGTTTTTAGAAAAATTTGGACTCTTCTATAATCTATGCTTCCCTTTAAAAGTAGTTACAGTAAAGACGAAGAAAAGTCCGAATTGGGTATCGAAGGGAATTAGGACATGCAGTAAAAAAAAGAGGGACTTGCTATGGACCTATCGATTACACCCTAGTAGAGCAAATAAATATAAACTAAAAAACTACTCAAAAATGTTAAAAAAAATTATACGACTGACCAAAAGATCTCAAAATATTCATAAGGTAATGACATCTGATAATAAATCAAAAACGGCATGGCAAATTATTAATGAAACTAAGACAAACTTACCAAAGGACTTTATCTCTAGGATTAGAACTGACAACACTATTTTAACGGAACCACAGAGCATATCTAACGCATTTAACGATTTTTTCATTGACAAAATAAAACCTCAATCCCAAACTCAAACTAGGATAGAGTCACATACGAGTATAAAAAAACAGCGTAACTCTATGTTCATGTCACCAAGTGTGCCATATGATATATGGAGGATCATTAAATGTTTAAAAAATACAAATAGTGTTGGCTATGACGGTATCTCCACAAAAGTCGTTAAACATGTAGCTCAGGACATCTGCGATCATTTAAGCTATATTATTAATTTAAGCATTACTGAAGGGAAATATCCACACAGTTTAAAAAAGGCGGTAATAAAACCACTCTTTAAAAAATGCGACCGGGAACTTATGAAGTATTACAGGCCAATTGCACTTATCCCCATATTTGCAAAAATATTTGAAAAATATATATATAAGGAACTAAATATATATTTTGAAAAAAATAATATACTTACTAGGGAAAAAAAAGCATTTCGGCAAAACAAGACCATTAATATGGCAATTTTTGACTTCTTAAACAACGTCATAACCTGTGTAGATTCAAAAATTCCAGTTTGTACACTCTATATGGACATGACGCAAGCATTTGATTATGTAGAGCATAGTATTTTACTGAATAAGCTTGAAGCCTATGGCGTACGAGGAAACGTAAGGCAACTGTTAGAATCATATTTACAACATAGGTCTCAATACACAGAAATAAAAAGGATCAACCCAAAGTTAAAAAAAGAGGAGACCTTTGTATCACGTGAGCGAGAAGTCTCTACCGGTGTGCCACAAGGCAGCGTTCTTGGCCCATTATTATTTATTTTGTACATAAATGACTTGCCTAAATGTACCGAAAATCCTATGTCACTTTTTGCTGATGACAGTACTGTCACTATACAGTATAAACCAGAACACAATTATGAAGATGACATAAATAAAGCTCTACATTCCGTTATAGAGTGGCTAAATAGGAATAACTTACAGGTAAACCTGACAAAAACAAATTTCATGCAATTTACTCAAAAAAAGCCCACAATATCAGACCTAAATATACATCACAACAATGAACGCATTGCAGAAGTGGTCTCTACGAAGTTTCTAGGGTTAACAGTAGACCAAAATCTTAATTGGAAAGAACATGTCAAAGTACTTTGCAAAAAGTTAAGTTCGTCTGCCTACTTGCTATACAGGTTGTGTCCTGTCACTGACACTGAAGCTGTGATTACTGCATATCATGGCCTTGTTGCTTCAGTGCTGCGATACGGCTTAATATTTTGGGGAAACTCTACGGACAGAGAGACGGCATTCAAAGCACAAAAAAGATGCATACGAGCCATGTTTAGATTAAAGCCTAGTAATAGTTGTAAGCCATATTTTCAAAAATACAATATCTTGTCTCTACCGGCGTTATACATCTTAGAAGTAGCTCTGTTCGTCAAATCAAATCCAGACATCTTTAAACAGATCTCAGTCGTAAGTAGCAGGTTACAACGCGACACAAGTAGAGTCTGCACCCGTAGGGCAAACACTGCTCTACTGCAAAAAAGTATATTTTGTATGGGACCTACAATTTATAATAAGCTACCGAGAGACATGAGAGAACTTGACATACATTTGTTTAAATCTAAATTGAAAAATATGTTATTGGACAAATGTTATTACAATGTAACGGAATTCTTGACCGAAAGATAACTTGAAACGTCGCAGACGTAAATCTGACATTGTTACTGATATTGTTTATTTTATTTTTAATTTTCCCTGACATTTTAAACTTGCTGTAATTGTGTATAATACTTATGACATTTAAATACTTTGTTTGAAAGCATGATCATCTAATTTAGCTATTAATTTGTACGTCTATAATGGCAAAGCATGCAGGACAAATATGCAAATATGTACCATCATCTTCAAAACTCATGTTTGACAAATAAATATCTTTATCTTTATCTTTATCTTTATCTTTAAACGGTTCTTCTGCCACTGTACGCATTCAGTGGCTGTCGCTCATTGGGTTCTTGTTACACGAGACTTGGAGCTAATTTTCCTTGAGGGTTTTCCGTGACCACAAAAATAGGGGATGGTGCGTTGTATTTCTATGTCAACGGACAAGATCATACACATAAAGGGTGAAACATACCAACGCGGTGGCGGTCGCCGCTACCGCGTTGGCGTGTATCATCCTTTAGACGACGCGAACATACATATTTCGCGTGTTGAGTTTTAGTTTTTCGACGACCTCTGTGGCGTAGCGGTTAGCGCATCTGCTTACCATGCGAGAGGTCCCGGGTTCGATCCCCGGCTGGGGAGAGAAAAAAAAACTCCAGGTCTTGGATGTTTACATGTTTGTGACGTCGCTGTTTCTGGTTCCCATGACACAGGGTATCCTAGTGTGGGACCAGAAGCAATGTATGTGCCTGAATGTAAATGTTTATGTTTATGTGATGGGTATATTACAAACATAAACATTCACATACAGGCACATACATCGCTTCTGGCCCCACACTAGGATGCCCTTATGTGATGGTTGTATGGGTGTAAGACGTGGGCATTTTGGTAACGATATGTCAAGCAAGACCTTCAATAACACTAGATAGGTGAAGGGACCACTCGGACGTTGCGGTGCCTGGGACAGTATTTTACTGGAGTAGGCTTGCCCAGCACCTATACCATCCAGACAGCTTAGTCGGCCTAGCCCACAGGAAAGACAAGTCAATACGTGAGGAACCAACCAAGCCGCGGTTTTCCTCAAGATGATTTCCTTCACGGTCAGCGTGTGGAACTGCCGTCATAATAAAAAAGGCCATAACTTGATTTCGAGCTTCATTGATAACTTGTCGTCGATGATTACTATTAAAATTTGAAAAACACAAGAAAAAAAATTAAATATTTCATACGCTATTTGCTTAAAAGGTGTTATTTTTATTCAAATACCCCTCTCTTTTTCTCCCTAGTAAATATTGAAGTTATGGCCCTTCTTCTTATGACGGCAGTATAACACAATTAGCAATTGTGAAACTTTGAAAATAAACAAAGAGGAATCGAACCTGGAACTCTCGCTTCTAAGTCCATGGTCCACGGGGCTACCACCGTTTATCCGGGTATTGGCTGCAGACATTTTTTGTGGGTGGTGGTTGAAAATCAGCGTTGTCAAAATCGGTTGGAAACGCTACAAAATGCTGACAAACAATATTTTTATGCGACGACTTCTGTGGTGCAGCGGTTAGCGCTTCTGCCTACCACGCGAGAGGTCCCGGGTTCGAAACCCGGCTGGGGATAAAAAAACCCCAGGTCTTGGACGTTTACAGATTTGTGATGTCGCTGTTTCTGGTTCCCACGACACAGGGTGTCCTAGTGTGGGACCAGGAGCAATGTGTTATAATTTGAATCCAAAAGTCAGTACAGCTTAAATAAAATCAATCATATGGGGTTTATTTTATCACAGTGTAAGATTCTGAAGTGAAGTTGCATTATTTATGATAGAGACATTATTTTTGTGTCGCATTGAGATTGGGTGCTCAACTGTTCATATTATATTAACAGAATATGTTTTGAAAGATAATAGTCGTTACTAGAAAACAAAATAATGTGCCTGTATGTACCTAAATGTTTACTTTATGTTTCTGCAATAAAGTGTAATAAGAACCCCTTTAACAACCAGAGCGTGCGACTGGTTCCTTAATGTCAGCATTTTCAAGCCTTTACCACATTCTATACTTTTTGTTCCGTTCCGTTACGTTCTTCTCCGTTCCGTTCCGTTCCTGTCCGTTCCGTTCCTATTAGGTACGTTCCGTTCGGCGCTTGAATTTGACAATTCGCCATGGCCTCGAAGGTGATTAAGCCCATACTCGTATTCTCCCTCAGAGAGAAGGCTTGTATTCTACAATAGGATGTATATAGGCCGCATTTACAGTAATATGTCGATGTCTTCAACTTTTCAGCGCGACCTAGATTCTGCTAATGCATTGTACTACAATGACAACTGCATGGACCGTGACGATTTAGTTTCATCGCTGCTTCGACGTGTGCACACATATCAAACCTTTCTAGGCGTCAATGGTATGAAAAAACACGTCTCGTTACCCGACCGTAATCTGTCATCGTACTACAATCCATTAACAGAATCGAAACCCGGGTCTAAGCTCGATTGTTTAATTTGACGCATTTTCCGCAGTAGGTGCCTACCTAAGTGCTAACGGACTGATGAAGTTGGAGATTTAACGATTTATAAAAGTATTCAGGACAGGATGGTCGAGAACGGAGAAACATGGCGTGCCGTGGGAAGGCCTACATGGACGAATATGGGTCGATGGATGGTATTGAACATAAAATATAAACATTTACATACAGGCGTCGTGGGAGCCAGAAACAGTGACCACACAAACGTGTTATTTTGTCCCCAGCCGGAATTTGAACCCGGGACCTCTCGCATGGAAAGCAGATGCGTTAACCGGTGCGCCACAGAGGTTGAAACCATTGGACTTGAGATCTCGTGTATGTCCGAAAGTAAACGAATATAGACCAACGGATGGGACCGAACTTGAGATCCCATGTCCACTCGCGATTCCTTAGCCTCTTCTTTCGGCTGAGTTGGTGACCCAAAGCGACGCACACAGACGCGCCGTGTAGACACACGCCACGCACACAGGCACCCCCCGGCCGGGCTCGGCGCTGGTACAGATCTAGCGCCTTTTGTGCTGTATCCAGCGAGCGCGGGGGTGGAAGGCGCTGATAGAGTGAATTGGCACTATTTTATCAGACTATAATTTGTGGTTTACCATGGTTTGTTTTGACCAACCTGACTGCCTCCTTGGTCGTTAAGGCGCTTAGCTACCAAGGAAGGAGTCGTGGGTTCGATTCCCAATGGGGGTCACCTTACATTTGTACAAATGACTTTAGTGTATGCGTTTTTCGATGTTGGAATATCCTTGCCTGGTTACCATAGCACAGGGTATTCTAGTTTGGGACCAGGTCAAGTGATTGTGTTGTGTGGGAGTTGTTATTATTTATTTATTGATTCGAAGGATATTCTAAGCTACGCAATGAACCAACTGTAACGAACTACGAATTTGAAAGTACTTCCTTAAAACTTTAAGAGCGGGTAGGTACACACTAGGCGTTTTGAAGCGCGCGCTTTTATAACGCGCGTTCTAAGAACTATGAAGTCTGATTGAAGTGTACACATGCAAACGCGCAGTAAGCACGCGTTAAGCGCGCGTTTGCATGTGTACACATCAATCGGACCTCATAGTTCTTAGAACGCGCGTTACAAAAGCGCGCGCTTCAAAACGCCTAGTGTGTACCCGCTCTAACGATCGCCGAACTAAAACGTTCGTTAGCAATAAACATTATAAACTGAATTCCCGATTCATTTACTTGCTCTCTTGTCGGAAGAGTCCGACCGACGATTGCACTAAAACAGTCTTTAGAAGGAGTTTAAGCTGGTTTGAATGAGGAAATCCTGCCATAATCCGTCTTAACAGTGTTACAGAAGAGACTATGTTTTAGAAGACTTTTGGCTTGCTCTGCGTGAGTGCCGTGGGAAGCAGACGAACTTGGGTTAATGATGAAGAGTGTAAGGAAAACCATAAAAAGTAGGTCCAAAAGTTGGATGCTCACTGTTTATCACCTGTATATTTACGTGGAATCGCTTGTAGCCTGGGCTGCCTGAGTGATCTTAAACGATCACTAAGGTTAAGCAACATACGGCGCGTTCAGTCCATGGATGGGTCACTGTCTATGACTAACGCTAGTGGCATTTTTCCGTGCGGTTCCGTGCTTAGTTAGGCACGTAAAGCAGTTGGTGCCGGCTGCTGTCGATAGATGGCAGTCGTTAAGCCGCGTCAGAGGCCTTAGGGCGATTCGAAAACTTCTGACAGTAAGACCAGCCACTAGTCTTACAAGCCTCCACCAATCCGGACTTGGCCCCCGTGGTGGAGTATAGCCTATACCTTCCTCAGGGAAGAGACCCGTGCCCCTTGGTGGGGACATAATGGGTTGATGATTATGATGTATATTTATACCTATCAGATGCTCACACCCGCGGAATCATAAAGCGTGGAACCTCCGATTATGTTTTTACGGTGACTCTCCCTCTTATCGTAGAGAAGATCGTAGATTCTCCACGGGGTAAACTCCAGAACCAGAGCTACTAAACAAACATGACAATACTCTAAGATACTTGGATGACATCAGCTCTTCGTTATGACAGGGGAAGTAATCTAGGAGACCATGTAGGGAATCATGTAATCTAAGGGTGGGATAGTTGGCGAGACAGAAAATTACACTGTCCTTCCACTTATTGCATACATAAAAGAAATACAGACAACACAAGAGACTGCAGGTAGACCAGGACAAAAAATAGAGTCGCGGCCAAAAACAGCCCGATGGTCGGTGGACAAAGCTGCGTTGGAAAAAATCCTAGGACAGTGAGAGATGGCATGGGGGAAACGTGCTGAAATCCTAACGATCAGAGAGAGCAGTGGGCTAATGATGATGATGAACGGTTATTTAGAAGACATGGATGTCTAGCTTAATATAGTTAGATAGTTTAATATTGAATTATATCAGAGGATAAATGTATCTAGTGTTCAACACATCCAAGAGAATATTTTTTCAGTTTGAAAGTTTGTAATTTAGGCTAAAACTGTTTTGAAAATAATAAATTTTAAAATTGAGTTTCTTTGTTAGTTTCTTCTCCATGTACTCTATTAATTGTGAAACTAACAACTTTGACTTTCACAAAGTAAACATTTTGTTTGTACCTACTATGATTAAAATATTTTGCTTTTGATTTTTATTTTTGATTTTGAATCAAAGCAACAATCGCCAATAGCACAATATGAGCTCTAATCTCACCCGCGAGAAATATAAACAGCTTTACCCCATTCTGTGATGTCGCAGCCGATGAGAGTGGGCTTCATCATCATCAACCCACTACGTCTCTACCGAGGGGCATCTACGGATAATAATTTAGGTCGTTATACGTCTCAATTTACAATTCCAAAAGCAAGTTAGGGTTTCTGTCGGTTTGTACTTCTGTGGTAGCTAGGCTAATACCGGAAATATCTGAAGCTGAAACTACGTTATCATCATCATCATCATCATTCAGCCACAAGAAGTCTACTGGGCATAGCAAACTACTGGAAACTACATTATAATTATGTCTAATGTCTAGTTCAGCGTTCAAGTAGAGTTTGAATCTTGAAGTAACTATTGCTAATCCTAATGTCCTAACAGAAACTTGACTTGACTCAAATGTTTGGTTTTGGTTGAGATATTTCAGTTGAAAACTGATCGTCATCTTCATATTTCTACTTACAGTCGTATAGAGCCAAGATACAGCACTAGACAGCTTTTTTAATGTCACAATAATTACCTGCAAAGCGGCCTATCTTTCAGGGTTTGCAGCTTATAAGAAAATCGTCCAATGAAACTGCAAGCGCTTTCCACCCGCTTTCCAGCGCTCTCCGAAAGCTGTTCGAGCTTAAAGGCAACGGCAACATTCAGTGTCGGTCCTACCGGCTACGCGGGCTGACGTCCGACCGTCGACGGAATCGCCCGAACGAACCCGAGCGCGCGCGAGTGTGTGTCAATACCGAGAAAAATATTCAGTGTTCTTTTTTCGAATTTGGAGATTCCGGAGCCCGATTTCTGAGTGTTAGTATTTTTTTTAATGAGTGCCCGTCGAGGTTCAGTGCCCAGCGTGTGAGCCTAGCCTTAAGATAATAGCTGTGTGTTTTTTCGGCTACGGTTCGTTGGAGTCATTAAGGCGCAGGTGTTTTGCGATTTATTTCCTTCTATCAACTGCTACGGGAGTTATTTTCCCGCTTTTGGTGTCAAACGTCGCGCCAAGCGTTTGTTTCAGTGTCTTCGATTATCTTATTTCTTTGGGAAAACTCCATTGAAACGCTACTCCGCTATCTATTTATACCAAGCTCTGGCCTCGTTATTAGGCGAAATGATTTCTAAGACAAATGAGATCACCCAAGGAGTTGGAATTGGGATATTTGAAATAACTAAACACCAGTTGGTGTTCTGGAACTGAAAATATCGTAAGCACTGCACATTATTAGCGAAACCTGGTCGGACTCATCCGACAGGTTATCAAGTTAGTGGATCCGGAATTAAGCTCTAATATCTGTGTATTTTATTCTTTATGGCGACAGATTAAACAAAAGTCTATGTAGGTGGCAGCTTAGCCTGAAATAAACAGTGTGGGTCTTGGGATTAAATTCACGAGAAATATACTTAATTAAACTCCCCCACAATAAAACAAAAGTACGTACACAAACATATCCGAGAATTTTTTTGTAGCATCTCGTCATTCCTAATTGTTTACCATTTTGTTGGCAGTCAAAACAGCCCCAAGTGATATAAATAATACCTGGAAAATATCCTCATCGGGTAATTAGAAATAAAGGCTCAGAAAGTTTTATTTAGCGGAAATCTTCAGTCTGGAAAAAATATAAAAAGTAACCGAAACCGGCGTGTGTGCATCCAACGACTAATGAATGTCGATAAAGCGGAAGTGAATTGTCAGGATCGTGGCAGGTGGCAGTCCCTGGTATTGCCTACCATTCTGGGGTACAGGCGTGAGCTTATGTATGTATGTCTTCAGTCTGTATACATACAAAATAAAATTAAATCAAAAATGTTATATTTAAAAAAGCGCAGATACTCCGACTTGAGGAACGTCACCAATTCAACTAGCGTCCTTGTCAAAGTCTATAAAAAAATTAAGCATTAACAAAATATTATAACATTTTGAAAATACTATTGAGAGGAGATTGGACCTCTTTAAAGGTTTTTGAGATCAGTATATACTTAGGTCGCCATCAATATATTTTCCTTACGACGAAGCCAATACATTGGTGGCGACAAGACTCCGCGGCAGCCATTATAAATATTTACTCGCAACACCAACATTTCCCGCCCACCAAAATAACCTCTAGTCCGCTTGTCCGCGCGCATTACATTTATTTGTATCACACAGTCATGCCGCAAAGAAATAGTGGCGCTACATTTTTAGGTAAAGATAAAGAGATTTATTTGTCAAACATGTGTAGAGAAAGGTGGAATTGCCCATGCTCCTTATTTTTGATAGGTATATGTTTTTATTATAATTTATTTGGAAAATATTTACCTTCGGTATTTTTCAGTTTTATTCTTTATGTCTAATATTTATGTTTTTTATATTTTTCTAAAGTTTTTGTATTTGTGATGTCTTCAGAGAATGATTAAGGGATAACGGGCGTGAGTTTTTTTATTTTTTTTTATTTTTCTTTGCCTACATACAAAAAAAAAACAAAATGTCATTAACGTCAGTGGCTTTGGTTTGTTTTTTTGTTTTGTAAGTAATGCGAAGGATTAATACTCATACCGTCTTTGCTGACGTCATACAAAAGTCATTTAGAGTCGAGGCTTTTTATTGAATATCTTAAAAAGTAGGCTTATTTACACATCTGATAAATAAAATTATAATAATAGCATTATGTTATATTAACTTCAAACTAGTCACAAAATGCAAAATAAAAACCATTCCATGCGATAATAAATTAAAATGACGAAGTAGAGAGGTCACGAAAATTTTCTTAAATAGAGTGTTTGATTGTCAGGCGTACTTAGCCAATTTTATTGTCGGTCAGAAATATTCACAAACATACGTACACGTAAATTCACACTTAAGTCCCGTAGGGGTATGCAGAGACCGTTTCAAGAATTATTTTTTCTTTATTACGTATAAGGAGACGCTTGAAATTTTGCGATTAAGCCCGTAAAAACTATGCCCTACAGTTGAAAGTATTTAAACTGCATGTCGCATGTATGTATTGTAATAAATATTAGTGTAGTTAAAAAAAGTAACAGGGCCAAATATACCAATATATTATTATTTTGGTATTTTTTGCACTATCACTTATTATTAATATCAAACATGTAGTTGTTATCGACCATTTAACGAGTTTAATTGGAATTGTTAAATCTTGTCCATATTTTTAAGGATTTTAATACAGTTTTTATAATAATTACGGTGTAATCACTTTTTTTCATTACAACTAATCTCCTAATTTGACTGCCAGCGCTTAGCTACTAAGGCGGAGGTCGTGGGATCGATTCCCATTTCGAGCCGCCGTAAATTTGTACAAATTGCTTCAGTCTGGGTGTATTCCTATGTTTGTGATGTCCTTGCACGTTTACCATACCTCAGGGTATCCTAGTCAAGTGATTGTGATATGTGTGAATGTTATTTTGTTTGTTATTAACTTTATTCCGGATATACTTACTTGTTTTTTCGTCGGTAGAGTCCGAAAAACCGTCAATGTGTAGTGCTTACGAAAGTTTTAATTATTTGTTTATAGATAAAATGTTGTGTAATTTAATTTTGAAGGCTGACCGTTGGTTTCTCGAACGCTAACAGGTCTGTTAATCTATTATTAACAGTTGTCAGTTGTCAAAAGTGCATACAAAAAAAAACAACTGACAGTCGTTAACTGTAGATTAACAGCCTGTTAGCGTTTGAGAAACCGGGGGTTAGGGTGCAATTTGACATTATATTGTCTGGCGTATCCGCCATTATCATAAATCTTATGATGGTGTTTACGTTCTACGACAGAGTCTACGTTCACGTTCAGTAATATAATAATTTGAGACGCAAACCCTCGAAGACCAAAAGTTGTCCAAAATCACTTAGTGAAAGCCACAGATTGGTCCCCAAATGAGCTCCGATACAAAAGTTTGAATTTGGATTCGACCTCCGTCGCACCTAATGGCCCATACACTAGGGCAATCATGTAAATGTGCGATAGGCGGTAGTGTGAACACGATACTCGCAGAAGTCCCGCTCGGTGATTGTTCAAGCACACGTTCACAAATACATGCAAATTTCTTTTGCAAAAAATCCGCCTGGTATGTAACCAGGTAAGTATATAAGTTTTTTATATTTTTGTGCAATGAAGCGTAAAAAAACAAACAAATTATGCTGACTAGGCGGCGACGCGAACCTAATCTGTGATTAATAATATGTCATCTGCGCAATCTATCATGCGGCATTGGGCAGCTAGTTTAAAGCATTGTGAAACATTTATAGATCTCAGGACAGTTTAGGCATTCAGGGGAACCTAACATGACGAAGTCACAGACAATGGTGACAAATATGACACTGAATATGTAAATAAAAAAAAAACTGTCTGTTATTTGACCACCTCTGTCCACTGCTATAGATCCTTTTTCTAAAGTTCTTTTTTTACTTTTTAGTTATACGTAGTGTTTCTGAAAGGTGTGATGAAACTGAAGAAGTTTCAATTGCGCCAACTTGGAAGTTGTTTTTTTCTGTTGTGTTAGTTTTACTGTCTGACTTACACTTTTGCCGTGGAACGTAAAGCTTACTATTTGATATTAATTTCAACTAGACCGCTCCGTGTTTGTGTGAAGATGGGCAAGAGGAACGGAGGAAACGCAAAGAAAATAGTAGAAATTGTCTCAGAGATTCTGAGAAGACTTATAAGGTTATTTCACTAAGCATAAAACAAAATTATGTATGTTAGAAAAAGGATAAAAGACTTCGAAAATATTGTTAGTCATCATAATAATTAATACTAGAAATTAAATTTCAATTCGTTTATTCATAACTAAAGGCCCAATTTTCTTACGGTATTACAATTAATTAGTTCAAAGAAAATAAATTATTGTTAAATATAAAAAAAAAAATCAGGTAGGTACTGCTAAATAAAAATAAAATATAGTCTTATTTTGCCAGCAATAAACATAAATTATCGTTTCCACGATTAGACTTGCAAAAGTTAATATCTTAAGAATATTTTTATCTTATGTCCTTTATGGGTCACGGTATAAGGTTCTACAACAAGGTTTCCCGAGATATAATATTAGAGTTAGCTTTGCAAATAAGCTTATTACTAGCGATCCCTTAAAACTGTTCTCAGATAGTGTTTTAACAATCTTAAGGTAAAGGGAAAGATACCACCAATTTTGAAACTCTCGAGTATTTGAGGGGTGTCGTGTATTTAATAAACTAGATGAAAACCCGGCTCCGCTCGGTTAAAATCTAGTTTCATATTTCGATAGCCTACATTGTGTCGACCACATATTTTTGTTCGGCATATAGTTTTTGGTATTTTTCATATTCATTTGCTTTTACAATTCAAAAAATTAGACCTTAGAGTTCTCGTGACGTGACGCCAACGCAACATTGGCGACACTGACATGCTTACTACGCAACGCCATTATACAGGGTGGACTTTTGTAATGCCACCTGAAGGGGAAGTACTCTTAATACTGTAGATAGAAAATTTTACTCAAAGAAAACATTCCTTTATTTTTGAAAAGAAAGAAAACTGCATTCAAAGATTTTTAAAATTTCGCTTGCCTCACCCGGTAATCGAACCTACCAAAATCTGTGAAAGTTGCACCATGTACTTTTATTGCATCGATCGTTAGGGTCAATTATAAGGATGAAATCTCTTTAACAAACTTCATAATTTAAATGAAAGGAAAACAATGAATGTTGCTTAATACATGAAAAATGAATGAAAATAAAAAAATATTTATTTGTTCCAAAAACAATTTCATACAAAAGGATGAAGCCCTAGTTCCCACACTAGGATTCCCTGTGTTGTGAAAACTAGTCCCCTCCGCATAATGGTTGACAATAATAAACTAGGAACGTATAGCATTACAAGTTAGTTCTTATTGGTCGTGTAAGAGTAACAAAAATAAAATTTTAAGTTTTTAAAGGTAAATCAGATAGAAAATATTAATCATTTAGCACTAATTATCACGCAGAATTGTGTGTTATTCTTCGTCTACAAAGGCAGTTATATTTCTTGTAATTTTTTCTCCAGTCAGCATCAAAAATGGAGAAAGGGAATTTTTAAACATTTCTTAAGGAAACATTATCTTGGGTATGACATTAAAGCATTTTTTCCTTTGTAACTATTGATGGAAGCCATACATTGAGTTTGGACAGTGCCGCAGTCGATAGTTTGTTAACTGGTTCCTTTTCTAGCTCCGAAGGGACTGAAAGTTTCCTTGTTTCGGGAAGGGACGTTCTGTTTACATAATGTGACGAGCAATTCTTCAGAATGGGGTCCGCACCCACAGGAGTAATGTTTTGTATAAAATTCGATACAATATTGTGACAATGGACAAAGTGTTTTTTATAAATTTTATTCCGGATTCACTTACTTGACTTTTTGTTGGAAGAGTCCGACCAGGTTTTGCTCTGATTCGCAGAGCTTAATCATGGTGAGCAGAGACGGGGCTCGCGTCGTTGATTGCTCGTCTCTGACAGCAGGCAAGCAAAATCTATCTATAATATCTAGTGCTTACAAAAATTTTAGTCGAAAAAAGAAGTGTTTTTTGGTACACTTTATGCTACGAAATAAGCAGTTGGTGCCGGCTGCCGTCGATAGATGGCAGTCGTTAAGCCAAGTCAGAGGCCTTAGGGCGGCTTGAAAGCTTCTGACAGAAAGACCAGCCACTAGTCTTACAAGCCTCCACCAATCTGGACTTGGCCCCCGTGGTGGAGTATGGCCTATACCAGTAGGGAAGAGACCCGTGCCTCTCGGTGGGGTCGTAATGGGTCGATGTTGCCAAAAATTTGAATTTGTATTTGATGATGCTACGAAATATAGCCTTAAATAAGGATTTTTCTTCTCTTAATCAGTTGCATTATGACTTTCAGAAGAACGGTGAGCCGAGCACGCCTCCACCAATCCAGATTAGGTCCCCGTAGAGTATGGCCTATACCTTCCTCAGGGAAGAAACCCGTGCCCCTCGGTAGGGACATAGTGGGTTGATCATGATAATAATAAAAAATAGTTTATTGTTCATTAAAAGAAAGTAAAATGTTTCCTTACTTATGAACATTAATGGCATAATAAAAAATGGAATCTAGTTTATTTAAATATAAGCGGTGGTGCTTATTCTAGTGCTTAATTTCACTGCATGAAAGACACCAACGTCCTCTGCCATTTTAAAGTACAATAAGATTTAGATCTGTAATAAGGTCAACAAGACAGGTAGGTGAATAAAAAAATGAATTATAAAATTCTACTGGTTAAACTATATTATTTCATGTCATTGATTTCTCTAACAACGTGCCCTATCTGATGGGTGGATACAAGCCACAGCCTCGGCCTCACAACACACTGGTCTTTATTGAAATTGATATTATTATGTAAATATCGTGTGGCAAATGGCAGCCACTGGTCTCTACCTACCCCTCTGGGATACATGCGTGAGTTGTTATCTCTATGTATTTTTTTGGAATTTGCAGCTATTCCACGTAAAGGAACATGATAATCGCGAAATCATTCGGATACCTCCTTTAACATCGAATATATCATCATCATCATCATCAACCCATTATGTCCCCACCTAGGGGCACAGGTCTCTTCCCTGAGGAAGATATAGGCCATACTCCACCACGGGGGCCAAGTCCGGATTGGTGGAGGCTTGTAAGACTAGTGGCTTGTCTTACTGTCAGAAGTTTTCAAGCCGCCCTAGGGCCTCTGACTTGGCTTAACGACTGCCATCTATCGACGGCAGCCGGCACCAACTCCTTAACCTGCCTTGCGAAGCACGGTACCGCTCAGATAAATGGCACCAGCGTTAGTCATAGCCGGTCACCCATCCATGCACTTAACGCGCCCTGTGTTGCTTAACCTTCGTGATCATTTAAGATCACTCATGCAGCCGGGCTACGAGCGATTCAATCTAATATTTCATACTAAAATAACGTGCGTGGAAATTATATATTTCCAGGCACGTTGACCACCTCAATGCACACAAACAAAACTGCTCCGCAAAGCGAAAACTCGATGAATGGGTCACGAAGACGTTTTTAAAAATTTCCCGATGGTTTATTTCAATTTCTGATCTCAGAGATTGGTGATCTCGGCCGTTATAATATAGGTCACGCTTGCTCGCCAGTAGAGAGGCTTGTGTGATCTGTGCGAACACAATAAAATATACTGCGTGTGTCGTGATACAGGGTGATTCTGATTAGAAACTGGGCTTTGAACCCATGAAAGTGGCTAAAAGTTTGTTTCACAGCGATTTCTGGATGAATTTAATTAAAGTTGGAATTAAGTAATACCTAATAGTAACTTCAACACAATACAATAACTTGACCTGGTTTCAAACTAGGATACCAAACTAGAAAAAATGAAAAAATGAAAATGAAAAATCTTTATTTGACCGCCACATAAAATCCAACTTAAGCAAAGTTATAATATATCTATTATAGTTAAAGTAAATATATATCTATTATAACAGGTTCAAACAAGACGAGACATAGATCTAATAAAAATAACGCTAATAACTAACATATGAATGTTTGTTTACATAAGGTGGGTAGTTAGTAAAAATTGGATTTACCAGTTCACAGCGACTCCACACTAGGTATACCTGTGCTGTGGACGACGCTCACAATTTGAGTGCTAAGTACGAAGCGGGCGCATAAGCGATAGCGATTCGGTTATTACATGCAATTTTAATTTTGTGTAATCCGGTGGCGCGGTGGCCGGGTCGCCTATCTCCCTCTAATATGGTTGAGACTGGTGATGGCTGACCTCTGCGTTACGCTCGTGAACGGGTGCCGTCCGTGTGTCTGGCCGCAGCATTGGTGTTTTATTACCTTTTAAGAATATTAAATGATGTTTGACTTTGCAAGTATTGATTGCACTCATGGATCTTGAGATTCTTGGTATACGAACACTCATACCTAATTTGTATTAGCTTTAAGTTGATTTGAGAAAAGATGGTCAGAGTGGAGTTTTTTTTTCGCTGCCTTTTTCTCCACTACAGACGGCCCCAAGGCAGCGGCTAACATTATACATAACTGTATGTACATTGACATTCAACAAGCAGAATGTAAATTCTTTACGTTGAAATAAAAATTTTTGAATTTTAATTTGAATTTTGTAAAAAAGTTACTTTGGTATTGCACAGTCTAAATATATTTTTAGTGTACTTTGTCTTAATATTCATACGAATATTTACGCTTATAACCCAGAAGGGTGGGCAGAGACCAGGCACGTTTCGGAATCGAATCCAGGATACCTCGAGTGTTAAGCCTTCTATTAATCCGCTACTACTATCGTATTGTCATAATAAGCCAAGAATTGTAGTTCAATCATTAGGTCTTGGACGCCCCCTAAATGCTATACACTAGGCATGTGGTTTTCATCACTGTACGTAAAAATAATTATTAATTAATTTATTAAGATCATTGTACCTGTATTATAAATAATTTTAAACACAGATTTGATACTGCTTCAAAAATGATTTATTAATATTGATATTAAATCGAGCTTCAAGCAAACTGTGCACACGGCCCTAAGGAATTTTTAAATGGGTCCTATGTAGCGTTTCAACCTTTCAGACCTGTGGGGTCATTATTTAATTTTTGCAACGGATATTCATACGTCTTAAAAAGTCATGTATACCACTACTGTATAGCACTATCTTCTTTTAGGACCCTATGTTAGAGCGAGACTGTACTCCGTACGACGTCGGTTGTTGTGTTTACGTGACTTTTTAACACGTATGAATATCCGTTGCGAAAATTACATAATGAGCTCACTGAAAGGGTTAACTAAAGTTTGTCACACAAAAGTAAATTTAAAGTCTGTCTAATGCTCGGTTTCTAGAACAGCGATCAAATGTTAATCTCGCGTTAAACTCACGTCAAGCTAATCTTCATCTAATCTCGTGCCGGCATTTTGAATTAATCTTAGATTAATCTCTTGTTACATTTGAACACTCGTTCAGAAACTGGGGGTAAGTGACATTTACTAAGTGGTGCTGCTCGCTCTTAGAATATTTCCCAGTTGAACGACTGAAGTAATATTTGCGTGCCATTTGTATGTAAATTGGCGCACGCTACTTACCGGCACATGTGAAAAGCCTATTCAGCGTAATCCGCGCAATAATCCATCAGAGGAATTCAAAACGAGTGCGAGACAATGATCGCACTTCCGTGCGGCCGCGTTTAGACTGAACGAGCATTATTTACTAAAAAAAATTAGAAAATACATAAAGTCACGCCTAAAAATATACTCAAGTGTCCACATAGTGTGGCACGCCTGCTGTTCAAGGACCTAACGGAGACCTGGCCATCCAAATAGGCAACGTCGCCAGCGTTCTGGGCTCATTGCCGAGGGCAAGTGGTTTATTTGTAAACATGAAATCCATGATATAGTTTAATATTTATAAGTTAGTTATAATTATTTTCATTTCTCTTAAGTGTTAACTATTGTTAACACTTAACACTTTCGACGACCTCTGTAGCGCAGTGGTTAGCGCATCTGGCTACCATGCGAGAGGTCCCGAGTTCGAATCCCGGCTGGGGACAAAAAAAAGAAACCCAGGTCTTGGATGTTTACATGTTTGTGACGTCGCTGTTTCTGGTTCCCACGATGTTATGTTATGTCATGTTATGTTAAATCATGTGAAGTATCTAGGTTTCCATAGCATAGATCAAATTGTGTAGTGCGGAAACGAACGTAACTCTACTTTATCTGTAAAATTACTTCTTTTACTGATGTTATATTCTCATCAGTGCCATTATTTTTTTGATATTTTAAAGTAACTTTTATTTTCTAGTTGACTCTAGAACTATATACATCTTCGTCTAGTGTACCGAGATTAAACACTAATAGACTTATTAATAAGAAAACTATCTTTCTACAGCACACCTGAGATCAAGTTTATTTAATCTGTGCTAACGTCTTTTCCTTGTATTTTTCCACCGCAGACCACAGAAAAAAACAGCCTATTTTGCCAAGTATATAATGAACCGGTTCTGATTATTTGTCATGTATAATGAAGGCATAAATAAGTTTTACATGCATTTGCTACGGCGATTGCTTCAAATTGCTTTCAATTATTATTTTGCCTCTGTTGTGTTCCATAGCTGGTAAAAGTATTCCCTTCTGCATTCCACTTTATCTAGACTACAAAAAAAGATATTATGTAATAGCAGGATTGTTCGTTGGGTGTAAACGTAGCCCGTCGAAGCTCTCCCGGAACCATTTATCAAAAACCGGACCCATCTATCTTGGTCCGGAGTCCGGAGTCCGGAGCGGAGGAGCGAAGGTCCTATATTCAAAGTCTTGATTCCACGTTTTGTGGGTTGTAGGAGTTCTATGGACACACGATCGGGTTCCTTAACTAACCTGATACGGAGAATATTTTATTTGAATCCGTTTGAGGTTTTATTTGGTAGATTTACGTTGACTCTAGCTAAAAAAAAATATATTTTGTCTTGCTAAATGAAATCGAGTACCCCGTTGGTCTAGCCGTTGAGGCACTTAACTATCAAAACAGAGACCGCGGTATCGATTCCCACTGAGGGCATCCGTACATTTGTACAAATGGCCTCAGTGTGTGGTTTTTTTCTCACTGCCTATTTTTTCACTACATTTGGCCCAAGGCAATGGCTAACATGATTAATTATTCTTAATAACGCTTTAAATTCTGTTTTCATCCCTTAAAACATTTTTTTTTATTTATTCGGTTAATAGTACGCGCACTGCCGTGTCAAATATAGACCTTGGTACAATAGAGGGACTATTAATATTGCGAACCCGTTCTATTCTAGCTCCAGTTGAAAATGTAGCGAGTTCATTTTACTGCTTTTAAATTTTCATTTTGTCGTTTTTGTCGGATCTCTAAAGACTTATAACTTCAATGAAGCAAAAGCTGAAAACTGTTTCTTCACTGCCGATACAATTGGATCGCTTGCAATACCATACTACATACATACCTAACTTCACGCCTGTATCCCACAGGGGTAGGCAGAGACCAGGGACTACAACTTGCCACGATCCGGACAGATCACTACAGCAGCAGCAACACTAAAAATGTAACACGTTATTAAAACAAAAATGGGGAGTGGTATTAACACTTTACGTGTTAAGTAACACGTAACGTAACGTTATGTAACACGTAACGTGTTATACCACGCCCCATTTTTATTATAATTACGTGTTACGTTTTTTGTAACACGCGTAACATGGCGCAGCGGACCCGGCTTAACATAGTACAGTCCCACGACAAAGTCTTAGAGATAGCACGCACTGGCAAGTTTTTGTCGTCCGATTGTTTAGTTCCTATCGCGCGCCAATCGCAATTAAACTATCGGACGACAGTTCATTTTTGTAGCAGCGCGCGCACTACACCGATTTGTTGGATGTAGAAAGCAATCGCACGTCTAGAACAAGAGCTGACAGCAAATGGTTCGTCTGATTATTCGGGCAAATGTTAAGTTAGATGCAAGCGCGCACTTGCATAGTAATTCATGCAAATTGTCGAGTCGGTAACAGTTGCCCGATAGTTTAGTTGATTAGAAATTGTATAGTCGTTTTCGACAGTGTAGTCGGCTGATTCTTAATCGCCAAATGCGTGCACTTCCATACAGGCCCATACTGATACCCTACGCGATCAAACTATCGGGCATCTAAAAGTTGCCAGTGCGCCTTATGCTTAGGGCCATATAACACTAGTCCCTAGGTATGATCCTAGGTTATATCAGGCGTGAGCTTTTGTATGTCTGTATTTAAAAAGAAACCTCGCATGCGACATTTTAATACCCAGAATAGTTTCCACACGGGTCCCACACGAAAGTTTTAGTCCCAGCCAGTATAAACAAGTTGTAAACAAAATAAAACATATTCGTGGCGCCGGCAACATAGGTGTGCTAACGAGTGTCCCTGTCTACCCGCGGCAGCAAGCGGCGTGAATGCTGAATGAGCGCGAGGTACAGCTTGACCTACATACTGCAGCAGCGACGCTGCGGCGGCTGCCCTTCTCGACACTGTTCAAAGATACCGCGCAAAATTCACCCCACATCCCTTATTTTTATTTTATTTTATAAGGAAAACTAACATCTTATTACTAACACATTAAAGTACATCGCTCATTTTGGGCCTGATGCTACAAGGTTGAACAAAAAATTCAAAAAATTGAACATTTGAAGAGTTACCGTTATCAAAACATACGTACATAAGCTCACGCCTGGTCCCCCAGAGGGGTAGGCAGAGACCAGGGATTGCCACCTGCCGTAATCCTGACAAATCACTTTCGCTTCATCGACATGAAAAAAAACATAAAAAACTTAAAATACTTTTTTGACAAAGAATAACTATTTGTCACGATTCGCAAAAGCCTTTTTCTTTTTAGGGATCCGTACTTCAAAAGGAAAACACGAAACCCTTATGGAATAGTAAAGTAAAGTAAAGACCCTTTATGTAAATAAATAATAAAAATAAAAATATGTTTATTTATAAGAAATATAATTACATTGATTATGGTCTATTGCGACTCCCACACTAGGGAACTCTTCCCATGTTAATTACGATTAATCGAAAAGCGTTCGGAATAAATAAATAAATAGTTTGTTATTTTATATTTTTATTTTATATTTATATGTTTATTTCATCAACTTACGATATTTAAGAGCATAGGGGTGGCTAGGCTACGCTAAACTAGGGTAGGCTATACTAGACATTGTTATTTTATATTTTGTTTTATTTATCCACCACATAAAAGTAACATAATAAGCACTTAAGATACATTTGATCTTAACAGTAATTGGAGCCTCCATTTAAGCAAAAAAGATGCCTGTGTTACGACACTCCGCTCTTCCATAGCCAGTATGAACTATTTTCTAGAAGTGAATGAATAGAAAGGAAGTTTTTTTTTTTTGCAGTACGGTATAATTAATAATACATATATTATGTATTTTTTTCTGTCGAGACAGGAACGGCCATACATTTGAGCGCGGCGGGCGCGGGCTAGCTTTATTATTGTTTGCAGTTTCGTGACCCGCAGTGAATGAGCGCGATCTGCTTTATTACCTCGGCTGACTACAAAACGCTGTGGGGAAACCTGCTTGTTAGCGTGGCACAGTTTTAATTTTTCATGATAACTTCCATTCAATACAACAACTTATCCGATATCTTTTATGGGTTCCAGAAAATTACATTGAAATAAACCCAGACCGATTGACTTTTCGAAGAAGGTATTTTGTCTGCCTGGGACATTCTTTACCGGCCCTTCCACCATTGTTCCATTGTTCCTTTAATGTCTCCGTCGAGCCTGAACCAACGCAACTCTCCTTTCTCTATTAAAATATTTTAATCTTCTTCAAAAGAGGTAACATCATCGTCATTATTATCAACCCATTAACTATGTCCCTACCGAGGGGCACGGGTCTCTTCCCTGAGGAAGGTATAGGCCGTACTCTACCATGGGGGCCAGGTCCGGATTGGTGGAGGCTTGCAAGACTAGTGGCTGGTCTTACTGTCAGAAGTTTTGGAGCCGCCCGCCCTAAGGCCTCTGACTTGGCTTAACGACTGCCATCTATCGTCGGCAGCCGGCACCAACTGCTTAACGTTCCTTGCGAAGCACGGAACCGCTCGGAAAAAATGCCGCTAGCGTTAGTCATAGACAGTGACCCATCCATGGACTGACCGCGCCGTATGTTGCTTAACCTTAGTGTTTAAGATCACTCAGGCAGCCCAGGCTACGAGGGATTAGGTAACATGTCATAAAAATACTTGACTGAGGACTTAATAGAAAAAAGTTATCTCCATTGTATTTGGAAATTATGTCAAACATGTGCCAAAAAGGGCTAGATATACATTTTTGGTAAAATAAATAAACCTGCGATTCTCCTTTTTCTTCATGTGCCGCGCCGTGTCCTATCTGAGGTTGGCAACCATTTCAGCTATCTAGCTTTTCGTGGCTGCCAACACAAACAACGAACCGGTACTTTGTTCAAACCCCTGTCTTAAGTGGAGTGACCACGATATCTTTGGTCTTCAAGGTCTTTTTCTTTGATAAGAAACCTAGAACTTACCCTTTAATAAATAAAATCTTTGAACACATAATTAACTTTATTCCGGATTCATTTACGTGGTTTGTTGGCGGAAGAGTCCGACCAGGTTTCGCTCTGATTCGCAGAGCTTAATCATGGTCAGAAAAACGCGACGGCGGTTGATCGTCTAATCAAATTGCCAAATTGCTATTGCCAGAAGCAATTTATGTGCCTGTATGTCAATGTTTATGTTATGTTATGTTTATGTTAATTCTAATTCTTATTAAAATATCTTTATTCCCAGTAAAAGCACAGGTTTTCCAGAACGTCAAAGAACAGTAAAGTTGTTAGTTTCATAATTAAAAGACTACGTGGAGGACATTATTATTCTTTTTAAAACAGTTTTAGCTTAATTCACCAAACTGTCAAACTTAAAAATTATTACCTACCCATGGATGTGCTGAAAACACACACACAATCAATTAAGTGTATCCGAAATGAAGTTAGTAAGAATAAATTAATTACGTTATTTTTGTATTCTGCCCCGCCAAAGAACAACCAATTAGTTCTTAAACCTTTCGTTTTAAATGCCACAATCGAATAGCCACGCCTATTGCATATCTAATCTGAGAGATGTACAAATGATATCAGCACGGACAGAAATATCTCTTGCGTGTCCCAAAACTGAACGAGCGAAGTAATTTTCTATTTGTAGAAGCTTAACGTTTCTTTATGATGTCACTTTATCGGTGAAATTTTGAATCAAAAGATAGTATTTATACGAGGGCTGCTACTTATGTATGCGGAATAGAAAAAATATACAAATGTATATGGCTAAATATGCTTTTATTGTTTTTCAAAGTATTCTCCACTATGATCGATGCACTTTTGCATTCGATGAAACGAATTTGTAAAACACTTTTTCCACTCTGATTGAGGTATCTCCAAAACGTGATGTTTGAACGCATCTACGGCATCTTCACGGGTCGAAAATCGTTGGCCACGTAATTTATTCTTTACATTTGGGAATAAAGAGAAATCAATGGGAGCCAAATCAGGGCTGTACGGTGGATGACCCATCAATTCTATTTTTTGACCATCCAAAAATGTAGTAGTTTCCTGAGATGTATGACAGCTGGCATTGTCATGGTAAAGTATGATTCTGCGTCGCTGGTTGTTTTGGCGTATTTCTTCAAATACTTCCGGCAAACAAATAGTCGTGTATCACTCCGAATGAACCGTTCTGCGATTCTCCAGTGGTATTGTAGCCACATGGCCATTAATACCAAAAAAGCAGGCTACCACTTGCTTTACAGTGCTTTTTGCACGAGCCACTTTCGTAGGGTTCGGCTCATTTTGAAACACCCAAACTGTTGATTGTTGTTTAGTTTCGGGATCGTACGCGTAGATCCAGGATTCATCACCTGTGTATGATTATATTATAAACAGATTTTGAGTCGCCTCCGTTGATTTTTTTTAAGGTTTTCTTGCACCATTCGACGCGAGCATCTTTTTGATCCTGAGTTAAGTTCCAAGATTCAACGCGAACAAATTTTTTTTTACAGACAAATGTTCATGAAATATCCTACGAATGCTCGTCATACATATGCCCAGAATAGCCTCTATCTCGCGATACGTAACATGGCGGTCTTGCATTATTAGTTTTCGCACAGCTTCAATATTTTGTGGCACAACCACCGATTTCGGGCGACCTTCTTTAACTTCGTCCGTGAGCTTACTACGCCCGCGATTAAACTCACTAAACCAGTGATACACAGTCGTTTTTGATGGAGCTTCACCACCAAAAGTCGAAGTTAATTGATCTACGCACTGTTGTTGCGTTAAACCACGTCGAAAATCGTAATAAATCATAGCACGAATATTTTCACGAGTGAGTTCCATTTTTTCAGCGATATGACATTTTAAACCCAACAAAAACAAAACACTAACGTATTTAAGAGAAAAATATTAGCGGCCAGTATTTAAAAAAAGAACGAATTTGACCATGGAGGTCAGACATTGCGTTTAAAATTATTGGAATCCCAGATTCCGCATACATAAGTAGCAGCCTATGTATTGTGCCATCCATTGACACTCTAATGAATGTTGACGAAACGATAGGGGATGTGTCAATATTGTGGCAAGTGGCAAGTGGCAGACACTGGCCTTTGCCAACCTGTCCGGAATACAGGTGTGAGTTTATTTTATTTCCACCATAAGGAAAATGAGAATATTTCCCATTTACATTGTTTGTTGAATGTCAATGTAATTATAATGTTAATGTTAGCCGCTGTCTTGGTGTAGTGGAGAAAAAGGCGGCGAAAAAAATCTCCACTCTGACCATCTTTTCTCAAATCACCTTGACGAAATTTACACCTTAACTTAACATAATAGACACTAAACTTTACTAAAAACAAAAAGCTAATTACAAGTTTTCACAAATAGGTTACTTCACAAGGTTATTACTAAATAGACAATTATGTCAGTTATCAATTATTGTGAATAAATATTTGAGTTTGAATTTGTTGACGACTGAGTTAAAATTACTGCACGCACGCAACATATACGTTTATGTTCTATTTATGTAGGTACATGTGTAAAAAAAAAAGACCATTATGTCTTTAGTAATATCGTCACCTTAGTGGTCAAGAGAACTCCGCCACACTTTTGACAGAATCAAACACCACCGTACTCTGCGTTAAACGGAGATTCTAGTGGTGAAGAGATCTAAGTGATAGCTCAACTAGCAGTTTGCTTGTTCATTCAAAACGTGAAAGGAGTCTAATGAAAAGAGGAAAGCAAATCCATTAGTGATTTTAATTGTAGCTGCATGAATTTGTTCACCACAACTTATTGTTACCATACAAATACAACAATTCATGCGGAAAACTGAAAATAGAGAACAAAAGAATATTTTTCTGCAGGCTCTTTTATTTAATTGGCTCTCGGAACTACTCAAGCGTGTAATAGTTTCCTTTACCACTAAGGCGACGATATACAGAGTTACTAAAATGCATAATGCCAGAAACACTCTTTTGTATTACAAAAATCCTGGTGCTCTGAGTTTTTTCTCAGATATTTTTCACTAGAAGTCTACTACGCGAAGCAAACGCTGAAATGTCTAAAAAAACCAATAAGAAAAAGTTCAAATACGTATTTTATGTTTTTTTATTTATCCGCACGTAACCGTACAACATTTCAAGATTGTACTAAAGAAAGAAAAGTTAAACATTTGTTTATAAAAGGTGTACAAAACAGCATTATATCAGTTTTTTACAAGCGAAATATTAAGACCGAATTTATACATAAAAAATGTACAATAAACAGCATGACCGACTATGAAGTAATTAACATACGTAAAACAACTGATATACTTAATATATTATAACAATTTATGAATTTTAGAAAAAGTTATTCAAACTCATAAGTTTTATTCAAAAATTCAAACAACTGAATAGATTTATTTTATCGGTAATCAAGAAACAGTCCGTAAGTTCTGCTTTATCTGAACACCCGCTTTTGCAAGCAATTTGCTTTCCAAAGCACACATCTCTGTAGATCGACCATGTAACGATCTGTTAGTATGTAGAATAGCTGCAGTTGCTCGGTAATTTGATAACACAGATGGTTGACTGCCACTGATACATTTGATTGAGCCTCGTCGATACAGCGGTCTCATACCTCTAAATCGTTCTTGAGTGTACTTCGAAGTCACAGTAATGTTTCAAGTCAAATAAAATATTTTATTCATAATAAAAAAATATTTATTTGTTGAACGCCTACCAATTGAAGGATGTATCAGCAAAGGGCAAGATAAAAAATACCCGAAACCGGCGTGCGTGCATGCAACGACTAATGAATGTCGATGAAGCGAAAGTGATTTGTCAGGATCGCGGCAGGCGGCAGTTCCTGGTCTCTGACTACCACTCTGGGATATATGCGTGAGCTTATGCATGTATGTATGAACGCCAAAGTTGTTAGTCTCACAATTAGTATACTCAAAGGCACAATTAACCGCCCACTTAAATTTTCCGACGTAACTTGAAATATTAATTAAGGAATGATTTCCACTCGCCTTTTAAAATTGACCCAAACGTGTTCGATAGGGTATACCCACGGCATCAAGGTACTAAGTGAGTGGTCATGGCGAGTGCGAATCATTCCCTAATGAATATTTCAAGTTACGTCGGAAAATTAAAGTGGGCGGTTAATTGTGCCTCTGAGTGTAGATTATCGAATTCACATCATCTCACATGTCGCACTTCGTATTCGCGTATTTGGCAAATATTAACCGTCCATTGCTGGGCGTCTTGGTGAACCTTAAGCACTGGTTTTTGTTTAATGTACAATTTTCTAAATCATCGTCGAATACGAATAGTTAAATTACATGTCAGCATAAAAGTCGTGTTAAGAAAGTACTCTTAGGTCTGAGAATACTTACAAAACTGTTTCGAAAAAAAAAAAATAAGGAGTTTCTTTGTTTGGTTCTTCTATCACATAATCTATTGATTGTGAAACTATCCACTTTGACGCTTATTAAGTAAAATTATACAGGGTGTTGATTTGTACAGTTGACTCCGACTCAGGGATGGTTATTTACATGATACTGAAGCAAAAAAAAAAAATATTTCTTTTTAGTGAAAATCACCTAAAAATCACAAATCTTCCCCTAGCTTACAACACCGCTTAAGTCATTTAATTACCAACTTTATAGGTGTGACCAATGGTTAGACGCGCAATGAGCAGCTCCATCTAATTCCATTCAAATGTGAAAACGGCCAATTTACGACTTGAGCGGTGTTGTAAGCTAAGGGACGAAATGTATATGGCTTAGCTTCTATCGTTTGCACTTGACGGATCCGGGGCGGGGGTTTCGCGGGGCGGGGCTGGAGAGTGCGCCCGCGCGCTCACCTCCGTCCCCGCAAAACCGGGGATTTTAGGTGATTTTCACTAAAAACAAAATTTTTATTTTTTTTGCTTCAGTATCATGTAAATAACCAACCCTGAGTCGGAGTAAACTAAACAAATCAACACCCTGTATAGTTACTAGCTGACCCGAAAACGTTGTTTTGCCAGCAAAATATTTCTAGTGGACCACCCTTATCAGTTATGGCTATGAAAAATATATAACAACCTATCGTCAGACCTACTGAATATAAATTTTCATCAAAAGATTCAGATTGGATCAGAGTTAAAGATTCAAGTACTAGCAGTACAAATAAGTGTCAAACTGCCCTATTTTACTTTAATTGGTCTTTTAGCTGTCTATGTTCTATGATAAGCCAACAATGTAATCTCGTGTTAACATTATTGATTGCCTGAACATGACTGAGTGGGTCATTCAATCTGCAATCGCTAACGTAGATCTACATTTTATCAACAAGGCTGGCAACGACAATTAATATGTCATTTTGACAGCTATTTAGGGCTTTGATTAATAGACTAAACAACCGTTGCCATGTTAATGAAATTAAATCGACGCGTGAAAAACAATATTCTATATAAAATATATCTTTTTTACAGATATTTTTTGCAAAAAACGCCAGATTGCTCTGGAAAGAATATTGGACACTGAGCTGTCTTAGGTCTGGTTTAAAGCTTTATTTTCGTGCTTTTTAGCATGCTTTCCATAAAGGTTGAATAAAATAGAGACGGCAAAAACGTATGCCGATTTATAGCTTTTAGTACGCACCATATTTTGTAAAAGTACTTTGAAAAAAGCCTAAAGACATAGTATACAACCAACGATTAGTGATTTATTATTTGCTTATGTAGGTACTTATAAAAGGAATTGGCGTCTCTATTATATTTTAGCACTATGAAAAGCGTGCTAAAAGGCACGAAAATAAAGCAAAAGTAAATCAGGCCTTAATCCTGTCAATAGGGATTTTTAGGACGCATGGCCACGAATGTAGGGCAAAAACCTCAAGAATAGGTGGAAGGAATAGAAGTCCAAAACGGCAATTTATGGGGTAAATGCTAAGTGGTCATAGCTTCTCGGTCGTGAGTCCTGAAAAGCACTGTCAATCAGTTGCGTTGTGACCTTAAGAAGAACAATTAAAAAAAATTGTTACGGTGAGCCGATAGGCCCGACTAAAATTCTACAAGATACATAAAACCAACCCGTGGAAAAGAAAAAAAAAAGTGTAAGATATAACGTGAAAAGAGCACGGACTCACGTCTGTGGAGAGTTTCGCGAACACTTAAAAAAAAACAAAAAAAATGCATTTTTAGCTCATAAACATTTTCATTGAAGTTATTGCATAGAGGATCGTAAAGTCCATTTTTTCCGCCAGTCAGCTTCAACATTTTCGATCAATCTATTTCTTTAGTTGTCATTTACTTCGTTTTAGAAAGGAACCAGAGTTTTTTCGTCTCCTGAAAAGTAGTATCAATGCATATGCACATATGCAAAACAGGTATGTTTTCCCATTGCTTTGATAGCGCAGGCTAGTCTTATTGCGGAGACTCGCTCAACAAATTCGTCCGGGCATAGCGCTTCTCGAGATCGGCATAGCCAGAGAGATCCACAGTACCTAGTTGTTCTAAGTACTTTGAAAGAGTTTGAAATGAAGAGTTTCTGCTTACGACGTTAGAGCTGTCTGAATTATATTAGGTCTCGAGATTTCGACTCCCAAATTGAGTTTAAACTTATTTTAAAAATCAGCGCTCTGAATTCAGATACAGCGCTGAGTAATGAGACAGTTACGGTCGGAGCTCCGTAGATTGCTTATGCATGAGGATTGTGATTGTTGGCTGAAAAGGTCATGATGGGCCATTGAAGCCCATTGAATTGGCCATGCGACATTTTTGACCATGGACGGAAATCTCAAAACCATTTCGAGAATTATGATTTCAGTTCAGCTATACACCTCTGTGAAGTAATAGTAGCAATACGACTCGCTAAAGTGAAGGAAAATATCGTGAGGAAACCTGAATTCTGAGGTATTCGCAACATTTAGGGTTTGACATCGCCAATCCGCGGTGGGCACGCGTGGTGACTAAAGGCCATACTCTCTCTCATCATCATCATTTAAATTAGCTGAATTCATGCAAAGAATTCTAATTATAAATGAGACCCCAAACTACGGACGTGCAAAGCCAAAGTAATTTATTTTATTTTTATTATTTTATTTTCACATTTGTTCAAGTCATTTGTACTTATTTTTAGAAAGATAGATAGAATATTCTTTATTGTTTGTACACCAAGAGTTACACAATGAGATTTGACCATAACATTATACATTGTACATAGTAGTACCTTGTAGTTCCGCTATGTCCGTCCAACCGTCTGTCTGGACGTCCGCAGCTTAGCTCACAGATAAATATGGATAGAACTAGATAGCTGAAATTTGGCACAGATATACAAATAAATCATGCCGACAAAACGGTAGTCGAAAGCTTCAATAGATTCAATAATTTGCACCGAGTTTAGACTTCGCTGTGGCTTCGTTTCTCGGAACCGCGCACCGACGGACAGACCGACATTGTGTATATTTTGAACCGTGTTGTAACCCGCGCGTTTATTTTGGACCGGACGCCTTTGACCCAGATATGGTTTCTCATTTCTATAGGAACTTGCTGGGTTTTCATGAATTTCGGCGCATCTGTGATAGCTAGGATAGCAAGCTAGTACTGTCCTGGCTTGCTGACCTGGCTTGGAACATGCTAGTTGGAACATGGAAATGAAGCTAGTTTTGTCTACACGAAGCCAGAAGTACTTGCCAGCTAGCTTACTGACACTAGCTTGCTATCCTAGCTTGAAAACTAGCCTTGTGTAACTCGGGCACAATGCTGGGCAAGCCTACTCCATCTAAACAATGTCACAGGGACTGAGGCGTCCGCAAAAGCGCAGTGCCCTGCTACTGTGGATCGTCAAAATTTTCATTTGTTGCTCGATTATTACCAAATGAACGCGATATTCGATTCGATTATTTATTTTTTCCAACGACTGCCCATCGCTAGATTTTGAAATATTTTTTTATTTGAACGTTAAAAAATTACATTCGGTTTGCTGAATGTCAATGTCAACATCATCATCAGGCTAGGGGTCCACTGCTGGAGATAGCCCTTCCCGAATGAGCGCCATAGCGCCCTGGCTTCAGCTTGCCGCATCCAGCATCTGCCTGCAGTTTTTCGCAGATCGTCATCCCACCTGGTTGGAGGGCGTCCTACTCGACTTGCTGAATGCCAATGTGCTATGTTTATAATAAAATAAAGTATTTCTGTGTAAGCTGACAATGAAACAGTGTTATTTCAAAATTAATAAACATTGACACAGATTGTCCAGAGACTACAAAAAAACTATAGACGATAAAACATAGATATGGCGCTAGATTGTTTATTTGATATTGTTTATAAATAATATATTAATTTCTAACATGTTAGCCGCTGCTTGGGCCGTTTTGTAGTATAGAAAAAGCCAGCGGGAAAAAACTTCACTCTGACCATCTTTTCCGATAACTCACCTCACCGCCATGTCATCATCTATTTCGGTACCCATTCGGTTTATTGAGGCACCGCGTCACACGCAAATTATAAATAGGGCGTTAGTTTCCACTAATACTGTACAGAAGCTGTGATCTTCGTCGTGTGGAGCTGAGATGCAAACTAAATCTTTCGTAGGCACTACACCTTATAAGCTTTCTTCCGGATATAACTACTAACTTGATTTTTTGTCGGAAGAGTCCGACCAGGTTTCGCTCTGATTCGCAGAGCTTAATCGTGGTGAGCAGAGACGGAGCTCGCGTCGTCGGTTGCCGAGCCAGAGACGAGCAACTGACGCATGACGGTACGAGCTCCGTCAATGCGCACCAGAGCGAAACCCTGGTCGGACTTTTCCGACAAAATGTCAAGTAAGTGTATCCGGAAAAAGCTTATAATGCTTTGATAAAAGTTATTATACAAAAAAATACAAAGTTCTCTATTTTGTTATCCACGATATTTTGGAATTTCCTGAAGCAGTAGATAGCGATATTCCACAACTACAATAGTGTTGTACTAATAGTGGATGAAATAATGTAAAAAAAAATGTTTGTATTTCAAAGTTTATGTTTAATACAATTTGACCACATAAACTTTTATATAATTTAATGCAATTATTTTTTACAATGATGAAAAAAAAACTACGTAAATAAAATAGGCATGTTCCTAGGATTATGACATTGCATTACATAAACTCACGCATGTATCTCAGAGGGGTAGACTGATACAAGGACCTGCCTCTTGACACGATCCGGCGATCTCTTTCGCTTGATCAACCTTATTTATAGTTGCCCGCCGCGCAAGGCGGTTTGTGGTACGTAATTAACCAATTTTATTACCGCTTTATTTACGTCTATAAATAAAAATAAAGCTGAATGAAATTAAATATAATATTTTTTTTTACCTTTGTAAATTTTTTTTTTGATGAATAATATGAATAGTATCGAGCCAGCGACAAATAGTGTTATCGTGCAATTTTCAATCCATCTATATCAGTATTTCGAACCATCGCTCCAAATCTATTTCGTTTGTCTGGAAAACTCAGAACTTAAGAGACAATTAACTAAACGTCTCAGAATACTGTCCCTCAGAGAAATCTCTCGATAATGACAACGGAAACTCCGGCACAGCGTCATCCATTAATTATTCAAAGAGTAGGTACTTAAAATCAAGTTACAGTTCGAAAACTCAGTTCCGACGTTTAATTCTGGACAAAGAGTTCGCAACTAGGGGCGATTACACTGAACACGAACAAATGGTGAGGAAAGACACTGTGGACAAACCTGATTGCCTGAGGCGACGCTGTAGAGGGAATACAGGGTTACCTCTAAAAAATGATCAACTTGTGAATATAAATATCAACTGATTTCAACGTCTTATTTTCTACCATGTTCACAGTACCCCACTTTGTACCACTCTACAGCACAAAACTAGAAACAAAAATTAGTATCTAATGCTCTCTACAGAGTAGGCATTATATCAATATCTGATAGATAACGCTGTAAGCATTAATAATACCTTTTATGTCCCTTAAGTAAGGACTAAATTAAATCAAAGTGATTAGAATGTACAAAATGTCGCGGAAAAATTTGATTAACTGAAAAATTGGGTCAGCGGGGCGCAAAAAGAAATGAAGCTGTGGCGATCGTTCGATGAAATTTGTCTACTTCTACAATTGAAGTTTCGATACAGAGTGCGTATACTGAGTTTTGTCATTCACTTTCGATAGCGAGAGCGTTTGCGATTTGCATAGGAGTGACAAAGCGCGCCATCTAGTTGTATCTTTGTCACTCCTATGCAAATCGCAAACGCTCTCACTATCGAGAGTGAATGAAAAAACTCAGTATACGCACTCTGACTCGTTTGAGTTTTGTTCATTTGTTTAATGAGTGAAAGTCTGGCGTAACATACTTTTGGGTTTCGGATTTGAAGTGATAAACAGCGAGGACTCGGTTTTTTGCTATGAATACGCCATCTTCTTCTTTTTTGACAAAAACCGGCCAATATTACCAGACTACATTCTGGCTTAAAATAGTATTACTCGCACTATTATGGAGATATTTTTTTTATAATAACTTTTACACGATTCAATCACTTGACACTCAATCAATTAACAATCAATCTCGGTGACACGATTTGCCAAAAATGTTATTGACTTCTAATGCACAGAACTTAAAAAAAACAAAGTAATACTGTGAAACATAGGTACATACTGGGAATCGAACCTGGGTCACCTTTAATCGAGTCCATTGTTTGACTATAGGTGCGGTGCACCTTGAACACAAAAAAAAACTCAATACTGTCTAGTTACGTAGCGTGATTTTTCATATCACTGAAGTCTAGAAAGTTTTACGCATAGACTTGAACTGGCTATGAAATCATAAGGATGGATTCATAAAGCATTACTTTATGAACGATGAAGACTTGGATGATTTGTGCGAATGAAAGTACGGCCCTCTGCAGCACTCAAACCGATGACCACCGCGTTGGTAATAATGCATGCTACGCTTTAGACCAATCTTGGAGCAATCGATCTGTGCAGATTTTTCCACGGCGGATAATCGAATTCCCCGTCGATGGCTTCTCGGTACTAACGTCTCTAATTAATCGCGACGATTCCTGCTCAATAAGGCGCGGCTCACACTGGGGTGTTGCGGAAAGACAGTGACGAATGGTTTTTTATTCTTTATGTGTTTTAGCGATGAATCTTTAACACGCCGTACGATTCCATTCATATTTTGGTAGAAAGAAGAATGAGACCATATCAATTTGATCGGGGTCTGTTTATGAGACTAATGAGAAATTTACCCAACTATTTAGGGAGTGTTTTGAAGTCAATTATTTTAAAACGACTTCAGGAGGTTCAAAATTCGACACGTGTATTCCGTGTTTTTCGGTACGAAGTTCTAGAACAGCACATATAGTTTTAGCACCGAGTCTAATATGTACTTGTGCAATACCTACGAGTTTAAGTACTTCAAATGCAGATGCCCTTTTTTATTAAACTATTTCTAGGTTGCTAGTGCTATCGGGTTTTGAGGTCCGTTTTCATTTTTTTGTTAAATAATTTCTTACTACTTTAAAAATACTTTAAAAAACAAACGTTATTGTGAAAAGAGTAATCGTTGACAATTACTTACACACGCAGTATTCAGTTAATCTTTTCATATTTTTTATCTCAGATAAGATTAAGATTTCTTCTGAATTTAACTAACTAGGGGTTAATCAGTCTGTAACGTAGGGCAAATGTCAAACCCCCCATATAAAAATATATGACATTGTCTTGTGTGCAATTATTTAAATTAAGAAAACATTACGTGGCATTTACTGTGAAACAACACGGAGTTTCATGTGAATATCCAAGATCACACATATCAAACTCCACTGAAACAACTGAAAAATAAATGAATTTGAAAAGACCACAAATTGACAACGTTAATACAAATTGGTATCTTGTGGGCCACCTCAAGTTTTCGCGAAACCGGAAATAGCCCGTCGGAAGTGCCAGTGAGCGTCGCGCCTAAACCGCAATAGTGTCAATAAACCGAACGATGTCGGGAGAGCTCTTCAATCAGACAAGATGACGGCTAGCGACTGCGGACCTATTCTGACAATCAAGTGGTTATTCCGATAAATGTTTCAACGATTTCAAACTATTCAACATGTGCAAACAAATAAATTTCAATATGTAAATAATTTTAATAGGTTAGTTTCCAGGGTCAAAATAATTAAATTCTATTTAGTCCGTATTTTAGATTAATAAAAAATATTGGACACGTATTTTTTTCTTTTTTCGATTAAACAAACAATAACAAAGATATAGCCCATTAAAGTTACGTGTGACGTCACTCCGTGCTAAAAAATGCAGCACGGCGTGACGTCACACGATATTTTAATGGGCTATATCTTTGTCATTTTTGGTCTAATTTACAAATAAAAAAATACGTGTCCCTTATTTTTGAATAATCTAAAAAAAAACAAAATTATTTATTTCCGAAAAGATATTTGTTTAAAGTGGACATTTGTACATGACGGACGAATTAAATTTTTTAGGGCAACTAGCCCATTACCTATTCACTTTGAAAATAGACAAAAACATATTTGCGCATTGAGACATACACACATACCGCAAAACTATAAATTATAACTGGAAAAATAGACTGGCTAGTTGGTCTAGCCGTTAAGGCGCTTAGTTGCCAAGATAGGGGCAGTGGGTTCGATTTTCTCAGTATGGGTGTTTTTTGATGTTTGTAATGTCCTTGCCTGGTTACCACAGCACAGAGCATCCTAGTTTCGGACCTGGTCAAGTGATTATGTTGTCTTGTGTGGAAGTTATAAATCATATGTCGCATGTAATAATAACCGAACCGCTATCGCTTATGCGCCCGCTTCGTACTTAGCATTCAAATTGTAAGCGTCGTCCACAACACCGGTACGCCTAGAGTGGAGTCGCTGTGAACTGGTAAATCCAAATTTTGCTAACCTTTTGTAAACAAACATTCATAGTTTGTTAGTTATTAGCGTTATTTTTAATAACTCTATGTCTCGTCTTGTTTGAACCTGTTTAATAGATATATTATAAACAAAGTTGTAAGATTTTTAATTTTTTCATTTTCTTTTCATAATCATGAATATTCGGTAGGTTTGTTATCTATTTTTCATAGCCATAAAAATATATGGCGAAACAACGTTTGCAATCTCAGCTAGTTACTTATATAAATAAAATGGGTTTTCGGAATAAGTCGGCGATTCCTCCGCGTCCCCAGTGATATCTAATAATTTAGATATTACTGGGGACGACATGCCAAATCACTCGCCGCATTGAGCAAATCATTTCCACCATTGAAGGCCCACAGATAATATTAGTTTCACAATATTTCCGCCATTCAAGGCCCACAGATAACATTAGTTTCACAATGATTACTTAATCATGGACTCCACCAGTTTCAAATATGATAAATTATAGTAGCAGTACAGCACTTTGCGAAAATCTTAATTCAGAAATTGGCGCTTAGAGCAAGTCTGCTTTAGCTATCAGTCCACAATTCCAAATTCAATTCAAATTTTTTATTCAAAGTTCAAACAAAATGTTTACTTTATGAACGTCAAAGATGTTAGTTTTACAATTCGAATCGAATGTTGGACGTTCGGAGTTTCTTTGTTAGTTTCTTCTCCGCGTAGTCTGTTAGTAGTAGTAGGCTGATTTTTAAATAGTTAGATAAAGTCTGTTCGCTATCATAGTGTCACTTTGATATTTACCGCCTCGGCACGTGGCGGCTTATCACAAAAGAAATTAAAGGAAGCCGACGCGGCGCAAACACGCCAGTGAATTTGGCTCGCAGCTCGTCTCATTCTACTATTATGTAGAGATCACGCAATTAAAGAAGTAAATCAATCAGTATTTTATAATGGATTTATAACGAGATGATCCTGCATCACTTAAGTAGGTTCCTATTCTAAATAACGGTGGAGATGAATATTCTGAGGACACTTCGAGTGATGAAGAGTAGTGTTTAATTTTGTGCTTCATTAGGTATAAATAATACAACTTAAACGGCAAAAATACTTTAAATTGAAAAAAAATCATGGTACACAACATGATTTTTTATCAATTTAAAGTATTTTTGCCGTTTAAGTTGTATTATTTAAATAAATGTCTTTTTACTAAAACCAGGATTGCCTTCATAACTTTCACACATAAGCTGTCAAACCACCATTTTCATTCCTCAGATAAAAGTTATCTAACTATTGAAAAATCAGCCCTTAATAGAGTACGTGTAGAAGAAACTCCGAACGTCCAACACTCGATGGCGGTGTATATTATCGCAGAGCACGCAGAGTGCTTAGTGCGAGTTTTTTTACCTACTCGATCGCGTTAACGTAATCTCATATTCTATAGGAGTGACAAAGCGCGCCAGCTAGTTGTCTCTTTGTCACTCCTATACAAATTGCAGACGCTCTCGCTATCGAAAGTGAATGAAAAAACTCGCACTAAGCATGCAGTACGGCCTCCATCCCCTGGATGCGAGCCGACGCCGGCGCTTCAAAACCCTTTCGTTCGCCACAAAGGCAGTTAATATCAGGTGTGTCACTGAACAAAGCTGCGTCACTGCCACGCACAAAGGGCTCGCTCCTGGTAACTCAGCCGGCTGGATCTGATAAGCTAGAAGCGTTTTTCAAGTGGAAACTTATTTAAGTGATCTCTTTCTGGACTGGGAACGTAATTGAACCGTATATTATTATAAACTTCTTTTATAAACCTTTCTTCAACATTTTTTCTCATATATTGAACAAACAACAAAATAATGTTAGTTGGTTGCGGATATTAAGCCAATGCGCAGACTATGCAACACGCTACTGCGACAGTTCAGCAACTAGAAGCGACGACAGGTTACGGCCGTCAATTTTCATATATTTTGTTCGAATCTCCGCACACTTGGCGTCAGAGTCGCAGAGTCGCGACTACAAGACGCCAGAAGCAAATGACAACTTCACGTCTGATGCGGCGACTTGACGCGGTGACAAGTCGCCCTGTTTGCGATGGCTCTAAAGATTACCATATTATTGTTTCAAATTAAAATCAGATGTTTTATCGTGTTTATTACAATAGGTATATTTTTTACTTTTGTTTGATTTGAGAACGTTTTATTGACTAGAATTGAGACTGGAAACATGCGTTGGTATGGACATGGGGAGAGGATGAAGGAAGAAAGACTGACGAAACAAAATGAGGCTTGTAAGGAGGCTTGAAAACTTCTGACAATAAGACCAGCCACTAGTCTTACAAGCCTCCACCAATCCAGAATTGGCCCCCGTGGTGGAGTATGGCCTATACCTTCCTCAGGGAAGAGACCCGTGCCCCTCGGTGAGGACATAATGGGTTGATGATGAAAATTGATGAAAATGAATTGATGAAAAAGTAGATGAAGGAGTATTTCCAGACCTCATGAAATACAGTAGGCTAGTACCTTTATTTAAAAGCGGTGATAAACAAGATCCAACAAATTTTAGACCCGTATCAGTCTTACCAGTACTAAGTAAAATATTTGAGAGAATTATCTTGGATCAATTACTTTTGCATTTCAATAATTACAAACTCCTTCATAGTCAGCAGTTCGGTTTTACTAAAGGGCGGAATACAACAGACGCTGGAGTCATGTTACTTCAACATATTTTCAGTGCGTGGGAGGATCATAGGGATGCTGTAGGAATATTTTGTGATTTGTCAAAGGCATTCGATTGTGTAGACCACAAAACACTACTCTCAAAGTTAAAACATTACGGAATAAAAAATGCAGGATTAGATCTTTTAAAATCGTATTTAGAAGGAAGGGTTCAAAAAGCAGACATAAATCGTATTAAATCGTCAGGTTCACTTGTAAAAATGGGAGTCCCACAGGGATCTATCCTAGGGCCGTTCCTTTTCCTGGTCTATGTAAATGATTTACCGTTTATGGTACAAAAAATGTGCGAGATAGTGCTATTTGCTGATGACACGTCACTTATTTTTAAAATAAGGAGACAGTAAAATAATCTTGACGAAGCAAATAATGCTCTCTCGCACGTTCTAGATTGGTTTACTGCAAATAATCTATTGTTAAATTCAAAAAAGACAAAATGTATGAAGTTTACCCTACTTAAAGTAAAATTAGTTGAAAATAACATTGTGATTGGAAATGAAAAACTAGAATTTGTTGAAGATACTGTATTTTTGGGTATCACAATCGATGCCAAACTACAATGGGGTCCACATATTGTAAAATTAGCACATAGACTTAGCTCCGCAACATATGCTGTAAAAAGAATCCGAGAACTTACTGACGTTGTAACTGCTAGGCTTGTTTATTTTAGTTACTTCCATAGTATTATGTCGTATGGTATACTACTGTGGGGCCGGGCAGCAGACATTGAGACTATCTTCATCTTGCAGAAGAGAGCGATCCGATTTATTTACAAGCTAGGTAGTAGGGACTCGCTAAGAGACTTTTTCAAAGAAACTAACATCCTAACAGTTGCAAGCCAATATATATATGAAAATATTATGTACGTTAGGAAAAATATTACAGACTTCGAAACACTTGGTAGCCATCATAACGTTAATACTAGGAATAAACATAAATTGTCATTTCCACGATTTAGACTTGCAAAAGTTAATACTTCCTTTATGGGGCACTGCATAAGGTTCTACAACAAGATACCCCGAGATATATTAGAGTTACCTCCAACGCGATTTAAGAGTTGTGTTAAGCACACTCTTTGCAAAAAAGCTTTTTATAAAATCAACGATTATTTAGAAGACAAGGACGTATGGCATTAAATAGTATTTTAATATTAAAATTAATCAGAGGATAAATGTGTCTAGTGTTCAACACATCCAAGATATTATTTTGTAGGTTTGATTTGTATTAGCTTTAAGGTGATTTGAGAAAAGATGGTCAGAGTGGAGTTTTTTTTCGCTGCCTTTTTCTCCACTACAGACGGCCCCAAGGCAGCAGCTAACATTATACATAACTGTATGTACATTAACATTCAACAAGCAGAATGTAAATTCTTTACGTTGAAATAAATTTTTGAATTTTGAATATTGAATTGAATTCAATACATTTGTTGGTAGACAAGAAAGTAATATCCTGTAAATGCCATCACAACTCTGTCTGGCCAGTCAGTTTTCAAGCCGCCCTAAGGCCTCTGACTTGGTATAACGACTGCCATCTATCGACGGCAGCCGGCACCAACAGCTTAATGTGAGTTGCGAATCACGGAACCGCTCGGCAAAATGCCACTAGCGTTAGTCATAGGCGATCATCCATCTATTATTATTATTATTAAATTCTTTATTGCACAAAACAAATGTTTGGTACAAAGGCGTACTTAATGCTAAATAGGCGTACTTAATCTATGCACTGAACGCGCCTTCAGGCTTCAGGCCTTAACCTTCGTGATCGTTTAAGATCACTCAGGCAGCCGGGGCTACGAGCGAAACTAATGAAAACTATCTTGGTAATAAACGTACCTTTATGTTTCTTACAGAGTATCCTAGTGTGCGTTAAAACATAAACATTTACGAACAGGCACATACATTGCTTCTGGCCCCACACTAGGATACCCTGTGTCGTGGGCACCAGAAACAGCGACGTCACAAACATGTAAACATCCAAGACCTGGGGTATTTTTTGTCCCCAGCCGGGATTCGAACCCGGGACCTCTCGCACGGTAGTCAGATGCACTAACCACTGCGCCACAGAGGTCATCAAAGAAGTTTTACAAGCAATATGCCTGTATGTAATGTTTGTTTTATGTGTATCATAATATTTGGGTCTTCTGTGCCAACAAAGCTGCACTGTGTGTTTTGTCTGTTTGTCGGTCACACATATAGCGATTCATTTGGATCTGCAGGGGCCTTTTGATGTACCGTGCGGATGGGAGAGGGATTTTTCGTTTGTTTGAGGTTGGATTTGTGGTTGTATATTGGTACAGGTAGGAACAGCGTCGATTCGTTTTCGTTCAACAGTGACACGTATGCTGAGGGCAATAAGAGACATTGTCGGTCAGGTGTCAGTGTTTCCAACGTTATGGTCTGGCTTTTGGATATATACTGGAGTTTCTGGAAATAGTGCTGAAATATTTATTCCGTTTAAAATATATTTTGAATATTACATTCTTTGTGTATTTGTAGTCAGGAGATATCATACCCTACACGTCTTATAAAATATGATAAGAACCACGCCCAACTTAATTTGTTTTTGGAAAATCGGAAAGTTTTATAAATAATGAAACCAACTAGATAACCATAATGATTCAAAGATTAAATATCGCTTTATATTCAAAATTCAAACTCACAAAGGTTTACTTTATGAACGTCAACATGGAGATGTACATGGAGAAGAAACTAACAAAGAAACTCCACATATATTCTTTTCAAAACAGTTTAGCCTGATTTTGATGAGCTTTGTTTTGATGAGTTTGATGAACTTTAAAACTTAAAAATAATTACCTCTTGATTTCTTGAAAACTAAACTTTGATTTTTTATTCCGTAGAATTCTGACATTTCGTAAGTGTTGCTAATGAAAAAGTTCTCCACCGAAAAAGGGACAAAGACCCATTTGAGGGGAATAAAAAATAAAATGCCACGTATTTTTTTATGTTTTACCTACAAAAAGGTTAATCTGAATATTTACTTACTCAAGTGACCTAATACAAAAATAACAAATATTTCAATTTCACGAACAATATATCGAATTAACTTTAATTACTTTTTTTTATTCTTTAGCTGGCATCACTGCCTACTAATTCAAGGTTTCGTAAACCTTTTTAGAAAAGTGAAGTATGCCACTGTTACCTCTCTTAATAATTCATGTCAGCGATGATGATGATGATGAAGATAGTGATATTAGATGATATTAGTTTTAATGATGATTAGATATTTTAATAAAAATATGTTTTCTTTACTTGTACTTTTTTACTGTTTGTGATGAAAAGGGACACAATTGTCACTCGCCTTAAATTATCTTTTAATTTGGAGCTCCACACTTTATTAAATAGATACATTCACTAACAAGTTAATTGTGTAGACTCAGATGGTCACACTCGTATTGAAATTGAAAAATGTGCCCTGCCAAAAAAGGTTTCTAATCTCTGTCATGTCAAAAAATGATAACTGTCAGAATTCTACGGAATTAAAAATCAGACTTTAGACACAGTTATCCTCTGATTAAGTTTAATATTAAACTAGGCCGAGGCCGATTGATTATGAAATAATAATAACTTTCACACGACACAATCACTTGACCTGTGTGCTTAGTGCGAGTTTTTTTAACTACTCGATCGCGTTAACGTAAACTCATATTCTATAGGAGTGACAAAGCGCGCCACCTATTTGTCTCTCTGTCACTCCTATACAAATTGCAAACGCTCTCGCTATCGAAAGTGAATGAAAAAACTCGCACTAAGGGCCCTGGTCCCAAACTAGGATAACCAGTGCCATGTTGACCAGGCAAGGACATTACAAGCATGAAAAAACTCTCAGACTGAGGCCGTTTGTACAATCGAATCGAACCTACGATTACGTTAAGGCAAGCGCCTTAACCGCTAGACCAACGTGGCAGTCTAGATTGGACTACACGAAGATCTGAAATCCAGTTTTCGGTCTAGATATTGGCGATAGGTCGGCGCAGAACATGTGTTTGGTATCGCCGCGGTCGTGGACAGAAATAGGCCCGGCCCGCGCCGCAGTACGCCCGCTTCCATATTTAACGAGCCACCAACTGGCCACAGAAAGTCGTCGATGCACCAATAATAGTAAACCGGCACCGATGCCCTCTGGGTCACTAGTTCTGCCACGGAGTACATCTGGTAGTACTAATCACCCGATTGTGTCTCACTAGTACTACTGGTAGGGAAAACGACCGTTGACTTATGCTGGTAGAACTACCGACTACAACACTTGCAAAATTTGAGGTAAGTGGGGGTATGGAAGGCAAAATGGACCACTTAACAAAAAACAACTATAAAAAACAAACTATTCGGTTTTATGAAACTTCTTTAAAGTAATATTAATCAACATTCTTTACTCTACATTACGTACGAATCAGACTTTGATAAAATCACAGACAATGAAGATATAAGATGATTTTTAATACCTTCAATATGTCCGTTTTACCTTCATGTGTGAGGCAAAACGCATGAAGGCAAAACGGACTTACATAAAATTAATCAGCCAGCACATTTTTCTCCATTGACCGTCTGTTTGTGTCTCTGTCACTAAGCTGTATCTCATAAACCGTGTTAGCCAAGTAATTGGAAATAATAAACAACAAACAACCGTGATTTTTTTGCCATTTTTCGCTCGATATTAATAATCGTAACACATAGACGGTTGAAATATTAACAGTGTATTTAGGTGTTTATTTAAATGAAAAGTAAATTAATAAATTAAAATAAATATTTAAGCGGCATCCTCACAACAAACGTAATTTTTTTGCCGTCTTTTGCTCCAATTAATAATGGCAACATGTAAGTTATTCAAATGTATTTTTTATTAGTTGGCTGTTTTACCCACTACCACAAACCCGTTGTAATTGATTGAAATCAAATTCCAGGAACACTACTTAACAACACAAGCCTCTTTTACACAGAAGCATTGATTTGTACTTCTACTGAATTTATTCTGAAGGCGAACTTGTGTATTAATTTAGTTTGTGCGTAGGTAATGAGATTTCATATTCATCGGCGGCTGTATAAATATAAAACATTTGCGGACGGACAAATGATATGATAAAGGAAGATTGACACCAGGGGTTTTAATAAACACACAGACACACACACCCACACACACACACGCACTTACTAACACTTACCGTGTTATTTATAAAGGAGAGAACTAATGCGTCTTTTAGAGTCTCTTTAAGATGATTCAAGTAAAACTCTATTTAACTCTATTTGTGAATAAAACTTTTTCTATTCTATTCTATTCTATTCTAACCTTTAGTAGGCGTTTTAACATTATTTTCTTGATTTAAGCTCTAGCTCTAGCTAAAACGATGTTGTATTTTTTAAATGTCATATTATTTCGCATTTCATTCATTCTTATGTCTGTGCTTGTGTCAGAATGGTTTTAAATAACCTAAGATAATTGTGTAATCGGATTTATAGTATAATGGAGCGGTTGCAGACTTGTGGGTAGAACAATGGACTCGGAAGCGGGAGAACCAGGTTCGATTCCCAATGCGAACTTTGTTTTCTAAGTTTTGTATATTTGTGAAGTTGTAGTACGTAGCTATACCACTCGCTATCGGTGGAGGTTTTCGTGAGAAAACCTATTCAAAACCGGTGGACGCATAGTTTGTATTACAAATTTATGGATCTCAAACTTTTCTAAGCATTAACTTAATCTAATTCCGGATAATATAATTATTTTAAAATATTTCGCTTTATTTCAATATTTTTTTTACCCACGACGGAACGGAGACGGTAAGAATTTATGCTATGAACTTAATAAAAAAAACCCAAGAAAATCCGTTGGGGGCTGCCATCTCTATTTTAAATTTCAACTTAAATATAAATAAGTATACAAGTTACTATAAAAGTGCCAAACGGATTTCCTTAGGTTTTTTATTAAGTTCATAGCATAAATTATTTAAGTCGGGGGTCTCAAGATTATTTTATCGTTTTTCAACTACGTTTTAACCGAAGTGGGTTTTTTCAAAGTTTTTAATTTTTTTTTTAATTTGTTTTTCTAATATGGTAGATTATGTTTGTGTTTGTATTTACTGGTAATATGAACTTTGGCTGGGAGATCCGATCAGCACCATATTCCAGAACGCAATGGCCTCGCGCCGCCAGCGTGCGACGTGAAGCCATGTTGAAACCCCTCTTTAGTTTCCGTTTCCTTTTACAACTATCCTTCAATATTTTTACTATTTAATGCTTGTCAATGTAATATTGACATACCGCACGATTCACGATTCTCTAATTAAATGGTGACGGATGGGACTATTCTTATGATGAAACTTACTTAAATATACGTATTTACGTATAAAGTTAAATATATTTTTAGAATAGAATAGAATAGAAATTCTTTATTTGGTACTTATACAGGGGAAAATTAATCTTACTTAAAATAAATATAACAGTAGGTACCAAAAAGGTTTCCGCTCAGCTTAATGCCGCAGCAAAGATACGGCGCTGGTTTTCAGCGGATGCCTGAAAGCTTATAACTAAAACTTAAACTAACTAAAATCTAAAATCTATCGGTCCCAGTTTCAAAAACTCAACTCCCCACAGTATTCCAAGAATGCAGACTTTGTAGATGTCGGATTAAATAAAATAGTTTTAGACTGACATTAGAGGAATTGCGTTCTTAAGAAAAATATACATAATTTTATGAATTAAATTTTGTTTAAATCTGACCATTAACACATTTGGTACGAAAATAGACTGGTCGCACCAACTACCTAACAAAGAAAATAATTTGATAACATAAATATAAAAGATGTACAATATTTGAGAGTTCATTACTATTTTTCCTTCTGTATAGATAATAAATACTGCTTGAATTTAAATTTAAAACAATTGATAGAAGGAGAATCTTTAATAGGAGGCAGTATGTTGTTCCAGCATTTAGTGGCACTGTAACGAAAACTACCTCGAAATGCCGATGAATGGTGAGATGGACAGACTAATAATAGGTGAACACGTGACTGACGCTGACTAAATTCTAGCTTATTGTATAGATATGAGGGATTCTGTTTTTTTATAATTCCAAAGAGCAAACTCGCAAAGTGAAAAGCACGACGTGACTCCATATTAAGCAAATTGTTAATATTTAAATAAGGAGTGATATGCGCTTTACGAGGAGTGGGAAAACAAAACCTTGCGCATGAATTTTGCATTCGCTGTATCAGCTTCTTCGTTCTGCTCAATAAGCAACCACCAATTACAGTGTCGGCATAGTTAAGTTTTGATAGAATTAAAGATTCACACAGTTGGATCCTCTTGTCTATGCTTAGATATATTCGTATTTTGTAAAGTACGTGAAGTTTTAATAGCAATTCCGCACTGTCTCCAAAACATGCTTCTCAAATCTAAGTTTATCATACATCAGCACTCCCAAGTTTCGTGCTTCAGTGACTTTTTCTATAGCTACATCTCCAATTTTTAGTTGTGGCGCACAGCAATTAATTTTTTCTATCTGAGATTTTGTACCTAAAACAAGAAATTTTGTTTTGGTTGGATTTAATGCTAGGCAATTTTTGATAGACCACTGTGAAATCTGTTGAAGTTAAATATTTAAGCTTGATATTTCGTCTGTCGCTTCACTAGGCTTAAAAGATCTGTATACTTGCAGATCATCAGCATACAGGTGATGTCTACTATTAGTAATATAATTTGGCAAGTCAGCAGTGTAAAGAATATAAAGCACCGGCCCAAGGATTGAACCCTGTGGGACTCCCCTGGTAACCGGTGATAAAAAGGAACGTTTCCTAGTACCACCCATGTTACACACCTCAACACTCTGGGACCGGTTACTTAGGTAACTAGACATCCACCTCATTGCGTTATGATCAAAGCCATAGTAAGCTAGTTTGGATAAAAGCAAAGTCGGGCTTATAGTATCAAAAGCGCGGGAGAAGTCAAGGAGGACAAGGATTGTTCCCTCTCCTACGTATTGTCCTGCCAAAATATCATCTACAACGTCCATTAGAGCTGTTGCTGTGCTCCTACCAGATCTAAATCCTGATTGTTTATGTGGCAGAATATTATTGACAGCCAAGTACTCTGACAACTGTAAACAAACTACTTTTTCAATGAATTTCAAGGAAATCATGACATTGGTGTACCATAAAGAATATTCTTATCACATTTTAGTCAGTAACATAACATAACATTTAAGTTGCTTCTGGCCCCACACTAGGATACCCTGTGTCGGTCGTGGGAACCGCAAACAGCGACGACACAAACATGTAAACATCCAAGACCTGGGTTTCTTTTTGTGTCGGGATTAGAACCCGGGACCTCTCGCATGATAGGCAGATGTGCTGTAACGAGGTAATCGCCTAGTTGTTTTTTTTTAATCATTTTCGGCCATCTACTATTCCAAATTTAACTATTTTGTGACATTCGCCGCAGTGTTCGGACGTATTTGGCACAGATATTCCTCAGTCTCCGAACTAAGTGGACGTGAACGTCTTTATATTTTACTACGACCGACTTAATTTATTATTACTGTTATTACGATTGCTCTATTCTCCGTACCTTCTACCTATTTATCTCGTTAAAAAATAAGCACATTAATGTGCCTTTTAAATATTTGTGATTTTGTACATTATTATTACAAATATTTGTGATTTTGTAACATTATTTGGCACATTAATGTGCCTTTTAAATATTTGTGATTTTGTAGATAAATAGGTAGAAGGTACGGAGAATAGAGCAATCGTAATAACAGTAATAATAAATTAGGTCAGTCGTAGTAAAATATAAAGACGTTCACGTCCACTTAGTTCGGAGACTAAGGAATATCTGTGCCAAATACGTCCGAACACTGCGGCGAATGTCACAAAATAGTTAAATTTGGAATAGTAGATGGCCGAAAATGACAAAAAAAAAAAAAACAACGAGGCGATTACCTCGTTACAGTGCTAACCGCTGTGCTACAGCCGAAGTCGTCAGTGGGAGCCAGTTTTAATTAGTGCCCTAACCTGGGATGAAAGTCAGATTAATGATGAATCTGTGTAACGGGTTACTGAGCGAATTTATTTTCCGTGTAAATAAAATGCGTGAATGTAATCCATTGTGGGAGTGGGCGGAATCGTTACTGTTCCGTTTATATTATGTTTGAGCGAAGGCGTGGCCACGAAACGCGCTGTGGGACTGAGCGGGACGCTTATGAAAACCGCTGAAAGAAAGTATATTTTTAAATTACCTGTTACTGTATTCCACTGCTGGGCAAAGGCCCCTTCCCTTTAGATATCCACTTCTCCCTGTTCCTGGGCAACTATTCAATAATAAATTTATTAATTTATTAAGTTTTCTTTTAAGTCTTAGGTAAACGTATTAATTTTTAAACTAAAATTTTCGTATTATATTAAATTTTATACTGTAATAATTTTATACAAACATAAGCCCATTTCTGTATCTCAGAGGTCTAGGCAGAGACCTGGGACTGCCATTTGACATGATTCTGACAAATCACTTTCGATTCATCGACACTCATTAGTCGTTGCATGCACGCACTCAGGTTTCGAATACTGTAAGTAAAAAAAATATATATGTTCTTAATCCCGAAAATTGAACTTAAAAAAATAATTTAAAAATAAAAAAAGAAGCTTGTAGTTGTTGCCAGCGACTAGCGATATAATTTAGATAAATAACTTCTTAAGATTTAAGACGTTACATCTACTGCTAACTTTTCACCACTGACCTGGTGTTTCCGTGGCCCCACGCTTCAGTCCAGCGTGCCAGCAGCTCTTGTCAAAGTTTATATTTAGCCGGTACATGAACCGATTCATGCGCCGGCGCCGCGCTCCAGTCGCCGCGGTTTGATGCACCTAGTTCTATAGTGAGGGATCAAATAATCAGGCGTTCCGGCTGACCAACGCAATAAGACAATTTTTCTGTAATAAAGTAGACCAAGATAATTTTCAAATTGGCAAAGGGCAAGATGAAAAATACCCAATGACTAATGAATCTCGATGAAGCGGAAGTGATCTGCCAGGATCGCGGCAAGTTGTATTCCCTGGTCTCTGCCTTCACCTCTGGGTTACAGGCATGAGTTTATGTATGTGTTTTTTTAAGATTTAATTACACATGTGTTGTATATATTTCAGATTTTTACCTATTCTTGTATAATTTTAATATATTTACTAATATGATATTAATCGCCAAACTTCATTTTGAAGGTCAAGTTCACAACAATTTAGATTCCTTTGAGTGTTGAAATTTATCTACGTTTTTTCGGCATAAAAGGCCGTATCTCTTTTCAACGTTAACTTATAAGTTAGATTTTTTAAGCAAGGGATCGTAATATGGTTTTAAATCAGCTCGATATCTCTACAAGTTCCCGGGGTGTTAACAGACAGACTGACATACAGACGGACTGACGGACGGACAACAAACTGACCCTATAATGGTTCCGTTTTCACTTTCTGCTACGGAACCTTAAAAATACGACGTATTTGGATTTTATTCTTATCAAAAACATGGCATGGAAAACATGAGCCTTTGATTCTATTGAAAAGTTTCCATGTCATATCTTCATAATATCTAACTATCTATATAAATAAAATTCTATGTCCTGTCTGACTCACTCATCATCGCCCAGCCCAAACCGTTGGACCTGTTTTTTAGTTCAATGCAAAAAAATAAAACAGTCACGTTGACATCTCAATACAATCCAATGTCTGAATGTGTGTCTGTTGTGAATCACATATTATTCTAAATAGTCCTACTAGGATTTAATTGGACAGTATTTAATAGGATTTGTTGTGAATGACATATTATTCTAAATAGTCCTACTAGGATTTAATTGGACAGTATTTAATAGGATTTGTTGTGAATCACATATTATTCTAAATAGTCCTACTAGGATTTAATTGGACAGTATTTAATAGGATTTGTTGTGAATCACATATTATTCTAAAAAGTCCTACTAGGATATAATTGGCCGGTATTTAATAGGATTTGTTGTGAATCACATATTATTCTAAATAGTCCTACTAGGATTTAATTGGACAGTATTTAATAGGATTTATTATGAATCATATATTATTTGAAATAGTCCTACTAGGATATAATTGGACAGTATTTAATAGGGTTTGTTGTGAATCACATATTATTCTAAATACGAGTAGTAAATAATCTCACTAGGATTTAATTGGGCGGCAGTTAATAGGATCTTTGTTTAATCACATGTTCTGAAGAGTCCTACTGGATTTCATTTAAAAAAAAGTTAATAAGGATCTGTTGTGAATCACACATTATTCTAAATAATCCTACTGGGACTTAATTAGACAGTATATAATAGTTTTTGTTGTGAACCACATACTATTCTACGTAGTTCTACTAAGATTTCATTGGGCAGTATTTAATAGGATTTGTTGTGAACCACATACTATTCTAAATAGTTCTACTAAGATTCCATTGCACTAGATCTACTAGGATTTAAATGCACAGTAGTTAATAGGATTTATTGTGATTCACATATTGTTCTAAATAGCCCTACAAGGATTTAAACTGACAATAGTTAGTAGGATCTGTTGTCATTTACATATCCACATATTCACATATCCGCCAGCTTGGTCGAGCCGTTAAAGCACTTAGCTACCGAATCATAGGTCGTGGGTTTGATTCCTACTGGGGGCCGCCGTCCATTTGTACGATTTGCTTCAGTCTGGGTGTTTTTCGACGTTTGTAATATTCTTGCCTGGGTACTAACCGCAGGGTATCCTAGTTTGGGACAATGTCAAGTGATTGTGTTGCGTGGGACTGCTTATTAATTTTGTTAATTATTCAAGAATTGTAGTTATAAACTCGGCAAAACGTGGGTCCAGTTCTAGTGATTGGTGCCTCTGCCTACCCTCTCGGGGATAACGGGCGTGAGATTATTTTATTTTTACTTTTGTAGTTATATGAACTGGGGCACTAGAAGATAATTGTGTTTATACTGCATATTATTATGTTTAGGTACTTAACTAAAGGTAAACAATCTTGATACACCTTTTTAGTTTTTATTGAAATGTACGCTTATTAAACCAAAATCTTTACACATTACCAAATCAACGTGAGATTAAATGTAATTTCATAAAAACACATGTATGTCCCATCTGACTACTCCTATAATAATGAGCCTGAATTAATTCATGAAGCGAAAGTGATTAGTCAGGATCGTGGCAGGTGGCAGTCCCTGGTCTCTCCCTACCCTTCTGGGATACGGGCGTGAGCGCATGTATGTATGTAATTAGTTCATGCAGGTTATTAAGTGTAAATATAATCACCAATGTTTTAAATTGCCTGCGCCCTGGATTGGACACTAATATTTACAGCATATTTATAGCCAATTTAATATGTTTGTTAACTAATTTATTGCGTTCCCGTAAATGACATTTCCTTAATTGCAATTGTATTGTGTCCGAAATGTTCGCATCAAACCCTTTTGCCGACTTAATTAAACTGAAAACAATAATAATTTTGGCACAAAACGGGTCATCCATTGAAATCGGAAGCGTTATCGTGTGACCTTTTAATTTATGAAACAATAAAGACAACTAATTTGACGCTTTGATTATAATAATAATAACTTCCACACATCACAATCACTAGACCTGGTCCTAAACTAGGATACCCTGTGCTATGGTAACCAGGCCAGGCTACGATAATCATCAGCAACCCATTATGTCCCCATCGAAGGGCACGGGTCTCTTCCCTGAGGAAGGTATAGGCCATACTCCACCACGGGGGGCAAGTACGTATTGGTGAAGGCTTGTAAGACTAGTGGCTGGTCTTACTGTCAGAAGTTTTCAAGCCGCGCTAAGGCCTCTGACATGGCTTAACGACTGCCATCTATCGACGGCAACCGGCACCAACTGCTTAACGTTCCTTGCGAAGCACGGAACGTTAAGCAGTTGGTGCCGGTTGGTGCTTAACGTGCCTTGCGTTAATACCACTAGCGTTAGTCATAGACGGTGACCCATCCATGGACTGAACGCGCCGTATGTTGCTTAAACTTAGTGTTCGTTTAAGATCGCTCAGGCAGCCCAGGCTACGAGCGTTTTTTTTTATTACCGTACAAATATTATAATTGTGATATATTTAAGTTCGCCCTGAATGGATCACTGAGCCCCAAGATACAATTTAATTTAGTTCAAAACTAAATCGTTTTAGTTTAGTAATAAAACAATTTTGAATTATTGTTTGTTTTTTATTTGAATAGGGTTGGCAAAGCTACCTAGCAGAGGCTATTGTGTACGATCCCTAAAATTACGAGTCATTGTATTCTAACCTATCCCTTTCTTCCTCCAGGTTTCACCGACCATGAGTGCCAACTAACCAAGACCGCGTAGTGTGCAAGCGACAACAGCCCCTAGTGTCAGTGCGACAGAGTGTGTAATGGTGTGACAGTGTGGAGCAAGTGGTGAGCTGTCAGATAATCCAAGATGGCGGCGCTGGCGTTGACAGTTCTTCTTCTGGTTAACGCGGCGGCCGGCGCGGAGAAGCCTGAGAGAGGTAAGCAGCTCTTGTAAATCTTAAATCTGTATATGTATATGATACGGCTAAAACCCGAAGTGCGGCTACACCTAGTTTTAGCCGGTTAGAACTAGGTGTAGCCACTTACTCTTGGTTAAATCCAGTATAAGATGATTGTTTTCGGTTAGAACTAGGTCTATTTTAATTTTATTTTTTTTATTTACTAGGAAACCAACAGACACGGTACAAAACAAAACAGTACATGGAAAAGGTGCTACATAAGGCCCAATTAAAATACTTATGAAAAATCGAAAAATCAATACACGTTACACGAGAAATTACTACTGTATACAGCTAATAAAGACTGTGCAACATTACATAATTAAGATTTTTCCCTTATACTCCTAAACAGATGGTTCTTAAATGAGTTCTTAGTAAGATAAAATAAATCTATGTCATTGAAAATATTGTTATAAGTGCTCATAGTTCGACAGAGTACACTATTTTGCCCGTAATTGCTGTGGCTGAATGGAACCTGAAAAAGAGTTTTTATTCTGGTTGACGCTCTTGGGACTGTGAATGATAATGATGACAGCAACCTGTTACAATCGACTAATCCATTTACAAGATTATAAAGGAACATCATATCCGTAACGGTGCGTCTACTGTGCAGAGAAACCATGCCATGTCGCTCAATGGAACTGTTATAATCGCAATCAACTATCCGTTTACGGTAATTTTAATGGCGCGTAAATTTCTTTTGTATGCTTTCGATCCTTGAGGAATAAATGTTATAGGTAGGATTCTAAATTAAGGAGCAATACTCGAGTTGATTTCGGACGTAAGCATTGCCGGTATCATTCCTGCCGGCTAGAACTAGGTCCAACCAAACCCTAGTGGTTGATACTAGGTCTAGCCAATATCATGCCGGCTACAACTAGATCCAACCAAACCCTAGTGGTATTACTAGGAGTAACCTATACAGGTTGGTTACCTTGGGTAGAATTTGTTCAATTAACTTTGCAGAGCCACATATTTCTGTCTTTTACACAGAATATTAGAAAATTTTAAAAATATTTTAATCCCTTATAAAAAATAAATTTCATCCAACGCGGAGAGTGGCTTAGCAGAGTCAAAGGAGGTAGCTTAGACGTATTATTGACCGCGACACCGTTTAAAAAGCCGCCGCGCAGCCGCCCGTGTGCCGAGCCGCCATGTCGCGGCCATCAATCAGCGCATTGAGTAGCGGGTCGGGAAGCCGAAACGCGACCGCCCCGCGCCTGCCCCGCACCCGCCCCGCACCGGTGATGGCCTTTCATGTTCATTGACAAATCGGGCCCGATGAATCAACGTTGAATGGTAGGTTGTAAGCCTGTGGCCTACAGGCAGCCTTTAGATATAAACCGATATTTATATCGAGTTACAACTTGCTTTTGATTTAAAACAGCTTTCTGGGGAGCTAATAAGTAACTCTCCACTTTATGAAGTTTTCCGATTTAACCTACTCCGAACTGTTTGATAGTTTGGACATAACTGTAAAAACTAATACCAATAACGCACAAAAGAAAGGACACACACACACAAATAATATAACAATAACACTAAGAAAATAGGCCGCCCGGAGATACATCCAAAGAGAATGTAAATGAAATCCTCTGCATAAGATAGGCCCCAGAGCGGCAGTCATAGCCGCAGACTTTTAAGTTTGTTTGGAGTCGTCAAAATTATTAACCCAGAAGAGTGGACAGTTAGTTAGAGGATAGAAAGAAAGTTTGTTAGTTAAGTGTGACTTGCCAAAACAGTATGCAACGAAAACATGTCGCCTTGGCGAGGGCAGTTATTCTGTAACTACTTGTCATGTGCAACTCATACACAAGGTGTTGGTTTGTAAAGTAAAGCCTGACTCAGGATAGGTACTTTCTACTCATCAATACAAACTTTAGGAACCGGAAAAAGGCAGCTGCTCTAAACATTTTTGGAAGTAGGTATGAAACTGTGGGCGGACAATTGTCCGACTTGGCGACCTCTGTGGTGCGGCGGTTAGCGCATCTGCCTATCATGCGATAGGTCCCGGGTTCGAATCCCGGCTAGGGACAAAAATTGGAAAACCCAGGTCTTGGATGTTTACATGTTTGTTGCTTCGCTGTTTCTGGTTCCCGCGACACAGGGTATCCTAAGTTTATTTGTTAAAATGGCATCAATCCGGGTGTAAAGCCTGAGATTGAATACACCTGATAACGACAGCACAGGGTATTCTAATTCGGGACCAAATCAAGTGATTGTGTTGAGTGAAAGTCATTATTATGTATCGTTCCATGTTATAGGAATGCTGTTATACTTCCGAATGTTAAAAGGACGGACAGATTGACAAAAAACTTAAATATTCGAGCGCCAAAAGATTTCCTCCGCCTCAAATGCCAGAACCTTTTAACGAACAAAACATTGTACGTGTTTATTTAGAAGCTCTCGGAGAAGCAGGTTGTTTGCCGCCAAAAGAGGGGTTTTCCTCGAGGCGCCATTTTTTTCCTGTTATGTAATTTGATTCTGATTGTAGGTTAGATGATTGCATATTGTTCATACCGTGCTTTTTATGTATTTCACTGAAAGGAGTGATTACTGATTATGAGGCTGTTTGAAAATAAAATAGGAGAAATAAATCGTTGCTTACTAAACTTATTGTAAGACCTAAAATGCAGTCATATTTCTACTGTTTATAAACTTCTCTATTTTAGCTTTTTTTAAAGGTTTTAAATAACTCACACAGTACAGTTTGAATGGTTAAAAATAAGCGGGTGAAATGTAGGTTAAATGTGCTATTCTATTCTTGGTAAGATATAGTCTGGGATAGTACATATAAGATATATGTCTGGAGCAGCACATAAGCTATTGTTTTTTTTTATGTAGCCTCGATTGTGTCTAGCTATTTTTTATCTCGGAAAAATAAACATCAAAATGTCCACGCTCCAAGTCTATGTGTTCATCATCATCAATCCATTATGTCCCCACCGAGGGGCACGGGTCTCTGTCCTGAGGAAGGTATAGGCCATACTCCACCACGGGGGCCAAGTCCGGATTGGTAGAGGCTTGTAAGACTAGTGGCTGGTCTTACTGTCAGAAGTTTTCAAACCGCCCTAAGGCCTCTGACTTGGCTTAACGACTGCCATCTATATCCAGAATTATTATTATTTAATCCATTATGCACAAAACACTACTCTGGTACAGAGTACTAAATGCTTAATAGCATTTTCTATGTTTTGATTGTAATGGTTGGGTAGGAACAAAATACCTAGAAATAGAGGGAGGGGGGAGAATATTATGCATGAATATTAATAATACATCATCATCATCATCAAGCTACATTAGTCCACTGCTGGACATAGCCCTCCCCTATTAAGAGCCATTAATGCATACCAAGACTAGTGAATGTCGATGCCGCGAAAGTGATTCGTCAGGATCGTGGCAGGTGGCAGTCCTTGGTCTCTGACTACCCCTCAGAGATACATGCGTTAGCTTATGTATGTGTATGTTTGTACATAGAGATTAATAATTACATATTTGCCTAATTACATCGTATAATAAACTTACTGAAATTAATAGTTACATTGACTAATTGAATAATTGTTAGATGAAGGGTGCGATCGAGTAAGGGCGTTGATCTTTGGACTTGGAGCGTTTTTCCAGCCGCCCGTGTGCGGCAGTCCAATCAGTCGCTGGCCGCGGCTTGAAAGCTTCGGGATATTTTTTAGTGTCCCGTCTGTACCGTGGGGCATGCTGTCACCGTGGACCTATGCTAAACTTTGACTGCCGCTGAAATATTATCTTCTTCTTCTATCTTCTCTTCAAGTATATAAAATTGTCGTGTCAGCACTCACCGTGTTAGTGCTCATACTCCTGCAAAATGGCTTGTGCGATTTTTATCAAAGGTTCGTATATTCGGTAGGCCCTCCACCAATCCGGACTAGGCCTCCGTGGTAGAGTATGGCCTATACCTTCCTCAGGGAAGAGAGAGACCCGTGCCTCTCGGTGGGGATATAATGGGTTGATGATGAGTCAGTAGGTCTGAGAATAGGTTGCTATCTATTTTTCATACCCTTATCTGACATAACAACATTTGCTAGGTCATCTATTCTAATATAAAAACAACATGTTAGCCCATACTCTCTCTGAGCGAAGGCCTGTGCCCTACAGTGGGTATAAATGCTCCTTACAATGTTTTCTAATACATTTAAAAAAAAACTCACGCCCGACATCCCCGAGGGAGTAGGCAGAGGCACCAATCACTAGAACTGCGCCCACGTATTGCCGAGTTTATTAGGTCCCAACGTGACAAGTGGCAAGCCTGTCGCCGTTATCCGGGCACAATTTATCAGCGAATGGTGTTGCTGTACAAACAAACAAAATGTACGTAACTAAAAGTCATTAGAACATGCGGGATGCGAGCCCAGGCCCTCATGATCGAGAAGCAAGGGTCAACCCCAGTAATAAATTTAGTTTATTACAAAATATTGTAACAGTTAGTTTCAGTGGTCACCCCACGTCCGACCGAATACATGAGTGGTAGCCGAAATAACCGCGTTACGCCAGATATTCAATCTCCGAACGCGTCGGCTTTTGCCTTCCTTTTAAAGATGGACCGAATGGGTATCCCACGATATGAAACCGCACTTTTTACCACTTCAAACCGTTATTATCTATACTCCGGATACACTTACTCGACTTTTCGTCGGAAGAGTCCGACCAGATTTCGCTCTGATTCGCAGAGCTTAATCATGGTGAGCAGAGACGAGCAATTTTATTGACGGCGCGAGCTCCGTTTGACCATCTTAAATACTCTGAGCGAGATGAATGAAAAGATGTTCCAAATTATAATGTAAATTATTAGATCTTTATTTTATTGTATTTTGTGTCTAAAATTATTAGTAATACAGTTGCTAATTGTAAAACGCAATAGTTAATACTGTAATGTTCTAGAATTTAAATAAATAAATGAATGAACGAATGAATAAATAAATGAAAATGACGGAATTTTCGGTACTACCGACAATTTTTTGTTGCAAATTGTCTTTTAATATATCATATCATGAACCCATTATGTCTCCACCGAGGGGCACGGGTCTCTCCCCTGAGGAAGGTATAGGCCATACTCTATCACGGGGGCCAAGTCTGGATTGGTGGAGGCTTGTAAGACTAGTGGCTGGTCTTACTGTCAGAAGTTTTCAAGACCCCTTAAGGCCTCTGACTTGGCTTAACGACTGCCATCTATCGACGGCAGCCAGCACCAACTGCTTTAACGTGCCTTGCGAAGCACGGAACCGCTCGGAAAAACGCCACTAGCGTTAGTCATGGACGATGACCCATCCATGGACTGAAATTTTAATAAAACTTTTTTAACTTCACTTTTAATAAAATGAACTAAAACATAGTGTTGGAGTTTATACATAAAATTTATATTCTGCCATTTACCCAAGCTTCATGAACTGCACAAAAGAAACATTATTAGAATAGTTACGGACGCAGAGATTCAATTTCCCGAATCCCGAAGCGCGTGCTACGCCACTCGGTATCATGTTTTCAGATAGCTCTCAGGTTTTGGTAACTCTGTTGCATGCTATTGCAATCACCATTTTTACATCTATTTTTGTGGATTATTTTTTAAGCGAAGTCCTTTCGGATCCCTGGGATTATTATTAGATTTTGAGAAGATGCATATTGGTTGATTGGTTGTGTGATCGATTAACTAACTATGTATATTCAGTTGATCAGTCGACTAACCAACCAATTAATTATGTTTTCAACTATGTTTTCAAATAAGTTTTCAATTGTCTCATCGATATTTTTAAGGTTAGGTTAAGTTATATGGATTTTATGGTCCGAAATAAACCATTTTAATTCATTCATTATTTTAGATATAAATTGTCTTCATGGCTGAGTTCTCTTACCGTACCACTGAAATAGCCGTTTTAAAGTACATTATATTCTTCTAATTATAATTTATCGCTCGTAGCCCTGGATGGCTGAACGATCTTAAACGATCACGAATGTTAAGCAACATAGGGTGCGTTCAGTGCATGGATGAGTAAACTTTCTACCTATGACTAACGTGGCATTTATCCGAGTGGTTCTGTGCTTCGCAAGGCACGTTAAGCAGTTGGTGCCGGCTGCCGTCAATAGATGGCAGTCGTTAAGCCAAGAGAGTCAGAGTCAAGTAAGTCAGAGGCCTTAGGGCGGCTTGATAACTTCTGACAGTAAGACCAGCCACTAGTCTTACAAGCCTCCGCCAATCCGGACTTGGCCGAGACGAGGGACGAGACCCGTGCCCCTCGATAGGGGACAAAATGAATTGATGATGATGATTACACTATTAGTGCCCGCGACTACATCTGCCTGGTGAATGGAGCCTATAGCCCACGTCCCCCTTTCAGGTTTATTGTAAATACTGGTAAAATAATTTTTTAAATCGGATACATATTTTCGGAGGTTTTCCTGTACATCATCTCCGAATGTTCTACTTGAGCAATGGAGAGAACTATGTTAGGAGTTTTAACGCGCGATGGAATCAGGAATGAGGAGATCCGCAGAAGAACCAGAGTGACTAAGAGCTCGAAGAATTGCTCGGTTGAAGTCACAGAACAAAAAAAAGAGTAGAAATAGTGACATGACCTATCAGTAGGAAAACCAGTGTGACCAAACTCACACACACAAATCAAAGGCACACTGTGAATACCAAGCAGCCGTTGGCAAATAAAGGCACTTCTGAAAAGGTCTACATCACAATAGTTCCAAGTAAAATATGAACCTTTTCAATCATATAAACAATGATCAAAATCAAATGATAATTATGAAATTAAGTTTGACATACGATCTTTGTTCGTAGTACCGCTACTCTACACTAGCTGGAAATCCCGCCGCGTCTGACCGTCGAGAAGCTTTAAGTTTTATGCCATAAAGTCGAATATTGAAAAATAACTATCTGCTATGTTGCTACTCAGGCTAAGGATGGGACATATTGCCATATCGACAAATTATAGAACTGTTTCATAAAGCGACAGTTGAAAATGAATTTGTTATGACAATATTTCTTAATCATTTATTTTTTTAGTATCTACATTGACAAAGTAACATAATGTATTCCCTTCTGCCAAACTGGACCACAGTTCGATGTAAATTACGCAGCCGGCTACCATATTAACTGTCCTTCTGGATGATTGGCTACGCAATGTACCTATAATGGAATTCTCATAAGCTAACCATAGTCGCTTTATGAAACGAAGCCGAGCAAACTTATCGTGTACAAGAGAATAAGAAAGCCTATTGTATATATTTTTTTTAACGGTAACTTTTATTTGTCTCTTGCTTCTTGTGTGCAATAAGGAATATTCTTTTTTTTTTTTACGTAGCCTCGATTGCCACAGAACAGAAAAAAAGAGTAGAAGGAGTGACATGACCTATTAGCAGGAAAACCAGTGTGACCAAACTCACACATAAGCCAAAACCCACACTATGAATGCCAAGCTGCCATTGGTAAATAAAGGCAATGCCGAAAAGGTTACATCATAAGAGTTCCACGTAACATATGAACCTTTTAGTGATATAAACAACGATCAAAATCAAATGATAATGATGAAATTAAGTTTGACATTAGATCTTTGTTCGTAGTACCGCTACTCTACACTAGCTGGAAATCCCGCCGCGTCTGACCGTCGAGAAGTTTTATGTGATAGACCATAAAGTCGAAAATTAAAAAACAAGTATGTGCAATGGTGCTTCTCAGCTATGGATGGCCTATCGACAAATTATAGAATTGTTTCGTAAAGCGACAGTTGATATTTAATTTAATTACAATAATAATTCGATGTAAATTACGCACCTTCTTAGTATATTAACCTACCTTCTGGATGATCGGCTACGCAACGTATATGGAATTCTCATATGAAACTAACCATAGTCGCTTTTGAAACGAGGCCCAGCAAACTTATCGTATGTATAGTTTGTTTATTTTTTAATTTATTTATTTAAAATGTCGTTATCCATCAACGCTTGTGCTTCACTTATATTATGGAGATGACATTTGCCAACGAAAGTCACGAGACTTCCCCATAGATTTATGGAGTAAGCGTTGATTAAATTATCTAGACCCCCCCAGATGATTTTACTACACGAGCACATAAAATCATCTAACTTTGAAATTATGCATGCTGGTTTTGTTTTGATGACAATACGCCAATCTATACTAATAAAAGTGACATGTTTATTGAACTAAAACTTTCGGCACAACACATTGTAAACATTTAGTCCGGATCTACTTACGGGTGTTGTTTTATCGGACGAGTCCGACTAGGTTTCGCCCCGATACGCAGAGCAGTGAGTGGGTGGTGAGCAGAGACGGAGCTTGCGTCGTTCGGTTGCTCGTCTCAAAATGGGATGGGTAAGTTGATCCGGATTAAAAGTTTACAAAAATGACATGATACTGCAGTCAGGACCACATTCTCGCAAAGGAACTAAACAGCGTCAAGGAACATGATCAATAAATTTTGCGCAGTATCAAAAATAATTGCAACTAAAAATGTGTTAAATAATAATAATAATAAAAGATGATAATAAACACTTACATACAGGCACATACATTGCCCCTGGCCCCACCCTGGGATACCCTGTGTCGTGGGCACCAGAAAAAACGACGTCACAAACATGTAAACATACAAGACCTGGGATTGTTTTTTGTCCCCAGCCGGGATTCGAACCCGGGATCTCTCGCATGGTAGTCAGATGCACTAACCACTGCGCCACAGAGGTCTTCAATTAAAATAAAATAATGACAATTATTTTCCCAAAGTACCTAATAAGACGCAGGTACTCTACCTAAAGTACCGATAATTATTTATTACTGCTAAGTCATAGACAAATATTATCGATAGATTTTTATAATGTTGTGTCCCAGCTGAATTGAGTAGCATTTGAGTAGCATTCCAATGTTGACAGAAATTTGTAGAAAAAGTACACAGACTTCGACGAAAATTGAACATTATATTCCAGTAAATAAAGGTGGTTTTACTTTCTCACTTTCGGATTGCTTTCCTTGTTCATGTCATTGCAAATTTAATTTCTATTAAATTAAATACAATGGAAATACTACTTACCGATGGATTGTTACGGCATGATCGGTACATTTTGGTCCCCAACTTTTATTTTTGCACTCTAACACAGCACTATAAGGCATTTTAGTAGAGTTTTCACAATTGTTTTCATTACTAGAAGCGCACGGCAACTGAGGTAAGAAAAACTGTCATAGACTACGCTTAGGCAATACATTGCTAATTTGAGGCACGCGGGCACCGCCCACTTACGATTTCTACTCTTTTTTTTTTGTTCTGTGGTTGAAGTGGCAGTGGGCGGGGCACAGCGAGGAGAACTGATGGCCGTCAGGCGGAAAAGTTCTGACTTGGTGAACTTGGGCCGGACGACGCGGCGTGGGCAGGCCCCCACCAGATGGTCTGACGACCTGGTTGAGTAAAAACTGACATGAAAATAAAAACTGACTCCAAAATATATTTAATCATTTAGACACCCGAGTGTCATTTAATTTATTGGTTGTAAAAAAAAACATGTTATGGACAACACCTACATGTAATCCAAGGAGCATATTCGTTTAGATCATTTCCATGTTTTTAGTGCTGTAGTGTTTTATAATACATAATAATATATAATATAATATAACGTTTATTTCAGACTTAAACACAAATCCAATTAAGACTTAAACAAACTAAAAGATACAAAAATAAAATGTTAGTTACAAACACAGATATGCTATATTAGTGCTTATTATTTCTATTTAAATGAATCCTAACCCAGCGGGTTGGGAAGTCGGTTTTTCAATTTTAAAAAAATCACATTTTTTAGTGCGATTCTGCCAAATTGGGTTTTTCGAAAGCAAATACAGAAGTTACTATAAACACCCAAATCGCTTCAAATGTGCCTTTAAAATTTCTAGAGTTCCCTCGATCATCAATCGATTTCTCCAGGATCGGATCACCAGAACCTGACCACCTGTGAAGTGTTAGAAACAAAAAATAATTATCCAATTAGGTTCACGCCAAACATAAAAAAAATCCCGACGAATCGAAAAACACCTCCTTTTATTATAGTCGGTCAATCTATCTGTCTCTTTAAACGAGCAATTTTTGTGTATATATTTATATATAATCAGAATCTCGGAAACGTCTCCAACGATTTTCACGAAATTTTGTAGGCAGATGCTTTCGGGGGCGTTTAATTGATCTAACTAGGTTACATTTTTAGAAAACGTTGTTTTATCCGTGTTTTAAGCCAATTGAAATTTGCTATGATAACATACAGAGGTAAATTTCGCGTCTAACTGCAATAGTTCCGACGGGAAAACGGGCGACCCCTTTCGGGCCGATTTCAAGAGACCCGGTTCGAGTCATAATGTTTTTTTTCCAAGTTCTTTTTTTGTTGAAAAGGGATTATTTTAATTTTATATTACATATTACAAAAAAAGTACCGAGCAAAGCTCGGTCACCCACGTACTAATATTTGAATAAAGATATCTGACAGAACTTTTATCACTAAAAGTAAGTAATATCTAATAGGCAGAACACATCACCTGCGTATCACCTTACTAGCACTACTGCGCGTTATTATTACATCTGAGAATGGAACCCAGACCCCTAAACTCGCGTGGAATGCGTCCGGCATTCCATGAGGTCAGCGTGGGTAGAGTACAAAGAAACAAGTAAGTAAGCTTCTATTAGGATATTTTCAACTCACATAGATAAGATAATGAAATATGTATATTATACTTTTACAAGATAGAAGATATTTATTGGGGTCAATTATGCTACATTTCAGATGTTATCTACTGTAGGCATGCAAATATTAAGCATTAAATAATTAATTTCATTTTTAATCAGATTTTACGTGCCGTAAGAGATTTTGGGGTATCATACATTTTCTAGATAAATACTAAATGTTAAAAATTCTTTGTAAAGTTTAAGGAATTTGCGTCTCTATCGTATTCTACATCTATGGAAAGCATGCTTAAAAGGCATGAAAATAAAGCAAATGTAAACCAGGCCTTTTTCAAAGACACTCTAAGAGAATCACTTTTTTATAACCAAGGCCGTGCAGGCTCAAGTTAAAGTACTTGTTAAGTGTTACCTCAGTGGTGGTACAACTATTCACCCTTTGCCGGGTCACCGGTGGTCCAAATTACAGGCGAGAGCGATCTCGGGTCAGGGCCCTGAAAAACAATTACTACTTAGCCAAAAATGTGTTTTAATTTCGTATGAACAGCATTCTGTTTAATTTCGTACGAATAGCATGGGTCTAGGTGTGTATCCAGGTTTGTGGTGTCCTTGCCTGGTTACTATAGATTAAAGTATCCTTACTTGCGACAGGGATAAGTGATTTACCAACTTATATATCCACCTACATTCCACAAATAAATGATTTTGTATTTTGTATTTTTTTTGTATTTTGTTGGTATAATAATTTTCATATATAATTCTATTAATAGTATAAAATAACATAACATTTACATACAGGCATATACATTGCTCCTGGCCCCACACTAGGATATTCTGTGTCGTGGGTGGAGCGTCAATAAAAGACACGACCTGAGCGCTAACTGGTTTATTGAATAGGCAAACAACTACGTTACATTTCCCCCTGTTAAACTATGTATTACTAAACTAATTTAAAACTATGTACTATAAAACTAAAACAATGGTGAGCACTAATTGCTTATACTAAAAACCATGTAATCATGACAATCACACTAATGACGGGCTGTTTGCTCAGCCCGTCTGAATGCACGCAGTGCACGGGCAGACGCATTCGGAGGAGGCAGCGGCGGCGGCGGTGGTGGTTGTGACGTCATGGGTGACGCAGACTGTCGTGACCCATTTAATCCACCGTCAGCCACCGCGGCCGCATCCTCCCCGTCAGTCGCATCTTCAAATGTTTCCTCAGCGTCCCTATCGACCAAAGGCCTACCGACCTCACGATTATCTAGTGCGTTCTCATTTGCCCGAGTAAGTGAATACTTATTTTTCGTCGATATAATTTGATCTGCGTGCCTGCGGCATTCAACCCCGCGACCCATATCAACCTTGTAGGAAACTGGTCCCGTCTGTCGCACAAGCTTGCCTTCAGACCACTTTTCCCCCCGGCTGGTATAGTCGCGCGCGATCACCGTGTCGCCGTCGCTGAGCGCGCGCGCGGTGCCGCCGATAACCCCCGCAGGGTTTCTTCCATCAGTTTCTGAAATTTCTCCGGAATGCACGACAAACCGTAAGGAGTACGTCGATACACGAAAGTACCAACGTGTGTAGTAATAGCTGTATACGGCTGAGACTCCTCTGATAGTAAACATTGTTCGTAAGCATGCTTTAGGTCAATTTTCGTGAACCTTTCCCCGCCACTAAGACAAACAAATAATTCTTCTATGCGGGGTAAGGGATAAAAGTCCCGTTTAAGTTTCGGGTTTATAGTTATTTTGTAATCCCTGCAAATTCGCACTTCTTTTACCACAGGGACTATCGGGGTTCCGTAGTCAGAATGGTCTACGCGAAAAATGGTTCCGTCGCTTTCTAGCCTCACTAATTCGCGTTCCACCCGCGCCTTCAGAGCCAGCGGCACGGGCCGTGCGCGCACATAAACCGGTTCGCTATCTGTGAGCTGAAGTCGGATGGCTTGTTTACATGTTCCTAACTTACTCGTAAACACCTCTGGAAATTCAATGCATAGCTGATTAACGAATGAGTCCTCGCCCATCTCATTAAAACTGATTTGCTGTATTTTTAAGGCACGCATCCAGTCTCTGCCTAACAGCGGGCGACTGCCGTTTCTAATTATTTGGAGTAAAAGATTATTAGCTTTAACCTCGCCTAAAATCACATCTACTGAGATAAATCCGAGAGACTCAATTCGTGCACCTGAGTAACAGCCTAAAATCAAGTTATCGGGTTTTATAATTTTGTTGGAAAACATACGCTTATAAAAGTCCTCACTTGACACGCGACTACCCGTGTCGATTTCGCACTCAATTTCTAGTCCGTCAATGTTCACTTTAATAAAATAAGGCTTGTTACCTTGTGCTGCCACTTGTACCTGGAACATGTCCTCCTCCGACTCCTCGCCATCACTCAAATAATTTTGCCGAACATCAGACCGACGACCACTACCACCCCCGCGAGCTTGCTTGTACATGGCATTCAGATGTCCTCTCTGATTGCACTCATCACAGTTATATTGCTTGTAACGGCACCTCTCCGGGTGATGTGGCTTTCCACATCTCCAACAATGCAGGCGCGGCGCTGCAGCCTCGCCGCCGCCCTCGCCGCCCGTGTTCCCGCCCGAGTAGCGCGTCCTGGCACCGGCGCCGCCGCGCTCGCGCATGATGCAGGCCTTCGCCCGTCTCGCCGCCGCCGACCCCGGCAACCGTTGTGTTGCCGCTCACCTCCGCATGTCGTTCTGCAGCCTATAGAGCTAGCGCCAACTCCACAGCCTCCTTGTATTGAATTGATCTTTCAGCAAAAATTCTGGATCTCATGGCTTCGCTTGCCAGTCCAGAGACAAACTGATCTCGCAGATTCTCTTGGAGAGTGTTTCCGAAATTACAAGTCGATGCCAAGTGTTTCAAATTCTGTAGGTATTCAACGAGCGGTTCACCCGCGTGCTGACGACGCAATCTGAATACGTGGCGTTCGGCGATCTCGGAATGCTTCGGCTCCAAGTGTTAGTGACATCGATCTAATAATTTCATCATCGGATCCGTAGTATTTAATGCGTAGTCCGTGGTAAAGACTAGTTAACTAAATAGACAATTTTTGAAATCGGATGAGTATTTTTAAAGATTACACACAAACAAACACACATTTCCTCTTTCTAATATTAGTATAGAAGAATAGATTGAGATGTTTATATTTTTTTTTTAAACTGCGATTTAAAAAAAAACATTCGGAAGTAATTAGTACATAAATATTACTTTTCTTTAAAAAAGATAAAGAATTTTTTTTTCATAAAAATAGTTCAGAAAATATTATAACCATTATGTAATTAAAAGGGTATTTACGATGTACTCGGAAGCGGAGGAAACTCGGAGCGAACTTTGTTTACAATCATACCACACGCTAACCGTGAAAGAAAACATCGTGAGGAAAACCGCGGCTTGGTGGGCTCAGCACCTATTGACTCGTTTTTACTGTGGGCTAGGCCGACTAAGCTGTCAGGATGGTAAATATAGGTGCTGGGCAAGCCTCATTCATCATTAACACATTATGCCCCCACCGAGGGGCACGGGTTTCTCCCCAGAGGAAGGTATAGGCCATACTCCACCACGGGGGCCAAGTCCGGATTGGTGGAGGCTTGTAATACTAGTGGCTGGTCTTACTGTCAGAAGTTTTCAAGCCGCCCTAAGGCCTCTGACTTGGCTTAACGACTGCCATCTATCGACGGCAGCCGGCACCAACTGCTTAACGTGCCTTGCGAAGCACGGAACCGCTCGGAAAAATGCCACTAGCGTTAGTCATGGATGGTGACCCATCCATGGACTGAACGCGCCGTATGTTGCTAAACCTTAGTGATCGTTTAAGATCACTCAGGCAGCCCAGGCTACGAGCGATTGACGCAAGGGCAAGCCTACTCCATCTTAAACAATTTCCCAAGTACTGCAACATCAGAATGGCCCCACACTAGATCTGTATTCACTCACACTAGATGGGTGAATACCCATCTAGTGTGAGTGAAGCTACTACACGCGGTGTAAATAAACATTTACATACAGGCACATATATTGCTTCTGGCCCCACACTAGGATACCCTGTATCGTGGGAACCAGAAAAAGCGACATCACAAACGTGTAACATCCAAGACCTGTGTTTTTTTTTCCCCAGCCGGGATTCGAACCCAGGACCTCTCGCATGGTAGGCAGATGCGCCACAGAGGTCGTCTGAAATCGACGTTAATTACGACGTAAATAATTAATCCTCGTAATTATAACGAGGATGTAATCCCTAAATAGAAAGAAAGAAAGAAAGTTTATTGTACCAACAAGACACATCACAGAAACAAAACACACAAAAAGTAACATAATAAATAAGTAAGGCAACAGACAAAAACACAAATAAATTTAATCAAAAACCTTAGTCTGTGGTGTGTCTAAGTTGCCACAAAAGGCGTTGTGCTGAGGGTGTGAACCCTCAGCGCTGATTTTCAGTCAGTGCCTACGGTAACTCGCAAATGTACTCCAAAATGCGTGACGTGGTGCATAGGCGCCATGTTCCAGGTAAAAGTATTCTACCTGATAAAGGATGAGTGCTTCTATTAATGAGATTCTGTGAAGTTTCCAGATCAACCTAGGTTTTTGCAGTTTACAATATAGTGAAAACCGGTTTTTGGGTCGCACCGTTCATCGGGTCATCTCGTTTGCCCACTGGGCTGTAGGCCTCGCACATCCCTCTATATTTTATTAGTATAGTCCGGTCAGCGCATAATGACACTAACTGTGGCGGTGAGAGCGACTTCTTTCACATAGGGCTCGGATAAATGACTTCCAAACTGCATGCGTTAGAATAAAGTAAAATTTTCATATAATTTTACAAAAACTAACGTTTAGTTTTCACTGTCGCTAACACGTAAATGTTATAGTTTATATTTTGGATGTCTAAATGGTTGTTTTTCTGTGTTATACCCATTGGGTGTACAAACATCAAACTTAGTTTCTAACATTGACTTATGGATAGGTACAAATTATTAAGAAAACACAATACAGTTAATTAAAATATTAACCTTGACAGAGGATAAGTACACATTTCCCATGTCTTAATATCACTATAGATGATTAAATTTTAACAATAGTTATCTTTTTCATTAGTCAATAATGTCGTCTAAAATTCGACACATATTGAAGAAAATGTATGGAATTTTGTTCGGTACTTGTCGAATTTTAATGTGAAACAGCTTTTACATATTAAAATTCGCGGTTTCGAGGTCTACCGCGTAATAAAAGTTGTTCGTGTTGATGAGTAGAAAGTACCTGAAACAGCAGTGGTTTTTCAAATCAACAGCCTGTATATCTGAGACTAGTGAAAAGTCCTCTGCCGTGCCGACCGCACTACACTGCCGAAGTCAGATTATCTCGGGGACCAGCAGGGGCAGAAAAAGGCGTCTGAATATTTATAACTTCTTGATTCCGTTATTTATTGGGTTTGGCCAGAGGCTGCGCGCTGATGAATACTCCCTGACAAGGACGGACCCAGGTTGAGCTCGTAAAATGGCGCTGTGTAAAAAGCCCTATTTATAGAATTGACTGCTTTATAAATTACTAGCGACCTGCCCCGGCTTTGCATGGGGGGCAAAAAGGTTTCCGTTGAAATAGCTAGGTAGGTATATTAATTCCGTGGAAAATTCCATTGGTAATATTTTTTACACCTTGGGTTACATTATTCGAGATTTTGTACGAAACCCTAAACTTTTTTAAAATCCAATATAGCCTATGTTACTCACGAAAAATGTAGCTTTCTAAAGGTGAAAGAATTTTTTAAATCAGCCCAGTGGTTTATGACCCTATTCATTACAAACATGGACACACAAGTATGAAACTATCCTCTTTATAATATTAGTATAGATATAGATAGAAACTGTAAACGTAAAGTGAAGTAAATCAATACCTGAACGAGCTGGTCATTGGTACTTCGTAGATAATTATTTAAAGGGTTTAATAAGTTTTTCATAAATGTACAGATGCTGTGACTGCATACCAAACTGTGTTAGTAAGTATTAATGTTATGGGTTTTGAGCGTCTTAGGTAGACATATGTATATTCGTACCAACTTGTAGTCAATTACATGTTAAAGTTAAGGGTAAATGTTTTGTTGTAAGTACATATTTTTTCTTTTTTCCTCTGTTTTTCTCCAAGGATGATTTATTGAAGAATCCTTGTAAAATAAATAATACACATAAAATAAATCCACAAAACAAATCCAAATAAAATAAGATAGATAAAATATTATGTTTAAACTTAATCTTTCGTAAGCAAACTCATTATTAGATTATTAGCTTAAATATAGAAAAATAATACTAGTAACATAATAACAATAATGATAATCTTTATTGTACGCTGAAATTTAATAATTTTGAAATGTTATCCTGGAACCACGGCTGGAGTCGAAAAACCCCAGGTCTTGGATGTTTACACGTTTGTGATGTCGCTGTTTCTGGTTACCACGGCACAGAGTATCCTAGTGTGGGGCCAGAAGCAATGTATGTGTCTGTATGTAAATGTTTATGTTTATATTGCCCTTTGCTAATACATCCCCTATTTGGTCGAAGTATGTCAGCCTGGGGCGTCTTTTAATGGCCCTTTCACTCAAATTTGCTCGATTTATTTCCTTTATTTCTCTCCACACTTCACTAAATCATTAGCGTAATTTCTGATATAATATAGGGTAAACCATAGTATTGCTGGCACCCACCTAGTCATTGGCACAGTGAGTTTTAAACACAAATATTAAGAATTAAAATTGCTTAAAGGGAATTATGGTAGTTTTTTATAATTAGTATTTTTAAGTACAAAACAAACAAATGTCAATTACTGATATTATTAGTGACAATGTTTGTACCTGTAATGCCAATGACTGTAGTTTTGGAGACATTTTCAAATTATTATTATTTTTCTTAAATAAAACTATGACAACAAGCAAGAATTATTTTTTATTTCCAACCTATATTCATATTCTAACGAATAAAAATGGTTAATAGTGATTGAATATGAATTTGAATGCTTAGGAAGCAAATTAAGCTAAGGTTTTGCTTAAGGTGCCAATCAATGTATAGTTTACCCTATCGCTCATGATTGTACCGCAATTTGGAACACAATACAGTCGGGTCTAGAGGGCTGCCAGGCAGCTAATAACGACTACAGATACGATGTAGTAGTCGCTCTATATCACGATAATCACAAGCGCCGAGTAGTTCAAACACTGGCACAGTTTCAGATTAGATCGCACACGATCGAGTTAGATTGACCTAGGGGCTTAGACCCGTCGGGACAGGTGAATGACTCGAGTCAGGCCACAAAAATACAATGACAGAGTTGTGGTAGCGTTTTAGTACAATGCTGGGGCCTTTCACGCACCTTCCACGCAAGCTTTACGCCTCTGAACTGTATTTCAGAAAGTACTGTCCTTTTTCGTTGCTCTCTGAACGTAATCAATAAGAATGCGCTTTTTATTTTATGTTCTATACCTAACTAAAAAATGTAAATAATAATTTTTTTAAGACCTTTTTTTTTTTGCTCGTGTCTCACGGCTGGGCACAGGCCTCCCCTCCTTTCTTCCAACTCTCTCTGTCTCCAGCCACCTCGCACCATCCCATACAATTTGAAGACTTGTTTTAATAATGTGGCTACAAGCTAATATTTATATTAATTTCATTATTTTTTAATTATGTATAACATTTTATAAATTTTAATCATGAACGATGCTAAATAACATGAATTAGATAATATTTATTATGAACTAACTATAAATAAAAAATAATAATAAACTAAAATAAATAAATAAGTGCCCCAGGTGACTGTCCCGCGGCAATGAGCCCAGAATGCTGGCGACGTTGCTTCTTTGGATGGCCAGGCTTATCCTTTGGCCGAGGTACGCGCCAGCTCTCTGGTCTCCCAATGCGTCAATTAGGCGCGCCGCTAGGTCTTCATTTCATATTGTATGTACTTCTACTCTACATCATTATTAATGGTGAAACTAACAACTCCGAGGATCTTAGAGTAAAAAAAACAAATTCAACTTTTTTTATTAGATACCGCAGTAACGCAATTATCGAAAATAATATAAAAGTACATGTTTCGAGTCAGAAATGATGAGGTCCGTAGACGAACGAAAGTCGTCGACATGGCCCAGCGGATTAGTAAGTTGAAGTGGCAGTGGGCGGGGCACATAGCACACAGAACTGATGGCCGATGGGGCCGAAAAGTTCTCGAATGGAGACCACATATCGGCAAGCGCAGCGTAGGACAACCAGCCACAAGATGGACAGACGATCTCATCCAAGTGGCAGGAAGACGCTGGATGCAAGCCGCTTCCAACCGGTCTTTTTGGAAATCCTTCATCATCATCATCATCAACCCATCATGTCCCCACCGAGGGGCACGGGTCTCTTCCCTGAGGAAGGTATAGGCCATACTCCACCACGGGGGCCAAGTCCGGATTGGTGGAGGCTTGTGAGACTAGTGGCTGGTCTTACTGTCAGAAGTTTTCAAGCCGCCCTAAGGCCTCTGACTTGGCTTAACGACTGCCATCTATCGACGGCAGCCGGCACCAACTGCTTAACGTGCCTTGCGAAGCACGGAACCGCTCGGAAAAATTCGTCGAAAAAAAATCCTGCTATGCCGTCCTTAGTCTAATCTAGGGAATACCCTGCACCTGTACTGGGAACAAGACAGAGCTCTAGCAGGTACAAAGGCAGTTGAGCTAAAGTTGTGTTAGCTCAGGTCGAGGTGTCGAACTTCGCCCGCTGGCACAATGGGCTACTGCGGCCGCGCCGTGTGCCGTTCACCCTAACCGGGATTGGAAACTCGCTACATCACCTTTACTGCTTAACACACACTTACGGCTAGTTTCTGAATTGAGAATGGGCTATTTGCCCTAAAAATCTAATAAGTCCTTCTTTTAGATTATCCCAAAATAAGGGACACGTATTTTTTTTTGTAAATTAGACCAAACATGACAAAGATATAGCCCATTAAAGTTACGTATGACGTCACGCCGTGCTGCATTTTTTAGCACGGAGAGACGTCACACGTAACTTTAATGGGCTATATCTTTGTTATTTTTTGTTTAATCGAAAAAAGAAAAAAAAAACGTGTCCAATATTTTTTTATAATCTAAAATACGGACTAAATATAATTTAATTATTTTGACCCTGGAATTACGCTAAGTAACTACTGAACTTAATTTCATTTCATTTAATTTACGATGCAAGCTTAATTTATGTAAGCGCTGTGCTCACCTATAAGTGGTATACATAAATACACGTAATTTTATCTTACTGTAACAGTATTATTTCCTGGAGGAGCTGGCAGGATTGAACTCCCCCTTTGGATGTTACCTTCCTATACGCAAAATAAGCTCACTTGTAGTCGAGTTGCGGAAACCCAAATAGTCACCAATACCAATACCAACAGTATTATACATACTAATTATATGCGTCCGCGCGACCGAGCGGCCCGGCCGCTACACCAAGGCGACCGTATCCAAGCAGTTAATATTGAAATGTATGGTGCCTAACTCACTTGACGACGGTCTGGCAACGTCGCCATTCAATAGGTACAATCTGCTTGGATACGTAGCTGGCGACGTCGCCATGGCATCCTAGTGAGGAAGGGCACTTATCCTGTGGGTACGGTACTTGAAAAACATCAGCTTTTCCAAAAAACATCAGCTTTCTCAACTGTTGCAGACACATCGCTTTTTTCACTGCTCTCAGACTCCCAAAAAAGTCCATGAACATTTGATTGACCTAATACACTGTCAGGAACAAAGCTGGCGGAAAACTCGACGAAATTCGCGAAAGTCATTAAATTTTTGCGCCCATTCATAACTTCGGCCCGAGTTCGGCCAACTGCGTGTTTCGCATTTTGAAATCTCTTCCTCTCAGTATGAGGGGGTCTACTGCTAATCATGGAGACAGTACTATTATACACCGTATATTTTAGATGCTTTGAAAACCATAGCAATTTTGGAACTGAAACTTTCGTAAGCACTGCACTACACATTATAGATTGTTTTACGGACACACTTAGGCCCTTTCTGCACTGCTCCGGTCCGGCGTCGGAACCGGAATCAGTCATGAGAAAAATATCGGATGCCAGATTATGCTTCTCCACTTCATCCGATTATAATCGGCAATGTACGTGACGTAGTGCTTTATTAAAATTCCTCGGTTTTTCTATTCGAGGCAGGGGACGTTTTCCACACATTCTATTAATGTAAATAAAATAGTATGGGAACATTTTCGGGTTGTAGGCGCGGTGCAAAAACGTGTATTGTTTTTTATCGTCGATCACTTCGGCCCGGTAAAATACCAGTCTGATGTAGCAAATTATCGCACCGTCAAAAACCGGATGCCGGAGTAGTGGAGAAGCTTACTAGTATTCTTGTGTGTTTCTAAATCGGACCGGTAATTAACGTTTGCCGGACCGGAGAAGTGGAGAAAAGCTCTTACTAATTCTGTTGATAGAGTCTGACCAGGTTTCGCTTTGATTTGCAAAGCTTAACCATGGTGAAAAGAGACGGAGCTCGCGTCGTCGGTTGCTCGTATCTGCTCACCATTAAGCTTTGTGAATCATAGCGAAACCTGGTCGGACTCTTTCGACTGAATTCAAGGAAGTGTATCCGTAAAACAATCTATACATCGGAACATTTTTTTAAGCGAAAGCACGTAAGGTGACTTTCACTGAATGGTACAATATTGACTTGTTTTTACAATTAGTGGGCGACTGGTGCTGAACTTGACAAATAGTCTGTGTTTCAGCATTCATATTCCCTTTCATCGTGTCTAAAGATTTTTTGTACCGATTTTTGAAGCCATTACAAGCACAGTAAGATCTGTTCAAAAATAAACAAAAAAGGATGAATTTTAAAACAAAGCACGACAAAAAAAAGTCACTAAGACGCAGTAGTTTTTATGTCTCATTTTCATTATTGCGTGTACCTTCTTTCTCGACTTGTATAAATTGAGTGCGTTGGAATAAGATGCAATCAGAGAGTTATGATTATAATGATGGAATAATAATTATTGCAGATGACTTTGCAGGGTAACAAATGGCAGTAGGTCCGCGAGAGGCTATTTGTCTGCGATGCAAATGAGCCAGAAGCCAAGTGTAATGTCATTAAGGCGACGTGCCACTTCCGCTAACTCCTGGCGCGGTGGCCAGTAACTGCCCCACTGACTGTGCTACTAAGCATGTCACTAACAGCGTCACTAGCCATGTCTTCGTCACTAACCGCGTCACTAACCATACAACCAACCGTAACAGTAATCATGCCACAAATCATGGCACTAATCGTGCCACTAGTTGTGTCACTAACCGTGTGGCTATACGGTGTGAGTTTATGTTTGTGTATGTATGCTTGAGAAAGTAGTATTGGTAGGTACTAAACATCAAAATTTTAAACGTCATAAACATTATAAAACTGACTCAATTCACTAATTGCTAACTCAACCTTGAGACATCGTGCATATTTATAATATTTTTGTAATATCCACTAGTCTTACAAGCCTCCACCAATCCGGACTCGGCCCCCGTGGTGGAGTATGACCTATACCTTCCTCAGGGAAGAGCCCCTCGGTGGGGACATAATGGGTTGATGATGATGATGATCTGTCTAATATTTCCCACGTTAACAAATACAATCATTTGGGGTTCTTTTATTGATAAGTGAAATCGCAAGTAAAAATGACGTAAGGAGCTTTTACCGCACCCAGAAAAGCGCTCCGGAATAAATATTGGAATCAATTTTCCACCGTAATAATATAAATATGTAAAGCTAATACAAACGGCTAAGCCCTGAGGGCCCCGTAATAACGTATCACTGCCCTTTGCGTACTGACGGCAGAAAAATCTATCTACCGAAAAAGTTAGTAAGTAGCACACCTTGTAGTTTAGTGGACTGTATTATATGGGGCTGATAATAAATGAAATGAGACCTAATAAATGAAACCGATGTTAACTATTTTTAGACTACATATATTATAAAGAAAAACAAACCGTGTGCGGGAGCGGCAAAGCACTCAATTTAAACTAATGAGAACATCAGAACGTGAAACTATGTTGCCATAATAAAAGTGAGATAAAATAATGTATGGCGCGAACAACCTTGGTACGGGTTACTTCTAATTTTTCCATCTTACCATTTATACTGGAAAAGTTTTTATTAGTACCTACATTTTATTTAAAACTATTAGCAAATTACCTGTTTGTCCAGTGTTGTAAGTTGATTGAATGTCAATCTTTGAAAAACGAAAATTGTAGTAATCGTTTCTCGACCCTCACGATACAGGCTAGGCCTAGTGTTGGAATCACCGTTTTTTTTAACAGCCAGTATGTTGCAATCACTCACCTCTTTAATACTGTGTAAACGGTATTTGTAAACTTTATTTTATGCATTCAACCTTATCTCCATAAATTATTCTATTTCATTTTGTAAATAAACAATGTTTCCGACACATCTCTTGGATGACCCATTATGTCAATATTTAGGTACTACAACAGGCTTAAGTTTCTGTACTTTCTGTATGTCAATCACAAGTGCCTTAATCAATTCGGACCAAATTTATTACTTTATTTGATTGTAACAAACTTGACGACCTGAGATCCTGGGCTCGAATTCCACTTAAGGACTTCATACTGGATTAGTTTAAATGGCCTGAGTACTAGAACTAATATGGACTAGAACAATTTTTTTTAAATAAGAAGATTCTTGATATTACACCAGGAAAAATGGAACAAAAAATATTAAAAATAATATGTACGAGTAAAAAAGTATAAAATTAAATAAATATATTCTGGTAGTCATTTGAAGAAGAGCCATTGAATTTTTCGCTCCACTTTCTGTGCCGACCCTACCATGAACATCGCATTATATGTCACATGTTCAGGAAATTGTAAAGTACAAAATTGGAAGGTTGCTACTCAAATGGCGCCAAAACATTTGTGACAGAAAGACAATATTTTCTTTGCGTTTCTTTAAGCAGTTTACGTAATTCTGCTAATGTTGAATCGGAGATATTATTATTACTACATCCTACATCATCATCATCAACCTATTATGTCCTATCATCCGTTCATCGTGCGCTGCGTATCCTAACCTGCATTCAAGAAGACTTAATGCTTGCAAGTGACAAATGCAGTCAGCGTCGCAAGTTCTAAGCCGCAACTGTCAAAAGACAAAAAAAAACTATAATCTGTATTCCAGATACGCTTACTAGACTTTTGTCGGGAAAGTAGTAAAATGACAGTTACATGACTGCCTTGATTTTATTTCATTGCCGCTCAAAGACAACGCACAATTGTAGGCGTCAATGGAATTAAAAAATATGTCACGTGACCCGACAATGTAACTGTAATTGAATTATAATGCACTAATAGAATCAAGGCCAAGTATTCGCTCTGATTCGCAGAGCTTAACCACGGTGAGCAGAGACGGAGCTCGCGTCGTCGGTTGCTCATCTCTGAAACCACAAAAAAATACCTTTTCCCATCAACATGCTAAAAAGAAGAAGACAATCATAAACTCACGCCTGTATTCCAAAGGGGTCGGTAGAGACCAGGAACTGCCACTTGCCACGATCTTACCCAACCCGCGCTTAGATGATGTTTCATCTACCCTTACTTTAATTAGGTTTAGTTTTAAGTTATTTAGGTGAGTCAAAAATCAGCGCCGTCAGAAGGCGTGAAACCCACGCCGGTCTGACGGCCCGCGCTGAGCACTATATATTTTTGCTGCCAACTGTTTAGCAGGCTGTTCTCATTGGTCACTGTTTTTTTTATAAACCTTATAGAAAGTGCCAATGAGACTGTAAATTGTTACCAAGCTAAGATTAGCTCATAGATATATTTACCTAAGTTTATTTATTGTTGGTGGCAATAAAATCTTTTTTACTTACTTTTACTTACGATCTTGACAAATGTCTTTCCCTTCGTCACTCGTAGCGTGCAATGACTCACGTTGGTTTCGCGCTAAAATGTATTTAAAAACTAGGATTTTTGTAAATCCATACAATGTGGCACTTCTGTGATCTGTGCAGGAGTACCTACCGACCGCTACACAGGCCCACCCGCCCCAGGGTCGGAGGTTATTAAATTTATACAATTTCACGGCACATTTTTTCGCGGCTTAATTCTCGGGGATGTTATAAATTTATTCAGATCCATCCCTCGAACGATGTTAGTCAGTTACGGAATAATTTCGCACCGACCGGGTCGGGTGCGTCCTAACTGGGCCTAGATTCTGTTAATGAATTGCAGTACAATTACAATTGTATGAACGTGGCGATTTAGTTTCATCGCCGCTTCAAGTCCACGCGCGCGCGCTTCCGAACCTTCTAGGCATCAATGATATGAAAAAAAAACTCGTCACGTGGCCCGACCGTGCATCTTTCATCGTACTATAATGCACTAATAGAATCGAGACCCTAGGAGTCTCAAATGTAATGGCTTGCAACTGTTAAGATGTTGGTTTTGATGAAATCTCTTAGCGAGTCCCTACTACCTAGCTTATAAATAAACGCTCTCTTCTGCAAGATGAAGGTAGTCTCAGTGTCTGCTGCCCGGCCCCACATTAGTACTCCTGTACTATAGGACATAATACTATGGAAGCAACGAAAATAAACAAGCCTAGCAGTTGCAACGTCAGTAAGTTCCCTAATTCATTTTACTGCATATGCTGCGGAGCTAAGTCTGAGTGCTAATCTTACAATATGTGGACCCCATTGTAGTTTGGCATCGATTGTGATGACATGACATTTTGACATTGACATTTGACATTTACACACAGGCACATACATTGCTTCTGGCCCCACACTAGGATACCCTGTGTCGTGGGAACCAGAAACAGCGACGTCACAAACATGTAAACATCCAAGACCTGGGTTTTTTTATGTCCCCAGCCGGGATTCGAACCCGGGACCTCTCGCATGGTAGTCAGATGCGCTAATCGCTGCGCCACAGAGGTCGTTAGACGTGATGCTCAGTGATGCCCAGAAATACGTGGTCTACGTTACCTTTGATCCCCATCGACGAGAACCAATTCTCTAGCAGAATACACTTCAACGTGCTTATTTTATGGGCTATGGCAATCACAAGTTTGGACCCTCTGTCTAAGAAGTATTCATCATCAACCCATTTTGTCCCCACCGAGAGGCACTGGTCTCTTCTCTGAGGAATGTATAGTCCATACACCACCACGGGGGCCAAGTCAGGATTGGTGGAAGCTTGTAAGACTAGTGGCTGGTCTTACTGTCTGAAGTTTTCGAGCCGCCCTAAGGCCTCTGACTTGGCTTAACCACTGCCATGTATCGACGGCAGCCGGCACCAACTGCTTAAGGTGCCTTGCGAAGCTCGGAACCGCTCGGAAAAATGCCACTAGCCTTAGTCATAGACGGTCACCCATCCATGGACTAAACGCGCCGTATGTTGCTTAACCTTAGTGATCGTTTAAGATCACTCAGGCAGCCGGGGCTACGAGCGATTCTAAGCAGTATTGCTGTGTAAATAATCTAGTAAAGATTAATGTTATGTACAACATGATCCATCGCCGCTTAGGGCCTTGCCATTAAGATAGCATTTTCGTTACCCAGGCGGTCGGGCTTTTGACCTAGATGTATATATTTTATTCCATCCCGCCCTGATTGGATTTCTATCTATACAGGGTTATTTTTTGCAAAAAAAAAAGTCAAAACGTGTCTATTAAAAATAGGGCAGAAGCTTATATTAAGACCGACTTGCTTCTTTATTCTTTCTACAAGAATAAGAGTTTTAAGAGGTCTGGTCGTTACTAAGATAATTATTTAGCCAATAACAAAATAATATCCCCATATTTGGTCAAAGTATGTCTGTCTGGGGCGTCCATTACCTAGTTTGGCTTTCCACTCACATTTGCTCGATATAATTTGCTTCGTCATTCTTTCTTCCTCCATCTTCTCCGCATGTCCAAAACAACGCAACGTTCCTTTCTCATTTCTTGTCACTACATCCTCTTTCAGTCCACAACGTTCTCTAATCACACTATTGCTTATTCTGTCATTCAAAGCAACACCACACATATTTCTTTAAAATATATAATTAACTAATTAAGCAATCAAATTTTAAATCAGTTCAATTTAACTTGTCAAATCAAATCAAATCAAAATATTTATTGCACCATAATGTAAAATAAGGTCTTAAGTAACTTGTCACGTTGGGACCTAATAAAATCAGCAAAAAGTGGGCCCAGTTCTTTTCAGTTCTTAGAGAATATTGAATATTGAGTTCTAGTCTGCCTACCCCCTCGGGGATAACGCGCGTGAGTTTATTTATTTATTTTTCATTTTAAATTGTTCTTATTTATTTCACTCGATATATTTGCTTCGTCAGTGTTTCTTTCTTCTTAATAATTGTTACTTTGATCTTCATCATCATCAACCCAGCCCCCACCGAGGGCCACGGGTCTCTTTCCTGAGGAAGGTATAGGCATACTCCACCACAGGGGCCAAGTCCGGATCGGTGGAGGCTTGTAAGACTAGTGGCTGGTGTCAGAAGTTTTCGAGCCACTCTAAGGCCTCTGACTCAATCTGTCTGTCTTAGTTTAAAGTTAAGGACTAATAACAATATTTTTGCCTTCGTAATTTTTTTTTTTTTTTTGGACCCCTGTATACCAACAGTGTAGGAAGACGCGTGCTGAGGACTCTGAGAGCCTGTTTAGTCGCAGTTTCCTCGGGAACGGCGGGATTATCACACATTTGCTTTGCCCCGACTCTGCGCGGGATCGGGATTAGGGATGGGTGTTCGAGAATGTTCTCATATGTCGAGAACTTAAAATTGGAAAAAGTCAGGATTACCTATCTTTACTGAAATTATTACAGTAAATTTGGTTTATTTGCGGGTAACAGTAAATAAATGAGCGGATTTATTGAATACAATATACGCAGAACTGACGGCCGATAGGGCCGAAAAGTTCTGGAATGGAGACCACACATCGGCAAGCGCAGCGTAGGACGACCAGCCACAAGATGGACAGACGATCTCATCCAAGTGGCAGGGAGACGCTGGATGCAAGCCGCTTCCAACCAGTCTTTTTGGAAATCCATGGAGGAGGCCTATGTCCAGCAGTGGACTTCTTGTGGATAATGCAGACCCATCTTTATTGAAATTACTTTAGTATTACTACAGTAAATAAATGAGCGGAATTTATTGAATAATAGATGAAAACCCAGCTTTGCTCGGGTCATCATTTCCTATGTATCGATATTTAACGAGTAGATTTTTTTTTTTGGAAGTGGGACCGATAGATTTTGGTTAGCTTAAGTTTTAGTTATAAGCTTTCAGGCATCCGCTGAAAACCAGCGCCGTATCTCTGCTGCGGCATTAAGCTGAGCGGAAACCTTTTTGGTACTGTTATATTTATTTTAAGTTGTATTAATTTTTCCCTGTATAAGTACCAAATAAAGAATTTCTATTCTATTCTATTAGAATTTCTCTTAGATCATAGGTATTTAGGGCCAGTTTCTGAATTGAGAATTTCACCTAGTAAATACTTAAATAACTTTCTGTCACGCTCTTTTCTGAGAAATTTTACGAGACAAGACTATAGTTATTTACTTAGTAAAATTCTCAATTCAGAAATTGGCCCTTACCCAAATAACTATCACGGCTCTGTCTCAAAATCAAAGAACCTGGACTAAGCTCTTAGGAGGTCACAATGTATAACAGAATATAAACCTGTGACACCTGGACGCGGGATGACGTGACACCAACATCTCATTGATAACTTCCACACAACACAATCACTTGACCTGGCCCCAAACTAGGATACCCTGTAACGAGCTTGTGATACTTCGCCTTCAAACCTGTTTATTAGTTTTATATTTAGGCTATTTACTTTTAAATCTTTCGATTCCGTTTTCAATTTTCAAATTCAAATTATTTATATTTTGTTCGTAGTTCACTTTATTTGTCATGGCATCGCCTGGGTCATTTCGATTTCAAGTCTTAGAAGAGACAGCACGCCCAGTGCCTCCAGCTTTACTACATATTTTTATTGATTATTTAAAGTGAATTAGTGAACCAGTGCAAGTTAAATTCAGTATTCAGTGAATGTTATCTAATCCTGAAGTTTCTGTACTCCAAAACCTTATCTTCAACGAGGCACAATCGTAAGTGTTGCGTGTTATTTTTTACGTAGCTCTCTGTAAGCGTTGTGTTAAGTTTAGTTTTAAAAATGTACCTTTTGTCATCAGGTGCCTCTACTTTTTAACAATAACAGAAGTCCCAACACCCAATGAAGTCTCCTTATTTCTCCATCCGCTGAGTTTCCTGGGCTTGTTACGTGACAACCCTGTGCTATGGTAACCAGGCAAGGACATTTCGACTTAGTGGGGTTTTCATCTAGGGGGGCATTATGTATGATGTATTCGGAACATATTGTAATTCGAATCGGAATGTTACGTAGAAAGTTTAAGGATTATGTTGACTACACTAAGAGATTTATTTGTCAGTCGAAGTCAAGCCAATAAAAGCATCACAAAAGCCCGCGGGCATTCCGACATCCTCCCGCCAATCTTAAGGCCTCTAAGGATCTTTCAGCGGTACAAAGAACAAGTTTCCCGACTCACACACGCCTTTGTACGTCTGTCCGTTTGTCGACTCCGCTGTTGTTAACCCGTAAATAGTTTGCGGAAACTATGTGCTCTATTAATAGCGGGGGCGGGCCGCACTTCCGGTATTGAGATTGCTTTGAATAAATACCTTCCGGTATTGAGATTGCCTTAGAGCCATCGCAAACAGGGCGACTCGTCGCCGCGTCAGACGCGACGTTGTAATTTGCTTCTGGCTCCTTGGTGTCGCGACTCCGCGACTCTGACGCCAAGTGTGCGGCGATTCGAACAAAATATATGAAAATTGACGGCCGTAGCCTGTCGTCGCGTCTAGTCGCCGAGCTGTCGCCTGTCGCGTGTCGCTAGTGCGCGCCTAGGCTTTAATAGATAACTTCCGGTATCGAGGTCGGCTTGGTAAATAAATAATACGAGTAGTTGGTAATGAATTTTGAAGCGGAATAGGTTTGTCAGAGTAGTGGCAAGTAGTGGCTGGTCTTGAGTTATACTTACTCCTGCGGAATTGAGGTATGAGTTTTTTCTCATTCGCACTCTGAAAGACAAAACCCATTGTCACTGCCGTTTGCCCTAATCAACTTTTGTTACATAAATTCTTTATTGCATCAAGTTAATATTATAATTTGTGTATAATGAGTGGTTGTCTGCTACCATAGCTAGACTCACCAGTACTCTGTATTTATGGTCAGCAGGCCCGTGGCTTATAAGAAGTTAAGATAAGATAAGATAGTGACAATGAAAGTAAAATGTGTGTGTGTGTATTATTCAAGCTACATAGGTAATAGCAATAACTTAAACATAAACATTTACATAAAGGCACAGACATTGCTTCTGGCCCCACACTAGGGTACCCTGTGTCGTGGCAACAAGAAACAGCGACATCACAAACATGTACAAACAACACCTGGGGTTTTTTTTGTCCTCAGCCGGGGTTCGAACCCGGGTTCTCTCGTATAGTCTCGGCTAACCGCTGCGCCATCGAGGTCGTCATGTCAGTTGGTGTGATATTTCAAAAAAGTAAAAGTAAAAAATGGTTTATTGCTCATAACTTAAAAGTAAATACATTTTCCGGCGGCACCCAAGTATGTAATGTTTCTGTTTCTAGTGTGATCATCAACATCATCATCATTGTCAGCCCACTCTGCCCACTGTTGGGTATAGGGCTTTTTTCTATCACCACACCTCGCGGTCTCTCGCCATTCGCATCCACGGGCCAACCTGTCATAATGTGTGACATTGCCTTTGTAATATTAGTAACCCATATGTCCGCACCGAGGGGCACGGGTCTCTTCCCTGAGGAAGGTATAGGCCATACTCCAACTCAGGGGCCGAGTCCGGATTGGTGAAGGCTTGTAAGACTAGTGGCTGGTCTTACTCTCAGAAGTTTTCAAACCGCCCTAAGGCTTCTGACTTGGTTTAACGACTGCCATATATCGACTGTAGCCGGCACTAACTGCTTAACGTGCCTTTCGAAGCACGGAGCCGCTCGGAAAATGCCACTAGTGTTAGTCTTAGATGGTTACCCATCCATGGACTGAACGCGCCATATGTTGCTTAACCTTAGTGATCGTTTAAGATCAGCCCAGGCTACGAGCGATTCGAACGAGTGAATGTGTGATGTTGCCTTTGTAATATTACGAGCATCACTTACACAAATCCACCTTAGATATTCGCTGTAAAGTAAACAGAGCAACGCGAGTGCCCTCGCGCCCGCTTCAAACTAGCGAAGTTTAGTTTTCAGATAATTTGTCTTCTCGGTTACGAAGCGAAGTTCCCGACTTTGGTGATGAATTAGTTGTATTGATTACTACACAGGTAGCGTTGTACCCTTTAGTGGCTACATCTGCTCGTGAGGTGTTTATTAAGTAGGGCTCTGTTTGTTCGAAGGTCTTGTAACGTCTGGGACAGAAATGGTTGGTTCAGAAGCCTGTGTACTTAATGAACGAATTTTCCGCAATGTAATACGCAATGTATGACATAGAAAGAGAATTTTCGCAAGATTTTAATCTGCCTGCAATAGACATCACCGAAGATCCTAGATTGAGTCAAATATATTATGTCACTAAGACTTTACTGTCTAGTTTCTAGTCGCCTAGTGTATTGAGAACTGTCTTATATCAATTGAATTAATCCAAATTTCCTGGAAGAAAAAAGCCAAATTCGTGTCGAAGGAAACGTTAGCCGGGTACATTCCTGTCGCTCCTATTTAGTTGATCCCCACATGGTGTCAACATTATTTATTGCGCGATGCGTGAAAATAATCTGTTAAAGTTGGTGGACTCTTTAAAAGTAATTATGTTCTCTATCAAACCAATAATATTTTTCAATTGATTCACTCAAAGAGTTACAGGAATACTTTTACAAACATTTTGAATTGCTTATTCTTGTGTAATGGTTTTTAATAATCTCAAGGTTGCTCTTACGTATATCACGTATACATATAAGGTGTATTGCATGATTTTAAGCGAAGATAGTTTCACGTGACTAAGTTAAAAACCAACATATAGAGTGTGTGCTAATGACCACACTACAAAATTTCTGCGTCATGGACTGATCTGAGCTGAGTTTACCTAAATCAGCGTCACTGATCTGAGTATAACAATATCAATTTCATTCACTTTTCATACTTACTTACATGCCTGCCAACGGGCCGAAGCCGTTAAGACGCTTCTTCGCTTCGACACTGAAGGTCGTCGTACATTTGTAGAAAAAAAGCCTCAGTCCGGGCGTATATTATGTCTGTGATATCCTTGCATCGTTACCATAGCACAGGGTATCCTAGTTTGGTCAAGTGATTATGTCATGTGAAAGTTATTATTTTTAATTATTATAAATTACATTACAAATTAAGGCTTACATAGCCTTTAAATCAAAATTAAATAAACATAATTACTTACATAAAGGCACATACATTGCTTCTGGCCCCACACTAAATGATTTTTTGTATTTGAATCCCTCAATTAACTAACTCCTCAGCCACTAGCGCCATGAAAATGGATCGGACGGGAACGAACCGTTCGCAGAACAATGCGCCCCCGGCAAAGACTAACTAACCAGTGTTATCCGGATTGTTTCCCTTACTGCTGAAATGGATAGTCCGCAGGATCACTACTAATTGTGTACCAGCCGACTGGAGCGAGAGACATTGCCCTTTCCTAGATGCATTTCGAAGTCAAATTCGAAGTTATGCTTCTCGTAGAGAATGTATAGCCTATAGTAGAAGTTACGGGATGGTTCTCCCAGAATTTCTGAGGATAATGGGTGCGTGATTCAAAATTGCTGAAGGTGATAGTTTTTTCTTATGTTACCTACATATATACGTCCTACAGTTACTTATGAAATAATTTATTCCGACATATTTTCATAAGTAACTCTAAAAGAAGAAAACTATTGGATTATATCAGTTGGCATCGATTAACAAATTGAACTTTGTTAACAAATTCAATTGGGGGTTTCAATATAAACACGATTATAATTATGTACATGTTTTAAATTTTATACCGGCTCTTCCACTCACATTCGCTCGCCACATTTGCTTCGTCAGTCTTTCTTCCTTCACCCATGTCTAAACTTCCACATGTCTAAACCAACGCAACATTCCTTTCTCAATTCTAGTCACTACATCCTCTTTCAGTACACAATTTGTTTACGTACTATACAGTAACACGTTTGAATTGTTATTTGATGCATGCCATCATCATCATCATTCAGCCACAAGAAGTCCACTGCTGGAAACAGGGCTCCTCCATGGATTTCCAAAAAGACCGGTTGGAAGCGGCTTGCATCCAGCGTCTTCCCGCCACGTGGATGAGATCGTCTGTCCATCTTGTGGCTGGTCGTCCTACGCTGCGCTTGCCGATGTGTGTTCTCCCTTCGAGAACTTTTCAGCCCCATCGGCAATCAGTGGGGAAAGGCTTATGTTATTATTATTACCAGCAACATTTACACTATCAACGTCATTGTCTGAAGAAACTGAGCCGGTATCCTCCCTTGGGGACGTGGCCGCGCGCGTCCACCCTGACCGCCTTCCCAGGTTCGGTTCCCGTCGTACAAACGTCGCTTCTTCTTATAAATTGCGGTCTCCCAACTGGGGCTGTTAATCACAACAGAATAGGGACACATGGAAGGCCGGTCTCAGGTTCGAAATGAATTCAAATTCAAATTTGAATTTAATTCTCCCTTAAATTCTAAATGTAGCTTCCCAGTTTTAGCAGCCGCAACCAATTAGCCTATATTCGTCGAGATATAAGATTTTTATTTGCGTCAAATATGGTACGTTTCAGATGTTATAATTAAATAGTTTTTCGAACATATTTTACCAACTCTAGGCGTGCAAATATTCAGAATTTCTATAGTTAATTTATTTTTACAAATCATGATTCAAATGAAATTAAACGATAAATACGTAAAATAATTTTATTTTATGACAGTGACAAGTCAATAAAATGTCATTGGGATGTGAAATTATAAATAATGTCAATGAAATGAATGAGTTTTCTACCATGTCAATTTTAATTTATATATTTTTTGTTTCATAATTCATAACTTTATTGCGACCATTTAGATGTTTAGATACCTATAACATTTACGGCCTTACTAATAAAGGTTATGAGCTGTGTATACAGCCGTTATGCGAGGTCTGACAAACTGGTTATTTGTACGCTAAATGCGATTAAACCAGTATAAATTGATATACCTACGTCAAATAGTTATTTAGAGTTTATAACTTATTATTAGTAAGGCCGTTAGGGTTCGCTTTCCCGTGTCAAGAAATTAATTTACATTGAAAAACATTTTTCAAGTAGCCATTTGTGTAGCTTCCTTCTGAATGGATTCAATGGCGTGCATTTTAGTGTTTCGCGAAGTTTATTCGTCCACCCTGGTCTAAGCCTCCTCAAGGCACGCCCTTTTTTCCAGCCTCTGATAGCAAATCGCCAATCTGTCGATCTAGCGAATTGCCTCAAATCGTCGGCCCTACGTTGCGTCTTCTTCAGAACTGCTCTACCCCATTACCATAGGACAGGGTATCCTAGTTTAAGACCAGGTCAAATGATTGCATCTTTAACCTGTTACATTAATTTGTACCCCGTGCATATTTGACGACCTCTGAGGCGCAGCGGTTAGCCCATTCAAGAGGTCCCGGGTTCGAATCCCGGCTGGGGACAAAAAAAAAAGGTCTTGGATGTTCACGTGCTTGTGATGTCGCTGTTTCTAATTTCCACGACAGGGTATCCTAACGTGGGGCCAGAAGCAATGTATGTGCCTGTATTTAAATGCTTATGTTTTATGTTTATTCTATCCTGGTTCGTGCCCCAGGCGTATTGGCAATCATCATCATCAACCCATTATGTCCCCACCGGGTGCACGGGTCTCTTCCCTGAGGAAGGTATAGGCCATACTCCACCACGGGGGCCAAGTCCGGTTTCGTGGAGGCTTGTAAGACTAGTGGCTGGTCTTACTGTCAGAAGTTTTCAAGGCGCCCTAAGGCCTCTGACTTGGCTTAACGACTGCCATCTGTCGACGGCAGCCGGCACCAACTGCTTAACGTGCCTTGCAAAGCACGGAACCGTTCGGAAAAATCCCACTAGCGTTAGTCATAGACGGTGATCCATCCATGGACTGAACGCGCCGTATGTTGCTTAACCTTAGTGATCGTTTAAGATCACTCAGGCAGCCCAGGCTACGAGCGATTCCGCGATATTGGCAATATTCCCTTCTATTAGCAAGCGGTCCTTCTGCACCTAGTTCATCGCTGAGCTAACCCGAAGATTTGCTGGCGCAGGCAGTGTGGATGCGCGACGCGGCGGGCGCCTTTAATAAGTTTTACTTTCCGCTTATCTGTAGAGTTACGCCCAGATACGATTCTGCAGATGATACTGTTGCATACAAACGTAGGCTATATACATTTGTTTGTCGTAATGTACTTCTGCGAATTTGTAGGAGCCACACACGCCAACGGTTAAGGGAAAAAATCTTTAAGAAGCCCACGGCTTGGTATTTTTAATGCAAGTTTATTGCATAATCTATATAAATAACATTCAAAGTCCTGACTGACTGATTCATGCACTCATCAACGCCCAGTCCAAGCAGTTTGACCTTGGAAGCTGAAATTTTGCACAGAGGATCTATATATAATTTAGGCAAGGATTATGAACGGATTTTTTTAAATTCAACCCCGGAGGCGAAAAGGGTGGCCAATATTTGTGTGGGAGGTATAAAAAATGTTAGTCTGATTTTCTTGAAACTTAAAATAAATACTCTTCAACACAATTGATTGAACACCTGTTTCGCCGTTTTTCTAAATTTAACCCTTAAAGGAGTGAACGGGGTTGCCAAATTTTAAACTAAAGTCCACGCGGACGGAGTCGCGGGCGAAAGCTATCACAGATATGAGTCTATGCTCTTCTTAGGCATTAAATAAAAAAATATAAAAAACTCACGCCCGTTATCCCCAAGGGGGTAGGCAGAGGCACCAATCGCTAGAACTGGGTCTACAGGTATGAAATAAGTCTCCGCTTTTCTATAGGTATTTGTCGGCGGAAAGATCTCTCGCCATCGAAGTTTTATTTTAAAGATTTATGAATTTAATTTAATTTTATTCGAATCGCTCATAGCCCCGGCTGCCTGAGTGATCTTAAACGATCACGAAGGTTAAACAACATAGGGCGCGTTCAGTGCATAGATGGGTGACCGTCTGTGACTAACGCTAGTGGCATTTTTCCGAGCGGTTCCGTGCTTCGCAAGGCACATAGAGCAGTCGGTGCCGGCTGCCGTCGATAAATGGCAGTCGTTAAGCCAAGTCAGAGTCCTTAGGGCAGCTTGAAAACCTCCGACTGTAAGACCAGCCACTACTCTTACAAGCCTCCACCAATCCGGACTTGGCCCCCGCGGTGGAGTTGGGCCTATACCTTCCTCAGGGAAGAGACCCGTGCCCCTCGGTGGGGACATAATGGGTTGATGATGAATGAATTAGGATAAGTTAAGATTTATTTTTCATCAAAATCAGAGATACACAGCTATGGTACAATAACATAATAATGTTCTGTAAAATGTACTCTACATGTTATGTAGAGTACATTGGACATTATTTTCATTTCATTTAAATTGTGATTAAAATGACTAACAAGTTTTTATGTTGCAGGTATGTTTACAGTGGTGGCGTTGGATTTGAAGGTTCAGTAATACTTTGGTTGAAAATATAACACATTAGCATAGGGCAAGTTAAAAAGGGCCCGGTCAATGAAGCGAAAGTGATCTGTCAGGATCGTGGCAGGTGGCAGTCCCTAGACTCTGCCTACCCCTCTTGGCTACAGGCGTGAGCTTATGTAAGTAAATTATAACAGGGTCTTTAATAATACTTTATTACGTGACCTTTAACAGATTATCATACATACATCACACATAAGCTCACGCCTTTATCCCACAGGGGTCGGGTTTAGAGGTTTCGGGTACTTTTTATTTTGCCCTTTGATAATACATCCTCTATTTGGTCGAAGATTATCAGTGGTCAGATATGCTAAAAGGAATTCTTGCGATTATTTTGTCTTTAGTCTACTTATAACTGACACACACTTTTATTTCCAGTAGGTATCTCATACATAAACATAAACATAAACATAACATGAAAAAAAATATATTTAAACCACTTTACACAATGTTACATAAAAAATGAGAAAGTTAAGAATTACTCCTACTCGTACTCCGTTCTGTCATAGTACATTCTTATTTTGACTCTTTCGAGTCTAAATGCTTAACCCGATAGAGTGAAAAGTTACGTAATATAAGGATAGGTTAATTTAGATAGAGCTGTGTGGAAATCATTAAAAAAAAGAGTCTATAAGCTTCCTTTGTTTTCTCATCGGGTTTGAATAAGTCTTTGAACTTGAATTAATTCTCGCAGTCAGCCAAAAGTATCTTTACTTCCTCCAGTAAACGCCTGACCTCGAACAATAACACCTAAACAAAGCACTAAAGTATCTCGTAAAAAGTAGGGGACTCAACTGTATAGTACAGTCGACAGCACGTCAACCTTCACAGTTTAGTTGCAAAGTCGCCCGTAATGCAATGGAGTAAAGTGCACGGGTGTATAGGATGATGTGCTGTTGACTCTTTACACTGAGGGAACAAAAATATCTGGGGATAATCCGGCCGAAGTGGGAGACACCTTAAGACGCGTTTAGACTTAGCGAACATTTAAGCTTTCCAACCTTGCATTTAACCCAAAGGTACTTTTGGTACCAAAAGTAATTTAGCACTGATTGGATTAGAATTAAATTATTATTGTTACTAATATAGTTTTTTAAGTCACCATTGTCACTAACATAATATGGGTTATAATGCCTGAAATAAAGAATTTTTATTTTTAATTAAAAGTATAATTAAATAAAGTATAGTCAAAAAGAAACAGGAGCCTCTAGTTAATTATATATTTAAACGTATTTTATATAATGTGACACTGATGTTACGAAGTCTTTATTACATTGTTCTTCGTGACCCCTATTTTGCTTATATTATGAATAAGTTTTATGTGTGACATCATTTTCTTCGATCAGCTGAAATTATTTTGATCATTGAACATTTCTTTTGAATTAAAATGTTAGACCGAGAGATAGTGACACAAATTACTTGGTCATTAGTAACAGTATGGCGGAGTCACTGTATGCGGGCGGCACTACACCGGGATTGAAAAGCACTAGTGAGGCATAAGTCCTACATTGGGTGTCAAATGGCCGGTGATGATGATAATGATGAATGTTATGCGAAGCACGCTGCTTTCTGACGTACAAGTAACACCTAGTTCGGGAGGCAGAGGCTACACCTAATTGTAACATGTATGTGTGACAAATAAAGTGACACCAAGTCTTGGATGTTTATATGTTTGTAATGTCACTCTTTCTGGTTCCCACGACACGGAGTGGGGCCAGAGGCAAAGTATGTGCATGTATGTGAATGTTTATTGTTTATTAATTGTAATAATCCAGTCAATCAGAAGTCTATGTAAATGTTTATGTTTTAATATTGTGCATTTTGTTTCGTTTCATTTTGTAACACTGTCGAGTGTAAACGCGCCTCCGACATAAATTCTAATTTGGATTACTTTATTTCGGCCGGCGAAGGGCTTCTCCTCCTCCAGGGAAATCCCTGTAATACGTAATTTTTCACGCCGAAAATGTTCCACTGGCCCTTAAGCACCGATCTTCTCTCAGAGAGAGAGATATAGAGAGAGATTTTTTTTTTTACGTAGCCTCTCGTGTGTCCCACTGCTAAGCAAAGGCCTTCCCTTCTGCTTTCCATCTCTCCCTGTCTCCAGCCACCCCGCACCATCCCGGTAAGAATGCATTTAGATCGTCCCGCCATCTTCGCCTTGGTCTGCCGCGACGTCGGTGGCCATTTTGCGGAACCCAGAGATTAAATTGAATTAACTTAGAAGATACGAGATGTTTCTCTGAGTATAACAAATATAAACATAAACAGAAACATTTACACACAAACAGAAGACAAAACAGAGACGAAAAACCCAGGTCTTGGATGTTTACATGTTTTGTCGCCGTCTCTGGTTCCCACGACACAGGGTATCCTGTATGGGGCCAGAAGCAATGTATGTGCCTGTATGTTTATTACTTATTAATTATAACAATCCAGTCAATCGAAAGTCTAATCCATTAAAGAATACTTTGAATCCCCTAACGCCTGCGCTTGTGAGGACCGAATGCTTGAAAGTGATGACGCAGGCAGCTTCGCATAGTTCAGGGGCACAACATCTTTGTAAAGACTTTTGCTATCGACGCCCTAAGAAGGATATTACAATACAATAAATATTACAATCGCTCGTAGCCTGGGCTGCCTGAGTGATCTTAAACAATCACTAAGGTTTAGCAACATACGGCGCGTTCAGTCCATGGATGGGACACCGTCTATGGCTAACGCTAGTTGGCATTTTTCCGAGCGGTTCCGTGCTTCGCAAGGCACGCTAAGCAGTTGGTGCCGGCTGCCGTCGATAGATGGCAGTCGTTAAGCTGAGTCAGGGGCCGTAGGGTGGCTTGAAAACTTCTGACAGTAAGAGCAGCCACTAGTATTACAAGCCTCCACCAACCGTGGTGGAGTATGGCCTATACCTTCCTCAGGGAAGAGACCCGTGCCCCTCGGTGGGGATATAATGGGTTGATGATTATGAAATATTACAATTACTACTTCTAAGGCATTCGATCTCGTGTCATATAATATTATATGGGACAAACTGGGCACTGAAACTGACTTGCCGAGGGAACTAACGAATGTGTTTAGATATTGGTATGAACACCAGCAGAACAGTGTCAGATGGGCGGGATCTAAACGGCATGCCTTTACTTTGTACCGAGTACTTTGAAAAGCTCCCAAATTGAAGCCGTTTCCAGTTCCAACGCAGTGAAGAAGTAACGTTACTGTCACCCTCAAATGTAGTACACATACAGACAAACGACCTTTTTGCACGAAACCTCCCAACCAACTAAACGCAGTATATTTGCCAATCGAAATTGAGCTCTAACACCAAGGTTTACGACCGAAATAGGTTCCAGATATTCGTTGGTCGCTCGCGGTCCTATACTCCGAGTGTCTATGAGTAACAAAGGCAACTTAAACACATCGCCAATCGAAGGTGAGCCCTAATGCGTACGAAATAGAGGCCTCGCCAGGGGCAAGGTTAATTTGGCGTTAGAGGGACCTATATTATAAGTGTCGGAGTGACTTACATCAATCTTGTGCGGATTAAAAGCTTCCTACGGACCCCACTTGCCCCCGAACTGTTTCGACATAGATTATGTATATGGATACGTTTGAATTGCTTTGAAACTATTTTGTAAACGCAATCTTTGTGCGACGTTTCTCATCATCAACCCATTATGACCCACCGAGGGGCACGGGTCTCTTCCCTGAGGAAGGTATAGGCCATACTTCCACGCGGGCCACCAGTCCGGATTGGTGGAGGCTTGTAAGACTAGCGACTCGTCTTACTGACAGAAGTTTTCAAGCTGCCCGCCCTAAGGCCTCTGACTTGGCTTAACGACTGCCATCTATCGACGGCAGCCGACACCAACTGCTTAACATGCCTTGTGAAGCACGGAACCGCTCGGAAAAATGCCACAAGCGTTAATCATAGACAGTCACCCATCCATGCACTAAACGCGCCCAATGTTGCTTAACATTTGTGATCGTTTAAGATCACTCAGGCAGCCGGGGCCACGAGCGATTATTATAACTATTAATTCTTTATTACACAATAGATAGTGTACAGACAAAAGGTGGGAAATGCCATTTGCCAAAATGCCAAAGAATATGCCATTCTAATGGCATTTTCTATTAGGGTTGCCAGACGTCAGTTATTTGACTTTTTGCGATTTTTCGGCTACGTAATAAACGAGTCCGAGTCTTTTTAGGAGTCTCTTAGAAGATGAAATCAACATGGTTTATTTTTTTAGTGCTACACCTGTTTGAAGAGCCTTCAAGTCTGTCCCAAAGCAGAGGTGCACATAAAGTCCGGTTTATAATGAAGCTTTTATTTTATCCTACTAAATAGTTTAGTTGTATTCCGAGTAAAATACGTTTCTACAAATTGTAAATTTGTGTGAATGCTTTGGGTGGCATTCTACAGTTTGTTTTTTTATTCAATGCAAAAAAAAATTGTCACGTTGACATCGCCATGCAATTCTTAGGCTGTCAATGTCTGAATGTTGCTATTACGTAAAAACCAAATAACCCCATTTTACCTCTAAGTTAAATTATGTATGCTACGCAGGTGTTTTTTTCTAGACTTTGCTCTTACGAGTAATTCAATTTTAATGTCTTAGATGTGATAAGGATTTTGGTCACATGAGTCTTCTATTCACGTTAAAAAAATGTACCGAGTTAACCTATAGCTTTTATAGCGGTAAAGCCGCATCATTTTTTTTTTAATCGAATTAACAAACGGACTGTTGATCTACTCTATTAAGCTCTCTCTGTGTGTTAAAGATTGTCTGTTACCTGTTTTACACACCAATAAATTAAAATAAATTTCAGTTATTTTATTCCCACTGAGGCCGCTGTACATTTGTACACATGGCCAAAGTCTGGGTTTTATTATCCTTGCCTGGAAACCATAATACAGGGTATCCTAGTTTAGGACCAGGTCAAATGATTGTGTTGTGTAGATGTTATTATTATCTAGATTTTTTTGTAGCGATATTTCTGTTCTCGGCCTAATCTTTGCCAACAAAGGCTGCCAGCAAAGACATTAGAATCATCTTATCATGTTACCCCTAGATACGTATGTACTTACACAGATTAGTTCACGCCGTGTTCTGAAGGGGTAGCCAGGGCCAGTAATTTCCTGGTTAATAGTATATTAGGGCCTCGATTCTGTTAAAGAATATGAATATGAATGCATTATAGTATGATGGTAGTACACGGTCGGGTCATGTGACGTAATTTGTCACACCATTAACGCCTAGATTGTTTGATATGTGTGCGCGCGTAGACTTGAAGCGACAATGAAACTAAATCACCACGTTCATCCAGTTGTCATTGTACTATAATACATTAACTGAATCTAGGTCCTGGTGTTCACATGCGTGACTGAATTATCGTTGTGTGGGTCAATTAATAACAGCGTTGGTGGTCAATTAATAACCGCGTCGCTGCCTTTTTCTACACTTTATTCGGCCCTGAGGCAGTGGCTAACATTATAAGTACATTGACATTCAACAAACAGAATGTAAATTCTTTATAATCCATTTATCTATACTTGACTTTTTTTCCAAACTTTAAACGACACTAAATCAAAAATCTTTAGCGGTAGAAAACTCGAAACAGTTTGCAAATTTAGTACTAGCTAGCACTAAATTTGTAGACTGTTTCGAGTTTTCTACCGCTAAAGGTTTTTGATTTAGTGTCGTTTAAAGGTTGGAAAAAAAGTCAAGTATAGATGAATGGAGTGTACGTTCACATATTTCTTATTTTTGAAGACTCGTGCCCTTCGCTGCACCAGGGATTGCCTCTTGCCACAATCTTGACAGATCATTTCGCTTTCAAGATGGTGGCAAGATACGCTTCGTCAACATTCACTAGTTGTTGCCTAAACGCACGCCATTGTCTTTGAACCAGACCCTTCTCAAATCTATACTTCCTAAAAAGCCTATGTAAAGTAAAAAGTTGAACTACAAAAAGGCGTGACACTCTTGTGGGAGACGCCAGTTGGTGAACCTCGGTATTTATGCAGTACATAACATTTGAATAAAGCTTACAATTTTCTTTGTAACTAAAGTTTAGGGCTTTCTCAAAAGGATATATTGTACAATGTACTGTTTATTTTAATCGCTACAGAGTATTTGACGCGTTCTTTCTGTTACACCTCAATGAGAATTTTGAGTCTTACGTTTGCTTTATGAGTTATTTCTCAAATTTACAATGCGAATAATTAATGCTCAGGTACATACGAGTAATTTTATTTGTTTTATTTTTCATAACACAACAGATAAATAACATTGCATATTATAATACGCCCTGTCAGAGACGAATATCCGATGACGCGAGTCTCTACTCACCATGATTAAGATCTGCAAATCAGAGCGAAACCTGGTCGGACTCTTTCGACAGAAAATCAAACTGTTACCTCTGTGGCGTAGTGGTTAGCGCATCTGCTTACCATGCGAGAGGTCCCGGGTTCGATCCCCGGCTGGGGAGAAAAAAAACTCTAGGTCTTGGATGTTTAAATGTTTGTGACGTCGCTGTTTCTGGTTCCCACGATACAGGGTATCCTATTGTAGGGCCAGAAGTAATGTATGTGCCTGTATGTAAATGTAATGTATGTATGTAAATATATCCGGAATAAAATTAATAATTGTAGCGCTTACGAAAGTTTTAGTTCACTAACATTGTTCGGATGAGTACAGTTGTCGATTGTACTATGTACCTTAACAAAATTGTAAGTCATGCGTTTAGCGTTCAAGGAAGAATATATTGAAGTGCAATAAAAGTATAAATAAATAAATTTGCTCATCTTTTTTTGTTTGACGTATTTCGGAATTTAAAGTTTATAATATATAACACAGACATTTTATCGTACACATAAGTTAGATTAAGAGAAAGAAAAACAAACGTATGTTGTAGGTAACCTATAAAAAATAAACTTTGCGAATATTTAAATATCTTACTTAATATTTAGTCTTAATATCTTAGATTCTATATTATATATTTACAATAGACTAGTTGCCCTAAAAAATGTAATTAGTCCGTCTTTTAGATTATTCAAAAATAAGGGACACGTATTTTTTTATTTGTAAATTAGACCAAAAATTACAAAGATATAGCCCATTAAAGTTACGTGTGACGTCACGCCGTGCTGCATTTTTTAGCACGAAGTGACGTCACACGTAACTTTAATGGGCTATATCTTTGTTATTTTTTGTTTAATCGAAAAAAGAAAAAATACGTGTCCAATATTTTTTTATAATCTAAAATACGTACTAAATAGAATTTAATTATTTTGACCCTGGAAACTACCCTATTGAAACAGATTCCCAATGGCAATGGGCAATGAGCCCAGAACGCTAATGACGTTGCCTCTTTGCCCAGGTCGAGCTTAAAATGTGTATCAAGCTTAAAACATAGATAAATAAGTCAACATATTTTTATTTTTCTTATTTATGTACCTTCATTCTAAATATCCATACCTACCGACTATGTTCTTCCTGCAATTCTCCCCATCCAAAGAATGTCTGGAAGAGATCGCTCTAAGCGATAAGACCGCCAATTGTATACCATTACTTGGATATAAGAAAACTACAATAATTCTGTATCCTAGTTGAGCAATAAAGTGTTATCCTAGTTATCACACTTAGTCTAGTGAGAGGAGTACCGTTTTCGTTTTTCAAAGTAAACACCCTGCAATGTTAAGCAGACAATAAAATATCGAAAATACGAAACAAGAAAAACCAAACTCCCACTCGGATTTTTATAGTTTTTACGAGTCATCACAAATCAATGGAGCGGCAGAAGAACAACTTTGGTTTACACTCACAAAGCATAAATACTTTGTAGGAGGCCACATATCAAACATAACTGGCTATAGCCACGTATACTCTGATCCACGACGTTACAGGTGATTTACGTGGTATACGTGGCTATAGCGACGTATACTCTGATCCATGACGTTACAGGTGATTTGCAAACAATGTTATAATGGAAAGTGATCAGCGGCCATTTGTTCAATATTTTTATTCACTTTTTTGTATAAATAAGTTATTATTTGCGATGTTTTGGGACAAAACTCTCGCCAGTGAACTGTTGGATAGAGAATAGAGCAATCCGGGCCGTAACAAAGATAGAATGACATACAGTTTGGAAGTTGAGAGTTATCTGGACCTCCAGCTATGTCCGACCGCTGTGGAAAATGTAGAAAAGTAATTAAATTTAGAATAATTAATGGTAAAATAATGTCAGAGTTGTTGAGTGGAGACCGCGACTCGACAAACGTAGTGTAGGACGCCCTCTAACCAGGTGGGTAAAACTGCAGGCAGATGCTGGATGCAGCAAGCTGAAGACAGGGCGCTATGGCGCTCATTAGGGGAGGGCTATGTCCAGCAGTGGACTAATATAGCCTGATGATGATGATGATGATGATGAATGGTAAAAGAATATAAAGCAACGACGCGAATTGCACTTCGTTACACAATGTGAGATATATGAAATTTGTGTATCGGCGTTACGCAACGGAAGATCGGCGATGCAATTTCGGTCAGATGTGGCTTGGGCCTTATGCCGAGTTTTCACGGTCTTAGTACGCTCGGACCGAGTGCGCCATCCAAGGAAACTAATGCTTCTGATTGGACGGTATTTCGTCACGACACTAAAATGGCCAATCAGAAGCATAAGTTTACTCGGATGGCGCACTCGGTCCGAGCGCACTAAGACCGTGAAAACGCGGCTTTAAAAAATTATACTGGAGCGGCGCGCAGCGTACAACTTCTGCGCGCAGCTAGTTGCGTGCGCGCGGCTTACAAGTCACCCTCTTAGCAGGGCGTGGGGCGGACGGCACGCCTGAGAGGGTATTATCGGCAACAAAACGCAGCGATAGCGTTACTCGACGCCCCGAGCTTCCCTCGTGGAGTTGGACCTGTACGTCTGGGGAATGTCGGTCCGAAAACCAGAAACTTTTTCCCAAGATTTTGATTATTTTCTCATGGGTGGCACTCTCTAAGCATTGAGGTATCTATGGTGCCACTAAATCTTGACTAATTTATATGGGACTGCCTTTGAAGTACCTTCTTCCTGACAAAATTCCAGGCAATGTTTCATTTTTTGAATCATTGTTTTACCAAACATTCTATTGATATGCAGCCATTTTGAATTGTATAATTTACTTTTTCTTTAAAACACAAACTTGCGTAGGTACCAAATTTCATATGTTCCCCCTCTACTCTCCTAAAAAAAAGCCGCAGCCTTCTTCGTTTGTGTCCAACCCCAGAGGTCGAACCCGCCCCGGTCTCCCCAATCTATGCGGCGTCCCCGGCCTCCCCCGAGCATGTTCTCGCCGCGGAGCAGTTAAACTGCTCGGGAATTGCCAAAGATTCCCAAACGGCCGCGGCTCTCGAAAAGGGAAGAGGGGAATTTGTTTAATTATTCCTCTCATGCGATAGATTTCGGTACAAAAATTGTTTTGGTAGGTACGTGTTTTATTTGAGTTAATAGGGAATACATCTCTATCGCTCGTAGCCCCGGCCGCCTGAGTGATCTTAAGCGATCACGAAGGTTAAGCAACATAGGACGCGTTCAGTGCATGGATAGATGTCCGTTCTATGACTAACGCTAGTGGCATTTTTTCGAGCGGTTCCGTGCTTTGCAAGGCACGTTAAGCAGTTGGCTCCGTCGATGAATGACAGTCGCTAAGCCAAGTCAGAGGCCTTAGGGCGGCTCGAAAACTTCGGACAGTAAGACCAGCCACTAGTCTTACAAGCCTCCACCAATCCGGACTTGGCCCCCGTGGTGGAGTATGGCTTAAACCTTCCTCAGGGAAGAGACCCGTGCCCCTCGGTGGGGACATAATGGGTTGATGAAAGAAAGGAAGGCTTTACATACTCTATTAACTTAGTCCTCTGTTAACTTGGTTTGGACTTGTCAAGAAGATGAAGGAGGTGTGAGGGGGTTGCTTTCCTCCTCAAGGATGAAACAATCAGAAGGGCTTAGGTTTCAGCAGGATTATTACATTAGGATATATTTTGGTGCACCAGAAAATTCGTGGTAGCAAAAACTAGAGACTTGACGTAAATGTTGTATATTGACACTTCTCTGGCGCGGTGGCGAGAGCACTCGTATTCCGCCGGTCAGCACCCTTGAGGCGCGCGAACGCTCCATATAGGATGCACTACAGAGGAGATACTGACAGAGCAATTTTATCGAGCAAATGTGAGTAGAAGGGCCGGTAAGGGACGCCCCAGGTGGACATACTTAGACCAAATAGTGGATAATTAGCGAAGGGCAAGATAAAAAATACCCGAAACCGACGTGCGCGCCGACTAATGAACGTCGATGAAGCGAAAGTGATTTGTCAGGGTCGTGGCAGGTGGCAGCCTCTGGTCTCTGCCTACCCCTCTTCGATACAGGCGTGAGCTTATGTATGTCTTACTAATAATAATAGAAATATCAGTAGATGTGAGGATAATTAAGTAACACTTCTGTAGCTTGCCAGCTCTAGATACAGCACTGGTTATCTTTATCGAAATAAGTACAAATAAGGAAGTATCGAGTCGGCCTGGAAGTTGCGTATTTACGCAGAATATTTCCTTAAACATTTTCTGCTGAACTGTGAGGAAATCTCAATAAGGGTTCTCGAGATGGCTTGGGTGTAGCCCTAATGGAAGTAAGCGATATTCGATACATTTACTGCACGGAATGCGTCTTGACGAAACAGAAAACGTTCTGAAAACGAAAAAATTCTGTTAGTGCATTATAGTTCGATGACAGTTACACGGTCGGGTCACGTGATGTGGTTTGTCATACCATTGACGGCTAGATTGTTTGCTATGTGTGCGGGCGTAGGCTTGAAGCAGCAATGAATCTAAATCGCGACGTTTATGCAGTTGAATCGCTCGTAGCCTGGGCTGCCTGAGTGATCTTAAACGATCACTAAGGTTAAGCAACATACGGCACGTTCAGTCCATGGATGGGTCACCGTCTATGTCTAACGCTAGTGGCATTTTTTCCGTGCGATTCCGTGCTTCGCAAGGTACGTTAAGCAGTTGGTGCCGGCTGCCGTCGATAGATGGCTGTCGTTAAGCCAAGTCAGAGGCCTTAGGGCGGCTTGAAAACTTCTGACAGTAAGACCAGCCACTAGTCTTACAAGCCTCCACCAATCCGGACTTGGCCCCCGTGGTGGAGTATGGCCTATACCTTCCTCAGGGAAGAGACCCGTGCCCCTCGGTGGGGACATAATGGGTTGATGACGACGATGCAGTTGTCATTGTATTAAAATGCATTAACAGAATATATCGATTACTCTGAATGAGTTCAACAATTGAACTTAAAAACACTTGCACCGGATGATGGATTCAATCAAAGTCAACAAATTCTACGGAATAAATAATTATATCATCACACTAATATTATAAACGTGAAAGTTTGTGTGTGTGTTTATATGTTTGTCAGTCTTTAGCGCTGAAACGGCTGGACGGATTTTAATAAAATTTGGTATGGAGTTAGCCGATACCCTAGATTAAAACATAGGCTACGTTTTACCGCGGGGAAATATCTTATTCCTACGGGAATATCGATGAACCGCGGGTAACACCGCGGGGCACAGCTAGTCAATAATAAAACAGAATATCACCTTTAAAATAGATCCTCGTAGATTCTCGTTTACAGATCGATTTATTACTTATGTTTGTCAAATGTATTTAATCTGTGCTGACAGTGACAGCTCCCGGACTTTAAATCTATGATCATTGATCACCAGATTACCTACTCGTCTTGTATCGTTATCGTTTGCGTATTTCAATTATATTCCTCGACCAGTGCTTTCTCTCTACGGACTTCTAGTATATATTGTTTAACTTGTGCGACTGTGGCATAGCGACTAATCCATGTAATACACTGGCCCGACGTGTTGTAGATGATGAAATGACACAAATCCTGGTCTTCCCTATCTTCTAATCTATTTGTGAGTTTCGTCACATTCTCCCACTCGATACAATATAATTAACTACAATTAATGTAGTAAATAGCTGTCTATTATAACAAAATAGCTATCGTAGTTATAAAATCAGCTGTTAAGTATAGTTTATTGTCAATTTGTTGCATAACCTCACTTTTACTAAATCTCTTTTAACTTTGCTCCCAGATTGCCAAAATCCGCCAAATCTTCAAATATGGTTTGAAAATATATGTATAAGCTGTTAATTGACACCACTCTCATCTTTTTACATCTAGGCCCAAGAATGTATGAAAGCGTATCCGTCTCCTTTGACTCACATCTCAAACATAGAACCGAAATCGCCTTTACGTACTTGAACTTGAAATAGTGCCCCAGCCAACCCCCCAAGCAAACAGTGGGGTGCACAATTGAATAATTTCCATCTGAATGCGCTAAAATGACAAATTCCCTAATGACGTCGCCCTCGACTAGGATTTCGTCATAGGACCCTTTTTTGTTCCGACCGCTTTAGTTGGGACTGAAAGAGGTGAACTGTACAGAAGGCCAAAAGAGCGTAGCAAAGAATAAGAATCTCTCAGACATAAAGAGATAACTGGCCAAGTACGAGTCGGCGTCTCTTCCGTACCATTAACATAACGTAAAATTTACATACAGGCACATACGTTGCTTCTGGCCCCACACTAGGATACCCTGTGTCGTGGGAACCGGAAACAGCAATGTCACAAAAAGTATCTATAAAAACGGCAACAAAATCATTTCTGTTGTATGGGAGCCCCCTTAAGTATTAATTTTATTTTGTCTTTTAGTCATCATCATCATCAACCCATTATGTCCCCGCCGAGGGGCACGGGTCTCTTCCCTGAGGAAGGTGTAGGCTCAGCATACTATAGCTTAGCAGCAGTATAGGCAGGCATACTCCACCATGGGGGCCAAGTCCGGATTGGTGGAGGTTTGTAAGACTAGTGGCTGGTCTTGCTGTCAGAAGTTTTCAAGCCGCCCTAAGGTCTCTGACTTGGCTTAACGACTGCCATCTATCGACGGCAGCCGGCACCAAATGCTTAACGTGCCTTGCGAAGCACGGAACCGCTCGGAAAAATGCCACTAGCGTTAGTCATTCATAGACGGTGGGTCCATCCATGGACTGAACGCGCCGTATGTTGTTTAACCTTAGTGATCGTTCCAGATCACACAGGCATCTCATGCTACGAGCGATTCTCGTATTTTAGTTCTCTGTTGTGTTGTGATTCTGTTTTTTAGTATTTGTTGTAATAGCGGCAACAGAAATACATCACCTGTAAAAATGTTAACTATCTAACTATCACGGTTCATGAGATACAGCCTGGTGACAGGCGAAGCATGGGACGGTTTGTTGTATGGGAGTTCCCATACAACAAACGTGATTTTATACTCGTTTTTCCTCGATATTGATAACGTCGACAGGTGGAGGCATCCCACTTTCTGTTGAGCTCTAGAATCAAAAGTAAGACCTCTAGTAGTCTTTAGTTTGTGGCGCTAGTTAGAGTCAAGTGGCGAAATGTGCGGGTGAAATATGGCGCTGTTTAGCGGCGGAACTAGCGATCGCCTGCGGGTTCTGTTATTCTGACAGGGTATATATCCTCCTAGCTGTATTCGGCTATGGCGACTGCTATAAGGCTCTCGATTGTGGTTGGGGAGAGTTTCGCTGGTGTGTCCTCGGGTGACTTCTGTAGCCGATTTTGGCCTTGAAGGTGCGTGCACACAGGGTGCACGTCAAGACGTCAGTTTAACATGAGTGTGACGTGTGTCATGGTTTCGAAAAAGGAGTCTCAACTTGAGACTCCTTTTTCGAAACCATGACACAGTTGAGACTCTCAACTCAGCACGTGTCACGGATAGGATATGTTACAGTGCCACCATCTTAACTGTTCAGTTGATAGCGGCGCTAGTGGAGAATTTAGTAGTAACATTTGAGGAATTTACCTAGACAAATGAGAATAGTAATGAGAATTTAACCCGTCTTTCAATTTAAATGAAAATATATCTATAAATCTAAGTAGGTGAATAAATAAAAAAAAATGGTGAACTTACAATTTATTTTAGTTACAATTTTGCCCACCTGAACAGATACTTAGTGGCACTGTACATTGGTCTTTCGCCTGACCCTAAGTGAAATCACGAGCATAACGAATGACGTAAGCGAACCATGCGAAAATCCTTTACTTATATTTATTTGTCATAAAATCCTATCTTCGGTAAAAAATAAATACAATAAAAACAATATTTAGGTAAATAGAAATTACAAAAAAAATCTATATAGACATACTTCCGTCATCCGTATTTTATTATAATGTGTAATGTATGACCGCCGGTGGACGGACCTTCAGCTCATCACGTTTCAATTAATTATAATTATTTTAACACCTATATAAACTCACGCATGTAGCATAGAGGGGTGTGCAGAGGGCTGAGTTTGCCACTTGGTACCGTTGGTTGTTGTTAGCACTGTGCCATGCCACCACGCCGGATTTAGCCGCTGTGGTGGAGTGTGGCCTATACCTTCCTCAGGGAAGCGACCCGCGCCATAATGGGTTGATGATGATGATGATGATGACAGTTAGTCCGGAAATTTGGGGAAAAGGTCACTTCACGTAATTAAGGTCCAGGTCATCCGATACCAATTAACCAATTATACTTTATTGCACACGAGACATTAAACATAACATTACCTTCGTGAGTTAGGGCTCAACTGTTTTTGGCGTGCTCCTACTGCAATTTTTATATCAGCACTAGGTGACGTACCGCTGGTAGCCCCGGACACCTAAGTGATCTTAATCGACCACTAAGGTTAAGCAACATAGGGCGTGTTCAGTGCATGGATAGGTGACTGTCTATGACTAACGCTAGCGGCATTTTTCAGAGCGCTTCCATGCTTTGCAAGGCACGTTAAGCAGTTGGTGCCGGCTGACGTCGACAGATGGCAGTCGTTAAGCCAAGTCAGAGGGCTTAGGGCGGCTGGAAAACTTTTGACAGTAAGACCAGCCACTAGTCTTACAAGCCTCGACCAATCCGGACTTGGCCCCCGTGGTGGAGTAGGTATGGCCTATACCTTCCTCAGAGAAGTGACCCGTGCCCCTCGTTGGGGACATAATGAGGTGATGATGACTAGGAGGCGAGATAACCTACTTATGCCCGCAAAGTAAGGCAATGAACAAAGCATCATGATTAATCTAAGATATTTAGGTAAGATAACACAACATAACATAACATTTACATGCAGGCACATATATTGCTTCTGGCCCCACACTAGGATACACTGTGTCGCGGGAACCAGAAACAGCGATGTCACAAACATGTAAACATCCAAGACCTGGATAAGACATTTGTTTATTTTCCGTCCGCAAAATACATTCGCATGAAAGCAAAATTGATTCAAGTATTAATTAAGTATAAAAAGACTTAAAAACTAACTAATAGCCCAGTGGGTTGAACAATGGTAAATAAATATATGTAAATGTGTATATATGTATGTTTATGGCATATGTAAATAAATAAATAAAATATATTGTTACTACGCAGCTACGAGAAAAGCTTACCACTAGACAGATACAAGAAAAAAACACCCAAATAACTTGTCATATCCCACCCGAAAAGCACTAGATGCGTTTAGCATTATAAACACACAAATTGTAAAACAAATCCGATAAAACGTGTAACACTGCCGTCAAAACAAATTCGTTCCTCTGGTCACCCCTCTGAAGTGGAACCCGGGACCCCAGGACGGGAAATCAAATTATCTCAGTCTACTTCACAGGGGATCGAACCTAACACCCTCCTACACAAGCCCCTTATGAGGTCCTACTTAGAAAATAGTTAGTATACTGCGCGACACGAGTTGAAATCCTAGAGCAGCGTTTCCCGTATTCTATTGGCTACGGAACCCTCATTGATTCACCGTTTTTGTGCGGAACTCTAGCTCAAGTAAGAAATAAACTAATTGTAACAACGTAACAATAAGCCCCAACCCAAATGTATCAAAGGAGAAAAAAAACATTGAAATGTTGAAACAGCATTCGGGAACCGCTGTCCTAGAGAACTAAATACTCACATTTAAAAGTTCTCTATTAATTGTTCTCAAAAAGCCATTAGTTTAAAATTTGTCACATAGATGGCGCAATCGGTACTCTACATCCCGGTATGGTTTAATCTTACTGGTTTACTTCTTCGTCTTACGTTATGGGATACAATTCCGTAAGACTCCACTGTAGGGTATTGTCCGATTTAGCCCTTTTCGCTATGTCACTCCACCTTATATCACACTGTTACATTCTGGGACTTTTTTGTGACGACCTCTGTGGCTCAGTGGTTAGCGCATCTACCTCCCTCCGAGAGGTCCCGGGTTCAAATTCCGGCTGGGGACAAAAAAAAAAGAAACCCAAGTCTTGGATATTTACATGTTTGTGACGTCGCTGTTTCTGGTTCCCACGACACAGGGTTCCCTAGTGTGGGGCCAGAAGCAATGTATGTGCCTGCATGTAAATGTTAATGTTAAAACTGTTTTCCCAGTAGGTATCTCATACTCCTACTCTGAACTGTCATATACATTCTTATATAATATTACAATCATTTCCATACAGGCACATACATTGCTTCTGGCCCCTTACTGCCCCAAAATAAGTCTATTGAACCACGATGCAGTTAGGAGATTCTCCCCCAGCTCATGTAGGGTGTAGACCCCAAGAGAAAGATTTAGTTTACTATTATAAGACGTAATTGCAAACTTATTGATATCGTTGAGACGCACTAATCCGCACATTCATCGGATTAGTGAACTTTACTTTGGCTCCGATTGCGCTAGTTTTGAAATCAGGCATTAGATTGATGAAGGTTGTATATACATAATAGGATTTGTTAATAATTTAAGCCTTATCTACCTATCGTGGTCGGCGCTTCTGCCTACCGTGCTAGAGGTCCCGGGTTCGAATTCCGGCTAGGGACAAAACAAATTCAGTAGCATATGTGAGTGGTTGACCAAAAAGAGACCTCAAGGGAAAATAATTGATTTCGAGAAAATCGCGTTTGAAGTTTCGTGTTTCTATAGGTTTCGACTCGTGCTCGGCTCACAAAAAAAAATCCTAAAAAAATAACTACGGCACCTAAAAATATTCTGGTCGGACTCAAACAAAGCTAAAATACCACATATTAAAAAAAAAATTAAAAAAATAACGGTTTCCAATCCCTCCAGGTCCCTTTTTGGTCAACCACTCACATATAGAAATCAAAAATGTATTTCAACGTAAAGAATTTACGTTATGTTTATTGAATTTCAATGTATATACACTTATGTATAATGTTAGCCGCATCTGCAGCATCTAGCATCCATCCCACGACACAGCGTATCATATTGTGGGGGCCGGAAGTAATTACGACCTCTGTGGCACAGCGGTTAGCGCGTCTGCCTACCACGAGAGAGGTCCCGGGTTCGAATCCCGGCTAGGGACAAAACCAAATACACCCAGGTCTTGGATGTTTAGATGTTTGTGATGTCGCTGTTTCTGGTTCCCACGACACAGGGTATCTGCATCCGCAAAACTGGCCATATCGTCCGACCTTATCGTATCGGGCTGAAAACATTTGAAATAAAATAGGAAACATTTATTGAGATAATGTTTTTATATAGCTTAGTCAAGGCAGTGGTATTGAATAAAAAAAAAAGATTTATTGGCAGACAATTTGACGAATGACTGGAATTAATTTTCTTATTGTGAAGCAAAGAAATAGCCTTTTCAACGGTGGACGGGAAAGCGATCGCTCAGCAACAAAAACCCCTCGTATCTCATTGATCGCCAAAAAACGTACCGAGTTGTCTCGTGATGTCGTATCAATGCCTCTTCCCGCGGACATAATGGGATGATGTATCGTGCCTGTTGTGACTGTAAGTGCCTCTATTTTTATTCCCTGATGGACCGGGACGTTTCGGCACGTAGACTAGGAAAAGAGCAGAATTTTCACCCTGTAGTTTGTTTTTAACTTCGTGCCGGATACACTAACTTGACTTTTTGTCACGATTTAACATTATAATAACATTTACATACATTGCTTCTGGCCCCACACTAGGATACCCTGTGTCGTGGGAACCAGAAACAGTGACGTCACAAACATGTAAACATCCAAGACCTGGGTTTCTGTTTTTTTTGTCCCCAGCCGGGATTCCAACCCGGGACCTCGCGCATGGTAAGCAGATGCGCTAAACGCTGCGCCACAGAGGTCGTCTCTTTTCGATTATTAACTTTATGCCGGATTCACCTATTTTTGTCGGAATAGTCCGAACGCAGGCGCCGATGTCGCGAGGTCCGTCTCTGCTCATCATGATTTAGCTCAGCGGATCAGAGCGAAACCTGATCGGACTCTTCCGAAAAACAGTCAAGTAAGAGTATGCGGAATAACATAACATAACATAACATAACATAACATTTACATACATGCACATACATTGCTTCTGGCCCCACACTAGGATACCCTGTGTCGTGGGAACCAGAAACAGCGACGTCACAAACATGTAAACATCCAAGACCTGGGTTTCTTTTTTTTTTTGTGCCCAGCCGGGTTCCCGAACCCGAACCCGAATAAAGTTAATAATGTGCAGTGCTTACGAAAGTTTTAGCGTAATTCGATTTTTTACTGGCTTTAAAAAAATATATGGGACGTCGACGGTACGTTTAAAAGGACTGAACTGTTTTATTTTGAATGTTACTTTTTTCTGCTGTGTGTTTCAGCTTTGTTGGTTAATTTTTTGTTAATAAGGTTCTTGTAATGTAAAATAAATGTACTTTTTATGTATTGTGCTGACCAACTTTGAAGGGAATAGCTTTTATAGCTGTTTTACCATGTAACTTACATAACAATGTAACTTAGGAAACTAAGTTGTTGCTACGTGCCGGAATTAGAACGCTCTACCTCTTGAACTTCAGAAAAGTGTTTTATCGACCGCTACCACTGTATTTGTAGAATTTTGTAGCAAAACATTTTCATTTTGTAAAGTTAGTAAAATAAAAAAGATTTTATTGCCACCAACAATAAAGGAAATTGGGTAAATAATTTTACAAGCTAATCTTAGCGAGGTAACAATTTTCTAACAATCTGTTAACAATCTTGTGCTTTTGTGAATAATATTCTATCCCTATTCCTATCACAGATTGCGCTGGCATGTTATATTTTCATTTTATTATTACGAAAGAAAAAGCTTTTTCCTTGTAAGTAACATTTGAGCGTCGTTTGAAGTTATTTGATGTAATCCACAAAATGTAGAGATCGTTATACTTAACAAGAGATATTTTCTTTTCTTTTCTAAAACAGAGGCAATATTATTATTAAACTAGATGATAATCCGGCTTCGCTCGGCTAAAGTGTAGTTTCATAATGATATTCTACATTGTATCGACCATATATTTTTGTTCAGCATTGAATTTTTTGTATTTTTCATATTAATTTGCTTTTAAATTGAACTAATTACACCTTAGAGTTCACAGTTGACACCTGTGACACGTGATGACGTGACACCAACGCAACATTGGTCTTTGTAGCAGCCGGAAACTGCGTCGACCGAGTCGTATGCCAACGAAATATACATAAATATACATTACGTTACCTGTTGCGTGTGTGATTATTATTATTTATTTATTCACTAAAAAAAGTACTTTAATATGACATAAAGCTATACATCCCGGGATGTAATGTATATTATAGCCGCCGTGTGTGAAGTCCCTAACACAGTCTCTACTTACTCTCCAGCGAGACCAAAACCTTTTTGTTGAAGTTCCCCATAATCTATTACCAAACAGGACGTCCCCAACGCATCTTATTTGCCGGGACCACACGGTCGGCAAAGCAAACAAAATGGCGGACGACTCCGAGCACGGTTACCATTCGGACGGCGCATGGAATATGTCATTACTGAAATGGGTACTGGATTCAGAGGCGTGCGATTCGAGTATTTCTGCTTACCCCCGATGGGATTTTTAGATCGATGTCATGTCAGCCCTAAAATACATTCAGAAGAAATTATTTTTGAAATGTAAAGTCGGTTTACGGACGATAAATTTACGTGTTAATGTCATGAAAATATTGATAAAAACTGCATAATTTCATGAATTTTGTGTATACATAGTAAAAAAAGTCGCTTCCCATTGTCTGTATGTCTGTCCCTATGTAATGTATGCTTAGATCTTTAGGTCTTTAGAGCAACGGGTTTTTGATGCAGTTTTTTTCAATAGATAGAGTGATTCAAGAGGATTTTATGTATGAAAAATTATCATATCAGAATTATATTTTTGTATAATACATAGGAGTTAATTTGGAATAGATGTAAATGCATCACAAACCGAACGCTTAGGCCGATCGTGCCTCTTTATCGTTTGTTCCGCGTTCTCGCTTGCACGCTCAACTCTTGCGAAACGTGACAATGAATCGAACGTTTTCGTGCGTTCAGACGGCGTTCATCAATTTATAAGACATTATCACGTCAGAAAAGTGTTTTTTCTTCCTATCAGATACGTACTTCTGGAGATTAGTCAATAAATACATACTACGAATAGACCGTTACTTGGACGACTGCTCTGAGGTGCATTTGATTTCGACAATCTCAGTTGCTATGCAGCTTGGATGACTGCCTGTTTCATTGCTTTTTGTATCTTTTTAGCATTCTGGTGCAAGTTTTAATATTTGTCGTTCACTCAGAAGTGCGGAGGTAATGTTTCACCTGTTGTAAAAGATCCAGAGACTCCAAATTACTATTAACAAAAGTTACTTAGGTATTATTTGATTTGATTGAAAACCCAAAGCTGTAAGCAGTATAAGCCGGATTAGCAGAATTGTTAGGTTATTGGCTAGGAATTGGCAGATTGTTAGCGCACCGGAAACGGGAAGTTAACTCTATCGAAGGCTCTAGAATCGGGGGTTTTTCAAGTAATTGGCGAAACAAGCGCGTCAACGTGTTGGTTTAGTGTAGTGACGTCACACGTTAGGCAACATGACGTCATTGTTGGCTGAGAACGGCGGGCTGCGCTGAAAATTGAGGCTCGGTTACCTAATTTATCGGTGTCGACTAGCCTGCGAGGTAAACGAAAATTTGCGTTGGTACAAGATAGATATAGACCACTTGACTAGAAAAAAGAATAAAGGACTGGTTTTCAAATTGAGACTTTCATTAAGTAAATAATTAAGTAACGTTCAGTCACGTTTTTTTTAGGCTAATTAGACGAGACAGGTAACTACTTACCTGTAGTGCTGTCTCATCTACACGACACCTGGTTTTTTTATTTATTCATTTAAAAGTTAATAATAATAATATCATTTACATGCAGGCACATACATTGCTTCTGGCCGCACACTAGGATATCCTGTCACGTAACGAGCCCAGGAAGCTCAGAAGATGGAGGAATAAGGATACTTCGTTGGGTGTTAGGACTTCTTTTATTTTTAAAAAGTAGAGGCACCTGATGACAAAAGGTAAATTTTTAAAACTAAACTTAACACAACGCTTACAGAGTGCTACGTAAAAAATAACACGCAACATTTACGATGGTGCCTCGTTGAAGATAAGGTTTTGGAGTACAGAACCGTCAGGATTAGATAACATTCACTGAATACTGAATTTAACTTGCACTGGTTCACTAATTCACTTTAAATAATCAATAAAAATATGTAGTAAAGCTGGAGGCACTGGGCGTGCTGTCTCTTCTAAGACTTGAAATCGAAATGACCCAGGCGATGCCATGACAAATAAAGTGAACTACGAACAAAATATAAATAATTTGAATTTGAAAATTGAAAACGGAATCGAAAGATTTAAAAGTAAATAGCCTAAATATAAAACTAATAAACAGGTTTGTAGACGAGGTATCACAACCTCGTTACAACCCTGTGTAGTGGGAACCAGAAACAGCGACGTCACAAACATGTAAACATCTAGGACCAAGGTTTTTTTTGTCCTCAGCCGGGGTTCGAACCCGAGACTTCTCGCATGGTAGGCAGATGCACAAACCGCTGCGCTACAGATATCGTTGATTAAACAAATGCAACAATTCTCATGCAACTGATCTCCCTGGCCATTCAACATGGTAACATCTCGTCCATTCTCGCCGTAATGCAGGCAGCGCAGCATTATGCGATCTTTTGTGTCAGATTTGGTCCGGAGTGACTAAAAATGTTGCTTTTCTTTATTAGTCTTCTATGTTTTAAGTAACTTTTGTTGGACTTTTATAATGAAAAAAAAATACTCACAGGGTACGCAGAGGCACCAGTCACTAGAACTGGGCCCACGTTTTGCCGAGTTTATTAGGTCCCAACGTGACAAGTGGCATACCTGTCGCCGTTATCCGGTTTTATAACGTGACCTATTTGAGCGGTGGTGGCGTAGTGGGGTTGACCCTTGCTTCTCGATCATGAGGGTCTGGGTTCGAACCACGCATGTACCAATGACTTTTAGTTACGTACATTTGTTTGTACAGCAACACCATTCGCTGATAAATTGTGCCCGGATAACGGCGACAGGCTTGCCACTTGTCACGTTTGGGACCTAATAAACTCGGCAAAACGTGGGTCCAGTTCTAGAGACTGGTGCCTCTGCCTACCCCTTCGGGGATAACGGGCGTGAGTTTATTATTTTATTTTATTCTATTTAATTTCTTGACGACGCCCATGTTGAATTATTTTTAGTTTTATTGCTTTGTATCTATGACACGTATTTTTTGTCTCATAATCATCTCGGTACTCTCACCTATAATTTGTACAGTCGACAGCATATCATCGTGTACACCCATGCACTCTATTCCGTTGCATTACGGGCGACTTCGCAACTAAAATGTGAAGGTTGACGTGCTGTCAACTGTATTATCATCGATTTATACTCATGTTTCACAAATAAATATATTGTATCTTTATCTTTTACTTCAGGCGGTAAGTATTAATAAATACATGCTTACATACACACATAACGAACACACACGCGCCTTCCACCCACACAGCGGCATAGCACCCCTCTTTTTTGCACGTCTGAGTGCGTGGAATAAAATTGTTTAGATAGCACGATTTTAACAGCTTCCATGTTAGGGGAAGATTCTATTCATCTTTCCGATGAAAGAAGATTTATGTTTCAATGAATTGTTTATCTGTTTAATAAATGCTTTAGGTTATGAGGTTTCAAGTTTAATTATGTTTTTTTTAATCAGGGCTTTTAAAGACCTTTTTCGAGTCCATTTTGAAGCAGAAACCTATCCTGGAAAAAAAAGTAAATTGGGTTTTTGATATTTCTAAAACCCTCTTCTCATTATGATCGAAACTTTATGTCCATAAAATTAGCTTCACTCAACACATGGATCAAAATACGTTAAGTAGAAGTATGTTAACTAAGGAAGAAAATTTCTGAAATTACGGTGTTAAATAATGCAAAGTGCAAGCAAAAATGCAAGCCGAGACAGAGGCGCCTTGAAAACTTCTGACAATACAACCAGCCACTAGTCTTACAAGCCTCCACCAATCCGGACTAGGCCCCCGTGGTGGAGTATGGCCTATACCTTCCTCAGGGAAGAGACCCGTGCCCCTCGGTGGGGACATAATGGGTTTATGATGAATCCCCGACGTCACTACAGTTCTAATAACAAACTTCACCCGGTTATTAAAATGTTAACATTCGTTTACTTTTGTAATGTTTTAATCCTCCACTTCGGGGTTATTAAATCGGGGTCCGAGCGAGATTAACGGCCCTCAAAACGAGGGCTCAATTTAATCAGTTTGATCGGGGATGCTCTATCTAATATAAATGTAGTTACTAGTGACCCCCTAAGTTATTAATGCACCACAAGTGATTTATTTGGTCAACCCCGTAAGTTTGATAATGATTGCAACGTTGACAGTCAATGACAACAATGACAGTCGGCGATTAATGGCTCAAAAGGCAAACAAATTTGGGGTGCCAAACCACTGGGAACAAGTCCGGATTGGTGGAGGCTTGTAAGACTAGTGGCTGGTCTTACTATGAAAAGTTTCCAAACCGCCTTAAATAAAGCCTCTGACTCTGCTTAACGACTGCCATATTTCGACGGCAGCCGGCACCAACTGCTTAACGTGCCTTGCGAACCACGGAACCGCTCGGAAAAATGCCACTAGCGTTAGTCGTAGAACGGTCACCCATCCATGCTCTGAACGCTCTTTATTATAAAAAATATCTTTCGCCTGTGATATAATAATTTTGTGCTAATAATATCTCAGTAAAACTATAGAAGTGACTGTATTTTTATCCCAAAAAAGCCTTTACTAGCTCCGCTAAGCAATAAGGGACAAAATAGGGTGGACGTGCTATACCCATAAAACATAACGGGACATTAAATTGACGCTATCGGTAATTCTGATGTCAGCACTTACCCCTACGGAGGTATATTGAGAAACAAGTTTGAACTACCGATAGTTTATATTAGTTATGTTTGACAGAACACTGCATAGGAATTGGACTAAAAGTGAGGAAGGAAAAATGGTGGTTTTAAAAATTTGTTTTACGTTGAAAACTAGACTAGTCAGTACAACAATGCAGTTAGTGCATCTGCTTACCATGCGAGAGGTACCGGGTTCGATCCCCGACTGGGGAGAAAAAAAACTCCAGGTCTTGGATGCAATGTATGTGCCATAAGCTCGCGCCTGTATCCCAGAGCGGTAGGCAGAGACCAGGTACCACCACCTGCTACAATCCTGATAAATCACCTTCGCTTTCGGAACCCTAAAAATGATAAACTAAATGAAAAGAAATGTAAAAAATGACGTTAAAAGATTTACATCGTTACCTGTCAGTCTCATTGTATTTCAAGGGTTTTTTTTTGAAAAATTTGAAGAGTTTGACTCATTTGACACGAAAAATTTGATCTTACAGTGTTTGTTATCAAACTTACGTTACATTTTTTTACGGTTTTTTTTTTTACTTGTTTTCTCAATGCTGGAAAAAAATACTTTGTTCTATTTGTTCTATTTCAACTGTTATAATGTGTGTGTAAGCAGATGCAAATAAATGTTTAATCAATCAATAAATTTTTTTACATTTACTTACTTACATATAACTATTACGAAATCGCTTCACCGATTTTTATGACATTTTAATGTATATTTCGTAGGTCTGAGGACAGGTCATAGGCTAAAAATGCAAAACTACCAACTTAAGTACTAACTAAATACTTAAGAAACGTTCCCCCACGTTCTTCTCTGAGAAATTTTATGAGACAGCACTATAGGTAAGCAGTTACTAACCGAAAATCGCAAGCCAGAAACTGGCCGTCTGTTACATCTGTTAGATTATATCTGTCCTCGGGCACGCCACTTATTTCTGTATAATTTAAATGTAACTAAATTAAAACATTCACCAGCCAAATGAAAATCTGAAAATATGTATCAAAGGCCTGTCTTCTGTAATTGATTGCCATTTCGGAATGTTCGTATAAATTAATTAATCGTCGCTTTGTGAATTTATCTCTGAGCCACACGTACATCTGCTTTTTATCAAAGAAAATTCTCCCCTAATATTTGATAAAGTGCCTCTCCCCTATAGTGGAGTGTACCTAACCCATAACGCTAAGGGGAGGTTGGGAATGTAGAGATTACACAGACTAAAGCGTCAAGATGATTTAGGGGCCACAGATAACTGCCTCGCCCAAGGGAAGACAAAAAAATTGTGTACGAAAAACAAAACGAAAAAACCGCCGGCTAGAAATAAAACTTCATGTCCACTTGTGATACTCGTACGTAAGTACTGTAGTCAACATTTTAAATAAAAACCTCAGTTTTGCTCTAAGAATTTGAAATAATAACATTCAAAATTACTCTGGAGTCGAGTCGTTAGGTGAAGGTGTTGCCTAACAATTTGATGAGATAAGTTTTCATCCGCTATTTGGTCAAAGAACGTCCGCCTGGGTCGGCCTTTTCACATATATTTATTTGGTCAGTTTTCTTTCCTTATTTTATGTTTCTGTTTTTCCTCGTGTGCAATAAAGAAAAATCTTATCTTATCTTATCCTCTCCACATGTTCAAACCAACGCAACATTATTTTCTCAATTCTAGTCACCACATCCTTTTTCTTTTCAAGTTTCGCTTAGCTGTAATTTTCTAAGAACTTTGCTAAATGATATAGATAAAATCAAATTACATCATTTGTTAGTATATCTGATACATGTAGATGAATGTAGATGTATATCATTGTAACCATTACTTTTGAATAAACATTTTATTTATTTAATAATATGACTTAATATAACTGACAATCAGATTGCATTCAGCAAGACCTATTTTTCAGGCAAAACAAAAGAAACACATAAATACAATGCGCCAATACAGTGACCCTCTTTCGCTAGCGATGTCGGTTAGAACAGCTCACGGTAAAAAATAGCCCAAGTATTGCGTTACTTGGAAAATATGAATTAAGGAAAATGTTGCAAGGTTCGTGTGTTCTTACAATAAAAAGGAAGAAATTCAGAAACTTCGCTTCGGGTCACCCTGAATGAGACTCCATTTTTAGATCCATCAAAGGTTTTAGAAAGTCAAATAAATGTGCTCTGAACATGAAATAAAAATAGTCTTATTATTTGAATATTCATTAATTTATGTTCATTTTTCATGTGGGCTACATTACAAAAGGCGGGCAATAGAGAGTATGAATGCAATTAGTTCTAAACTAACCTAACCCCCTTTTTATCAAACGCTAACTGTCTGTTAATCTACTGTTAACAGGTGTCAGTTGTATTTTTTGTGTGCACTTTTTCTAACCAATATATTATAGTGCTACATAAGAAATAGGTCTCGCGGATGTACCTGCGCAGATGACCAAATTTTCGATGTGCGGCAAGTTGGTCGACCAATCAGATAGTTTCATTTTATGTCAGGCCGCGCGCCTTTGTTGCTATTGGTTTATTCAACGTCATCGATGCAGGCGACATAGTATTGGCAACATTAGCGTGAGCGAAATAGGTAGCGCTACTGCGGCAATCAATTCTGCACCTTAACCGTATCGGTTAAAGATGAAAGTACTTATCGCTTCGTGTACTTTCGTTACACTTCTTCCTAGTCTGCGCGAACGTAGATTCCCGAAGGGACTTTTATGATGTGTAGTACTGTAACAGATTGTTAGCGTTCAAGCAACTGGGGGTTAGTCAGAACAAAATTTGTAACACTACATAGACATACTAACCTCACGCCTGGATCCCAGAGGGGTCGGCAGAAAGCAGGACTGCCACTTGCCCCGATCCTGACTGATCACTAAAGCCTAGGCTAGTAATTTAGTCGAGTAGCGAGTAATTTAGTCGCTACGGCCACTAATGAACTCGACTAATCAACAGGTTTGGACTTGTTTAGCCGATGAACCAGTGAGCACGGACGCGTGGTGGAGGGCGCTACTCGACCGAAAAAATAGAGTAAAATGGATTGACTCGACTAAATCATTCACTAAACTACTCCACTATTTTTTCCTGGTTCGCACACGTTTAGCCACTAAATTACTCGCTACTCAACTAAATTACTAGCTTAGTGCGAACTAGGCTTTACGCTTCATCGACATTCATTAGTAGTTGCATACACACACGCTGGTTTCGGATACATTTTATCTTGTTCTTTACGGGCGTCCTTTACCGGTTCTTTTACCAATATTCACTCGATAGTTTTTTCACAATTTCAAAGGTTTTTTTCTATCGACAAGTTAGTAAAACCCTAAGTGAGAATTTTGTTGCATACCGTGTACATCACACTGCAAAGAAAAATCTTCTCTCAAAGTGTGTGGGAGAGAGAGAGCATGTCTTCAACAATATGTCTTATATTTTCTTACGTCCTTAGTGAACTGATGATTGGAATTCTAACTGATAAAGACTGTAAGCACCACAGGAATTCAGGCTTCCACACGGTAACTTCCCGAACGGAAATCGTATTTTGTATTAGATTTAAAGTGATTTGAGAAGATAATAGATGGTCAGAGTGGAGTTTTTTGCTGCCGTTTTCTCCACTACATTCGGCAGCGGCTAACATTAGCATTACAAGTAAATTGACATTCAACAAACAGAATGTAAATTCTTAACATTAAAATAAATTTCTGATTTCTGAAAAAACAAAATTGTTTAGTAAAGGGCAAAATTAAAAGTACCCGAAACCGACGTGCGTGCACGCAACGACTAATGAATGTCGATGAAGCGAAAGTGATTTGACATGATCATGGCAGGTGGCAGTCCCTGGTCTGCCTACCGCTCTGGGATACAGACGTGAGCTTATGTTACGTTGTGACACACAGCAAGCGAGTGCATTTGTACTGCCATAAATAATTCGGGTCAAAGTGTAGCATTTCAAAATAACAAAAGGTACAGAGTGCGTATACTGAGGTTTTTCATTCACTTTCGATAGCAAGAGCGTTTGCGATTTGCATAGGAGTGACAAAGAGACAACTAGGGGGCGCGCTCGGTCACTCCTATACAAACTGCAAACGCTCTCGCTATCGAAAGTGAATGAAAAAACTAGAAAGTATAAGCACTCAGTTAACAGAACGTTAACCTTTGTAAAAAAAATAAAAAAAAAACTCACACCCATTATCCCCGAGGGGGTAGGCAAAGGCACCAATCACTAGAACTGGGCCCACGTTTTGCCGAGTTTATTAGGTCCCAACGTGACAAGTGGTAAGCCTGTCGCCGTTATCCGGGCACAATTTATCAGCGAATGGTGTTGCTGTACAAACAAACAAATGCGCGTAAGTAAAAGTCATTGGTACATGTGAGATTCGAATCCAGACCCTCATGATCGAGAAGCAAGGGTGAACACCACTACGCCACCACCGCAATTTACTTAATCATAACCTTTATAAGTATTTAAACACTAAAATTAAATATTTACATACAGGCACATACATTGCTTCTGGCCCCACACTAGGATACCATGTGTCGTGGGAACCAGAAACAGTGACGTCACAAACATGTAAACATCCAAGACCTGGGTTTCTATTTTTTTTTTGTCCCCAGCCGGGATTCCAACCAGGGACCTCTCACATGGTAAGCAGATGTGCAAAACGCTGCGCCATAGAGGTCGTCACTTTTCGATTATTAACTTTATTCTTGATATCCTGTGTCGTGGGAACCAGAAACAGCGACATTTCAAACATGTAAACATCAAAGACCTGTTTTTTTTTGTCCCCAGCCGGAGTTTGAACCCCGGACCTCTCGCATGGTAAGCAGATATGCTAACCACTGCGCCACAGAGGTCGTAGTTTATATTTTATGCAGTTAAATGTACTCCCCACTAGGTCAGCTTTCAAGAGAGTTGACAAAAGTAAGATTTCTTTCCGAACAAGTAAAACGTGCTTTTACAAACAAATTGAGCCATTTTAGCTCCTATGCCTAGGCCGTTAAGGCTGAGTTCAGCTCGAAAAGGGGACCATTAGGGACGTTTGTATAGGACTTCAATAACATCGACGGAGTGTGTCAATAGTCCTGTGTTTACACTTTGAGGAGTTTTCGTAGGGAGAGGAATTTGGGTTGGAACCGTGTCTCTGTCACGGGAAAACCTGTGACATTTCCAACATCGATGCAATATTTACATATACCTATTTATTGCCAAGTTGGTCTAGAGGTTTAGAAGAAGAAGAAAAATTTATTATAAAAACAGTACACACGCCACAATAATACAACAAACCCAAAAAATAAAACATAAATAGTGCAAAACACAAAAACAGAAGAAAAGAGAAAGAAAATAAAGGTCACGACGTGTCACTTCTGTTATAAATGGCACCTGACTCAGCATTATGCTGATGGACAAGCCTTCAGCGCTGATTTTCAGTCAGTGTCACAGGCCGCGGTGTGTTACAACCATGAAGGAATGGAATATAAGGAACTTAATAGGTACTATACAGAATGGAATAAATACTTTAAATAGTTTGATACGACGAAAAAAACAATACTATTATGGATAAATTAATTAATACAACAAAAAATACATACGATTAAATAGTATCACTTTCGATTAACAAATGAAAATCAAGTGTTCTCAATCAAAAACTCGGAATAGGTTAGGAATAATATGACTTGAACGTCCGTAATTTCATTATCAATCACTCTCAGATCCCAATTATCAAAGGTACTTATATATACTCAATTTATTACAAGAGTGCCTGGAATAACGTTTTAGGCTTACATGTGTATGATATTATGCACGACTTGGTAGTGCATCTGCCTACCATGTGAGAGGTCCCGAGTTCAAATCCCGGCCGGACACAAATGAAAACAAAAGTCTTGGATGTTCACATGTTTGTGAGGTCACTGTTTCTGGTTCCCACTACACAAGGTATCCTAGTGTGGGGTCAGAAGCAATGTATGCAAATGTTTAAGATAAGATAGATAAAAGATAAAAAAGTATTTATTGCCTCATCAAAAAAAAATTTTAACAAATTATGGACTAAACTAGGTTTACGATTAGGCAAAAGGTAGTGGCTCAGCTGTTGCTGCCGGGTAGCGCTGGTTTTCAGCCACTGCTTTCTCCCTGTGATGTTTTGCGGGAGGAAGGTAAAGAGGGCTTAAAACAGTCGACTAATAGTAAAGTTGGTGATCGATTAAACATAAGCAAAACAAAAATCAATTAAAGTATGAGAGAGAAAAAAAAAAATTCTTCTTAATCCAAAAGAATCCAAAAATCTAAGCGAAAAACTTAAATGTTTATGTTATGTCACCGGCCACTTCTGCCCACTGTTGGGTTTAGGCCTTTACCCCACCACGGGACATCTCGCGGTCGATTCGCGTCCACGGGCCCCCCGCCAACCTGACCACATGATATTCATCATCATCATCATCATCAATTCATTATGTCTCCACCGAGGGGCACGGGTCTCTTCCCTGAGGAAGATATAGGCATAGATATAGATACTCCACCACCGGGGCCAACTACGGATTGGTGGAGGCTTGTAAGACCAGTGGTCTTCCTGTCAGAAGTTTTCAAGCCCCCCTAAGGCCTCTGACTTGGCTTAACGGCTGCCATCTATCGGTGGCAGCCAGCACCACTGCTTAGCGTGCCTTGCGAAGCACGGAACCGCTTGAAGAAATGTCACTATCGTTAGTCATAAAACGGTCACCCAATCGTGCACGGAACCCGCCTTATGTTGCTTAACCTTCGTGATCGTTTAAGATCACTCAGGCAGTCGGGGCGATTCATACAACATGGCAATATGCCAATACCATTGTAATAAATAAACTGTAATTAAACTGTAACTTGTAATTGTAGAATAAATAAACAAAATAAACTTTGACTTAAGACGAAAGTTTAACAAAATTATGTCCGTGAAGTACTTTTGCGCTGTCAATAGCACTAAGGCAAAGGTAATTACGCTCCGGTCTTCAGAAAACAACCTTTTTGAGTCATGCAATCGTTTTAAATACACTAAAACGGTTCCCCGAGTGGCCGAGAGCTCTAACACGGCGAAGCAATTTAAAACTTACAGTCGTAAAGTAGAAATTGAAATGAAAGTAACGTTTCAGGGTCCCGTAGGCCAACAGGCAATCTCAATATTATCATAATAATATTACGATGAATGGCTCTTAGCCCCGGCTGCCTGAGTGATCTTAAACTCTCACGAAGGTTAAGCAAACATAAGGCACGTTCAGTGGATGTAGGGGAGACCGTTCTATGACTAACACTAGTGGCATTTCTCCGAGCGGTTCCGTGCTTCGCAAGGCACGCTAAGCAGTGGTGCTGGCTGCCACCGATAGATGGCAGCCATTAAGCCAAGTCCGAGGGCTTAGGGGGGCTTGAAAACTTCTGACAGGAAGACCAGCCACTGGTCTTACAAGCCTCCACTAATCCGTAGTTGGCCCCGGTGGTGGAGTATGGCCTAAACCTTCCTTAGGGAAGAGATGCGTGCCCCTCGGTGGGGACTTAATGGGTTGATATCATCAAGCATTTAGTATGGACCTTCAGGTCAGATGTAGGCTATAGTCCCATCCGTTTACCACGCGAATGTAGTAGCGAAGCCTGCTCGTATACTTTATACTTAAATTGTTAAACGGCAGAAAGAAACAAAACCCTTAATTACTTTCTGAATAAAACCCTCGTAACTGGTTATTACTGTAAATATTGAATGAAGAACGCTTGTTACAATCGCAATTAAAATCAACTGGTATCGAAATAATACCTGTATTTTAAAATACCGGTTGTCATGCATTTTACATGTATCTAATTGTTGGTAAGGTAGTCCCACTATAAGTTACAGGCCTTCTCTCAGAGAGAGAGAGTATGGGCTTAATCACCACGCGTGCCCACTGAGGTATTGTATAGCTCACTCAGGTTTCGTCACGATTTTTACCTTCACGGTTAGCAAGTGGTATTGCAACTATAACTTCACAAAAATGTACATTGGTACATACAATGTACATACAAACAAAGTTTGAAGACCTCTGTGGCGTAGCGGTTAGCGCATCTGCTTACCATGCGAGAGGTCCCGGGTTCGATCCCCAGCTGGAGAAAAAAAAAACTCCAGGTCTTGGATGTTTACATGTTTGTGACGTCGCTGTTTCTGGTTCCCACGACACAGGGTATCCTAGTATGGGGCCAGAAGCAATGTATGTGCCTGTATGTAAATGTTTGTTTGTTTTTGTTTGTTTGATTTTAGCGAGTGGTATTGCTACTATAACTTCACAAATGTTGGTAAACAAACAAACAAACTTGTTAAACAAAGTTTGATGACCTCTGTGGCATAGTGTTTAGCGCATATGCTTACCATGCGAGAGGTCCCGGGTTCGATCCCCGACTGGGGACAAAAAAAACAACAGATGGATATTTACATGTTTGTGACGGCGCTGTTTCTGGTTCTCACGACACTAGGTATACTAGTGTGGAGCCAGAAGCAATGTATGTGCCTGTAAATGTTTATGTTTTTGTTTAAAGTTATAGGTACATGCCCGCACTGGGAATCAAACTGGGAGTCTTTTAACCCACTCACTAGGCTACCACTGCTAAGCAAGCAAGTAGAGGCTCAAAACTGTAAGATTCTGAAGGGTTTATGACGAAAAAGGACACGGATTCCCAATTTAATAAGACATACAATTATATTGGGGAGTCGTCCATGTGTCTGGCCGCAGCATTGGTGTTTTATTACCTTTTAAGAATATTAAATAATGTTTGACTTTGCAAGTATTGATTGCACTCATGGATCTTGAGATTATTGGTATATGAATACTCATACCTAATTTGTATTTTTAGCATTAAGGTGATTTAAGAAAAGATGGTCAGAGTGGAGTTTTTTTTCGCTGCCATTTTCTCCACCACACACGGCCCCAAGGCAGGGGCTAACATTATATATGAGTGTATGTATGTACACTGACATTCAACAAATAGAATGTAAATTATATACGTAGCAATAAAGTTCTTATTTCTATTATGAGACAGAAAACAACAAGATGCCAATATACATGAGGTCAAGGGCAAGAGGAAGTTAATAACCCATAAGCGATATTGGACAGATGGCAGTGATAACGTTCCGTTATCAGAAATGGTAACAATCTGCGTTTGAACTTTAACCACGTTCCAACAGATTCAATGCAAAATACAGTGCAGTTGTTTTTGTCTCTTAATGAAATGAGTACCAGTAAATATAACTGTAATAAGAATAAGAATAAGACTGTGTCTTAATACAGTTACACTAGGCTAAAATTACAAATACAGTTACACTTGGCTAAAATTACAAAAAAACTGAGTTGGCCTCTGTTGCCGAGCTAGGTTAAAACCTGTATTTCAGCAAGCAGCACCTTCCCCACAGAAAACAATTTGTAACAATGACGGAAGATTAATTAAAGTAAAATAAAGTTTGATTGTGTATGTGAATGTATGCGTGTGAGAGGGTGAGTGAGATATAATGAGATATAATAATACTACGTACTTCGAACAAATAGGGGATGTTTTAGCAAAGGGCATGTTAAAAAGTACCCGAAACCGGCGTGCGCGCATACAACGACTAATTAATATCGATGAAGCGAAAGTGATTTTTCAGGATCGTGGCTAGTGGCATTCCCTCTACTTTGTAACCCACCCAAGTGATTGTCTTGTGCATCCAATTATAATATAAATGATTCATAAGTGAGTATACTTGAGCCATTACAAACGTGAAAACTGAGTCATAAAAAATTGTATCAGACCTCTCTCTCACACATATAGGAGACTTATCAGGCATATCGGAACTCACGCTCGCACTTTTATCACTCGGTTCGCACGTTTGTAATGGCTCAAGCATAGTATTGTTTCTTTAAATTGACCGATGCACGTCAGTAAAAAAATAAAAAGAAAAACATTCGAACTCATGCCCTATGACAATGTTAACCGAGCTTGCTACCGCATTGACCAACAAACCGGTCAGTTTTCCTCGTATCATTGCTATAACACCATTACTGCTTATCCTGGACCTCAGATTCGCTGACGTGGCAAAACCTACGAAAGGTAAACGCTTTTACGAACCAATTTCACTCGACACTTCACACAGGCTGAAATAGTCGTAAATACCAACGTATTAAAGGTTATGTCAGGGAGCTAAGTGTATTGGTGTTTCTTGGCATTTTGTGTAGACTGAAATGGACTTTAATTCCAAGCTGTTAGAGCTAAATTTGAGGGATTTTAGACAAAGTGGCAATGTGTCCTCGGAGAGAGTAATAACGTTTACATAAAATGCAGTCTCGGCTTTGCTTACAAGATTAAATCTTTATATAAGTAAGTTTTTCTATTTTATTTTCAATTGTTCTACTTGTAACTTATTTTTATGTTTGAGTTTGCAATAACTTCAAATTACAAGAAAATAATTTTCAAACGCACATTTAATTTAAGTTTTTGATTACATTGCATTTTAAACATGAACAAACATGAATATAAACATTTATATATAAGCACATACATTGCTTCCCACACTAGGATACCCTGTGTCGTGGGAACCAGAAACAGCGACGTCACAAACATGTAAACATCCAAGATCTGGGGGTTAATAAGTTTTTCAGACCAAAAACTGTGTTATTATGAATATTTTTACATAGCAAGTGTTGATTGCATTCATGAGTCTTGATCTTAGTACATAAATAGATATTCGCACCAACTTATGTATTCTTTTAAGGTGATTTGAGAACAGATGGTCAGAGTGGAGTTTTTTTTTACTGCCTTTTTCTCCACTCTATTCGGCCCCAAGGCAGCGGCTAACATTAACGTTATAAGTTATTTTTAAGGTTAGGTTAAGTTATATGGATTCTATGGTCCGAAATAAACTTTTTCATTCATTCATAAGTACATTGGCATTCAACAAATCGAATGTGAATTCTTTACGTTGAAATAATTTTCTGATGCGTGATTGTCTTGAATGTGGCAAGGACGATATAACCTCGTTTACCTAATGGGGACACTTCCTAATTATAGCACGGGGCGCGCGTGGGTGCCTTGAGAGGTTAGGTACTATCGATGCGGGAGTTTCCAAGTGACTGATAATGGTGTGTGTATGTATATCCCTTTCAGACCTGACCTTGAAAATAACAATGGTTTTCTGTTGTTATCGAGTAAAATAATGTATGTGCCTGTGTGTAAATGTTTATATTTATTGTTATCGAGTAAACCCTAAGATTTACCAACTCTTAATGGGAAAAGCCCGAACGATTTTGCGATTCGCACTTTTACTACCATGAATCAAGAATTTATTTCAACGTAAAGAATTTACATTCTGCTTGTTGAATGTCAATGTACATACAGTTATGTATAACGTTAGCCGCTGCCTTGGGGCCGTCTGTAGTGGAGAAAAAGGCAGCGAAAAAAAAAAAAAAAAAAATGTACTTGGTAAGTCTTAGGATTTACATTAAAGGCACGGTAAATGTTGAAAGTGAGATGTTATGACGCGTTCGGCGTCGTGCTCGTGGATATGTTGCATCCGCGCCCTTATTTAGGAAAAAAAAAATTTAAAATTGTTTTAAAAAAAATATAAACTCTAAATGAAAATAATTTAACTTTTTGGATGAAATAAATGAATAGGAATTATTTTTTGTTTTATTCCAAAACCCAACTTTTACTAGCTAGCTGTCAGTGGTAAAACCTACCATGTGCTAAATTCTAATAGTAAAAGCCCGAAAAAAATGTTCCATTTTCATTAATCCTTACATTTATATATCTATTTTTAATCAAATTTACAAGTAGGTATTAAGTCTCGACAAAATAAAAATGGTGTCATCTTTATATTTTTCGGGTTTTACCCAAAGGGTAAAACTAACCCTAATTGTACTGTATCTTTGTAAAGGTTTTGTATGTGTTTTTCCCGGTACAATAAAGAATATTCTTATCTTATCCTATCTTACCTCTTTATTTCCTAACTATTTATATTTTTCTTTTAACATTAATTCCGTTTCCAAGCCTCCATCAAGCCATAACTTCCGACCTAAGTAGAACCTCCCGCTACTCGCTCGCAGGATATTTTTCACGCTAGATCGGGCACATTAAGACATCCGGCCCGTGCTCAAATCGCTTAGATTAAATTTATAAGCTTTGTTTTTCATTATTTACTCGCAAACCCTTCGCAGTTAGGCTGGGCTACAGTGGAGGAGGCTTTTGCTTGCGAACTTGTCTCGTAACAAGCCCAGGAAGCTCAGCGGATGGAGAAATAAGGATACGTCGTTGGGTGTTAGGACTTCTTTTATTGATAAACAGTAGAGGCACGATTGTGCCTCGTTGAAGATAAGGTTTTGGAGTACAGAACTGTCAGGATTAGATAACATTCACTGAATACTGAATTTAACTTACACTGGTTCACTAATTCACTTTAAATAATCAATAAAAATATGTAGTAAAACTGAAGGCACTGAGCGTGCTGTCTCTTTTAAGACTTGAAATCGAAATGACCCAGGCGATGCCATGACAAATAAAGTGAACTACGAACAAAAGACAAATAATTTGAATTTGAAAATTGAAAACGGAATCGAAAGATTTAAAAGTAAATAGCCTAAATATAAAACTAATAAACATGTTTGTAGACGAGGTATCACAACCTCGTTACAAAGTTATATTTTTGTGTCTGTTTGGTTGGTCTGAGAATAGTTGACATTGCGAGTATTGATTGCGCTTATGGGTGTTTAATTTTGACCTTCTTAAGTAGATGGACATTTGTACCAAATATTGTGTTAGACTTAAGTTGATGTGAGAAAAGATGGTCAGAGTAGATTTTTTTTGTTGCCTTTTTCTTCCCTGCACTCTTGGAGCCAAGGCAGCGGCTAACATTAGCATTCATTGAAATTCCACAAGCAGAATATAAATTCTTTACGTTGAAACAAATTGCTGATTTCTGGTTTCTGGTTGTAGACTAATTAATAAGGCAAAGCAATGTTGAAGGGGCAGATACAATCTTGGTTTCTCGGCTCGGCTCAAAACGCTCTTCCACACTACCGTAGCGGGATCGTTTATTTCTCTATACCTATTTATTTTTCATTGCCAAAACCTCTTTTTTCACCGTTTGTTTTTTCCCAACAAAAGGGATCGAATGAAAAACTGTTCTGAACGACCGTCGGTATAATATCCCGGGTTATTGTAGACGTTTGTAAACAAACCTGCACTTTATTCCGATATAGATAAGAGAGTTATTCCACAGGCCGTTGCATAGACATTTTCTCCTGAAAAGTGGTATTTTTCTCTGATATGAAAGCGATTGTGCTGGATTTTTTAATTAAGTGGAGTTTGTTGGGCTTTTGTTTTGCTAAGAGGTTTTATTGGAAACCTAGGATTACATTTCGGTTGAGGTAAAGCTATTTCGCTCAGTCGAAGTGGCAGTTACCGGGCTCATAGCTTTCGAGCTGAGATGGTGGCGGTGGTGATGGTGGTAGCTGGTGATGATGATGGACGGTATTTTATAATTTTTTTTATAGAAATATATGTTTATCAATGTACTGTTTTTGTCACCCAAAGACAGCGTGCGTGCATGAAACGCATGACGAATGCTGATGGAGCGAAAGTGCGTAAGGATTAAGGCAAGTGGCAGTTTTTGGTCTCTGCCAGTCCCTCTGTGATACTACTGTGAGTTTATGTTTATATGTACCTATGCATGTAGTTAGTAATGATACAAAGGTAAAAATAATAACTCGGTAACGTTGAAGGGAAACTTTGTGAGGAAACCTGAAGTGGTGACACAATGGGCAAGTTGCCCTAAAAAATGTAATTAGTCCGTCTTTTAGATTATAAAAAAATAAGGGATACGTATTTTTTTATTTGTAAATTAGACCAAAAATAACAAAGATATAGCCCATTAAAGTTACGTGTGACGTCACGCCGTGCTGCATTTTTTAGCACGGAGTGACGTCACACGTAACTTTAATGGGCTATATCTTCGTTATTTTTTGTTTAATCGAAAAAAAAAATATATACGTGTCCAATATTTTTTTATAATCTAAAATACGGACTAAATAGAATTTAATTATTGTGACCCTGGAAACTACTCTATTGTAGGGTGAATAGGTATCCCAGAGGCTTAGGCTGAGACCAAAGAGTGTCACGATCCTGACACATTACTTTCGCTTCATCGACATTTATTAGTCGTTGCTTGCACGCAAGCCGGTTTCGGGTACTTTTTATCTTGCCATTGCTGCCAGACAACCTCTGTGGCACAGCGGTTAGTGCATCTGCCTACCATGCAACAGGTCGTGGGTCCGAATCCCGGCTGAAAACAAAAAAAAAAAGAAAGCCAGGTTTGTGACGTCGCTGTTTCTGGTTCCCACGACACAGGATATCCTAGTGTGGGGCCGGAAGCAATGTATGTGCCTGTATGTAAATGTTATGTTATTACTAAGTCATGGATTAGAAGGAAAACTCGTAACAGGAACTGAATCGAGACCTTTGATCGCAAGCCAATCTTTCTACCTCTTTTACCACCTTGGCCTACCTGCCTCTAGACACCATTCTAATGAAGTCACGCCCGTAGAGCGATTGGCTTATCGAGTTGATTTACAACTATCTTTATGCGCTTTAAGCGGCGGAAGATGAATGGCTAGATAAAGGGCGTTTTAATGTGAAACATCTCCGGTGCTTCGATATATGGACGGAAATGGCCCTAAAGCTCTCTTCAGATGGCGCAATTCGATAAATTCGTTTTAAAGAACACAGTCAAAATTACAATAAATATACTAAAAGTAGGTCTTATTAGAAATATACGGCAGCTTAGCAACTATTAAATTCAAATTGCGTAAATCCCTCAAGTACCTACTTTACGAAGAATGATAAAGATTACATAAATTTACAAATAACATTTAGAACAAATGTTATTGCGTTTCAGGTTTTAAGTGTTTATTTCTCATAGGAACGATTTAACATTTCATTCATTTAAAATGAGAAAAACTATAATTTAATTAATACATTATAAACATAAGCATACAATATCTTAATAAATTCATTTATTACAATGACAAACGCTTACATTTTATATTTTTCTTTCATGTGACCTCTTAATCGGAACTTCAGTTCTGTTAGTGTAGGTACCTGAAGCTTTTATGTCTTTCAGTAGCTTGTTGAACATTTGTACTTCTTCAAACAGATTATTTCCTACGCATTTATATCGTTCAATTTGCTATAAAACTGGTTCCGAAAAATTCTCCAGACACTACGCAACGCTACACCTATTAGCTTGCTACGACAGCATTGACTACGGCGTAGCAAGTTCGTAGCACTATCGTAGTACGTTGCAAACACCAGTAGAACCCATTTGAACAGTATTCTTTACAGCTTCTCATGCCATTTTTGGCCTCAGTCTGGATATATTTTCATGTTTGCGATGTACTTGGTTATCGTGGCCCAGGGTATCCTAGTTTGGGACCATGATGTCGTGTTTTTATCATTATCGATATCGTGTTATTTTCTTTTGCTGATTGTGAAATAAAGTTTTGTCTATGTATTTATCTACCGTAAAATTGTAACGTATTTAGAATGGTTTAAAAGTGCCTTAGCAGCCGGCGATTCGGTCACGAAAACGCGATATTTCAGGCATCGGCTGAAATTCAGCTTCTATATGAGATACGTGATCCGCCCGCGCTCGGGAATGTTGATTTTTATATATTTATACATCTATAAACTATCTCCTTTATTTTCCTGTTACCGGATGCCGTTTTGCTGCTTTTTGACTGAGTTTTTTTACTGAATTCAAGTTTCGTTTTACTATACACTGAAACACTGAAATTATAGGAAGAAAATTAAAATGAATACATCGTATTAATTAAGACGCATTCGTATTGTTATCAAAAATAATATGTCACACTAGACACAATCGTTTTCTAATTTCTCATTAATAGAAATCTACCATTAAACGCTAGACATATTTGCTTCTAAATATTCGTACATAATAATATACACATTAACTCACGCTTTTCCCAAAGGGGTAGGCAGATACTAGGGACTGCCATTTGCCACGATCCCGACAAATCACATTCGCTTCACTGACATTCATTAGTCGTTGCATGCACGGCGGCGTAGCGGGTAATAAATGAAATAAAAAAAATAACTCACGCCCTTTATCCCCGAGGGGGTTGCCAGACGCACCCATCACTAGAACTGGCCCCAAAAAAAAAGGGTAATAAATATTCCTTTACAGCTTAGTAAACTTTTTGCAGAGTGTCTTAACACAATTTCTTACAACGCGTCGGGGTCAACTCTAATATACATATTATATTGTCAACTCTCACAATTATTATTAAAAGTTGATCCCATTAGTATTCTTAATTTTTTTTAAATTGTAATTTTAGTATTCTTAATGATAGTGATAATAATGTACCATGTGGAATGCACATTCTTTGGTGTACCCGTTTTGACACAATTTAATCCTTAAAATTTATGTAATTTACACTATTTCGTGTGTCTAATAAATAAAAATAAACAATATGTTCAATTGACGTTACTAACCCTTCGAATTTGAATGAAAACATCGCAACCAAATCTGAGTATGTGAGGTGTTTTTATACTTCAGTATAAAAAGCCGATTAAAGGCCTACGGCCTCCAGTGAGACCTTGTAGCAGTCAAAACAAAAGAAGGCTGCGAAAACAAAACAAAACAAAACGCCTCGCTCACTTTAAAGTCTGCTCACAAAAATGTACTTCGGACAAATCAACGGGAAGTAGTAAATACATTAGTTTAGAGGCTGAATGCTGAGGCTGGACGTGACCTAATTCGAGTGAAACAACGCAATTTGGCCGACCCGCGCCCCGGCAGGGGAAAACACACCTTATATCTCCAGATTCACGGTTGAAAGTAAGGTGAGCGGAAGACGGAAAAGACAATAGGATTCGGGGCTCTGGTTTCAATCATTGATGGAATAAAATTCTGAAATGTTTTCTCAATCTTGCTTTTAGCGGGAAATACTGGCAGCTTACACCGATTAATGGTGACGGAAAAAGTAAACTAGGTTTTTTTTCTTACGACAATGTTTTAATTTCAGCCAGTGTTCACTTTTTTTTTTGTTTTTTGACTTACTTTGTACGTGTATCGCAGAGTTTTATAATTTAAAAAATATTTTTTAAACTGTGTGGTGGTTTGTTGACGAATTAATCGAGTTTTTTAAATTAAAAATTATTTGTTAAACTGCGTGGCGGTTTGTTGTCGAATTAATCACACTTTTTTAACATGTTTTAGAACCAGTACTTAGTAGGTAACTATAAAATTAATCTGAAGGTCAAGTCAACTCATTTAAAAAAAATATCTCAAGCACAATAGCAGCTACTTGCTCCGCTGTGATGATCGTTACATAAACATTCAATCATTTATTGCAGACTAAGTGTAAATAGGTGGTATACATTTTATGGTAACTTAGGATTTAGTCACGGGTATTGCAAAATGGGTAAGACTTATATATAAACTGCCTCGTACTTAATCCGAAAAAGTCCAAATATATGATATTAGGTTCAAAAAATCAAATTGACAAGTTAGAAAAGTGCAATATTAGTATACAATTAAATGGAAACGACATTGAACGTGTTATGGAAGCACGTAATCTAGGTGTTTTAATGGACGGTGAATTACACTTTGAGCACCATATCCAGGAAGTGGTTAGAAATAGTTTTTATCGGCTGAAGACACTTTATCGTATCCGAGGATTTATTAGTGAATCGCTCCGTATAAGGCTATGTGAGACCTTAGTTTTGTCTAAATTAAATTACTGCGCCACTGTGTATGGTCCCTGTTTACTAAAACGGACTCAAAACTTGATTCAACGGGTGCAGAACGCCTGTGCTCGTTACTGTTTCCATATTCCGCCTCGCACTCATGTAACTTCCTTCCTTAACGGCGCGAACATCCTAAAAATGGAAGCGAGACAAAACCTTCATTTAGCTACGTTATTGTTTGGAATCATAAAAACGTGCACGCCTCCCTACCTGTACGAAAAACTTACCTGGAGACAATCGCGTCGAGCAGAAGGGGTGAGAACAGTTTCTGCACCGCTCAGTGTACCAAAACATAGGACAGCGGCCTTTCGTGGCAGCTTTAGGTACGCAGCAACAAAATGCTGGAACAATATACCGCCGCCATTACGCAACAGTAGAAATAAAACAATTTTCAAGCACCAGTACAAAGAATATCTGATACAAAGACAAAAATCAAAGAATAGTTTCAATGTATGCGTACCTGGTCCATTTATAACTGGTCTGTAGTAGGTGGATATTCCTCGATGAAACAGCGACTGCGCCTACCGCACCGGCAAAATACAAATCACCTCACACTTTATTTGTTTGTTTCACATATTTTCACCCAGTTATTTATTTATTTGCACACTCACACACACTTTGTTACACTACATCGCACTACACTTTACATACCAACTATTAGGCATGCATTTTTTCTTTTGTTTTTAATCATTTTTGTCTTTTTTATTTTTATTTTTCACAAACATGCGACTAACTCGCAACATGGTCTCGACAGAATATCAGCGTTGTGGTTAGATACCTCGGTGACAGCTACAACATATGCTGAGTCGGGAACCATTTTAGGGGCTCAATACTTTAAAGTAATAATATTATTTATGTTCGAATTATGATTTTAACATTTTCTGTGCTAATGTTTTCAATTTTTATTTTATGTTGTTGTTAAATTTGTCTTTTTTATGTTTTTTTTTTGCTATCGTTTTGTTTGTGTTTGAAGTATTGTGCCGTTAAATAAATTGTTTCTCTCTCTCTCTCTCTCTCTCTCATATAACATACACATAAGCCCACGCCTGTATCTCAGAGGAGTAAGCAGAGATCAGTATCTAACACCGTAGCATTAATGTTATACATCTAGGTACAATTTTTAGCATTTACGAATTAATTTATCCAGTGAGTTATTTTATTATTTATAGAGGGTTTTTATTGCAAATTTTTACTGACATGTAAACATTTTGCATCTTGAAGGAGGATTTTTAGTCCTTGAAGTATTTTTACGTCGGGTTTTAGTATTATGTGTATCTTTAACTTGTTAAAACATTTAGAGATTTTTTTACACAATTGATAGGTATATAATATATCAAGTAAATACGTACTTTTATAACTTTCATAATTTTATTAAATTTATTTTTTATTATGAATAACATGTTGAATTTAAGCTTACAGTTCTGAATCAAGATTATCATAGATAACCCCGGTATTATTTATAAACATGAGATGAGACGAGCAACCGACGACGCGAGCTCGGTCTCTGCTCACCAAGATTCAGCTCTGCGAATCAGAGCGAAACTTGGTCGGACTCTTCCGACGAAAAATCAAGTAAGTGTATCCGGAATAAAGTTAATAATGTGAAGTGCTTATGAAAGTCATAGTTTAAAAATAGTAAGTACTGAATTTTTTCTTCCAACTCTTTGTCAGTTTTTCCTTCTTTCCTTGTCGTCGATAACGACGGAGTCATGGGAATGAAAGAGCTTTTTAGTGAATGGACTTTCCTTGAAAGATGGAGGTTTTTGTTTGTTGATATATTTTCATTTTTTACATACATACATTTTTTTGTTTTAATTATTATTTTATTATTATTGTTCTTGCCTTGACATTCTTTTAATTTCATTCTTTTTGACGAAGCTTTATGTGAATTTTGATTATGTTTGTAATGATTTTTTTTAAATGTCTATGTGAATAATTTAGGTATGTCTATGGTATTTTGGTTTTATAATGTAACTTTATTTGTCTCTTATCCATAATTAAATAAATTAACTTTTAAGTAATTTACATAAGCTTAAGTCTGTATGCCAAAGAGATAGGGAGAGACCAGGGACTGCCACTTGCTACGATCCTGACAGATCACATTCGCTTCATCGACATTCATTAGTTGCTTGCACGCACGCCGGTTTCTGGTACTTTTTATCTTGCCTTTTGCTAATACTATTCGCTATTTAGTCGTAAAATAATACATTCACTATTTGGTCGAAGTGTGCACGTGGGGCGTCCCGTGCCGGCTCTTCCACTCACATTCACTCGATGTATTTTGCGTAAAATCTTCCTAAATGCTAAATCTAATCTCTTTAAACGAGCAATTCTTGTATATATATTTATATATAATCAGAATCTCGGAAACGGCTCCAACGATTTTCATTAAATTCTGTATACAGGGGGTTTTGGGCGCGATTAGTTGATCCAACTAGGTTTCATTTTTATAAAACGTCGTTTTAACCGTGTTTTAAGGCAAAGAAATAACTGGTTGTCATAGCTCAAGTGGGAAATAAATATAGGACGATACCATAAACAGAAGACCCTGGTTCGAGACTTGATAATAATTTTTCTTTTTTTTTTTTCAAGTTCCTTCTTGTGTGTGAAAACCTACATACCGAGCAAAGCTCGGTCAACCAGGTACTTATTATTGGAAATACAGATATTAGAGCGTACATGGTTTTTAAATTTTTATACAATTAAACATAAACATTTACATATATACACATACATTGCTTCTGTCCCCACACTAGGATACCCTGTACCGTGGGAATCAGAAACAGCGACGTCACAAACATCCAAGACCTGAAGTGTTTTGCCCCAGCCAGGATTCAAACCCGATCGAAATAAAGTGAGACACAGAAAAAATTGGATTACGGGAAAAAATATTTTTAAATATACAACGTCCGTTTTGAAAAGCCCATGAATACTCGAGTTTCAACTAAACGGTTTTTCTTATATTTTCTTTGGCGAATATTCTGTCTTCCCGCCTTTTGTTGGGTCGGTCGTTCACATAATTATAGAGAGTGGCTCCAAAAGAGACGAATTTCACGAGAGTTGTAAGATAAAACGATTCCTGGCACAAATTACGTGAAACGGAAGAGTTGGGTGCGGCTCCATTGTCGCACGATAAACTAGAAGAGTACAAAATCGTGCCGGACATCGTAAAAAAAAGTAAAAGAAAAAGTTTAAGTGTTAAATAAAATTTTATTAAACAAATTTAAGTTAAATTTAAATGACTAACCGTTTTATCATTATCATCAGCCCATCTCTGCCCACTGCTGGGTATAGCTCTTTTCCCCATTAAGCTATACCATGCCGTCTCTTGCCATTCGCATCCACGGGCCCCCCGTCAACCTGGCTAACCAACCAAACTTACCCTAAAATAATTTTATAAGACGAGTGATTACGCTGTGTGGAAGTCATTATTATTATTTTTAAATAGTAAGAGTGAACTATAAAATAAAAACCAAAAAAAATTCTTCTTTAGTCTTCATTTATTAATTTTTTTTTACATACATACATACGTACGCTCACGATTTTATCCCAGAAGAGTAGGGACTAAGGACTGCCACTTTCCTCTTGCCATTATTTTTCATAATAATTAAAATTCCTAGTTAAGGAGCCAGGACACAAATGTAACACTTTTACATGCATTAATGCATACATCGCCATCTGGCGAAAAAAGTCAGCATCATTACTGAGCAGAATTAGCGGGAGCGGCAATAGCATTCTGAACGCGATTGCATCACGGCTAGATAATCCGCTGATATGGATTTTAACTAAACGCACAAAGTCATTGCTAGATATTAAATTATTTTTTGCTTGAAATTGTCAAACCGCGGTGGGCACGCGTGGTAATTAACTAAGCCCATACTCTCGCTCTGAGAAAGGGTAATGTGATATATAGTAAGACGTATATAGGCTCCATTATTATATTAAGCTGCTTCTCTGTCCCTTCGATTCTCGTGACGTCCATGTCCCGACAGTGGACACCGTCCCAGCGTCGGTGCTCTGCGGAAGTATAAAATGTCTCTGAATGCCGTTCGTTTAGTCTGCCACTGAGGAGTGACTGCCTCTCGCCACAGGATATTGGTAGAAGGCACTTATGTATATTTTCATTGACAGTGTGCTCTGTCAATAAAGATATCAGTAAATTATCAGTAAAAAAGATAAAATTAATGTTGTTTGTATGAGCCATATAAGCGCGCACTAACACCACTAAAATAGGAACCGAATAGTTCATCATCAACTCATTATGTCCCCACCGAGGGGCACGGGTCGCTTCCCTGAGGAAGGTAAATTATATACTGGGAGCCAAGTCCGGATTGGTGGAGGCTTGTAAGCTAGTGGCTGGTCTTATTGTCAGAAGTTTTCAAGCCGCCCTAATTCCACTGACTTGGCTTAACGACTGCCATTTATCGACGGCAGCCGGCACCAACTGCTTAACGTGCCTTCAAAGCATGGAACTCCTTGCGTTAGTCATAGAACGGTCACCCATCCATGCACTGAACGCGCCCTGTGTTGCTTGACCTTCGTGATCGTTTAAGATCCTTCAGGCGGCCGGGGCTACGAGGGGTTGTATAGATCTATTAAAACTTACAATAGGTAGTAATAAGAAAGCAAGAAAGAATAAATAACTTTTTACTGAAATGTTAAGACATTCGCTTTGATTAGCAGTACCTCTATGTTTTTGATATTTTATTTATCCAGCACACTACAATCCATTGCCCACTACACACTACGAAAAATTGTAAATAACCACGTACATGCAGTTGTGATTGCACTACAGTGCATTAAGTGGTAGACCAGAGGGAAAAGAACAAAAAAAAAATATCAATGAGATCTTAAACCTAACGCAAAAAAAAGATGATACATTACTACGGGAGAAAAAGAAAAAAAAAAGTTTTAGTTTTACTTCAAGTCTGTCAGCCTAAGCACCTAGATGTAGTTGTAGTTTAAGAAGCCGTGTGAGGTACCACAACATCCGCACCAAGTTATACTGTATAAGGCAAATAATATGTAGATGTAGCAGCAGTAATAAAAAGGGACTTCTAAAATAACACTATTAAAAAACCAAAAGGAACTTCTGCAAACGTCAATGGCGTCACTTTAGCTGCGATCTGAATTCGACTGAAAAAAGTCATTGATCCCGCGGCGTCATTAACGAAACAAAATGGCCACGGTACGCGAATTTGAGGCGGCGTTTTATATCGACTATCGCCTCATTTAGATCCTTATTACCTTTTTTAAAAGCTCAATTTAGATCTTTGATGTAGCCTATCACACTAATATTATAAAGGCGAAAGTTTGTGAGTGTGTATGTTTGTTACTTCTCCACGTCTGAGCGGCTGAAGCGATTTTAATGAAATTTTGTGTGGAGTTAGCTGACACCCTGGATTAACACATAGGTTACGTTTTACTGCGGGAAAATATCTCATTCTCATGGGAAAGCCCCTAAGAATGTGAATAACTATTATTTTTACTGTTAATACATCATCATCAACCCATTATGTCCCCACCGAGGGGCACGGGTCTCTTCCCTGAGGAAGGTATAGGCCATACTCCACCACGGGGGCCTAGTCCGGATTGGTGAAGGATTTTAAGACTATTGGCTGGTAATACACAATTTATTTTCCCTAATAAGCCGCGGGTAACACCGCGGGGCACAGCTAGTGTCCTACTAAAGGCCACAAGCCTTCTCTCTAAGAAAGAGAGTATGGGATTAATCACTTTTCGCGCACACTGCGACACCCACGACCGCCCTACTCAGATTTTACGTAGGACTGTTTTCATGTTTTTAGTACCAGAAACCGACGACTAATGAATGTCGATGAAGCGAAAGTGATTTGTATTCAATAAACAAAACCGGACACAAAACGCACGTATAAAAGAAGTCATGCAATTTTTAAAAAGCATCTTCCACGATTCAGTTTAAACTTACATTTTAATTTGTTTGATTACTGTACATTTTCCTGGTAAAACCCCGACATCAGGTTTCTAATTCTAATATAATTGCTATTTGATTGCTCCGGCTACCAGGAAAGGGTTAATAAATGTTTATTTTCTACTTTCCCTTCTAAATTGACTTTGAGCCCATTACAGAAGTACTGTAATCGACTTAACCTTCTTTCTTCTTAGTAATAATTGTCGACCTCTCTGGCGCAGCGGTTAACGCATCAGTCTACTGTACGAGAGGTCCCGGGTTCGAACCCCGGCTGGGACAAAAATACTCTAGGTCTTGGATGTTTAAATATTTGTTATGTCGTTGTTTCTGATTCCAACGGCGCAGGGTATTCTAGTGTGGAGCCAGAAGCAATGTATTTACTTGCATGTTTTTTTTTATTCTGTAAAGGCAAATACAATTTTTACAATATTTAATTTTCCGCCAAACTACATAATAGTATTTTGGCTGACTTACTCTCACCTTAGAACTAAGTTACTTTAAATACCTAAAAAATTACTTAAATTAAGTTTACATACATAGAAAAGTCACATATATATATTTAACTAACATTAGCATAAGGATCACTTTATGGTACTGGTTACAAACTGGTTCATTAATTCTGATGCTACACATTTTTTATAAAGCATTTTACTGGCATACTGTGAGGATCTTAATTCCACTGACATACTAAGTACTGTCTTGTCCTTTTTCCATAATAGTGGTTTAGTTATTTACTGGTGGGACAGCTAACTTTTTATTTTTTACATTCCGAGTGTTCTTATTGTAAATTACAGGATTATTGTATACAAGCTATTATTGTAGTTTTCCATTAAAATTGCAAATTTTACTTTATAGTTAATTGGAATTGGAGATTACATATTATTTTGAACAATTCATCGTAGTTTCCCTTACAATTATTTTTTGTTTTTGTAAATGTAAATGTTTATGTGTATGTTTAGTAATAAGTAATAACATCCCTTTTAATCAGTGCGATCGAGCGACTCAGCATGCTATGAATAATATAAGACGATACGATAGTCTATGCGGACGTGGATTCGATTTTCACTTTCAGCTCGCCACAGACCCAGTGATAGCAAAATTTTTCATTAGAAAAACATCTATTTCGATAAAACCAAGGTTCCCTATTTAGTGGGCTTTCCCCTCAATTTAGGGATACATAATTTTTTTTTTTTCGAAGGGATTAAAATATTGTTTGTTACAGATATCAACAATAGAAGTGTTAAAATTTTGGCCCTTGGATAACCCAATCAAGAATGAAAATTAACAAAGGAGACGGATACGCTTTCATACATTCTTGGGCGCAGATGTAAAAAGATAAGAGTGGTGTCAATTAACAGGTTATATATTGCCAAACCATCTTTGAAGATTTTGCGGATTTTGGCAATCTGAGAGCAAAGTTAAAAGAGATTTAGTAAAAGTGAGGTTGTGCAACAAATTGGCAAGCTATTCTTAACAGCTGCTTTTTTAACTATAAGTGCTATTTTATTATAATAGACAGTTATTTCCTACATTAATTGTAGTTCTTATTGTGTTGTATTGAGTGGGAGAATGTAATGAAACTCACAAATAGATTAAAAGATAGGGAGACCAGGATTTGTGTCATTTCATCATCTAAAACTCGTCGGCCCACTGTATTACATCGATTAGTCGCTGTGCCACAGTCGTACAAGTTAAACAATATACTAGAAGTCCGTAGAGAGAAAGCACTGGTCGAGGAATATAATTGAAATACGCAAACGATAACCGATACAAGACGAGTAGGTAATCCGGTGATCAATGATAAATCATAGATTGAAAGTCCGGGAGCTGTCACTGTCAGCACAGATTAAATACATTTGACAAACATAAGTAATAAATCGATCTGTAAACGAGAATCTACTAGAATCGATTTTACAGTTGATATTCGTTTTATTTTAAATTATTGACAATATAATTATTTATTCCGTAGAATTTGTTCACTTTGATTGAATCCATCATCCGTTGCAAGTGTTTTTAAGCTCAATTGTTGAAATCATTCACAGTAATCGATTATAGTAATCTATAATAGTACTCTATTTCATCAGTGTAATAAACTTGTTTTTAAGATTTCTCGTCTCCCAGATTGTGAATTGAGCAGATTTTTTTATATTTTGAATCAGAAAAAAATACCGCTTTTTTTAAACCGTATTTCAGCTTATTAAAATTGGGCCTAGAGATCCCCGTCTCCTTTATGTATATTATGGTATAGTTTTCAAATTATAAAAAATATGGCACAGTTTTAATTGTTATGAAGTATTATTGCTTTCATAACATTTTAAATTATTATTTACTTGATGTTTTCAAATAAAAGTTTAAAGGGGTTTTCTAAGCAATTGTGAGGCTTTTGATTTGTTTTTTAGGGCGATACATATTACATATTTGAGAGTTGGTAACACTGGATACAACTTCATGTACAATATAGTTTATAGACACTACAAAATGTTAAATACATTTCTTATGGGAACGTTGTAACCTGAGTTTAGATTCTTCATTGTCAAGTGAATTTGACTTTTATTTCCAAGTTGTTAAAAGTGGATTCCCATGTATTTAAACAAGGTAACTAAAGAGAAATTGAAATGAATCGTAAACCTTACAGAGTAAGGTATAAATTGCCTAGTCTGTGTTGGTTTGTATGTGTTACAAAAGGCAAATCGTGGGAACACCCGTGAGTATTGTTTTTCCTACACTTTCTACGACATTGGGTTCATTGCGGGTCATTGCACTGACTTTATTATTCTGCAATTGCATATTACGTAGTGTATTTGTATTCAAATATTTTTTTCTAAAAAACAACAAACCGAATGTTTGCCTTGTGAACGTCAAAGCAGTTGTTTCAGACAAAACTCCGCTTTTATTATTTTCGAAACAGTTTTAGCTCAATTAACAAAGTTTTCAACTTAAAAATTATTACTCAATATTATGAACACTAAACACAAATTGTCATGTGAATACGTTTAGTATTAATCTTCTGTTTAACACCACACATTTTTGTCTTCGAAATAATCTAATATCGCACCCCTAGATGAAAACCCCACTAAGTCGAAATAATATGCGAACATTTAGTTAGCTACTTTTTCAACTTTCTGACGTCATACCGGACCGGACAATATAACTGCCATAACTATACCTTCAACTTGAAGGAGCCGTTGGACCTAGGAAGCTGAAATTTTGCGCAGAGGGTATATAATGTAGGCAAGGAATAAAACCGGATTTTTTGAAATTCAACCCCTAAGGGGCGAAAAGGGTTGCCAAAATTTGTATAGTATAGGAGGTATAAAGAATGTGGTCTACTTTTCTTGAAACTTAAAATAAATACTTTTCAACACAATTTATTGAATACGTATTTTGGCGCTTTTCTAAATTTAACCGATAAGGGAGTGAACGGGGTTGCAAAATTTTGAACTAAGGGCCACGCGGACGGAGTCGCGGGCGAAAGCTAGTTATCTAATAAGCTTTTTTCCCCAGAGTGTGAGCTCATCGGAGGTAACTCTAATCCTCTCAAAACCACTCTACTCAAAAGAGAGACTACTCTCTCGGTACTCTCTGCAAAACATGTGTCTTAACCACCACATATTTATTTTATTTTATTTAGTTCTTCACAAAGTAGTCTTCATATACGTAGTTGTCAATCGCCTCATACCTTTTCCATTAATTCTATATTCTTGATAAATGTCGATGAAGCGAAAGAGAACAATCAGGAGCGTTGCAATTGCAGATATCGGTCATCGCCTACCCCTCTGGGACGCAAGCGTGAGTTAATGTTACGACTTTTTTATTCTTCTGCCAAGTCCAAGTCTTGGGCTGAATGATGATGATGACATCATCATCATCATCATTCAGCTACAAGAAGTCCACTGCTGGACATAGGCCTCCTCCATGGATCTCCAAAAAGACCGGTTGAAAGCGGCTTGTGTCCAGCGTCTCCCTGCCACTAGGATGAGATCGTCTCTCCATCTTGTGGCTGGTACACCATATCGCTAGCCGATATGTGGTCTCCATTCGAACTGTTCGGTCCCATCGGCCATCAGTTTTGCGTGCTATGTGCCCCGCCCACTGCCACTTCAACTTACTAGTCCGCTGGGCTATGTCGACGACTTTCGTTCGTCTACGGATCTCATCATTTCTGATTCGGTCTCGTAGAGAAATTCCGAGCATAGCCCTACATAAATAGCACCACACAATGACATATCCTGTACCTACCTCGAAATTTTCGGACATTCACGCCCAGCCCAGTTATTTTTATTGATTTAAAGACTAATAATTCACGTTTATTTGTTGCAGGTAAGCGGAGTGTTGGTCCGGAGCTCGTAAAGCGACCTCATGTGAGTAAATCTGCAAAATGGCCGCTGATTGTTTTTTTTTCCACGAACTGTCGTAAACAATGCCATTGTAGTTCGTTTCTGGCTTTGGATGACTTTTTAAATATAGCCCACAGATACACGCACACACACACACACACTCACATACACAAATCAGCAAATGTATTATAAAACTATAGTTTATAAAACTAAATATGTATAGTTGTGTTATACACTTAAAAGGGCTCAGGTAAATTGGTAAATTACGGTTGTAAACATTTTGTTTTACAAATAAACATTTTTCATATTCATTTTTAGATATTAGATAAATAATTTATTTTTAACTTCTGAGAGAGAGAGAGAGTATGGGCATAACTACGTCACGTGCCCACAGCGGATTGCCAATTTAAGCGCTGTTATTTAGCATTTATATGTATGTTGTATAGCAGCGACCTCACTACTCACCTCGGAGGTTGTTGGATTTGAATACCGACATGTACTTGTACCACTACCTTTGTTTTCAAGTTGTGCTCGTGTATGAAGTTATAGGACAGTCTGTTTGGAATATACCTTGGGCTCTAGAGTAGGCTTCGGTTTTCGCCGAAAGCACACGAGCGTAATACTACTTCCTGCTCTGTATAAAACTTTTCTTCACTATTTTGAAAAGTTATGTAAAGTTAAGTGTCACATTATTGCCGATATTTCTATTACACGAATATATCCGAATCTATCCGATAGTAGCCGAGGTATATTCTAAAATTCTAAGGGTGGTCGGCGCATGACAATTTAATACGTTAAATTTTTTTAAAAATAAAACAGGCATAATTAAAAAAGTGTTGTGAGGCTTTAAATACGGAATTTATAAGTAACTTTAGACAAAATATTAAAAAAACATATCTCTATAACCGTAACTCTTAGGACCCAGGGTATCCCAAAAATTGTTGACGGTCCATGCGCCGAAAACCTAGTAAAATAGGCTGCAAAAAAATTAAGAAAAGTTTTAAAATGAATTTTACATAAAAATTCTTCAAAATATGCTTCGGGTTAACTTGTGTTCTTGATTATACCCACAATGGGAGGTCAGAGCTCGGTGCATATTTCTCGATTAAAATTTAATCTGAAATAATGTGAAAAAATACGTATCACTTTTTGTTGTGAATTTGTAATGCTGCTAACGACTCAAACAGAAGCCAAGCGTCGACTTTTTTCTAATGTTATTGTTTACTGTATTTTATATTTATTACCCTTTTGAAATCAGAAATTTATTTCCACGTAAAAATTTCATCATGAAGACATTATGTCCCCACCGAGGGGCACGGGTCTTTTCCCTGAGGAAGTTATAGGCCATACTTCACCACGGGGGCCAAGTCCGGATTAGTGGAGGCTTGTAAGACTAGTGGCTGGTCTTACTGTCAGAAGTTTTCAAGCCGCCCTAAGGCCTCTGACTTGGCTTAACGACTGCCATCTATCGACGGCAGCCGGCACCATCGAAGAATTTACATTATGTTTGTTGAATGTCAATGTATTTATTATGTCAGCCGCTGCCTAAAATGGCAGCGACGAAAAATCCACTCTGACCGTCTTTTCTCAAATCACCTTAAATGTAATACATACTCGTAAGTTGGTGCGGATATTTATATACCTAAGACGCCCTTGAGTACAGTCAACAGTTGCTATGTCAAAAAAATAATAGCACAGTTTTTGGTTTGCTCCAATCTATACTCAAAAAACCTGAGGTGACTGACAGCCTATCACCAAGCGAAAGTGGCAGTAGGCTGGTCGCTATACCGAAGAATCGATGGACACCTAAAGGCCCTGATTTGAGGCAGATTGCTGGGAGCGGCTGGCTGAGGATGGCTGAGGACAAAAAGAAAGAAGAATATCGGTTTGACTGAGAGACAAGCAACTGACGATGCGAGCTCCGTCTCTGCTCACCAAGTTTAAGCTCTGCGAATCAGAGCGAAACCTGGTCGGACTCTTCCGACAAAAAGCCTAGTAAGTGTATCCGGAATAAAGTTAATAATGTGTAGTTACGAAAGTTTTACTTCAAAAAGGGATTATTAATCAAAAAAGTTTTAACTTAAAAATTATTACTCATTAACATTTTGAACACTAGACACAAAGTAATCGTTGATTTTATAATAAACTTTTTTACACAGTGTGCTTAACGCATTTCTTAAACCGCGTCGAAGGTAACTCGGATACATCTTATTATCGAACCTTATACATTGGCCTATAAAGGACGTATTAACTTTCTGTTTTTGTTATTTTGTGTTTATAAATTTTCAGTTTGTTAGGCTGTCCCACGGGATGATGAAAAATTGGGCGAAGCAATAAAAATATACGAGTGTTTTTCGGTTATGGAGAAACAAGTTACTACTGCACGGGAATAATTTTAACTGATATTATGTTCTACATTGTACCGTCAGTGATTTTGTCAGTAAATTATTAAACAAACAAGAGTACCTAATCATTATTATTTGAATATTATTTGAATCTAGCGGCTAACTTTTTTCGTTTCGAATCATGAAATTGATTTTATTTTTGTGAGCTGTGATTGTGTCTCATTGCTGAGCAGAGGAATCCCCCGTGATCATATCCTCCTAATTGTGTTGAACTTTCAGCTGTCAAATTGCATTTTTTTCATGGTTTACCTACTTTAAAAATGGTGGCTGACTCATATCTTACGTTAATTTTGGGATCCTCATTATCTCTATTAAGTATTACAAGATGCAGTGTATCCCCGCACTCTACGCAGTATTCTCCATTCCAGGAGTCGAACAATCCTCGTTATATTTTTGGCAGTCCAAGAGGTCTTGCATACCTCCTTCGGCTCCAAGAGCAAGGCCCGAGCTCCTTGGAAGTGCGGCACTAACGAGCCGAGATAACACTGGGCCCGTGAGAAATGACCCTTAATTTGGTAAATCGCCGCGGTGAGCGCTCGCCCGTTTTTTGCGAAGCTTGCTAGCAATTCCGGTAAGGAGTGGCCTGTGGTATAGAAGGATCTTTAACGGGCAAAGGGCTTATGTTGGTGATGTTAGATGTGCGTATTGTGGGGAGTCCTGGATCCACTGTTTGATAAGAAATCAGATTTTTTCGACATTCTGTTTGTTAACTCTTCGGCTCCGCGGCTACTAAATTTGGTAGCGGGTGCTCGGAAGCGAAATTAAACCTTATATTCATTAACGCTGGCTCTAAAGTAAACAGTTCTATGTCAAGGCAACTTATCATTTGCAGAGTTGAGCCATCGGCTTATTATGTTAGCCGCTGCCTCGGGGCCGAATGTAGTGTTGCAGATGGCAGTGAAAAAGTGACTAAAAAGAGTTTATTAATAACTTTCACACAATACAATCACTTGCCTAACTAGGATACTTTATACAAACCAGGAAACGACGTAAGCATGCATAGTCGTATGTACTACACTGAGGCCATGTGCATAAATATACGGCGTGGCGGCACGCAGTGGGAATCAAACCCCCGATCTTTGCAAGTATTGATTGCACTCATGGGTCTTGAGCTTCTTAGGTAGATTGACATTCATACCATGTATTGCATTTAAGGTGATTTGAGAAAAGACGGTCAGAGTGGAGTTTTTTTCTCTGCGTTTTTCTCCACTACACTCGGCCCCAAGGCAGCGGCTAACATTACATTATAAGTACATTGATATTCAACAAACAAAACGTAATTTTTTTACGTTGAAAAATTCTGATTTCTCCGGCGATTGTAATCAGAAGTAATGCCACTAGACTGATGGGGCAGTCCAGTATCTCCAAATAACCCCTCTACTTTTCAGTAGACCATCCTAAAACTCCCAATAAAATCAGTGTTTGTATAAACGACCTCTGTGGCGCAGCGGTTAGCGCACCTGCTTACCATGCGAGAGGTCCCGGGTTCGAATCCCGGCTGGGGACCCGAGAAAGGAAACCCACGTCTTGATGTTTACATGTTTGCGACGTCGCTGTTTCTGGTTCCCACGACACAGGGTATCCTAGTGCGAGGCCAGAAGCAATGTATATGCCTGTATGTAAATGTTATGTTACGTTGTTATGTTAAGTATTTACATACCTATCACGTCTACGATTATAGAAGCGAGAAAATCAAGCCAGACCAAGCCAAGAGTTTGACCTTGCTAGTTTAGTGACCCAAAACCCTGGGAAATTCGTCACTAGCGGACAATGGTCGGATTCTCCCACGGTGCTCGGCGGCGCTGAGCTCGTCTGTGCCAAGTACAGGCCGCAAAAAGCAAACATTACATGGAAACAAAAGTTACCTAAGTTTAGCCAAACCGAATCGCTCGTAGCCCCGGCTGCTTGAGTGATCTTAAACGATCATGAAGGTTAAGCAACAACTAACGCTAGTGGCATTTTTCCGAGCGGTTTCGTGCTTCGCAAGGCACGTTGAGCAGTTCGTGCTGGCTGCCGTCGATAGATGGCAGTCGTTAAGCCAAGTCAGAGGCCTTAGGGCGCCTTGAAAACTTCTGACAGTAAGACCAGCCAGTAGTCTTACAAGCTCCACCAATCCGGACTTGGCCCCCGTGGTGGAGTATGGCCTATACCTTCCTCAGGGAAGAGACCCGTGCCCCTCGGTGAGGACATAATGGGTTGATGATGAACGATGATGATGAGGCCTATGCCCTGCAGTGGGCGTTAAATGACTGATGATGGTGATGACAAATTACTCGCCAAACGATTGCCTCATTGGTGGAGCCGTCACCAAGGTGCTGGGTTCGATTTCCACTGGAGGCCGCCGTACATTTGTACAGCTGGCCTCATTCTGGGTGTTATTCCATGTTTGTGATGTCTTTGCCTGCTTCCTATAGGACAGGGTATCCTATTTTGGGACCAGGTCAAGTGTTGTGATGTGCGGAAAAAACTTTACATTTTATATACGTCAACTAACGCCTGTGTTCCGGAGGGGTAGACAGAGACCGTGATTTGCCATTTGCCTGTGATACGGATTTTAATCAGAGCTTTTTAATCTGCCCTCTAAAGAAGTGATTGAGAAATTAGTAGGTTCTCAGCGATCTCCCTGACTTCTAAAAAAAAAAAAGTTAATTTTTTTATCAACAAAAGATAGGTTTAGCATATAGGTAACAAATAACAATTCATCACAAAAATAATAATATCTTAATATTGTGATTAACAGCTTTATCACTTTCTTACCCTAACTTGCACACTAGGATTCCCTGTGTCGTGCAAAGAAATAGAAGCATTTGTTTTGTTAAACAACAAATTGACACAGTTTTGGATCTAAAACTTTCGTAAACACTGGAAATTATTAGCTTTAATCTGGATAAATAGCATAGAGCGAGGACGAGAACGCGAGAGCGCTTTTCTGAGCGAAACATGGTCGGACTCTTCCGGCAAAAAGTCGAGTAATTGTATCCGGAATAACATAGTTTTTGTTACATTATTTATAGTTCTTATTCTCTATGTGTTGTGTACAGCAAGTCTGAAGTGTACATTTTAGTAGTAACCCTATTACAATAAGCCGCCTTATTAATAAAACGCAGCGTCCTCCAGTCAATCATAATTAAAATATTGGTTTCAAACAAGAACCCTGCTAGGGCACAGTTTACTTAGGATTTACTTATATTATATTATACCATACTATAAGGAACATTGACTTAAAAGCAAGCATACCCGCCTACCTGACAATTTACTCGTATTAAAAAGCCCATCATTCTATAGTACCGATGATGGCCTCGCTTCGAAGTGTACCTGAGCCAAAGCTACCTACTAACAATTACGTGGAAATCATAATTCGAGAGAAAGAGTTATTATAACTGACTATAATATTACGTTTCTTTCATTTTTGTTAATAATGTGGGAGGAATTGAGGCCTACCTCATGCGCAGACAGCTGCGATGGTGCGGTCACGTGTCACGAATGGCAGAAGAGCGAGTAGCAAAGTGCATCTTCTACTCGGAACTTGTGGAGGGCAAGCGTAAGCATGGCGGTCAACTCCTCCGGTACAAAGATGTGCTGAAGCGCCATATGAAGAGATGCAGCATAGAGCCCTTACTATGGGAGCAACAAGCGGCAAATCGACCGGAATGGAGGGCTCTCATCGACACGAAAATCTCCGAGTTTGAAATTCTTAGACGATCTGAGCAGGACGCGAAGAGAGATGCCTGTAAAGCCCGTCCACCTGCTGCGATAAATTATAATTACATCGACGGTGTGCTCACATGTCTGCAGTGTGGAGAAGCCTTTATAAAAAAGGGTGGGTATGCGAGCCATATGCGAGCGCACCAACGATACCAAAACAGGAGCTGAAGTAGTCGCCGTGACCGAAATCGGTCGGGACCATTATTATTATTATAACGCTACTTATTTGATGGCTTAATTACTTCTATAATTTTATAAGCGGTAATATCATCATCAACTCATTATGTCCCCACCGGGGGGCACGAGTGAGGAGTCCTTGAGGAAGGTATAGGCCATACTCCACCACGGGAGCCGAGTCCGACCTCTGACTCGGCTTAACGACTGACATCTATCGACGGCAGCCGGCACCAACTGCGAACCACGGAACCGCTCGAAAAAATGCGACTAGCGTTAGTCATAGACGGTAACCCATCCATGCACTGAACGCGCCCTATGTTGGTTAACCTTCGTGATCGCTTCGTGACTCAGGCAACCGGAGCTACGAGCGATTCTAAGTACTTTCATGAAGCGAAATTTCAATGTGGCTGTTTATAAAACTGTGACTGTCTGTTGCCAAAAAAATATATAATATCAGGCCGTCAAATTCCATTAAAAACTATTATAATATTACAATTATATTAATCCAACGAATTCACGATCGACTTTGTTCAGAGCGCTGTCCAGCTTAATAAAACCCTCGCCCTAAACCATTGTCTTTGACATCGAAGGTCAAGATGTTTCCTAGACAAGAATAGCTTGTTGGAACTAAATCAGGTTTGACTTTTAGAATTGCTTTTGTTTGAGGTACTTTATTGCTCTCGACAGTTTTGAGGTGGAAGTTATATCTCTCCACTGCTATTTTGATAAATTCGACAGGTTTTGAGGATTTTATTTATATGTTCCTCAGTCACCAAGGAACTATAGTTTGACATGTTTGTTCGGCTGTCTGTCATCGTCAACCTATTATGTCCCCACCGAGGGGCACGGGTCTCTTCCCTGAGGAAGGTATAGGCCATACTCCACCACGGGGGCCAAGTCCGGATTGATGGACTCTTGTAAGACTAGTGGCTGGTCTTACTGTCAGAAGTTTTCAAGCCGCCCTCAGGCCTCTGACTTGGCTTAACGACAGCCATCTATCGACGGCAGCCGTCACCGACTGCTTAACGTGCCTTGCGAAGCACTGAACCGCTCGGAAAAATGTCTCTCTATAATCTAAAAGATTATTATTTAATGTTATCGAAGGCCCTTTTTGAGACAAGCTAGAAGATTCAGTAGCTTTTTTGGCATTTTTAAGTGTACGTTACGTTATGTTAAGTATTTTCGCTTTTTCCCTCTCTCTCTTTAAAATTTTAGCTACAAGTAACAGCAAATATTATTGAAAATTACTTTTAGCTAATAGCTCTAAACACGTCGTAACTTTCTAACGCCCTCCTAAAGAGCTCCCTCGAAGAACTCCGATGATAATCTTGTAATGAAGTAATTTATTAACTTGGCAAAGCGTACTGACCGAGTAACAAACCTGTGACCTTGCACACGCGAGTCCTAAAGGTGCGTACAGATCCATACTCCAGCTCATGCTGACTCTGAGCTCGCGGCCATTTTATCGCTGCATATACATACCCTGCGTTCCATATTATTTTGAAATTTGTTGTTTTTTGTTTCACTATTTTGTTTATTTTTAATCATAAACATAAAATTTTACATACATGCACATATATTGCTTCTGGCACTTGGATACCCTGTGTCGTGGGAACCAGAAACAGGACGTCGAGTTCAGGTATTTTCACGATATTATCCTTCGCGAGTACCGCGTGGTATTGCTATTACAAATACATAAAAATAAATGTATAGGGCACCAGAATCAGATGTTGTCAAGATAACATTAGGAAAATTGCATTTGGTGAATATGGTTGCTTGTACAAAGGGAGAGGGTGCACGTAGCTTTACCGTCTTCTTTGAATAATATTGCTCTTGCGAGTGTCTCTGAGTGAGTGAGAGTCTTATTACGTGCGACTAAGGTCTAATTTGGTAGTAGAATTACACCGATCAAATACAATTTACGTCACGTGTTCAGACTGGCACGCAACTATTGGGGTGTTGGAAAAGGTCTCTACGGGCTATTTATTGTATACTTTGATGGCATTCAAAGTTTCCAACAAATACGGACTTGGCACCAAGATAGTGTTTAGGCGGCTTATTTCAAAAATTAATTTTCGTTTGCCTTTCTTAGAAGAAATACACGTAAGAATTTAAAATTACCACTTGTTAAGAACTCCATGAACACCACTGAAAAATATAAGAAGGTTATCTCTTACAGAGATCTCTCTCAAGCTCGCCTCTGTACTTGTTTTTTTATGTAATGTTCTGTTTAATGTTTCATGTCCAATAGAGTATATTACACAGCGTGTACCAAAAATGACACGTCACAGTGACACTAGAGGTATACCTGCTCAAGAGGCGTCGAATCAACCTAACATGACCTCAGTAAAAGTTGCACGGTTTTCGAGATATGGCCAATTTAAACTCGTTCTAAATTTTCACTTGCTTAACAAGTTTAGTGCTAGCATTAAGTTAGATAGCTCCCGTGGTTGGTTTTTTTATTTGTACTCGGTCACGAACTTACTAACTTAGAGTAAGTGCTGGCATAGCACTAAAGTTGTTAAAAAAAGTGAAAATTTAGATCAAGTTTAAAATGGCCATATCTCAAAAACCGTGCAACTTTTACTGAGGTCATGTTAGGTTGGTTCGATGCCTTTTGAGCAGGTCTACCTCCGGTGTCACTGTGACGTGTCATTTTTGGGACACCCCGTACATGGTTTTCAGAAATCCGTCAATAGACTATTCGCTATTGTTGTATGTACACCGAAACAATAATGAATATTCTACCTACCGATCTATGTATGAAATCAGACAAAAATTTACATTGAAGCGATTCACACACAATTCACGGACGAAAGCGGCCGAACGACTTAAGGGGTAGTTACAATAAACAAAGCAATAAGCAACCTCGGCAATTACATCCGAAGCGATCCCCAACTGCCGTTTGCCGCCGACTTGTAAAGAGAGCCCGCAACATAACCATTACGCTGAGCTACTTAAACCGTGCGAAGTTAGGCACTTAACCCTGCTCGCACTTACTGTCAGTCGGATTCCAGTAACGAATTGGACGTCTAAGTTGGTCATTTTAATAAGGATGACTTAACGATAACACACACACACACACACACACACACACACAGACAAAATATACATACACATATGTACACACACACATTAACACAGAGGAGGATAAATTGATGCGGTCGCGGTGGTCGGTCCACAGTTACAGAATACAAAGGTATACTATGTCTTTTAGGGTCCTGTACGCCAAAGGGTGAGGGACCCTTTTAGTAAGACTCCACTGTCCGTCTGTCCCTCCGTCCATCCGGGTTCGAATCCCGGCTGGTGACAAAAAAACTCCAGGTCTTGGGTGTTTACATGTTTGTATTGCAATCTCTTACATACTTCTGCCACCCTAGTACTTTTGTGCTATTTACTGTAAAATTACTGTAAAAGTACCTATTGTAATATTACCCGTTTCCAGCAGTGGAACATTTGATGGCCGACGATGATTGTGACAGAAAACATTCTGCGCGTTGAGTGTACTTCGTCATAATTTCAGGTAAAATTCGAATGTGTGGCCAGTTGACGAAAACATTAAATTGATTTAAATACGTTTAGAATAGAATAGAAAACGTTTATTTGGTACCAACAGAATTAAATAAAAACATAAAATACCATAAAATAAAATAAGAATTAAGTAAATGGCACCAAAATGGCCGCCGCTCAGCATTTTGCCATGATCGTTGAAGACCATGACGCTGATTTTCAGCGGTCGCCAAAAATAACAATAATAATAATAATCACACACAATATTAATAATAATAATAATTCAATTCATAAACAATTTTTTTATTAAATCATTAATAAAACTATCCCTGGATGGGTCCCGAAATAAAAAATATGTAATTACAAATAATAATAATAAAAATCTTGAATCGATATAGACTGCATGGAGTTTGATTGAATTAATTTACATTGAACTTAATCAAACTGAATTGAATTAAACGGAGTTGAATTGATTGGATTAAATTGAATGGTTTAAAATGAAATTGAATTTAATTGATTGATTGAATTGAATTGAATTAAATTTAATTGTAAATTGAATTCGAATGAATTGGATGAATTGAATTGGATTGAATTGAATTGATTGAATATTATTTGAATTGAATAGAATTGATGTCAATTAAATTAAATTGAATTGAATTACCATAATTTAAATATAGCGAAACACAATATCATCAAATATCATTCATCGAAATAACAAATTTATAATCAAGAAAACACCAAATACATAGAAACATCTTAAAACAAATCAATCTATCACAACATAAAACATAACATAACAGCCCTTTTTTTTTAACAATTTTGACTATTAGGTACTTCCTTTTACTTCACACTAATTTGAAAATCAAGGAGATATTTCTTGTGCTTTAACTTAAATGATTTTACACTCAAGGAATTTCTTATAGGTGGTGCTATGTTGTTCCAGCATTTCGTGGCACAATATCGGAAGCTACCTCTAAAAGCGGCTGTTTTGTGTCTAGGGCAGATCAGACGCGCAGGACCACGGTCTCGTTGGGAGAATTTAAGTTTGTTCTATAAGTACAGCGGATTTTTCGATTTAATGACGCCAAAAAGTAAAGTGGCAAAATACAAAGCTCTCCGTGACTCCATCTTCAATAAACCTCCTTTTACCTCCGTTTCACCATCTGGACACACGTAAAAATCTTGGTGTGTCCAGATGACGAAAGAATAAATGATACTAATTTGAGTTTAACCAACTCGACACAGGTGTGTCCAGTCATGTGTGTCCAGTTGGTGAATAACCCTCCTAGTGTGGGGCCAGAAGCAATGTATGTGCCTGTATGTAAATGTGTTTATGTTTGTGGCCCCCGTGGACGAGACCAAATAGCTGTTGTTTTTGTTACACTTTATTGCACAAATGAAAATACATAATATAACTTAAATAACAGGTTATAAATAGCAACGTTAAAGCTGCCGTGATCACGGATGTAATACTTGTATGTTACCTGTTGGTGTGCCTTAAATAAATAAATAAAAATAGATGATGTCGCAGTCGCAATGGTGGTCCATACATACGTCATTCAATGCATTAGTATTTTGTATGGATTGCGTTTGGTTTTATCCTTCAAGTCCAACGACTTTTGTCTAAATAAACTAAGTGATTGACAACTATTCGTCTCTCTCACATACTGCCGTTCATACCGTGTGAGCAGGACGAAAATAGTTTTATCTCTTCATAACCGGCTTGGCGGGCTAAGCCTTGGATACAGGCGGGTGTTAAGAGCTCAAGAAAATAAACAAATGAAAGCAAATGCTCCAAAAAGTGGACTAAAAAAGCTCTCTCTCATGTGTAAAGAAGATCACGGCGTATTTCACTAAGCCCCGACGACACGCGTCCACATTTGTCCCGAATTGAATAGAAGCTTTGCTTCGGTGTGACAAATATGTCTTCTCATACATTAGAGATAAAATATGGACTAAAAATATGGAATAAAAGCTAAGTAAAACACCTACTCGTCATTATGCAAAATAATAAATTATTATCCATATATTAACTGTACTACTCATCCACTATAACATATCCAAACACACACACACACACACATACACACACACACACACATACACAAACACACACACTCACAAACACACACACACAAACACACACACACTCACACACACACACACACACACACAAACACATCACACACAAAAGAATGTAATCTGTATTAGATTATAACTAGCCTCCCTTATTAAATACTCAAGAAGGAATGTAATAAAATAGCTACTTCTTGCGGAAGGAAGACGCTGCTGTCTGTCACACAGTTTTTATAACTAGCAAAGACACCATCGTTGAAATCCTATAACTAATTTAATGAAATTACTTTCTTCACAAATGTTAAAATAGGATAATGACTTGTTAATTTTTTTCTGTAATAAATAAATTTTCTGTAATTTCTGTAATGGACAGACGGACATTATGTCCTCACCGAGGGGCACGGGTCTCTTCCCTGACGAAGGTATAGGCCATACTCCACCACGGGGGCCAAGTCCGGATTGGTGGAGGCTAGTAAGACTAGTGGTCTTACTGTTCAAAGATTTCATGACGCCCTTAGGCCTCTGACTTGGCGTAACGACTGCCATCTATCGACGGCAGCCGGCACCAACTGCTTAACGTGCCTTGCGAAGCACGAAACCGCTCGGAAAAAATCCAATAGCTACAATGAAATCATGGGATTTTGACATTTAGTCATTACAGACCGGAGGCCTCTTTTAGCAGATTCAGATTTCTTTATTGCAATAATCATGTGTCATTCATTACAGTTCTTATATTTAATTCAAGAGGTACATACAACTTAATTAATTCCTTACTTCCTTACAACTATGTAACTAATATTATTTTAATTATTTAAATTTTCTTTTCTCTTGTGTACATTTATTTATCATTGAAAAATTCTTGAAGAGAATAGTAACATTTCTGGCCCAAGTACTTATTAAGGGTTATTTTAAATAAATTATCGTCTTTCATATCTTGTAGATCTGGTGCATAAGTGGTTATATGGTGGATCTAAAGTTTGTTTTTTAGATCAATGCAAAAAAATAAAACTGTCACGTTGACATCTCAATACAATCCAAAGGCTGTCAACGTCTGAATGTTGCTAGTACGCAAAAACCAAATAACCCCATTTTACTACCAAGTAAAAATTGTTTGTGCTACGTAGGTGTTTCTTTTAGACTTTGCTCTTATGAGGAATTAAACATTAATATCTTTGATGTGTTAAGGATTTTGGTCACACGAGTCTCCTATTCACGGTAAAAAAAAAACTACCGAGTAAACTTATATAGGGTAAACAGTGGTATAACTGGCCACCCCCCATAACTAGCCACTCTGCACTAAAACTCATTTAATAAGGAAAGTAGTAAGGTACTGCCATCTGTTGTGTTTTACCCTATTTTACAGCGCGTCATTTTTTTTGCATCGAATTAAAAAAACGGACTTTAGTACTTACAAAAGTCTTAGCTCATAAAAACAGTACTTGACATGATCGAATTTTCAAGCGTCATTGCACAGCGGTTCATCTGCGTCCCGCTATGCGCTCAAAAACAATTGAGCCGGGAGCGCACTTTAGAATATTATTTTCTTTTTGTCTCCGATCAGGGCCGGATAGATGGATACGCAAATTGCTACGTTGAAAAATGGAAATAGACTTTTAAGAAATTATTCGAGATTGCGAGTGAAGAGACGAAGCTGGCTGACGGAAGGATTGTTTGTTTTATTTTATCTCAGCCTGTCTTAGTTAGTGTTTTACTTAGCAGAGGGAGTTATTCTATTTGTGTTGAAGCTTCTTTTGAATATTAAAAAGACTTGCCTTGATTGGAGAAGACCAACCTAAGCCTTCTAAGAGAGAGTATAGGACCGGTAACACTAAGAAAATAATTTAATTTTGTGTGTGTATTTTTTATGACAATTTTGGGACCTTAGACAGTACCCGATAAAGGAAGCATGACTTTGAAAGACTAACGTCTACCAATATTCTCAAATAATTTTAAATATCTCCATAAAACTCTAAAAGATTTATATAGATAAGTCCCATAGTAAATAAATTTAAATCAATAATAATAATCATAAAAAAAAATTAATAATATATTATCGATATTAAATGAATGTCAATTAGTTTGTTCGTCCAGATATTCAACAACAGAGTATAAGCTTTTCCACACAGATATTTTTTTGCTTATTTGAGAATATAATATAACTGACCCGTTTTTTAGCACTGCTCCGACTCGTTAAGGTTTGCTGGCAGAAATCTCGGACAGACATAAGCTTGCCTTTGTGCATGTTTTTTTTAATTGAAGATAAATTTAGTGTTTCGTGTGCTATAAATTATATATATTGTTCGGTAGCTGCCATTACCAAAACTTTTTCAAAGCTTTTTTCCACAGAACAAACAGATAGGTCCTCCATCTCTTTCCGTCCCGAAGCGGAAATTCATTAAAAGATGCTCTCCTGAAAATTAGCCAACTTTGACAAACCATTAATCTTGTCAGAGGAGAGCGCTGCGATTTTTTCGCTAATAGGTCTTTTGAAACTAATTGTACTTTATTGGAGGCGTGAATAATAAAAGACGAAGCGAATAGGGTAGATAGTTTGTATGCCCGTTTATTCGTTTGTCCATTATTTAAATTAACATTTTATAGCAATTAAAGTATTTATGTTGGTGTAGACTCGGCTGCAATGGATCTAAATGATTTTCTTTTCTTTTTTTAATACTGTCTCCTTTTTTTATGTATTTAATATGCAATTATTATTGGCATAAAAGAGCTATTTGAAAAGAGAAAACTCGGCATTTATTCTTTTGTAGTTAACACATCTTTATAATGATTTAAGGTGATTTGAGAAAATGGTCACAGTGGAGTTTTTTTCCCTGCATTTTTCTCCACTACACTCGGCCCCAAGGCAGCGGATAACATTAACATTATAAGTACATTGACATTCTACAAACGGAATGGAAATTTACGAAATTACGTTTAAAATCTTTACGTTGAAATAAATTTCCGATTTCTTTATGGAACACTAGCTGTTGCCCGCGACTACGTCCGCGTGGGCTTTAGTTGAGTAAAGTGTTTGCAAATGAGATAGGGATACTTTTAGCGCATGCGAAAGAGCTTTCATAGTAACTTCGCAACCCCCTCTTACCCCCTTAAGGGATGATTTTAGAAAAACTACTTTACACGTCTTTCATGACTGTCAATGAAGGACCTTCATGCTGAATTTCATTGGGATAACTTCAAAAACGGCAAAGTTTCATACTAAGTTTGCACCCCCCTTTTCCCCCTTAAGGGATGATTTAAAAAAAACTATTTTACACGTGTTTCATAATTTTAAATGAAAAATCTTCGTACAAAATTTCATTCGAATAACTTCAAAAACGGCAAAGTTTCATACTAACTGTGAACCCCCATTTTACCCCCTTAGGGGGTGAATTTTCAAAAATCCTTTCTTAGTGCTCCCCTACGTTACAAAAGGAACCCCTGAGCAAAATTTCAAGTTTCTAACCCTTATAGTTTAGGCCCTGCGTTGATATGTCAGTCAGTCAGTCAGTCAGTCAGTCAGTCAGTCAGTCAGTCAGTCAGTCAGTCAGTCAGTCAGCTTCTCTTTTTATATATATAGATTGTGTACCAGTGATGACTTATGGCACTGAAACGTGGTCTTTCACTATGGCCCTCATAAGAAAGCTCAAGGTCACGCAACGAGCTATAGAAAGGGCTATGCTCGGAGTTTCTCTACGAGACCGAATCAGAAATGATGAGGTCCGGAGACAAACCAAAGTCGTCGACGTAGCCCAGCAGATTAGTAAGTTGAAGTGGCAGTGGGCGGGGCACATAGCACGAAAAACTGATGGCCGATGGGGCCGAAAGGTACTTGAATGGAGACCACACATCGGCAAGCGCAGCGTAGGATGACCAGCCACAAGATGGACAGACGATCTTATCCAAGTGGCAGGGAGACGCTGGATGCAAGCCGCTTCCAACCGGTCGTTTTCGAAATCCATGGAGGAGGCCTATGTCCAGCAGTGGACTTCTTGTGGCTGAATGATGATGATGATACGGAACCTTTGGTGCGCAAGTCCGTCTCGCACTTGGTCTTTTTTTGTATCTAATTTTCCCCAAAACGATCTAGATATTGTAATAGACCAACTGATTCAACTCGTAAGGTAAATAATCAATATATTTGTATTATTTGGGGTATGAACGCGATTACTATTTGGTGCGTGCATAAATATGTGTGTGCCTTGTTGGCCTAGCCGTTGTAATGGTACTGACACACGTGCTCAGTAGTAGCACGAAAGCATGCTTTTATTGAGTATTCGATGTTTTAATCTATCCGTCTTCCTTTTGTTGAGGTTTGATAACCTAAGACTGCATTGTTCTTGTCAGTGTTATTGTCTTAAGAAATCCTAAACTTATTTATTCTGTTTGTTGAATGTCTATATGCCTACATACAGAATAGATTGGGAGTAAAGCACTTGCTCAATATAAACATGCTCTCGTGCTACTAATGAGCACGTGTGCCAGGACCATTAAGGAGCTTAGTTGCCAAAAAAAAGAGTCAATATTTTCGATTCCCACTGGGCACGCCGTACATTTATACAAACCACCGCAGTCTGGGTGTTTTTTGAACCTTGCCTGGTCACCATAGCACAGGGTATCCTAATTTGGGACCAGGTCATGTGATTGTGTTGTGTGGATGTTATTATTATTACGTACCGCATTTTTCTTCGCCAGTGCTGTCGATGACTTCAGCAATAACCCAGATTGACAAATCCCTGCCTCGAAGGCACTTCGTTAGGCTAGGTGGCTCCTTAATTAACAGCAGCCACTATCGATTGTCTCGACCCAATATCGTTCACGGAATTAGGGCAGGTGCACACTGACACATATGCCGCCCTCGGTGGCGCCACGACATGTACATAAACGTTTATATACAGGTACATACATTGAAATGAAATTAAATGAAATGAAATCAAATTTATTTGGCAAAGAGAAACCTGTAACATATTTTTAGTACATTATAGATATTTTAATCTTTAAAAGATAAGATACATCATGTAGTTTAGGTTTCAGTAGTAGGGTCTCAGCTGTTATCTAAACTAGACTTGGTCTGTCATTTAGATATCAGCTTCCATCGAAATTATGGTCTGAGCCTACACGACACTAATATATACATTGCTTTTGGCCCCACACTAATATACCCTGTGTTGTAGAAAACAGAAACAGCGACATCGCAAACATGTACAACTTTGACGTTCTTAAAGTAAACATTTTGTTTGTACTACTAATAAAATTATTTGACTTTGACTTTGTAAATGTCATGTACATTTCTTGATTGTACGACTACCCGTCACTAGTTTCGTAGGCACTTTTTTTCCCAGTAGGATCTTATACTCCTACTCCGAACTGTCATAATACATTGTTATTTTGACTTTCTTTCGAGTTTTCGACTCTTTTCTAAATGCTTAACGCGATAGAGTTGCCGCAGCATTGGCGTTTTAAGAAAATCAATGGATGTTTGACATTACGAGTATTGATTGCACTCATGGGTCTTTAATTTTAATTTTGACCTCCTTAAAAGTAGATGGACATTAAATTTGTACCAAATATTGTATTAGACTTAAGTTGATTTGAGAAAAGATGGTCAGATCAGAGTGGAGTTTTTTTTGCTGCCTTTTTCTCCACTACACTCGGCCCCAAGGCAGCGGCTAACATTAGCATTATAAGTACATTGACATTCAACAAGCAAAATGTAAATTCTTTACGTTTAAATAATAAATTTCTGATTGATTGATTGAGTAGAAAGTTACGTAATATAAGGGCTGGTCAGAAATCAGAAATTTACATCAATGTAAAGAATTAACATTCTGTTTGTTGAATGTCTATGTACATACAATTATGTATAATGTTAGCCGCTGCCTTGGGGCCGTGTGTAGTGGAGAAAAAGGCAGCGAAAAAAAACTCCACTCTGACCATCTTTTCTCAAATCACCTTAAAGCTAATACAAATTAGGTATGAATGTTCATTTGTTCATCTACCAAGGTCTCCACCCCCTTCGCAACATAGGCGTGAGTTTATATTTTGTTATATTAATTTCCAATCCGACCCCCGCCTTAGCTCTATCTAGTTCCCGAAATCCGGCAATCATCATCATCATCAGGCTATATTAGTCCACTGCTGGACATAGCCCTCCCCTAATGAGCGCCATAGCGCCCTGTCTTCAGCTTGCCTCATCCAGCATCTGCCTGCAGTCCTTCGCAGATCGTCATCCCACCTGGTTAGAGGGCGTCCTACACTACGTTTGCCGAGTCGCGGTCTCCACTCAAGAACACGTTTACCCCAGCGGTTGTCGGTTCTTCGCGAAATATGGCCAGCCCACTGCCACTTCAGCTTGCTAATTCTCTGAGCTATGTCGATAACTTTGGTTCTCTGTCGGATGTATTCGTTACGAATCCTATCCTTCAGAGAAACTCCGAGCATAGCTCTCTCCATAGCTCGCTGAGCGACTTTAAACCGGTGGACCAACCCTTTCGTGAGTGTCCATGTCTCGGCTCCGTAGGTCATAACAGGTAGGACACACTGATTGAAAATTTTCGTTTTCAAGCATTGCGGTATGGATGACGAGAAGACCCGGCGTAGTTTCCCAAACGCTGCCCAGCCCAGCTGGATCCTCCTCTTGGCCTCCTTCTCGAAATTGTTTTTACCTAACTGCAGAATCTGCCCGAGGTAAGTGTATTCGGAAACGATTTCGAGTAGGTGACCATGTACGACGACCGGTATTGGATCAATGTGACCATTGATCATGACTTTGGTTTTATCCAAATTCATACCAAGACCGATGCGTCGCGAGGCTGATGCTAGGCTGGCCAGCGTGCGGTTCAGCTCCTCTAGCGACTCCGCCATTAAGACTATGTCATCTGCGAATCGCAGGTGTGAGATGTAGTCGCCGTTTATGTTAATGCCCTTTTCTTTCCAGTCCAGCGTCTTAAACATGTCTTCTAACGCGCTTGTAAACAGTTTCGGGGATATAACATCCCCCTGTCTTACTCCTCTGCACAGTTGGATAGGTTTAGACTGCTGGCCCTGTACTTGGACACTCATGGTGGCGGCTTCGTACAGACATCTCAACACCTCGATATAACGATAGTCTACTTGGCATCGCTTTAAGGATTCCAGAACAGCCCAGGTTTCGACAGAGTCAAAGGCCTTCTCGTAGTCCACAAAAGCAAGACACAGGGGCTGATTATACTCCTCGGTCTTCTGTATAATCTGCCTCACTGTGTGAATGTGGTCTATGGTGCCATATCCTCCGCGAAACCCAGCCTGTTCCGGCGGCTGGAACTCGTCGAGTCTTCTTGCGAGACGATTCGTGATCACTCGTGAAAACAGCTTATAGACATGGCTCAGGAGCGAGATGGGTCTGTAATTTTTAAGAAGAGTCTTGTCACCCTTCTTAAAAAAGAGCACCACCAAACTCCCGCTCCATGCCTTTGGAGTTCTCCCACTGTGAAGGACGGCGTTGAAGAGCTTTTGTAATTCCTGTATAACAGGGGCTCCTCCAGCTTTCAAGAGCTCTGATGTTATTCCGTCCTCACCGGGGGCTTTTCCATTTTTAAGCTGCCTCAGAGCTAGCACGATCTCGTCTTGACTGATGTCAGGTAGTTCGTCGGTGTAGTGGCGCGTCAGGGTGGCTCTGGAATCTTGGTCGTCTCGTTGGGAATAAGGGGCATGTGCAGCGTATAATCGGCCATAGAAATCCTCTATCTCGGCGGAGATCTCCGGCTTCGACAATACGGTCCTCCCGTCGTGCGTTGTAAGCTTCGTCAGGTGGCTCCTGCCAAGCTGCTGAGTGAATACTTTGGACCCTCGGTTTTGCTCTATTGCCTCTTCAATGAGGTGTGTGTTGGAGCTCCGAAGGTCGCGCCGTACCATCTTCGCAATTTGCTTGTTCAGGTTTGACCTCTCTGACGAAGTCGCTTGGGTGGTTTCCCGTCTTTTTGTCAGCAACCGGAGAGTCTCAGCCGAGAGTTTGGATTTCTTGCCTGTCCGCTGCGTTTTGCAGAACTTGATGCCCTCGTCCCTAAGAGTTACGACCAGATTGTGTAGGGTCTCGTCAGCGTCGTCGGTGGGCTCCAAGGCAACAAATCTGTTCCCGAGAAGCTGCTGGAACTTCTCGGTGCCCGCCATGATTTGTATTGGGTTTGGTCGGAGCGTGGACTTCATCAGACGGTTTCTCTCAAGCTTCAAGTTGATATTCAGAGAGCCTCGGAGAAGTCGGTGATCAGATCCGGTATTAAACCTGTTGATCACTGAGACATCTCTGAATATATGCTTGCTATCCGTCATGATGAAGTCGATCTCATTTTTGGTCACAGTGTCGGGGCTTTGCCATGTCCACTTCCTTTGAAGTGGACATGGCAGTTTCTTGAAGAAAGAGTTCATCAAGAATAGTTCCTCTTTCTCAAGGAAGTTGACAAGCATTTGCCCCCTGTGATTCCTGACTCCATAACCATGCGGGCCTATTCGGGACTCGTTGCCACTCTGGGTTCCCACCTTGCCGTTAAAGTCCCCCATAACAACGCTGAAGTGAGCCTTCGTGGTGTTATGTAAGGCTTTGGATATGTCTTCGTACATATCCTCAACTTCATCATCCGAGTGTGCCGAGGTCGGTGCGTAAACCTGAATGACCTTCATGCTGTAACGCTTGGACAGCCGAAGGATCAGGTACGCTACCCTGGTCGACACACTAGAGATTTCTTCAACGTTGTTAGAGAGGGCCTTATTGACGAGGAAACCTACGCCACCCTGGGATGTTTTATCACCCTCGCGAAAGTAGAGAAGATGGCCCGAGTCTAGGGTTACGGTGTCCTCCCCCTCTCTACGGACTTCACATAACCCCAGAACATGCCATTTAATGTTCTCTAACTCCACTTCCAACTGCGCTAGATGATGGTCAAGCCTCAGAGTGCGTCCGTTGAACGTTGCCAGGGTCAGATGTTTGTGGCAGCCTGAGGTAGCCCGGTGATTCTTAGCACCCCCTACCCCGCCGTTACCATGGCCGCTGCCACGATGGCCAGGAATAGCGAGGCGGCCGGGAACTGGGGGCCGTTTCCTGTGTTGTGCCATCATGGGGTAATGCCCATAATCCCCACGCTGGGCATGCGGGTTGGGGATCGCAGTGCGGTAGAATTGTACTGCAGGAGGCGCTGCTGCCCACCCCCCGGTTTTGTCTCCCTTAGTCGCCTTTTACGACACCCGCGGGAAGAGTTGGGTTGGTGCTATTCTCTAGGCCGACACCACACATACAATTATGTATAATGTTAGCCGCTGCCTTGGGGCCGTGTGTAGTGGAGAAAAAGGCAGCGAAAAAAAACTCCACTCTGACCATCTTTTCTCAAATCACCTTAAAGCTAATACAAATTAGGTATGAATGTTCATTTGTTCATCTACCAAGGTCTCCACCCCCTTCGCAACATAGGCGTGAGTTTATATTTTGTTATATTAATTTCCAATCCGACCCCCGCCTTAGCTCTATCTAGTTCCCGAAATCCGGCAATAGATTACGTTTATAATTGTCCGCCATTGTCTGCTCAGTTTGAGATTGTGATGTCAATCTGTGCTATAACGGACGCCGAGAGAGCATCCTGTACCAATAGACCGGGTTCTGGGTATTTGGTTCCACCAGGGACTTTTTACATCGAACTATAATTACTGTTTTACTATGACAATTCGATATTGTCATAGTATCATGTAAACGGTTTTTCAACACGAACTTTGTTTTCTAAAACAAAGAATTTAGATGAAATGATTCAAATTTTTATTGTATTACCAAGAGAAAAGTTTGCCCGGCCGTCTGAGTAATCTTAAACGATCACGAAGGCTAAGCAACATATGGCGCGTTCAGTGCATGGATGAGTGACCGTTCTATGACTAACGCTTGTGGCATTATTGTGCTTCGCAAGGCACGTTAAGCACTTGGTGCCGGCTCCCGTCGATAGATGGCAGTCGTTAAGCCAAGTCGGCCTTAGGGCGGCTTCAAAACTTCTGACAGTAAGACCAGCCACTAGTCTTACAAGCCTCCACCAATCCGGACTCGGCCCCCGTGGTGTGGAGTATGGCCTATACCTTCCTCAGGGAGAGACCCGCGCCCCTCAGTGGAGACATAATGGGTTGATGATGAAACTCTAATATATCTTGAGGTATCTTGTTGTAGAACCTTATACAGAGTTCCATAAAGGACGTAATAACTTTTGTAAGGCTAAACCGAGGGAATGGCGATTTATCTTAATTTTTATTATTAACTAGTTGTCCCGGCAAACTTCGTACCACCAAAGCTTTTTTCCTCACCACTTGAAACTTCCCTGGTCTTCCACAAACATAAAAAAACAAAAATCAGCCAAATCGGCCCAGCCGTTCTCGAGTTTTAGTGAGACTAACGAACAGTTATTCATTTTTATATATAAGAAGATATATTACTAACGAATCTTTGTGTATGTTTGCACCTTATTTTTGATGTTTTCTTCTCGTTTGTATTTCTTATTTCTGTTGTGTGTGACTGTCGGTGCAATAAATGTCTCTCTTTCTATTTTTATTTCTTAAATATTCTTTTTAGCAGCTCCATAGTGATGCAAATACTGGTAATAACTTTTCAATAACCTCACCAACGTGTGTTCTCAATTAGAGATTTATGATACAAGTCGTAAGGGTTAAAATGGCTCGCTTCACCCCCTTCAGGCTATTTTCGGGTACGCTGGGCAATTTGAAAGGCCTAATTGTGCAAAAATTGGACGCCAAATGCGAGAAGTTCGCGGATGAACTTTAATGTTCGTGTTAAGGGCAAGTTGCTTGCGAGATAACCGCAATTGTTTGTTGTGAGAAGGGAAGAAAATTACGAAAGGCATGATGATTTAAAACAGCTGTGCTATGTGAAAGCTTAATTAATCTTTAATCTAATACAATTCTCGTGTTTTAGGGTCTGTTTCACAATCTGCAGATAAAGTTCCGGATAAGCAATCCGTAACCAGGGCTGCCCTTTGTTCTAAATTTGAAGCCATAAACGAACACAAGCAATATAAGAGAATTTATTTAAATTTAGAACAAATGGCAGCCCTCGTTGCGTATAGCTTATCTGGAACTTTATTTAAACATTGTGAAACAGGAGCTAAATGAATGATTTTTGAAATTTTACACGTTTATAAGGTAGGTCTGATAATTATTGTATTTTATTAATACTTTTATTGCACTTACATTTAAAATTAAAATATAGTATAATGCGGCGGACTTAATTTCATAAGCATTTCTACCAGTAACCGCAGGAGGTAAATGAAAAAGGTGGTAGAAAGGTTCAGAGAGGGAGGCCCAGAGGGGAAGGCAGAGACCAGGGACTGCCATCAAAACTTTCCGATATTTTGTTATTATGGTTTGTCTTTGTGTAACTTTTGTTCCTGCCATCACCCACATTTCGGCTGATTTCGTGTTTTCTATTGACTGCATTATTTTGTTGCATGATTTTATGATTTTGAGTATTGTGTCGTCAAATAAATATATATTTCTTTCTTCCCTTTCTTTCTGAAGTGACATCCCCTTAACACGTATCGCTTCAGGGTAACGTTGGGGCGGGTTTGAGCGCCGACGCCAGCCAGGCGCTGATATTCAGGCTGGATATTCGACCATCAAAATTATGACATAAGAAGCCTACATATGTATGTACGTCGCTCTATGGGACACAGGCCTTCCCTAAAACAACGAGAAAATAGGCTTGATTATTGTAAATTATTAACATATTAAAGGTTAAGCAACATAGGGCGCGTTCAGTGCAAGGATGAGTGACCGTTCTATGCCTAACGCTAGTGCCATTTTCCCGAGCGGTTCCGTGCTTCTCAAGGCACGTTAAGCAGTTGGTGCCGGCTGCCGTCGATAGATGGCAGTCGTTAAGCGAAGTCAGAGGCCTTAGGGCAGCTTGAAAACAGTAAGACCAGCCACTAGTCTTACAAGCCTCCTCCAAATCGGACTAGGCCCCCGTGGTGGAGTACGGCCTATACGTTCTTTACCTGCTATACGTTGATGATGATGATGATGATGATGATGATGATGAATTTGTCAAAGTCCACATAAAACATTATAAAACCCGGTATTTAAGTACGCCAAACATAGGAATTACGGACGAATATTTTATATTCATATTCAGGTTAAAAAAAATAAAAATAAAAGCGAAATGAACATGATTCATGTAGAATTTTCGGCACGTGTGTGTGTGTTTATGTATTTATGTGTATTACACCCGCAATCAGACCCGTTTAACATAACTAACATGAAAATTTTAACGTTAAAATACATTTCCGATTTCTTTCTTCCTTCGTAGTCGGTCAAAGCACATAGTATACAAAAAACAAGCAGAACAATTCCAAAATCAGATACATCAGATGTTGTGAAAACCAGCGGAAAGTTATGATGTATGAATCGTTCGGATTCAATCGCTCATTCACTCGTTCATTGAATTGGACAGGTGAATGATTGCAATTGTCTGCTTCAGAGTTTTTTATCATTAGGAGGGATCGCTTTTTTACCGGTGCTGTTAAACTTTTTTTGACGTCATTCTTTTGCCAATGTGTTTTATTTCACACCTCGTCTGGGAGCGATGCGAACCTTGATTTGTCTTTGGAATGTTATGAAATAAAAAAAACCAACCAAGTGCGAGTCGAACTCGCGCACGAAGGGTCCCGTTCCATTATTAAATTGGAAAAAATCACACTTGTTGTATGGGGGCCCCCTAAAATATTTATTGTATTGTATTCATTCAATTCAGGCAATGCCCAGGCGAATTATAAGTTCATAGTTTTTATTATATTTGCATTTCTCACAGCTTGTATATCAACATTATTATTATTCAAATAGAGATGTCAGACAACTTAAATATAAAAACTTAAATCTACTTACGAGATATCAAACATGCAACACAATAATTTAGTGCCTATTGTAAGTAAAATCAGCTTTGATATTGTATAAACTAAGAAAACGTATTATCTAAATTATGCAGACTACACTCTATCATGTAGTGACATCGTTGATATATAAATTTATTGGATAAATTCTAAACTCTTTAAAATCCCTCACTATCGTTTAACTAATAACAGCGACTTGAAACACAACTTCAACATCTACTTAGCTTTCAAATAGCTTTCAGTACAAAAGCGAAACTTCGCTTCACAAACACTCCAGATATTTACATAAATTAAACTCTGAGAAAACCCTGAATCGTCGGCCAAAATAGGTGTGCAGCCAAACAAAAGGAGTCCTACACAATGGCCGCCATTTGCATTTCAATAAGCAACTAATGTTGGCTCATTCAATCAAATTCGATGTCACTTTCAATCAATTTCATCCCCTTTTATACTCTGACGAAAATAAAATCTATTTTCGTTGCGAAGTTTTCATGATTTTCTATTGCGTTATGAATTCAAATTTATCAATGAATAATAGTTTATTAATTGAGTTGTTATTTTTAAAAGTGTTTTTGCATTTTTTAATTTTTTTTCCCTGATTTCTATACCGGAGGCTACGGGTTGGATTCCCACATTTGCACAAAATGTCTTCAGTGTGGATATCTAATATATCAAATTCTCTGTCCCAATGTTAGTGCGCATACTCCTCCGAAACGGCTTGGCCGATTTTAATGAAATTTTATATGTATATTTGTTAGGACTGAAAATATTTTGTTATCTATTTTTCATACCCCTATCGGGCAAAACAACGTTTGCCGGGTCAGCTAGTATTTATATGTTTTTTATGTCTTAGCCTGGTTACCTAGCAGAGAGTATCCTGGTTTGGGACCAGGGCTGCAATTACGTAGACTCCACTGTATGTAGTTGTATGTTTTAGCCCTTTTGTTCCCGTTACGTCACACCATCTTGTGTCACATTGCTACATTCTGGGACTTTTTTTCCTAGTAGGTATCTCATACTCCTACTCCGAACTGTCATATACATCCTTATTTGGAAAGTTACGTTATATTAGGGCAGAACTAGTGTTGTGTTTTGTGGAAGTTATACAATATAAAATGGGAACCAGAAACAGTGACATCAAAAAAATGTAATCATCGAAGACCTGTTTTTTTTTAGCTCAACCGGAATTCGAATTCGGGACACCTCACATGTTAGGCAGATGCACAAACCGCTGCGCCACAGAGGTAATCAAGAACATCTGTGGCGTAGCGGTAGTGCAACTGCCTACCATGCGAGAGGTCCCGGGTTTGAATCCCGGCTGGGGACAAAAAAAAACCCAGGTCTTGGATGTTTACATGTTTGTGATGTCGCTGTTTCTGGTTCCCATGTCGACACAGGGTATCCTAGTGTGGGGCCGGTGGCAGTGTACGTGCTTATGTCTAAATGTTTATGTTTATGTTAAAACCTTGAAATATGTTTAAAAGTGCATCGGGTGAATTAAAACCGTTCCATCGATCTCAACACCAGCGCCTCTCCACACTGCCCGCACGCTTTTGGTCAGACTATAGCGGGGTCCTGAGGGAGTCGCCCGTCACTGGTAGCTCACTAGGCGCACCCGTGCATTTGTCTGTTGTGCTTTATGACGTTGCGGCAAATTAATATTGATAGTGTGACTAGAGGCAGACAGACATCCAGGCCGTTTCCTTTTATGCCTTTGGGATTTAGGCGTAATAAGCTCACGCTTTTTTGTGTCATCTGATCGCGATTATTTATTTGGTAAACTTCAATTACCTTGGATTGACGATTACCAAATAAACGGACAGAGAGGTAGGCGGAGACAGCGGCAAATGACAAATGTATCATGATCTCTACGAAACTCTCTTGCTTTATCAATATTTATAAATCACGCCGGTTTAGGGCAAATTATATCTTGCCTTCATATATTTTACTAAGCTCCTAAATATTAGAAAAACATAACCACTTGGCCCAAACTAGGATACCCGAGAATACGATAAAAAGTAAAGCACATAAAACATTGAAAAACGCCCAGAATAAACCCGAGACCAACTTTTTTATGTCTTTTTTGTTAAAAGATCGGATAAAACATGATTATTAATAATTTGTCAAAAAAAAATTTTACGTCCTTTCTAACAATATTCCTAAATTCAGCAAAACTATGAAAAACCATCAAATTTTTAGTGCCTTATGAGAAAAACAAAACGGAAAAACATTGCGCTTTTTTTACTTTTGGTGTCCTGTTTATTATAAATATTAGATAACCCGTGTCCACTTCTTGTTTTTATTTCTCCTCTTATGTTTTGCCTTGTCTGCTTTTTCCTGTTTTTCATGTTTTTTATAACATATTTTATAGCAAAGTTTTCTATTAGCAAAGCTTTAGCTATTACCTAAATAAATACATCAATAGAATACACCTTACTTGCTGCCCATTCAGTTTAAGTTACAGAAATTATTATAGTATTTTTTATTAGGTAAGTAGGACCGCTCCCTTAATAGTCATTTATGATGTTACTTACCAGGCATGTGGTACCTACCTATAAGTACTAGTGGGCATAGCCTATCACATTTTAAGTTTTTAAAGTATGCATTTTTTTTGTAACTCTTATTGGCGATCCTTAATAAAATAAAATAACGTCTTTATAAGCATTTATTTACAACATATACAATGCAATATACAATCATTCAGTATATAATTAATTTCTAGACTATATAATGGTAAACTAAATTTTAAACTGAATAACGTCCGTGTGGCGATAAATAAATATATTTTCCTCTTAAACTTCGACAACAGCGCCACTCCTCTAAGCTTACAAAGTGCGGCCAGATTATAATATCAACTCAGCTGTGTTCAGCTCGCCCGTCGTTGGGAGCTGGCTAGTTCAGTGCACCGGCAACACTGCAATGTTGTGCTCCGTGACACTGTTACATACTAGTATTGACAGTGCAAACGGAGCATGGGGCAGATATAGCATTTTTCAGTGTCCAATGAAGAGTTTTTTCACGGCTATACAGTTACTGTGGAAGGGCCTCCATTTGTAAATTATATAATAACAATATTTTATTTTATTTATTAGACACACAAAACAGTGTTACGAACAAACTCAAACTCAAATATTTATTTCATAGTACGAAGTGTTTACTTTATGAAAGCCAAAGTTGTTAGTTTCACAATTAATAGATTACATGGAGAAGAAACTAACAAAGAAACGAACATTAATGACAAATATGAACTGACATAAAAACACTCAATTCAATCCATAACACCAATACATGTGCATACAGCATGATAAATGACATTACGTATAATTACATTTTCTAAAGTAAAATTACGAATTTGTAGTTGGAGTTACAAATTTAAAAATAAATATATTAAAATTTATTAAATTACAACGGAGTCAAGGATATCTGTCATTTTGAATTAAAAGCATGCGAGTGAGTCGTGATGGATGTCAGACACACTCTCTGGATTACTCAGAATAATATTGTTGTACAAAAACTTCCATTCATACCATAACATAGCATTTAAACACAGACACAAACATTGCTTCTGGCCCCACACTAGGATAACCTGTGTCGTGGGAATCAGAAACAGCGACGTCACAAACATGTAAACGTCCAAGACCTGGGTTTCTTTTTTTTGTCCCCAGCCGGGATTCTAACCCGGGACCTCTCGCATCGTAAGCAGATGTTTTAACCGCTGCGCCACAGAGGTCGTCAATGCAATCACTTGACCTGGTCCCAAACTAGGATACGGACCAGGCAAGGACGTTACATACATCGAAAAACCCACAGACTGAGTTTGTACAAATGTACGCGGCCTGCGGAAATCGAACCAGTGACCTCTTTCTTGGCAACTAAGCGGCCTAATGGCTAGACCAACCAAGCAGTCCAATGACCTTCGACGAAGGCCCCAATGACATTAAGAAGGTCATTGGGGAGTCACATAAAATTAAGACCAAAAGCGTTTTATTCAAAACTAGCTTTCGCCCGCGACTCCGTCCGCGTGGACTTTAGTTTAAAATTTTGCAACCCCGTTCACTCTCTTAAGGGTTAAATTTAGAAAACCGGCGAAAGACCTGGTTAATCAATTGTGTTGAAGAGTATTTATTTCAAGTTTCAAGAAAATCAGACAAAATTTTTTATAACTCCCATACAAATTTTGGCATCCCTTTTCGCCCCCTTAGGGGTTGAATTTAAAAAAATCCGTTCTTGTTCCTTGCCGACATTGTATATAGACCCTCTGTGCAAAATTTCAGCTTCCTAGGTCAAACGGCTTGGGCTGGGCGTTGATGAGTGAGTCAGTCAGTCAGTCAGGACTTTGAATTTTATATAGATAGATAACACAGAAACTGCGAGGCCACTTGTGCAAATGCACGGCGGCCCCCAGTGGGAATCAAACCCAGTGGGAATCAGACCTCTTTCTTGGTAGCTAAGTGCCTTAACGGCTTCACCAACGAGGCAGATTGCAGTGACTGTACAAAGGATTTCGAGTGGAGATAGGTAGGTGCAATAACATTAATAATAAATCAACATTGCCCGCCACGCTCCGCTCAAAGCAATATCTTACGGACAACCAATAGACGGGCAAACAGTTGCGAAGGGACAGTAATAAATTCAGGGATCCCCGGACGGGCCCAGATGACACGGGTCCGTATATTGGACAGCTAACCTGTTTCAACCTTGACTGGCTCTGTCAAAGTTACTTATCAAACTTGCAGAGCTTACCCCGCGTTATTGGTTATTAGAACGAGGATTTAAACGCATTATAGGCATCCGCAGCCCCGGCTGCCTGGGTGATCTTAAACGATCACGAAGGTTAAGCAACATAGGGCGCGTTCAGTCCGTGGATGGGCGACCGTTCTATGACTAACGCTAGTGGCATTTTTCCGAGCAGTTCCGTGCTTCGCAAGGCACGTTGAGCAGCTTGTGCCGGCTGCCGTCGATAGACCACCACTAGTCTTACAAGCCTCCACCGATCCGGACTAGGCCCCCGTGGTTGATTATGGCCTATAACCTTCTTCAGGGAAGAGACCCGTCCCCCTCGGTGGGGACATGATGGGTTGATGATGATGAAAAAAGTAGATGAAAAGGGAGATATGATTTTTTGTACTAAGAGAAGAGCAACCGAATACACGAGCTGCGTTTTTGATCACCACGATTAAGCTCTGCGAATCAGAGCGAAACCTGTTCGGACTCTTACGACAAAAAGTTCAGTAAGTGTATCCGGAATAAAGTTCGTAATATGGTTTCTTCCAGTGCTGGCACAAGTAATCTTCATGGAGAGCCTTAAGAAAGGAATTCCCGACCACCAACATCTCAGAGCTACACCCAGCCGCACCGCAAAACGCCCAGAGGTCTAATTCGTCTTAATTTCGCCGCAAATCTTCCGAAACTTAAAGTTATTAGCAAAAAGCCGCGCTAGAAGTTTTCCCATTTGTGCAGGGACCCGAGTCTACGAAATCCGAACAATCCTTGGCTTTACATTTCTACGAATGCATTCAGAGAAAAATATTTTAAATTAAGATAAGATAAGAATATTCTTTATTGCACACAAGAAACAAGAGACTGTATAAAATTTACAATTAACTAACCAGTAACAACAAATAAATCGGGCTATATCACTACTGCACGTCTAAAATGACAATCTAATTTTGTGTAAAATGTCGTCGTCCACGATACAAGCTCAGCCTAGCTTAGTTATCGAATACTAATGTTAATTTTGTTTTAAATTCAAAATTATACTAATCCACATACTTGAAACATAATAATAATTCATTTGGCAAGAAAAGAAAATAATTTTAATTTTTTATTTTAGTCAGAGGCCTTAGGGGACGGCTTGGAAACTTCGGACAGTAAGACCAGCCACTAGTTTCACAAGCCTCCACCAATCCGGACTTGGCCCCCGTGGTGAAGTATGGCCTATACCTTTCTCAGGGAAGAGACCCGTGTCCCTTAGTTGAGGATGATGTTTAGATTATGATTAGGTACAGTCCTCTTTACCGCATTTTAACAAATTATTACGTTACTAACTTCATTCCAGATTCATTCACTTATTTTTTTTTCGGAAGAATCCTAATAGGTTCCGCTCTGATTTGCAGAACTTAATCATGGTGAGTAGCAAAGGAGCTCGCATCGTCCAGAAATCCAAAATAATGTGTAGTGCTTACGAAACTTCGAAAATAATTGCATAATTACAACTGAAAGTAATTACTAATTATGTAATTAAGTTGGTCATTGTATTTATGACGTCATAGACATAGAAAAAAGAAGTACCTGATTCATGTTTTTTCGGTATTTTAATAATTTGAAACCTTGAAAAAACCTTAAATAAATAAAAAAAAACTGTCGGTTTTTCCAATTATATAATTATTTTTTTTCTAAAAATTAAGCCATTTGTAGAATCTGTAGACTGATTCGTTGGTCTAACCGTTAATGCGTTAACTACTAAGTCAGAGGTCATCCTTGCCTGGTTCCCATAGTGCACGGTATCACAGTTTGGGCTGTACCCAAAGTCTGATACTCTGCACTATGGGAACTGATATGGTCAAGTCATTGTTTTGTGTTCAAAAAATGGCAATAAATTTTTACAAAGGTGATACACCATTGGTCTAACACTCCACTGTCAGTCGACTTATCTACCGACGGATTTTGGGTATTAGCAGACTCGAGGTCGGGGCGGTACGGTCAGCAAAACCGTCCGCAGTGAGTAATGAGACCAAGGCGATGCGGTGACTAATAGCGATAGCAATAACAAAAATGCGACTAAGTGGGGCCCCTACATACGGTTTTCACATTTAATTTTTTTTATTTTTTATTTTTTCATGAATCAATCACCTGACAGCTTAATTTTATTGTCTTACTATCCGCGGTCCATATAAAAAAATCACAGATAATTTCATATGATGTTTCAGCCATAATTATGATTTAAACTAAATCTGGAATACGTACGAATCTGTACCAACAACGGGGCACCTATGTACAGTGATGGGGGTACCTTCATACGCTGTGAGGTAGTTCCGTACGTGCGATTAAAACGACATTTAATCAAAATCATTTTATTAGCAATGTAATTAAACACAATAATATAGAATTAACTTCAATTAAACAAAAATGAAATACTTTTCTTATATTCAACCAAAGTTACATACATAATATATTCTTATGTAAAACAAAACTTAAAGACTTTTCGTAGAATTAACGAAAATTAAATTACTTTTCTGTAACAATAAGCCATGAAATTGCTTCATTGTCTACGTAAATTAGTTATCTTAAATTTAGAATCACATTTTTTAATCTTTGGTGCGGATTAGCACTGCTAAAAGTTGTTAATTAACAAGATAATAAAAACTATTGAACAGTGAAATTAGAAAAAAATACTGAAAAAGTGAAAAGTTTTGATGTTCTAGAAGTACAAATTTTTGGAGGCTTTGGTTCAGGAAGTATCATTTCAACATCAGTTATATAAACAGTATGAATATCTTCAACATTAGGGAAATCAACTAGTATTTTTTGGTTTATAAGTCCGCACCATGCTTCTGTGAAAAAATAATAACAAATAGGTATTAAAATCTTCTATATATATATATATAAAAGGAGAAGCTGACTGACTGACTTAGAATCAACGCAGAGCCCAAACTACTGAACCTAGGGGGTTGAAATTTGGCATGGAAGTTCCTTAAGGAGCCTAGGGGAGCACTAAGAAAGGATTTTTTGAAACTCACCCTCTAAAGGGGTAAACGGCGGTGTTAAAATTTGTATGGAGGTATAAAAAAATGTTGTCAGATTTTCTTGAAACTTGAAATAAATACTCTTCAACACAATTGATTGAACACGTGTTTCACGGTTTTTCTAAATTTAACCCTTAACGGGAGTGAACGGGGTTGCAACATTTTGAAGTCCACGCGGACGGAGTCGCGGGCGAAAGCTAGTATATGTATATACGTGTATCGACGATGGAAAAACACAGGACAAAGTTAATGCAGAAATTAGCAATTAGCACAGTAAATCGTATTTACCTACCAGTTGGGGCACATTCGTACGCGTCCAAATGTGCCCCATTTGGTTCCGTCCGAAAGTACCCCACTAACTAAATAACAACAAAATATAACTTCTTTCAATATCAATAGGAAAACGTCACAAATTAAGTATTGAAAACGTATCTTAAGTATATTTTGCTAGTCACTGATAAAATACTCTACACGAAAACTTATTTTATCTACGGTAACAATAGACAAAAACATCGATCAAAAAATTACTTACCGAGCGAGAAAACACCTGTCTGCCTCTCACTTCACTCTCACCAGTGCGAATGGCGCGATACTACGTTGACGTAAAGTTGGTACCTAGACTCACGCTCACATACAAAAGCAAGACCGTACGTTGTTTCGTTCAAATTTTATTTTGACTGTATGAATGTGCCCCGCGTACGGAGGGTAACGATCTTCCCCTATTAGGTAAGTCGAAAAAATAAACAGGGTTATTCAAGTTAAAAAAAAAACCAAAACACCCTAATTAGAGTGTGTTTTATGTTACTTGTTACAACAAGTTTTGTTCTATGAGTTTTTCTGTACTAAATTCATTTGAATCCGTTCAACTGCCCTGACATGATTGAGTAACAAATATCCATCCATCTTAACTACGAAAATTAAAATTAAAAAAATAATTCCGAATACAAATACTCGACTTTTCACCGGAATAGTCCGGCCAGGTGTCGCTCTTGCAGAGCTAAATCATGGTAAGCAGAAAGGGAGCTCGCGCCGTCGTCGGTCGATAAGTGAGTCCGGAATAAAGATAACAATGTCTAGTGCTTACGGAAGTTTTAGTTGAAAAATAGTTTCCATCCAACACAATCACTTGACTTGGTCCCACACTAGAATAACCTGTGCCATGGTAACCAGGCAAGGACATTCATCATCATCATCAACCTATTATGTCCCCACCGAGGGTCTCTTCCCTGAGGAAGGCCATACTCCACCACGGGGGCCTAGTCCGGATTGGTTAACAGGGACGGACAAGGAAAGACGTTAAAAACATCGAAAAACACTCAGACTAAGCCATTTGCCCGTATTATTAGATAATATACCAAAAAACCCAGGTGTCGGATGTTTGCATGTTTGTGACGTCGCTGTTTCTGGTCCCCACGATACAGAGTATCCTAGTGTGGGGTTAGAAGCAATGTATGTGCCTCTATGTAAATGTTTAAAGTACGACAATGACAGGCAAGGTGCTATGATCACGTCTAGTTAGAGGCAAGAAGATATACTTTTCGGATGATTACCCAAACAAGATGCATTAAAAGCGGTCACAACAAATACGACTGACGATAAAGTCGATTGAACGTAGTCGTATAGGTATATGGAGGAGTGTCGTCTAGTGCTTTTGGCTCGCTGAAGGCTGCTTTGGAGGAGTCGGGCACTTCGGCGCTCTCCACGAGACAACGGCTAAGATTTACATCTGAAGGCTTTCGGTATAGCCGAGGTCCAGTAGCCAGCACACCGCAAACGTATTGCCGGTCTTCTTGTGGCAATATTTCAAAGGGTAGTTTTATGATGGGCTTGGCTTTACTTAAATGATGATGGTTATAAAGATGATACTTACGAAAACATGGTCAGAGTGGAACTCTTTTTTACTGCCTTTTTCTCCACTAATGCTGACTTGCACCACCGACTAACATATATTTAACTTTAAATTAAATAGAATTTTGACAGATAGTGTATGGCGGAATTGTCAAAATTCTGTTTAACTTTAAATTAAATGGATTTTAGTCGGTGGTGCAAGCGGACCTTAAACTCGTTTCGAATGCGAAACTACTACATCTTTACACACTCATGTTTTAAAAATAAAGTTCTTTATCTTTATCTTGCAGCGTCGAATATTGTATATTCAAAATGTAATTGTTATATGCCTTGAAATATTTTTTTGATTTCCCAACCTTAACCGCTAAACCAATGGTTACGTCTGCGTTACGCAGATACATTCTAACCCACAATACGTAACGTACGAGAAAAAGTTTTTTTATGTCATTATTATACATTTTTGGTCCGGATAAACTTATTTGGCTTTTTTGACGGACGAGTCCAACCAGGTTTCGCTCCAAAAAGCCAAGTAAGTTGATCCGGAACAAACATTTACTATCATCATTCAGCCACAAGAAGTCCACTGCTGGACATAGGCCTCCATGGATTTCCAAACAGACCGGTTGGAAGAGGCTTGCATCCAGAGTCTTCCTGCCACTTGAATGAGATCGTCTGTCCATCTTGTGGCTGGTCGTCCTACGCTGCGCTTGCCGATGTGTGGTCTCCACATTTACAATGTGTAGTGCTTACGAAAGTTTTATGTCATATTAGACGTTTAGAATAGATTCGTTAATATTTTTGTTCAGATGTTTTATATTTGTAATCATCACTTTAAATTAATCACTTCTGAACAAAAACATGGTAAAGACAATCATAATATATTATATAAAAAAAAAAAAACCCAAGTTACGTACTGTGGCTTGGTCTATTTCTGCGTACACAATTAAAATCAAAGGCGAATGGACTGTAACTTCTGTTTGTCTGTACGTACCTACAGTGTCTGCAGGTGGGAGGCGTTCAAGTTAGTAATTGCATGCAGTTAGCTCATTTAAACTCAAATTTCTCAAGTGTTTGTTCAAGTTGGAACAAGTTTTGCCAACTATTTAGCTTCTTTACTTATTCGTTGAGGTACAGAAAAACTAAAATAACCAACAACTTCACTGTTGAGCATTAATTACTTTACTCCATTGCACGAAACTAGCACCTAAAGATACTTTATTTGTTTATTTGTTTGTTTGTTTGTTTGTTTATTTATTAATTTATTTATTTATTTATTTTTTTTATTTATTTATTTATTTATTTTTTTATTTCATTTCATTTTATAAAAGACTAACAGCACAATAAGCAGAATAACAGAAAAATAGGAAATAGAGTGCGACAAGTAAGTCGTGGCTCAAGCCTTTGGCGGGAAATTTAAAAATCTTTTAGTTGATAACCCTGCATATCGTCTAAATAAACCATCTTGATACTTTTGCTTAACTTCATTATTTGTTTAATTAGTTTGGAGTCTCCAATGAATTTTGTCCAAACATAATTAAATATAAACAAAACGAAAACATTAACTACATCAAAACCAACATTTCCACTCCACCAAAAACAGGGATAATAAAGATGCACCACATAAACTTATTAACATTTATTAATGCTGAACCATAATCAAAATCTGATTCATATCTTTTTTCTCAACATCTTTGAGTTCTTTGACTAAGTCTTTGATCTGAAGTTTCACATTTTCGTCATCCGACAGACCTTACAACAATTAATAATTCATGTTTGCTTTAAAACATTATTACTCGTATGCACATACTAAAACATAGGTAAAATTATGTTAAATAGAAACAAAAGTTTTTTTCTTGTTTAAATCTAGGACGAGTATCAAACTGTTTGGGCTGTACTACTTGCAGCTGAAATACCTAAGTTTGACAGTCAGAGTGTAGCCATATGAAGAATTCGAAATAAATCGCGTCCCAGGACTCGCTTTTCAGAATCTAGAAAGCCAATTTACAAGTCTTCACTTATGGATATGATAACTTTGACTTTCATAAAGTAAACATTTTGTTTGTACTATGAATAAGATATTTGATTTTGATAAATATAAACATAGAAATACTTATAAGAAACCTCTTACGGTTAACATAAACATCGAAAATTCTAGAATTATACATTATGTTTAGAAGCAGCAAAATTTAGAACAATAATAATTCATACATACTACTGAGAAAGAAATTCGCACTAAGTTTTGACTTAAGACTAACCACAGATAATCCTCCATACTATTTTAAATTAAACCTTATTACCTTTATTCCGTACTCACTTACTTGAAAGATTTTTCTTCGGAAGAGTCCGACCAGGTTTCGCTCTGATTTGCAGAGCTTAACCATAGTGAGCAGAGACAGAGCTCGCGTAAGTCTATATCATTTTTTAGTGTGTTTGAAATTTAAGCACAATTCATGTAAATTATTTCTATTAACATCTCATAAATGCAGGCGAAAACAACTGTTCAAACAAGATTTGTTTAAGTACAAGAGTATATAAAAAATCTTGAAATTAAACTGTATTAAGCTCGCTCTTGTACAGAATACTGTTTCTTGTGCAATAAAGAATTTTCATTCATTCATTCATTTTTTAATCGCAAATCTTCTATCTCTTGTTAGCTAGCTGTTTATAAATTCAGTTCTCACTTCTCTTCTCCCGCGTGCAGAGTATACAAATGTTGGAGCACTTCATTTATTTGGCTCAAACGAGTTACGTTTTGTTGTTTGGGTTCTTTCTCAGTATTTCAGTTACTTACAAACTCCATCAGAGTTAATTTAAACCTTGGTACTTTGTTTTAAAATGTTTCTTTTAGAAGTTGCCACTAACTATGAAACTCGCTTTCGCCCGCGACTCCGTCCGCGTGGACTTTAGTTCAAAATTTTGCAACCCCGTTCACTCCCTTAAGGCTTAAATTTAGAAAAACGGCGAAACACGTGTTCAATAAATTGTGTTGAAAAGTATTTATTTTAAGTTTCAAGAAAATTAGACTACTTTTCAAAAAATTTGGTCGTATTCCTTACCTACATTATATATAGACCCTCTGTGCAAAATTTCAGCATCCTAGGTTCAACGGCTTGGGCTGGGCGTTGATGAGTGAGTCAGTCAGTCAGGAGTTTGAATTTTGTTTATATATATATTATAGAAGATGAGGTAAAAACAGCTGAACTTAATACACACACAATGTAGGTACACAAAAAGAGAGACGCAAATAACTTTTTAATATAATAACTAGACGAGTCTCTTCTTCAGTGAAGATGATGATGATAATGGGTGACCTCTGAAGCGCAGTGATCTGCGCATAGCTGCCTACCGTTCGAGAAGTCCCGGGTTCGAACCCCAGCTGGGAACAAAAAACCCAAGTCTTGGATTACATGTTTGTAATATCGCTGTTTCTGGTTCCCACAACACAGGGTATCCTACTGTGGGGCCAGAAGCAATGTATGTGCCTGAATGTAATGTTTTATGTTTATAATAATTGTAACTTTCACACAACACAATCATTTACCGGGTCCAAAATTAGGATACCCTGTGCTATGGTAACCAGGCAAGGAAATTTCAACCATCTAATCTTATTTTAAGCAAAAGTTATGATCTTATTTATTACTATAGATTGATTAATTTCACAGAAGAATTGGCACTGCTTGCAAAGTGTCAAATCTGGCACAGCAGCAGAAGCTAATATAATAATGCTGATACATAAATTAGTTGGAAGATTAGACTGTTTTAAGACTATAAGCTTCGCGAAATAAAATAAAATGATTCTTAATATATAAAATAATTAGCGTTCCCTAACTGAAGGGTGCTTAACAAAGTGTGAATTAGACTAAAATCTCTGATGGTATGAAAAATATCAATGTGAAAACGTCATATTATGACCTATGTTTGTTACAACAAAAGTAGAAAAAATAAATAATAAGGTTGATTTTTTTTAGTTTCAGTAAATTATTAAAAATGCCATCTAATCAAACAGTCACTCTTAAGGATAGACATGAAAAATGAGTCGAGATAGCAAAAGCTGTTAATAAAAATTAAATTATTTTATCACAGTAATGCAAGAAGCCTTTAAGAGGTGACCCAGTTTAAAATAATAATAATAAATAATAATAATAAACTCACGCCCGTTATCCCCGAAGGGGTAGGCAGAGGCACCAGTCTCTAGAACTGGACCCAGTTTACTAAGTTAAAAAAAAATGCTCCAAAGCAAAGATACAACGTTCCAGCCATTCCTTCCGTAAACGACCTGCAATCCATTTCGGCGAATCAAAAAATCGTCGCAACTCGGGATTCCCCGAAAATATCACCTTAAGGCGGACTATCGGCTGGAATATTGGGGCCTTGACAGCCGGTATCCCGGTTGATAAATCACCTATTCTCTGAGCCGTGCCTCGCAGGCAAAAATCCACTTTATCACCAAGGAGGTTCAGTGGCGTTTTAAAGAAACCGCCTTGGTAAAAAGCCTGGCTGTTTATGGCAACGAAAAAAAAAATAGATGTAAAATTTTAAGCCGACTGTTAAAAATCGAAGTGTCATGCTCGGCAGGCGAGCGGTGGTAGCGTAGAGGCATCACATCTGGGCTTGTGGGTTCGAATCCCGGTATGTACCAATGACTTTTGGAAGTAGTAAGATAGACGGTCTGTGCCCTGCAGAGAGACGTATATTAACTACAAAAAAAGTCAACAGGAAACCTCTCTGTCAGCTTCTTGTAGATGGGACCTACCTCGATAAGTTTCCTCTAATTGGACTCAATCTTACATCTACTGAGAATTAACTTGATTCATACTGTTTACGCAATGAGGTGACTAACGATATTAATAAAATACTTTTACAAGTCATTTCTGCAAAAAAATGGCGTACTAGTTTCTTAATCAATCAAATAAATTAAAATAATAGGAAAAATACTCAACTTTGTCCATCTGGCATTATGAATTCCATCTATGAATTTTAGACCATCCACTACCTAAGATTCAAGAATTTAAAATTTTTCATTGTATCTTGATTTTACGGGACGTGTTTGATTATTTGCCTGTTGGAAGTGATTTAAGTACTGCTAGTGAAATAAAAGTCCAGTGTCAACTCAATTTGTAATAAATCCGCGATATTGTTTCTGGCCTTTTGTAAACAATAGTATGTATGGTATTTGAAGTGAGCATGGTCGTACAGAAAAATGCATACTTACAAACACACAAAACCATAAACAACCTTTGCTTTCTTAATCGGGCAGAAAATAACTTTATATTTTAAGCGCAGGCAGTTCTGTTTTCGAAAATAGAACGCGAATTATGAGGCTGCTATTTGCAGGAGTTATTGTGGAGTTGTGAGTTTTAAATCCGACTTGCTAAGGTCTACATTCGCCTGGCAGGTGCGGGAAAAGACTATTAGGGTAAAGTAGGCGGCGGTTGACACCAGATAATTTATATTACGGAGGACATCGGGATTTTTTCCTTCAGGATCCACTTCGTTTATGTTTCGGGATTAAGATTCGAGACGTGTCAAAGGAAAATTTTTTTTTGTCATCCCTGTAATGGATATTGTCAACGTGAGATGCGAATTTTGAATTGAACGAACAAATTTTATTAGCTTAATGCCTGAAAAAAACATTTGGGACTTATATTACAATACGTACCTATAGCTCTTCTAAAGTAACTAAGGCCAAGTTGAATAGATCTACGTAATAAGATGATTCATACATCCACCCTAGGTGGGTGAAGATACCACTCGGACGCTGCAGAGCCTGGGCCATTGTTTTAGATGAAATCAGCTTGCCCAGCACCTATACCATATAGTGGTTGTGAACATAACTGACTGGCACTTATTTAGGTACTGGATCTCCACGCTTGTACTTGGATCCACTAAATATTTAAATTAAATTAAGCTTCTATTTTCCTAAATATAAATATATTCTTTGTTACTTATATAGAATCGTTCGTAGCCCTCGTAATTGATCAGCAACACAGGGCGCGTTCTGTGCATGGACAGGTGACTCTATGACTAACGCTAGTGGAATTTTTCCGAGCGGTTCCGTGCTACGCAAGCCACGTTAAACAGTTGGTGCCGGCTGCCGTCGATACATGGCAGTCGTTAAGCCAAGTCAGAGGCTAAATAAAATTCAAAGTCCTGACTGACTGATTCATTCACTCATCAACGCCCAGCCCAAGCCGTTGGACCTAGGAAGCTGCAATTTTGCACAGAGGGTCGATATATACTCGTAATGTAGGCAAGGAATAAAACGGGATTTTTTGAAATTCAATCCCGAAGGGGGCGAAAAGGGTTGCCTAAAGTATGGGAGGTATAAAAATGTAGTCTAATTTTCTTGAAACTTAAAATAAATACTCTTCAACACAATTTATCGTGTTTAATAAATTGTGTTGAAGAGTATTTAGTTTCGCCGTTTTTTTAAAATTTAACCCTTAAGGGAGTGAACGGGGTTGCAAAATTTTGGACTAAAGTCCACGCGGACGGAGTCGCGGGCGAAAGCTAGTAATCTTATAAGCCTGCACCAATCCTCACTAGGCGTGGTGGTGGAGTATGGCCTATAACTTCTTCAAGGAAGAGACCAGTGCCCCACGACGAGGACACAATGGGTTGATGATGATGATTAGTTGAAATAATAAAAAAAATATTCTGTCCCTGCAAGCAAATAAATTTAAAATGTTCATAAAAAAGACGCCAAATAAGAAGGCCTTTTATAGAATTGACGACTTCGTGAATTATAGAACCCTTTGGCAGTAATCCAATTCCACAGCGAGCTCGTCATTGGTACTTCATAGGTAACTATAATATTATAGGTTTTAATAAGTTTTTCATAAAGGTATTACAGACGCCAACTGCATACCAAAAACTGTGCTATTATTTATTAATGTTTTATATAGCAAGTGTTGATTGCTCTCATTGGTCTTGAGCTTCTTACTAAGTTATGTATTTGACATTTAAGGTGATTTGAGAAAACAGGATCAAAGTGTTGATTTTTTCGTTGTCTTTTTCTACACTACATTCGGCCCCTAGGCGGCGGCTAATAGTAGATTGTTCACCAAGGGCGCAAACAAAATTTTTGCGTCAAGGTTGTGAAATGTGAGGAGCGAGGGATTCAACACTACCGAGACCAAAAATGATTTGCGCCCGTGTAGAACACTTTGCTTTTCACTACCATCTGAGAGGAATGAAAATGCGTACTTGCGTTCCAATTTCAGATATTTGACAATCAGGTTCTTAAAAGTTTTGCAGCAAAGAGTTTGGAAGTTCAGTAAGTAGTTCCAAACTCGGTTTTAAAACTTATCGCTTGGGTTGGAGCGAAATAGACATAGGACGAATCTTCAAGAGTGAACGAGAAGTCCGACTTCTTAGTAAATGAGTGCATTAGCATAATTATAAGTTCGAAATTGGATTTTGAGTCTATTTACTTAAAGGTAAATAGATTCAAAACCCAATTTTGAGTCTATTTACTTGGATGCATCTTAGCTTGAACTTGTACTATTATGTATTCTGTAGCTTGAACAAAAATAGCGTGTTTTGGGTACTAAATTTGGGCATCAAAATGCATCATTTCGAGCAGATGGAGTGAAAAGTACATTGTCATTCAACAAACAGAATGTAAATTATTTACGTCGAAATAAATTTCAGATTTCCGATTGGAGGTGGAAATGTGAGCCAGGAAAAATAGTTTAGTAGAGATCCGCGTGCCTAATTTGACGCTCCAGGTAGTACGCAAACATCGTCCGCCTGTGTGGATATGGGCATACGGGCAAACGCCCAATAGTTGCAGAGGCTGTAACATTAAATGCAATTTATATGCTATATTTGAATAGGCCCGCTCAAACAAAGCTAATGACAAATTATGCAATCACGGGTTACGGACGTGGTGACGTCACATGATGTTAACTTCATAGAAGTTCAGTGTTTAATATATAACATTTACATACTGGCACATACATTGCTTCTGGCCGCATAATAGGATACCCTGTGTCGTGGGAAACGGAAACAGCGACATCACAAACATGTAAACATCCAAGACCTGGAGTTTTTTATCCCCAGCCGGAATATACTTATATTTTTATGTAGAATAATAATATTGTGCACACGAAACATTGAACAGAACATTATAAATAATAAACATGTGCAGAAGCCAGCTTAACTCTGTAAGAGATATCTTCCAGGAAACCTTGGAGAGTCGGAGCAGCGGTAAATAAAAAGCGGTACAGTAAAATATACTTGTACAAAATAGACGACATAAACTACAAAAACGCTAAATAACAACCTATTTAAGGAAGAAAATAAGAGCAGTCTTAAACCCTATCAATATGATAGGGTTATGACGACTTCTGTGGTGCAGTGGTTAGTGCATCTGCCTACCATGCCAGAGGTCCCAGGTTCGAAACCCGGCTGGGGACAGAAAAAAAAAGAAACCAAGGTCTTGGATGTTTACAATACATTGTTTGTGACGTCGCTGTTTCTAGTTCCCACGACACAGGGTATCCTAGTGTGGGGCCAGGAGCAATGTATGTGCCTATATGTAAATGTTATAAGGTTGTTGTTATGCTATATATACGTGTAGCGTCAGCCAAACTGGCAATGATACCTCAGCGCTAGAAATCACCAATCCCCGGTGGGCACGCGGGTGATTAAGCCCATACTCTCTCTCTCTCTCTCTCTCTCTTAAGCTTAGTTCGCACTAGGCTAGTAATTTAGTCGAGTAGCGAGTAATTTAGTCGCTACGGCCACTAATGAACTCGACTGATCAACAGGTTCGGACTTGTTTAGACGATGAAAGTGAGCACGGACGCGTAGTGGAGGGCGCTACTCGACCGAAAAAATAGAGTAAAATGGATTGACTCGACTAAATCATTCACTAAACTACTCGACTTATTTTTCCTGGTTCGCACACGTTTAGCCACTAAATTACTCGCTACTCAACGAAATTACTAGCCCAGTTCGAACTAGGCTTTAGAGAAGGCCTGTGCCCTATATCTAGAAAGATGTATGAACACCCGAGTCATTAAAAAATACTAAACAGCCGAAAGTTCAGTTGGGTCAGGCCAAGTTGGTATCGTCCTTTTGCTCGTAATTATTATACAATTACCCTCTGAGGCGTGACAGATTGGGTAAACACATAACAATAATTCAGAACAATACATCACTTAGCATAGACTGAGAAGGAAAATCGGGCAAAAGGTTGTCTTAACATAGATTTTTTTGTTTTGTAAGACCAAGTAAGACTTAGTAAATTCTCGGACAACCTCCGTGGCGCAGCTGTTAACGCATCTGCCTACCATGCTAGAAGTTTCGCGCTCGAATCCCGGCTGGGGACAAAAAAAACCCAGGTCTTGGATGTTTTTTTTTTTTTTATTTCTTATCTATGGAAAACCAATACCTGGTAAACAATATGTGAGTAGTTGACCAAAAAGGGACCTCAAGGGAAAATAATTGATTTCGAGAAACGGTTTCCAATCACTCCAGGTCACTTTTTGGTCAACCACTCACATAATAATTACGAAACTTATAGAACTAGTTAGTGAAACAATTAATCCTATGGTTATACAGATTTTCAAACATTGTAAGCAACAGACTGCTAGATTTCTGCAAGGAAATAAATATAAATCAATTATGTTTGTGATGTCGCTGTTTCTGTTTCCCACAACACAGGGTATCCCAGTTTGGGACCAGGACAAGTGATTTAATTGATTATTAACTTTATTCCGGATACAGTTACTTGACTTTTTGTTGGAAGAGGCCGACCAGATTTCGCTCCGATTCGCAGAGCTTAATCGTGGTGAGCAGAGACGGAGCTCGCGTCGTCGGTTGCTCGTCTCTGGCTGATTTTATTATTTCGTAATTTCTTTGTAATGTTCAATAAGTCACTGATTCTGTTTTACTTTGATTGTTTCCGTATTAGGTATCGCCAGTCAAATCATAGTAATAAAGTAAAATTCAAATTTCAAATTCCAATTCAAAAATGTTATTCACAATATAAACAATATCTTTACTTTATGCATGTCGTAAGTTGTTAGTTTCACAATTAAAACATTACATGGATAGGAAATTAACAAAGAAACTCCATATTTTATTCTTTTTAAAACAGTTTTAGCCTAATTAACAAATTTTGATCAGAATACTTTGTGGACTAAAAGAGGATGTACCTAGTGACTAGAATTGAGAAAGGAATATTGCGTTGGTTTGGACATGTGGAGAGGATGAAGGAAGAATGACTGACGAAGCAAATATATAGAGCGAATATGAGTGGAAGGGACGGTAAGAGACGCCCCAGGTGGACTTACTTCGACCAAATAGGGGGTGTTTTAGAAAAGAGCAATATAAAAAGTACCCGAAACTGACGTGCGTGTATGCAACGACTAGTGAATGTCGATGAAGCGAAAGTGATCTGTCAGGATCGTGGCAGGTGGCGGTCCTTGGTCTCTGTCTACCCCTCTGGGTTACAGGCGTGAGCTTTTGAATGTAACAAACTTTCACACTTAAAAATAACTCCTGGTTGTGTTGAATACTTAACAATCTATATATATAAAAGGAGAAGCTGACTGACTGACTGACTGACTGACTGACATATCAACGCAGGGCCTAAACTATAAGGGTCAGAAACTTGAAATTTTGCACAGGGGTTCCTTTTATAACGTAGGGGAGCACTAAGAAAGAATTTTTGTAAATTCACCCCCCAAGGGGGTAAATGGGGGTGCAAAGTTAGTATGAAACTTTGCCGTATTTGAAGTTATTCGCATGATATTCAGTATGAATGTTTTTCATTAAAAGTTATGAAACACGTGTAAAATATTTTTTCGAAAATCATCCCTAAAGGGGGTAAAAGGGGGGTGCAAAATTTGTATGAAAGTTCTCTGATTTTCAAAGTTATCTCAATAAAAAGTTGTATTTGGGTTATAAGTTCTTAATAATGAGTGTTTCCGATATCCCTTTTTGTGAATTCACCCCCTACAGGCCTTAAAAGGGGGTACGAAGTTAGTATAAAACTTTGCCGTTTGTGAAGTTATTCGAATGAAACTCAGTATAAAGGTTCCTCATTGCAAGTCATGAAACACGTGTAAAATATTTTTCCGAAAATCATCCTTTAAGGGGGTAAAAGGGAAATGCAAAGTCAGTATGAAAATTCTGTGATTTTCAAAGTTATCTCAATAAAAAGTGGTATTTGAGTTTAAAGTTCCTAATGATGATTAATTCCGAAATCCTTGTTTTTAATTCAATCCCTAAGGGGGGGTGCAAATTTAGTAGGGAGAAGCTGACTAACTTAATTACCGACACATCAGTGCAGAGTATAAACTTTAAGGGTTAGAAACTTCAAATTTTGCACAGGGGTTCCTTTTACAACGAAGGGGGGCACTAAGAAAGGATTTTTGCAGTCACCCCGTACGGGGGTCGAACGGGGGTACAAAATTGGTATCAATGTTTGCCGTTATTGAAGTTATTCGAATGAGATTCAGTATGAATGTTCTTCATTGAAAGTCGTGAAACTCGAGCAAAATATTTTTTTGATAATCATCCCTTAAGGGGTAAACGGGTTGCAACGTTAGCATGAAAGTTCTTTGATTTTCAAAATTATTTCAATGAAATGTAAATTATATAATAAATTAATACGAATGTTAATGAACACAATTTTTTTGTTGTAATTACCTATTTCACATGCGCTAAAAGTATCCGTGACTTATTCTCAAACACTTTTTTCAACTAAATCTCACGCGGACGAAGTTGCGGGCAACAGCTAGTCTATATACAGGGTTACAGGGAAAGTCGTACACAATATTAAAGGAGGTCATTATTTAGGTCATTTCTGATGGATTTTATTGTATTATATAGGGTCCGAAAATTAACCGTTATGGAGATATTGACTGTTAAAGATTTAAAAAATATATCAAATTTTTTTGGCTTTTTGATCTATTTTTTCTCAGAATAGAGCTCATAAAGTGTTTTTTTTTAATGTATTTAGTTAAAAGGCATGTCAATTGATAAAAAATATCAGCAAAAGCTGCACCTACTACTAACAGCTTTAAAAAACTGCTCGGCAATGGTTAGAATTAAATATTTTTTCTCTAAATATTTTTCACAAAGAAGCTCTTAAAAAAAAATCACGTATAGAACTTATTCTGCAAATAATTTTAAAAACTTTTACGACTCTTTAACTATTCAAAAAGGTATAATATTTAATAGGTATGTGCATGAAATTTTAAAATAATGTTATTTGAGTAGACTTTAGTGGTAGTACCGACATAACTGAACTTCGATACAAAAAAAATCTTTTTACTTCCTGGCACCTTTAAACTATGTAAAAAGGTCAGATAGGCTTTTTTGTGCCCTGGAGACATGCTTTTTCAGGTGTTCAGGTACATAACCATTTCAGTATTTCTTTTTTAGAATATTCTATCTATCTATTATTTTTGTGTTAGTCTGCTCGTGTGATTCTTCCGTAGTAGATGTGTTAATACGTGCTCTGCAAATGATTTGCGTTTTAGAAACTTCTACGTCTCTTTAGGTATTAAAAAACGTATATCACTTGCTATTACATCGAAAAAACGTTAGCCAAGTGTCACTTAAGATGGAAAACGGTAAATTTTTAGTTGAGGTAAATACTTGCTCTTTGATAATTTCCCGTAGATTTAGTTTGGATTTTGGTATTAATTCATCTTCATTCTGTGACTTGGCTTGGATTTTGGACTGATTCATTTTCATTCTGTGACTTGAATGGCGAGACACATGAAAACTTTTTGAGGGAGGAGTTACCCTTGTTGATGGACGACATTTCTATTGCATTGAGACGAGACAATATCATCTCATGTGAGTCATGTAGAAATAACATTGTCTCGTCTCAATGCAATAGAAATGTCGTCCATCAACAAGGGTAACTCCTCCCTCAAAAAGTTTTCATGTGTCTCGCCATTCAAGTCACAGAATGAAAATGAATCAGTCCAAAATCCAGAATTTAAAGGTGCCAGGAAGTAAAAAGATTTTTTTTGTATCGAAGGTCAGTTATGTCGGTACTAACACTAGAGCCTACACAAATAACATTATTTTAAAATTTCATGCACATACCTATTAAATGTTATGCCTTTTTGAATAGTTAAAGAGTCTTAGAAGTTTTTAAAATTATTTGCAGAATAAGTTCCATACGTAAATTTTTTTTAAGAGCTTCTTGGTGAAAAATATTTAGAGAAAAAATATTTAATTCTAACCATTGCCGAGCAGTTTTTTAAAGCTGTTAGTAGTAGGTGCATTATTTGCTGATATTTTTTATCAATTGACATGCCTTTCAACTAAAAATATAAAAAAAAAACACTTTATGAGCTCTATTCTGAGAAAAAATCGATCAAAAAGCCAAAAAATTTGATATTTGTTTAAAATCTTTAACAGTCAATATCTCCATAACGGTTAATTTTCGGACCCTATATAATAGAATAAAATCCATCAGAAATGACCTAAATAATGACCTCCTTTAATATTGTGTACGACTTTCCCTGTAACCCTGTATATGTATAAAAGGAGAAGCTGACTGACTGACTGACTGACATATCAACGCAGGGCCTAAACTATAAGGGTTAGAAACTTGAAATTTTGCACAGGGTTTCCTTTTGTAACGTAGGGGAGCATTAAGAAAGGATTTTTGAAAATTCATCCCTTAAAGGGGTAAAATGGGGGTTCAAAGTTAGTATGAAACTTTGCCGGTTTTGAAGTTATTCGAATGAAATTTGGTACAAAGGTTTTTCATTTAAAATTATGAAACACTTGTAAAATAGTTTTTTTTAAATCATCCCTTAAAGGGAAAAAAGGGGGGTGCAAACGTAGTATGAAACTTTGCCGTTTTTGAAGTTATTCGAATGAAATTCAATATGAAGGTCCTTCATTAAAAGTCATGAAATACATGTATAATAGTTTTTTGTAAATCATCCTTTAAGGGAGTAAAAGGTGGGTGCAGAGTTAGTATGAAACTTAGCCATTTTTGAAGTTATTCGAATTAAATTCAGCATGAAGGTCCGTCATTGAAAGTCATGAAAGACGTGTAAAGTAGTTTTTCGAAAATCATCCCTTAAGGGGGTAAGAGGGGGTTGCGAAGTTAGTATGAAAGCTCTTTCGCATGCGCTAAAAGTATCCCTTTCTTATTTGCAAACACTTTACTGAACTAAGCCTATGCGGACGTAGTCGCGGGCAACAGCTAGTATTATATAAAACAATATTGAGTAACATGCTTCTGTATAAAATTGGTCATTCTGTACGCTCATAATCCACTTCAACCCTAAACAGCAAAACTGTTGTTTGATCAAACGGATTCGACCACCGTGTGGTAGTTTGTTTGCCAGCCTATGTACAGAGTGGGTACAGCCTGCATTTATTTCGTTTTAAATACATTTACGAGGTTTGTTTGCGAAAATAACGCGGCTTGGTGGAATTGTTAATTTTGTTGTAAAATTATGAATTAATTTCCGCGTTTGGCCTAGCACTGGCTAAATCGAGAAACATTATAACATGAGGTTATTTAGTACTGGACACTGAGCATTTCTTTGGCGGACGGTGGAATAAAGTATCTCTGTGCTAACGGTAAAAGAAAACCTCATGAAAAAATAACATCACATAACATAACTTTTACATACAGACACATACATTGCTTCGGGCCCCACACTAGGATACCTTGTGTCGTGGGACCCAGAAACAGCAACGTCACAAACATGTAAACATCCAAGACCTGGGTTTCTCTCTTTTTTTTGCCCCCAGCCGGGATTCGAACCCGGGACCTCTCGCACGGTAGGCACACGTGCCAACACTGCACCACAGAGGTCGTCAAATACCTCCCTCGTGACACAATTGGGTATTTCACAGGATGTCAAATGAGTTACTTTTAAAACGGAATTTGTATGATAATACTTGCTTGTGACGTCACATTTCTGAGCACTCTTTTTATGTCTCACCTATTTAAAAAATTTAATAACTAGTAAATGATTAAAAGGAATACATTTTCCGAATCATTTTGTAATTTTTGTTTTAATCGAGTATCTCAAGTAATGTATTGTTGATAGTGTTAAATACCGTATCACTTGACCTGGTCCCAAACTAAATACCTTGCGCTATGGTAACCAGGCAAGGACATGTTTGTAAACATCGAAAAACACGCAGGCTTTGGCCATTTCGCACCCCTAGATGAAAACCCCATTAAGTCGATTGGGGTAGTTTCCAGGGCCAAAATAATTAAATTCTATTTACAAATATATAAAAAATATTGGACACGTATTTTTTCTTTTTTCGATTAAGCAAAAAATAACAGAGATATAGCCCATTAAAGTTACGTGTGACGTCACTGCGTGCTAAAAAATGCAGCACGGCGTGACGTCACACGTAACTTTAATGGGCTATATCTTTTGTCATTTTTGGTCTAATTTACAAATAAAAAAATACGTGTCCCTTATTTTTGAATAATCTAAATGACGGACTAATTACATTTTTTAGGGCAACTAGCCCATTTAGCTAGCTATTTTTTCGACTTCCTGACCTTATACCGGACCGGACAATGTCCCATAACGATACCTTTAACTTGAAGGAGACGCTTTAGCTAACTAAATTGTCACATATTATTTCGACTTAGTGGGGTTTTCATGTAGGGGTGCGATTTGTGCAAATGTGGAAATCGAACCCCGACCTCTTTGTTGGTAGCTAAACGCCTCAACGGCCCGACCAACGAGGCAGTATGATAAAACCTGACTGTCTGAGGTGTCCACATAGATAGATAAATATGTTCGATGCAACATTCCTTTCTCAAGTCTGAAAGTGGATGTAGTGACTAGAATTGAGAAAGGAATGTTGGGTTAGTTTGGACATGTGGAGAGGATGAATGAAGAAAGACTGACGAAACAAATATATCGAGCAAATGTGAGTGGAAGGGCCAGTAAATAACCCCCCAGGCGGAAACACTTCAACAAAATAGAGGATGCATTAGCAAGGGGCAAGATAAAAAGTAAGATGCAAACGCAAAGATGCAACGAATAATGAATGTCGATGAAGCGAAACTGATCTGTCAGGATCGTGGCAGGTGGCAATCCCTGGTCTCTGCCTACCCCTCTGCGATACAGGAGTGAGCTTATGTATGTATATAGGTAATAAAAAAAAATATTAACTTCAAATTAGTTAAGTTTCTAAATTAATAGATTACGCGGAGAAGAACCTGACAAAGAAACTCCACATAAATGATTTTCAAATCAGTTTTCGCTAATTAAAACGGTATAAATTTAATAGCTACTAATGATTGTGGATGAAGTGGCAGTGATCTGTATTGATCGTGGCAGGTGGCAGTCCCTGGTCTCTGCCTACCCCTCTGGGATACAAGCGTGAGCTTATGTATGTATGTAGCCCTATTATGAGTTGTAAACGAGGGCACCTTTAATAGAATGATCGCGTGACCCACAAGCATTAACCCAACATAGACCAAGTTTCTCACTGTTGCCCCAAGTAGTGATTTAGAGAATCGACCCCCTTCTTTCAAAACTTTGTTTGGTGTGAATTTCAGCTTTAAAACCGGGAGGTGAAGCTTTATTTTCGTAGTTATTCGTGTAGGTGTTAAGCAATGTTTGAAATACTAAATTGGGTACTTGATTGTACACACCAGAAGAAAAAACCGTTAGGAACCTTAAACACCTAAGTTTTGTAGTCTACATTTGGCGGTCTTATCGTTAAAAATGATCTCTTTCTGACAACCTTGAGATGGGTAGAAAAAATATAGAGAGAAGGTAGGTAAATGCACATGAAATAGAGTAATAGGATATGTATAATATTATGAACTAAGATAAGAACATTCTTTATTGCATATTGGAAAATACACAAAGTAATTGACTTAAAGACAATATTCTAAATCAAAATACAATAGACATACCTAAATTATTTACATAGACATTAAAAAAAAATCATTACAAACATAATCAAAATTCACATAAAGCTTCGTCATATTCTAAATTGTAAAGTGTTTTGTTTATCTTAGGGAAACCCCGTAGTTTACTTAACATTGTCTTTTTGTTTCAGGTAATATTTTCGATCATCTAACTTGAAAAGTTGCCAGACATCATAAGCTGTGCATTATTCACGACAAGGTATTTATTTCGTATCGCCTTTAGTGTATTTCTAAGTATTTGATCGATGCATCCAATAGGGATTCGAATATCAGCTCCTTTTAGACGATTCTTTAACGACATTTCTGAAACAGACTTATACAAAAGGTTCACGGTCTTAAAAAAAAAAATAACGGCCAAGTGCGAGTCAGCCTCGCGCATGAAGGGTTTCGTATCATTATCTATAAATACGACATAAAAATCACGTTTGTTGTATGGGAGTCCAATTTTTCCTAGAATATTTGTCTTATTTTAATTTAAGCCTTTCAACGCCAGGGTGAAAATACTGCGAGGCGATGCGTTCACCATTGACCTACATATGTATTTTTAAAATAAATATAAATATATACAGGAATATTTCAAGCTTATACCTTTTGACAATATCAATATCGAGCAATAACGAACAAATAAGTTTAGTGGCAACAGAAATACCTCTAGACATCATCTGTGATAATTTCAACTGTCTTACTATGACGGTTTATGAAATAAAATCTGGTGACAGATGGACAGACGGACAGCGGAGTCTCAGTAATAGGCTCGATTTACCCTTTGCTTATGGAACCCTAAAAACACCATGTACCAAAAAAAAGTGAATAATATGGTCATTTTAATATACCGATAGAATCGCTCGTAGCCTGGGCTGCCTGAGTGATCTTAAACGATCACCAAGGTTAAGCAACATACGGCGCGTTCAGTCCATGGATGGGTCACCATCTATGACTAACGGTAGTGGAATTTTTCCGAGCGATTCCGTGCTTCGCAAGGCACGTTAAGCAGTTGGTGCCGGCTACCGTCGATAGCTGGCAGTCGTTAAGCCAAGTCAGAGGTCTAAGGGCGGCTTGAAAACTTCTCACAGTAAGACCAGCCACTAGTCTTACAAGCCTCCACCGATCCGGACTTAGCCCCCGTGGTGGAGTATGGACATAATGGGTTGATGATGATATAAAATAAATCTCACAGAAAGGTTATTTTTCGAGTAAGCAATTGTGCTTCAATCGTGGTGGCATTTCTACGCCATCAGTATTCGCTGGCAACAAAAGATCCATAAAAGTGTTGTCGGCTCCTCCTCTAAAAGTTATCAGAAGTATTGATATATAGCAATGCGTCCGTCGGGAGTGAATAAATCATATGCTTTCATAAGAAGCGCTTTCCATTTGTCTATTTGGATTTATTTGTCTGTCCGTCTGACTGTCCTACGCTTGAAAAATAACATTAGAATTAATTCGATTTCAAAAATGTTTTTCCTTTATGCCATTGTAATAATTTAATTGATACTATTGACATTTAATTACTGAATTTTATTTGTTTTAAATGACATTATTAACTTACTAAAATCAGAATCCAATTTTAATCATTTGTCTATAGGAATAAAAACAAATTATTTTAAATGAGCCTATCTCAAATTTAATTTAAATTAAATAAATTCTGTTATGGTCTTTTACCATTTCTATTTTGTCTATTTTCTTAGTCCGACGCGCCTGTAAAACTCATCTTGTGGTAGCTAGCATGAAACTTAAAATATAAAATATCAGCTATGTACCTATTTACTGAATAAAAAAATGCGTCGTAATTACCAAATTATTAAGTTTTCTCTTTGTTGGTTTTTCCAAGCGCAATAACGATACGAAAAAAACAAACCAAGGTCTTGGATGTTCACATGTTTGTGACATTTTCTTCTGACGGAAAGTCAAGTAAGTGTATCCGGAACAAAGTTTATAAATATATGTTAAGTTTTTGTTTTTTAAAGTAGTTTTTTATGTTTAACTATCTTGTATTTTGTAAAAGAACAATTAAAAACCATGCATTATTATGATACAGGCCGGATGACCGGCCCACCAAAAATTCTAAAGGTTAAGATCCTATTTCCAGTCATCAGCGAAAGCCGCGGGCAAAAGCTAGTCGCTTCACAAAATCGTTCCGACGTCGATAAATCTTTGGCGATTCATTTCTCAAGTTGTTTGTATTTCGGAAGCTGTCAGAAGTTTCGTTTGCTTTGAAGAGGCTGCTGTGGAGTTTTTTTTTGTGTTGTTGCTCGATTTTTGTATTACTTTTCCGTTCTGGGGCGATGCTCTCTTGTCGTGTCTGTTTAGGGCAAGTTTTTCAACTGAAAATTAAAGACTGAATGGCATTCTTTAAACATTGGCCTTTCATCATCAACCCATTATGTCCCCGCCGAGGGGCACGGGTTTCTTCCCTGATGAAGGTGTAGACCATACTCCACCTCTCTCGTTAACTCCAGATTGGTGGATGCCTGTAAGACTAGTTGCTGGTCTTACTGTCAGAAGTTTTCAAGCCGCCCTAAGGCCTCTGACTTGGCTTAACGGCTGCCACCTATTGACGGCAGCCGGCACCAACTGCTTAGCGTACCTTGCGAAGCACGGAGCTCGGAAAAATGCCACTAGCGTTAGTCATAGAACTGTCTCCCGTCCATGCCCTGAACGCGCCCTATGTTGCTTAACCTGAGTGACTTATTATTTGTATATGTTTTGTCATTGTTTCTGATGTCGATCTCAAACGATCTAGAAGATTAAGCAATATAGGGCACGTTCAGTGCATGGATGGGTGCCATCTATGACTAACGATAGTAGCATTTTTCCGAGCGGTTCCGTGCTTCGCAAGGCACGTTAAGCAGTTCGTGCCGGCTGCCGTGTTGTTTCTGTTGGATGTCCAAGACCTGGGTTTTTTTTGTCCCCAGCCGGGATTCAAACTAGAGACCTTTCGCATCATAGGCAGATGCGCTAACCGCTGCGCCACAGAGGTCGTCGTATTTTAGGAAATTAAAATGAAAAACTCAATCCTACCCGGCGGACCCTCGCCAGAACTTCTGCGTTGTTCCGCATCCATGTTGCAGACATCCACCCGTCATAAGTCAAAAGTTGAAACGCCTACCCTTGTCATTTTTCCCGTAAACGGCCTGTCGATCCATGTTTGGCCGTATCGGCCGTGAATAATAAATACAACATGGCGGCTGGACTACGGATAACCGATCTTTTTGTTTGTTCTAGTTTCCTTTGAGCGTCAATTTGTATAGCGAATTGTTTGGGGCAATACAAATAAATTGCTTCCTTATTTGGTAAATTTATCTTCGTTACTTGGGTACTTATTTTGAGATAATCTTGACCTTATTTGTTTGGAGAAAATAAAAAAAAATAGGCAAGTGCGTATTGCACCAGGCACATTGTAGGATAATTGGTTGTTAAAATAAACGAACCTAGAAAAAAAGGTTACTGGTATAATTTTTTTCGCTTTTTTTCGCTCGTAGCCTGGGCTGCCCGAGTGATCTTAAACGATCACCAAGGTTAAGCAACATACGGCGCGTTCAGTCCATGGATGGGCCACCGTCTATGACTAACGCTAGTGGCATTTTTCCGAGCGGTTCCATGTTTCGCGAGGCACGTTAAGCAGTTGGTGCCGGCTGCCGTCGATAGATGGCAGTCGTTAAGCCAAGTTAGAGGCCTTAGAGCGGCTTGAAAACTTCTGACAGTAAGACCAGCCACTAGTCTTACAAGCCTCCACCAATCCGGACTTGGCCCCCGTGGTGGAGTATGGCCTATATCTTCCTCTGGGAAGGGACCCGTGCCCCTCGGTGGGGACATGATGGGTTGATGATGATGATGATTATTTTTTAAACTTTGAGCTTAAATTACAAATGATCAGATACCAGCTTGATTTTACTAAAATCTCAAAATAAGTTTCCGCACATGGTATCAATGTGACAAAAAAGTGCATATATAAATAAGTTCAAACTAAGTTGAACAAAGGTTTTTGTACAATTTTTAGTACACGGGGACTTAGGAGGTTAAGGTACACTACAGCACCGAGAACGCGCTCTGGAATGTTTTTTCATTGAGTAAAGAAAATTCATCATTACCATAAAACCAAATTAAACTACTAGGTATCTCCAAGAAAAATACTCCTTATGTACATGACTAAGAAATTTTAATTTTTTTTTTAAAGAAATAGATGGATTATTCCTTTTAAAAACTAATCCACTATATCCGTTAACTTTTTTAGCCCAACTTAGCTAAGATACCGTTCCTTTCGAATTCAGTAGGTATTGTGTTGATGCCCCACATTTCTTCATCTTTTTTACCATCAGCCGTTTAGCTAGGGGAGGAGAGACTTCCTTCTTAAAACAATCTCTAATTCATCCCTCTATCAGCGGCTGAAGATAGTGGCTGGCTGCGGAGTGTCAAAAAGGTCGCTTCAGGTCAAATCAGGAGTTGTCCACGTCTGCGTGCAGAGGGCACGACCGACAAATTCTTTTCTCCGGGGTATTCATCCCTTTGGAGCACAGGCACGGAGAAAATTACCCCTCCAGGGCACAACAACGAAAAATACCCCTCAAGGGCGGCGTGCAAAATACCTATTTGAGATACAGTCTGCAGGAATAAAAATACCCCTTGAGAGCACTGGCGTGAAAAAAATACCGCTTTTAGGAACAGTCCTGGAGAAGTAGTACCCTCCAGGGGTACTGTTCTATAAAAAATATTTATTGTAAAAAGAGTACATACGCCGCAATAAAAAAAAACGAGCAAAAACATTAATACATAAAATTTATAAAGAAAATTAAAACGTGAAAAATACCCCTATAGGGCACCGGAGCAAAATAAAAGCCCTTTTAGGCGGACGCGTGGCAAAACCTCCTTTGATTTGATTTAATTCAGGGCGCTGACGTAAAAAAACCTTTCAGGGGACAGGCGTGGATAAAATACCCCTTCAGGGCTTGCGTGGACCGTACTGCGTTTTTATTCTGGCCACACTTCCTGTTACGCCGTTGCCGGTGATTAATTGCCTCTGCCTTGTCTCCACGCCGCTCGGCGTGATGATTTAGAGACAGTTCCGGCCTCAAGTGGGCGGCACGAAAGGACCACCCTGTACACAGCTAAAATAATCCGGGGAGAATATTGTCTCATCAATATAATCTGCGAGGTTGTTTAATAATGTTGTTGTTATACTTTATTCCACAATAAAAAAAACATAACTCAAATAACATAATTATGAAAACAATAGCATACAATATTCCTGCATATCAAATCTGTTCACTTGTGTTCACTCAGAAAATGGCTCAAATTGCCTAACTTCTTTGGCGAATTTTTTTTTCATATTAACTCAATAAGAAGTAACATAATTATTGTAGATTTATTGGCCCCTAAAGATTGTATTGTAACATAGTTGCAGGTTTTGGTGGCATCTACTACAATATAATATGTACTAAATCATTCTTATTCTGAGGTTATACCTACTATGTAACGTTACTTTGATTACTTTTTGCAGCTATTTGTGGAAACTTTTAATGCCTGTCTGTTTTTATATCTGCTTTGTAAATACTTTTCATTGAGTTAGTATGAAAAAAAAAATGAAAGAAATTATGTAGCTCTGAGAATCACCCACTTAATGATGACGCGTCATTTATTGAACAGATTTTATATACAATAAATATCCAAATATATTGAAATGTGAAAGTATATCATACCATATATATCATCCAAATATGATAAAATTTGAATGTTGATACACTCTCCTTTTTCGGTGTTTACTTCTTACACCATGTACGTCAACGTTTGGCTTTGATGCCACTTTTAAGGTACGTCACAATTTTTTTCTAAAAACGTTTGTTCTGTATTTGATAGAATGATTGTCACGTGTACAGAAATGGGACAATGGTGTTTATGTAAAATTATGTACGTTTTCTCACACTTACAAAATAATACATCCTCATCATCATCATTCAGCCACAAGAAGTCCACTACTGGACATAGGCCTCCTCCATGGATTTTTAAAAAGACCGGTTGGAAACGGCTTGCATCCAGCGTCTTCCTGCCACTTGAATGAGATCCTCTGTCCATCTTGTGGCTGGTCGATAGTCCAAAATAATATGATTTATGATAATTAAGCGTCAATTTGTAAACTAATATATTATTTACTTTTCACTTTCGAGGATCTTAATACACGAGTCAAGGAAATGTGTAAAGAAGGTCTTCTACAGCTAACTTTAGCATGGAGTTGTTCTTCTGTTGTTAGTTTAGTCTGTGGTTCCGGGTAATTGTGTCGACTACCATTCTGTTATAATTCACACTGTAAACCAAGACGAGGGCTAGAACAGAGGGTTTCCTCACAGTGTTATTCCTGATTTTGGTTTTGTAACATCGAGAACAAACCGAGTACGTTGTAAACGTCAGAACTCCTGGATCATATGTTTGTAGAATTCAGTAGAATTATTAATGATTTTCATGGAATGTGTCACAAGGTCAGTAATATGATGATGCAGCCTATGTGCGTCCCTCTGTAGGGCACAGGCCTTCTCTCAGAGAGAGGGTATAGGCTTAATCACTATGCATACCCACCGCGGATTGGCAATTTCAAGCCCTAAGGTATGTGAATCGCTCGTAGCCTGGGCTGCCTGAGTGATCTTAAACGATCACTAAGGTTAAGGAACATACGGCACCTTCAGTCCATGGATGGGTCACCGTCTATGACTAACGCTAGTGGCATTTTTCCGAGCGGTTCCGTGCTTTTGCAAGTCACGTTAAGCAGTTGGTGCGACTGCCGTCGATAGATGGCAGTCGTTAAGCCAAGTCAGAGGTCTTAGGGCGACTTAGAAACTTCCGACAGTAAGACCAGCCCTAGTCTTACAAGCCTCCACCAATCCGGACTTGGACCCCGTGGTGGAGTATGGCCTATACCTTCCTCAGGGAAGAGACCCGTGCCCCTGAATAGTAATCTATTACCTTCTAGTCAGAGTCACTTCAAAGTGTCACTCCGGAAGGAGGCGCCTGGTGCAATTGTCCTGTAGTGTGACAATGTCGCGGGCGTGTTGGCGAATCTGGCAGTTGATAGAGTGTCCGGTTTGATGGATGTTGCAGTCACTGCCGGGAGTCTCAGTAATTAGGAGTTGTCTAGTTCTGCAGATTGGGAGTAGCTGTGTTGTTGGCAGGAATTAAATATTTAGTATGAAACACTTGTGTAGTGTGTCCTGGACTTTAGTTCATAGAAAAGTAAAAAAAAAAAGAAAGAAGTATTTATTGCCATAAAATGGTACAGTTTTACTTACAATCTAACCCCCTCACTAGGCAAGGCCTGTCACGTCGGGGATGAAAGAACATTTTCCCGATTACCTAAAAAGAACTACATACAAACATACATAAGCTCACGCCTGTATCCCAGAGGGATAGGCAGAGACCAGGGACTGCCACCAGCCACGATCCTGACAAATCACGTTCGCTCCATCGACATTCATTAGTGCACGCATGTCGGTTTTGGGTACTTGTTATCTTGCCCTTTGCTAATACATCCCCTATTCATCATCATCATCATTCAGCCACAAGAAGTCCACTGCTGGACATAGGCCACCTCCATGGATTTCCAAAAAGACCGGTTGGAAGCGGCTTGCATCCAGCGTCTTCCCGCCACTTGGATGAGATCGTCTGTCCATCTTGTGGCTGGTCGTGCTACGCTGCGTTTGCCGATATGTGGTCTCCATCCACATCCCCTATTTGGTCAAAGTATGTCCACCTGGGGAGTACCTGGCCGGCCCTTCCACTCACACTTGCTCGATATTTGCTTCGTCAGTCTTTCTTCCTACATCCTCTCCACATTTCCAAAATAGCTCAACCTTCTTTTCTAAATTATTTTTCATTTAGAGGCATAATATTTCAATTTTCCCATTGCAATTATTTCTCATTCTGTACAGAACTAATTAATAAATATGTTTGAATATGTTGTACCCCTTGTATGTATGTATGCCTACTAGTACTTGATCAGTTCTTCACTACTACTTCTCCCTTTCCGAAGCCAGAGACCTTGCTCCCTGCCCAGACAGTCTCTTTCCAAACTCCGACGCGATCAGGTCATAATATATTTATACTCAATGAAAGCATCATCATCATCATCAACTCATCACGTCCCCACTGAGGGGCACGGGTCCCTTCCCCGAGGAAGGCGCAGGCCACACTCCACCACGGGGGCCAAGTCTGGATTGGTGGAGTCTTGTAAGACTAGTGGCTGGTCTTACTGTCAGAAGTTTTCAAGCCGCCCTAAGGCCTCTGACTTGGCTTAACGACTGCAGTAACGATGGAAAGCATACTTAAAAATAAAGCAAATTAATGTAGATCAGGCCTAACAGGCCTATTCTCCTCATTTGGGAGCCCACAAACTTAATTTCCAGTTCATTATCAAGCGTGTATTGTCGACACATCAGCCGGCTGTGGCGGAAATAGCTGCATAATGTATTAATGCCACCACGCAGCGTTTTGATTGATTGATTGACTCACGGTTCGGGCGCCATTTTGATTTATAGGTTTGCTCGTTGATGGGCGCTGTCGAACGATGTTCTTTGTTTAGTAACTAAACCGGAAACTACTGGAAAATACCGAAAAATACTTTGTGCAGGAAACATAAGATAAGATAAGAAAATGTATGTGCCTGTGTGTAAATGTTTATGTTTTATGTTTGTTTTATGTTTTATTGCACACTGGAAAAAACAAAAAACACAAAATAAAAAAAATATGAAAAAAGAAAACAAACCTTAATATGGAATTACAGTCTGTTAGCTTTTAGAATATACTTCGGTTACTATCGGATAGAATCGGATATATTCGTGTAATATAAATATTCGGCACATGGACCGTCAAAAATTTTTGCGATACCCTGGGTCCTAAAAGTTACGGTTATAGAGATATGTTTTTTTAATATTTTGTCTAAAGTTACTTATAAATTCCGTATTTAAAGCCTCACAACACTTTTTTAGTTATGCCTGTTTTTGTCATGCGCCGACCACCCTTAGAATTTTAGAATATACCTCGGCTACTATCGGATAGATTCGGATATATTCGTGTAATATAAATATCGGAACTAATTATGACATTTAACTTTACATAACTTTTCAAAATAGTGAAGAAAAGTTTCATACAGAGCAGGAAGTAGTATTACACTCGTGTGCTTTCGGCAAAAACCGAAGCCTACTCTAGAGCCCAAGGTATATTCTAAAAGCTAACAGACTGCACTAGCTGTGCCCCGCGGTGTTACCCGCGTTTTATTAGTGAAAATAAATTTGACGCTTTGAAAAGCCCTCATTAAATTACTTGCTCTATCACACCTTATTTGTTGGTACAACATTCACTGATCAGTGACGCGTCAGCGATCACCAAGTCAGTGGTAAATTTTTATGTGTCGAAAACATCCATCCACTTGTGAAGTTTGCATTGCAACCATCAACAATTAAAATGCCAGTTCTGCTGACCCTACACGGTGATCTATTGCACGGGGCGCGCACTCGTTTTTCAAACGGTGCACAGTCAGGATTAACATTTTATTCTAAAAGAACTTTTCAACCCAGTTCTAGTGTTATTTTTTTTTTACCTTTTATTACTTTTGCTCGTATTGCTTTTTTAGTTTTCGATGTTTGTAATGTCCTTGCCTGGTTACCACAGCTCAGGGATACTAGTATCCTAGTTTGTGGAAGGAGACTACCATAAACTACTCTTAGGATAGTAGTTTGGGACCAGGGCCTCGATTATGCTATTGGATTACAGTTCAATGACAGATACTGGGCCAGATCAAGCGAGATGTTCTTTTAAACCATTGACGTCTAGAAGGTTTGTTATATCCGCATGCGCAGATTAAAAGCGGCAACGAAATTAAATTGCCGCGTTCATGCAGTTGTCATTCTACTACAATGCATTAGCAGAATATAAGCCCAGATCAAATGATCGTTTTGTGTGCAATATTGTCTGTTTTTGTTCATTTTAACTGTCCATACAGAACTAGAATACGTGTTACCCGGGCCGAGTCTTTACATCATTGAGGAGAGGACAGGAGACACGGGTATAAACGAGCTTGTGTTTTATTATATAAAACTTTAAATATGTTTATGTATGTCCTGTATACGTTTTATATATGTTCTATATAAAAAATAAACACGACAAATCTGACATATTTTCGCCTGCTTATGTCAAAACTTATTTTACAAAAAGTTTTTGATAAAAATCTAAAATATATGTAGACTGGTATATGTCTCGAGATTGTAATCCTAACATCGTACTTAAGGTAATAAAGCCCCTCACAATATCTGTAGAGCTCACGTTTGTTGTTTCAAAAAGCATGAGAATATACATGGTTACCTCTATATTACAAAATCGCGTTCGTGCTTTACAACAAAATTTGCTCTGTAGAGTTTGAAGTTTTAACTCATTTTGATATATTTCAACATATGTATATCACGGTTTACCTACATCACTTTATTGAATTCGTGCTCAAGCACAAAATTACATTTCAAAATGTAATGAAATGAAGAAGCTTTTATAACATTTTTTTTATAACATTTAACATTTACATACAGGCATTGCTTCTGGGCCCACATTAGGATACCCTGTGTCGTGGGAACCAGAAACAGCGACGTCACAAACAAGTAAACAGCCAAGACCTGGGTTTTTTTTTTATCCCCCAGCCGGGATTCGAACCCGGAACCTCTCAAGTTTTATATTACAATGGTTACAAAACATGGTTACTGGCTCCCAAACTAGGATTCCCTGTCCTAGGCTACTTCCAAAATAAATAAAAGTATTTGTTTTGTAATCGCTCGTAGCCCCAGCCGCCTGATTATACATAGGGTGCGTTTAGCGCATGAATGGGTGACCGTTCCATGACTAACGCTAGTGGTATTTTTCCGAGCAGTTCCGTGCTTCGCAAGGCACGTCAAGCAGTTGGTGCCGGCTGCCGTCTACAGATGGCAGTCGTTAAGCCAAGTCAGAGGCCTTCCTTAGGGCGGCTTGAAAACTTCTGACAGTAAGACCAACCACTAGTCTTACAAGCCTCCACCAATCCGGACTAAGCTCTGTGGTGGAGTATGGCCTATATCTTCCTCAGAGAAGAGACCCGTGCCCCTCGGTGGGGACATAATGGGTAGATGATGATGTTTCTTACGAAAATGTTTATTTCAAAAATGTTTATTTCACTGTTAGCGCTAGTTTTTCGCACGGGGTCTCTTGAGTGATAACCCTGTACAAACTCTTGTTGATTTCAACTTAATAAAAGCATTAGAGAATGTGTAGCTGGAGGGCTGCATTAATACATTAATACCAACTGTGCTAACAATGTTTTAATTTATACAAACAACTTAACCGTGGGCAAACAGACAAACATACAAGCAGATACTCGCGGTATAAGTTAGAAGCGGAAAATTCAACTACAATTAATTCGGAGCAACGGAATAGGGAACTATTTCACGAGCAGCATCGGCCACGGGCTGTGCAAGGGAAATGCAACGTTATTCCTTTGAGTTTACCGCCTGTTACAGAGCGAACGGTTCTTGGAATTAGAAGCGCGACTGCTCTGGGGAAAAACAATGCTTGGCGTTAAAGAGTTGAAGACATACATAGGCTCACGCCTCGATCCCAGAGGTGTAGGCGGAGACCAGAGGTTGCCACTTGCTACGACCCTGACAGATCCCTTTCGCTTCATCGACATTCAATAGTCATAAATCGACATTCAATAATAATTTAACAGTAATTTAATTTAAACTTGTTTTTCAAACTCACTTTTTAAATAAAGACGTATCATTGTCAGCTAATAGTTAATTCTTATAAAAACTTCTGACGCTCGCTTTCGGGAACTTTCCAATTCAGGCCAACCAATGCCGGTCAACTTGGCCTCTTGGGTTCTAGGTGATCTATAACTCAAGATGTTTATTTACTTTCTACTGAAATAAACTTGGAAAAGTTAAAAATACATACAAACACACAATAGTTAAACTCACGCCTGTGTCCCGGAGGGGAAGGTAGAAACTCGGGTCTCTCTTTTGCCACGATTATGACAGATCATTATCGCTTTATCGATATTCATTAAAAAATTCAATTGTATTTACAATTTCGTCTATTGAAACACATTAGCTACTATAGGTTATTTTGATTTTTTTTTTTAAATAAAATGGTCCAAAGTTAACCTTGTAAAAATAAAGGTACTTACAAATAACGAAGCTGAAAAGAAACACAGTCAGTGTCTAGAAAGGATGGCCCCTAATCGTAATCGAAACCGCGACCTCTTACTCGGTATCTAAGCCCACCAATAGCAACGAGGCGGTCGAATATATTCAAAGTAACACAGAAACTGTGGCTTATTGAACGTTACAAGTAAAACTGCGTGTTCAAATTGATTCAAATTTAAATATTATAATACAGACAAAATGTCTACCTTATGAACGTCAAAGTTGTCAAATTGTCATTGTACTACTGTTTGTTTTCCTTAATAAATAAAAATAAATAAATAATAAAATAAATACAGTTATTAGTTTCACAATTAATAGATTACGTGGAGGAGTTTTATGTAGGAGCCATAACTTAAAATGCTATGTACTACTGTTGTATAAGGGATTTTTTTTATGCCTAGGAAAAAAATAATATGTAGAAGCGCCATAGACAAAAAGGAAACTTCCCGAGAAAACTATCTCACCGTGTTCTGTCACGGGGCAGCCGCGAGCGAGCGAAATTGAACTCTAAAAGCTGTTGTGGAAATTCAAATTTTAAATGAAAATGTTTCCACTTGTCCCCGCCATCGGAATCCCGGTGTTATCCCAACAGCTTAAGAGTCGTTTTCGCTCGGCGCCGGCCGGAAAATGAGATCCAAATGGCATTACTTGCTCTGGTGCAGTCGGTAATATTGTTATTGTGTATTTTCTCACGGATTTTCTCACTAGAATCTTAAGCCGGGAAAAAGCTGCCTCTCTGCGACTTGCCCGGGTATCCGGGCACTTCGCCTTTGTGCGGAATATTGCGATGTGACTGCGACACGTTTATTTGTAAACGCATTATTTGGTGAATGCATGTTTTCGTTATAGTGCCTCGCTTGGGTTTTGGCGTGTATTTTGAAGCATTTGTTGGAAACTCGCTCTTATGCGCTGGTGTTTGGGGTCTTTTGTGGTCTACTCGTGACTTTCGTTTAGTATTCACTAGCTACGTCCACAATTCACTAGTTTTTCACTAATAAAACTTAGATTTATGAAGTACTGCTACTCGTTTGCAATGCAGTAATAGGTCAGTTGATATTGTTTCGAAACGAGTATAAAGCCAAAATATATTTTTTGGACGGATTTTAATGGACGTCTTATTTGTACGATGACGACCTTTGTGGCGAAGCGGTTAGCGCATCTCAAAACCATGCGAGAGGTCCCGGGTTCGACACAGACACGACTTAGAGTATCACAGTATAAACATAAACAAACATAAATATTTACATACAGATACGTACATTACTTCTGGCCCCACACTGGGATATACTAGCATAAATGTTCGTGTAAGCTTTATTATGGCATAAACATACCCTGTGTCATGGAAACCAAAAAGAACGACATAACTAACAAGTAAACATCCAAGACCTAGGGTTTTTTTGTTCCCAGATGGGATTCCAACCCAGGACCTCTCTCATGATAGGCGGATGCGTTCACCGCTGCGCCATAGGGTCGTCAAGTACAGTGACATAAATACATAATAATATTACGCTGCTCGTGTATGTGTGTCTCAGTCTGAACCATAATAAACAGAATATCAAACGCCCTATCGCGGAAGGCACGGCGCGTTTCGCTCAGTTACTATTTCAATTGATAATTAAGCTATATAACAGCTGCTGGCGGAATACATTTGAACACATTATAACAGCGCTAGTGAACTGTTGTTTCAGCCTCTAGAGATAGAATAAACGCTTAGAGAGACTGCACCTTTGGACTATTCTCTTGACTCAGGGCCTTTCTCCATTGCTCCGGTCCGGCGAACGTTAATTACCGATCCGATTTAGAAACACACAAGAATACTAATAAGCTTCTCCACTACTCCGGCATCCGGTTTTTAACGGTCCGATAATTTGCTAGATCGGAACGGTGTTTTACCGGTCGAAGTGATCGACGTACAAAAACAATACACGTTTTTGCACCGCGCATACAACCCAAAAATGTTCCTATACTATTTTATTTACATTAATAGAATGTGTGGAAAACATCCCCTGCCTCGAATAGAAAAACCGAGGAATTTTAATAAAGCACTGCGTCACGTCCGTTGCCGATTATAGTCGGATGAAGTGGAGAAGCATATTCCTTCATCCGATATTTTTCTCATGACTGATTCCGAGAAGTGGAGAAATGGCCTTCGGGCTGCTTGACAACTTTAGTCAGTGGTCTTACTGACTTAGCGATACCACTCGCTAACGATGAAGAAAAACATCGTGAGGGAACCTGAGTCTCTGCGCTATTGTATGTTTATCGTTATTAAATACGTAAGTCAGTTAGATTACGTATATATCCCATTACTCTCTATTTCATGTCCATTTATCTACCTCTCTTATCTTTTTCCTTCTATCCATCCCAAGGTTGTCGGGAAGAGATCGCTTTTAGCGATAAGACCGCCAATTGTATACGAAAAAACTTTGATATGTAAGGTTTCTAATATATTTAATTAACATAAGATAACATTTACATACAGGCACATACATTGCTCCTGCCCCACACTAGGATACCCTGTGTCGTGGTAATTAGAAACAGCGACGTCACAAACATGTAACCATCTAAGATCTGGGTTTTTTTTTCTCCAGCCGGGATTCGAACCCAGGACCTCTCGCATGGTAAGCAGATGCGCCAACCACTGTGCCACAGAGGTCGTCATAATTCTTTCTGGTGTGTACAATAAAGAGTTCTAATCTGATCTAATCTATTCAAAACCTCATCGCTCGAAATCGCCAATCTGCGATGGGCACGCGTGGTGATTAAAAACAATTGTCGACATCTGTGGCGCAGTGGTTAGCGCATCTGCCTACCAAGCGAGAGGTCCCGGCTTCGAATCCCGGCTGGGGACAAAAAAAAGAAACCCAGGTCTTGGATGTTTACATGTTTATGACGTCGCTGTTTCTGGGTCCCACAACACAGAGTATCCTAGTGTGGGGCCAGAAGCAATGTATGTGCCTGTATGTAAATGTTAATATTAATTTTTTTTGTGAGCCCATCGACTCACAAAAAATTCTACGGGTTACCGTGTCTACCCGTACCAGTTCCAGTAACGATCTATCCTATCGTAACTCCTTCGCTCCTAACTAGATGGTCTAATCAGTGGTCCCTATAGAGCTTACCGCCGACTGCTCGCTAACGAGCTGGCTGCCAGCCACAAGGGGCCAATAGGTACCTAAAGACAAACGATCATAGACGTAGGTGTTCTATTACTCTTTGTATGTTCATTTTCTTTACTCAGTTCGTAAATAGAGCCCACTGTTGGGCATAGGCCTCTTCTCTTTCACGCCAACCCATCCGGTCCAGTGCTAGTCTCGTCCAATGTTTCCCAGCCGCTTTCAAATCAAATCAAATATATTTATTGCCGACTAAGTGTAGGTACATAGGTCTTGCTTAAAATTAGGACTGAAGGACCTTTTGCAGGTGTTGCAATTTCGTAATCTAGGGTTAAACTAATTTATTGCATTTTTCTATTAGGAATTCTTTTAGTTTTCTTTTGAAAGTGTTTAAATCTTTTTGCTATTTTATATGCGGTGGAAGAGTATTATAAATTTTTATACACATACAGTATGGACTACAATTTAACATTTTAATTCTTAAGGAGAATTCTTTACACTAGTCTATTTCTTTCACAATATAATCGGCCCACCGGGCTGGTGGTCTGTCCACAGTGGTGGACTTAGCCACCACCCAGTGGCCACCTTAGTCCACCAGCCGTCTTCCCACCTAGCCAAATGACCCATCCATCACAATTTTAGCTTTCCTTTGTTCCTTTAAAGGGACCCAAAACAGGCGTGCCTGCAATGACTAATGAATGCTGATGAAGAAATATATCTTTCAGGATTGTTTTTTTTTTACAGGCACATACATTGCTTCTGGCCCCACACTAGGATACCCTGTGTCGTGGAACCAGAAACAGCGACGTCACAAACATGTAAACATCGAAGACCTGGAGTTTTTTTTTCTCACTAGCCGGGGATCGAACCCAAGACCTCTCGCATGGTAAGCAGATGCGCTAACCGCTACACCACAGAGGTCGTCATTGTGGCAAGTGATAGGCCCTAATGTCTGCCTACCCTTCCGAAATAGAGGCGTGAACTTCCCGGTGTACAATGTGCCTAGTTTTTTCTAGTTTTAAATTCCGGGACTTACATTCTGTAAATGCATTGTAGTACAATGACAACTGTATGGACATGGCGATTTAGTTTCATGGCCGCTTCATGTCTACCCTCGCGCACATATTAAAGATTCTAGGCATCCATGGTAAGGAAAAACACGTCACGTGACCGACCAAGTATCTGTTATTGAACTTTAATGCACTAGTAGAATTGAGGCCTACGTGTACATACAATAGAAAGATGGATAGAGAGCCCTGTAAATCAAATTATAAAAAAATAATAATAAACAAAAACCTATCTATGATATGATATGTTCTTTTAACATTTTTTTTAGTGACACTTATGTTATATTTGTGAAGTTACATAAGCAATACCACTCGCTAATTGTGAAGAAAAACACCGTGGGAAACCTGAGTATCCGAGCATCATACTTCATTACTAGAAATTGCCAATCCGCAGTGGGCACGCGTTGTGATTAAGCCCATACTTTCCCTCTTAGAGAAGGCGTGTGCCCTTCTGTGGGTCGTTTCGAGGCTACATTATTACAATGTTTTGATGATTACAGATTAATTGGTCGATCGTCGGCTGTGAGTGGGGCTGTGGTGTAGGCTGCGAGAGCGCCGGGCGCCGGATTTTTTAATGGAATTAAATCGCCGAGTGCGGTGAATAGTTCCCGGTAGGGACGGGGTGAATCGGCAAAGCATCGACTCTATAATTATTATAAGTGTCAATATTCCACACAACACAATCACTTGACTCGATTTCAAACCAGAATACCCTGGTGTTATGGTGAGTAGGCAAGAAAATTGGACAAACATGGAAAAAACATTGTAAACTTTAGTCCGGATCAACTTACGGGTGTTTTCCGGACTAAAAGTTTACAATGTATATTGCTTACGAAAGTTTTAGTTCAAAAAACATGGAAAAAACACCCAGACTGACGCCATTTGGCCTTAGTCTAGGTGTGACTGATGGCCGATGGGGCCGAAAAGTTCTCGAATGGAGACCACATATCGGCAAGCGCAGCGTAGGACGACCAGCCACAAGATGGACAGACGATCTCATCCAAGTGGCAGGAAGACGCTGGATGCAAGCCGCTTCCGACCGGTCTTTTTGGAAATCCATGGAGGAGGCCTATGTCCAGCAGTGGACTTCTTGTGGCTGAATGATGATGATAAAGGCCATTTGTACAAATAATGCATTATATTTGTATAATGAATTAGGCTACCCAACATTATTAATTATCATTGATTACACAGTATTTAAATAAATAACTTTCACATCATAATATAATAACGTGTACTATGGCTCCAAAATGTGGCATTATGCTTTGAGACGACTAATATTAGGAAAACATGTAAACATGCAATTGTAACTTGTACTTTTTGTATTAATAAATACATACATCTGAGCCTAAAATCTGTTATAAATACTGGTCTTTCTAAATTCTTAATTTTCCCAGCTAATTTACATTGCTATCCAAAAAATTTACAATTGCTGAGAATGTGTTTGTTTTTTGTAACTGAATCGATGAATGTAAAAACCCACCATTCGACATTTTTTCCGAAATAGACTTAAGTACACAGTTTGGTTCGCGGTACCGAAATTTAAGAATTTTATTGTAAAAACATACCACTATCGAACCGTCCTTACTATTAATATAACGGCTGCTAAAAATAGTTGATTGTAAAAACACACCATTTTTTTATACGAGACAGTTTTTTTGCATTTCCCACAAGTTTTGTAAAAAGCAAATGGTGGGTTTTTACAATCATCGAATCAACTCTTTGTAAAATGTTGTAAGTTTGATATTTTTATCGTTGTGTGTTAGAACTAATCTAGTGACTGGTGCCTCTGCCTACCCCCTCGGTGATAACGGGCGTGAGTTTTTTTTTTATTTGTGTTAGGTACAGATAGCATTCACTTGGTGAACAAAATAAATGTTTACCATGAAAAACTCTTTTAAGAGAAAGACTGTATCTTTTTTTTACTAGGGAATCCTAGTTTGGGAGCCAGTAACCATGTTTTTTAACTGTTTTAAAATAAAGGTTTTTCATTCCATTTCTTTTCAAAACGATCACTTAAGTCGATCGAAAACACGTTCGTCACATCACTACCGCCCGTTGCCACACCGGCATCGCTTTCGGTAGGTATTTGCCTTTGAGTTATTGCAAGTATTTATATTGGAGCTTACTTGGCAGGTATGGATTTCGTAAATTCTCAAATATCATCTGCAGGCTGTATCTGCGATTCAAACTTGCGTAGGATTATTATAATAACTTCCTCACAACATAGATAACTTCTCTCGGTTCCAAACTAGGATACCCTGTGATATGATAACCAGGCAAGGAGATCACCATCAACCCATTGTGTCCCCACCGAGGGGCACGGGTCCTTTCCCTGAGGAAGCTATAGGCTATACTCCACCACGGGGGCCAAGTCCGGCTTGGTGGAGGCTTGTAAGACTAGTGGCTGGTCTTACTGTCAAAAGTTTTCAAGCCGCCCTAAGGCCTCTGACTATCGACGGTAGCCGGCACCAAGAGCTTAACGTGCCTTGCGAAGCACGGAACCGCTCGGAAAAATGCCACTAACGTTAGTCATAGACTGTCACTTATGCATGCACTGAACGCGCCCTATGTGGCTTAACCTTCGTGATCGTTTAAGATCACTCAGGCAGCCGAGCTTCGAGCGATTCCACATTAAGAGAGAGATGAGGGATGAGAGAAAGGCGAGAGATGTAACGTTAAAGGCGGAAACACATTATTTAAACGCAACGCGACCCGACGCAACGTGACGCGTGTTGAGTCCAATCAAAACTAAAATTTTCTAATGTTCGGCGTCACGTGTTGGTAATGTGCACCATGTAAACGGGGTGTCTATGTCGCAACAAAGTACGTAGTCAAATCAGAGAGTCAATTGAATCTCTAGACAGTCAATCGAAGATCGATATTCAATCAAGTCGCTAAAGTTCCGTCAGACAAGTGAGTGAACGAAACGTTTAACGAGTTTCCTAAACGTTCCTAGGTATTTCAACTTTGGTAGGGTGACCAAGATATTTGATTGGAAACTCACTACGAAAACAAGACTCTTCTTCTTAATTTTGCTGAGTAACCATTTACAACGAAACACGGAATTTCTTCACGATGACACCGGGATAACAATAACAAATGAAATAATCGTGGCGGAGTCGACAACATGTTTACAATTTCACCAAAGACCACAATTTGAAACAAAACACCACTCACACAATAAACCAACGTTGCACAACGTTTGCCAAAAGAAAAGCTCTAAAAGTAATCAGCTGATGTCATGACCGCCATCTTGTTTTACAATATTAATCAACATGCTTGGTTTCTGTCAGTCAGATAGTTAAACGACGCTGTTTTATTTAAATTAAAATGCTAGCGACTTGATTGAATATCGATCTTTGAGTGACTGTCTAGAGATTCAGTTGACTCTCTGATTTAACTAATTTACTGCGACATCGATATGTGGTGTCGCATCGCGTTTCAATAGTCTTTAGGCCGCTTAAGGCATCGTTTTAAATAATATCTGTTCGGTCTAGTTCGATACAAACAGGCACTTCGTAAGAGCGGAATCTTACGAAGCAGTGCGCTATCAGGTCGCAATGCCCGGGTAATAACGTGTTACGTACCTGGGACACAGTACATTGGGACAGAAATGGTTAGAACTGCGGTGATGTTTTCCTTAAGTGAATCATTCGTAGCCCCGGCTGCCTGAGTGATCTTAAACGATCACGAAGGCTAAGCAACATAGGGCGCGTTCAGTGCATGGACGGTTGACCGTCTTTGACTAACGCTAGTGGCATTTTTCCGAGCGGTTCCGTGCTTTGCAAGGCACGTTAAGCAGTTGGTGCCGGCTGCGGTCGATAGATGGCAGTCGTTAAGCCAAGTCAGAGGCCTTAGGGCGGTTTAAAAACTTCTGACAGTAAGACTAGCCACTAGTCTTACAAGCCTCCACCAATCTGGACTTAGCCCCCGTGGTGGAGTATGGCCTACAGCTTCCTGTTGGATCTTAGCGATAAGACAGCCAATTGTATACGGCATTACTTAGATATTTATGTAAGGTTCCTCATGTATTTTTTTTCTGCGTACAATAAAGAGTTGTAATATAACCAAATCTTTGATATTCTTTCTTCCTAGCTGTATGAGGTGGTCACCTTCCCTCAGCGCTTGAAATTGCCAATTCTTGGTAGGCACGCGTGGTAATTCCCAACGCCTAAAAACCCACACTATATCTCCCTCTCTCTCTCTGACCGAAAGCCTGTGCTCTACAGTGGCACGCAAGGAAAGAATCAATTTTAAGAAAGAGACAAAGTAAAGAGATGACAAGTTAAAAAAGAGTCGAGTTTAAGAAAATAATGTCAAAGTCGTCCGGAGGGATATGGAAGGACTGCGTTCCAAACCCAATATATAAAAAGCTATCACAGCGTTTGATATCGAGCTCCTCTAGTTTCAATGATTTTTATTTGTAAATTTAGCAGGCCTGAGAATTTCAGAAGTTTTGGCAAAACAACGTTTGCTGGGTTGGCAATTAAACAATACCTAATAATAACTTACACAACATAGAATAATCACTTAACCTGCTCCCAAACTAGGATACCCTGTACTATGATAACCTGGCAAAGGCATTACAAACATGGAAAAACGCTCAGAACTTCACTATGTTAAAAAGCGTGGCAGTAAAAATGCACAAGTGTCCCAGTGTCCCAGGTGGGTACCGGTGAAATCTGCGGTGTGGCACTTTGTATGTGCGGCTTCAAATCGCCGCTTGCACTGCACGCCGCGCCGGCAGGGCTGCGATAGCGGTCGTAAAAAACACCGAAGACATTTTTGGAAAATACAGTTTTATACCATCTCATTTTTCTTATCGTAAGGCGAGTAGAACTCGTTTTTCTATCAAATCGATATCAAAATGTATTTTTATTATTTCAAAAAACAAAAAATGTCATGTAAAACCGGCGACAATCGTTTGGTCTAAAACTATTGTACAATATTGTTGTCGTTGCAACCTGTTTCCTAAACTAAGCGAAATTCTGTATCTTAGAAGAAGGTGATATAATTAAAATCTTAAAAATTGCGTACATACCTGACCCTTAAGGTGATTTGAGAAAATATGGTCAGAGTAGAGTTTTTTGTTCGCTGTCTTTTTCTCCACTACATTCGGCTCCAAAGCAGCGGTTAATATTAACATTATAAGTACATTGACATTCAACAAACAGAATGTAAATTCTTTACGTTGAAATAAATTTCTGATTTCTGCGACAAAACACATAACAAAAAATACAATTAAAACTCGCGTCTTGTGGCGTCATGCTACCGGTGCTGATTAGTATTGATTTCCAATAAAACACAGTTTGCTAACGCTAAACACGATGGTTAGTAAATACGTCATGTCTTATCACGTACTTCAATAGGATTTTGTGTGTGTGTCTAATTAATTATTACGCAAGTAAATAGACTGCAGATTTCGGCGTGTGTGAGGTTGCACGAGTGTGTGGGAAGTCAATATTTGTTACCTCTGACAGTTCCACCTGGTATCCTGGTTGGTGTAGCTTGACTAAGGGCTCTCGCCCACGGTGACTTTATGTAGCGATGCTGTCGCACGTTACTTAAACGCTAAACAGCATCGCCCCTAGAGTCTTAAGAGCCTTCCCCCACGGTGACTTTTTGCAGCGATACAGTTGCGATGTGGTAGCTAGCTGTGTGCCCTCGCGCACGTAACCACAATTCAGTCGCGATGCAAACGCAATAGTATCGCGCTTCTAACGCGATGTAAACGCGATTCAGTAACGACACAAAATGCCTTCAAACCCACAGTTGTAAATTTTATAACATTTAGAGTCATACTAGGAGTAATTCTTCCTCCATTATTTCTCCAATATTTATGAAACGAGCGACAGCGTCGTTACAAAATGAACGATGCGATGCAATGCGTGCGTCGTGACGTCGCAAGTTCACAGCCGCGATGCTGTAGCGCGTTAGTAGCGCGTTGGCATCGCTTCTGTAGTTTGCTGCAAATGGCCTAACGCGCGTTCGAAGCGATGCTGTTGAGCATTTACGAAACGCGCGACCGCATCGCTACAGAAAGTCACCGTGGGTGAGGGCCCTTAGGATTATCTAGACATGGTTTTCATACGATAATGCGATTTGAAACACCTTGCTACCTTTAGACAGACATAAATCAGATACACAGGGGTCAAGTCGAGCCTGAGAATCTCGAGTGGAGATTACGAACGACGAGTGGAGGTAAACTTTTTGTTCACCATGAGACAACGACCTATGTGAATAGTTTTAAAATAGTTTGTTCTTATATGAACCGACTCTGAGGAAATTTTGAACGAATCGTGTTATTTTTTATAAAGAGAAGACGGTAAGTCTATGTGACAACCCTGCCGCGACCGATACTGCATATGGGTCATCGCAAATGAGCGCATTACATCGCAGCTCCAAAACACCGCTCCGAAATCCAAAGCTTCTCCGCGTTACAGACTCGAAGGGATTAGCGTGGCAGAGATATTAGTCCAGTGCCACAGGTCTGCTAAATACATAAGTTATTAACTAAGTCCGTATTCACTTGATTGCGAGTTTGTCGGAAGAGTACGGATTTGGGATAACAATTTGTAGCGCTTAAGATGTTTTTTTGACCGAAGTAATTAATATTGTGGGTTTAAAATGTAAGTGTTAGGAGGAATGAGTTAGAAGTGGCCGCACAAGACCGTGAGAGATGGAGAACCCTTCTGCGAGCCCTATGTTCCTGATAAGGAATAAGAGGAAATCATCATCATCATCATCATCATCATCAAAATGTAAGTGTGTCCAGATTAGAGAGACAAGTGCTTCCGATGGTGGTTTAATGAACTCTAACTTAAAATCTGCTGACAAATACTATCTGCTGCGACTTATTCTGGAAAGGAAAATTAAAGGAAGGCGAAGACCTGGCCGAAGAAAAACATAATGGCTCCAAAATTTATCAGAGTGGTTCAACACCAGCAATGTAGAACTTCTGCGAGCAGCTACATCTCGTGACAGTGTAGCCAAAATGATAGCCGACCCCCGATAGGAGATGGCACCGGCAAAAGAAGAACTTAGAATCTAGATTGTACAAAGCAAGTGTACAGTACGCCTAATATAATAATTCGGGTCACACGTGTAAGCCTAAAGATAAGCCTAAAGCATACAGAATACGCGAACGTGCGCAATAAACAAACCCAAAATTTATTGGAATAAGTCGTACTTCAATTGAGCCGGTTCAAATGAACTCAGATTAGATGATATTTAAACTCTTTATTAGACGGCATTGGGTCTTTTACTACTATAAGAAACCACAGAATATATCCAGACCGAAAGTTTTCTAATTTATATTTTGTTTTCTGGCCCCGAATTTGGGTGGATAGTGATATTAGTAAACAGCACTTTCCAAATTCAGGACCAGCACAAATGACCCTGGGCCAGTTTATCTATATATAAAAGACAAACTAAATATTCTTGGCGTGATTGTTCAAAGCCAATTTGCTCTCATTGCTCCAAGAAAAACAAGCAGGAAAAGGAGGACAACGCCTGGAAGAGCTTCTGGTCCATGAAATAGCTGCTAAAGGGCAAGCTACCGCTTTCCCAGAAGCGCAGGCTCGTCGACATGTGCATATTGCCTATGTTAACCTACGGCGCTCAGGTTTTCTGGTTTTCAATCAAAGACCAGGTTTTGACTGAAAATCAGAAGTCTAAACTCAAGGTTTGCCAGCGGGAAATGGAGCGCAGTATTTTGGGTGTAAAAAAATGGACCGCATTAGAAACACGACGCTGCGCTCAAAAACAAACATTGCAGATGTTGGGACTGTATTGAGAGCTATTTATCATAATAAAAATATTATTTTTATTGCTCGCGTAAGTCAATTCCAGGTAGCCTCCAAACCTGGCCACTCTTGCAGGTGACTTCACAAAACTCCATCGACTGTTACCGACTGCACAAAAACTCCTTCAGAACTCGCATCCCACTGCCCCGTATACATCATGTTAACGGCGCCACGCCACCTGCCGGGGATTAATGGGAACTGTGGAAACTTAAGTTTACTTTGCTTGTAGTTGCCGAGATATATGGCCGGGCCCTTGGGCGACCGGAGTAGCGGGTGTGCTCTTGGCTTAGCCTTTAGAGGTGGTTATTAAAGGACGAAAGAAGAACTGACAAAGCAAATATATCGAGCGAATGTGAGTGGAAGGGCCGGTGAGGACCGCCCCAGGTGGACATACTTCGACCAAACAAGAAGGCAAGATCAACAATACCCGAAACCAACGACTAATGAATGCCCATGAAGCGAGAGTGAACTGTCAGGATTGCGGCAGGTGGTAGTCCTTGGTCTCTGCCTACCCCTATGGGATACAGGCGTGAGCTTATTTATATTTTTGGTGGCGCTAGTTTTACTCACCTCTTATAATAATAATAATTTATTTCTTATTTCAGACACAATGTATCCATATTTATAATGTTATATTAGTAAAAGGAAATACTATTACACCATACTATTACTTATACTATTGGAATGCGATTTATTACAAGACTACCGATAGTGTCAGCGAAACAATATTTAACGTACTAATATTCTTTGTTGGACTATTATGCATTTAAGAGACTCGCTTTTCTGTCTTCAGCCATCAATCTGAAATAATCCTTTAAAAATATTTACTTAGTCAAAGAAAAAAAAAACAATTGATTAGATTTTCAAATTTATTTATTTGTAAGCTTGTAAGGTTAGTATACGCTTGATACAACAAACAAGTGTAGAATATTAGCTTAAACACAGAACATTTTTACTAGTCAGTCTTACCTATACTTACTTACCTAAAAGTTAGGGCTATTGGCAACTAATATATTTATGAGAATTAATAACCCGTGTGTCTAAGTGATTCTTGTTTGAGGTACTTTGTTGTCTTTAAAAAAAACTTCCACAGTTTATACCTAGGCGCACACTAACGACACGCGACAGCTCGGCGACTAGACGCGACGACAGGCTACGGCTGTCAATTTTCATATATTTTGTCCGTCAGAGTCGCAGAGTCTCGACGACACGACAAGACGCCGGAAGCAAATGACAACGTTGCGTCTGACGCGGCGACAAGTCGCCCTGTTTGCGATGGCTCTAAAAGTGCAAATTTTGGTGTTTTCTTACTTTTGTAAGAATCTCAAATCATCTTTTCTAGACTCGAACGAAATGCACATCAAATTAAATTAAAAATCGTAAAAAATTTGACGATCCGAGTCGACAACTTACAGGCGGAAAATTCCAATTATCGAGTGTTTTCATATAAAAATCAATTACCAACTTTGTGTTAGATATAAGGTGATTCGAGAAAAGATAGTCAGAGTGGATTAACATTATAAAATAAATAAACTCACGCCCGTTATCCCCGAGGGGGTACGCAGAGGCACCAATCACTAGAACTGGGCCCACGTTTTGCCGAGTTTATTAGGCCCCAAACGTGACAAGTGGCAAGCCTGTCGCCGTTATCCGGGTACAATTTATCAGCGAATGGTGTTGCTGTATAAACAAACAAATGTACGTAACTAAAAGTCATTGGTACATGCGTGGTTCGAACCCAGACCCTCACGATCGAGAAGCAAGGGTCAACCCCACTGCGCCACCACCGCTTTTACAGTACGTAACATTCTAAGTACATTGACATTCAACAAAAACAGAATGTAGGTACATTCCTTACGTTGAAATAAATTTCTGATTTCAAAAAAAGCCCGTCGTATTTCTTGGTCGCTCTGTATATTAGACCTTGTTTCTTAGTACATGTTAATTATCGCCAGGGGCGCATCCTCACCATGTGTTATGAGTTAAACTTGCCGTTGGATAACAATATGATACAAGTTAGGAGCATCCAGTCTGGTGATTGAGGATCACGCAGTTACGGTGTCTTGTTAACATTGTGATGTGAGTTATTAATCTACAGCGTATTTAATTATGAATCCACTTTGAATCTTTCTTTATACTTGTACGCCTAATGCGATAGGGAAAGTAACAAAACAATACAATACAATACAATACAATATCTTTATTTGTCAAATATGGGTGTAACATGCTGTTGATACTCGTATAATTATTATTGTCGTCCGCCATATTTTGCCTCGCGCGGCATACAAATATTAATGTTTCTCTACGTAGATTAAGCGTGAATACATTACTAACTATAAAGATGTCACATAATTTAAAAGAATTACAATTTCATTAATAATTTTTGTTTTTTGAAAGTCGTTTTAGATTACACACTTATTAATAATTACTTAGTCCATAAATTATTAGTCATGTACATGCAAATTATTATTTCAAAAAAAAATCTTCTATCTTATAATAACATTTGTCACATAACAGATTAAACAGATCTCGTTTGAATTTCATTAAATTTAGCGACTTCAGACATTTTGGGATGTGATTAAAAATTTTTGGCGCCATGCAAAAAATGCTTTTTGTCATAAGCGTAGTTTTGGCAGTATGCAGTCTAAGCCTAGTTGGGTCACGCTGACTATGATGACTATTGACTGTCACGCTTTCAAATAGTTCTGGATGAGACTTTACAAATACTGCCGATTCATAGATGTAGAGAGCCGGTAACGTCAAAAGTCTATACTTAATAAAATATGGTCGGCAAGATATGTCACTTTTAAGTCCAAACATTGCCCTGATGCATTTTTTTTGACATTTAAAAATTACATCCTTGTCAGTGGAGTTGCCCCAAAACATTATTCCATAGCGCATTAGAGACACAGCCAGCCCATGATATGCCATCAGCAATACCTCTGGGTTTACGATTTTATGTAATTTAAAAAGACCATATGCACATCTTGACAATCTTAAGCTTAGGTGATGTATGTGTGGCTTCCAAGTTAAAGATTTGTCTATATGAATTCCCAAAAATTTAGTTGTTGCTACTTCTTCTATCGATGTTCCCTGATAGCTGATTCGTGGAGGAATCCTATGTACTTGCTGACTAAAATGCATAATTTTAGTTTTTTCCATATTAATTCTAAGATTATTTTGTTTTAACCAATTAATAATTATTGTAAGTGTATTGTTTACGTCAAGTTCATAATAAGCTGGTTCTTTACATTCTACTACTATTGTACTATCGTCTGCGAATAAGGTCATGGGTTTATTTATATTTTTGGGCATGTCATTAATATATATTATAAATAATAATGGTCCTAATATACTTCCTTGTGGAACTCCATGTTTAATAGTTCTTTTGTTAGACAAAAATTTAATGTCAGTTTTGGTTTTTAAGTTCAATTTTGATATTTCAGTGTACTGTTGTCGGTTTTCTAAGTATGATTTCATCAATTTTAATATATTCCCTCTTATTCCATAAGCTTGCATTTTATTCAAAAGATTTTTGTGATCTACAAAGTCAAAAGCCTGAGTCATATCCATATAAATTGCGCATGTAGCTCTTCGATTGTCAACATTATTCATAATTATGTCAAGAAATTCATATATAGCTAGACTTATGGTCTTGTTTTTTCTAAATCCTTTTTGTTCATTTACAAATATGTCTTGTTTTTCAAAATAATTGTATAATTCGTTCGCAAAAAACTTCTCAAAAACTTTAGAAAAAATTGTCAAAAGTGCAACTGGCCTGTAATATTTCATATTCTCTCTGTCTTCTTTTTTGAAAAGTGGCTTGACAATTGCTATTTTTAAGTTTTCTGGGAACACACCCGTTTCTATTGACATATTTATTATATAGCTCAAATGTGTAGCTATACACTCTGCAACAGATTTTACTACCTTTGTGCATATGTCATCGATCCCTACGCTTTTTTTATTTTTTAACGCTTTTATAATTTTAAGTATATCTTGCGGTGTACTTGGAAACATAAACATCGATGCGGTCCTTGATTCAATTTGCTTGCTACTCGTATTGCAAAATTGAGGTTCTGGTATTGGTGATACTTTATCAATGAAGAAATTATTAAAAGCCTCTGATATTAATCGTGGATCAGAAATATAGACGTCATCAATTTTAATTTTATCTATCGATTGGTTCGGTAGATAGAATTTTGAGCTGTTTATTATGTTCCATGTAGTTTTTGGTTTATTTTCAGACATCTGTATTGCGTTGTTGTTTGTTTGTCGCCGAGACGTATATATGATTTTTTTCAGTTTTTTTGTGTAATTTTGTAGATTTTGCTTGTTTGCGTCATTAGGGTGCAGCCTGTACTGCCATAAAAGTTGTCTTTTAGTCTTAGCACATTTCTTTATTCCTTTAGAGATCCATCGCGCCTTTTTTTTAGTTTTTATTTTTATCGACTTTATTGGGAAACACAGGTCGTAAAACAATTTAAACAATTCCAGAAAACTGTCATATGCATTATTAACATCGTCGGCTTGATAGATTTCTACAAATGACAATCTTTCTAGGCATTGTCTAAATTTTTCCACATTTTCCTTACAAAAATCTCGCTTTTTCATATACCAGAAATCTAGAGTACATATTTTCTTTATTGGCAGTTTTAGCAACTGGGAAGTGTGATCTGACAGTGCAAATTCAAGTACTTCCGACTGGCATCTTCTTGTGCTGTTGTGTATAATATTGTCGATGCAAGATCCACTGACAAGCCTAGTAGGTTGTGATATTGCTGTTTTGAAGCCATAGTTTGCAAGCAATGTTTTAAATTCTTGTGTCACCGTGTTATCTTTCAAGACATCAATATTGAAGTCTCCACCAACTACAACATTAGGTACGCACTTTCTATTACAATATTGTTTTAAAATTTGTTCAAACCTTTCAAAAAAGATATTCAAGTACCCTTTTTGTTCTCTGATTTTGGTACTCTATATATACATATTATTATAGCTTTATGATCAGTTAACTCTATACCGCAACATTCAAAAATTCCCCTCATCGAAAGCCTTGAAATATTTTGTAATTCTTTATATCTAACACTATTTCTTATAAGTATACTTGCTCCTCCCTAACGAAATACAAAAATATATTAAACGAAATACCTTGTAACGAAATACAAAAATATATTAAAACTTTACTTGATTTTTTGTCGGAAGAGTCAGGTTTCATTATGGTGAGTATAATTAATTGAATCCAGAATAAAGTTAATAATAAACTACTTTTATTTAATTAACATTTAAATTAAAACTATAATACAATGCGGCGGGCTTAATGCCGTTAAAAGATTAAAACAAAAACATAATTACTTTTAAAAAAATCACATATAGAATATCAAAATTAAATTCGTTCGCAAAAAGCTTCGGCAAACTGAATATTAATAAATTAATAAGAACAACCCTTAGAAAATAAAAAAACAACAAAGAACAACCCTTAGAAACTTAAAAAATATATATTTAAAACCGCCTTCAAAACACAAAAGTACTAAACAGAGAGAAATATTTTTTAACGCATATTAAATATTAAATTCTAAATAAATCCCTATTGATATTACAGATTACCAAAACATAATATATTTGCTGCTGCCTTTTTCCCCAAATCCAAAGATTTTCCGTTATGACAAACTGGAACATATTTCTCACAATATTTATCAGCGTCTCGGAACACAAATTCAAAAAATCCAACCTAATTCAATACTCTATCTTTGTAAGAAAACGCATTATTTAAGCCCGCAACCCATCCCGTCCTAACCTTCAGTTACATACAGGTTGTTCGAATAATTCAGAGGCTCCCACTCCATATACAGGTGGGTCTGTTGAACCCCGAACTTTGATTTACGACCGACCGCCGTCCGCAACAAATCACAACACCCTGTATAGTGGGGTCGTAAATTTGGAGCACCCTGTACGTGGTTGAATAGCCGCCGGTAGATTTGGGCCGTCATTTTTGCGTGTTTTTTTTAGCCACAATCCTTTTGTTGTGGGGGTAGGCAGAGAGGGCGCAAAAGGGCTGAGGCTTGATTTATGCGGTCACGGAAAATGAATTTTCGGTGCGTATGAATGTTAATTAAGGGCCTTAAAATCGTTGTCGGAGAGAAAAGTAATATTTGAACATTAACAGAACAAAAAACATTCGCTGCGGTAAAGAATTAATATGAAGTCATTCAAAAACAGATAATTGGACTTTCGTGTTTATTAAAGAGTCGTTGTGTAACTGAAAGGAATGTTGCGTTATTGCGTTGAAGCAAATGTATCGAACGAATGTGAGTGGAAGGGCTTCTAAGGGACGCCCCAAGTGGACGTTTCATACAAATGGAGGATTTATTAGCAAAGGGCAAGGTAAAAAGTACCCGAAACCAACGACGAATTAATGGTGATGAAGCGAAAGTGATCTGTCACGATTGTGGCAATTGGCACTGGTGTGTGTGTGTGTGAGTGTGTATTAGGGTGTGTGTGTGTGTGTGTGTGTGTGTGTGTGTGTGTGTGTGTGTGTGTGTGTGTGTGTGTGTGTGTGTGTGTGTGTGTGTGTGCGTGCGCGTTGTAAGTCATAGGTAGGTAAAGTCAAACATTGGTTAATTTTCTTACAAAAATAGGATAGACAATGCTGCGGCCAGACACACGAACAGCTCTCGTTCGCGAGCATGAACTAAGCCAAGTCGCGAGTTTCCTCACAATATTTCATCATCATCACCAACCCAGCATGGCCCCACCAAGGGGCACGGGTCTCTTCCCTGAGGAAGGTATAGGCCATACTCCACCACGGGGGCCAAGTCCGGATTGGTGGAGGCTTGTAAGACTAGTGGCTGGTCTTACTGTCAGAAGTTTTCAAGCCGCCCTGAGGCCTCTGACTTGGCTTAACGACTGCCATCTATCGACGGCAGCCGGCACCAACTGCTTAACGTGCCTTGCGAAGCACGGAACCGCTCGGAAAAATGCCACTAGCGTTAGTCATAGACGGTCACCCATCCACGGACTGAACGCGCCGTATGTTGCTTAACCTTAGTGATCGTTTAAGATCACTCAGGCAGCCCAGGCTACGAGCGATTCACAATATTTGTAATTCTAATATTATATTAGGTACGGCCTGGTGGCACGTGCTGAGGGTACATACAATACTGTGTTTTTAACCCTAGAAGCCTAATCTACGCCTCAGAGGCGTACATCCATTCGAAAATGGTGTATGTCTTTTTAACGGGTGAAGTTACGGGTTCAAGCACTTTTGCTAACTCAGTGGCCGCCGGGAGCTTGCGAATGGTGCCCATATCGCTAAGGTAAGTTCCGCGAGTTTTTGATTTATAGACGTTTAGTTCGCCTGTGAGGCGTATGTTTAGGCTTTGCGTAACTTTTAACCAAGAGTGTGACATTCTGATATTGTATTTTTTTTTAGTTTTTATGTGTTTATTGGCGATGTTTCAGATATAATATGCCACGGTATAAAGGGATAAACAGTAGCGACGTGTTGGCAGCTCAGTACAGATTTGTTAAGCCTTGGATGGGGAAAAGACTTGAACTGCGATGTTGAAGACAACTTTACGCGAAAACATACCCAAATTCTCATGAAACCTACTGATTCTAGTAGATAAGTTCAGGCAGGAGAAGCAGAACCTAAAAATCGAAATTGTTGCTCCTTTTGTTCTTAGAAAAAGAAGACAATGTGTGTCATAGGTGCAAAAAGTCAGTATGTTGCGGACACAAAGTTGATGTATTGTAGACTGCTCAAAGCTATAAGCTAGTCACTAACAGTATGATGAAAATTAATAATTGATTTAACAATAATTCATTAATAGTAAAAAAATAAATAAAAAAAAGGAATAATAAATATTACGGTTAATTAAAAATAACTAGCGTTTTTGTTCCAATACAAGGAGGGTTTTTTATTCTGCTTCAAAAAAATATGTGTGATTAAAGGTTTCATTGATTAATTTATTACCTATAGAAACCCAACCTTAAAAATAAAAAAATATGCATTGACCAATAATTGTATTTTATCCTAGATATGGTTTTTTATATATGCACGCCTCTGAGGCGTATATTAAGGCTTTATGTATGTTTTATATAGATTAGGCTTCTAGGTTTAAACAAATCCTTAAGTGTGTGTAAATTTTATTTGGCCGCTTTTTCACTTCACTGCGCAGAATAATGAACTTTTATTATTCTACAGAACAAATGAGCTCCGAATTAACGCAAAACGAATCCAATACACGCGTCAAATTGTCACAGCGAAACACAAAGGTGTCAATTAGGGAATTCACCTGCGAAGCTTGTCTGCCTCACGAACGGGTGGGGTTGCCAGAGCAACACACGGAAATGACTTGGTTTTGTTAAATGGATTTTTTTTTACGAAAAACTACATTCTTAAACTTAACAAGTGTGCGAAAATAAGTTTCGTCGTCCCCATACTATCGTCCTACTCAACCAATCGTCAGTCAGTCCTTTTTTTTTAATTACTACTCATTTTAAAACAGCTACTTCTTTTTTAAACAAATGTGCAAACATAAGTTTACCTCTCCCCATAATACATATTATCTTGTTGGCGGAGCAAATAAAAAAATAAATAAAAAAAATAACGTCCCTACTCAAATAATCGTCCGTCCATCATAATTAATACCTAACTTCGGTTCAATATAAATGAATACATGAACCTAATACTAGTGGTCAAAATGAGTTTCATGTCCTGTTGGCATACATTTATATAAATCGATAAAAAACAAAAAATCTCGAAAATCTCTTGCAGAGATAAGCTCGCCTTTGTATATGCTATTTTTTATGAATTTTGTTTGTTAAATGTTTCCTGTGCAATAAAGTATTATAACTATCTGCCATACAAACATACACAAACTGCCTTTATACATTCTTTTGCGTGGCACAGGCCTTCATTCATAGTAAATTAATGTACTACATCACCTCGAGTGACTTGCGCCACCTAGCAATTTTAAGCGCTAAATACCTCAGACAATAGAGTTTCCACACTTAAAATTCTTAATACTATAAATTCACATAATAAAATGCACGTACTTAAAAAAGAAAAAGACTTTCTAGGTCCACTAAATTTGACACTCATTGTTTTGGGCGTAGAATGTAAATTGCTGATGGAGGCGAATCAATAATTAAAATAATGATCTTGACGACAAACAATATAATCAACTAAAACCAAGATATTATGTACATTAGCACGCATTCGTGCTACAGTTTTGAAGTAGTATTTTTTATTTTAAATTGTAAAAAAACAAAATTCGGCAAAACGTAGTCGCTTTCCTGTCACCTGGCAACACCACTGGCAGCCATTTTGCAGTTTCGCTGATGAATATCAGGCAATTAGTAGCAAATTATTTGCGTAGATGCATGAAAATTCCAGGCCAATAGGTACTTTGTTCAGTCGTTTACTTACAATAATGAATGTTGATGAAGCGAACGTAGCAAACCCTGTCTGGAGGTCTCCTGCCTACCTCTCTGGAATACAGCCTTAAGTTGGCAACAGGCAGCTGCAACGTTGCCAAAACATCGGGAATACAATTAAATTAAAATAAATAAATAATAATAATAATTTTTGGTCGACATCATTGTTCCATATGATGAGAACCTCGTGAAAGCCGAAACAGATAAGAAAACTAATTATCTGGACTTGGCGCACGAGGTTACCGACATGTGGGGGGTGGTGTCGGTCGAAATCATTCCTACATAATAGTCCTGTCCGTGAACGGGTTAGTTTCTACCAGTCTCGTTAACCATCTGACGATCTGGCCACGGTACATTCACCCGCGCGAAAATTCGCGCGGTGCGACCGGCGAGGCGTCTTGCCGCTTGGCTTGCTACGTACATTTTTATGAGTTTGTTTCAACGGCGAGGCGTCTAGCGACTGAAAAAAACTCATAGAAATGTACGTAGCAAACCACTGGTAACCAGTCGCCGGTCACGCCGCGCGAATTTTCGCGCGGGTGAATGTCCCGTGGCCAGGCCGTTAGGCGATTGGAACTCCGTGTTGGCATGCTTTCGGCTGTCATGCAGAAGGCAGTGCTAAATCATAAATCATAAATCAAAAATTTATTTCAACGTAAAGAATTTACATTCTGCTTGTTGAATGTCAATGTACATACAGTTATGTATGTACATTGTTAGCCGCTGCCTTGGGGCCGTCTGTAGTGGAGAAAAAGGCGGCGAAAAAAAAACTCCACTCTGACCATCTTTTCTCAAATCACCTTAAAGCTAATACAAATAAAACCTACAAAATAATATCTTGGATGTGTTGAACACTGGACACATTTATCCTCTGATTTAATTTAATATTAAACTACTATTTAATGCCATACGTCAAGGACGTCTTCTAAATAATCGTCGATTTTATAATAAGCTTTTTTACAAAGAGTGTGCTTAACACAATTCTTAAATCGCGTTGGAGGTAACGAGGCATTCGATGAAACCAATTTGTAAAACACTTTTTCCACTCTGATTGAGGTATCTCCAAAACGTGCTGTTTGAACGCATCTACGGCATCTTCACGGGTTGAAAATCGTTGACCACGTAATTTATTCTTTACATTTGGGAATAAATAGAAATCATTGGGAGCCAAATCAGGGCTGTACGGTGGATGACCCATCAATTCTATTTTTTGACCATCCAAAAATGTAGTGGTTTCCTGAGATGTATGACAGCTGGCATTGTCATGGTGAAGTATGACTCTGCGTCGCTGGTTGTTTTGACGTATTTCTTCAAATACTTCCGGCAAACAAATGGTCATGTACCACTCCGAATTAACCGTTCTGCGATTCTCCAGTGGTATTGTAGCCACATGGCCATTAATACCAAAAAAGCAGGCCACCATTTGCTTCACAGTGCTTTTGATTGTTGTTGACACTGTTGATTGTTGTTAAGTTTCGGGATCGTACGCGTAGATGCAGGATTCGTCACCTGTGTAGATATTACAAACAGATTTTGAGTCGCCTCCTTTGAATTTTTTTAAGGTTTTCTTGCACCATACGACGCGAGCATCTTTTTGATCCTAAGTTAAGTTGTGCGGGATCCAACGCGAACAAATTTTTTTACAGACAAATGTTCATGTAATATCCTATGAATGCTTGTCATACATATGCCCAGAATAGCCTCTATCTCGCGATACGTAACATGGCGGTCTTGCATTATTAGTTTTCGCACAGCTTCAATATTTTGTGGCACAACCACCGATTTCGGGCGACCTTCTTTAACTTCGTCCGTGAGCTTACTGCGCCCGCGATTAAACTCACTAAACCAGTGATACACAGTCGTTTTTGATGGAGCTTCACCACCAAAAGTCGAAGTTAATTGATCTACGCACTGTTGTTGCGTTAAACCACGTCGAAAATCGTAATAAATCATAGCACGAATATTTTCACGAGTGAGTTCCATTTTTTCAGCGATATGACATTTTAAACCCAACAAAAACAAAACACTAACGTATATAACAGAAAAATATTAGCGGCCAGTATTTACAAAAAGAACGAATTTGACCATGGAGGTCAGACATTGCGTTTAAAATTATTGGAATCCCAGATTCCGCATACACAAGTAGCAGCCTATGTACAGTGCCCCATAAAGGAAGTATTAACTTTTGCAAGTCTAAATCGTGGAAATGACAATTTATGTTTATTCCTAGTATTAACGTTATGATGGCTGCCAAGAGTTTCGAAGTCTTTAATATTTTTCCGAAAGTACATAATATTTTCATAAATGTATTGGCTTGCAACTGTTAAGATGTTAGTTTCTTTGAAAAAATCTCTTAGCGAGTCCCTACTACCTAGCTTGTAAATAAATCGGATCGCTCTCTTCTGCAAGATGAAGATAGTCTCAATGTCTGCTGCCCGGCCCCATAGTATTATACCATAGGACATAATACTATGGAAGTAACTAAAATAAACAAGCCTAGCAGTTGCAACGTCAGTAAGTTCTCGAATTCTTTTTACGGCATATGCTGCTAAGCTAAGTCTATGTGCCAATTTTATAATATGTGGACCCCATTGTAGTTTGGCATCGATTGTGATGCCCAAAAATACGGTATCTTCAACCAATTCTAGTTTATCATTTTCAATTACAATGTTGTTTTCATCTAATTTTACGTTAGGTAGGGTAAATTTCATACATTTTGTCTTTTTTGAATTTAACAATAGATTATTTAATGTAAACCAATCTAGAACGTGCGAGAGAGCATTATTTGCTTCGTCAAGATTATTTTCCTTTCTCTTTATTTTAAAAACAAGTGACGTGTCATCAGCATATAGCACTATCTCACACATTTTTTGCACCAAAAACGGTAAATCATTTACATAGACTAGGAAAAGAAACGGCCCTAAAAAGGGCCGAAAAAGTTTTGAACTGGTGACCGCGGACCGGACGACGTCCCTCTGCGTCGTCCGGTCCGCGGACGCCATCCACCCGATGATCTGATGACCTGGTTATGGTAAAAGGGAGTCACTACACCGAGAAGCTTGGAAAACCATGAGAAAGGCCTAGGTCCTACAGTAGAGGACAAATGGCTGATGATAATGAATAATGCAATGAACTATAACTATAGGAGATGGACTGTGCTGTCTGATTATACCAGATTCTGAAATATTTTATTACACAACAGGACACTTGGAATTGTTCCATTGTGCGACATGTTCGTTTGTTAACAAAGCAAAATATGGTTCAGGCGCTTAAAATATGTTGTCGTGTTTTCACGTTTTAATAATACAATCGTCCTGTGAAACAGAACAGGCGTAAACAGGAGATTAATTCGTTGCAAAAGTTAACAAGTAACCGGTCGTTGTAAAAATATAAGTAAAAGGTCCGGCAAACGTTAATTACCGATCCGATTTAGAAGTACACAAGAATACTAATAAGCTTCTCCACTACTCCGGCATGCGGTTGTTAAAGACCCGATAATTTGCTAGATCAGAACGGTATTTTACTGGTCCGAAGTGATCGACGTACAAAAACAATACACGTTTTTGCACCACGCATACAGCCCAAAAATGTTCCCATCCTATTTATTTACATTAATAGAATGTGTGGAAACGTCTCCTGCCTCGATTAGGAAAACCGAGGAATTATCGATCCATTGTCGATTATAGTCGGCTGAAGTGGAGAAGCATAATCCGGCGCTCCGATATTTTCTCATGACTGATTCCGGTTGCGACGCCGGACCGGAGTAGTGGAAAAAGGGCAAAAGTGATCTTAAACGATCACGAAGGTTAAGCAGCATAGGGCGCGTTCAGTACATGGCTGGATGAGCGTCTATGAATTTTTTTCCGAGCGGTTCCGTGCTTCGCAAGGCACGTTAAGCAGTAGGTGCCGGCTGCCGTCCATAGATGACAGTCGTTAAGCCAAGTCAGAGGCCTTAGGGCGGCTTGAAAACCTGACAGTAATACCAGCCACTAGTCTTACAAGCCTCCACCAATCGGAACTTGGCCCCCGCGGTGAAGTATGGCCTATGCCTTCCTCAGGAAAGACCGTGCCCTTCGGTAGGGGGCGTAATGGGTTGATGATTAAGATGATATTATTCTAGAGTAGAGCCATGTAGAAACCAATAACGTGGTTTGCCAAAATTGCCAAAATCAGTGCTCTTCAGCGTGAATCGAACTCAGTACTTGTCGGTCAAAAAATAGCTGGTTTACATGTTGGTCAAGATTAATCTGTTATAGACTGTACTTACAGATTGCAATGAAATTTCAGTGCTAGCGTTAAATTAATCGGAATGTGGAGGGCCATGTCACGTATCGGTCGAGGGCCCTTTAGGCCATCGGGTGGTCCACCCGATGAAACGTGAGTGTGCGTCGTTATTACATGCTTTTACATTTTTTTTATTGTTAATTGGAAAACCAATAGATTTCTTGGATATGTACATGTTCGTCATGTTGCAGAAACAGCGACTTCTACGTAGCTATTTCTACCACGACACAGGGTATCTTAGTGTGGGGCCAGAAGCAATGTATGTGCTTAACGCATAAGACGCATAACGAATAAAAACGGATTATTTGACAATCTCTGTAGGGCAGCATCATGGATGTTTGTGACGTCACTGCTACTGGTTCCCACGACACAGGGTATCCTAGTGTGGGTCCAGAAGCAATGTACAGTCTGTTAGCTTTTAGAATATACCTTGGGCTCTAGAGGCTTCGGTTTTCGCCGAAAGCACACGAGTGTCATAAATACTACTCCCTGCTCTGTATAAAACTTTTCTTCACAAAATTGAAAAGTTATGTAAAGTTATAAATACCAATAAAAAATGAACCTTATCTAATTGCAATATAATCGGTTTTTGATTGCTTATTGGCGATTGGTATATTCTAAAAGCTAACAAACCGTATGTGCCTGTATGTGTAAATGTGTTTGTTTATACTCTCTCTCTCTCTCTCTGTGAGGAAAGGCTTGTTGCTTTAGTGGGACGTATTCGGTCGAAGTGCAGGAATTTTATAATTATTGTAAGTAAACGGCTGAACAAAGGACATACCGGGTTGGAATTCCCAAACGTTCATACAAATATTTTGCTACTATTTGCCTAATATTCACCAGCGAAATCGCAAAATGGCCGCCAGTGGCAACAGCCAGATGACGGGAAATCGACTATGTTTTGACGAATTTTGATTCTTTTAGAGCCATCGCAAACAGGCGACTGGTCGCTGCGTCAAGTCACCGCGTCAGACGCGACCTTGTCATTTGCTTCTGGCGTCTTGTCGTCGACTCTGACGCTAAGAGTGCGGAGATTCGAACAAAATATATGAAAATTAACGGCTGTAGTCTGTCGTCGCGTCTAGTCGCCGAGCCGTCGCCTGTCTCGTGTCGCTAGTGTGCGCCTAGGCTTAATGTTTACTGAACATAACCATTTAGTATTAAGCTCGCCTATGTAGGTACATGACTTTATTGCGCAACAAAGAATTTTCAGTTCATATCTTATCTGCCAGTGTCAAAGAATGGACTAGAAAAGGGCTCAGGGAAGTAGCTGAACGAGCTCAAACCCCAATCCTATAAAAATGTGAATAAAATTGGAATCCTCTGCGTTGGAATCTCGTCACGCACTTTCCTCTCGACCGGAAATACGCAACGCTTTTATGCATTACTGTTCCTTTTCTGATTCTGTTACATTTTTCGGTTTTTCGCTGACATTTTATGTACATTATCTGGATCTGATCCTGCCCCATCGCCCGTTCGTTGAACAAAAAACGGTACTTGTACAGAGAGTAAGTGTTAAGATTATCACGAAATAGGGATTGGCTAAAATTATAAAGGACCTATTTTTAGGTTATTCATCATCATTCAGCCACAAGAAGTCCACTGCTGGACATAGGCCTCCGCCATGGATTTCCAAAAAGACCGGTTGGAAGCGGCTTGCATCCAGCGTCTTCCTGCTACTTGGATGAGATGGATTAGGTTATTTTAATGTTTTGATAATAACTTTGGTGCGGATACACTTTCTTGTCAGAGACAACCAATCGACGGCGCGAGCTCCGTCTCTGCTCACCATAATTATGCTCTGCGAATCAGAGCGAAACGTGGTCGGACTCTTGCGACAATAAGTCAAGTAAATGTATCCGGAATAAAGTTAATAACGTGTAGTGCTTACGCAAGTTTCAGGGTCGGTTTCTGAGTTGAGATTTTTCACTAAGTAAAAGAAGAATAGAAGAAGAAGAAAAATTTTATTATAAAAACAATACACACGCCACAAAAACCAAATTAAACCAAAAAATAGTACAAAACAAAAAATCAGAAGAAAACAGGAGGAAAAAAAGGTCACGGCGTGTCACTGCTGTTATAAATGACAGCGGACTCAGCATTATGCTGATGGACAAGCCTTCGGCACTGATTTTCAGTCAGTGCCAAAGTAAATACTTAAAGTTACATGGTCTCACGCCCTTTCTGAGAAATTTGACGAGACAGCACTACAGTGAAGTATTTACTTATTGAAAATTCTCAACTCAGAAACCAGCCCTTAGCCTATTGCATTATTTTGAACATCTGAGAGTAACACGTATAACGATGTAGTTTCCTAATTTCTGAAGTTACATTGAATTCTGAATTTCAAAGACCAGAGTTAAAAAAATAGACGAGATAATGATAAAGTATGTCGTGACTTCATTAGACTTCATTAGAATGGTGTCTAGTCTCTAGACTCTAGAGGCAGGTAGGCTAAGGTGGGAAAAGAGGTAGAAAGGTTGGCTTGCGATCAAAGGTCTCGATTGAGTTCCTGTTATGAGTTTTTCTTCTTATCCATGATTTAGTAATGGCAAGACAAAACGTACCCAAAAACGACTAATAAATGTCGATGAAGCGAAAGTGATTTGTCAAGATTGTAGCTGCACGTGGCATGTTAACATTAACATACTCGTTTTTGTTACAGGTAAACCTAAGAACATAATTTTACAACGGCACGGAGCTCTTGAAGTAAGTAGACATAATCATTCAGACTCCGGTCGTAGGGCTGAGCAGAGGCAGAGACACACACTTACATGCACACATACATTTTACTTTCTTTTATATAAGTTTTGCTAACATAATTATCTAATTTTTGACATAACGTATGATAATGTGTACCTTGTGCTGGTGTTGCGTCAACATTTATTTTGTAAAACAAAAACGTAAATTGATCTACTAGGTTTAATTTTTTAAAAACGTCGCTTTATCCGTGTTTTAGGCAATCAAACACTGGCCATTAGATTACGAAGGTAACTTTCGCATCAATCTGCAAGGTTGCAATAGCTCAGATGGAAAATCGGGGGTTGTGGAAACGAAAATACCCAGTTCAAATCCAGGTAAGTATTTCTTTCCTTTTATTTTCAAGTTCCTTCTTTTGCGAGAAAAACTATTATTGGGAGCTCGAAAAACCAGATTACAAAAAAAAACGGAGCTTAGCTCGGTCATCCAGGTACTAAATACTAAGGTAATATTCTGTCACGCTCTTTTCTGAGAAACTTGAGGAGACAGCACAACAGTCAAGTAGATACTTAGCGAAATTGTCAATTCAGAAACTGTCCCTAACATTTTCACCCCCAACTTTCATCAATGCGCTCTAATGCCCGGTTCCTATAATATACGCCTACCGGCTACGATCCGTTTTCCATACAATTTATTGACGGTTCGTAGGAATTTCGTAGGAATTGTAACCGATCGTAAGCAAAACCGAAGCGTTTTGTGGATATTGGAACCGGGCATAAGTAGATAATATTATTGAGCAAATAAACCTTCAAAGTTCAATACCCCATGCAATTTTATCCCCATCAACCACCTTCTAACCACATGTCTTACAATAACCAACGAAGCTCGGCCTCCCTCCCCCTTTTCCCGCCATCCAGGTTACGTACTTAGCGGGTGAACTCCTAAGAAAGTTGGGGTTCAAGATATAGTGGCAAGGTTGTGTGTAATTTAATAGGGAAGCCTCAGAAAGGACAGATGACAGGTACCTTCCGCTTTTGGCCGATGTGACTGGGACCTTATGATGCAGAGATTCTCAAAGTGGGGTAAGCGAACGCCTAGTTTGGTTTAATATTTAGAAGATTATGTTGGGCAGGAACTTAAAAAAATCTAGACTTTTATTGTTTTGAAAAAGTTTTAACTTAATTAACGTTCTAAAATTTAAATTATAAATACTAAACATTTTTCATATAGTTTTTTTCTTTTTAATAAGTGATTCGCAACTATTTAGCAAATTACATAATTAGTTACATAACACTTTATTGCTAACCACAGAATTATTATTTTTTATTAATAATTTTTTGTTATTCTTTAATTAATATGTTTTTTTTTCGCCTCTACCTGTAGAGGTAGGCGAAGCTAAATTTTGGGAAACACTGTTATGAAGAAAAAAAAACCGGGAGGATTTTTGTCAGAAAAAGTGTAACGGATTGGCTTGTGAAGGATGTCGATCATTGAAATCAACAGGGTATGTCACGCCGTTGGTTTCCTTAAACGGTATTGTATACGTATTTTAAATGTGTTTTTTTAACTATGATGTCGTAGTGTGTCGATAGTCGCTGTGACTATCATTTTTAGTTATTTTATTGGGAATTTCTTATCTAGGTCTGATTGGTACACATACATATACTATCTTTGACGACCTCTGTGGCGCAGTGGTTAGTGTATGTGCCTACCATGCGAGAGGTCGCGGGGTCTTTGATGCTTACGTGTTTGTGATGTTGCTGTTACTGGAACTTCCGGACTTAGCCCCCGTGGTGGGGTATGGCCTCTACCTACCTCAGGGAAGAGACCCGTGCCCCTCGGTAGGGACATAATGGGTTGATGATGATGATGATGGTTGGCGTGCGTACATGCATCGATTAATGAATCTCGATGAAGCGAAAGTGATTTGTCGGGATCGTGGCAAGTGACAGTCCCTGATAGCCTACCTCTCTGAGATACAGGCGTGAGCTTATGTATGTATATCTGCTATAACCATTGACCTTACAATAACCTTTATTTAACCCCATTTACCCAACCGTGCACTTATAGAACTAACGTCTAGGTAATATAATCACAGTGAATGACTATGGCTTGCCGGAGAATTCCCGAGGATAAAAACGTTCAATCCCACACATTTATATATCAGTTTTCTCGGGGGAAGTAAGGGCAGTGATACACTGCGATTAGAGGAGAGTCGTTGGCGACTTCATGGCCAACGAAATGGAACTGCTTTTTTAGAAATAAAAACAAGTTTCAAAAGCCCATTTTCAGTTCCAACTGGTTTCATACAAAACTAGCTGCAACTGGAGCAGTAGCTGGATTGAGCGAGCGTCAACGACGGGAAATACGTTTTATACCCGATTTGGAAGGTACCGTTTTCGTCTGCCGTCAACGCGAAACTAGTAGGTGATTGAAACTAGTGTTTTGTTTTAAATTTTTAAGCTAAATTAAATATGCATTGTTCTAATAAATTGCTGTATATGTTATGCTAAACAATCTGTAAATGGTATATATGTAATAGCTTTATAGTGTTAGGATATGTACTAGTTGTACGTACATACTTGTTTATTTCAATGCATGCTGTGTTTGTCTGTAATTAGTTGTACATCTAGTTTAATACAATATTTTTTCTCAATTTTGTTCGTAAGGATGTCACAACTGTTGATAAACCTAATAAATAAAATAAAATAAAATAAATAAAGTAACGTTCACACTTTGACAGACACTGATTTAGCAACTCAAAATTACTAAAATAAAAATCAAAACAAATTGCATGACATTGATTGGTCTAACACCACTATTTCCGACCATATCGTCAAGACAAGAGTAGAATTAAAATATGCAAAAGAGTCAACGCAAAAAAATGTTGTCTCGAAGACCGCCTAATCCGGATTGGTGGAGGCTTGTAAGACAAGTGGCTGGTCTTACTGTTAGAAACTTTCAAGCCGCTATAAGACCTCTGACTTGGCTTAACGACTGCTATCTATCGACGGCAGCCGGCACAAACTGCTTAGCGTGCCCCGTGTACAATAAAAAAAAAATCTATTGTTATCGTACTAGCGCTTCGTGTGCCCGAGCCCTTATGGCGAAGCGCGGTTGCAAGCGGAGCGTATCGCGCGGTATTAATATGAATGGCGGCGTGGGAACCGGCCGGTGCGCGCCGTGAACGTTGGGTACCCTATAGGTGTGGGATACTTTGCCCCAAAGTAGATTGGATAGGACACCAACCTTTACACTTTACTCGCAAAATTTCAAATTCATATAATATGAATGGGCCAGAATGGGCTTAAACGCTATTTTTGCCCACCAAAGTATGGTTCGGACTCTCGCTAAGGGCCCTGAATTGAATGCAAGAAAACACATTTTTGGGACGTAAGATTATATAGGTAATTCACCACCAAGAGTACGTGAGTTTGATTCCAAGTGGGTGTGTACTTCAAATCAAACCCAAAATAGTGTGTTCAACTTAAAAAAAATGGACCATTTGTCCAAAAAAACCGGATAAAAATTGAAAATTTTCTATCAGTTGAAAATTTTACCGAAAACGGCCTGGATTGGCCGAATCTATGATGACGTCACAGCTTAGTAAAAATGGCGTCTGTTATTCATGTCTTTCTTACGTTCATTGGTTTTGTTTATTGACCTGTGACGTCTTGACGCCATATTGCTCAACATGGCGTTTTGGCAGTTTATTTTGTGATTTTTGAAAGTGAATTGTGAAAAGTGATTTTTCATTTGCTTTTTTTAGAAGAAATTCACGAAAGAATTTAAAATTACCACACTCTGAGCACACAATGAACTCAATGAACATGCATTAAAAAGTTAAAAATAATTGCTTATTCTTACTTACTTGCGTTACAATTATTGTTAGCGTTGGAGTCGATGTCGGCGTCTTTTCTTTCTTTCTTTCTTTCTTTCTTTCTTTCTTTCTCTCTCTCTCTCTCTTTCTCTCTTTCTCTCTCTCTTTCTTGCTTTCTTTCTTTCTTTAGTGTTTCCTTGGCTAACTCTAACTTCAAAACCAATAATAATTGTAACGCAAGTAAGTGAGAATTTGCAATAAGTAAGTCTTTGATTCTTAAAATATAGGCCACAGTGATAATTTTGGCATATTTAACTCAAAAATGACCATGTTGTGGGTTGAAACCTATTTGTTAAACTACGTCCAACTATTAAAGGCACAATTGCATGCGGACATTTTAAGTCTTTACAACGGGAACCCCACCCAAATAGGTTGCTATTTCCCCGTTAGTACTTCAGCATCAAACGATTTGCCGATGAAATATTCACCAGTAGCCCTCTATTTCGATATAGACTGCCGCTTGAAACATTTTGCTCTGTAATTTAGCACTTTACAAAAAGACACGTCTGGACTGAAGGAGTAAATTACACAGCTCTATTATAACTCCTACAGCACCAAAGAACGCTTTAGCGCTTTGCAGAAGAGTGGGATAAGCCGCCATTTAGCTGAATAACCTATTTTTTGCAGCTAAATAGTGGGCGGTGCAATCTTTCTTGTGTTAGTTAAGAAATGTGGCTTTTTATTAGGGATACGACTCGCCGACGAAGGATAACATCGTGAGGAAACCTGAGTAAAGTGCTTAATTGCGCACATGCCTTGGCACTTGAAATACCTACTTATATTTAGATAGAATGAGTAGTTTTCGACTTTTTCTACCCCACCCCACTCTCTTTTTTCAACATTCTAAAATTTCTAGGCTGGCTGAAAGAAATTTCTTTAGAGATAAGTCCACCTTTGCACGTAATTTTTATTACAAACTAACATAATTAACAACAACGACCTGTGTTCTCAGAGATGGTCTGTACTTTGCTTTAGGATATAAAAGCTACGCTACGTAAAGATTATAATAATATGCAGAGTTGAATTTCATATCAAAGACCTTGAAGAAATTCAGGTTTCTTCAAGGTCCATTATGTCAAAGATAAACGGCTCAAATAAAACTATTCCGAAATGCTGAAATAGCGATTACAATGACAAATGGTGTTGAATGGGACACTCAACTAGAAAAGTGATTGACTTTATCATGTTGAGTGCGTGTCTAGAATACGAGTACCTAGTCTAGGTAGGGACGGAAGTTTCAGCCGCAACCTGGACGTATTAGCGACATATAAATACAAATTCTTTATTTACGAAAAGGTTACAAGTGCTTTACTTAATCTGATGAGGGTATATAAAATTAATTTCACTTGCAAAGTACGCTTTTCGGTGACTTCTATGTCTTGTCGACCGTTGCGAATGCGGCGATTACCGTGATTTTATTGCGTTTTTCAATTATTATTTAGTATGTCAAATTACATATAGGTACATACACTGCTTCTGACCCCACACTAGGATACTTTTTGTCGTTAGTTCCAGAAACAACGACATCACAAACATGTTAACATCCAATACCTGGGTTTTTTTGTCTCCAGCCGGGATTCGAACCCGGCAATACGTATATGTTAACTTTATTCCGGATTCAGTTAGTGAACTTTTAGTCGGAAGAGTTTTGTTCGCTTTTTGTTTAGTATAGAGCGTAACCCCCATAATGTTGCTAGCGTCTCTATTTTCAGTTGAATTCTCTATAATACCTAATTTGATGATCTACAATGTCCTTCTAAACTTTTTTTGCTCGTAACACAATGTCTATGAAATTGATGGCCCGAATGGAAAAAATATGTGCCTTTTATTGCTTCCAAAGTAAGAAATAGTGATTTGTATTCTTTGTCTAGAAATCGCTCGGTGAAAATGTGTGTTTTATTTTCGTTCTGCCGTGTAGCCAACTGAGTTATTGCTGTCTAATCAAAGTCCTCAAAGGCAATGAACCCTTCATTTGTTTTGTTTCGAGAACTTTAGAAAATATACATTACTAGCTGAACCGGTAAACGTTGTTTTGCTTTACGAAAAACAGATAAAAGCCATTCTCTGACATACCGAATATCATCATCATCAACCCATTATGTCCCCACCGAGGGGCACGGGTCTATTCCCTGAGGAAGGTATAAGCCATACTCCACCACGGGGGCCAAGTCGGGATTGGTGGAGGCTTGTAAGACTAGTGGCTGGTCTTACTGTCAGAAGTTTTCAAGCCGCCCTAAGGCGACAGCCGGCACCAAACGGTTTAACGTGCTTTGCGAAGCATGGAAACGCTCGGGAAAATGCCACTAGCGTTAATTATAGACGGTCACCCATCCATGCAATGAACGCGCCCTATGATGCTTAACCTTCGTGATTGTTTAAGATCACTCAGGCTTAAGATCGTTTAAGATCAAGTAGGTATATACGTACGCGTATGCTATATTATTAGCACACCACCCCTTAATATAAAAACCCTTGTGAACCACTGTCGAACGTCTCAATAATGGACTACATGATAACATTTATGAAGTGGAAGAAGACGTAGCGATGTGGCGCAGTAATTTATATAAAAAGCAGTGAGCGCTCATCCATGCAACCTGCTCGAGTTGAGGACGAATTGCGGGGTTTTACACTCGACGATTTGTTAACCGATTTTCTTGTCTTTAACGTAACAAGTTACAGAAGAAGTTGTTACCTAATGCGAATAAATACGGAGCGAATGGGAGTGGAGGGGCCAGTGAAGGACGCACCAGGTAGACAATTCTCGACTCAATAGGAGATGTATTAGCAAAGGGCAAGATAAAAGTACCTAGCCGAAACCAACGTGCGTGCATGCAACGACTAATGAATTTCGCTGAAGCGAAAGTGTCAGGATCGTGGCAGGTAGCAGTTCCTGGTCTCTGCCCACCCCTTTCGGATAAAGGCGTGAGCTTATGTGTGTGCGGTGTTAAGAAAATAAAAGCGTTAAAGTTTCTTGACGTTCTCCACAAGTATGAATAAAAAATACTTGAAGAATATATTTTTCTATAATTATATATTATTTTTTAGTATTATTCGAGGGTTAGATAAATTTTCCTATTCGTCAAACCTTTCTAAGCCTCTTTATTTCACTTTATGCATCAGCTTAACGTTCTTTAGACAAATGCTAATGGAACTTATTCGTTTTTCTATAGATTTTTTGATTTACCAAACGTTTGTCCGTGCTATTAACAGTCCTCACTTATTATTTTGTATACTTTTTATCAACAAACAGCTCTTAATAGTAGAGAAATAGCTTGTTAGCGTACAAGATACAAGAGTTTTTTAGACAACAATTATTATTCCGTGCTTTCTATTATTTCTGCGCCTGTGTATCCTATATGTTTCGTGCAATAAAGAATTTAATAACAATAAATAAATAATTTTTTTTTGCATACAGGCACCTACATGCTTCCGGTACAAACATGTAACATTAATACCTGGTTTTTTTTTCGCTTGACCTCTCGGAAGACTGGGCTGTGCTAACTGCTGCGCCACAGAGGTCGTCAATAATATTCTACTGCTTAATAAATTTACACGATGACCGTTAAAATCGTGCCGCACTGTGTAAAGGGCCTCGCAGGATTGCGCGGCGAGGCGTGTATCCGGGGCGGTCGGGGCGGGTTCAAGGTCGGCTCTCTATTGTGCGGTTGCGGGTTCGACTCCTGGGGGGAAAGTTGTCTTTAGACAGTGTGGTTAGGCTGTATACTTTGCAGATGGTTGGACGTAATATATGTGTAGCTACTATTAATTGTAGTAAGTTATTGATGATAATTATGTATTTATTATTTATTTTAACTCTAAATATAATAAACGCTGGCGACAGGCTTGCCACTTGCCACGTTGGGACCTAATAAGCTCGGCAAAACGTGGGCCCAGTTCTAGTGATTCTATTCAGTTCTGCCTACCCCCTCGGGGATAACCGGCGTGAGTTTTTTTAATATAATAAATGTTTAAACAAAATAAAAAATGTACAGTCGACAGCACGTCAATCTTAACATTTTAGTTGCAAAGTCGCCCGTAACGCAACGGAGTAGAGAGCATGGGTGTATAGTATACCATGATGTGTTGTCGACTGTACCTAATTCAAATTAATCATTAAAAAAATACTATTAACTTACATACAGGCATGTACTGTACATTGCTTCTGGCCCCACACTAGGATACCTTGTCTCGTAGGAACCCGAAATAGCAAAAACACAAACATGTAAATCTCAAACGTCAATATTCTTACTATCGATAATATAAATATTCTATATTCTCAAAATCACAAACCTTACGATATTCTCAATATCAAAAACTTGACGACCTCAGAGGTCGTCAGGTCTTGGATGTTTACATGTTTGTGACATCGCTGTTTCTGGTTCCCACGACACATGGCCAAAAACAATGTATGTGCCTGTATTTAAATGTTTTATTTTTTTTATTTATTTATTTATTTATTTCCAAACCTTCCCTTATTTATTTCCAAATCTTAATGTTATGTTATGTTCAACACTTGACCATATTATTATAGGCTATATAAAATATCCGTATCCCAACAATACTCCTGAGCGATGAAAAGACGTGTCCAAACATAGTCTACACATTTCCTGCCTTATGAAAGGCTACCTCGAGCCCAAGGACCTCTCTGGCTAATAATAACGACCAAAGGCGGTCGGCTGGAGGGATTTGCGCTTCAACGCGCACGGGCAAGGCGCATTACGCGCTCGAATTAAGTGGTGGGGTCAGGTGAACGAAGAAAGTGTACGCATATTTGCAGCCTATACAGGGTGTCCTAAAACTCTTCGTCAAGCCGGAACCGGGTAAAAAAGCAAGTCGTACTAATTATCACAAAAAAAAAAATCATTTATTCTTCAGTGCAGTAATTTTTTTAATATTTTTTGATACAAATTTACAAAATTAAAATATGAAATAAAAATAAAATTTAAACTGGGAAATTTTTGATTTTTTTTTTAAAGTCTCCTTTTCTTCCAAGCTGGAGCAGCTGGTTTTGAAATTTTGTTAACAGTTTAGAGAAGCATTATTCAAAATTACCTACAAAACAAAAAAAAAATTGGTAAAAGTAAAGATTTGTGGCAACAAGATTTTTCAATTTTTTTTTAAATGCCTATTATTGTATACGATTTTGACTTTGTTTTTGTATTTTTCTGATAACCAGTACGACTTGCTAATTATGTGCATATGGATTAAGTAAGCACCCTTCCGAAAAAGAAGAATAAATGCTGTTCATTTAGTAAAAGCTCTAAAACTTCACTTGTAAAAGTAATCTCTGTATCTGTAAAAAGACATAACAAAATAATCATGCATTATTAAACGTGAGCTCACTCATTTTTCATAAACTACCAACGAAATCCAATGAAAGTATTATTTAACATAATATTTATCTAATAATGAATTGCTCGTAGCCCCGGCCGCCTGAGTGATCTTAAACGATCACGAAGGTTAGGCAACATAGGGCGCGTTCAGTGCATGGATGGGTGACCGTTCTATGACTAACGCTAGTGGTATTTTCCCAGCGGTTCCGTGCTTCGCAAGGCACCCTAAGCAATTGGTGTCCGTTGCCGTCGATAGATGACAGTCGTTAAGCCAAGTCAGAGGCCTTAGGGCGGCTTAAAAACTTCTGACTATAAGACCAGCCACTAGTCTTACAAGCCTCCACCAATCCGGGCTTGGCCCCCGTGGTGGAGTATGGCCTATACCTTCCTCAGGGAAGAGACTCGTGTCCCTCGGTGGGGATAAAATTGGTATGGAATTAGCTCTCGTGGTCGAACCCCGGCTGGAACAAAAAAAACCCCAGGTCTTGGATTTTTACATGTTTGTGACGTCGCTGTTTCTGGTTCCCACGAACCAGAGTATCCCAGTGTGGGGCCGGCAGCAATGTATGTGCCTGTATGTAAATGTTGATTGTTTTTAAAAAATACCTAACAACGTAAGCTCGTTGATTGATAACGGTTTCACTTAAGTCTACTTAGGTGAAGGTCTATTTCGATGAGATTATATCGGATAAGTTTTAAGCTTTTCATTGGTGCATGGAAGCTTGAAAGGTAAGGTTCGTTTGATTTAAATTTTACGCAAAATTGACCGTAAGTTTATAGACATACATCGTGTAATTAAAATAACCTTAGACCTAAAAAACCTTAGACTTAAATAACTTGTGACGGAAAAAAAATGTGTAGAAACCTGAGTATCCTATTTCTATTATAGGAAAGTGTTACCGCCATAATGCGTATTCAACAGATTTGAAGGCATTTTTCTAGTTCATTTAGTTGTCCTTTTCTTTCACATGGTATTAGACGCTAATTGAGCGATTTCCTATCTCCTTCACCCCCACATAACTCCTTAGTCCTTCCACAATGCACCTACGCAACGTGTCATCGGTGCCCTTCAAACAGTCGCAAATTTGATGTACTGCTGTACGCCCCGATGTGAAATACTTTCCACCGGTGATATCCGCGAGTGCGTGAAAATATATTATAAAAACTATTAAAAACACTAGTGTCGTGAACTTTTAGACAACTATTGAATTGTGCATTTTTGGAGCGATTGGGTGATCGATCCGCGCAGCCAAGGGCCGAAGACTGAAGAGAAGAGGAAGAGGAGTTACCGGATTTTTGAAGGTGCGTGGATTTCCTTTGCCCATCCTATAATTGCTCTATTGCATCGATATACCATAATCGGCGTTCCTAGCGATTAAATTAAATAAAAAATACAGTCCACTTAAATTCATACCGCATAAAAAAGCCTTCGGGCGCATAACGCTAACCGCCAGTGGTCAAGTAATCATATTGATAATATTTTGGCCACACCATTTTTTTGGTCCATTCGTTCCGGACATATTGAAATTTCATTAGTGTCCTATAATTTCTCGGTATAAATACGAGATTCACTTTTTCTAAATTGAATTCCACCTCACCACGTTACGTAACGAGTAACGTCGCGAAGTCTATGCCTACCCGCTTTTATAAAAGTTTCGGCACTATATTGTTTCTAATTGACCCGCTCCGCTCTTATAAGTGTTTGCCTTTGAGAAATATTATAATTACTTTCCCGCCCCTTAGGTACACACATTTATAAGTATATTATTTATATTCACGTACTCATTTGTAACATAATATATTTTGTTTACGTACTGCCTATGCCATATCATATAATTTTAATGTTGGTATAGTCAGTTATCATACCCGCTTTATTTTCCCGCTTAACGTATAACTTTCTAAGTAAATATTTACGCTACGTAATATTTTCTTGCATTAAAATAATTTACGATGCCGCGTGACAATATGGCAGCCGCTTCAAGTAGCCCGAAGAGCCCGCGTTTGACAATTCTACAGGCTAAGCGAAATGCGTTGTATGAACGAATTAACGCTATTTATAATCAAGCTAAAGACTTGGATAAAGGTGCTCATGTTTCGGTAGAAGCTCGAGAGTCGTTTCTTGGTTCATGTGTAACCATCGAGGACATACGTGCCAGTTTCCACCAAATCCTCGATAGCTACAACGAGGCACTCCTCGAGTTCGACTCGGAAGCGACTCCCTCGTATCAAGGTTATGCCTCCTTCGAAGATCTATATTGTTATATCAAGCAGGTCATGTCGAAGTTCATTCACCCGCCCGCGTCTAATCGGTCCTCTTCGCCCGCTAAAGCTAAACCTAAGCTTCCAAATATTGAACTGGTGTCTTTTGATGGTGATATCAAAAATTGGCCGCTATTTTACGCTAGTTTTCATGCCACAGTGCACCAAAACTCGTCGTTAACAAACTCTGATAAATTATATTATTTATTAGGTAAATTGTCAGCAACCGCCCAGTGCTCATTTGCTGGTATTATTCCGAGCGCTGAAAATTATGAAGCGATATACCAGACTCTTCTCGATAAATATCAAGATGTTAGAAAGTTAGGACTCACCTATTTAAATGAGGCACTCGGTCTTAAGTTGAATGGTCCTCCGTCTACGACTAACTATCAGATGTTTATAGATAGATTTGTTGTCGCTATCAGTTCACTTAAAGCGTTAAAAATTGATGACCTGTTGGATTTTGTACTGCTGCACATAGCAACGCAAAAGTTCGACACGGAAACTAAACGTGCGTTTGAAATGTATTGTCGTGATACGAAGTTGCCCACTCTTGACCGATTTATCGAATTTATCAAGAAACAATGTAGTATATTTGAGAGCACGCAAACCGCCACTGTTCAGAATAATAGTACGAAGTTTGGTTCTAATAAGCCTTCTGCTAGAACTAATCGTCCGCCAAATCCACAGTCTTACGTCACTTGGTCGACTTCCGAAAAGTGCCCTCTGTGTAATTTTGCGCCTCATAATCACTACTATAAATGTACCGCATTTGAAAAACTTACACCTACTGAAAGGTTTAAATTTATAAAGAAAAATAACGCTTGTGTGAATTGCACGAGTAAATCTCACAAGACGGCTCAGTGTGCATCTAAGGTCAAATGTCGTATATGTTCTGGTAACCACCATCTGAAACTCCATTTTAGTAATAATAAGCCGCCTTCTGAACCCGCTACCCTTCCTCCGGCAACCTCGCATACAACCGCTGCGCCTAAAGCGCCCCTCGCTACCGCGGTCGAGTCTCAGTTAGTGCAATGCAGCGACCTCTCGCTATGTACTACATCTATTGCCGCGTCGCTTCCCGTGCGCGTTGAGACACCGACTGATAAGCCGCAACGAGTAGCTGTCTCTGCAACGGTACTGCTAGCCACAGCTCAGGCGATAGTATTCGATGCTGATAATAGACCGCATATTATTCGCTGTTTACTCGATAGCGCATCGCAAAGTAATTTCGTGACACATGAATGTTGTGAACGCCTCGGATTGTTGCATAGGTTGACGCCTTCTCACACGGTTGTTAGAGGAATCGGGGGTTCAGAGAAACATGTAAGGGGTTCAATTACCCTTAATATAAGCTCGCGATTTAATTCAAATATTAATTTTGATCTCGATTCGCTTGTTATTGACCGCATAAGCGATAACCTGCCGTCGGCCGCAGTTGATAAGGCTGCGTTTATTCATCTCGAATCACTCCCGCTCGCCGACCAGGATTTCGCAACCCCTGGACCAGTCGACTGCTTGGTCGGAGCTTCGACTTTTTCGCATCTGCTGCAGCCCGGAGTGGTACATAGCAGTTATAGTAATATACCGCCCGCCATTCAAACCGTGTTAGGATTTGTGATTATGGGTTCCGCGCCTACGTCACAGATCGTTCACAATAATTTATCAACTGTATGTTGTTCCGTTGTTCACGACTCGATGGACACACTCTTCAAGCGATTTTGGGAAATTGAAGAGGTAACCGCGCCGCCCGCTCAGAGTCCCGATGATTTTGAGTGTGAACAATTTTTTCGTGCTACTACCGTTCGTGACGACACTGGTAGGTATGTAGTAGCATTGCCGTTTCGTGATGACGTATGTTTGTTGGGTGATTCGTATTCTGCTGCGCTTAGTCGCCTTAAATGTTTAGAACGAAAGCTAGACGCTTCGCTCAAGACCCGCGCCGCGTATAATGACGTAATACGCGACTATTTAGATAAGGGCTACTTAAGTCCTATTGATATGAATACTGATGACGTCACTCAACCTTCATATACGATTCCACATCACGGTGTGTTTCGTGAAGACAAAAAGTCGACCAAGCTTCGCTGTGTTTTGGACGCCAGTTGCAAGTCTTCCTCAGGTCACTCACTTAACGATCTTCTTTACGCAGGTGCTAACTTACAAGGAGACTTGTTTAGTATCCTTACTCAATTCCGCTTATTTGAGATAACGCTTTCCGCTGATTGTCGTCAGATGTTTCTCCAAATTGGAGTCCGCGAACCTGATCGTAGGTATCAGAGAATTTTGTATCGGTTCAGTACGGAGGATCCAGTTACTGTATACGAATTTAACCGCGTTTGTTTCGGTTAGTCCGATGTAGTCCATTCCACGCATTACGCGTGGTTCACCAGCTGATCGCTGATGAAGGTGATAAGTTTCCCGCTGCGGCCGCTGCTGCTTCTTCATGTCTATACATGGACGATATCGCCACTTCTGTCATGACGCTGACGCGCCTGAACAACGGGCTCAGACGCACGTCACAACCAGTCCAGGTATCCCACCGCTTTACACTCTCGCGCAACGATTTTCGTCGTACTCTAAACTATTACGCTCGATCGTATATGTTTACCGCTTCATTAAAATATTACCCCGTGGTAATTCTATAACCGCCGCAGAACTAGAGTTTGCAGAAAATAAATTAATACTCGCGGTGCAAGATGTTCATTTCCCGCATGATAAATCAAACTTAATTAAAAATGAACTTTGTTCACCCGCTTTAAATAAGCTAAGACCATTCCTAGATAATAACGGTTTAATCCGTGTTGGAGGTCGCTTGTCAAATTCCGCAGAGGATTACGCTTTTAAGCATCCTTGCATTCTTCCGCGTCGCGATCAAGTCATAGATTTGATAGTTGATCACTATCACCGCAAGCACTTGCATGCTGGACCAGAACACCTGATGTCTTTATTGAGAAGCAGATTCTGGATCCTAGCTGCAAGACGCATTATACGCTATCGCATTCATAAATGCAACGTGTGTTTTAAATCGAAACCACGTCCGTTATCTCCGCTTATGTCGGATGCGCTTAGACAGCGCGTTAACCAAGTCGACAAAGCTTTCACGCATGTCGGGTGTGACTACGCAGGGCCTCTTCAGTACACCCCCACTCGTGGTCGGGGGATAAGGAGCCGTAAAGCTTGGTTATGCATCTTCACATGTCTTACGACACGCGCAACGCACATCGAGATTGCGACAGATTTGAGCACAGTTAGTTTTCTGAATGCGTTCAAGCGATTTCTTTCCAGACGAGGACCCATTAAGTGCATGTATTCGGATAACGGAACTTGTTTCGTAGGGGCACGCTCATATCTCCGCGACTTTTATAAATTCTTAGACGAATTACGCCCGCACACGCTTTTCAGCACACGACGCTGAAAATCGTATAGAGTGGAAATTTATTCCGCCCGCTTCTCCTCACTGGGGAGGTTGTTGGGAGAGTATGGTGAAAATAATTAAAACCCATTTGTTCAAAGTCATCGGACAACAAATTGTATCGTATGAGGAGCTTCTCACAATTCTCACTGAGATAGAGGCTCTCGTCAACTCCCGCCCGCTAGTCAAAAATAGTAGTGACCCCGCCGAGCCTTCAGCTCTTACTCCTGCGCACTTTTTACATACCGCGCCACTGTCATCGCTTCCTGCGCCTAGAGTTACACGAATAGATTTGTTGGACAGACATAACTTAATAGAAGGCATGGTGCAGTCATTTTGGAAGCGTTGGCGTGCTGAATATCTGCATCAGTTGCAGGTGCGAGCGAAGTGGAACGTTCCTTCTGTTCCAATACAGGAGGGAACGTTAGTTATCATTAAAACTGACATTGTTCCACCCTTTGCTTGGCCTTTAGGCATCGTGGAAAAGGTTTATCCGTCTAAGGACGGCGCTACGCGAGTTGTCACTGTAAAGACTTCGAAGGGGAGCTACCTTCGACCAGTAGTTAAATTATGCCCCATACCTACTCAATAGTTTGCTACTTCGTGCAACGCTTTTATAACATTTATTTATGTTACACACTTTATTAAACCGCTAAATTTTTATTTATCTTAACCGCTTACGACATATAACCGCTTACAATATTACATTTATCCCGCATATAATATTATATTTAATCCGCACTTTTCTCTACATAATTCTTAGCTTCTTAAAGGCAGCCCTTTAAGGCCGGGGGTGATGTTACCGCCATAATGCGTATTCAACAGATTTGAAGGCATTTTTCTAGTTCATTTAGTTGTCCTTTTCTTTCACATGGTATTAGACGCTAATTGAGCGATTTCCTATCTCCTTCACCCCCACATAACTCCTTAGTCCTTCCACAATGCACCTACGCAACGTGTCATCGGTGCCCTTCAAACAGTCGCAAATTTGATGTACTGCTGTACGCCCCGATGTGAAATACTTTCCACCGGTGATATCCGCGAGTGCGTGAAAATATATTATAAAAACTATTAAAAACACTAGTGTCGTGAACTTTTAGACAACTATTGAATTGTGCATTTTTGGAGCGATTGGGTGATCGATCCGCGCAGCCAAGGGCCGAAGACTGAAGAGAAGAGGAAGAGGAGTTACCGGATTTTTGAAGGTGCGTGGATTTCCTTTGCCCATCCTATAATTGCTCTATTGCATCGATATACCATAATCGGCGTTCCTAGCGATTAAATTAAATAAAAAATACAGTCCACTTAAATTCATACCGCATAAAAAAGCCTTCGGGCGCATAACGCTAACCGCCAGTGGTCAAGTAATCATATTGATAATATTTTGGCCACACCAGAAAGAAAGAAAGAAAGAACGAAGATTTTTATTAAAATTGTCACAGAAACACAATGCAGATACAATAACGTAATAGACAAAATATACAAGGATTGCTTTGGTTTCCATACGTTCGTCCGACTGTCCGTCGAGACACATTTTCTCTGGAGTTCGCGGCGGAGTTCGTGCGTGGAGGTAGCGAGTTCAAATTAAAACCATATAATTAAGTGTACAGTTTCTGGAAGCTGTGAAAAAAACTATCTTCTATACAAAAAATAAGATATGGCTGTTTATGTCACAAAAAATTATATTTCGGCTCAAGCGAATCAACATTTATAGAACTATTTCCGTTGAACTAGATCATTGAAATTTGGCAAGTAATATTGCCTTGCTCTACAAGTAGAGGGAAAAATATGAAAACTATACATTAGAAATTAAATCACACGAAAAATAGTCTCTGAAGTTCGGGAAAATCTCGAAAGAAAAATCAAGTACCTACGGAACCCTCCTTGGGGGAGTCCGACTAACATGTCCGGTTTTTTTGTCATTTGATTTTAATTATGAAGCTATATTTGACCAGAAAGAGTAGAAATTAAAAAGTGCGATTTTGTTAATACTCTTATTTTCCATACCCAAACTCTTATCACTAAAAGACATAGTCTCAGCAAGGAAATTTAATCTTGGTCTCAGTTACAATAATTGTGCTTATATTAGAATAGCAGATGGCCTGAAAAGCTCTTACAATATTTAGTTACACTTCACTTCCGTTTTCTAGACTTTATGGTCAACCTATACATATCTGCAAATTATTTACTTCCAAGATAACGTGAAAGTACGAACTAATTTAGATAATACATACACACAAACGCGCCAAAACTTAAACGACCTTTTCCGTTTAAGTCGGATAGAAATAAACTACGATATAACATCCACACGACACAAACACTTGATCTGGTCCCAAATTAGGATACCCTGTGCTATGATAGCCAGGCAAGTGTCACGTTAATTTTATAACGGGTAAAATTAAACATGAGCAAGATATATTTACAAGTATATTTACAAATTTACAAGCGTGGAGAGGGTTACTAAGCCTAGGTCGCCGTTCACTCGCGCACTGTCTGTTCGGTCTTACAAACTACACTTTAGTCAGAGTACAATACCCCACTTCCCTCGCAGTCACTAGCGCTACGTCCAGGCGAAGTCCAGCGTCCGAAAGAAGGTAGCCGAGTCCAACCAAAGGGGAACAGGGTCAGGGTAGACTCCCAGTGTTGGCCTGCTTCAATCAGCAGCGGTAGCTCAAACCCGCACAGAGTTCCTGGAATGTGCCCATAGGTACACATTAGTGGGAGATCAGGATAAGCCTGGACTGTCCCACATAGCTAGCAAGCGAAAGCAGAGAGGGGGTAGGGTATACTTTACAAGCGCCCAAGCCTACTTGCTAGCGATGTGGCAGCAGTACATAATTTAGACCAGAACGGTTACAACAATCTAAACTAAAAGCATAACTACATATAGACACTAATCAGTCACCGATAGATTATCGCTGGAATTATGCGTAGGAAAACTTACTACTAACTAACACGTCATTATGTACATTGAACTTTGGACCATAGCCAAAACGCATCTACCGCGCAACGATCACTAAAGCTAAATAGGTACGTAAAATATGCACAACTCACCCAAGCTTGGGATTTCCTATTAGCATAGGAATCGGATACTCAATTGGTATCTCTGCCAACACCTCACGACCAAGGGCGTCGTAGGATTCGTTGTAACTAGTTAGCTAACACAGCAACAAATATAAGGTTGTCACAAGAGGAAGGCTCCGAGCGACTGAGGCACGACGGCAGGCCGGCCTTTGCCCCACCATGCGAAAACTAGTCACAGTACTACTAATGTTTGCGCCTGGCTTTCATCTATATCAAAATCGTGACGTTAGATCAGTTTGTCTGTTGAAATTATTATTTATTGTGTAAAGACTAATATAGGTTTAAGTGTTTATAAGGTTAGAATGTACTTTTGTTTATTATTGTTATAAAATTAAGTGTGTTTACATGTTGTACTACGTGTAAATAAATAGTTGATTTATCTATTTTATTAGATTTTAAGCTAGTACATAAGATTGTAATTAGGGAATCTCATTCTGTTCTGTTTTTGAAACAAAATGTGTGTCACAGTTCACATTTCGTTACACAAGGACATTACAAACATCGAAAAACACCCAGACTGAGGCCGTCTGTACAAATGTAAGGCGGCCCCGAGTAGGAATTGAACCCACGACCTCTCTCTTGGCAGCTAAGCGTCTTAACGGCTAGTTTAGCGAGGCATTCACTAAGTAACTTCTTAGTTTCCCACCAAGTATGGACAAACGTACCTCACGGCAATTTGCGAGAACTCTCTAAGTACACAGGAAAGCAGCGAACTTAGAATCTTAGAGCTTGCTCTGAAACTTAGTCCAAAGCTTAGATTTTAGGAGCGGCTTAAAAACAGAAGTTTAACTCATATTCACTAAGATTAGGTTAGTTCAAGTTGTGATATTGATTGATATGAATATAGATTTGCAAATAATAATGTAAACATACTTGTAATTTTGTAGAAACAAGTGTAAGCAATGCGTTGCTTACAATTGTTTCTACAAAATTACGTAAATTAATTACGCCTATAAACGTCCTACTATAAGGGCCTTTCTCCACTGCTCCGGTCCGGTAAACGTTAACTACCGGTCCAATTTAGAAACACACAAGAATACTAGTAAGCTTCCCCACTACCCCGGCATCCGGTTTTTAACGGTTCGATAATTTGCTAGATCGGAACGGTATTTTACCGGGCCGAAGTGATCGAGGTACAAAAACAATACACATTTTTGCACCGCGCATACAACTCAAAAATGTTCCCATACCTACTATTTAATTAGGTTAATAAAATGTGCGGAAAACGTCCCCTGCCTCGAATAGAAAAACCGAGGAATTTAAATAAAGCACTGCGTCACGTCCATTGCCGATAATAGTCGGATGAAGTGGAGAAGCATAATCCGGCATCCGATATTTTTCTCATGTCTGATTCCGACGCCGGACCGGAGCAGTATCAGAATCAGAATTTTTTTTCAACGTAAAGAATTTACATTCTGCTTGTTGAATGTCAATGTACATACAGTTATGTATAATGTTAACCGCTGCCTTGGGGCCGTCTGTAAAAGAGAAAAAGGCAGCGAAAAAAAAAACACTCTGACCATCTTTTCTCAAATCAACTTAAAGCTAATACAAATAAAACTTACAAAACAATATCTTGGATGTGTTGAACACTAGACACATTTATCCTCTGATTAAATTTAATATTAAACTACTATTTAAAGCCATACGTCCTTGTCTTCTAAATAATCGTTGATTTTATAATAAGCTTTTTTGCAAAGAGTGTGCTTAACACAATTCTTAAATCGCGTTGGAGGTAACTCTAATATATCTTGGGGTATCTTGGTGTAGAACCTTATACAGTGCCCCATAAAGGAAGTATTAACTTTTGCAAGTCTAAATCGTGGAAATGACAATTTATGTTTATTCCTAGTATTAACGTTATGATGGCTACCAAGTGTTTCGAAGTCTTTAGTATTTTTCCTAACGTACATAATATTTTCATAAATGTATTGGCTTGCAACAGTGTTAGGATGTTGATTTCTTTGAAAAAGTTTCTTAGTGTGTCCCTACTACCTAGCTTGTAAATAAATCGGATCGCTCTCTTCTGCAATATGAAGATAGTCTCAATGTCTGCTGCCCGGCCCCATAGTAGTATACCATAGGACATAATACTATGAAAGTAACTAAAATAAACAAGCCTAGCAGTTGCAACGTCAGTAAGTTCTCGAATTCTTTTCACGGCATATGCTGCGGAGCTAAGTCTTTGTGCTAATTTTACAATATGTGGGCCCCATTGTAGTTTGGCATCGATTGTGATGCCCAGAAATACAGTATCTTCAACAAATTCTAGTTTTTCATTTCCAATCACAATGTTATTTTCAACTAATTTTACATTAGGTAGGGTAAACTTCATACATTTTGTCTTTTTTGAATTTAACAACAGATTATTTGCTGTAAACCAATCTAGAACGTGCGAGAGAGCATTATTTGCTTCGTCAAGATTATTTTCCTGTCGCCTTATTTTAAAAATAAGTGACGTGTCATCAGCAAATAGCACTATCACACACATTTTTTGTACCATAAACGGTAAATCATTTACATAGACCAGGAAAAGGAACGGCCCTAAGATAGATCCTGGGGGACTCCCATTTTTACAAGTGAACCTGACGATTTAATACGGTTTATGTCTGCTTTTTGAACCCTTCCTTCTAAATATGATTTTAGAAGATCTAAACTTAGTGCCGAAAGGGCCTAAGAGCCATCGCATACAGGGCGACTTTTCGCCGCGTCAAGTGTCCGCGTCAGACGCCTGAAGCAAATGTGCTTCAGGCGTCTTGCCGTCACGACTCCGCGACACTGACGCCAAATGTGTGGAGATTCGAACAAAATATATGGATATTGACGGCCGTAACCTGTCGTCGCGTCTAGTCGCCGAGCTGTCACTGTCGCGTGTCGCCTAGTATGCGCATAGGCTAAGGCACAAACCTTCTCCTAGCGCCTGCCCAGTGCGGATTGGCGATATCAAGCGCTGAGGTGTGTGAATAGATCAGACACTCAGGTTTCTCACGATTTTATCCGCATACCTCTGATCTTGAAATTGTCAATCCCCAGCGGGTATGCGTAGTTGTTTTTTTTTTTCAAATTATTTATATTTAAGTCATAAACGTTTGTTGCAACTAACATTCACACCGTCAACATTAATTATACCTTAATCTAAAGCATTTCACCAGTAGATAGATAACACTTTATTGCTCAACCAGGATACAGAGTTTTTATAATTTTCTTATATCTAAGTAACGGTATACATTGGCGATCTTATCGCTTAGAGTGATCTCTTCCAGACAACCTTTGGATGGTGGGAATTGCAGGAAGAACATAGTCGGTGGATATGGATTTTTGGAATGTACATAAATAAGAAAATCGAAAATATATTGACAAGTAGCAAGATATTTAAAGAACATAAGTACTTATAAATACTTAATACACGATGTACAATTACATATATTTAGATAGTAATACATAAACGTATAAAATAATAGCATACTTATATACAGTATTTCGAACTATTTTGAAATTTGTGACAAGAGAAACAATACTATTAGTGCAACTATCGCTAGGTACGCTAACATAAGCCATACATAGTATGCGGGCTTAGAAAAGACGCATCAAGCCGTTTCAGAGGAGTATGCATGCGCACTAACTGAAGGATAGAATTCGTAACGAATACATCTGAAAGAGAACCAAAGTTACCGATATAGCTCAGAGAATTAGCAAGCTGAAGTGGCAGTGGGCCATATCTCGCGAAGAACCGACAACCGCTGGGGTAAACGTGTTCTTGAGTGGAGACCGCGACTCGGCAAACGTAGTGTAGGACGCCTTTCAACCAGGTGGAATGACGATCTGCGAAAAACTGCAGGCAGATGCTGGATGCGGCTAGCTGAAGACAGGGCGCTATGGCGCTCATTAGGGGAGGGCTATGTCCAGCAATGGACTAAGATAGCCTGATGATTATGATGATGATGATGATGATGCGCGCAAACACTGTGACACGAGAATATTATATATTTGAAATTTAATTTTTGACATTTATGAATTTGATTTTATCTTTCTTTTTCCAAATTTCAATTAATAATGTCATGACATGTGATTGTGTATTGAATATTATTTTATTGTTTATTTACTTTAGTTTATTATTATTTACTTGTATTGAATATTATTAATAAATGATTTCTATGTGTATGTCTACGGACCAATGAGATGCGAGTAAATTGTTCTCTAGGATTTCTACTCGTGGAACGGAGTTTAAGTAAACCTGCAAGTAAATTACATTCCTCCGACTTAGATAAGTGACCGGATTTCTGTGCAGTTCATTCTCTAGTCGCAACTTGGGAAAGAAACTTAAATGTCTTTTGTTCTGCTATTAATATGAGCCTTAAACTGCGGCGGTAAATAAGACCAGGCAGTTACTTACACCTGTAAAGGACACACGTGGACTTAGATGGGTGTACAGGGTGGCTACATTCACGGTATTTTAAGGGGTCATTCTAACCATAATATTATTATGCAAGCTAGTTTTAGCAGCATTTGTTCCGAGCGGTTCCGTGCTTCGCAGACACGTTAAGCAGCTGGTGCCGGCTGCCCTCGATAGATGGCAGTCGTTAAGCCAAGTCAGAGGCCTTAGGGCGGCTTGAAAACTTCTGACAGTAAGACCAGCCACTAGGTCTTACAAGACTCCATCAATCCGGGCTTGGCCCCCGTGGTGGAGTATGGCCTATACCTTCTTCAGGGAAGAGACCTGTGCCCCTCGGTGGAGACATAATGGGTTGATAGGTTTGAGAATAGGTTGATAACTATTTTTCAAAGCCCTGAGTGAAATAAAAATAATGACGAATTCGTCTTTATTTTTTATATAGTATTCTAAACGTTCGTTTGCTCAGTCTAAATGCACCCAGGCCAGGCGACAATTGTGTACAGTGGGGCAAGAAATTGTCACCAACAAATTGTTCCCGTGTCTTATCTGGGCCACCACGGTGCCTTCAAACCAGCCTTGTGGACACCTCCGTACCTAGCTTTTGTGAGGGACCGGAGGTCACAACAATGGCTGGCGAGGCATGAATAGAATGGGCACTTATAGAAGCTTGGGCCGTAGAGGGGAAGTTAAGTGCATCTTTTACTGATCGGAAAACCTGAACTACACTTAGGAAAGGATTACACTGTCGGGAATTTTCAAATTCAACGGTCGCTTCATATATTTTATCGGCCTATACGGAAATTCTATCGTCTTAGGTATAAAAATGGATAGCTGTTCGTTAGTCTTACTAAAACTCGAGAACGGCTGGACCGATTTGGCTAATTTTTGGTTTTCTATATATATGTGGAACTTCAGTTTTTTTTTTTTATTACGATTAGTGTCAAATTTTTCTAAATTTAAATTACAAAATTGGCCGGTACGGCTTGTATTAGATCATCATCTTCAACCCATCATGTCCCCACCGAGGTGCACGGGTCTCGTCCCTGAGGAAGGTATAGGCTATACTCCACCACGGGGGCCAAGTTCGGATTGGTGGAGGCTTGTAAGACTAGTGGCTGCTCTTACTGTCGGAAGTTTTCAAGCCGCCCTAAGGCCTCTGACTTGGCTTAACGACTGCCATCTACGGCAGCCGGTACCAACTGCTTAACGTGCCTTGCGGAGCACGGAACCGCTCGGAAAAATGCCACTAGCGTTAGTCATAGACGGTGACCCATCCATGGACTGAACGCGCCGTATGTTGCTTAACATTAGTGATCGTTTAAGATCACTCAGGCAGCCCAGGCTACGAGCGATTCTCGGCTTGTATTAGATAGTTGTATGAATTTAAGAAAATGTGATGAAAACTACTTAACTGTAGTGCTGTTGCCTCAAATGTCTCAGAAACGAGTGTGAGTCTCAATCGAGAAATATAAAGATAGTAAATTGACATTCAGTAAACAAAATGTAAATTCTTCACGTTGAACTACAATTTTTAATTCGAGGTTGTTAGTCCTTCCGCGTGTACTCAGTCACTAAGTAGACGTTTGGTGCAGTTATTTACGTTTAGAGCCGGCCGCGGCCATTTCACTTAGAATACGTTACTTTGCCTCGCTACAGGGCAACTGAGGTTTCGGGAAAATACTTCACAACAAATAAAACGGAGAAAAAGCTGAAAAATTGCGTTTAAAAAGCGAGTGGTGCTGTTGAGAGGTTATATGGCCGTTGGTATAGCTCGTAGCCTGGGCTGCCTGAGTGATCTTCAACGATCACTAAGGTTAAAAGCAACATACGGTGCGTTCAGTCCATGGATGGGTCACTGTCTATGACTAACGCTAGTGGCATTTTTCCGAGCAGTTCCTTGCTTCGCAAGGCACGTTAAGCAGTTGGTGTGGGCTGCCGTTGATAGATGGCAGTCGTTAAGCCAAGTCAGAGGCCGTGCCCTCTCATGGCTCATGCCAAATATGGGAGGGCCGAGCGGGCGATGCCGGCGGCTATACGCCGGCATACTGAAGAGTATGGCCCTGTACGGGGCGCCCATCTGGGCGGACTGCCTCCAAAGGAGAGAGAATGCCACCGCCCTTCGGACGCCTCAAAGGGCCATCGCCCAGAGGGTGGCGCGAACCTACCGTACGGTTGGGTTCGCAGCCGCGTGCGCTCTGGCGGGCACCCCGCCTTGGGAGCTAGAGGCGTGGGTGCTCGCCAGAGTGTACGAATGGACGGCGGGGCGAAAGGCGCTCGGGGAGCACCCCACCCCTGAGGAACGGGCGGCCGTTCGGCGGGAGGCGAGGGAGGCAATAGTCCATCACTGGACGGCGGACCTCGCCTCCGCAACCTTCGGCCGCCGAACCCTGGACGCGCTCGGGCCGGTCCTGCAAGACTGGCTCGAGCGCACGCACGGTCTCCTCTCTTTCAGACTTGTGCAGGTGCTGTCCGGGCACGGATGCTTCGGATCGTACCTGCACCGGATCGGGAGAGAGGAGAACCCGGGGTGCCACGGCTGCGGCGCGGCGGACGACACGGCGCAGCACACCCTTGAGGTGTGCCCGTCGCTGTCCGAGCGGCGCCGCAGTCTTGTTGCCGTGGTTGGGCCGGACCTCTCGCTTCCCAGCGTGGTAAACGCTATGCTGGGGAGCGAGGAGGCATAGACGGCGGTCGCCTCCTTCTGTGAGGACGTGATGTCACAGAAGGAGGAGGCGGAGCGCGCGCGGGAGAACAATCCTCTCGCGCCACCGCTCCGCCAACGAAGGAGGGGTAGGAGAGGGCGGATACACAATCGCCCCCTCTCGTCCCATGGTGATGAGCAGCGGGCGACAGGCGCGGGGGCGCCCTCGCCCGCATTGCACTGCTCGTCACCGCGCCGTACGGGGACGACCGAGCACTCCCGGTCGTTCCCGGGCCCCTCCCCGTGAGGAGAGGGGCGTGAGGGGCCCACCGTGTTAAGGCGGGCAATTGCTGGCGGGGGACTGGAAGAAATGCCAGATTCCCAGACCCCCGCCACCAAGGCGAAGAGGGAGTGCCGCTGGGTTGTTTAGTGAATACCGGGAAACACTTTCCCGGGAGTCTCACATACTCCTTCCGTCCCCCGGCGGAAGGAGATGCGTAACGCATTTTTCCCAGCGTAAAAAAAAAAAGTCAGAGGCCTTAGGGCGGCTTGAAAACTTCTGACAGTAAGACCAGTCACTAGTCTTACAAGCCTCCACCAATCCGGACTTGGCCCCCGTGGTGGAGTATGGCTTATACCTTCCGCAGGGAAGAGACTCAGGAAGAGAGAGAGAAGATAATTAATATAACCTAAATATCCGGGTTATTGTTACGGTCAAGCCCGAAGGATTGTTAGATTGAATGCAGAAGATATATTTGTCAAAATTAACAATGCACCAATGTGTCAGACGGTCTATAATGCACTAAAGACAATTATGTAGGTACAGTTTAACAGGATAATTATATTAAGTTAAAGTAAATAGGTTGCGTGTAAGCGCTATCAGCAGAAAACTTTAAGAATGTGTGAGTAGCTTACACATACTGCCACCCCAAAACAAGGGATTAAAGACAAACATTGTTGCAACCTAAATACAGACTTTATCCTCAATATGTAATTTTAACATTGATGTTAGTAGCGGTGCGATTACAATGTGTTGGTGCAATTAGTGATTAGCTAAAAGGAGGTAAACCTTCGTTGGCTTACACACTGAATATAATTTTGAATTGGATAAAACCAAGAACAAAATAAAACGAAATAATCACAAAAATTCGAGGATTCCTCTGCTACACCTTGTAATCTGGTACGTGTATTGTTTTTATATAGACTTTTTCAAGTGTATATCCCTAAAAGCCTGCAATATTGCTTGCCGAATCAAAAACAAACAATTCCTTTACGAGCTCCTTACGAACGGGCGTACACCCTTTATAATACAAACATAAACATAAAATAAATAAGGAAGCGCACGCCAGCGCCGTTATATTACATAGCAATTTACATAATGCGTTATGACGTCATCCCTCGGGCGTCCGCTCCCGAATATTGGCGCTCGGGCTAGCTCGGCCGCTAGAGCGGGACAGAAGGTGTGCTCGAGAGAGAGAGCGTCGTACTTTAATTTTTAGTTTTCCCTGGACAAAAAATATTTCAAATCAAGTGCTCAATGGATTAATAACTAAATAATATATTTAAATAAAAAAAAATATAATTTCAAATTTTTTTATTGCTTTTATATTCTTTACTTTTAACGTAAAATTATATGAAAGCACTTCAAATAACCAATCAACTCGTACTTAAGTTGTATGTATTTTCTTTTTTTTTTTGCATTTTTCTGAATCATTAAAAAGTCTATAATCGTTTGAAAGTACTGTTCATTATAACAATATTATTTCATACGCTTATTGTACAGTAGATAGCACATCATCCTATACACCCATGAACTCTACTCCGTTGCATTACGGGCGACTTTGCAACTAAAGTATGATGGTTGACGTGTTGTCAACTGTACATAAATAAATACAATATAATGAACATTATAATGAAGCAATGTATGTGCCTGTGTGTAAATGTTATGTTATGTTATGTTATTTGGCAAACTAAGTGCTAGAGATTTTCCTACCAGTCCAAGTTTTTTTTATTTCTTTTAAATCTTTAGATTCAACCCATTGTAATTAACCCTAAGCTGCATGAAAATAAAATCACACGTTTGTTTTCTTGACACAAACACAAAAGGAAAAATAAAAAATAAAATAAAATAAATAAACTCACGCCCGTTATCCCCGAGGGGGTAGGCAGAGGAACCAATCACTAGAACTGGGCCCACGTTTTGCCGAGTTTATTAGGTCCCAACGTGACAAGTGGCAATCCTGTCGCCGTTATCCGGGCACAATTTATCAGCGAATGGTGTTGCTGTAAAAACAAACAAATGTACGTAACTAAAAGTCATTGGTACATGCGTGGTTTGAGCCCAGACCCTAATGATCGAGAAGCAAGGGTCAACCCCACTACGCCACCACCGCCGCATTTACAAAAGGAAAAACTAACATGATAATAGTTCAAAGGTTGAACAAAGCTTTGAACAAGTCCGTGCATGCAAATGTCAATGTTGATAAATGTCGATGGAACCAAAGAGATCTGTTAAGATCGGGATTCAGGCATGACTTATGTCGTGTAAAAAAAATTGGGTGGTCCTTCTATAAGATTGATATATTAAAAAAAAATGTAGAAAAATTTTAGATGATTTTTTCGTCTCTAAAAGAAGAGCTGTGAGATGTGTGACACTTTTCTTCACAAGTCTTCTCCCTTCATTTTTGTATCACAATATTATTTAAGTTTTTATTTATGCATCAGCATCATCATCATCATCGGCTGCTTAGCGCCCACTGCAGGACATAGGCCTCCCTTGTGGTTGGTTCCCCACTCTCTCTTGATATTTTCAAAACTTGTACTTTGGGTATAAAGTATCTCACGTAATTAATGGACGCCCCCTAAGGCCTCCTGCCTGTTTTGTGCAAACAAACAAACATTGTGCCTTCTTTATCTCTCTTCCAGAGATAATACCTTCCTCAAATGGTCCTTCTCCGCTTAGCCACACGTCCGAAGCCCCTTTTAGTGAAATTGGCTCCCGGGCCAGTCATATCGGAGTGAAGTGAAAATGGCGCGGGCACCCGTCGGCCCGTCGCGTTGGGCCCGTGCACCGCTCACGGCCCGTCGGCTTTTACATTGTTAGCCCAGGGGTGAAAGTAATGTATTTAGTCCCGACACGGGGTTTTGAGAGACTAAAAATACATCTTTAAATCAAGGTTAACTAAATGAAATCGCTCGTAGGCTGGGGTGCCTGAGTGATCTTAAACGATCACTAAGGTTAAGCAACATACGGCGCTTTCAGTCCATAGATGGGTCACCGTCTATGACTAACGCATTTTTCCGAGCGGTTCCGTGCTTCGCAAGGCACGTTAAGCAGTTGGTGCTGGCTGCCGTCGATAGATGGCAGTCGTTAAACCAAGTCTGAAGACTTTAGACAGAAAGACCAGCCACTAGTCTTACAAGCCTCCATCAATCCGGACTAGGCCCCCGTGGTGGAGTATGGCCTGTAGCTTCCTCAGAGCCCCGTGCCCCTCGGTGTTTGAAGTTGTTTCGAGTTTATAGAGGTAACAACTAAAAGCATAGTAGGTCCAACGCTGTTGCAAATGGTAAATTTGGCAACGGCCCGTATTGAGTGCGGTGCACGCTATTTTACTCCGACTGTCAGAGACTTAACTTTATATTTAATTAAGCGGGAAATCTTACGTCGACCAACCCGGAGTTAACTTTCAACTGGTCGAATTATAGAGGGGTAGATGCACAGATGAAAGAGAGGACGGCCGAGGACAACCTGGAAAAGATGTATAGCGCAAAAGATCAAGTCGATCGGCACTAAAGTCTGTTTTTTCATTCAATGCAAAAAAAATACTGTCACTTTGACATCTCAATACAATTCAAATGCTGTATATATATATATATATATTTATTTTTACAGGGCCTAAACGAAACTTTAGCCCTAACGGATGTTCGGAAAACATTTTTTACAAAAAATTGAACTTTACGCCATGATGGCTGAAAACGGAATCCCAAAAAAAAACCAATCCGAAAAAAAACCAAATAACCCCATTTTACGTCCAAGTTAAAATCGTCTATTAGCATAGACGATTTTAACCTCGTAGGTGTTTTTTTTAGACTTTGCTCTTATGAGTAACTAGCTTTCGCCAGCGACTCCGTCCGCGTGGAATTTAATTCAAAATTTTGCAACCCTGTTCACTCCCTTGAGGGTTAAATTTAGAAAAACTGCGAAACAAGTGTTCAATCAATTGTGTTGAAGAGTATTTATTTTAAGTTTCAAGAAAATTAGACAACATTCTTTATACCTCCCATACAAATTTTGGCAACCCTTTTCGCCCCCTTAGGGGTTGAATTTCAAAAAATCCGTTCTTATTCCTTGCCTACGTTATCTATAGACCCTCTGTGCAAAATTTCTGCTTCCTAGGTCCAACGGCTTGGGCTGGGCGTTGATGAGTGAATGAATCAGTCAGTCAGGACTTTGAATTTTATTTATATAGATAGATTAAATTTTAATGTCTTTGATGTGGCAAGGATTTTGGTCACATGAGTCTTCTTTTCACGGTGAAAAAAATCTACTGAGTAAACCTGTAGCTTTTATAACGATAACACCGCGTCACTTTTTTTTGTACTATATTTTTACTTTAAATGTAAGTGCAAAAAAAGTATCAATACATAAATAAAAATAAGCAAAATAATAAGCAAAGACGGTCCACTTTACGGGGTAGGTGTTGCAGGTCACGCTTGTTAACTAAAGGGCGCACATTATTTCCTTAGGAAGCTCGTTTCGCGGAATAGAGTATAGCTGAGTGGAAAAAAAAAACGTCGAACACGCGAAACTGACTACCTCTTCTGGTGCACAGGCGTGAGTTTATGTGGGATCTTTCATACTAAGGGCTACTTTCTCAATGGAGAATTTTGCTTAGTAACTAATTACTGTAGTGATGTCTCGACAAATTTCTTTAGAAAAGAGCGTGACAGCACGTTAATCAAGTATTTACTTAGTGTAAATTCGCGATTCAGAAACCGAACTTAAGTGCCTGCTCAAGGCTGTGAAGTAGTGATTAGATTCTGGCTCACTCCTCCCGTTGGTACAACGACTTAGCTGCGCAGTTTAGGATTTTGCACGTCGCAACTCAGGTTAATATCCGTCTTACCAGGAGCTTGTTTCGCGTTGAGAGTTTGACTCACTATCCTTACATATTCTCAGTTTAGGAAGACCGTTACGTTTATGAAAATTACATTACAATAAATAGTTATACTCGTACATAGGTCGAAATGTAATATTTATTAGAGAGGGAGAGTATAATCATACAAAAATTACATTATCGTCAACCCATTACGTCCCTCGGGGTACGGGTCTCTTCCCTGAATAAGGTATGACGGTATAAAGGAACGACTGCCGACGATAGATGGCAGTCGCTAAAGCCAAGTCAGAGGCCTAAGGGCGGATTGAAAACTTCTGACAGTAAGACCAGCCACTAGTCTTACAAGCCTCCACCAATGCGGACTTGCCCCCCGTGGTGGAGTATGGCTTATACCTCCTCGGGGAAGAGACACGTGCCCCTCGGTGAGCGGTGGGGACATAATGGGTTGATGATGATGATTAGGTAAACTTATTAGCTTAAAATCAAAAATATATAACATAACATAACATTTACATACAGGCACATACATTGCTTCTGGCCCCACACTAGGATACCCTGTGTCGTGGGAACCAGAAACAGCGACGTCACAAACATGTAAACATCCAAGACCTGGAGTTTTTTTTTCTCTCCAGCCGGGGATCGAACCCGGGACCTCTCGCATGGTAATCAGATGCGCTAACCACTACGCCACAGAGGTCGCCGAAATATAAAAAAGGTAAAGTTATTATCTTAAAATCCTGACGTTTTGGCAACTTGCATTCCACAAGCCTTAGTAAGAGAGAGAGAGATTACGGGCTGAATCATCACGAGCGGTCACCGCGGATTTCCAATTTCCAGCGCTGAGGTGTGTGTGAATTCAGATACTCAGGTTCCAATAACATCGCCCGGACTCGATGTTATCCCAAATAAAATCTGAACACGTCTTCTATACTTAACATATTATAGTGTAGATGGAGCGGAGCCTCCTAGCACAGGTAACATAAACAAAAATTTACACACAGTCACACACATTGCTTCTAGCCCTACACTAAGATATCCTTTGTCGTGGGAACTAGAAACAGCGACATCACAAACATGTAAACCTCCAACACTTGCGTTTTTTTGTCCCCAGCCGGGGTTCAAACCCAAGACCTCTTGTATATGCGCTAACCACTGCGTTACAGAGGTTGTGATAAATATTTACTTAAAAGGAGGCTTCTCCATTGTTCTGTGCGTGCATGTTTTGTTTGAACAAAGGCATTTCTATCTTTATATTTTACTGTATAAGTATCATTACATAAGTGAAAGTGAAAATATTTTATTTACCGTAAAATCAGTCATCATTATCATTCAGAGTCTCAAGAGCGTCAACCAGAATAAAAACTCTTTCAGGTTCCATTCAGCCACAGCAATTACGTTCAAAATAGTGTACTCTGTCGAATTATCAGCACTTAAAATAATATTTTCAATGACATAGATTTATTTTACCTTACTAAGAACTCATTTAAGAACCATATGTTCAATAGTATAAGGGAAATTCTTAATTAGGTACTGTTCTGCAGCTGTAAGCAGTAGAAATGTATCGTGTATTGATTTTTCATAAGTATCTTAATGTTAACCTATTATTGGGCCTTATATCGCAAATTTTTCATGTACTGTTTTGTTCTGTACCGTGTCTGTTGGTTTCCTAGTAAATAAAATAAATAAAAAAAAGTATTCGGTTCAAAACAACACCTTAAAATTTTACCCCCGCCGAGCTACATCAAACCCTCTGCCTTACAAACATGATCGGTGGAGCGCTATAAGCCGACATTTTTCACCCACAAAACTTGGCAATTTCGAAGCACGTTGCCTGGGCCGGGAAGCCCGGATCCTGGCGGTAAGACCTTGGTTTTGCCGGGAACTAGCGGGGACTAGCATTCGGCCTGAAATATTCACGTGACGTATACGCTACGTCGCAGGTAGCTAGACAAGGCAACTGGGCTACTCCGGGGTCGATAGTTCGTGCGATGAATGCTGGTGCATTTAATTTTACTTAACTTAACATAACATTTACATACAGGCACATACATTGCTTCTGGCCCCACACTAGGATACCCTGTGTCGTGGGAACCAGAAACAGCAACGTCACAAACAAGTAGGTAAACATCCAACACCTGGAGTTTTTTTTTCTCCCCAGTCGGGGATTGAACCCTGAAACTTGACGAAATAAAACAGAATTTTTTTTCAACGTTATGAATTATTACGTTGGTTCAATGTCAATGTACTTACAATGTTAGGCGCTGCCTTGGGGCCGAAGTTAGTGGAGAAAAAGGCAGCGAAAAAAAAACTCCACTCCACTTTTTAACTGACCATCTTTTCTCAAATCACCTTAAATCCAATACATAAGTTAGTAAGAAATTTACTTAATTAACTCAACTTTTTGACGAAGCTTTATGTGAATTTTGTTATGTTTGTAGTGTAATTTTTTTAATGTAAATAATAAAGATCTTTGTGCAAATTACGACACTAAAGAAGGATACATAAGTTAGCATTAAGTCCACCTTTTGTACACTATTTTTGTTTTGTGCAATAAAGAATTAATAATAATAAGAACAAGTTGGTACGGATATCTATCAACCTAAGAAGCTCATGACCCACGAGTGCAATCAACACTTGCTATGTCAAAACATTAATAATTGGCCATGGCCTCATTTAGCAGAACACATCGATGAGTAATCGCTTACAATGTTTCTGCTGAACGCACACAAAAATTCATAGAAAATTGTAATCGGCAGTAATCGATGACTTAGCGATTACTCATCGATGTGTTCTGCTGAATGCGGGCAATAAGTAAGCAGCCTATTATGCGACCCACGCGCACAAGCCATTTCTCAGAGAGAGAGAGAGAGTAAAACATAACCATTTACATACAGGCACATACATTGCTTCTGGTCACACACTAGGATACCCTGTGTCGCGAGAACCACAAACAGCGACATCACAAACATGACAACATCCAAGATCTAGGGCTTAAAGATTAGTTAGATTACAAAGATGTCTGGAATTAAAGCCAGTGCCTGAGATCTCGGCCTCAGATTTATTTGTGTGGGCTTAAATAGCTCAGACGCTCAGGTTTCGTCAAGATGTTTTCCTTCACGGTTAGCGAGTAAATAATTTACTTACTTGTATAAAAAACGCCCGTCATTTGATCCTACACGTTTCTGTATGACATCACTATTCTGCATTTCACACTCTGCGCCGTAAAACTAGGGTATTCTTATCACACGGACCTTTACTGGTGGCCTTCGCACTCATACCATTACTTCCAAGCTCGAATGACCAGAAGTTGTACCGAAAAGGCCAGTGTCGAGGAAATAGTGAGTCGTTATCTTTATGTCAAGATTTGATGCCTCGTTTACCTTACGCCACAGCAGACTGACATGTAAACGTGACTTCAAGTGATTCGAGCTTGAGCTAAAACATTAGGAATTCCATATCGACAGCACAGTAAATATTTCTTTTAAAATTAAATTATTACGACATTCGCAAAAGAGATAAGAATGTATTTGTAAGGAGTAAATTTGAAAAGCATCGCAAAGGTAAAGTGAGAAATAATTGTAAAGCTTTCTTTGCTGGTAATAATTGTAAAGCTTTCTTTGCTGGTCCTTGGTTTATGTGTACCCCTCTGGGATACAATTAGATAAAACGTGCAAAATCATCTACCTGCCGCTATAGGACATATAGGCGTAAGTTTATGCATGATTGTTACGCATTTATCAAAACATAATATTTTGTACAAATGAATATATCCAAAATTATGTACAAAAAAGTGTTCCCTATCAGACTTACCACAAACAAAATTTACCGATGACAAACACGCGTTGAACAATTGTCTCGAAAAAATCGTACCACAAACAAATTTTAAATAAGTGCCTAAACTTAGACATGCTTTAAACACTGCTTAAAGTAAGACACCTCTGTGTTAAAGATTGCAAATCATCTGTTGAATAAGTGTTTAATTTTTAGACAGTGTTTGACTAAATAGCTGTTTAACGCGTATTTAGAATTTTGTTTGTAGTAAGGCTGTTTATGTCGATCTAAATCTTCGACATCGAGGGCTGTAGACAAGGAAGTAACGCAAGTAATACGTTCAGTGTTCACACGATTCCGCATAACACATCACCCGCAGCTCACTGTAAACGCGCGTCTATCTTTATGCGCAGTTTTACGGCTGCCCGGGTCCTGACTGCCAAGGGGTGAAGGTTTTATTAGGCAGCGGAAAAGAGACGAAGGCTGAATGGTAAATCAATGATTTTAATGTGACGAAGCGCATTTTGCAGCGCTGCTGTCATTGTGAAATACGACCTTTATCTGTAAACTTATTTTAACACGCATTTCATATGGTCTGACAGCTACGACTTGACGACCGTTGTGGCGTAACGGTTAGCGCATCTGCTTACCATGCGAGAGGTCCCGGGTTCGATCCCCGGCTGGGGAGGAAAAAAAAAAGGTCCAGGTCTTTGATGTTCACATGTTTGTGACGTCGCTGTTTCTGGTTCCCACGACACAGGGTATCCTAGTGTGGGGCCAGAAGCAATGTATGTGTCTGTATGTAAATGTTTATGCTCGCTGGTATAGCGGTAACGTGACCGTCATGGCCGAGGTCTTGAGTTCGACTCCCATCGGGGACCATTCTACTTTAATTTGAAAAAATTACTTAATTGGACTGGTGTCTTCTCATCTTTGTGATGAGGATTGATCACCATAGCAGGGTATCCTAGTTTATGGCTTAGATAAATACATTGTAGTACCCTCGAATGCAAGTGCAATACTTAGACAAAAAAGAGTGCTTTGAAATAAGACAAAATTCTCGTGTAGTAAAGTGTTAGTGCCCATACTCCTCCGAAACGGCTTGACCGATTTTGATGAAATTTTATTTATAGATTCGATAGATCTGAAAATAGGTTGTTATTTATTTTTCATAGCCTTATAAGGCAAAACAACGTTTGTCGGGTCAGCTAGTAATAATAAAATAATATATTGGAACCTAAGTTCGCGAATCAGACTCGCGCTTGGCCAGTTATTTTCCTGTTTTTTAAAGCGGGGTATTATCATACCGTTGGAGGTAGTACTTCTTTGAATAGAAAAGAATGTAATTTTATTTATAGCTAATAATATGCCGTGTTACAATTGTAATTACCTAAGTATTTCAATCCAATACAAAAGAATGTCTTGTCAGAAAATTATAAGGCTGTGGAATATTTACTTTTACAATAACGATGTCGTATTTTTGTTTCAGGTAAACAAAGGAGCTTGAAAATACGTGCGATAACAATTAGAGGTTTGGCAGCGGACAATAGGGCGTTTTATTTTGGGTGTGGAAAGAATAGACCGTATTAGAAAAACGACGCTGCGCACTAAAACTAAAATTGTTGACAAAATTGGGACTGGACTGGCTATGTCTGCCGTGGGAGCGCAGAGTGCTTAGTGCAAGTTTTTTCATTCACTTTCGATAGCGAGAGCGTTTGCAATTTGTATAGGAGTGACAAAGCGCGCCACCTCTTTGCCGTCTCTTTGTCACTCCTATACAAATTGCAAACGCTCTCGCTATCGAAAGTGAATGAAAAAACTCGCACTAAGCACTCAGATAGGTAGGCTGACATTGCGATCGACTGGGTTCCGCAAAATGCACGCCGAAGCCACGGCAGATGCAAGTTATACTGCTTTCTTAATCTAGCGGATAACATCATTATCATCATCATCATTCAGCCACAAGAAGTCCACTGCTGGACATAGGCCTCCTCCATGGATTTTCAAAAAGACCGGTTGGATGCGGCTTGCATCCAGCGTCTCCCTGCCACTTGTGTGAGATCGTCTGTCCAACTTATCTCTGGTCGTCCTACGCTGCGCTTGGCGATGTGTGGCGGATAACATGCTTGGCGACTAAAACTGAGGCTTTGGATTCCCACTAGAGACTTAAGTACTTTCGACACCAGAGCAATTGTGGTTTTTCGGGTATACTTACTTACTTACTTAACTTTTAGTCGGAAGAGTCCGACCAGGTTTCGCTCTGAGTCAAAGACCAGCAACGGACGGCACGAGCTCCGTCTCTGCTCACCAAGATTAAGCTCTGCAAATCAGAGCTAAACCAGAGCCTTGATTCTGTTAGTGCATAACAGCACGATGACAGATACACGGTCGGGTCACGTGACGTGTTTTTTCATACCATTGACTAGAAGGTTTGATATATGTGCACGCGTAGACCTGAAGCTGCTATGAAACTAAATCGCCATGTTCGTACAGTTGGAATCGCTCGTAGACCCGGCTGCCTGATTGATAAACGATCACGAAGGCTAAGCAACATATGGCGCTTTCAGTACATGGATGGGTGACCGTTCTATGACTAACGCTAGCGGCATTTCCCCGAGCGGTTCCGTGCTTCGCAAGGCACGTTAAGCAGTTGGTGCCGGCTACCGTCGATACATGGCGGTCGTTAAGCCAAGTCAGAGGCCTTAGGGCGGCTGGAAAACTTCTGACAGTAACCAGCCACTAGTCTTATAAGCCTCTACGAATCCGGACTTGGCCCCCGTGGTGGAGTAAGGCCTATACCTTCCTCAGGAAAGAGACCCGTGCCCTCGGTGGGGACATAATGGATTGTCATAGTACTACAATGCATTAAGAGAATCTTGGTCCTGATCGGACTCTTCGACCTGGGGTCTAGATTCTACTTATATAATGTAGTAAAATGACATCTGCATGAACTTGGCTATTTAGTTACATTGCCGCTTCAAGTCAACCCGAGCACGTATATGAATAATTCTAGGCGTCAATGGTATTAAAAAAACTCGTCACGTCACTTATAATCACACTAATATTATAAACGTGAAAGTTTGTGTGTGTGTTTATATGTTTGTCAGTCTTTAACGCTGAAACGGCTGGACGGATTTTAATAAAATTTGGTATGGAGTTAGCCGATACCCTGGATTAAAACATAGGCTACGTTTTACCGCGGGGAAATATCTTATTCCTACGGGAAAATCGATGAACCGCGGGTAGCATTTAACATTTAGCTAGTATTTAGATAAGTTAGTGTAGGAATACTTTTTTTGTTAAGGTCCGATGGGGCTGACATGATCACATGATACTCTAAACAAAATAAAGATTTAAAAAAAAGACCCGACCGAGTATCTGTCATCGTACTGTCACGAGCAATAATATATATACACTGTCACATTTTATAAAAATCTTAACTTAAAACAATCTAGAAAGAAGTGTACGACAATTTGTCCTAAATTATGTAACCGATGGTTAGATAATTTAGGACAATTGTCGTAAACATGTGCAGTACAAAACAAAATGTGCACGCGTCGTACAAAATGTGACAGTGTTTTATATATTATTGCTCGTGACTGTACTACAACGCACAAATAGAATATCTGATCGAATAGAGGCTCTGATCGGACGAAGCATGACTGTGTTGTGCTGACGAAACTTTTGGCTTATAAATTGTACCGGGATTGTACTTTTGATCAATGCAATGCAATGTATGTGCTTGTATGTAAATGTAAAATGGAAATGTATCTAGCCAGTAAACTCAACCGCATGAAATCCCGACAAAGAAAATAATATCTTTTCTTCAAGTCAATGTAAAAGCGAATTTCTATGAGTCCACTACAAACTTTTGTTGCAATTTTCAGCATTTGAATTTTAAACTTTGAAAGAAAAGTGAAAAGTCGGAATCTCGGAATCAATGGTGGATAAAAATGGCCGATTCTGATCCAAAGTGGCGGAACTTTGGCTAACTTCGCTTTGAACAAAGTTCTTTGAAAACAGTGTTTGAATTGGAATTACGAACGCGGGATTTCCCGGGATTAAATCCAGCCGATTATTTTAATTCATTGTAAGCAAAATACTATTACTTTGCGGTGTCACGTCTGATTACCAAGCCATAGGACCCGAGTTAGATTCCCACTGGTCACCGCCGCACATTTGTATACATGTTCTCTTAACGACTCTCTGCTACTACAATTTACACCGTGTAAACATCCAAGACCTGGTTTTGTTTTGTCTCCAGCCGGGATTCAAGCCCGGGACCTCGCGCATGGTAGTCAGCTAACCACTGCGCCACAGAGGTCGTTTACAATCTAAGATAAGAATAGGCTCTTACTTTTTATCTTGTCCTTTGCTAATACATGCCTTGGGTCTCGATTCTGTAAGTGCATTGCAGTTCAATGACAATTACCTGGTCGGGTCACGTGACATGTTTTTGAATGCCATTGACGCCTCAAATTTACTGTTTAGCGTGCGCAGGTTGACTTAAAGCGGCAATGAAAAGAAATCGACACGTTCATGCTACTGCCATTTTACTACAATCCATTAGCAGAATCTAGGCCCTAGTACATTGTACTGTAACGATTATTATATTGAAAGATGTTTTTTCGCAATATTTTATTTTATTTTTATCGTGAAAGCCTAGCCTAGCTAGCGCCCAACTGACCTCTCAACAAAATCGTAGCGATTCTCTTTCAAAATATTTAAATTTCTACTAGACGTCTGTGCCAGCCAGTTACTATAAAGAACAATCGCTACAGTACTATCATCAACATCATCAACCCATTAGGTCCCCACCGAGGGGCACGGGTCTCTTCCCTGAGAAAGGTATAGGCCACTCCACCACGGGGACCAAGTCCGGATTGGTGGCGATATTTTTTCCGGTGTCAAATACATGCATGCATAAACGCACGCGTGTATCTCGGAGGAGTAGGCAGAGACCAAGAACTGCCACTTGCCACGATCCTGACAAATCACTTTTGCTTCATCGACATTCATTAGTGCATGCACAGTTATTTCGGGGACTTTGAGCCACGCACACCTGATATGCAACTATAAGCAACTTACAAATAGAAAGAAAGATAGGATCGCCCGATGCGGACAGGTCGAAGCATGTCCGCCTGGGGCGTCCCTTACCGGCCCTTCCACTCACATTTTCTACATATTGACGACCTCTGCGGCGCAGCGGATAGCGCATCTGACTACCATGCGAGAGGTCCCGGGTTCGAATCCCGGCTGGGGACAAAAAAAAACCCAGGTCTTGGATGTTTACATGTTCGAGACGTCGCTGTTTCTGGTTCCCACGACACAGAGTATCCTAGTGTGGGGCCAGAAGCAATGTATGTGCCTGTATGTAAATGTTATGTTATTATTTGCTTCGTCAGTCTTTTTTCCTTATTATATGTTTCTTTCCTTTTTTTCTTTCTATGTGTAAGCTGTTTATAGTCGCATATCAGGTGTTCACTGTTTATAAACCCACTCCGCAAAATACGTATTGCCTACCAAATTAAATGCTAAAAACACCTTTCAAACACAAACAGAACCAACTAACGAGCGAGTTTTAGCAAAATTCAATTCAGTTTGGTAACAATGAAAAACTAACGCTTCGGCATTTGCACTTTTAATTAACAAAATTTTGACACTGAAAGCTTTTCACGAGCTCCCAGCTTCCGGTGAATGCATTCGGCAGCTCTTCAAGCTTGACAAGCGAATACTCTGCCCCGTTTTTAACCGACTTCATAAAAGGAGGAGGTTCTTAATTCCACTATATTTTTTTAAGTTTGTTACCTCAGAATTTTTGACCAGCCGGACCGATTTTGATTCTTCTTTTATATTAGAAAGTTGATGCTTCTAGCGTAGTTCCATTTCAATTTAGTCCAGTTATGACTTAGCTTCCATGAGAAAACAAAATAAGTTTTAAATTTTCCAGTTCGGCGCCTGCCTTTTTCTTCATAGCAACAAGTCACGTATGTGCGCTAAGCGTCGTGCGGTCTATTGATTTGTCGGCATCCAAATAGTACAGTGCCACCATCTTATCTGTTCAGTTGATAGCGGCGCTAGTGGTTCTCCACTAGTAGTAACAGTAGAGTAACAGAATTTAGTAGTAACATTTAAGAAATTTACTTAGCAAAATGAGATTATTTTAACCCGTCTTTCAATTTTAATGAAAATGTAGATATAAATCTTAGTAAGTGAATAAATGAAACAAAAAATGTGGAACAGGATTTACTATTAGTTAGTTAGTTACCATTTTGGCCACCTGAACAGATAACTTGGTGGCGCTGTACAGTTGACAGCACATCATCCTATACACCCATGTACTCTCCTACGTTGCATTACGGGCGACTTTGCAACTAAAATGTGAACATTGACGTGCTTCAAACGTGTCGACTGTACTTCAGATTCATTAAAAATAAAAATAAATGACTTCAAACAATAAAGTGGAAAATAATTGCGCAACTTTGACATTCATAGAACACATTTTGTTGTTGCTGTGTATAAAAATATTTTTATTTGAATTTGAGTAAGCGTAGTTTGACAAACTCTAATGCCCGGTTCCTATAATATACGCCTACCGGCTACAATCCGTTTTCCCTACAATTTATTGACGGTTCGTAGGAATTTCGTAGGAATTGTAACCGATCGTAAGCAAAAACGAAGCGTTTTGTGGATATTGGAACCGGGCATAAACTGTACAAAACAAGCGAAATGAACTCCACTTATTTTGATATTAGACCTGCCTGGTTACCTACCTATTTGGTAGTGGCAGGAATAATATGAATAATTATTTACAAGGTAATAGTAACATTTAATATATTAAATTGTCACATCACGTCACACAAAGATTTGCAATAGATTTGTAATTAGTTCATGTGTAATAACAAGAACAATGAAGTGGCATCCAGGAACCAGTGGTTATTACTATACCAAAGATCTATTTATCCATGTTTAAAGTTAGATCGGATAAATTCAAGTTTGAACGGAAAACTTAGGCGTTACCCTATATTAACCCTCAACTATAGTTGTGGGTCCATTGGATACAGGCAGCATTTTCAACTAGGCGTAGAAAACGATAGGAGTGAGGAAGGTCCCTCAGCGTCTCAGTACCTTCCTTTAGTAAGCCGAGGCGCATTATGTAGAACGGACGTGCTGCGCTTACTGCTGGAAAGGTACTGGCTTTCACCTGGGTCACCTTTCACCACTATAGCTACGAAAGACTGTATTATTTTTAATGTAAGGTTATTTCGGTACTATTTTACTATTTTCAGACAGAACATTATGATAACGTTTTATAAAGTGAAGAGTTGAATTTTTTGATTGTTTTTCCTATTTGTAATTAATATTTTTGTAAATCTGTATTTGTGATTAAGGAAAAAGTGACTGATTCTTCTTAGTACCAATTACCTAAGAAAAAGATGTTCCTATTGTTGTTTGTGTGAAACATTGCGTTAATTATAAACGTTAATAAATATAATTAAAGAAAAAATACTTAATCAACTTTCAAGTTTTTTTTCACATACATTTGAAAATTGCTGGGTCCAATGGACCCACCACTATAGAACCGTGATATTTTTTCACCACTACAGCTAAGGGTTAAGACCTATGTATAAAATATATTTTCAAGGAGAAAATACAAAGATTATTGTAGGCACTACATACATCATAGAAAGAAACAAAAATATAAACAAATAATAAATAACAAAGTATGAACAAAGGAGAAAGAAAACGTAACAGAAAAACTAATAAAACAACGTATGTATATAAATATATATATATACTATTGGTTGTCCGTAGCACCATATTTTACATAACATAACGTAACATTTACATATAGGCACATACATTTTTTTTAATATTTTGGTAATATATACTGTAATCTTATGGACAATGTTATTTTACATTTAGTTTAGTTAAATGTTATTAATATAATATTCTTGTAATCAAAGTTTTTTCTGAAGTAAAATTACACTCCACAAAGAGCTCTTTTAATAGACCTTCGAAATAACACTAGCAGTATTTAACCATTGTATAAACCGAAATGGATTATCGGGCTTTTCAAAAACACTCCTAATCAAAAAAAACTCGAGTGTTTCATAATAGAACCAAAACATGGAAATCGATCCAGTCGACTCGTAGGGAACGATGTTGGCTTATTCGAAGCTTATCCTGAAATGTTTATGCATAAAATTAATCACAAAATAAGAAAACGAGAAGCACCAAATACACCTTGAAATCGGTGGGAAGGCTAACTGCGGAGCGTCACAAAGTTTTAACTGCAGTTACACTTTATTATAAAATAAAAATAAACACAATATAACTTAATAAAGAAGAAAAGAGAGAGGATGAAGGAGGGATGTATTATCAAAGGGCAAGATAAAAAGTACCCGAAACCGATGTGCGTACATGCAACAACTAATGAATGTCGATGAAGTGAAAGTGATTTGTCAGGATCGTAGTAGGTGGCAGTCCCTGGTCTCTGCCTACCCCTCGGGGATACAGGGGAGAGCTTTTGTTTGTGAGCTGCTGATTGTTTGTGATAAAGTTCTGGGCTGCCACTGTTAAAAAAATACATTTTGGAGATAAAACGTTCGTAAGCATTATATCCGTCCACCAATCCAAACTTGGCCCCCGCGGTGGACTGTGGCCTATACCTTCCTCAGGGAAGAGACCCGTGCCCCTCTGTGGGGACATAATGGGTTGATGATGACAAGCGTTATATGTAGATAGATAGATAGATAGTGAACATTTTATTGTAAACAAAACATAAATTACACAGGTGTTACATTTCATGCATACATACATTTTTAAATCAATGCAAATTGAAGTCAGTAATTCCGTAATTAAGTTCAGAACTTTTAATTAAATTTATTTCTCATAGATACCCTAGGAGGTGTCTAAGAGGGCCAAATGACAAACTTCTGTAGCAATTATTTTGTGAAGCAACACACACAGTGAATAAATAACATGCATGATAATAGAACACGCTAAATAATTGTGCTAGCGTCCATGGATGAGCTTCACGAATAAATATAAAGATCAGAACGTCCACTTCATATCACTCGTTTAAGTTTTGGAAGAAATGCCATCTATCGTCGGCAGCTGGCATCAACTGCTTAACGTGTGAAGCACGGAACAGATCGAAAAGACCACTAGCGTTAGTCGTAGAACGATCACCCTTCCATGCACTTAACGCGCCCTATGTTGCTTAACCTTCGTGATCGTTTAATATATAATGCAATGGCATTTTATATAAAAGTTTAATCTTTGCCTCTGAAGTAGGAAAGGCGAGACCCTATATGGTGGGCTTGCTGGGTAGGGTTAGATATGCGCGGCTGGCAGCTCTACGAATTTTCACAAGATAAAATATTTGACATCTTTTATGTGCAAAATGTCCTAATCATCCAATCCATCCAAAAATCCAAAAATCATCACCAGTTGTTTTGTTCTCATTTCCTTTTCATTTAATGTGTATTTATTGTTTTTCATCCTTTTCTGATGCATCCATAGCAAAACGAATTGTCTCGATTTAAAATAGCCTATTGTATGTAATAATAAATTAGTTGGATAAAGTCGTTCTGTAATTTTGAATCGGTAATAAATGCATTTAATTTTTTTTTTTATTACGTCTGTTTAATCAATAATCTTTCCTTCTGTTTCTCTATTATTACTCTCTCTTTCTATATCTTTCTCTATCTTGTGAGATCTCTCGTGGTATTAATTTCGTGAGAAATTACACACACACTCTCCCGCTATCTTGTACTTACATTCTAACGCTCTCTTTAAAACACACGTTCGCTCACAATATCTCATTCACAATTTCCTTTTTTTCGTTTTTTTGTAACACACTCTCTTCCTGTCATCTCTCTCTTACACGTATTCACTTTCCTTTTTGTCATATCTCTCTCTTCTTTCTTTCTTCTCTACGTCTGATTTTCCTGAAGAACAACTCTCAAACCGCATAAAAATATACACAAAACTACACTAGAGCACGTATTAAAATTTTGTCGAAAACATTTTTCAATTGCTCGTAGCCTGGGTTGCCCGAGTGATCTTAAACGATCACTAAGGTTAAGCAACATACGGCGCGTTCAGTCCATGGATGGGTCATCGTCTATGACTAACGCTAGTGGCACTTTTCCGAGCGGTTCCGTGCTTCACAAGGCACGTTCAGCAGTTGGTGCCTGCTGCCGTCGATAGATGGCAGTCGTTAAGCTAAGTCAGAGGCCTTAGGGCGGCTTGAAAATTTCTGACAGTAAGACCAGCCACTAGTCTTACAAGCCTCCACCAATCCGGACTTGGCCCCCGTGGTGGAGTATGGCCTATACCTTCCTCAGGGAAGAGACCCGTGCCCCTCGGTGGGGAAATGATGGGTTGATGAACTATTTGTCATTAGACCGTCCTTCTGTCACCATTCTCCTCAGTGCATCCGCAATTCCGCGCGTTCATCTAAAATGTAAAATTTACATATGAATTAAAAGTTGCTCGGATCCGTTTATTCATTCATTCATTCAGTCCACCCGGGAGCCGCTCGAATGAAACATCATAAAGTAGTTTAACAATACATGGTTGTTACGGCGGGGCTCCCGAGAGAATTTCGCGTTGCAGCGGCGAACTGAAAAACTAATCGAATTCTGTTGTCAACTTCAATACGCTTCATTACAAACAGTATGGAGGACTGGAATAGAGAATTGTACAGTTTCTAAGCTTGTAGCTTGCAGCCTATTTACGTCCCACTGTAGGTAACAGACCTTCTTTTATGCTTCAAACATGCTTGGAAATTTGAGCATTATTTCGACAACCTTCTTCGAGATAAATCGAAATTGCTGTACTGGCCAATTACACGCGAGCAGCGGCCGGAAAAAGCTCTATGAAAATTCATAACTGTCGTGTTTCGCGGCCAAATAAATTACACACTTAACTCATATCTGTCGTGTTATTTAAAAATGGAACGATATTTTACTCCGAACAATAAAAACCAAGGAGGTAACTAATTCAATTTTTATTTAAATTAAAATTAAAGTTTTATTTAAATTTCGAACTGGCTTGCGATAGAAAGGTGGATATATACACTTTAACACGGCAAACATTAGTTCAAATAAAAAGGAAGGAAGTAGCTATTAAAACTTTACAAATATAATAATTATGTCGCTTAGAAAACAGATCCTTTAAGCAAATGCCACTCTCGGGTAAGTGTGAGTTATCAAAACACTGCACATTTAATTTGTATGGGACTGCTAACTTTTTTTCTCTATTTCCAACTCATCTCCACCTTTACCATGAAGGTATAAAGATTGTGATTCACCCTATATAAGTGCAATTAAAAAACATTTAATCAATTAGGAAAAGCGACTTAGTTCACTCTGCGCCAATTACAAAGCACGCAAATTCCGTTCCGGCGAATAAATCGTCCGCCATTTTGGAAAAAAAACGGCGACCATTTTGAGTTAACCCTGCCAGCGATACGTATAGCGTATTTAGAGGGCACTTAACATTCAACGTTGTCTGTAGGACCCTTGTGCTGTTAAGTGGGCATTCGCCATCCCCCCTCTATTATTTCAGAAGAGGGTTTTCAATTTCAAGTCTAAGAAAAATATGAGTAAAAAGTTGGCAGATTTTTAGAAAACCCCGAGCGTTGATTGGGGTTGCCAATGGGTTTTTTGCTAACCGACTACGGTCAAGGATATTGAAGCTTGAGAAAATTCAGTGCTGTACTTATTTACTCATTAGTGTCATTCATTAGCCATTTCTGCCATCTTTGGCTACCCATAGCACAGAGTATCCTAGTTTGGGAGCCAGGACACATACTGTAATTTTTAATACAAAATTTTCATTTCATTTCATTTGATTTCATTAGACTTATTTTTAGGGGTCTGCAGCCAAATGGCAAGAAACGGAACCCGTATGGATTCCTCATGTCTGTCTGTCTGTCTGTCCGCACGTATGTCACAGCCACTTTTGTCCGGAACTATAAGAAATAAACTATTAAAACTTGGTTAGTATAATGTATTCTGTGAACCGCATTCAGATTTTCACACAAAAATAGAAAAAAATAATTTTTGGGGGTTCCCCATACTTAGAACTGAAACTCAAAAAATGTTTTTCATCAAACTCATACGTGTGGGGTTATACCATACTATGGATAGGTTTTTATTAATGTTTCTAATATTTATACTTTTTCTAAACTGAATAGTTTGCGCGAGAGACACTTCCAAAGTGGTGAAATGCGCGCCTCCCCTCCCCTGTAACTTCTAAAATAAGAGAATGATAAAACTAAAACAAATATAAGTAGATATTATAATGTAAATTATCATGTAAACTTCCACCGACAAACCGCAATTCAACTTTCATTCAATCAACTCAAATACAAAAGTAAAAAAAAAAACATTTAATTACATAAACTGCCCTTCATGGGCGAGTCAGACTCGCGCTTGGCCGCTTTTTTGAACGTCTTTGGCCCGGGCGCTTTTAAAAATATAGGCTAAAAAGACAAAGACAAATAATAAATGTTGTTCTGCTTCTAATTCTGCGTGATATTACAGAACGTTGTGGACTGAAAGAGGATGTTGTGACTAGAATTGAGGAAGCTGCGTTAATTTGGGCATGTGGAGAGGATTTAGGACATTTATTTATTTATTTAGTTGACATACAATAAGAACTTACAGTAAAACCAAAACAAAATGTTCACATATTTTTGATGTCGTTGTTTCTCATTACCACGACACAGGGTATCCTAATGTGGGTCCAGAAGCAATGTATGTGCCTGTATGGAAATGTTTATCCTTATGCTTACTTACGTAAGAGAAACATTACACTATTTTGTTTAAAAAGGTTTTTTACTGAACGTTACATTTATAAAATTGATGTGTTTCCGAAAATAAAATGGCCCTGTCCTCAAATTGAAGATGCGAAGGCACTCGTGGCAAATTCGTCTTAATTGGCAATTGTGAGCGTCTCCCATTGTTTCTCGTTCCAATTTGCAAGCCATACAGAATAACCACTCCCTGGTACAAACATTTCTATACAGGGTGTCCCACGGCTATGCCAGATTGAGGGAAAGAACCACTTTGACGTTCATAAAATAAACATTCTGTTTGTTCTATGACTAAAATATTTGAAATTAAATATTCATATCCAGCAAATATTTAATTGACAACACAAAAAAGCAAACTTAACCTTTTAAAATTAATAATATCAAATCTGAATATATGAAATTTACAAAATTACGATTAAAAAAGCTTAGATTTTTTAAAATTAAAATATGTAAAAAAAAGTTGTGTATAAAAATATGCACTTAAATAATCAACACGCTTAAAAAACATTCAAATAAAATTTAATAATGTAATAGTCAACTACTTAACCAATATGTTATGCTAGAAAATTTTGAATATTCAAATATTACAGAGTTTTAGGCCGTAATAAGTGTTCTATATATAAAACAAGTAGGCTCCCGATTTTTCGTAACGAATCCATTAAAGCCTTTTTGAAAATGCATTCATTCTTTCCTTTTACTTGACCATTACAATAGAATCCATCTCGCAAGCACTTAAACCCCCATTTACACTCATGCTCTCCCACTGTCAATAGTTAAGGCAGCCTTCTAATTCATAAGATAGTGCATAAAAACTTCAAGAAATTTATTCACGCCCGCATCATTATTCATGCAACGTATTTTTTCTTCTTCTTCATCCTAAAATGGTTGCCAGAGTTTCCCATTGGCCAAAATCCTAACAAGCTTATTTTGCTTCATGCCAAAATGCCAAAATAATAATAATTGTTACAAATAATGTAGCAAATATGTTATTTAATAAAAATAATAATAACAATAGTAATGACAATGATATAATTCTGTACCGTTAATAAGGAAAAAAGGCATGCAATATTTGTGTAGGTTTTTTTTAATTTCATAGTTTACCACTTATATGCTAATAAATATCAATTAATTAATTTGTTCAGAAACCACTATTTTATGAATAAAACAAATGAGAATTGCCTGCGCTACAGTAAGCCCATAGAACATTTCATTGACTGAGTCTGGGTGTTTTTCCATGTCTGTGATGTCCTTGCCTAGTTACATTATTTAAATTATGATTATTATAAAAAAAAAGCCTATATTCTATTACTAATATGGTAACAGTTCAACCATACATTACAAACGTGTCTTATAATTAATTGAAATATAAAAGAACTTTCAAAATCTAATTAAATCCAATTAATGTGATCCTTAAGCTCATTGGACATCTTAAATTATTATATTAATTAATCACATATATTTATTATTAATAAAGTTTAGGATTTAATTTAAAATTAATTTTGGAGTACATTGATTTCAATATAAAAATATAATTATTATTAGTTCATTCACAATTAAATAGGTATTCAATCAAAATAATTAAAATAATAAAAATCAAATCAAATTCACAATAATCAAAAATAATAAAAAATAATAAAATAAAAAAACTTTCAATCAATTATCAAATTATTCATGCATGATTTTTTAGTTGTATTAGTGTTAGTAATAGTCGCCTCTTTGGCGTAGGCCTCCCCCCTTATTTTCCATTGTTTGCGGTCTCTTGCCTTTCGCATCCAGTCTGAGCCACATCGTTGTGAGAAAACGTCAGACCATCTCTTGAGGGGTCTCCCCCTTTTCCTTTTATTACTGCGTGGAATCCATTCGATCAGTCGTTTCGTCCATCTATTGTTTTGCATTCTACAGATGTGGCCCGCCCATTTCCATTTAAGTGACCGGATTCGTTCTACAGCATCACTGATTTTAGTTATGTTTCTCAAGGATTGATTGGTAATGCGATCAGACAGTTTAATGCTCAGCATACTTCTTTCCATCTTTCTTTGGCATATGGCAATTCGGTTTTCGTCTTGTTTTGTCAGTGCCCATGTTTGACATCCGTAGGTAAGACTCGGTAATATTGTTACGTCATAAAGCTTGCTTTTTATGTTGATATGTATTTGTTTATTTTTCATTATTTCCTTCATGCTCCAGTATTTTTTCCATGCTATTGATATTCTTCTTTGCACTTCTCTACTTGTGGTATCTTCAAAAGCTATTAATTGTTCCAAATATATGTATTCGCTTACATACTCTATAGGCTCTCCATCTACAGTAATAGTTTCTGGTTGTCTGTTTGCGATAATTTTTGTTTTTGAAGTGTTCAGATAGAGTCCTACTTTTTTACATTCAAACGCTAAATCTTGTATCATGTTTTCAAGAGCTTGTGCTGTTTCTGCAAATACCACAATGTCATCAGCAAAGCGTAAGTGGCTTAGGTTTTCTCCATCGATCTTTATGCCTCAGTTTTCCCAGTCTAGGTTTCTAAACGCCATTTCTAGCACGGCAGTAAAAATCTTTGGCGATATCGGGTCTCCTTGGCGGACGCCTTTTTTTATAGAGAATTCAGGTCCTTTATTTGCAAGCCTTATTTTTGCTTTATTTCGAGAGTAAATGCTGTGCAATACCTCGAGATAGTGCGACTCTATTCCTTGCCGAGACAGCGCTTCCCAAATAGCGTTGTGATGAAGTGAGTCAAACGCCTTGGTGAAGTCTATGAAACACATGTAGAGAGGTCTGCCGTATTCCTTGCTTTTCTCTATAAGTTGCGTCACTACTTGTATGTGGTCTATTGTTGAGAAAGTTTTTTAAATCCCGCTTGTTCACGAGGCTGTTGTTCGTCTAGTGACCCTGTAACTCGCTTTAGCAGAACTTTCGAGAAAAGTTTGTAAAGATTTGACATCAAGCTTATGGGTCTATAGTTACTTAGATTTTCTCTATCTCCTTTTTTGTGTATTAATGTTGTTGTCGAGGTCGTCCATTGATCTGGCGCTTGGTTCGTGTTGAAGATTTGGTCAAAAAGTAGTTTGAGCGGTCGTTGTAATGTCTCTGAAAAAGCCTTAAGAAATTCGTTGGGTATGTTATCTTCTCTTGGAGCTTTTTCGTTTTTCTGAGAATTAATTGCCGCTTCAATTTCAGAAGTTATTGTTTCTTTTATTTCTAAAGCAGACGTGGTTTGTTCCGTTATTATATTTTCAAAATTTGAGCTTTCGTTTGATGAGTAGAGTTCTGTGTAGAATCGAGTAGCGTCTTTTATTATTTCAGGTCTTCGACGCAATGTTTTTCCTTTTTTATCCTTTAAGCCTGCTGTCCATTCTTTCTTTGTTCGTAGTTCTTTGTATGCTTTTTTTATTGCTCCTGATTTTTTTATGAATTTCTCTAATGTTTCTTGCCTGGTTTTCTTTTCCTCTTCTTTCAGGTTTCTATTTATTTCTTTACTTATTTGTGGTATTTTTGACTTAATTTCTTTTGTTCTAACTTCGTTGTTTAGTTGTTTTCTTTCGTGCAATAATTGTAGAGTTTGTGCGTTAATCTGTTTTATTGTGGTTTTTTTCGTTTCTGTTGATTTTTAATTATGGAAGTGATTTCGTTGATGAATTTATCATACTTTACTTGGACGTTTCCTGGACTTTGCAAAAGTTTACACAGATTATTTTCCAGCTCCCTTCCATCTTCTCTTGTTACCATATTCCATATCAAATTTTTTCGAGGCGTCCCTTTTATGAATTTCCGGGATTTGGTTTTGGCTATCTCTAGTGTACCTCGAATTAGTCTGTGGTCAGTATTAAAGTTCAAATTATGTATTATATCAAAGTTAATGAAGTATGCTGGTCGATTTGTTATGATGTAATCAATTTCGTTTTTCACTTTTCCATTAGGCGATATCCAAGTCCATTTTTGTGTATTTTTTCTTTTAAACATAGAGTTCACGAATTTCAGTTCATTTTCTATTGCAAACTGTATGAGTCTCCGCCCATGGATACTCCTTTTGCCGTGTGAAAAGTTGCCGTATATTTTTATTTCGTCTTTTTGCTGAGCACCTATTTGGGCATTGAGATCTCCCATAATAATTATGTTTTTTGATTCGGTTGTTGCCATTTTGTTTTCAATTTGTTGATAAAAGTTCTCTATATCTTCTTCAGAATATTTTTCGGTAGGTACGTAGATCTGAATAATTAACCATGTTTCCGTATCTGAAAGTTCTATCTCTAGTGAAGCGACTCTGTCGGAATGTTCTGAAAAACTTATGATTTTATCTCTTAGGTGTTTTTTAATCAAGAAGCCGACTCCCTTGTTTCCTTTCGTGCTTTTTGTATGATAGAGTATAAAGTTTTCATGCTCTTCTATAGTTTCTTTGTTTCTTCTTACTTCACAAAGTCCTATTATATCTCATTTGATATTTGCGACGGCTTGCGTTAATTCTGTGATACGCTCTTCTATTGATAGAGTTCTAACGTTGAGACTAGATATGTAGAGATTGTTCGTTGACTTTAGATCCTTTTTGTTTTTGGGGGGGTTTTGGTCGTAATCTTCCACGGTGACCGGCCGGCTTAGAAGAGTTTTTAAACCAGGATTAATAAATTATTATTATTACGTTAAACTAATTACTGACACAGTAAGTGATCGAAGTTTTCCATGCTTTTTCCTATAGACGAGTACACCAAAATGATAATTTTATTCGTATCATCATAATAATTTTCATTAGAACTTCAGCTGCAGTGGAAGTGAAGTGAACGCGGCACTGCCAACCGCTTACAAAATGTATCGCAGGAGTCCTTTTCTCTCGGCTATTAAAAGGCCCAGTCGTTTTAAAATACGCATAGAAAACTGTAAACTAACCTTCTCTTTACGTACATTGGGCTAAAAAGTACGGACACGTAAGTTTTAACCGGTTTAAAAAAAACAGGAGCTCATCCTTGAACTAAAATTTTCATAAGCACAACATATTGTAAACATTTAGTCCGGATCAACTTACGGGTGTTGTTTTATCGGACGAGTCCGGCCAGGTTTCGCTCCGATTCGCAGAGCTTAACACCCGTAAGTTGATCCGGACTAAATGTTTACAAGGAGCTCAATCCGTCCATATATGTACGTCTAGCGGTAATTATTTACGTCGTAGTCGGATTTCATTATTTTTAGAGTTCCGTAGTCAACAAAGAACCCGTATAGTTTCACCATGCGCCGTTCATCTCTCTGTTTGTCTGTTGATGTCTTAGCACGAGACGGTAAGTACTTGAAAGCTATAATTTGATTTTTTGTTACAATTTAGCACTCATTAAAAGCATTTTATAAATATGGCATATTGTATGTATTAACAATGTTGATGAAATGGTTTGTAGTTTGTAGGTTTGTCTATTCCAGGTTTTGTAGAAATATAAATTTAAATAATAAAGGCAGTGGGACACAAAAATGGAGGCTACGTAAAAAAAGGCAGACCTTCATAAATTAATAATGGTAGTAGCAGAAAGACTGAGAAAGATTCTGAATAATAAAATAGAGAGCCGAAGATAGCAAAAAAAGTTGAATAAGAAAATAAAATATAAAACTACCAACCCATTTTATCACTTATTTTTATGTTAAATTCAGGTTCAAATATTTTTTTACATTTAATCCTGCAGTTACTTGAACCAGTAAAAGTGAACTAAACTAAAAAACCGGCCATGAGCAAGTCAAGGTCTCCGACCGAGGGTTTCGTACTCGTAGTTTTTTTTGAGCTTATAGATATATAGGTAGAGAACACTTTAGCTTATCTCGAACCTTAAAAACAATTTTTGTAATATGATTATGATAATGATTTAATTATTAATATGTAGTTTTCAGATTTTTATTTATATATTCAATTATATTTATTTTAACCTCAAGGAAAACTTACTGTTCAGAATTAGTTTTAAACTGAAGCTAGCTAGAATTCAGTAAACAGCAGAAATCTTATTAGAAGTTTTCTAGAAAGCTAATTAAAATGAAACTAATTCAATGAAATAATTTTCTTTGTATTTGTTTCATAACATGTTTCTTGCCTAATTTCATAGTTCTAGGTCAACGGAAGATACGCTTGAAATCTTGATTCCCCGAAATATTGAAATGAACATTTTTTTTAAGCATAAACATCCATCCTTTGTTACGTAAACTTAGAAATTTTATGTTTACGCGCTTTCAAGGACTATTATGTCAAAGTTTTTAATTTCAACTCGGTACACACGTTCTCGAGATAAATAGTGGTGACAGACAGTCAAACGGACATAAAAATAATATTATAAGAGTTCCATTTTTTCCTTACAAGCTACGGAACCCCAAATAAAAATCCGTAAAAAACCGTATGAAAAATTCTATTGGAAAAAATATCCGTAATTTTATTTCCTCGTCCGATCTTGATTTCTCTTGTACAATAAGTAAAAATCTTAGCAATAAATACGTAGAAAAAAGGTCTTAACATTGGACGTAATGATCCTCAGCAGGCAGGTGGTTCGGGGCCCAACTGTACTGGTCTATTATGAGCAGTGCTTAGCTAAAGTGGCCATCCAGACGGTTTGAATAGCCAGGCGTCCTGGGCGCGGGGCTTACCCTGAAATTATCTATGTTTCCGTCACTTGTTCATTTAGTTGCTATGATATTATACTACGAGATGAAAATCCGGCTTCGCTAGGCTAAAATGTAGTCTCGTAATGATATTCCACCTTCTATCGACCACCTTTTGTTCAGTATTTATTATACTCAGGGGTGGTTATTAACATGATACTAAAGCAAAAAAAATATAAAAAAATATTTTGTTTTAGTGAAAATCAGTTATATGGCTTAGCTTCTATCGTTTGCAGTCTGGCGGGAGTTTTGCGGGGTAGGGCGGGAAAGTACGACCGCGCGCTTGCCGCCGGCACAAAACCGGCAATTTTAGGTGATTTTCATTAAAAAAAGCATTTTTTTTCGATTTTTTTTTTTGCTTCAGTAGGTATCATGTAATAACCACCCCTGAGTCGGACTAAACTGTACAAATCAACACCCTGTATACGTACATAATAAGCTCACACTTGTATCCCAGAGGGGTAGGCAGAGACCAGATACTGCCACCTGCCACGATCCTGACAAATCACTTTCGCATCATCGACATTCATCAATGTATTCTTGTCAATGCTGAGGTGACAAATTGATGATGTATGTGTTTTGTCCATGCAATTATTATAACTCCATTTGACGACCTCTGTGGCGTAGCGGTTAGTGCATCTGCCTACCATGCGAGAGGTCCCGGGTTCAAATCCCGGTTGGGGAAGAAAAAAAAAGTAACCCAGGTCTTGGATGTTTACATATTTGTGACGTCGCTGTTTCTGGTTCCCACGACACAGGGTATCCTAGTGTAGGCCCAGAAGCAATGTATGTGCCTGTATGTAAATGTTATGTTAAATGTTATGCTATGTACCTTTTGATTTGTAACATTTGTCTCCTTAACTATTTTCTGGTGCACACGAGAGAATATCCTCATCTGGTGTACTGGAATTTTAAAAGGGTCACAAAGCTCCAAAGTAAGGCCCCAGGCCTTTTCTGTGCCCCATTACGGGGGACTGTGGAAAAAATATGTATTTACAGAGCATTTTTTGTTTAGCTACCTCGGCTAGTGGCAGACATTGTAAAGGACTTAATTATGGCCAAGATGGAGTCTCCAGTGGCTCAGAATGTAATTAGTTCATTAACTGGGTGGTCGCTTAAATTTGCGAAGTAGCTGGGCACAGCTCTACAATTTGGGGGTTGGTTTTTTGGAGTTATTTAGTAAAGTTTCTTGAACTGAAACTTTCGTTTTTTTTTTCATTCATTTATTTATTTCAAGTAAAAAAGGCTCATCCTGTCAGGTTAGTACGCAAATAAAATACATTTACCGATGTTAGTAAGTGCTTAAGTACTAGTTAAAATTAAATTATTTTAATAAATTAAATAATAAATAATTATTCAATTTTAATAATTAACAAACTTTGTCCAATTTAATTTAAACTAAACTAATTTTCAAAAGTAATTCATTGTAATTCTGAAAGAAAATTGGGCCTTTAGTTGTCAATAAACTAATTGAATTATTATTAAATAAACCCAATGGCAATTTGGGCCATTTTCTGATAATTACCCAAATTCGATATTGCAATGGATAATATGGATATTGTATCCATCCTTGTAAGGGATTTGGTTAAACGCTGTAACAATTTTGTACCTCAGATATCAATGTGATTATTACTCTATTTCTGTGTACAAGATATTTCTACTTATCAATCTCAATCACACACCCACACAAGCATTCACTCCGAAAATCCCTGTCGACATTCCCAGAAGAGCGACAAAGGAAATTAGAATAACTTGTGAGGCTTCAAATGGTATAAGGCCGGGTTTACACTAAGCTGATTAACGGTTCAGTCATATTATACGTGACCGTATTTTTATCAAAAAAAAAATAACAAAAAACCGACTGCTAGTAATACTTCTGACAGATTCAGTCAATTTTCTACAACTTATGTAAAAGATACGGAAGCAAAAACCAAAACTGACAATTAAGCTGTTTTTATTTTATTCCAGATATATTTACTCGATTTTTTGTCGAAGAAGTCTGACCAGCTATTGCTCTGATACGTCGAGCTGAGACGAAACGCCGACGCGAGCTCCGTCTCAGCTCACTATGATTAAGTTCTGCGAATCAGAGCGAAACTTGGTCAAACTTTACCGACAAAAAATCAAAAAGTGCATCCGGAATCTAATTGAATTTTAGTTAAAAACAGTGTAAATATCGTGTGCTATCAGGGATGGTAATAAGTAATTTTGTAATATTTCAAACTCATTATTTTCTACCCTGTGATACTGGCATGAGCTTTTGTATGTACAATTTTAAATAGGTTCGTTAAAAAAAGTTGAATCTAAGATGTCGTGCATGTGCTAAAAGTATTATTATTCTCCCATACCTCTAAAAACATAACAAAAAACATAAAAACATTACAAACCTTTGCCTTTGCTGTCGGGTAAAAAGCAAATTGAACAAGCCACGCGCGTAACACGCAGCTTAAATTTCCTAAGCGTATTAGTGTACATTTCAAATCATATTATTACCTAAAACATTCAACTGAACTTAAATATTCTAAATAACTACATTAATCTAAAAATAACTATATTAAATAACTTCATTTATCTTTTTTTATACTTCGAGTATAATGGGGATAAATAGATGTAATAGCAAAGGGCAAGAAAAAAGTACCGGAAACCAGAGTGCGTGCATGCAACGACTACTGGATGTCGAGGAAGTGGAAGTGATTTGTCAGAATCGTGGCAGGGCCCTGGTCTCTTTCTACCCCTCTGGGATACAGGCGTGAGATTACGTATGTATGACTGTTTAATATTATAGTACTTACAAATATAAAATGTGTTTACTAACAACTTTACTATAAAATCAGTAAAAAAAATGTGTTAACTAAATAGAACTCTTCAATTTTCAAACCCACTGGTATAATCATTTACTACTAATTATTTAAATTTTAAAACTTGCAAGTGTGTCAATTAGGTTATATGTAAATGGATATGAAAGTTTGTTTTTGAGTTGAAATTAATATTTCAACAGTTTGAAAGTTAATGAGCGCGGTCGGCACTAGCCAGCTCAATTGTCTTTTAATTGTTTTGGGATATCAGACGATAAAAAACATTTTTCAAAGTTAATTAGTTATAGCTCTGACAGATGCAACACAAAAAAGATGGTCGCGTTTCAGACCAACCATACGAGGTAAGAAAAAACTTCAGCATTCAATTGGAGTCAAATATACTCGATTTAACATCAAATCGTCACAACGTCACGGATCCTAGTCTGACAGTTTAGTCACAGTTATTCATCATCATCAACCCATTATGTCCCCACCGAGGGGCACGCGTTTCTTCCCTGAGGAAGGAACAGGTCATACTCCACCACGGGGCTAAGACCGAATTGGTGGAGGCTTGTAAGACTAGTGGCTGGTCTTACTGTCAGAAATTTTCTAGCTGCCCTAAGGCGCCATCTATCGACGGCAGCTGGCACCAACTGCTTGACGTGCCTTGCTATTTTGTGAAAAAATCTCACTAACGTTAGTCATAGAACGGTCACCTATCCATGCAATGAACACGTCCAATGTTGCTTAACCTTCGTGATCGTTTAAGATCACTCAGGCAGACGGGGCTACGAACGAGTTACAGATAATATTCTTTATGAATTGACGAAATTTTTTACGCAAGCCGAGCTGATGTGACCCGACCTTTAGCAACATGGTTCGAAATGATATAGGTTTTGCGTTACCATCTTATTTTGCATGACGGGGTATTCACGCACTCCTAAGCACCGAAATTGAATTTACGCTTCCGGTGAGATCCGCCGTTGGTTTGCCTTTCCTCCAGCAAAATAATATTATTGTTTTACGGAAAATACCGCGCCGACATGTCTCGTCGCTAAAGGATTTCACATATCATGTTCCACTGATTGTTTTGATTTAATTGAATGAATCCATATCATCATCAACCCGTTATGTCCCCATCGAGAGGCAGGGATCTCTTCCATGAGGAAGTTATAGGACACACTCCACCACGGTGCCTAGTCGGTTTTGTTGACTTTCGGTTACTTTGTTTGTTACGTACTTGGCTACATTGTGTTTTTAATCTTCTTTCCTTCTTTCCATTGTCAATAAACATTTTTAGATTATGTTTATTTTATGTTATTTTCTTATAAAAAATGCACTGAATATAATGTCAAGACTTATGTTTTATTTTGCAATACAGACCCGCCTAGTGTGGATTCCGCAGTGTTCTATTAAAAATGTAAGCCTTTAAGGAAATAAAAAGATACCTTTTTACTTTGTTTACTTTACTACTTTGTATGTTAGTTGCTTTAATTTAAAACCAGTCTTGGTGTGTGTGAATACATTTGGCATTATAGCTAGTATCCTGTCATAATTTGATTTTAATGCTGTGTTATAATGATGTTTTGTACAACTTTTAAAAATAGACAATTATTTATTAACCGAAGAAGTGAAATCCTAACATCAAGTGATTGTGTGTGAATCAAGAATCAAAAATTTTTATTTCAACGTAAAGAAATTACATTCTGCTTGTTGAATGTCAATGTAAATACAGTTATGTATAATGTTAGCCGCTGCCTTGGGGCCGTCCGTAGTGGAGAAAAAGGCAGCGAAAAAAAACTCCACTCTGACCATCTTTTCTCAAATCATCTTAAAGCTAATACAAATTAGGTATGAGTGTTCGTATACCAAGAATCTCAAGATCCATGAGTGCAATCAATACTTGCAAACATCATTAATATTCTTAAAAGGTAATAAAACACCAATGCTGCGGCCAGACACACGGACGGCACCCGTTCACGAGCGTAACGCAGAGGTCAGCCATCGCCAGTCTCAACCATATTAGAGGGAGATAGGCGACCCGGCCACCGCGCCACCATTCGCATGGCCTTTGGCAAACTTGTGTGATAAAGTTCTTGTCAGTTATCTATAATAATAGCATAGTTTTGGTATGCAATCATAGCGTCTGTACATTTGTAGGAAATTTATTAAACCCTATAGTGGAAGTTAATTTCTTATTTAACAAACGTTAGTATGACGTTCTTCACCTGGAATTTAAGCACGGTATTATAAATAATCGCTCGTAGCCTGGGGAATCGCTCGTAGCCTGGGCTGTCTGAGTGATCTTAAACGATCACTAAAGTTAAGCAACATACGGCGCAGTCAGTCCATGGATGGGTTACCGTCTATGACTAACGCTAGTGGCATTTTTCCGAACGATTCCGTGCTTCGCAAGGCACGTTAAGCAGTTGGTGCCGGCTGCCGTCGATAGATGGCAGTCGTTAAGCCAAGTCAGAGGCCTTAGGGCGGCTTGAAAACTTCTGACAGTAAGACCAGCCACTAGTCAACCCTCCACCAATCCGGACTTGGCCCCGTGGTGGAGTATGGCCTATACCTTCCTCAGGGAAGAGACCCGTGCCCCTCGGTGGGGACATGATGGGTTTATGATGATTATAAATAACTCGTTAAGATGTGCTACGAAAAACTGCTACGGCGTAGTCGTGTTTACGTTCGCTACAAATTGCTTACTACCAAGTCTATATAATCAGCCCACAAATAGAGCCCAGTGTTGGGCAAAGTCCTCTTCTCTCCCCAGCCCATCCTGTTCCTTGCCAGTCTCCTACAATATTGCATGCTCACAATATCACACACAGCTACTATTCAACCCTAAAAACTCGGGAACCCTCACAATGTTTTCGCTCGCAGCTTGTAGACTTATAATTACAAGAACGTCTCAAGGCGTACGTAAGTTGTTAACAATAAAGTACGCAGTTGTGTCGGGAAATTTCGGCAATTACCCTAACGTTTCCTGTACAAAGTTCGTAACAGCTCAATAAACAACGGAATGTCTTCTTTAGATTAATTTCAAAAAATATAATTAACGGGTTACATACCTACAATTACATATATCACTCGTAGCCCCGGCCACCTGAGTGATGTGAAACGATCGCGAATGTTAAGCAACATAGGGCGCGTTCAGTGCATGGATGGGTGACCGTCTATGACTAATGCTAGTGGCATTTTTACGAGCGGTTCCGTGCTACGTAAGGCACGTTAAGCAGCTGGTGCCGGCTGCCGTCGAAAGATTGCAGTCGTCAAGTCAAGTCAGAGGCCTTAGGGCGGCTTGAAAACTCGCGACAGTAAGACCAGCCACTAGTCTTACAAGCCTCCACCAATCCGGACTTGGTCCCCGTGGTGGAGTATGGCCTATACCTGCCTCAGGGAAGAGACCCGTGCCCCTCGCTGGGGACACAATTGATGTCCCGTTGATGATGATGATAAATCCTTTTTTGTTTGGTTAGCTATGCAAAAATGGACCTTCTAAACATTTTCATGCATTTCCGCTTGAAAGAAAACCTCGAGGAAGTTGGAAACATCTTCGCCCACCTTGTTATTGAAGAAACATAGGTAGGTCGGTGCCTCACCGTAATGATGAAGTGGTCTTCTTGCTGTGTGGATAATTTATTTACGATCAAGGAAAATCCAGTTACAATATGTTTAGAATAAATATCTTATCTGTCAACGATCATAACATTGTTTTTAAATTTTTTGTGGCAAGGGTATTTTTTAGAAGCGGCGATTAGGATCCAATTCTCATTTTGCGATGTCTGTAATTTTCCAAATGATTATCAGGACAAACTCTTCTTTACGAAAATTCTTGATTTTAGTAATTCTTAATTTACCTAAATTTTTCATATTCCTAATTAAGGTTAGGACGAATGCTGTTTTTTTTTGCAATAAAAAGTACAGTTGTCATGTCATGTGCTCTAGTGTACAATAAAGAACATTTTTATCTTATCTTATTTTGTTAGCGATTTTTTGCATTGAAGTAATAAACTTCGTGTTTCTACGTTACATTTTAATTTTATTTTTCTTTACGTTAATTTATTGGGATTTGGACTATTATCCAAATTTGGAATTGGGATTTGCATTATCATCAATTAAGAAATTTTCGTAAAGAAGTTCGTCCTGATAATCGTTTGGAAAATTAAACAAAAAATTTTGTAGAACTCAAGCGATTCTAGAATTAAGTTAATAATGCATTGTAATGTTATTTTTCTTATCTGCTCTGAAACTTTACTCGGAACTACCATACTTTATCACTGTAACAGGCAATTTTAAGCCCCAGAGTGTAGTTAACCATACCGTGGAGCGTGTTAGGAACTACTTATTTATGGGAAAACCCGAAAAACTTTACGTCTTGTGAAATACAAGGAACATACATACATAAGCTCACGCCTATATCCCACAGGGGTAGGCAGATACCAGGAACTACCTTCTGCCATGATCCTGACAAATCTCTTTCGCTTCATCGATATTCATTAGCCGTTGCATGCACGCACGTCAGTTTCGGGTATTTTTTATCTTGCCCTTTGTATTTAGTCGAAGTATCTCCGCCTGGGGCGTACCTTATCGGCCTTTCCACTCACATTCGCTCGGATCAGGAGGAACAGTCCCACATATTTTTTTACACGTACGTACTCCACTATACTCCGTGCCACGAAACGAGCTCCCAGAGAAAAATGGCCATGTTCGCCCATTGGTTATTGCACCGCGAGGCATGTGAAGGTTAAATAAGAAGATTTTTGCAGCTACAGTGACAAAAACAAAGCCTAAGAGTACAGTTATAGATGTACCTTGTATGTCAATCAGACACTAGTCTTACAAGCCTCCACTAATCCGGACTTGGCCCCCGTGGTGAAGTATGGCCTATATCTTCCTCCGGGTAGAGACCCGTGCCCCTCGGTGGGGACCTAATAGATTGATTACGACTAAGACTAACAATGGCAGTGCATACACAACAAATTCACAATGTTAATATCTTGATTTGATATCTTACTTAGGAAGAATGGAATAGATAGTAGGCCTTTTTGTCAAAGTCGAACTGTCACACTACTCTGATCTATAACGCTAATCTAAAGCCAATTTAATAGGCCACATTTGACATATGTCAGTCTTAGCTTCATAGTGAGTGACCTGCTAAAAAACATCGATTACATCGAATGAATCGATACGGTTTTCAAACATTTGTGAATCGAATGCAGTTATTGTGAAAAATTAATTAATTTATTAATTCAAGTAGTTAATTAAGTAATTTTAATTGAGTTCCATTGAAAATCAAAAATAAACAATTATTAATCAAAACCCTGTCCAATTATTGTCTAACCTAAATTTATAAAACAAAATAAGACACGTATATAATTTAACCAAGAAAAAATGCATTTATTCACTAGAACTATAGAATTATAACGAGTGTTGTCATCGTCATCACTGCTGTCCGCTCTCAGAGATATAATTATTCTTCTTCGATAATGTTATCTATTCTCACATCTCGTTCAAAATCATCAAAACTTATTTTCTTTGTCTTCTCGAAGACTTTGCCAAGAATATCCTACGAGTTTCTGTTTTTGCCTAAAAGTGTAATAACATAATGAAACGGGCCTCGGTCTTAACAAGAAAAATACCTCTAAAAATTTTTTACAAAGGTTTGGCCTCGGCCTTAACACGAAAAATTGAAATTGAATTGAAATTGAAAAATGTTTATTTATCACACCAGAATATTTACGTAATCTAAGAAAAATAGAGACAGATAACATAATTATGTGATAAAAAGGATAGGGCTCAGCTTAGTGCTGTGAGTGCATGCATCTTCACAGCGCTGATTTTCAGCCCATCCCTGTTCTCACTGAGTAAAACATAACAAGGCTTGCGGAGTCCTAGAGATAACACTATAGTTATATATAACACTTATAAACAAAACATGGTGTATATGCAATAGTGAGCAAATAATGTAGATAATAATGTAGATAATTATACATCAATTTAATCAAATTGTTCCGAATTAAAAATTAAAAAATACAGATTTTATATTACAAAAAAAAAAGTACCGAGCAAAGCTCGGTCAGCCAGGTACTGAATTAAAAAAGATAAAACACAACAAAGATTTTGCTTTGGCCTTGTACAAAGGGTTACCTGTATTAACAAGTTGTCTTCGGATACAGAAAAAGGAAAAACGTTAGACCTGGCTGCACGGACGAAAGTCCTTTGCCTATTCTGCTATTAGCAGAAAAACAAGATTAAAAAATAATAATAATGAAATGGATTTTGTTTCTATTCAATAACTTTTGTATTTTTTAGATTATTAAAAGAATAATATAATAATGTTTTTCACTTTTCATGCTATACAAGTTCGTCTTTGTGTGATGCGTACTAGTTGTACAATCTACTAATAAAATTCCTACATTCCTTTACAGGTAATCATTGCATTCAATTCAACTTTTTGACTGATGATTCCTTTGATTTTTACGGTAACATCCCTAGTTTTTAAAAACAAAAAGGGTTGACCGGCATAACCTTGTGATGAAGTTCAGTTTTTTAGGACAAACATTGTTTACTAAGTTTAAAATGGTTTTTTAGTCAAAGTAAATTGTAATAATGCCTTCTTTTGACATTATTATAATAAATATGTATTATTTACTGAAAAAAGTGAAGCAATTGTGCAGTTCTAACTTTGAAAAAATAAATAATATTGTGTGCCCTGCGTTACGTTGATGAATTTTGATGAAGTGTCAAATGTAACCTATTAAATTGGCTTTAGGGACTTCACACACGACGGCTATAATATACATTACATCCCGGGATGTATAGCTTTACATTATATTAAAGTATCACACACGCAGCAGGTAACGTAATGTATAGTTCGCTTCATTTCGTTGACATACGTCTCGACCGACACACGTTCCGGCTGCTAAGGCGTTATACAGGGTGTTGTTATGGATCTGTCGACTTACTACTAGATTTAATAGATAGGTAGTTCATCAGAAGACTATTGAGATTTTGATGCGCGTATGCGTTGGCACATGTGCCAAAAATAGAACGATGTGCATTGAACATCACATAAAGTATGGAACATTCCGAAGAGTTTAAATTATATGCGGAATTATCAGACATCGCCAGCTAGTGGACAGGCATGAGATTATTAAAAAACTATGACCACTGTATTGCTACACTTTTTTTTTCTTTTCTTGAGGTAGATTGATTTTTGTTACTATCCTTCATGTTAAATGCAACTTTAATGTTATATTCCATCACTATATAATTTGTAACTTCCTATGTTACATCTATAAAATCATAGGTCATCAATCGACTGAATCGAAGAATTGCTCGCAGCCTTGGCCGCCTGAGTGATCTTAAACGATCACGAATGTTAAGCAAAATAGGGCGCGTTCAGTGCGCGGATGGGTGACCGTTTATGATTAACGCTAATGGCATTTTTCGGAGCGGTTCCATGCTTCGCAAGGCATGTTAAGCAGTTGGTGCTGGCTCCCGTCGATAGATGGCAGTCGTTAAGCCAAGTCAGAGGCCATAGAGTAAGACCAGCCACTACTCTTACAAGCCTCCACCAATCTGGACTTGGCCCCCCGTGGCGGAGTATGGCCTATACCTTCCTCAGGCTTACAAAACGTAGCTTACGGCCGACTTCTGAATTGAGAATTTCGCTAAGTAACTACTTAACTCTAGTGTTGTCTCGTCAAATTTCTCAGAAAAGAGCGTGACTTTACGTTTTGAAAAGAGCGTGAAAATATTTACTTAAGTGAAATTCTCAATTCGGAAACTGGCCTTTAGCGAGACTATTTAGTGATTAGAGATAGGACTACAAGTGATGTGGAGCAAATGAATTTTTTGAGACAGGACTCTGAATACCTATGTCGTTTAGCGACATAAGACTCCTAGTGGAGTTTTTGAATCACCAAGAAACTTTTTGAACACCCTGTTCGAAGAAAGATGTGTCGTAATATACAAAAAGGTATTGAGATATATTAAGATGTATCGACAGGTAAATATACATCTTCGTATCGCTCAGTACCTTTAAGATACGAAGATGTAAAGATGTATATTATAGCTGTCGTGTGTGGTCTCCTGACGATTTCTATGGAAAGATGTAATGAGATATATCGTGCTATAATATACATCTTTACCTTATAGCCGTCGTGTGTGGAGTCCCTTATATTACTGTCTATCTTTATCTGTACACGTTGGTTGGTTGTTTTGAACACCGAACGAGACTTTTGAATTTGGAATTTAGCTAATGCCTGCCTTTTTCGACAGGCGCCATTTTTCTTCAGTGCAACGGTCGGCATTTATCTCGATGGAGGTTCGTATCAATTTTATTTCGGTTTCGTTGGCAATTAATTTGGTATCTAGTTTAGCTGTTAATAAAGACAGATTTTATTTAAGCTAACAATAATTTCAACGCAACAAAATCACTTGGAATCACTCGTAGCCTGGGCTGCCTGAGTGATCTTGAACGATCACTAAGGTTAAACTACATACGGCGCGTTCAGTCCACCGTCCGGGTCACCCACCGTCTATGACTAACGCTAGTGGCATTTTTTCGAGCGGTTCCGTGCTTCGCAAGGCACGTAAACCAGTTGGTGCCGGCTGCCGTCGATAGATGGCAGTCGTTAAGCCAAGTCAGAGGCCTTAGGGCGGCTTGAAAACTTCTGACAGTAAGACCAGCCACTAGTCTACAAGTCTCCACCAATCCGGACTCGGCCCCCGTGGTGGAGTATGGCCTATACCTTCCTCAGGGAAGAGACCCGTGCGCCTCGGTGGGAACATGATGGGTTGATGATGAAAAATCACTTGACTTGATCCCAAACTTACCTAACAAACCCTGTGTGGTAATTCGGCAAAGACATTACAATTATCGAAAAACACCCAGACTGAGGACATTTGTACAAATGTACGATGGCCCCAGCGAGAATCAAACCCATGACATTTGTCGTTAGCACCTTAGCGGCCACAGATAACGAGACAGGTATGTTTAGGGCGTCCCGGCTAGGCCACATGGAAATACAAACCATTAGGACGACCTCTGTGGCGTAACGGTTAGCGCATCTGCTTACCATGCGAGAGGTCCCGGGTTCAATCCCCGGCTTGGGGAGAAAAAAAACTCCAGGTCTTGGATGTTTACGCGTTTGTGACGTCGCTGTTTCTGGTTCCCACAACACAGGGTACCCTAGTGTGGGGCCAGAAGCAATGTATGTGCCTGTATGTAAATGTTTATGTAAATGTAAATGTTTAAAGAAAGCGCATTGAATATTGTTGATGGGACATTTTACTGAAAGGAGACATTATTTAATTTTAATAATCAATTGAAAGTGAATTTAGATTTTAAAATAACTAAATGGCTGAACCGGGTATCGAGCTACACGAAAAAAAAATCATCATCACCAACCCATTATGTCCCTGAAGGGCACGGGTCTCTTCCCTGAGGAAGGTATAGGCCATGCTCCACCACGGAGGCCAAGTCCGGATTGGTGGAGACTTGTAATACTAGTGGCTGGTCTTACTGTCAGAAGTTTTCAAGCCACCCTAAGGCCTCTGACTTGCCTTAACGACATATATTGACGTCCGCCGATACCAACTGCTTAATGTGCCTTGCGAAGCACGGAACCGATCGGAAACATGCTACTAGCATTAGTCATAGAAAGGTCACCCATCCGCACGCACTAAACGCGCCCTATGTTGCTTAACCTTCGTGATTGTTTAAGATCACTCAGGTGGCCGGAGCTACGAGCGATTCTAAATACCATGTAGGTTTATCATAGCGATCGAGAGACTTATTTTTTTTTACTAAATAACAAGTATCACAAATAAAAGGAAGACAATTATGATGAGCCGATCAGTCCGCCGAAATTCCTACAAGTTAACAAAATGTTAACGTACGAAAAACCGGTGTTAATGTCACCGTGTTGCTATGTCAACATGACCGCCAATTAAGACGTGACCCTATATCACTAACAACTTCACTAGTCGGAGACGGCTACACTAACTTATTAACACATGTTCCACCTCTACGGTCTGAGCACTGGTAATAGGCTATTTGACTGATTTCAAAAAGCCACCTCATATTGTTTGTTGGTGTTCATGAAGTCCTCAGAAAGAGGTAATTATTTCGTGTATTTCTTCAAAAAAAGGCAAACGAACATTTACCTTTCAAATAAGCGGCCAAAACGCTATCTTAGGCAATTATGGCGTCGCTTAGGAATTATGACTTCACTTCGCGGTAAACCGACCAATGAAAGTAAGACAGAATGAATGACAGACGCCATTTTTACTGCCATGTGACGTCATCATAGAATTGGCCAATCCAGGCCGTTTTCGAAACAGTGGCGGCAGATACAAATTATCAAACTTTATCTTGTGTTTTTTTACAAATCATATTTGTTTTTTAGTCAAAATGCCTTAAAGCGGTTGTAAGACACACAATTTATACGAATACGTAATATGGGTAATGCCTGAATTTTTTTTTTTCTTTTTTATAGAATTCAGAATCAAGACTTTATTTCAATGTAAAGAATTTACATTCTGCTTGTTGAATGTCACTGTACATACAGTTATGTATAACGTTAGCCGCTGCCTTGGGGCCGTCTGTAGTGGAGAAAAGGGCAGCGAAAAAAAAACTCCACTCTGACCATCTTTTCTCAAATCACCTTAAAGCTAATACAAATCAAACATGCAAAATAATATCTTGGATATGTTGAACACTAGACACATTTATCCTCTGATTTAATTTAATATTAAACTACTATTTAATGCCATACGTCCTTGTCTTCTAAATAATCGTTGATTTTATAATAAGCTTTTTTGCAAAGAGTGTGCTTAACACAATTCTTAAATCGCGTTGGGGGTAACTCTAATATATCTTGGGGTATCTTGTTGTAGAACCTTATACAGTGCCCCATAAAGGAAGTATTAACTTTTGCAAGTCTAAATCGTGGAAATGACAATTTATGTTTATTCCTAGTATTAACGTTATGATGGCTACCAAGAGTTTCGAAGTCATTAATATTTTTCCGAACGTACATAATATTTTCATAAATGTATTGGCCTGCAACTGTTAAGATGTTAGTTTCTTTGAAAAAACCTCTTAGCGAGTCCCTACTACCTAGCTTGTAAATAAATCGGATCGCTCTCTTCTGCAAGATGAAGATAGTCTCAATGTCTGCTGCCCGGCCCCATAGTATTATACCATAGGACATAATACTATGGAAGTAACTAAAATAAACAAGCCTAGCAGTTGCAACGTCAGTAAGTTCTCGAATTCTTTTCACGGCATATGCTGCGGAGCTTAGTCTATGTGCCAATTTTATAATATGTGGACCCCATTGTAGTTTGGCATCGATTGTGATGCCCAAAAATACAGTATCTTCAACAAATTCTAGTTTATCATTTTCAATTACAATGTTGTTTTCAACTAATTTTACGTTAGGTAGGGTAAATTTCATACATTTTGTCTTTTTTGAATTTAACAATAGATTATTTACTGTAAACCAATCTAGAACGTGCGAGAGAGCATTATTTGCTTCGTCAAGATTATTTTCCTGTCTCTTTATTTTAAAAACAAGTGACGTGTCATCAGCATATAGCACTATCTCACACATTTTTTGTACCAAAAACGGTAAATCATTTACATAGACTAGGAAAAGGAACGGCCCTTAGATAGATCCCTGTGGGACTCCCAGTTTTACAAGTGAGCCTGACGATTTAATACGATTTATTTCTGCGTTTTGAACCCTTCCTTCTAAATATGATTTTAAAAGATCTAGACTTAATTTTTTTATTCCATAGTGTTTTAACTTTGAGAGTAATGTTTTGTGGTCTACACAATCGAATGCCTTTGACAGATCACAAAATACTCCTATCGCATCATTATGATCCTCCCACGCACTGAAAATATGTTTAACTAACATGACTCCAGCGTCTGTTGTATTCCGCCCTTTAATGAAACCGAACTGCTGACTATGGAGGAGTTCGTAATTATTGAAATGAATAAGTAATTGATCTAAGATAATTCTTTCAAATATTTTACTTAATACTGGTAGGACTGAAACGGGTCTAAAATTTGTTGGATCTTGTTTATCACCGCTTTTAAATAAGGGTACTAACCTACTATATTTCATGAGGTCTGGAAATACTCCTTCATCTACGCATTTATTGAAAATCTGTGCTAACGGCAAAGCTAGGATATTTATCACTGAACTAACTATTGTTACTGACATACCCCATAAGTCCTCGGTTTTTTTAAGATTTTTATAATTTAAAATTCTTAACAATGTCATGGGGCTCAATGTAATTAAACGTAAAATCGTGTTCGCATGCGGGGACATTGTCCCTTAATAATGTCGCCGCACGATCAGGTGACGAGTCTAACGGAGCTGTAGTTATGATTGGGACATTAGTGAAGAACTGTTCGAACGCTGCAGCGATACATTCATTTGATGTTATTATTTTGTCATCAATCTTAAGTGAAATATCTTGGTCTCCTAACTTTGCTTTACCCGTTTCTCTATTTATTATTTTCGAAATTGTTTTTACTTTATTCGGTGATTGTAGGATTTTGCCTTTTATATGATCGCATTTAGCTTTATGGCAGACGGCCTTAAATAATTTTGAATATTTTTTTACGTACTTTATGAAGTTGGCGTCATATGTATAAGTCTTTTTGTCATGTAATTCATAAAGTGTGTCTCTGCTCTTTCGAATACCTGACGTAGCCCATTCACTGAATCCTACTCTATTGTCCTTGCTTTTTAGATGGCGCAATTTAAAAATCTTTTTAAAACTACCCGACAATACCTTGAATAGCTCTTTGTAATGATCATTAGCATTTTCATAATTTTATTGAGTCCTTATACTACTTTCTAGGTCTGATTTAAATGAAACTAATTTTTTACTTGTTACGGGCCGGCAGAGGATAACAGGTTCGGCCTTTTTTGTATCTATTTCAAAATGCACAACTTGACCGCTGTGATCTGACTTTAGACAATTTACTGTAGAATAATCGGAAAAATCGCAATCGCAGTAAACATTATTTAGGCAAGTGGCAGTAGTTTCAGTTATCCTGGAAGGCTCCAAAAAAATATTTGCTAGATTAAACGACTTGAAAATAATTGTCAATTTTGTATTTAAAGCGGTGTCTGCCATCAAGTCAATGTTGAAGTCACCACAGACTATGACTTTCTTATTGCTGCTAGAAGCTACCTTTAAAACATCCTCTAATATGGTTTCAAATAAACTGTAATCACTGGTAGGGGGCCTGTACAAGGCTACTACAATGTGTCCAGACAGTTCAACACACGATATTTCAATTACTTTTTCAACAGAAAGTCTGCAAATATCATTCCGTTCTTTAAATTTCAAATTATTTTTTGCTAGTATCAAGGACCCCCCATGCCTTGCAGACTTTCTATTGAAGCAACTGGCTATTTGATAATTATTCACAGAAAAATTCATTTGAGTCTCTAGTAGCCAGTGCTCTGTGACACAAAGTATATCCACTCTGTGTTGTTCTAAAAACAACTCTAGTTCTAATAATTTTCCAGAAAAGCCACCCTGTATATTCTGATTAGCTAAAATAAGTTTTTTTAAGGAGGGCTTTTCCTTTGTCTAGCTGGCAGTTTAAATCAGCGGTCAAATTTAACCTACTACTAGTTCTTTTCACCACCTCTGAGTACAGAGGTTGGCAAGTGTCACTTGTCTTACAATTTGTATGACCTGGAGGTCCCTGTGCTATTGTATTAACAATAATAGGGTCATAAACATTGAATGCCAACATTTTGGCAATTAGTTGCTATAAAATAATACAGTTTTTTTTCACACTGTCAAATAGCCTATTACTTCTATTTGCTACCCTTCAGGGAGTGCGTGAGTCAATATTGTTCGATAAGCTGATATTTGATCCACGTATCATTAAACAGTTTGTATTATTATAAGGCAAAAGTGTTATTATAAGACTAACAGATGACCTGTTCTCAGTTTCAGACAGAAAAATAATAATATACTGTCGTACTTGTTCTTAGATAAGGTATTCGTGTGTGTGTGGGTGTTTGAGTGTGGGTTATTAGTAATAGGTGCTTAAGTAGAAAGTAACGATTTTTAGGATTCCGTAACTCAAAAGGAAATAAACGGAACCCTTATACTTACTAGTTGCCCGTCTGTATGTCCGTCAATACCCTTTATCACGGAAACACGTGAAGGTATCGAGTTAAAATTAATACCATAATATACCTACTCAACTATCACTTGAAGCTGTGAAAAAAAACCAAACTACTTAGTTAATATAAAAAAAGATATGGCGGCCGCAAAGCAAGGTTTGGTTAGGTTCATCATCAACCCATTATGTCCACACTGAGGGGCACGGGTCTCTTCCCTGAGTAAGGTGTAGGCCATACACCACCACGGGGGCCAAGTCCGGATCAGTAGAGGCTTGTAAGACTAGTGGCTGGTCTTACTGTCAGAAGTTTTCAAGCCACCCTAAGGGCTCTGACTTGGCTTAACCGGCACCAACTGCTTAACGTGCTTTGCGAAGCCAGGAACCGTTCGGAAAAAGGTTCGCTCAAGTGAATCAAAGTTCATAGGGTACTTCCTAGAACTATGAAATTTTGCAAGTAATATTATCTTATACTACAAATATAGAAAGGAATCTGAAAACTATACATTTAAAATTAAACAATAAAAAAATGGTCATTAAACCTCTGGAAAGTTTCGGAAAACGCTGCAAGCACGGAACCCTCCGCGGACGAGTCTCGCTCGCGCTTATCCAGTTTTTCACTGATTTTAAAGAAAATCGTTATTCCTCCTTCCTAAATTAACGCGGATTGTTCGGGAAATTCCCGGTGATTTGCTAACTTCCTGCGTAATCTTTTAAACACTGTTAGAATCTCATCGCTTATTTACCAGTTGTTAAGTAAATACCGTCTTTCCTGTGTTGCCGACGAGGGTCACTTCCATTGCGGTTAATAGTTTGATCCCATTTCGAGTTTTTTTTTATATTAGAGTGTTGGTTGCGCACTTGTATCAGCAATTTCAGCACGACGACCTCAGTTGTATAAAAACTAATATTATTATTGTCTAATTGAGATCGTTTAGTAGGTTACGTTATTATTATTAGGTTAGCGGTGGTAGCTTAGTTTGTTGAACAATATACCTATCAAGCTGAAATCGATGGCTTACGATAAAAAGTTCAAACTGGAATTGAGACAATTATTATTACAAAAAAATATGTATAAATGTAAATGTAAAAATATGTAAATGTTATTTACGAGTACAATAAAGAATATTCTATCTATCTATCTATAAAATTGACGAGCTTTGTGAAAAGTAATTTAATAATTACAGTATAATAAAATAAATTTGGTCGAATTGCATGTATTACATTTGATTTATTTTTGTTAAGTTTAGACGGCAAATTATATTGTTATTATATATTGACATTCTAGAATTATTATTTATAATTATTAAATTATTATTTGTAAGACTATCATTTTTTATACATACATTTTTTTTTGTAATAAATCAATTAATATTATGCATTTTCTATGTTAAAATTGTAACAATATGTAGTTTTAGTTATGTAATTTATAAGTTATATTTCAAATACAATGGCAATTGTTTCTGAATAAATAAATGAAATGAAATGAAAAAAATAGACTTGGAAGCGGGAGACCCAGATTCGCTTCCCAGTGCGGGTATGTACTTACGACTTTAGTGATTATAGGGCATAGGGCTTTCATAATTTAGTAAATACAAGTACTATTACTATAGAGGTCAAGAATTATGATGGATTACTATGTTGGGAAATGAAAAAAAAAAACTTTAATGAAATTCGCTTGTTTCCGCAGTATCAAAAAAATTGACTTATTCGTATTTGTTCGATTGGTTTCAGGCTTGGTTATGGAATAAATCATAGTTTAATGCAATCCCATACATTTTTTAAAGACTATAGATAGACACTAATTCATACATCCGCGCACATCGCGGAACGGGGACGTTGATAAATTTTTTTTCATTATTTATTTACAACATTAAAACGTTTAACATATCAATAGCAAATATAAAATACTAACATAGCTACTGAACGATTATGACATAAATATTTTTGTCAATAAACAATTAATTCATCTTAAGTGAAAATAAAGTTTTTATCATTATTTTAAGAGACGGAATAGGATGAAACTATGCGACCTAACTGGGAATCCGAAACTTTCTTTTAGCAAAGACGCTTAGGCGAGCAAAAGTTAAAAGTAATTTGAATAAATCTAAAACGAAAACTTTTTGCGCGGTCCAAAACTCCAAACCCCTTCAAGGCAGAATCTCGAGCAGATTGAACGTCTGGTATTAACAGAAAAGGGTTACAATTTCTTTCGAAAATCTAAGCAGTTTAGAAATCGCTCGTAGCCCCGGCCGCCTGAGTGATCTTTAGCGATCAGGTTAAGCAACATAGGGTGCGTTCGGTCAATGAATGGGTAAACGTCTATGAATAACGCTAGTGGCATTTTCCCGAGCGGTTCCATGCTTCGCAACGCACGTTATGTAGTTAGTGCCAGCTGCCGTCGATAGATGACAGACGTTAAGCCAAGTCAGAGGCCATAGGGCGGCTTGAAAATTTCTGACAATAAGAGCAGCCACTAGTCTTACAAGGCTCCACCAATCCGGACTTGGCCCCCGAGGTGGAGTATGGTTCTTTCCTTTCTCAGGGAAGAGACCCGTCAAGTGGTTGATGATGATGATAATGATGGTGATTACTTGTAAATATTACATGCTTGTGTTTTTTCTCGTGTACAATAAAGAATATTTTTATCTTATCTACTTAAGTACCGCTTCGTTACCAAACCAACGAAAATTATTTCAATTATTTAAATTATCTCGTTCCATGCGGGTCTTCTCACTCTATTTTCCTTCGCACTTGTAGGAGTTGACAATGAAAATGACACCGTTTCTATGCAAAACAGCAGGCGAATTAATGTTATAGCCGAATTGGTCTGTCAAATATTCAACCCTCGACCACAAACTGAGTGCGGCAGAAGAACTGCACAAGTTATTTGCAAAATATACTTGAAGTTTATTTTGTGTTCGATATTGGTTTCAACAATTTTCGTGAAGGAAAACATCGTGAGGAAATCTGAAATTCCGATCTGTTGACATACCTCTGCGGTTGAAATTGCTTATCCGCAGTGGGCATGCGTAGTAATTATGTCCTCTCTTTCTGAGAGAAGGGCTGTGCCCTGTAGTAAACGCATTTAACTCTTTACTGCATGAATTATGACATTCATCATCGACCCATTTGTCCCCACTGAGGGGAACGGGTCTCTTCCCTGAGGAAGGTATAGCCCATACTCCACCGGACCAAGTCCGGATTGGTGGACGCTTGTAAGATTAGTGGCTGGTCTTACTGTCAGAAGTTTTCAAGCCGCCCTAAGGCCTCTGACTCGGCCTAACGACTGCGATCTATCGACAGCAGCCGGCGCCAACTGCTTAACGTGCCTTGCGAAGCACGGAACCGCTCGGAAAAATGCCACTAGCGTTAGTCATAGACGGTCACCCATCCATGAACTGAACGCGCCCAATGTTGCTTAACCTCAGTCATCGTTTAAGATCACTCAGGCAGCCCAGGCTACGAGCGATTAAGATATGATATGATATATAAAATTTAATTACGGTTTTTGAACTAAAACTAAAACTTTTCATAATATACTCGCATATAATTCAATTGTTATATATTTTTTTAAATTATTTATTTAATAATGTTCTTTTGCCCATGATGCAGACGTTTTAACCAATAATAATAATAATAATACTACAAAAACTCCTATTTCAAACCGACTGCTATTTGGGGTGGTCTAATGGATCCTTCTGTTTATTTGTGACCACTGGCAAAAGGGTTACATTTGAATTTTAATGTTCAACATTACGATGTAACTGTTACATTTTAAGTCGTGGCGTTTCGAGGGTTGACCTTTTTATGTTTCCGGTACTAATTATTACGGATTAATGTTATTTTTTATTTTATTTTATTAATGGTTGTGTTGTTAGATAATGTTCTTAAGACTTAAAATCCAGTTCTTCCGTATTGATATAATTAATTTCTTTCAAAATGCAAAAATCGAAATTTTTAAATTAGTTTTTTTCAAATCAATCAAATCTATAAAAAATAAATTTAACTATTAAAACAAAATATTCACTTTGTGTTAGTTTTGCATTTACTATATTAAAAAAAAAAAACAAACAAATCAACTATGCATTTCTTCATCGTTTCATCGTTTTAACTTAGGTAATTAACGGATTTTTCAGCTGCATTTTTATTATTAAAAACTTGAAAATTTTTTATTGCGCTGATTGTAATTTGGCTATGCTTCAACGATAAATTATATTAGTAAAGCTTTGTAGGTACGAGTCTTGCTTGTATTTAACCGTTTTTACCAACTATCTTTTCTTTGTTATCATTCCATTAATTCAAACTTTAAATCATAAAATATGTTCCATTATTATAACCTTATCTTACTAATATTTCCTAGCCACTACAGCGCTTAAGTGGCCATTTCACGTGTCTTATGTCGTATACTTGTCACTTCTGACGTTCAGAAATATCTGTATAATTTCCTTTTTTATGTATAATAAAATTGTTCTCCACAAAGTTAGACAAATCATCTGACGTAGTTAAGTGTTAAATTGATTTGTTTATTTTATTAATACAGCATATAAGAAAAACTTTTGAATGCCTCGTTGGTTTGGTCGTTAAGTCGCTAACTACTAAGACAGGGGTTGGGAGTATGTGAGGTATGTCAGAAAATAGGTTGTTATCTATTTTTCATACCCCTATCTGGCAAAACTACGTTTGCGGGGTCAGCTAGTCTAATATATAAAATTCTCGTGTCACAATGCTTAGTGCGCATACTCCTCCAAAACGGCTTGACCGATCTTGATTAAATTTTATATGTACATTCGGTAGGTCTGAGAACAGATTGTTATTTACTTTTCATGCCCCTATCTGGCAAAACAACGTTTGCCGGGTCAGCTAGTATAATAAAATATAAATATAAATAAAACGGACACAAAAATATGTGTTCACTTCACGACTGTATTTATAAGAACTGTCAAAGAAAATAAGAAACTGAAAACCGTAAAACTAATTTCAAATAAAAAAAATCTTAAAAATAACAAGAAATAATATCCTCTGTAGAAAGCCGCTACAGATACTGTTACCATAGCACAGGGTATCCTAGTTTGGGACCAGCTCAAATAATTTGTTTTGTGTGGATGTTATTATTATATTATTATTACTTTCTTAGATAAACCACAACTAGTGAAAAGTGCTTCGAGAAGTAGAATAATACATTTTATCTAACACAGACGAAAATGCAGTGTTCCTAAAATACATTTTATCAGATCTAGACAAAGTCGCCCAGACAAATGACTGTTGCACTCGACAGAGCTTAACTTTTATTGTGACGAATACATTGTGTTGTATTAAAGACAATAAAATAAAATCGTAAACAAGGTAATGCCACACACACCGAGTCTAGTGCCAAGTCCACTGAACAGGGTAAACTCAGTTTTTCATCATCATCAACCCATTATGTCCCCACCAAGGGGCACGGGTCTCCTCCCTGAGGAAGGTATAGGCCATACTCCACCACGGGGGCCAAGTCCGGATTGGTGGAGGCTTGTAAGACTAGTGGCTGGTCTTACTGTCAGAAGTTCTCAAGCCGCCCTAAGGCCTCTGACTTGGCTTAACGACTGCCATCTATCGACGGCAGCCGGCACCAACTGCTTAACGTGCCTTGCGAAGCACGGAACCGCTCGGAAAAATGCCACTAGCGTTAGTCTTAGAACGGTGGCCCATTCATGGACTGAACGCGCCGTATGTTGCTTAACCTTAGTGATCGTTTAAGATCACTCAGGCAGCAATAATATTAAAGCCCTTGTCAAATATTTAAAATTTAAATATTTTATTCACAATAAAAGCAAAATGTTTACTTTTTGAACGTCAAATTATTTACTTTCACAATTAATAGATTACGTGGAGAAGAAAATAACAAAGAAATTAAGTCTAGGCCCACACTAGCGACACGCGACAGGCTACGGCCGTCAATTTTGATATATTTTGTTCGAATCTCCGCACACTTGGCGTCAGAGTCGCGGAGTCGCGACGACAAGACGCCAGAAGCAAATGACAACGTCGCGTCTGACGCGGCGACTAGGCGCGGCGACAAGTCGCCCTGTTTGCGATGGCTCTTATTCTTTTCAATAATTTTGTATCCCGGTGCCTACCCCCTCGGGGATAACGGGCGTGAGTTTTTTTTTTTTTTGTATCCCGGTTATTTATCTAACTATCTATACTGAAATTATAAAGAGGACAAATTTGTATTTTGTGGGTGTAATATGTTTGTTATGAATAGGCTCAGAAACTACTGGGCCGTTTTTAAAAATTCTTTCACCTTTAAAAAGCTGCATTCTTCGTCAGTAACATAGTTAATATTGGATTTTCAAAAAGTTTATGGTCCGTACCAAATATTGAATAATGCAACCCGAGGTGTAAAACATACTACACCGGGAATTTTCCACGGAACTAATTATAGCTATTTCCACAGAAACGTTTTTGCCAACCGTGCGAAGCCGGGGCGGGTCGCTGGTCATTAATAAATCAAACCATCAATGTTTTATTCAAAGTAACACAAAAACTGCAACGTAATGAATGTTATGAGTTAAACTGGGTGTCAAATTCAAAATTAAGATCATTTTGGAGAAAAAATGGTCAAGAAGCATTAGACATTATAAACCCACGTTAGTAGTGTCATTGAATTTAGAAGGAAATTCAATGGTAGTGTACTCAGAAAATAGCTAATAATAACCAACCACTGGAAAAGGGCTATGCTCGGAATTTCTCTACGAGACCGAGTCAGAAATGATGAGGTCCGTAGACGAACGAAAGTCGTCGACATAGCCCAGCGGATTAGTAAGTTGAAGTGGCAGTGGGCGGGGCACATAGCGCGCAGAACTGATGCGCGATGGGGCCGAAAAGTTCTCGAATGGAGACCACATATCGGCAAGCGCAGCGTAAGACGACCAGCCACAAGATGGACAGACGATTTCATCCAAGTGGCGGGAAGACGCTGGATGCAAGCCGCTTCCGACCGGTCTTTTTGGAAATCCATGGAGGAGGCCTATGTCCAGCAGTGGACTTCTTGTGGCTGAAAGATGATGATGATGATGAACTAACCACAAGTTAAGAAACACATATTCAACAGCATAATTATTAATACCTAAGCAATAAAAAAAATGTTACACGTAATTTTATTACCATTATTTTAAAATGTTCTTGGTAATCAAAATAATACAAAAATATTATCTTGTCTTGCCATTGCGCAAATTTGACTCGCTCTTGGCATACTTTTATAACACATGTGTTATATTTATATACTTATGACATAAAATGACGTAAATGTATCTCATCGCATCGGCCCATCAAATGGCGACGCGGAAACATATAAAAGCAGACATTAAACACAATAATAAAAACACTTTGCGAACGTACCCGGACGCCATCTTGAATGTGACGTCACTGTCACAAAATATTGCTGTAGAGAAGGTGCAGATAATGGCTGACCAATAATAAGATTGTTTTTGTTGCATATTATTTTGTGTTTTATTTCGTTTTTTTAAATGCGGTCATAATTTTTATACAATTTAATTTCTTTAATTACATCTAACTAAACTAAATATAAAATAACATCGCCAATAAGATAACAGTAAATAATACCCACATATAAAAAAAAATTGTCTCTAGACCGCTGACGTTAGGAAGAGTTCCTAAGATACTGGCGGATTCAGTAATCAGAATAGGGTAGTTTCCGCGGTCAAAATAATTAAATTCTATTCAGTCCGTATTTTAGATTATAAAAAAATAATATTTTCTTTTTTTGATTAAACAAAAAACGTCACTCCGTGCTAAAAAATGCAGCATGGCGTGACGTCACACGTAACTTTAATGGGCTATATCTTTGTCATTCTTGGTTTAATTTACAAATATCTATCTTCATCTTGCAGAAGAGAGCGATCCGATTTATTTACAAGCTAGGTAGTAGGGACTCGCTAAGAGACTTTTTCAAAGAAACTAACATCCTAACAGTTGCAAGCCAATATATATATGAAAATATTATGTACGTTAGGAAAAATATTACAGACTTCGAAACACTTGGTAGCCATCATAACGTTAATACTAGGAATAAACATAAATTGTCATTTCCACGATTTAGACTTGCAAAAGTTAATACTTCCTTTATGGGGCACTGTATAAGGTTCTACAACAAGATACCCCAAGATATATTAGAGTTACCTCCAACGCGATTTAAGAATTGTGTTAAGCACACTCTTTGCAAAAAAACTTATTATAAAATCAACGATTATTTAGAAGACAAGGACGTATGGCATTAAATAGTATTTTAATATTAAATTTAATCAGAGGATAAATGTGTCTAGTGTTGAACACATCCAAGATATTATTTTGTAGGTTTGATTTGTATTAGCTTTAAGGTGATTTGAGAAAAGATGGTCAGAGTGGAGTTTTTTTTCGCTGCCTTTTTCTCCACTACAGACGGCCCCAAGGCAGCGGCTAACATTATACATAACTGTATGTACATTGACATTCAACAAGCAGAATGTAAATTCTTTACGTTGAAATAAATTTTTGAATTTTTGAATTTGGATTTTTAAATAAAAAAATACGTGTCCCTTATTTTTGAATCATCTAAAAGACGGACTAATTACATTTTTTATGGCAACTAGCCCATTGATTTCTTATTTCTGATTTCTGACTGGCAGTATTCCCCTTCGTAATGGCCAGACTGATGCGCTGACCGAGATAGCTACCAGCTCTAGGGTCGCCTGACGAGTCGACGAGGCGTGATTGTTTTAATTTCATTCAGAAGCTAAGAACAATGTTGTCGGATGTACCATTTTATTATCCATACAACGTCTAAGTGTTCATCTATCAAACATAATGACGGTTATACATATTAGTAATCGCTCGTAGCCCCGGCCGCCTAAGTGATTTTAAACGATCACGAAGGTTAAGCAACATAGGGCGAACTCAGTGCATGGATGGGTGACCGTCTATGACTAACGCTAGTGGCATCTTTCAGAGCGGTTCCGTGCTTCGCAAGGCACGTTAAGCAGTTGGTGCCGGCTGCCGTCGATGGCAGTCGTTATACCAAGTCAGAGGCCTTAGGGCGGTTCGGAAACTTCTGACAGTAAGACCAGCCACTAGTGTTACAAGCCTCCATCAATCCGGACTCATCATCATCATCAAGCCATTATGTCCCCACCGAGGGGCACGGGTCTCTTCCCTGAGGAAGGTATAGGCCATACGCCACCACTGGGGCCTATAGGTATTAAATACGTTAGTAATATGTATATAGAGATAGAACGCTTCGTCAACTGCTTTGCAGTTTGGCGAAATTGTGTAATTGTATTAAGGTTTTTTGTTTAAAAAAATAATAATTAAAAAAAACCTATGAAAGTCTTAAATAGGCATTGAAAATAAAACTACACTCTGACCACATTTTCTCAAATACCCCAAAATCTAATACATAAATTGGTACGAATATCTATCTACTTTAGAAGCGGACGGTCAAATAGACTTTCTGAATGACAATTGTTTAAGGTAAAAACATAAATACGAGCCGCACCCCATGTGTGAAATGAGTGCGGCAATAAAGCCGCCATTACCAGCTTGGATTTCATTCTTTTCACACAGGGTGTGAATTAGGGGGGGCCATGTTTGTGCGATTCAACTTGTGAGGTACATTTGGACGACGATATTTTCGGTTTGACTAAGCGTTGTAGCTTGAGCCTTTGTTTTGAGGTACAGGATCTTGTGGTTTTAAGTTGGAATGACCGACATGAAATTAACAGATCCGTGAACGCCTGAGGACTTAAGTGCTTATTCCAGCCGGTGTATGGCATAAGAACAATATTTGACTTAAGTGCTTGTGGCCGCCGGGTCTAGAATTTTTTCTTCTAAATTTGTTTTCTTGCAAACGTCTGCCATACTTGTGTGCATCATTAATGGCGTATCAATACGTGACGTATAAATGCCATGTATAAATGCAATCATTAAAGATGACCAAACAAGTCCCACGGTAAGATCCTTAATACCATAGTAATAAAAGCCAAAATTCATTAATTCATGTGTAATCTTTCGTGGCACGAACTATACATTGTGTTGGTAATGTGTCGAATATGATTGATATCATCATTTTATAGTTCGGGAAGCCTAAAAACCTAAGATACAGATCTTTTGACTTGTTTAGACTCCAGGCTCCTCTTTTTCCACAAAAAATACCTTATTTGGCTTTGTAACGTTTATTCCATGTTGTTTTTATATGCGTGTGTATTTTGTGGACAGACACTAAACAAATATCTTATCTAATTTATTTTCAAAAACGCAACAGATTCAAACAAAACATATAGGAACATACGCGTTAAATTAACAACGTTCTTCTTTAAAGGTCGGTTTTAAATGTCGGAATGAGCCGTTTTCAGAAGAACTAAAAAAAAACATCTAATGGCTGTCAAAGGAATGCAATTTTGGACCTCAGCCCAATAGCCATGTGTGATACATCATCAAATAATTCTCAGCAAGTTGAACAAAAGTTACTATGACGCCAACAGCCAAATGCTTGTCCTTTTGGAGTTATATTGTATTGAAAAAAAAAAACTAACATTTTAAATAAAATATAACTCCGAAAGGACAAACATTTGGCTGTTGGCCTTGGGCGTATTGGGCTGAGGTCCAAAATTGCATTCCTTTGACAGCCATTAGTTTTTTTTTTTTAGTTCTTCTGAAAACGGCTTATAGTGCAGCGGGAACGCGAATTAAGCCGAGCTAAACTACGAACAAGAAAAAAGTTCATACAAAAAGTGCTTACACGTTAAGTTCCACGTAACTAAGCCGTAGGTATATGTGTTCAGGTCCTGAAAAGACAGACGTATGAATGCAAAATGAAATACTCACACAGAGGAAATGTAAGGATTTGTCGACTAGACCGACTTTGAGCAGTAATCAAAACGGCGGCAGCTTCGAAATTAATTTTCGGATTGAATAGATCATATGGAATGGATCGTCAGACGTAAACAGTTATGTTACACTCGTGACTTTGATCGCATGGAATTAATTATGTCCCCACCGGGGGACACGGTCTCTTCACTGAGGAAGGTATAGGCTATACTCCACCACGGGGGCCAAGTCCGCATTGGTGGAAGTTTGTAAGACTAGTGGCTAGTCTTACTGTCAGAAGTTTTCATGCTAAGTTATATTGTGTATTTTTTATTGTGCAACAACAACACAGTCATATACAAAGGTAAATCCTATTTGTTCTAGATTTAACCCATGAGCGTAGATTCCCGTCGGCCAAACAAAAACACGCTCGGTATTCAAAAGGCTACAGAATGTCTGAAGTTTGAACTGAAGGCTCGATCAACTCCTAGCTCGCACACACTTGGTATTTTCGTCCCGGTGACACTTACACATAAAGTGACCGGCTTGTACGTGTCTACAAATAATATACGTATTAAATAAGTTAGTTATGTACAGAGATAGAGCGCTTCGCCAACGAACTGCTTTGCAGTTTGGCGTAATTGTGTAATTCAATAAGGTTTTTGTTTTTGTAAAATAAAAAAAAAACTGTAGGGACTCTTCCCTCGACAAGAAAGTGTGGGATTAATCACCACGTGTGCTTATAGCTTTTTTGTGATTTTATGAGCCAATATACGTGGACGCTTCAGGCACTTTTTTCAGGTACTCGTATTAATAAAATTGCTATACGTTATCTAACTTCTACATACTTGGTATTTTCTTTCCAGTGACACTTAAGCGTACCTAGTCTAGTCCTAGTGATATTATTGCTGTATTGGTCTCTTATTAGAGGCGCTATCTCTACTCTTAAGTTAAATGTAGTTAGCTATTTAGCACATAAGAAGCACACCTTATGTCAAAAGGACTGCTGTAAACATACTTAAGCTCACGTCTGTATCCCAGAGGGGTATGCAGAGGCCAGAGACTGATATCTGCCACGATCCTGACAAATCACTTTCACCACCTGCCACGGCTGCTGTAATAATAAATACGATTTCTATTAGGTAATAAACATGTCTGGAAGCCAGTCCAACGCATGAGTTACAGGTTTAAAAAATATAAGTGAAATAATTATTAAACAACAGATTTTAGATAGGTAAGTTTCGAGTAAGTATGACTATAAAGTTTTCTCCAATATCCCTTTCAGACCTTACCTTGAAAATAAAAATGGTTTTCTATTGTTATTTTCTAGGTCAGGTCTAAAAGGTTTAAGATCTAGTTTTTGAAATGGACACCTAGTTGTTTTCCATAGTCCCATTTTTTTGCTGTTTCAAATAAAAACACTTTGGATTTAAATGTAAAATAAAGTGTGCTCCATCTACCTTTCTGCTTATTATTAACTTTCTTCCGGATACAATTACTTGCCTTTTTTCAGAAGAGTCCGACCAGGTTTCACTCTGATTTGCAGAGCTTAATCTTGGTGAGCAGAGACGGAGCTTGCGACGTCGTCGGTAGCTCGTCTCTGACTCGTCTGTATCTGGAATAAAGTTAATAACATCTAGTGCTTACGAAAGTTTTAGTAGAAACATATTTTTGTTTTTATCGACAACACCTTTTTACGAACAACCTTTTTCGTTACTATACTTTTTTATTAACTTTAGGAAGAAGAAACCTCCTTTTAGCGCTCCAAACCGAAACTGTTGCTTGGGCAAGCCCGCGTAAGGGCTTATGAAGTGAGCTCCGAGTTGGTCGTGCTTCGTTGTTATTCCAGTGAGCTTATGTGTAGTTTGCCCACTTACCCACGTTTTAAGTCATAGGCTAACGAAATTTAAACCGTAACACTGGCCGAGTTAAGCGTATTTTCGTATACGTGCGGGACACGGGTGTTGGAGCTACTCGATGTAAAAAAACGATGACGTCATACGACAAACAACACTGCAGCGTCCGAGTGACCCCTTCACTCATCTAGTGTGAAAAAAGGTGAATGAATGAATGAATAAATGAAAGTGATTCGTTAGGATCGTGGCGGGTGGCAGTCCCTGGTCTCTGCCTACCTTTCTGGGATACAGGCGCGAGCTTATGTAAGTATGTCTATAATTATGTTTGTATGTATTATAATGATTAAGCATGTTTTAATTAATAAGTCTGTCCTTGATAAGATATGTAATAATTATTAGTAGAAACTTTTATGTAATTCAAATTGTTCATATCTAATAATTGTTATTGAACCGTTTGTTTCCTAAATAAATAAAATAAAATGAAAATGATATTATAAGACACTGATAAGCGAAAGTGATCTGTCAGAAACAAAAGGCAGTCCCTGGTCTCTGCCTACCCCTCTGGGATACAGGCGTGAGCTTTTGTGTGTATCATAATACGGTATTTGACACTATCAACAATAAATATTTGAGATGCTCGATTAAAACAAAAAGTACAAAATAATTCGGAAAATGTATTTCTTTTAATCATTTACTAGTCATTACAATTTTTAAATAGATGAAACATAAAAAGAGTGCTCTGAAATGTGACGTCACAAGCAAGTATTTTCATACAAAATTCCGTTTTAAAAGTAACTCATTTAACATCCTGTCAAATACCCAATTGGTTCTGTACTGAACTCTAAATGAACATCTTCTTTCGTAGATGCAAAGGTCAATATTTCTTTTTAAGCGCGTTTAGCAGCAATTGCAAAGTGGTTTTTGCGGTCTACCTCTAACTTTAGGAGCAATTATAAACTGCATCTACAGGTTTTGCAGAAACCATATGATCAGCAAGAGAAGGAAATTAATTCATGTAATATTATGTATGTTGGAATGAACTATTTTTTTTTCAAAATCTGACTCTTCAAGTATTCAAACCTAAGTTAGAGCTCTTCGTCATAATAATAATTATCATGTTTTTTTAGCGTTCAAGCTACCAACAAGGAGGTCGTGTGTTCTATTCCCACTGATGGCCGCAGTACATTAATATAAGCCATGTTTTTCGTGTTTGTGATATCCTTGCCTGGTTACCATAGCACAGGGTATCCCAGTTTAGGATTAGGTCAAATGATTTTCTTGTGTGGGAGTTATCATTATTATGTTTATGTTTGTGACGTCTTTACCTAGTCATCATATCACAGAGAATACAAGCAATAAATAACAATAATATTTTACAATAAATTTACGTGAATCGCTCGTAGCCCCGGCCGCCTGAGTGATCTTAAGCTACCACGAAGGATAAGCAACATAGAGCGCGTTCAGTGCATGAATGGGTGACCGTTCTATGACTAACGCTAATGGCATTTTTCCGAACGGTTCCGTGCTTCGCAAGGCACGGTAAGCAGTTGGTGCTGGCTGCCGTCGATAGATGGCAGTCGTTAAGCCAAGTCAGAGCCCTTAGGGCGTCTTGAAAACTTCCGACAGTAAAACCAGCCACTAGTCTTTCAAGCCTCCACCAATCCGGACTAGGCCAGCGTGGTGTAGTATAGGCTATACTTTCTCAGAGAAGAGACTCGTGTCCCTCGGTGGGGACATAATGGGTTGATGATGATAGCACAGGGTATCGCACTTTGGGGTCAGTACGATGCTGCCTTGTGGAAGTTATTTTAACTATAGTAAGTTGCTGTCGACTGTAGACTTTGTGTCAAAGCGAGTCTCCCCCACGGGTCGGTAACACTTTTGCGGCTCAGTTAGGTACATTTGATTAAAAGTTTCTCTTTCAAAGGCTTCTTTGCCAACGGCCACGTAAAAGGAACTCGGCTACATTAAACGTACGTTCAAATATGGCGGAAAAAACGACATAGCAACACAATCAACTGAAAATGCGGTGTGGTATTTTAAATCACTGGACCACTTAATTGACGACCTCGGTGGCGCAGCGGTTAGCGCATCTGACTACCATGCGAGAGGTCCCGGATTCGAATCCCGGCTGGGGACAAAAAAAAAAAGAAACCCAGGTCTTGGATGTTTACATGTTTGTGACGTCGCTGTTTCTGGTTCCCACGACACAGGGTGTGGGGCATCCTAGTGTGGGGCCAGAAGCAATGTATGTGCCTGTATGTAAATGTTATGTTAAATGTTATGTTATGTTAATTATGTCAGAGTTACAAAAGTAAAAAGCAAAAAGAAAAAAATAATTTGAATTTAATGTTTCATTGATTTAAACACACATCATTTAAACAAACACATGAATCGCTCGAATCGAGCCTGGGCTGCCTGGGTGATCTTAAACGATCACTAAGATGATGATGATGATGATGCGATTTTTTTTATATCTTATCTTATATGCGTTCCTCTGTAGGGCACTCGCTCTCTCTGAGAGTGAGAGAGCATGGACTTAATAGCTCCGCGTGCCTATACGTGGTGGTAATTTTAAGCGGTGAACATATTAGAGACTCAGGTTTCCTCACAATGTTTTCCTTTATAATTAGCGAGTATCATTACCTTTGTCTATGGGATTGAAAACAGGGTTTTTCTCCATATTATTAGTAATACATCTATATTACCTCCTGCGCGGTTTAAGAAATGTCTCAAGCACACTTTGTGCAAAAAAAGCTTATTTTAAAATGTACGATTATTTGGAAGACAAGGATGTCTGGTTTAAAACAGTAGATTAATATTGAATGTATTTAGAGATGTTTAATTTCGTTTCAATTAATATTGATAATTTGTGTTTAGTGGTCAACACCTCCATGAGTAATATTTGTAAGTTTGTTAACTAAACTAAGACTGTTTTGAAAAGAATAAATGTGGAGTTTCTTTGTTGGTGTCTTCTACACGAAATCTACTGATTGTTTACCTTGACGTTCATAAAGTAAACATCAAATTTAAGTTTCCTAGTGTAGGGCCAGAAGCAATGTATGTAACTGTGTGTAAATGTTATGTTATGTATTTTGAATAAAAATATTTGAATTGAATTGAATTACTGTAAATTTGTCAAATTTCTCGTCTTCTCGTCGAGTCTCGTAATTTGTCGGAATTATCGGCTTTTTAGTTTTGTCGTAGTTCGGTAAAGATCACACTCTTGTCCCCGGTCTACTTTCTTATCGGAAGGAAACCTGACAGAACACAAAAACAATGTGAAAAGTTTGAACCGAACTCTTTGTTAGTCGAAAGGCGAAAGTTTAGCACGGAAAAGCAAAGAGGGCTGGGAGAGTGGTTAAAATATGTGGGTAGTTTTTAACTAAATGTAAACTTGCAAGATCCGCTTCTCTGTTTTTGTTAGTTGAATAAAATATAATGCACCTCTTTTGTACAGTCGACAGCGTATCAACTTAAATGGATGCCATCTACTCAGTTACATTATACACTAGCGACCCGCTCCGACTTCGCACGGGTGTCAAAAACGTTTCCTTGGAAATAGCTATATTAGTTCCGTGGAAAATTCCCGTGGTAGTAATTTTTTTACACCTTGGTTTACATTATTCGATTCGACCGATTTTGTACGGAACTCTAACCTTTGTCAAAATCCAATATAGCCTTTGTTACTCACGAAGAATTTATGTAGCTTTCTAATGGTGAAAGAATTTTCAAAATCGGCCCAGTAGTTTCTGAGCGTATTCATTACAAACATACACACACACAAAAATACAACTCTTTCCTCGTTATAATATTTGACAAAACTAATATCCCATCTATGCAATTTATGCTTCGTGACCGGAAAGTTTCCAAAATTGTTGAAGAAATCGATTGTAATGCCAGTGTTTAAGGCTGGGGTCAGAGGCAGTGTCTCGAACTACAGACCCATTTCTCTTTTACCAATACTTGCCAAAATCCTAGAGAAGACAATAAATCGCAGGCTACTCGGTTTCCTAACTGAAAACAACTTTTTTTCACCACATCAATATGGTTTTCGGGAGAACCTCTCTACTATTGATGCACTGGAAGACTTAGTCACGCACTTGTCTAACAATCTAGATAAAAATCGTAAATGTGTTGGTATTTTTCTTGATTTGGCAAAAGCATTTGACACTGTCTCTGTTCCTATCCTCTTACGTAAACTAGAACTGGCCGGTGTGCGTGGCCAGGCACTTGAAATTTTCAAGGACTATCTAACTGACAGAACACAATGTGTTGAAGTTGAAGGAGTGCGTAGTAATGTCGAAGCATTATACTTTGGTGTGCCGCAGAGCTCTGTGCTAGGACCTAGCTTGTTCTTGGTATATATTAACGAACTGTGTGAAACTGTATTGAAACAGGCAAAAATTATTATCTTTGCGGACGATACAGTGCTACTGTTTGATGCTAACACCTGGGCAGAGGCTAAGCAGATTAGTGAGGATGGTTTCAAAATGATCATGAAGTGGCTTCAGAACAATATACTTACACTAAACCTAAGTAAAACAAAATATATTACATTCTCAATTAACAATGCTGGTCAACCGATGGGTTTTGATATCAAGGCTCATGATTGCGATGTATCAGAGGCGAGGTGTACTTGTGATTCTCTCTCTTCTGCTTCATCCATCAGATATCTCGGTATTACAGTAGATTGCAACCTTGGGTGGAAATCACATATTGATATGTTGAGTGGTAGAATACGTAAACTGATCTGCATTTTCAGGAAACTGAGACATATTCGGGATATTTCTGTTATTAAGATGGTATACTACTCGCTGTGTCAATCATTAATACACTACGGAATAGTTTCATAGGGGGAGCCAAAAAGACGTACCTAATAAAGTTGGAACGCCCTCAGCGTGCTGTTATCAAAGTCTCAACTTTTAAACATTTTCGTTTTCCTACGACAAAATTATATAGTGAATTTGATGTTTTATTTGTACGTCAATTATTTGTGAAATTCTTAATTTTAAGACAACATTCCCTGGCTTTTATTACAAGGACAATAAATAAAAGACGTAAAGTTATCGTTTTTAAAATACCTCGTTTTAGAACTGCTTTTGCGCGCTGTTTCCCATCACATCTTGGGCCATACTTGTATAACAAAATCAGTAAAGCCTTCTCAATAAGGAATCACAACAAATTTAAATGTAAAAAGGTCATCGAAAATTACTTAAAAAGTCTTGACTACAATATGACTGAGCAATTACTAAAGGTGTAATATAAAAATAATTATCATAGTTTTAATACTTATATAAATACATAAATAAGTATTTATTATATCTGTGTACGTATGTATGTATATGTGTGTCTATGTATTTGTGTGTGTAGGTATGTATATATTCATATGATACGCAGCTGTATATACTAATTTAAATGAAAAAGATTATTGTACCTACTATTTTTTTTATTCAATTAAATTCCTCGCTAACACTATGGCGAAGAAATCTTACCCAAATTTTGCCACATTGATTGATTATTATAAAGTAACGGTTACCTAAATTATGCCTAAATTGGTACGTTGTGTTTCTGTATATACCAAATTACTTTTTGTATCTTTATATTAATTATTGTGTAACATTCCTCTGTTTTTACCATACACTATGTCTTGTTTTTGTTATCGCATTTGTCAACTGCAAACGATTTTCCACCACGCTTGCACGTTTCATTGTGTAGTGGGAGTCGAAACTTGTCTGTACCTTAATAAGTACTCGTCACGTAGAGGACGGCGAATACTACCTTGCCGCAACACAGTATTAACTAGCGCGGAGAGTAGTTTTGTCATCTTACTGCTATAACTAAAATTGTTAATTTAATCCAATTACCCATATACATTTCACTTTAATAAGCTTGTACAAATGTTTATGACAGTAAAATATATGTTATGTTATGTTATGTTAAAGTGAAGTGACGTAGCCGGTGAATGATGTGTAATGACATTCGTGTTTCATAATAACAACAACGCTGAGATTTATTAGTATAGATTACACGTTTTTGTCTGTTTTATAAGGGTTTGCGATTGGAACATGTCCATTTACCTCTATAGTTTGGGATCTTCAAAAAATTTTGGCCAACTATTCTGACACCACTGGTCATAAAATAAGATACCCTGTGTTGTGGTAAAGTGGCAAGAACGTCACAAATATAGAAACATTCAGGCCATTTGTACAGCCGACAGCACGTCAATCTTCACATTTTAGTTGCAAAGTCGCCCCTAATCCAACGGAGTAGAGTGCATGGGTGTATACCATGATGTGCTGTCGACTGTACAAATCATAAACGATGGCATCCAGCGGTAGTCGAACCCATAACCCCAAACTTAGGCAGCTTCAGCAATAAAACGTATCCAAAACAAAATTTTCGTAAAATCGTTGCACTTAGGCAAATAAGATTTCAAATCGGCTGAGATAGCGCTAACGCGGTTCGCTTAAGTGAGAAAGAGAGAGTTAGATACGCTCAATTGCGTCCTAAATCTTCGGCGGGACCGCAAATGGGTTGTTTATTGTGCGCAGTTTGGAACGATGTCTTTTAATAACGCCTTGTGGGTTGTATAAAGAACCTTTCATTCTCTTTTAAGAGTTTATGATTTTTCTTTTGTTCGAGATACGGTTTTGTTCGGTAATGGAATTTGGGGTTCGGTAATGATTTGGCAAAAGAAATGTTTGTCGCAAAATTTTGTTTATTAGCATCTGTTATACAAAAATTCAAAGAAAAAAAACTTTATAGAAACAAAATTATTACTTGATGAACGTCATATGTTAGTTTCAGAATCAATAAGTCGCGTGGATAGAAAACTATTAATGAGACTCCATAATAATATAAAATGTATTCAACAGCTGGTAAACTTTATAGTTTTATTCCAAAGATGTATAAAATCTGAGTATCGAAATACAAATTATTAATTAGTTAAGTTTTTAACACATCGTTTGTGCTTAAATGAATAAAATACATTACAAAGCTTCCAAGCTTCACAGACATTTTTTTATGATTTTTGGAAGACATTTTTTGAAGTACAAATGTATTGTATATTTTCAGATTTTTCCTTGTATTCATAGTGTAAGACGATATTAGTGGCCATTAGTTTTAGGTGAACTGAAAGTACCTTTTTTTAGGAAATCTTTTTTTACGAAAGGAAATGGTGAACGAAAGGAAAGGAACGAAGGAAAGAAAACGATACCACGCGTTCCCAAGATAAAAAAATACAGTCTTGACTGCCAGACAGTTGAACGGATCTACGACAAAGTGGTCTCATATTATGACAATAAATATTTTTGTATTTGTAAAGCTCACCATTCACTACACGCACCGCGAGCCGAGCCCCGAGCCGCCCGTACCCATTCGTGGACAAATCCGTCATCGCCCACACACTACACGAGCGCCGAGCTGCTTACTACTTTATCTCCAGACGACGAGCGCCGCGCCGAGCCGCGAGCCGCGCACCGAACCGAGAACCAACACATTCACACGCAGATTTGTCTGCGGACTTGTCGCCAGCGCCAAATCCGGGGCGGATGGGCGCGCCTGTGAATGGTAGCCATAAGTGTTATTTTTTTCCTTTTGAAATACGGAACCCTGAAAAGAACGAAAAAAAAATCCCCCGTAAAATTGCAAGTAGGTCACACAGCACAACATTAATGTAACACGTAAAAAGATAAGCAACAAACAGACACAGAACAGTAAAAACAACCATTTAAACCCTATCCCGGAGACAAATCCCCGCCATCCGACATTTGACACGAGCGCGAAGAATAAACAATAATTTACGCGCGTAAACGACGCCATCTTAGAAAAATGGCGGTGCTAAGTAGAGCGTGTAGATACAGATGGTCTGTTTGGATAATGAGCCCTTTTCGGGTCCACTTTTTTGACAGCTTTTAGTTGAGTTCACTAACATTAATTGGGTTTTGACAGGATGTCAAATGAGTTACTTTTCTTTCTTTTCTACTAACGGAATTTTGTATGAAAATACTTGCTTGTGACGTCATATTTCAGAGCACTCATTTTACGTTTCATCTATTTAAAAATTGTAATAACTAGTAAATGATTAAAATAAATACATTTTCCGAATCATTTAATATTTTTTGTTTTAATCGACCATCTCAAATAACCTCGTAAGGCCCGACCTTGAAAAGAACAATTGATTTTGTGATCACTTGAAGACATTGGGCCTCACGAAGATATTTTATTGCTGATAGTGTCAAATACCGTATTAAAGTCTTTTCTAAGATGCTTTTCTATAAAGGCTTTTCAAAGCATCATTAAAAAAAATATAGTATCGCAAGTTACCGATAGATGGTGCTGGCGTCACACAATAATATGTCAAAATTGACATGACATCACTGTACCTTCTCTGTGGTTTCTGTCCTATGTTTTTACAAGCGAATCAATCCAAACCCAACAATCTGTATCTACGGCGCCGAAAGCGCGCGTATAAAATACGCAGTGTGCTTAAGCTCTAGGAGTTCTAATCTGATCTAATCTTAGTGACGAGTATAAGAAACCCTACATAATTATTTCTCATGATTGTGCAGTTTTATGAGAGGTTATCTTTAGTTCTGTGACGATTGGGCGTATGCTGTTTTAAATAAATAAATAAGTGTTATCTATCTATAATTTTTATTAAACGTGCACTTACGTATATTTATCTCCTGAATCGAGTTCAAATGAAGCGTGGACTTAAGTTCGTGTGGTTTAAAAGGAAGCATTTATAATCCAAACGCGGTACCAACAGAATGATTTCTTTCGTGAAGTGACACTGAAGTTATACGTTAATTCTTATTCGGGCGTTTCACTTGGGTGTCTGTTTTCCTGGATTTCCCGATGATGTGTGTATATAATTAATCAGTAGCGTTATAACCTTTGGAAAAACAATTAAAAACCACTGCTATAGTGAGCCCACTAAAAATACATTTTGATTTGAAAATTCTTTACTGCACAAGAAAATGTCTTCACAAAGCTGAACTTCATACTGAAAGGTATTTTTTTCCAGCTGAAAAAATAAGGGGTAGTGCTAGAAAAGTTTTTAAGAAAAAACAAATTATATACTTACAATTTACCAGAAATTATATCAATGCAATACATAATCTGTGTGTGTGCGCGTGTGAGTGAGTGAGTTTGTGTGATTTGTGTGTGTGTGTGTGTGTGTGTGTGTGTAAAAAGCAACGAAATCAAACGATTAAAAAATTCAGTAACATTGTAAGTGTCGGTTGCCTGGAAGAAATTGCTTTAAGCAACAAGGCCGCCAATTGTACTGTATAATTTTATGTTTTGTATGTATGTGTTTTCCTAGTACAATAAAGAATATTATTATCTTATCTTATCTTATCTTATTTATGCAATGAATAGAAATAAATTGTCAATCTGTATAATTTTGGTGGGCACATCGGCATCGGCTTACATTTTGATCTTATTCTTTACCTTGAAATAAATTATTTCAATTTGATTTATGGGAAGAGAATACTTCAGTTTATTATCACTCCGTTGATCATTACATCCCTTTGCACGGCGCTGTTTTAGTGAAATGGAATTGAAATGGCGTGCGTTGATGGCCCGCTATTACGTTTATTAAGCATTTCTCGTGTAATCTTGGAGTGTCCCTGTGATGTTTGCACCTGTGAAGGTAAGGGGTGAGCAGGGACACTAATTTGATGTGAAAATAATAAATTTCACGTCTCTATCTGACATAGTACATTGACATTCAGCAACCAGCATGAAAATTATTCACGTTGAAAAAATTTTGATCTGATAGATCTAATTTGATAATGTCCCTAATTGGCCTATCTAAAACACTAAGATAAGATCATCATCATCAACTCATCATATCTAGGGTTCCCCTTGTGACCCATCCACGAAACCCCATAATTTCACGAGACAGCTTTAAAGAATCGCTGATGTAGTGAATAACGAAATTAGATACACATACTTCAAAGCTTCAGCTGTCAACTTTTCTTCTCATCACAATTTTTTTTAAAATTAACATAGGGGAAGATCGTTACCCTTCGTACGCGGGGCACATTCATACAGTCAAAATAAAATTTGAACGAAACAACGTACGGTCTTGCTTTTGTATGTGTGCGTGAGTCTAGGTACCAACTTTACGTCAACGTAGTATTGCGCCATTCCCACCGGTGAGAGGGAAGTGACAGGTAGAGCGGTGTTTTCTCGCTCGGTAAGTAATTTTTTGATCGATGTTTTTGTCTATTGTTGCCGTAGATAAAATAAGTTTTCGTGTAGAGTATTCTATCAGTAACTAGCAAAATATACTTAAGATACGTTTTCAATACTTAATTTATTACGTTTTCCTATTGATATTGAAAGAAGTTATATTTTGTTATTATTTAGTTAGTGGGGTACTTTCGGACGGAACCAAATGGGGCACGCTTGAACGCGTACGAATGTGCCCCCCAACTGGTAGGTAGATACGATTTACTGTGTTAGTGTGTAATTGCTAATTTTTGCATTAACTTTGTCCTGTGTTTTTCCATCTTCGATACACGTATATATATTTTAATACCTATTTCTTATTATTTTTTCACAGAAACATGGTGCGGACTTATAAACCAAAAAATACAAGTCGATTTCCCTAATGTTGAAGATATTCATACTGTTTATATAACTGATGTTGAAATAATACTTCTAGCAGTGCTAATCCGTAAAAACATTAAAAAATGTGATTATAAATTTAAGATAACTAATTTACGTAGACAATGAAGAAATTTCATGGCTTATTATTACAGAAAAGTTATTTAATTTTCGTTAATTCTATGAAAAGTCATTTAAGTTTTGTTTTACATAAGAATAATAATTTTTGTTGAATATAAGAAAAGTATTTTATTTTTGTTTAATTGAAGTTAATTCTTTATTTTTGTGTTTAATAAAAGAATTTTGATTTATATGTGTCGTTTTAATCGCACGTACGGAACTACTCCACAGCGTATGAAGGTACCCCCAACACTGTACATAGGTGCCCCCTTGTTGGGGCAGATTCGTACGTATTCCAGATTAGTTTAAATTATAATTATGGTTGAAACATCAGATGAAATTATCTGTCATTTTTTTATATGAACCGCGGATAGTTACACAATAAATTTAAGCTGTCAGGTGATGAATTCATGAAAGAATAAAAAAATTAAAAACGTGAAAACCGTACGAAGGGGCCCCCACCTTCCCAGGCACATTGCTCTGGCTCCACAATAGAATACCCTATGTCGTGGGAACCAGAAACCATGACATCACAAACATGTAAATATCCAAGACCTGGATTTTTTGTCCCTAGCTGGGGCTCGAACCCGGGTCCTCTCCCGTAGTAGGCAGATGTGTTAACCGCTGCGCCACACAGGTCGTCGCATATTATGCCACACTTGCATGTAAACTAACAAAGAAATTTTAGGTAATTTTTGGGGCATAGATCTCTTAACCAAATTGTATTTTCATGATAAAATAAAATATTTAGTTGAATAAACTGCGAGAAAGGGATAAATCAGGTTATAACAGTGTTATTGTGTTTATTGCTTAATGGTATTTATTAGGCATATTGTTTTGTATAACTTTGCTAAATATTATGCAGTGTTGTAGATTTGGCATATTGAAAAACCAAATTTTTGACATGTTGACAATTAGTCGTTCGCTTCAGTAAATAGAATACATTTTTAGAAAACGTTGTTTTATCCGTTTGCTATAATACCTACCTACAAAGGTAAATTTCGCGTCTACTTGCAAGGTCGGGATAGTTCTGACGGGAAAACGGGCGACCCGTTTCGGGCCGATTTCAAGAGACCCGGTTCGAGTCATCATGTTTTTTTTCCAAGTTCTTTTTTTGTTAAAAATTATTATTTTAATTTTATATTACAAAAAAAGTACCGAGCAAAGCTCGGTCACCCAGGTAGGTACTATCATATTAAATTCAAAAGTGAAACCTATTACTGATTTTATTCATCAAACATTATGTAAAGTTGTAAAACTCTAAAACACTGTTGGGTTACCTCCAAAATAAAATCAATTGATACTAACTTAACCAATTCGGACTTGGTCCCGTGGCGGAGTATGGCTTATGCCTTCCTCAGGAAAGAGACCCGTGCCCCTCGTTGGGGACATAATGGGTCAATGATGATGATGATGGCACTAACAGCCTGTTAGTATTAAGATTAATTTTTTAATTCAAATTAAAAGGGATTTCGTAACTTATTGACCGTCGCAAATAAAACTAGGTGTTTTTTACATTAAAATTCAAAATCTTAAATCTGGACGATCCATTCCATATGTTATGATTTAACCAGATTTCTTTGACATCTAAGTAATAGGTATTTAATATTACACTAACCCTTGAAAAACACTAACCCTCCCTAACGCGGCCGGATATGTGGGGTGAAAACAATGACACATTAACATTAGTTTGGCAGCCAATCGACCTCTGAATCAAACTCAAACCGTTCTATCACTTCTGCTGGGTATCGCAGAATAACGCCACGATAATGACGTAATTTGTTCGGTCTCTCGGAGTGATTTACGAGCTCAGACTGTGCCAGGACTGTGTTAGTCTAATGTTATTGTAATTTGAGTCTGCTGCATGATTGCTCCGTGGAAAAATGGCTCTATATTTTTAGTTTCGTTTTTTCTCGCCTTGGCAGCTCGTGAATCTAGTAAAAAATAGAAAAAAATAACTAGGCCGGACCAGCCTAAGTCATCATCATCAACCCATTATGTCCCCACCGAGGGGCACGGGTCTTTTTTTTGAGAAAGGTATAGGCCATACTCCACCACGGGGGCCAAGTCCGTATTGGTGGAGGCTTGTCTGATCTTACTGTCAGAAGTTTTCAAGCCGCCCTTAGGCCTCTGACTTGGCTAAACGACTGCCATCTATCGACAGCAGCCGGCACCAACACCTTAACGTGCCTTGCGAAGCACGGAACCGTGTGCAAAAATGCCATTGGCGTTAGTCATAGAACGGTCACCCATCCATGCACTGAACGCGCCCTATGTTGCTTAACCTTCGTGATCGTTTAAGGTCACTCAGGTGGTCGTGGGCCTGCCCACGCTCTGTTGTCCGGTCCAAGGACATCAGCGATTAGATATACCAAGATGCGTCTGTTATCATAATTATCAAGTTTTATAACCTCAAGGAGTTTCGATAGACAATTAGCACTCGTTTGCTAACTGAGCAATTCAACTTACCGAGCAAGACAGGTTCAGTGGCCGCGCAAATAAAGCCCGTTCCACATCACCTCACGCCAGCACTTCCGACGCGCAATAAGGTTGTACGTGACACGTGCGTGGGAGCTACGGACGAGGCGACATTGTCGCATAGGTTGGGGCAAAACTGACTTGTCTTGCCTTGAATGCCTGGTACCCAAGCCGTTAAGGCACTTTACTACCATCACTACCATCAAGTAGAAGTACCATGTAGTACTCATGCCTGAGTGATCTTAAACGATCACTAAGGTTAAGCAACATACGGCGCGTTCAGTCCATGGATGGGTCACCGTCTATGACTAACGCTAGTGATATTTTTCCGAGCGGTTCCGTGCTTCGCAACCGGCTGCCGTCGATAGATGGCGATATACGTTCCACTCTAGAGCACAAGCCTTTCCTCAGAGAGAGATTATGGGCCTTAATCATCACGCGTGCCCACCGCGGGGGCCGATTTCAAGAGCTGAAGTTTCCTCACGATGTTTTCCTTTACATTTGGAGTGTGGTATTGCCACTATAACTTCATAATTTAAAATAAAGTCATATCACTAATCACATGAATTTAACAGAGCTTCCTTTTCTCGTTAAAAAAGTCAGTAACTGAGTAAAAACATTTTTATGAATGCAAAACCCAAATATATCAGTTTTTCTTCCTTTCTTTCTCTCTCTCTCTCTCTCTTTCTCTCTATGTCTTTCTATCTCTTATTTTCTCTTAAAAGTGATTTTAATCAAAATAACACCGAAATTGAGACTTGGAAAATTGGGACGGTTCAGATAAATCTAGGTGTCCATTATAAATTATAAAAATGGATGAAGAGATTTGAATGGTATTTAATTGTTGAATTTGCTATCCACCCTGAAAAATAGAAAAACTAATAATGAGGCAAATGCACAAAAATATTCGTTATTAATTTTTTGCACTTTTTTGGTGGTTTTAACAGCTACTTAGGATGTCTCGCCGTCTGTAACTAATTCACCATTAATATTCATCTAAATCCGATCACCGATGTTTACTCACATCGTGCTTAAGTGACTTCTCAGACGTTCGATGACCTGGGACAGATTTCTTAGACTTACGGCTAGTTTCTGAATTGAGAATTTCGCTAATCATCATCCACGCATTATGTCCCCACCGAGGGGCACAGGTCTCTTCCCTGAGTAAGGTATAGGCCATACTCCACCAGGGGGGCCAAGTCCGGATCGGTCCGATCCGACTAGTGGCTGGTCTTACTGTCAGAAGTTTTCAAGCCGCTCTAAGGCCTCTGACTGTTTTGAAAAGAATAAATATGGAGTTTCTTTTTTAGTTTCTTCTCCACGTAATCTATTAATTATGAAACTAACAATTTTGACGTTCATAAAGTAAACATTTTGTTTGTACTATAAAATATTTGAGTTTGAATTTTGATTTTGTTTAACAACTGCCATCTATCGACGGCAGCCGCTACCAACTGATATTCTTTCTGACTTTCTGATGGTAGAGTCCGACCAAATACAGACACGAGAAAGAGACGACGCGAGCTCCATCTCTGCTCACCACGATTAAGCTCTGCGAATCAGAGCAAAACCTGGTCGGACTCTTCCGATAAGAAGTTGTTTAAGGCTCAATTCACACTGGCGCAGAGTCGAAGCGAAGCGTCGCGTTTTTTAACTGTTCTAAATTCATCTCTATTTCTTTATCAATACGGTACGTTGTGTTGCGAAAATTTGAAAATTTGCAGGCAAAGATGCGCGAATTCGCGCGCAGACGCTTGTCGCTAAGAGTTTTCAAATTTTGGCATCACGAATTCGTACCGTATTGATAGAGAAATAGAGATGCATTTAGAACAGTTAAAAATGTGACGCTTCGCTTCGACTCTGCGTCAGTGTGAATTGAGCCTAAGTGTATTCAGAATGAAGCTAATAAATAATATTTGATTTGTTTATTTGGTTTAAAAAGGCACCATCTGCCAACCCCTTATGCTCTAAATCTCCACATGAAATAAAGACACCACTACGGTTATCTGCATCGTACGGAGCAATAAATCGCGTTAACTTCGGATTTTCCCGCCATTTGTAGCCGTTCATTTCCGCCTAGGCCGGGTTTAATGGAGTTTGGATCTTAATTGTACCTTAACACGGTTGTTTTCGGTTCGAGGGGCGATAGAGTGCTCTGTTTTAAGTACAAGAGTACTCGCTAAATTAGCAATAGTCTGCTATTGTGAACTGAGTGGCCGCTAAGCCGGTGCACCGCGCTTATTTTAATACTAATGAGCTGAATTGCTCGTAGCCCCGGCCGCCTGAGTGATCTTAAACGATCACGAAGGTTAAGCCAACATAGGGCGCGTTCAGTGCCCGGATGGGTGACCGTTCTATGACTAACGCTAGTGGCATTTTTCCGATCAGGTCCGTGCTTCACAAGGCACGTTAAGCAGTTGGTGCCGGCTGCCGTCGATAGATGGCAGTCGTTAAGCCAAGTCAGAGGCCTTAGGGCGGGTTGAAAACTTCTGACAGTAAGACCAGCCTCTAGTCTTCCAAGCCTCCACCAATCTGGACTTGTCCCCCGTGTCCCTCGGTGGGTGCATAATGGGTTGATGAACTGTATGAGCGGTAGGGTAGAGTGGGTAGAACAAAGGATCAGAAGCGGGAGACCCAGGTTCGATGCATAGTGCGGGCATGCACATATGACTTTGTTTTCTATGTTATGTGCATTTGTGAAGTTATAGCAGGCCTATTTCACTACGCGTGTCGGTATCGAACGCGTAAGTACATGCGGCGACCACTCCGGAGTGGCAAATAGGTAGGAATTCAGGCGCCAGAAGAGGTAAGAGTTACGCGGTAGAAAGAGAGGCAACATATAGGTGAATTTAACGTAGCTTTTTTAGCGCCGTGCGATCTGAATTGCAATTAATTGTATCGCTACTAGAGTCCCTTTTTTTAATTGATTTCGCGGAGTGAATCTTCTGTACCTGTACTATTATGTATTCTGTGGTTACACTAGCAATACCACTCGCTAGGAAATCAGAAATCGGAAATCAAAAATTTTTTTCAACGTAAAGAATTTACATTCTGTTTGTAGAATGTCAATGTACATACAGTTATGTATAATGTTAGCCGCTGCCTTGGGGCCGTCTGTAGTGGAGAAACAGGCAGCGAAAAAAAACTCCACTCTGACCATCTTTTCATCACCTTACAGCTAATACAAATTAGGTATGAGTGTTCGTATACCAAGAATCTCAAGATCCATGAGTGCAATCAATACTTGAGGGAGAAACGTCTCAGGATGTTTTGTGACTGATTAAAACTCTCTCTAAGAGAAGTCCTGTGGCCTTAATCGACGTATAACTATAGGCTGCTTGCATACCCAACTGGGAATCGAACCCAGGATCTCTGTCTTTGTTAGTTAGCAACTAGACAAACGAGGCCGTCAATTACAATAGTTGAAACGTTCGACTTATCGCATTACTTTTGAGAGTTCTAGAAGCTTTGTTTCCCATACAATGCACGACGCCATAACTCACGCGCGTACAAGACTGCTTGAAGGAGAACAGAGCCACTTATTTATTTTCGGCTCTCCCGAAAACGTAAGAAACAAAATGTACTTGAAACGAGGTAACTTTGTAACTGCGCGGGAAACTTCCACTCGTCTGGATGTAAAACGTACAGAACGTCGTCTGCGAAATAAACATAAAGTTTTACATACAAGCACATTCATTGCTTCTGGCCCTGCACTAGGATATATTTTGTCATGGGAACAACGGTTTTTAGTTGTTATTTTCAAGGTAATAATGGAACTGATTCAAGATTTTTTTTTTAAGTAGGTATCATAGTAAGTTTATAACAAAATTTTAGTTTTTTCCTGGTTCTCTGACTGGGCCTTTTGAGGACTCAATACTTGAAATTCCCGACACTTTTCTGTTTGTTATTTGTCGTATTTTGTTGTGTGTGTGTGTATATTTTGAGTATAGTGTTGTCAAATTATTTCTCTCTCTCTCTCTCTCTCTTTCTCTTTGATATTATAATTTTTAATTTTGTCTATTGTAGACCGTTCTGTTTAAAACTCATGTAGTTTTGAGCATTTAGTAAAATTGTTAAGATAATTTTATTAATAGAAAACGTTAAATTTATTTAAAATAAAAAAATCTAAATCAAATATTTTATTCGTAGTACAAACAAAATGTTTACTTTATGAAAGTCAAACTTGTTAGTTTTACAATTAATAGATTACCAAACTTTGTATAAGATTTAAGATGTTTTAAGAAAAGATGGTCAGAGTGGAGTTTTTTTGCTGCCTTTTTCTCCACTACATTCGGCCCTAAGGCAGCGGCTAACATTATAATTTCATGTACATTGACATTCAACAAGCATAATGTAAATTCTTTACGTTGAAATAAATTTCTGATTCTGATTCTGATTCTGATTACATGTAGAAGAAACTAACAAAGAAACTCCACATTTATTTTTTTCAAAACAGTTCTTGCCTAAATTGCAAACTTTCCAACTTAAAAAATATTCTCTTGGATGTGTTGAACACTAGACACATTTATCCTCTGACTAATTTTTTATTTAACCTAAGCCTTCTAAGGAGGACGAAGAGAAAGGAGAGAGGAGGAGGAGGAAGAGGAAGAGGAAGAGAAGAAAGAGGAGAGGAGACACAAAAGAGGCTATGTAGAAAAAATCGTTATTAAAAATCGTCTTGCATACATTGCTTGTAACTTGAGTAGAACTTCTGTTATAAATACATAAGTTTCGAGTGCGTCACGCAAGAGACTAACTGGGTTGCTCGGTTTCTGTAACTTTTTATTTATTACTAAACCGATAGAAGTAATATGATACAAACAATGCATTATAATTTATTGCTTTGTAATTATTTCCTGCAGTATTTGTGTTTGTTTAAGTACCAGCGATCGTCCCTGGATGAAGGGGCGATGTGGAGCAGACTCAAAAGGCCAGAAGTTTTTGAATTGGTAATTTTCAGCAGCAGTTCGTTTCCCTCGTACACTAGTACAATGATGAATATACAGATGGCGATATATGATTTAATTACAATAACATGCAATAGATGGCACTGTCGTTAGACAACCAGTCGGTGTCTCGAATCTACGGAAAAAAAATATAATTGAACAAAAACATAAACATTTACATACAGGCAAAAACATATATTTTAACCCTTAACCAGGCTAGTAAGAACTAACCATGCTTGGATGGGTAGTAATAATTAATTTTAGACTTTATTTCAAAGTGATAAAGTTCAATTTAAAGTGGTACCGATTGCCTGGTTAAGGGTTAAGAATCTCGCTCGTTTTCGAACTCCTCCGAAAAAGCTACACTTACTTTAAAGACTGGGTAGATTTGAGAAAGGATGCTAAAATAAATCGCTCGTAGCCCCGGCCGCCTGAGTGATCTTAAACGATCACGAACCTTAAGCAACATGGGGCACGTTCAGTGCATGGATTGACTGTCTATGACTAAAGCTAGTGGCATTTTTCCGAACGGTTCCATGCTAAGCAAGGCACGATACGCAGTTATCGATATCGATAGATGGCAGTCGTTAGGCCAAGTCAAAGGCCTTAGGGCGGCTTGAAAACTTCTGACAGTAAGGCCAGCTACCAGTCTTACAAGCCTCCACCAATCCGGACTTGGCTCCCGTGGTGGAGTATGGCCTATACCTTCCTAAGGGAAGAGACCCGTGCCCCTCGGTGCAGACATAATGGGTTGATGATGATGCTAAAAGAACATGAAAATAAAGCACGAAAATTATGCAAATGTAAACGAGGGGGATACCGCCGTTTAGCCAAAGTATTTTTCGGCAAATTTTACTTCCCAATAAACTTATGGCATCAGTTTCATTTCCCAAATGAAACTTTAGCAAGTTTTCATTTCGCATTTTATTCATTTGGTCAAATTATCATTTCGCATAATTTTACTGCGTCAAGTTTTATTAAGACAAACGTTTATTATGCTAACGTTTTATTTTGGCAAGTCAACAGAAATATAGGTGCGACGACGCGCGTAGCGAAGCGGAGCGCGTCGGAGCGTTAGGTTCTCTATATAAGATCGAAAACAGAAACGATACTTTTGACTGAATAATGCTTGGTAAAATGAATTTTGACCAAGTTATTGTTTATTTGGTAAACAATAACTTGCCATAATAACTTTTGCTAACTGTTTATTTGCTTTAAGTTGTTTTGAGAAATGTTTTTTTGCCAAGTGATAATTTGCGGAAAATAGTTTGGGAAGTAATACTTTGGGAAACGATTTTTGGCAATACATTAGTAAACCGTAAACGAGGCCTTGGGTTGAAATTTGAATTTGAAAGGTATGACCGCGTTAGTGGACAAAGAACTCGTAGCTTACCGCAGGAACTTGACTGACGTTCAATTATAATGAATTCATAACATTGACGTCAATAAAAGATACATCATCCGGTGCTGGCCATTGCACACAGTGTCTATTATAGTTCCCCAAGCATTTGTATAGATTGTTTTGATATGTAAAACAGTCAATAAAGTAGCATGAACCGCAAACTGCTAGAGACATTTTAAATCATCATCATCATCGTCAGGCTATTTTAGTCCACTGCTGGACATAGCCCTCCCCTAATGAGCGCCATAGCACCCTGTCTTCAGCTTGTCGCATCCAGCATCTGCCTGCAGTTTTTCGCAGATCGTCATTCCACCTGGTTGAAAGGCGTCCTACACTACGTTTGCCGAGTCGCGGTCTCCACTCAAGAACACGTTTACCCCAGCGGTTGTCGGTTCTTCGCGAGATATGGCCAATTGGCCAGCCCACTGCCACTTCAGCTTGCTAATTTTCTGAGCTATATCGATAACTTCTCTGATTTTAATTTTTTTTGTCATATCCAACCTGAAATTTCGAGAAATTTATTCCAACGTAAAGAATTCACATTCTGTTTGTTGAATGTCAATGATCATAAAATGTTAATTTTAGCCGCTGCCTTAGAGCCGAATGTAGTGAAGAAAAAGGCAGCGAAAAAAAACTCCACCCTGACCATCTCTAATTGAGAGAGAGAAAGAGAGAAATAATTTATTCAACGGCACAATACTTAAAACATAACAAATACATAAAATTTACAAAAAACAAAAACTTTCTTAGACTTAAAATTTAAACAAATAGAACAAACAAACAGAGAAAAAAAAAACAAATAATAATATTCAAAACAGAGCAAACTAGCAAAAATCTACATTGAACAGTTTGTCCAAAAATAGGTGAAACCGGAAGTGAAAGTTTACTATTAGTTTTATTCTAGTGAATGATGACACTTAATATGTTTTGTTTAAAGTATTGAGCCCCTGAAATGGTTCCCGACTCAGCATGTGTTGTAGGAGCCACCGAGGTCCTTATTCTTAAATCATTTTAAATCTAATACAAATTTGGTATGAATGTTCAAAGTTGTTTAAGTGCTCTACTACAATATTCAATTTATCTTATTAGTTAGATTATATTCTCATAATACATATTATAATACAGAAATACAACTTCCCTATTCAAAATAGCAAGTTGCAACACTTGCGCAGCGGGCGGACGAATTGAGTTTTTAAACTTTGAAGCGGAAATATATTGTAGCCGCAGAAGGTTAACTGACTAACCCTTACACCACGGGCTACCTCAAAAACATGCGGAATACGCAAAGAGGGGAATTGTTAATAGACAAATCAGTGATATGATAACAGAATTGTCGCCAAGTGGAGACGATGAACTGAACAAAGAAAGAAATAAATAAAAATTAAATTAAATTTGTGTAAATGGGGGCCGCCCTCCATTAGGAATTGAACCCAAGACCTATTACGAAGTAACTAAGCACTTTAACAGCTCATCCGAGTATCACGAGGCAGTCGATGTACGATTAGTATCACATAAAGTAGATGAGAGTTTTTCAAACTTCTGTAATGCATATAAACAGTTTGAAGTTTTTGAACGGATGCAAGAGGACTTCGTAACTCGCCATTCATTCCATTTTCAGAACGTTGTAATACGGAGACAAAGTTTTTATTAAAATATTAAGCACAGAGACACTTGACGGCATGGAAAAAGACGCATTTTTTTATTTAATTAGGCTTTTGCCCACATTTTGATTGAAAATTAAAATTTACTTCCACACCTTCTCTAGTTTTTACCCAAAATTATTAAGGATGTAGCGAGGTTGTGATACTTCGTCTACAAACCTGTTTATTAGTTTTATATTTTGGCTTTTTACTTTTAAATCTTTCTATTCCATTTTCAAATTCAAATTACTTATCTTTTGTTGGTAAGTCTTAGAACAGACAGCACGCCCAGTGCCTTAGTTTTACTACATTTTTATTACTTATTTAAAGTGAATTAGTGAACCAGTGCAAGTTACATTCAGTATGAACGTTATCATCTAATTCTGAAGGTTCTGTATTCCAAAACCTTATCTTCAACGAGGCACAATCGTAAGTGTTGCGTTATTTTTACGTAATTCTCTGATAGCGCTTGTGTTAAGTTTAGTTTAAAAAATGTACCTTTTGTCATCAGGTGCCCCTACTTTTTAACAATAAAATAAGAGTAAACCCCCTACGAAGTGTTCTAATTTCAACATCTGCTGAGCTTCCTGGGCTCGTTACGTGACAAGGATAGTCTGTACTTTAGAAACAAAGCAAGGGCATCAAAAACATGGAAACACAAATGTACGACCGTCCCCGTTGGATCCAATTCTAGACACCGCTTGATCTACAAGGCAGGCAGAAAGTCGTCGAAATGATAATTTATGTTTATTTCTAGTATTTACATTATGATGGCTGCCAATATTTTTGGAGTCTTTTAAATGAGAAATAAGATTTTTTCTCGTGTCACGGACGTCTGTACAAAAAAAAAATATACATGTATGTTAATAGTACATAGAATAGAACGTAACATTGTAATATTATCTTTTCACACCGAAAACCATACTAGGCGAGCCTGCATCATGGCTTTCGACGCCTCCCATCGAGTCTCACTATCAAATTTCAGTGTTGTGGGTATGTTGAAAAAGAAAGAAAATACATTCTTGTGCCGAAACATACAATTATGGGTGCTTAATAATATAAGCCAAATCAGATCAGATAAATATACCCACAGTAGACCTGTGAGAATCGCTCGTAGCCTGGGCTGACTGAGTGATCTTAAACGATCACTAAGGTTAAGCAATATATGGCGCGTTCAGTCCATGGATGGGTCACCGTCTATGACTAACGCTAGTGGCATTTTTCCGAGTGGTTCCGTGCTTCGCGAGGCACGTGAAGCAGTTGGTGCCGGCTGCCGTCGATAGACGATGCCTTAGGGCGGCTTAAAAACTTCTGACAGTAAGACCAGCCACTAGTCTTACAAGCCTCCACCAATCCGGACTTGGCCCCCGTAGTGGAGTATGGCCTGTACTTTCCTCAGGGAATAGACCCGTGCCCCTTGGTGGGGACATAATGGGTTGATGATGAGACCTATGCGTTTACAACTTTTGGCAGAGCAATGTTTAGTTACATACAATCCCTATAATGTCTATTACTGCCTCGTTGGTCGAGCTGTTAAGGCACTTAGCTACCAAGAGAGGGGTCGTGGATTCGATTCCCGCTGAGAGCCGCCGTACATTTGTACAGTCTGGGTTTTCTTCGATATTTTTAATGTTCTTGCCTGGTTAACACAGCACAGGGTATCCTAGTTTGGGGCCAGGTCAAGTGATTGTGTTGCGTGGGAGTTAGTAATGTTATTTCTAACCGTCTAAATTAAGAATACAATGTTGTTCTCTTGAACTAGGTGTTTGCAAGGACATTTTAATAATTTATCACTTTCTTGTTCCAGGTAAACCACACCGGTGGCATCTTCAATTTCCATGCTGCAATGGTAAAGTAAACACTACAGAAGGAATAGTTTAAACATTCATACATATTTACTGACAAACTGACCAGGAATCTTATATTGCTCTTTGCTAATACTTCGCCCATTTAACATAAACATAAAACATTTACACACAGGCACATACATTGCTTCTGGCCCCACACTAGGATACCCTCGTGGGAACCAGAAACAGCGACGTCATAAACATTTGGTCGAAGTATGTCCGTCTGGGGCGTCTCTTACCGGCCCTTCCACTCACTATCGCTCAATATATTTCTTCGTCAGTCTTTCTTTTTTCAACCCCTACGCATGTCCAAACTAACACAACATTCCCTCAATCAATTCTAGTCGCCACATGCTCGCTTGGAAAAATATTTTTTTTTTCTGTTTCGAAATACTTTTTAACCGCCTTCGAAAAAGGAGGATGTTGTATGTTTACCGTCCATTAAAAATAAAAACCGACTGCAAAAAAACACTTAAAACTTTTTTAAGTGATGAAGTGCTTTTAAGTCGGTTTCATTTTTATTTATTATTATTTTATAATTTCTGTTGTCTTGTTTTAGTGTGTGATATCAGCAAAAGCCATCGCATTGTTCTGACACAGCGCCTGCAACGAAATGTGCCGTCCCGAGGAAAACTCCTAAGGCTATGCTAATGCAGTGCATAAATGCATTCCGTATTATGCAAAGACAAAGTGCCCGGCTTTTGGCGGGGAAATAAATAAGCAGAAAAAGATAACCCTTTTGAGTTGAGGTGGGGGAGGGGGTATTCTTTTCCGGAAGTGACAAAAACCGCCTTCTTACTCAAGACTTACGGGGAATCACTGCAGGTTTATATTCAAAGTAACACAGAAACTATGAGGAAAACTAGGTTTCCGTTAGAAAATCTAGATCTTTTCGGAAAAAAAACGAACAAAACACTCCAATCATAGTCTTTTTAACTATACGTTATAAGTTCACATATTTTATTTCTCTAAAAGTAATTAATTGAATTTTATTAATAAAATTTACTCGTATGTAAACAAAACATAGAAAAAGTCTACTAAAGATAAGTTATTAGATTAAATTATTTTAAGCAAGTATAGAAAAACCTTGAAATACATGAATGAATGAATGAATGAATGAATAAACTCACGCCCGTTATCCCCGAAGGGGTAGGCAGAGGCACCAGTCTCTAGAACTGGACCCACGTTTTGCCGAGTTTATTAGGTCCCATACGTGACAAGTGACAAGCCTGTCGCCGTTATCCGGGCACAATTTATCAGCGAATGGTGTTGCTGTACAAACAAATGTACGTAACTAAAAGTCATTGGTACATGCGTGGTTCGAACCCAGACCCTCATGATCGAGAAGCAAGGGTCAACCCCACTACGCCACCACCGCAATACATATGTATGTTTAAGAATGTTCTTAAGCGGATGATTTGTACAATAAAGTGTTCTGTGTCTAAACACTTTGGTTTGTGATTGTAATAATTTTATTTCATTCACGAACCACAACATATCATAATATTATCATTTTTTATTTATTTAAAGTGTATATTTAAGTAGTATACTTTAAATAAAAATATATTTTTGAGCGTAATGATGCATAAAGAAACCACGAACATTTTATACATATTTTTGTTTTTCCTATACGAAGTTTTGAACAAAGGAAAAAGACATTATTAATATAATTTATTTATTATTATTTTCATTTATTTATTTTTACTTAATTATTATAAAGTTAATGCCAATGTAGTTAAAGAAGAGCGGGGTTTTCTGGCTCAAGTGTTTAAACACTTAATAGTAAGTGCCAAAAAAAATTTGTTTTTTATTTGTTCAACAAACCCACAATCAAATTTCTGAAAAATTTACTCAAATTATTAAAAAAAATATGCGAGCTGTTGTTTATGTATCAAAATAATGCGCCTAGCGCCCCCTGGTGGCGTGAGATGTAATCTGTGTCTTCTTGTCAATAAAACTGCTTGACAGTCAGTCGATTAGCAAACGCCATTGTGTTTACTTTAAAATCCAATACGAGCAAGATGGCACGTTCATCGTAACCACAGCGTCAAGTGTCATTATAATATATTTCTGAAGAACGCACCCGGCCTTCTCACACCGTGCCCCGTGCTTTTGAGTTGACTAAGTGCCGGGTTAGGTTTCAAGCGTACAAGCGCCTCTTGAAGAATATTTTTAATAGGGCTTACCTTACAATTAGTAAGGCATGTGAATTAAAATTTGAGCCGTTACCATTTTAAAATAATAACAACTTCTTGTACACAACAACAACACAACACCATCATTTATAGTGGTCCCGAACTGGGATACCCTATACTAGAGTAACCAGACAAAGAAATCAACCCATTAGTCCACTGAGGGGCACGGGTCTCTTCCCTGAGAAAGGTATAGGCCATACTCCACCAAGGGGGCCTAGTCCAGATTGGTAGAGGCTTGTAAGACCTGTGGTTGGTCTTGCTGTCAGAAGTTTTCAAGCCACCCTAAGGCCTCTGACTTGGCTTAACGACTGCCATCTTTCGACGGCAGCCGGTACCAACTCCTTAACATGCCTTGCGAAGCACGGAACCGCTCGGTGAAATGCCACTAGCGTCAGTCATAGAACGGTCATCCGTCGACTCACTGAACGTGCCCTATGTTGCTTAACCTTCGTGATCGTGTAAAATCACTCAAGCAGCCGGGGCTATGAGCGATTTTATTATTGAGGAGTTCAAAATGCCCTTAGGGATTTTAAACATGTGGAGATTTAATTATACTCTGTATAATTGAAGGTACCTTCTTAGCTAGATCTTATCTGCTATCCCATTAACTTCTGGTAATTGGTTCTTTGGTAAGCCGACGGAGGTTACTGGGTCAGACGCGAGGTGTATCGATCTATCCACCTTTGGGGATAGGTCGTACGTGATATCTCTTACAGCCTTATGCCGGCGACAGACCTAGCTTCACATACTTTTGCAAAGTTTGAAGAAACATTTGCGCTTTGCCATGCGGTGTCGGTTTTTTAGCGCACGTCAAAGCGTTCTACTGTGGAGAGAAGTGTTTGCGAAGCATGTCTGGCAGGTTGCGCCAATATGTGTTCAAATATGTTTTCAAGTCTTTGCAAAGTCTTCAAAGATGTGTTCAAATATGTGAAGCTACATCTGGCGCCGGCATTACACGGGGTGTTGCAGGGTTGTCTGGTAAAACTTAGGGTAGTGTCATGATTTTCTTGAAATATATTTAACTTTATATGTAAATACGTATATACAGGGTTACTGGGAAAGTCGTACACAATATTAAAGGATGTCATTATTTAGGTCATTTCTGATGGATTTTATTCTATTATATAGGGTCCGAAAATCCATATCTTTTATATACTTTAAAGGTGCCAGGAAGTAAAAAGATTTTTTTTGTATCGAAGTTCAGTTATGTCGGTAATACCACTAGAGCCTACTCAAATAACATTATTTTAAAATTTCATGCAGATACCTATTAAATGTTATACCTTTTTGAATAGTTAAAGAGTCGTAGAAGTAATTAAAATTATCTGCAGATTAAGTTCCATACGTGAATTTTTTTTAAGAGTTTCAATGTGAAAAATGTTTAGAGAAAAAATATTTAATTCTAACCGTTGCCGAGCAGTTTTTTAAAGTTGTCAGTAGTAGGTGCAGCTTTTGCTGATATTTTTTTATCAATTGACATGCCTTTTAACTAAATACATAAAAAAAAAACACTTTAAGAGCTCTATTCTGAGAAAAAATCAATCAAAAATCCAAAAAGCTTCGATATTTTTTAAAAATGTTTAACAGTCAATATCTCCATAACGGTTAATTTTCGGACCCTATATAATAGAATAAAATCCATCAGAAATGACCTAAATAATGACCTCCTTTAATATTGTGTACGACTTTCCCTGTAACCCTGTATAATATATCCCGTGGCGTTCGCCCGCTGCATGCAGGCGCCCATTGTTTAACTATTGTTATGATAATTACCGCCATTAAAAGTCTTAAGTAAGTTTCATCATAAGAATAGTCCCATCCGTCACCATTTAATTAGAGAATCGTGAATCGTGGGGTATGTAAACTTTACATAGACAAGCATTTAAAAGTAAAAATTTTGAAGGGTAGTTGTAAAAGGAAACTGAAACTAAAGAGGGCTTCACGTCGCACACTGGCGGCGGGAGGCCATTACGTTCCGGAATATGGAGCTGATCGGATCTCCCGGCCAAAAGTTCCTATTAATAGCGTCTCATGCGGCAATTCTTATACAGACGTAAGTAAGTAGCTTAAATACGCACCACTACAGGGCACAGGCCTTTTCTTCATCATCATCATCATTCAGCCACAAGAAGTTCACTGCTGGACATAGGCCTCCTCCGTGGATTTCCAAAAAGACCGGTCGGAAGCGGCTTGCATCCAGCGTCTTCCCGCCACACTCTCTTACAGAGAGAGTGTGGCCTTTAATCACTGGGGATATCCACAGTAGGCATAGCCAGTGACGTGGAGGCCACAGGCCGAATCGCTATACTAATTTGTGCGGATTTTACGTAGGTACAGTCCAACTTTGTATTGCCGAAATAAAATTATCATTATTATATTACAAACACAATAAAATTAAAACAACAACTGAATCAGCAATGCATTGCAAAAATATTTATATTGGACTATTGATATTGAACCATCATTATCATCAACCCGTTATGTCCTCACTGAGGGGCACGGGTCTCTTCCCTGAGGAAGGTATAGGCCATACTCCACCACGGGGGCCGAGTCCGGATTGGCAGAGGCTTGTACGACTAGTGTCTGGTCTTACTGTCAAACGTTTTCGAGCCGCTCTAAGGCCTCTGACGTAGCTTAAATTGAATACTATGCACATAAACTGAAACACAATATTTTGAATAAAATCATTTTAAATTCGTTCATAACATAACATTTCTCTAACCTAGCTTAAAAATGGAAGTACATAATGTTTTTAATTTTTTTTTCTGTGAAGGTTTATTCATTGGTATCTATGACAATGCAAAACGATGTCTTTATTTGTCAATGCCTGCCTGCTTACTACCTGGGCCTTCATTCAGTTAGTGCATTATAGTTCGATGACTGATGCACGGTCGGATTACGTGACGTATTTTTTCATACCATTGACGCCTAGAAGGCTCAATATGCGTGCCGCGCATGACTTGAAACGCCAATGAAACTAAATCGCCATGTTCAAGCAGTTGTCATTGTAGTACAATGCAGTAGCAGAATCTAGGCCCTGGACGTATAGGAATTGGTTTCCCGTAGACTAAAGTGGTCAATTTCTTCTGTAGATAACAGGGCAAAATGTACCGCAAATGAAGGCAATGTTGCTTGATTTATACAACGTCTAGTGGGGATTTAGGTAACCACCCAAATGTTTCAGTGCCCGGGATACATTTTAGGTATTGTTATTCATAGCATAGGTACAGTCAGCCTACGGAAGCTACGCTATTTTAGGCATTTTTGCTCACGGAATAAGTGCGAGTTTTGAATCCAAGGCTAGTGAGGTCCAGTATACCGACGGTATAGGGAAATATTTCCTACAAGAACCCAGTTAGCAATAATATTTCATACAATACCGAGATGCAATGATATTTCTACGGAGTGTAGTGAAGGTACAGTAGGTTATTACGTGTAACACCCGTTTTTTATCGCTGATCCTACTCTCCCAGGTTTGCTGGAGGAAATCTCTTACAGGAACAAGGTCGCCTTTGTACATGTTTTTTCTAATGTAATGTTCTCATCGATGTGTCGTGTGCAATAAAATACTGTAATGGTCCTAATACGCTTAGTAATAAAGTCAAATATGAACTGATACCAAATCATTGCATATTATTATAATCCGGTATATTATTATGAACCTCGGCTGGGGACAAAAATGTCACAAAATGTCCAAAGTTTGGGGCCAGACGCATTTTATGTCATCATCATCACCAACCCATATGCCCAACCACCAACCCAGACGCATTGTAATGTGCCTGGCCCCAATAATATTATAATATCTCGTCTCTCGTCTCGTCGTCTCGTCGACCTCTGTGGCGTAACGGTTAGCGCATCTACTTACCATGCGAGAGGTCCCGGGTTCGATCCCCGACTGGGGAGAAAAATAAACTCCAGGTCTTGGATGTTAACATGTTTGTGACGTCGCTGTTTCTGGTTCCTAGAATCACTTCTGATTCTAGTGTGGGGCCAGAAGCAATGAATTCTAGTGTGGGACCAGAAGCAATGTATGTGCCTGTTTGTAAATGTTTATCTTTATGTAATATATCTTTAATATCAACCTACTGTGTAACACGAGACGTATTTTATCTTCTAAATAATCGTTGATTTTATGATAAACTTTTTTTCATAGAATGTGCTTAACACATTTCTTAAACTGCCTCGGAGGTAAGTCTATTATATCTTGGGAAATCTTGTTGAAGAACCTTATACAGTACCCCGTAAGGGCTATATTAACTTTTATAAATCTAAATCAAGTAAAGGTAACAATTTTCGTTTATTATTATCATGGCTACCAATATTTTCGAGGTTCAATAGTTTTTTGTAACATATACATAATATTTATTATTGTGTTTTTTTTTAAATATTTTTATTGGCTAGCAATGGTTGAAATATTGGTTTCAGCGAGTCTCTTCTATTGATGGCAATCCTGGAGTCTTATCATATAGACTGCAACTGAAGTATTAGATTTAAAAGGATTTAAGAACAGATAGTCAGAGTGGAGTTTTATTCTCGTTGCCTATTCCTCCACTACAAGTACTAAACTAATTTTCTTGTCATTTCGTTTTCAGATATTTTCCTGTATTTATAGCATAAGACGATAGTGATTTCCAAACTTCCATTGTTAGTGTCGAAATATACGTTTTTTTCGTCTTTAATGGCCGTAACTTTTTTGCGTTAATTAGGAGCTTGAATTTTTTACAGCACGGAAATTTAAAAAAATATAAATAAACTCACGCCCGTTATCCTCGAGGGGGTATGCAGAGGCACCAATCACTAGAACTGGGACCACGTTTTGCCGAGTTTTTACTTAAGTAATTATGGTTTAAATTTCATCCCAATACCTCTACGCCTGAGAGAAAAGCTCCCAACAAATAGACTGACAGACAACAAAGTCATCCGAAAAGGCTTTCGTTTGTCTTTATGAGGTACGGACCCCTAAAAACTGTAACAGCCGTTAACAAACTGTAACTCCGCTATACTAAGTCGTATCTCACTCTAAGGTCAAGGAGGGAACGAGGTCGGGTCCGTATTAAGGCCTTAAATAAATAAAGACGCCGTATATTTGCTACGGGCCAATGCTGCGGACAATGCAGCGAACCAAGTATAGTAGAAACGCGAAGTATAGTAGAAACATAGAATGTAACTGTAGAAAATTAGGTTTTTAGCATTCCCTACTCACAGGGTGCTGATCGAGACCCTATTACCTAGGCCTTTGGTGTCTGTCAATCTGTCTATCCGTACGAACTACTTTTAAACAGCTTCTTTAGAAACTTAATAGGGAGTCAACGGATTTTTTTCCTAGTTTTGAGTTGAACACCCATCATCATCAACCCATTATGTCCCCACCGAGTGGCACGGGTCTCTTCCCTGAGGAAGGTATAGGCCATACTAAACGGACCAAGTCCGGATTGGTGGAGGCTTGTAAGACTAGTGGCTGGTCTTACTGTCAGAAGTTTTCAAGCCACCCTAAGGCCTCTGACTTGGCTTAACGACTGCCATCTATCGACGGCAGGCGGCACTAACTGCTTGGCGTGCCTTGCGAGACATGGAACCGCTCGGAAAAATGCCACCAGTGTTAGCCATAGAACGGTCACCCATCTATGCACTGAACGCGCTCTATATTGCCTAACCTTCTTGATCGCTTAGTGTTGTTAGATAATTATTTAATTTATTCTGCGATCATTATTTTATTTTTATTTTGAAGGTTTTTTATTATTTTTTTTTGTTTTTGCTTGCCATTTGAGAGGCAAATACTGTTTAGTAAACACACAGTTTCCGGTACAAAATAAGTTGTGTTTTGACTCTCAAATGTCAACCATAGATAAGTTTTTGATATAAATAGAACCGTTTGTCGACGGTTCGCCAGTCTGTTACGAACCGTCGCGAAAGCGGAGCTTATGCCCGAAAATGTATAAAACGTGATTATTAAAATTGAACTAGTAAAAAAGTGAACTATTGAAAGTGTGAATTGAATGTACAAAAAGTGAAGTGAAAATAAATTAAACGTTTATAATAAAGTTGCAGCGTATCATTTTCCACCTGAGCCTTATATCAGAAGTGGGATAAAGGACTCTTACGTGAGTGAAGTGTACCTATAAACAATGTCTGCGAATCGTAATTTGACTAATAGACATCGTAAGCGCCACCGAGATGATGTCAGTGACGAAAGCTCCTCAGAATCTGAAGGAAATCACCGTCAGCGCTTGGACAGACACAGCCGCAAACGTCGGCTTTGGAGTGTGAGTAGCAGAGAAAGAACTCCACGAGAAAGCCAGTCGACAAAGAGCAACAACAGAAGGTCATGCCATCGCCAACAAAGTCGACAACCAAGGGCTAGAGTTCGGAGTGGCAAACGCAGTTCGCGAGCAGGGGATGGAAGAAAGGAGACGAGAACCAAACAGATGCCAGCAGCAGCACCAGCTTCGACGCCAGAGCCTCTAGCGTCGGCCGGTGCAGAATCTGTTCATACGTCGTTGGCGCAGGGAGCTGCAGCTTTGGCACCGAGGTCCCAGACGCCACCGCCGCAGTTGCGGCCTCTAGTAGCACCTACTCCACAGAGTGATATGGACGGTAACAATAGATTTAATAACATTCAGATAAATACCAATGATCTATCGAATCTTATACAAAGCTTAATACAGCGTCCCCACATGCCTAGCATTTCATACGATAAAAACATTATACCTATTTTCGACCCGGCACAAAAGAATCAAAAGATAGAAAGATGGATAGGGAAAGTAAACGAATGTGCTAAAATCTATAAGTGGACCGATGAACAGACCACACATTTTGCTCTGCCTAAATTAACAGGCAATGCAAAAAAATGGTATGAGGGCCTCCAAACTATACTATTAACTTGGACAGAGTGGCAAGAACATTTGATCAGGGCCTTCCCGTCCGAAAGCAATTATGCTGCTCTATTAAATGATATGTTAGAACGACGCATGCGGATAGGAGAATCAGTCGATGAATATTACTTTGATAAAATGATCTTGCTGCATTCATGTGATATTAAGGGGAAAAGGGCGGTAGACTGTCTCATTTATGGAATAGATGATCGTATGATAAGGGCTGGCGCATCTTCTGCACGGTTAAATGAACCTGAGGACTTGCTCAAGTTTCTGAAAGACTTGTGTAGGGAATCGAATAATAGAGCATTTAGACCAAAGCTCGGATCAAATACTTCAAATAACATCATATGTTTTAAGTGTAATAAGCCAGGCCATATTGGTTCTCAACGTCGCAATAATAACAAAGACATTTGCTATAATTGCAAAGAGAGAGGGCATGTTTCTAGTGGATGTACTAAGCCGTTGAACAAATGCGAAAGTTGCAACCGTTTTGGACATAAAAGCTCTGAGTGTTTCCACAATAAAAGCATTATTAATAATAAACCTACAGATAAAAAGACTATGTACACACAGAGTATGAAAACTGACTCTAAATACTACAAACAAGCCCTCATTAACGACTCTATCGAAATCAAATGTTATATTGATTTTGGGAGTGATTGTACCTACTCTTATCCAGAAAGATATTGTAGAGGTAAATTCTTTGCCAAAGTTAAGTTCAGATTTACCCAACATCCGTGGATTCGGCAACGATTCATATAAACCCCTTGGTAGGACAAAGATAATTTTAAAATTGGGAGAAGTTTCGTCAGAAATAGATGCTTATCTAGTGGAGACATCAATGATAACTGAACCCTTACTAGTAGGACAAAACTTAGTGAAGTTCAAACTCAGTGGAGCTCCCTGATATTGTAGTAGTTAAGACTAGAGACCGGCTCGATATTCTGAAGCGTAACTTCATTCATGATATGACTGATTTGCCAATAGAAACGCCACAAAACGAGAAGATTGTGCTGAGAATAACCAGTGATATCCAGGTAGATAGGATTAACTATGTAGAGTGTACAGATAATGTAAACAAGACTTGCGACATCCTCGTTGAGCACGGATTGAGAGATTACGAAAAAAACGAATACTGTATCATAGGTGGCGTTTATAGTTTGTGTGAGGGGCAATGCCAGGTAGTTGTATGTAATCTTTCTCCAGAACCAATTCAATTAAAATCTGGATCTATATTAACTAGAGCGAAAACTATAATTCCTTCTGGAGAGGTGAACAAACCTCAGAATACATACAATTGTCAAAGAATAGCGAACGTAGGAACTCCAACACTCATCCCTGAAAACGAAATTAATATAAACCCAAATCTGACAACAGCTGAGACCAGCTTAGTATTGAACTTGATAAGCAAATATCGTCACTGTTTTGCTCGCGATTTGTCTGAATTAGGTTGTACTAATGTAACAGAAATGGATATACAACTTCATGATCAGACTCCAGTGATATACAGACCTTATCGTTTGAGTTATCTGGAAAGAGGAGTAGTCCGCAATATGGTGAAAGACTTGATAGATAACGATATTGCAGAAGAGTCCAATTCGTCCTATGCAAGTCCAATTATTTTAGTTACAAAGAAAACGGGTGGACATCGACTTTGTATTGATTTCAGAGCCTTGAACCGCAAAACCATAAAAGACCACTTCCCTATGCCTAGAATTGATGATCAATTAGATATGCTTTGTGGAAATAAGTACTACACCAGCCTTGATCTCGCTAGCGGCTACTACCAGATACCTATTCATCCAGACTACAGACACCTCACTGCTTTTATTACTCCTGATGGATTGTACCAATTTAAAAAAGTTCCATTTGGCTTGGTTAATTCACCAGCTGTTTTTCAACGCACCATAAACAAAGTCTTAAGCAATTCACGGTTTAAATCCGCTCTTGCTTACATGGACGATATTCTTGTACCTGGTAAAGATTTTCACGAAGAGTTTGAACGATTAGAAGAATCATTCAAACTAATACAAAATGCGGGGCTAACTTTGAATCCAAAAAAATGTAACTTTTTCCAAGAAGAACTAGAGTATTTTGGTTACGAAATTAGTGAGAGGGGAATCAAACCAGGGAAAGCCAAAATAAAAGCAGTGGAGCAATTCCCAAGACCGAAAAACACGCATGAAATCCGACAATTCATTGGCTTGGCAAGCTACTTTAGAAAATTCATTAACTAATTTGCCACGATTGCTAGACCCCTAACAGATTTAACGAGAAAGGATTTTGCGTGGCGTTGGGACGTTGAACAGGAACAGTCTTTTAATCAGCTAAAGGAGGCATTGATTCAAAGACCATTGTTAGGCATCTATAATCCTAATCACAAAACTTACCTACACACGGACGCCAGCAAACATGGTCTTGCGGGAATATTACTACAGGAAGATGTTCTTGAAAACACCATCAAACCAATAGCATATTTCAGAAGGAAAACTAGCCTAGAGGAACAAAATTACCATGCATATGAGCTGGAAACTTTAGCAGTTGTAGCTTCTCTTCAACGCTTCCGAGTATATCTGCTAGGTGTTGTATTCACATTAGTGACGGATTGTAGTGCGTTACGAGCCACTTTAATTAAAAGAGACCTCATCCCGAGGATAGCATGGTGGTGGATAATTTTACAAGAATTTGACTTTAGCATTCAGTACAAGCCAGGGCACACAATGTCCCATGTAGACGCCTTAAGTAGGAACCCTCAACCGTTTGAGGCTGATGTGATGCAAGATCCTATGCCTTCTATTCTGAGAATCACTCAAGAAGATTGGTTACTTACAACACAGTTGAATGACGGGGAATCGCAGCGTATTCGTAAAATTTTGGAAGACAAAGATTATTCAGATATTCAGAAAAACTATTTTCTTAAAGATAATGCATTGTTTCGAAGGGTTGGTGAGGAATTGAAATGGGTATTACCAAAAAGTGCTAGATTTCAACTGTGTAAATTAAATCATGACGACATTGGTCATTTTGGCTTCGAAAAAACCTTAAGCAAAATTGGTAAAGATTTTTGGTTCTCTAAAATGAGAAAATTCATTAAGAAATACGTAAGTTCATGTATAGAATGTGCATATAGCAAAGAACCTAGTGGTGCAAAGGAAGGACTTTTGCACCCAATACATAAAGTGGACCGACCTTTCGATACCGTCCATATTGACCACTTAGGTCCATTCGTCAAAAGTGCAAGAGGTAATTCTTATTTGCTAGTTTTGGTTGACGGTTTTACGAAGTTTTGCCTAATAAAACCATTGCGGAATCTCAAAACAAATCTTACTGTACGTGCTCTTGATGACATGTTCACTACTTTTGGCTATCCTGATAGGTTAATCTCCGAACAGGGAACATCTTTCACCTCTAAGGAATTTGAGAAGTTATGTAATGATTCCAAAATTAATCATATCCTAAATGCCGTAGCCTCTCCACGAGCCAACGGGCAAGTGGAGAGATACAACCGAACCATTTTGGACACCTTAACTGCATACACAGACAAGTTAGGTGACAAATATTGGGACACTGTTAAGAAAAGCCCCTTCAGAAGTGCTCTTTGGCATATCACTAGCTAGCAAAGGAGATAACATATTCGCTAAAATTCTAAATGTTACACGTCAGCCAGGAAATACACAAGAAATTAGAGAACAGATTAGTACACACATTGAAAAAGATCAAGTCGCTCAGAAAGAAAGGTATGATAGGTCCAAAAAGAAGGCCAGGGTTTACAGAGAAGGTGATTTGGTTAAGATTTTGAAACCTTCTCCCAGTAATGATGGCAAGAGCAAGAAACTACTTCCTAATTTTCCGGCCCCTTTAAGGTAACAAAAATACTTGACAATGATCGATATGAGGTATGAAGTATTAAAGGCACTAATATAACTTAGAAAGATTACTGCAATGTGTGGGCTGCTGATCGTATAAAACCCTTTATCTCAATGATACCAGTCAGTAATTCAGAGAGTGATAGTGACGAGGTTGATGAAGATAAGGACTAGATTTTGATTTGATTGTGCCCGGTTCAGTGTTTTAGCAAATACTATAATTGGTTAATTTACTCCATGTAACCTAATCATACCGATTTCTAGATGAGCTGGAAGATAATTCAATGATGACAGACCTAATGAACTTTCATTGTTATTATAGTGCACATACAGTGTTGACAGATCCAAAGGATAGTTCGGTGTTGATAGATCCATTGGACTATTTTATTAGCAGTGCTCAACTAGTGTTGATAGATCCACTGGTAGTCTAAAATATGGTTTTAATGTTGATAGATCCATTGAACTATTTTATTAGTAGTGCTCAACTAGTGTTGACAGATCCACTGGTAGTCTAAAATATGGTTTTAATGTTGATAGATCCATTGAACTATTTTATTAGTAGTGCTCAACTAGTGTTGATAGATCCACTAGTAGTCTAAAATATGGTTTTAATGTTGATAGATCCATTGAACCATGTTATTTGGATTGAGCATGCAGTGTTGACAGATCCGCTGATAGTTTAAAAGATAGTCACAATGTTGACAGATCCATTGGACTATGTTATTAATAGGTTTAAGCAGTGTTGACAGATCCACTGGTTGGCTAAAAGGATATTTGAATGTTAGTAGATCCATTGACGAGTCGAAAATGTGTTCTATATTAACGGATTAATTGAACTGTGTTAACTATAGAGTTTGCCGAGCCGAGAAGTTTCAATATTATTAGATTTTGAGTAGTATGTTCAATAAAAATTTCATAAGTTGTAACTTAAAAGTTCATAAGTTGTATGATAGATTAATTGAATAATCTAAAATAATAAATAGTACTTGCTCAATAATAAAAAAAAATATAAAAAAAATTGGTTAAGTTTGGGGACAAACTTTATTGCAGGAAAGGCCGAATGTTAGATAATTATTTAATTTATTTTGCGATCATTATTTTATTTTTATTTTGAAGGTTTTTTATTATTATTTTTTTTTGTTTTTGCTTGCCATTTGAGAGGCAAATACTGTTTAGTAAACACACAGTTTCCGGTACAAAATAAGTTGTGTTTTGACTCTCAAATGTCAACCATAGATAAGTTTTTGATATAAATAGAACCGTTTGTCGACGGTTCGCCAGTCTGTTACGAACCGTCGCGAAAGCGGAGCTTATGCCCGAAAATGTATAAAACGTGATTATTAAAATTGAACTAGTAAAAAAGTGAACTATTGAAAGTGTGAATTGAATGTACAAAAAGTGAAGTGAAAATAAATTAAACGTTTATAATAAAGTTGCAGCGTATCATTTTCCACCTGAGCCTTATAGTGTTATAGGTGAAAGTGATATGCTCTGTTGTGGAAGCTGTTCTACATACAATACAGGCATCAACAATTCAAACCTGTGACGACAAACAATTTAAAACGTCAAAAAATCACGTGGATCCTTTGTAAAATTCAAAAAATATTCATGGACAAAACGCAGCCGTTGGTTCGATTTTAGAATTAGTTATTAGCTTTGTTGAAAGTTTTCCTGTCCGATTTCGACCATTAAAAGTATGTGAAACCTGCACTATTTCATTTATAAAATCGGCCAAGTGCGAGTTGGTCTCGCCCACAAAGAGTTCCGTAGCATATCTATAAAAAAATCGTGTTTCTTGTATGGGGCCCACCCTTAAATATTTATTTCATTTTAAGTTATTTATTTACTTCTAAAGTAAATAATATAAGTTTTTTTGAGGCTATTTTAAGCATCTACTTGTTACTGTTACGAGTATCAATATCGAGCAAAACAAATCACGTTTGTTGTTTATGTATATACATTGAATACTTATATTATTCTATTTTTTAGTATTTCTTGTTATATCGGCAACAGAAATACATCATCTGCGAAGATTTCAACTGTATAACTATCACGGCTCATGAGATATAACCTGGTAACAGACGAATGGCCGAACAGCGGAGTCTCAGTAATAGAGGTTTGCGACGTCGCTATCTGGTTCCCACGACACAGGGTATCCTAGTGTGTTGCCAGAAGCAATGTATGTGCCTGTATGTAAATGTTGTTGTTGTAATAGGGTACGGAACCCTGAAAATCGCACTTTGGCCACGTTCGCTTTGCGCCACGTAACAACGTTTTAAATAGATGCCTACTGCCGAAATGTTGCAAAGTTTACAGACTGCTTTCATCCAGTGTAAAGGTTCGTATACACTGGAAAATTTATGAAAGGAAATTCAGAACTTTATTTGTCAGTACTTCTGACAGTTAGACCAGCCACTAGTCTTACAAGCCTCCACCAATCCGGACTTGGCCCCCGTGGTGGAGTATGGCCTATACGTCCCTCAGGGAAGAGACTCGTGCCCCGCGGTGGGAACATAATGGGTTGATGCTGATGATGATTATTTGTCAACCAAAGGTGTATAACAACACTAACAGCCCGATGGGCGGACGATAGCCAAGTTGAACTCGAATGCATAGTTGCTAAAGACGACGCTGTTTCGAAAAACATTTTCTCTGCCTTCATCAACAAACCCATCATGTCCCTACCGAGGGGCACGGGTCTCTTCCCTGAGGAAGGTATAGGCCATACTCCACCACATGGGCCAAGTCTGGATTGGTGAAAGCTTGTAAGACTAGTGGCTGGTCTTACTGTCAGAAGTTTTCAGGCCGCCTTAAGGGCTCTGACTTGGCTTAACGACTGCCATCTATCGACGGCAGCCGGCACCAACTGCTTAACGTGCCTTGTGAAGCACGGAACCGTTCGGAAAAAATGCCACTAGCGTTAGTCATAGACGGTGACCCATCCATGGACTGAACGCGCCGTATGTTGCTTAACCTTAGTGATCGTTGAAGATCACTCAGGTAGCCCAGGCAACATTTTAAACAATTAAACATTTACATACTGGCACATGCATTGCTTCTGGCCCTCTCCTCCTCGTAATAGATACCTTATTACCTAAAGTCAAATTAAAAGGCAGAACAAAAAACCCAGCAAAATTGCCCCATTTTAAGCCCTTGTGTACACACGTCTTAACGCGGTGTGACATGACGTGACGTCACACCGTTCCAACCAGCTAATACCGGTTTTTATCTGGCTAATTCCAGCTTTAACGCGATCGCGCCTAAGTGCCACTGGAATGGGTTTTTAATGTCGAACGAGTGATTGTTTTTCAGCCGTTCCACCTGTGACGTGGAGTGGTGACACGCGAATCTACGAGCGGTTTGGATAGGGTTTTAATTGCCCTTACAGCTATTATTCACACTTCTAATTAAATTATGTTCATGATAACTTCCACGCAACACAATCACTCGTAGCCCGGGCTGCCTGAGTGATCTTAAACGATCACTAAGGTTAAGCAGCATATGGCACGTTCAGTCCATGGATGGGTCACCGTCTTTGACTAACGCTAGTGGCATTGGTTCCGAGCGGTTTCGTGCTTCTCAAAGCACGTTAAGCAGTTGGTGCCGGCTGCCGTCGATAGATGGCAGTCGTTAAGCCAAGTCAGAGGCCGTAGAGCGGCTTGAAAACTTCTGACAGTAAGACCAGCCACTAGTCTTACAAGCCTCCACCAATACAGACTTTGCCCCCGTGGTGGAGTATGGCCTATACCTTCCTCATGGAAGAGACCCGTGCCCCTCGGTGGGTTGATGATGATGATGAACACAATCACTAATGTCCTGGACCCAAATGGTTCCTATGGTAACCAGGCAAGAACCTCAGATACATTCAGCATCAGACTACCTTTTTTTTTGTTAACGGGGTGAAATGCTTTGTGCACCATAACCGCCACCCTTGGGGGAGGGCGACGGCCGTGTGTCGGACTCTCCTCTCCTAATAATAGGAGAAGCATACCTCCTAAAACACCCCGGGGGCCGTCCTGTCGCTCGTGCAATGGGGCGCCGCCGGATCTCGCAAGTGGTGTGAAACCACAACGCGAATGCGACAGCGGCGACGTCGACCCGACTCGCAAGGAGTCGGGCCCACCCTCACTGGAGAAGGGGCATGGGACCCCCCTTCTCCCGTCACGATGTCGGATGGCAGGTCCTCCCTCAACCTCCTCTATGCCCTCTGCTGAACAGAGGGACATAGAGGAGGCCCCCCACCGTGTGTTTTTTATAGAGGTTGTCTCCTCGCGGCCCGAAGGCCCCCGGCCCCACTCAGTGTGGGGTTACGGGTGGCATCAGACTACCTAGTCGATCTCGTGATATTACTAAAATAATGAAAATAAAATAAAAATAAATAAACGGGCGTGCCGTTATCCCCGAGGGGGTAGGCAGAGGCACCAATCACTAGATCCGGGCCTACGTTTAATTATGAAATAAAATAATATTAAATAGTTATTTATTTCAGGCTTGTTTAGGGCATAGGCATTTATAGGGTACCTACTTATCGTTGACCTAGAACTATAAAATTGCCAATAATAGTGTTTTATAATAATGAAAATAAAATAAAAATAAATAAACTCACGCTCGTCATCCCCGAGGGGGTTGGCAGAGGCACCCATCACTAGAACTGGGCCCACGTTTAATAATGAAATAAAATAATATTAAATAGTCATTTCTTTCAGGCTTGTATAGGGAATAGGCATTTATATGGTACTTATCGTTGACCTAGAACTATAAAATTGGCAGTAATAGTGTTTTATATTAGAAATACAGGAAAAATCTGAAAAAGTATATCTCTGTATTAAAACTGGGAAAAAATGAGCGCTTCCTTTGCAAGAAGTTTTTGTAAACTTTTTTTTCTGTAGGGGAGAGTGGGTAGGATTCGTACACCAGGAGCATTCGTACAACGGCCATAATTCGAATACGCAAAATAGTGGTGCATTCGTATCTGTGTATGTGATGCCCACTCACACGCATAATCTAACCGCGGAGTGGCTCGCCCGTGCGGCCGCCGACTTCGATGTGATAGGACGTTACGTGTTTTCGCTTCGCGTAAATAATTTTTCGATGCAATTTCAAACGTGTTTTTCTTCTATAAGTTTTGCTGCCATTGTTAAACTGATTCTTTGTGATTTTTGAGTACATATTTCAGTTTATTATTTTGACATTTACTTGAAGATAATCTCAGCAGTTATTTTTATTTTCAATATATTAGTAAAATTTCTTGGTTGGGGTAGCTTCGTACAGGTCTGAACTGGGTGGATTCGTACTGTACGAATGTACCCCAAGTATGATATACAATCTTTATTGTCGTAGCTGATCGAGCTTGATTTGCCATCGACATCTGCTCAAGGATTAGTAACGCCAGAAATGATCCAACCCTACCCTAAAGTGGCTAGAGATGTGACCAAAAAGTCCAAAAAAGATAAACAGCAGATATTTCCGAAAAAAAAATCGCTAGACGAAATAGAAAAAGCAAAAAGTTGAAGAAGCAAGAGCGAGAGATAAAACAAAGAGCTAAAGAGATGAAGAGGGCATTAAATTTGATATCGGGTAAAGATATATTAAATAAACCAAAAAGGAAGAGGCAAAGTTCCTGTTCTCCCATTGAAGAGATTGCTGAAGGATCTGATGTGGAGAGCGAAACTCCAGTTTTAACTGAATTCGTGAAAGAGAAAAGCTTTAATCTAGTGAAGTTCGAGAAGAAAAAATCTGTTAAACACTATGTTGGTCAGGTGATTACAAAATATAGTCCCACTGGGTACAAAGTTTCATTTTTAAGAAAGAAATCCGGGCGCCTGGAAATTTGTTTTTCACAGACGAAGGGACTGTAAATATATATTGCCAGAACCCAAATTTGCTTCTACAGCAAGAACAGCTAACATTTAGTTTTCATAAAGATCTGTCTATGTACAATGTGCATTAAGTAGATTCACAAAAATATTATGACTCTTGTTACCCTAATGGTAAATATTATTGTTGATTCATTCCTATAGGACATAAGAAGTTAAATAATATCAAAACAAAAAGATTAACTAATTATTGTATTTAAAACTATTTTATTATTAAGTACTTAGGCACCCAAGGCTGATTCTGTGAAATTTCGATCTGAATAAACGTTAATTTTTCTATAAATAGCATTATTAATCATGATGTACGGAGGTACCCCACCATGTACGAAGGTACCCCAACACATGTACGAAGCTACCCCGTGAGTGGGGTACATTCGTACGACTTCCACTTTTTTTTAAATCGTCATAGCTTTGCCACACTTCTTTCTATGAACAAGTCGTGTAAGGGAATATTGTAGCCAAATATATAAGCAATCTAGCATTTTTCAAATTGTTTTCAAATAGCGTTTAGTTTTTCTGCTATAGGGCTCGAAGTGAAAAGTGTACGAATCCTACCCACTCTCCCCTAATTACCTACAAATTGGTTGCGCAACCCTCGTCAGGTAGTCCAAATCGCACTTGGCTATATTTTAATTACCTACCTATAAGAAGTATCTTTACAGTACGTAATTCTATTGTTTAAAAAAAAACAACCATGCGGTGGTTTCGAACCGAGGATCCCCGCATGTGAGCCAAAAACTCTCCCGACGCGTAATAACCTCAGTAAAGCTCTAGCTATTACTTAAATTAATAAATCCATAGAATAACACCTTACTTGATACTCATTCAGTAAGTTACATTAATTATTATCGTAATTGTTATTACTTAGGGCTGCTCACTTTATAGTCTTTTATGATGTTACTTTATTAGAGACATCGCAAACAGGGCGACTTGTCGCCGCGTCATGTCGCCGCGTCAGACGTTACGTTGTCATTTACTTCTGGCGTCGTGTCGTCGACTCTGACGCGCAGTGTGCGGAGATTCGAACAAAATATATGAAAATTGACGGCCGTAGCCTGTCGTCGCGTCTAGTCGCCAAGCTGTCGCTTAGGCATTGTTGTCGTTACCTAAAAAAGAGTGCACATGTCCTTTAAAAAAAAACTCCGCCTTATCTTTGACTCTACAAGTACACTTACAAAGTAAAATCATAATACTCGCGACGTTCTTCGCCAAGCGAGCGAGTATCAAAACTAGGTGATCCAGCGGTTGGGGATTAAGAGTGTGTGCGCGCGCGTTAGCGCTGTTTCACGCGCGGGTGCAGCTGTATTCGACATTCGTATGTCTAGGAACAAAAAATATATTTTTTTAAATTAATTCATCGAAGTCCACAGAGAACACATTATAAAAACAGGTTTATAATATTGGCTAAACACAGGCCAATTTACGGGTTACATTACAAATGGTCTAATATTTACAGGTTGTCTCAAAATTCCCACTTAAAAGTTTTGTTTTTTTACACTTCATCATCATCATCATCGTCATCAGGCTATATTAGTCCACTGCTGGACATAGCCCTCTCTTGACAGATCGCTGGACAGATCTTGAAAATAGCAATGGTTTTCGATTTTTATTTTCCAGGTCAGGTCTTAGGAGATTATAAAATAAAATAAAATAAATTTATTTGCCTAGAATGTGGTTTTTGGTGAAATGGTGACATTTTATACGGTAAATAAGCTCTCTGTTAGCTATGTTCTAACATGCAAATATTGATTTGGATTTAATAATTAAAATGTCAAAATACCATTGCTAATACAAAATAAGTGATTAAGGTTTCAATTTCATCGTCATACCTTAACGTGTTCTAATTATTGACAGGAAGACGGACGGACGGCCAACAGAGTGGTCTTGTTTTCCTTTTGACGTACGAAACCCTCAAAATAATGTTTTTATAAGTTTTTACAAGTCTACATAAATATTTAGAGCAGAACCACTCGGCGATCTATATGTGTAGTAAAACAGGGCGATGCAGTAATCTATAGTGGTCGATAGATGGCAGTCGTTAAGCCAAGTCAGAGGCCTTAGTGCGACTTGAAAACTTCTGTCAGTAAGACCAGCCACTAGTCTTACAAGCCTCCACCAATCCGGACTTGGCCCCCGTGGTGGAGTATGGCCTTTACCTTTCTCAGGGAAGAGACCCGTGCCCCTCGGTGGCGACATAATGGGTGACGATGATGACAGTGATCTATATCACCCTGTTTTACTCCAGCACCGAATGAAAAACATGTCCCAATTTTGCGATGTTATAACAGTACTCAAACAACGTGGGATTACAATTTCCCGACGAATTTTAATAGAAACGCGACGAGATAAGCCGCCGCCTTTATCAAGTTTATTAAATTTCGTCTGCTTACAGTGAAAGCGACTAAGCCCATCTCTGTTTATGTACTTTGCCGGGTGAACAGCTTCGGCTTTTGATGACAATCTTCGTTGGGCACGCGTGGAGATTAGGTCTCTTTAGTCTTAGGGACCATTTAAGAGCCATCGCAAACAGGGTGACTTGTCGCCCCGTCAAGTCGCCGCGTCAAACGCGACGTTGTCATTTGCTTCTGGCGACGCGACTCTGACGCCAAGTGTGCGGAGATTCGAACAAAATATATGAAAATTGACGGCCGTAGCCTGTCGTCGCGTCTAATCGCCTGTCGCGTGTCGCTAATGTGCGCCTAGGCTTAGTGGCTTAATACCTTAAACCTAACCATGAAAATGTGAAAAAAATATATGTTGTTTCTGATTCATTGTTACTTCCGAGGACACTTCGCATCTACGCAGCATTGATGTTTTCCTATTTTCGTAATCAAATTACCTAGCTAATTTTCTGGCTTCATTAGGCTCTGACGTCATCATCATCTACCCATCATGTCCTACCGACGAGCACGGGTCTCACGGGATTAGCGATGCGTGTCTGAGATATTTTTTTGATGAATTATCAAAAAAATATCTCTCTAAATCCCTAAACTTTTTGTTTCAATGTAATAAAAAAAATAACATAACATTTACAAACAAGCACAAACTTTGCTTCTGGCCCCACACTAGAACAAGTAAACATCCAAGAAATATAATGAATTTTCAGATTTTTTGTTTATATGATCGGACTCTTTTTTTTTTCAAAATTACAAAAGTTCATTCACGTACCGAATATATTATTTCTGCCACTCTAAACTCTACAGATTATCGGAAAGAGATTGCTTTAAGCGATAAAACCACCAATTGCACAACATAAATTGATTTAAGAAATGATTAATTTTCAGTCATGGTAGGTAATACATTTTTTCTGCTTGTTGTCTCGATGTATTTTTTTTGCAAATATAATTTGTCTAAATCTAAATTAAAATTGTTGCAGGTTTTTATTAAAGTTTTATCTGCTTATAAACAATCCTATTGAGTTGAGTACGGAATGTGTAAAGCTAGTTTCTCAGCAAAAGATCTCAGCACTAGCTATTATTAGTTTTTACATGATTAACTGGAGGCTTTGATATACCTACTCTAACATGGCGCCTAATGTAATGAGGTCGGCGTTTAAACAGAGTACTAGATTTTGATATTCTATTACGTCATGAACATCGCTTAGACATTCATGTCCCAATATTTTGATAGTGGAAAAACTTCGTTCATTATTTGACGATATAGCAGTACAGTGTTTATAAAGCAGCATGTAATCGTTCCATTGTAGGTAACATAACAAAACATTAAACATTTATACACATCACAATCCGGACTTGGACGTTAAGCCAAGTCAGGGGCCTTAAGGCGGCTTGAAAACTTCTGACAGTAAGACCAGCCACTAGTCTTACAAGCCTCCACCAATCCGGACTAGGCCCCCGTGGTGGAGTATGGCCTATACCTTTCTCAGGGAAGAGACCAGTGCCTCTCGGAGGGGACAAAATGGGTTGATGATGAATGAGCACAGCCACATACATTGCTTCTAGCTCCAAACTAGGATGGATGAATATGGATACATTCACTAACGGACCCGTCGGCGGGTCCTCAGGGTTTGAGGTGTTAAGAAAAAAAAAGAAGTTAAATTACATATTTTCAGATTACCAGTAACGTACTTCTTTTTCGCTTCACAGAGAATACAATAAAAAAAAAGAAACCCAGCTCTTGGATGTTTACATTTTTGTGACGTTGCTGTTTCTGGTTCCCACGACACAGGGTATCCTAGTGTGGGGCCAGAAGATATGTATGTGCTTGTGTGTAAATGCCTGTTTTGTTTGTTTGTTTTAACAGCAGATTAATAGATCATTATAAGCGTTGTAAACATTTAGTCCGGATTAACTTACGGGTGTTGTTTTACTTCAAAAAAGATCATTAGCGTATCAGAAACCGGGGGTAAAATACGTCAAAATAGTTGACGCCCTGCTTTCCTCCAAATCCAATCCGGTTACAGTTTATTTTTTATTCGAGCAGTCGTGAGAAGGTCTGAACCCATTAATCGGGGCTTCCCTGGCGTCAGGTAAGGTAACGACATCATTCACCGCCCCACGGCGCTTTACATAAACTTTATTTCTTTCTCGGCGGTCGTAAACTGGCGGACTGACTTTAGTCCAAGATGTTACGATCTGGGGGCGGTTTCATAAAACTGCAGTCTGTAGTTTATTATGACAATCCGATGTACTTTGAGTATCCGAGTCTTATTTATTTATTTATGCATTCATTCATTTATTTATAAAAAAAAATATTGCACTTATATTTAAAATGAAAACATAGTAAAATGCAGTAAGTAATGTAATAGTATAGTCTTCCTTCTTGTTATGATAAAATTTTGAGTGAAAAAAGATTTTGTCTTCAATGTAGACCGTTCCAGACATACAGTGTAGGAATAACCGCCACGCGTGCTACTAGGTCCTAAAATTCCAACATGTATTTTTAGCATACGCCCCCGCCTGCCGCTCTATACGAATTTTAAACTAGGGTTGTTACAAAGCTTCATCTCCGATTCCAAAATGTTGGAACTTCCGATTCCGATTTTGGTTGCAATTGGAATATGATGATAAGATTACGAATATGATTCGGTATTTGTTGGCCGCGTTGGCCGCAATAAACGTATTTTTACTTAACTTTTTTCTTTTACTTAAGCACAGCGGTGGTGGCGGCAAATATCGCAATTAGCGTCGCTATATTCTCAGTTCCAACTATGTAATATAATACTATTAACTATTATTAATTATTAACTATTTAATACAGGGTATCTTAGTGTGGGGCCAAAAGCAATGTATGTGCCTGTATGTAAATGTTATGTTATGTTATGTTAATAAGGACTTCATTAGGACTTCTTCAGTCCTAACAATGTTTAAATATTGTTTTGGCATTGACACGCTCAAAAAAAAACTGTGTCGGTACTTATTTGTAGTTTAAACGTGAGGAATCTCCCCCACCCCGTGCTTTATGTCGATTACACTTTCACTTATTTTCATTCGCATTTGGGATCTTTTCATTTGTTTTGTTTTAACGCTATACCTACATATTTTGATTTGTGTTAGTGTTTTATTTAACGGGCGATAAATTGATTCCATCAAAAATTGGAATTTTAGTTCAAAGTAAAGAACTTACATTCTGATTGTTGAATATCAATGTTAATGTTAGCCGCCACCTGGGGCCGAGTGAAGTGGATAAAAAGACAACGAAAAGAAAAAAACTTCATTCTGTCCCTGTTTTGCCAAATTACTTTAAATCGGTATGAATATATGTCTATCTACAAAACTTAAGGGTCATGATTGAAATTAACACTCGCAACGTCAAAATTAGGAAAATCATGTTTTTATATATGTCGATTTAGATGTTGTAACTGAAATAAAGAGATTTACCGCCGGTTTCTTGAACGCAAACAGTCTATCAATCAATTGTTAACACCTGTCAGTTGTCAAAAGTCCATACGAAAAAACAACTGACAGCTGAGTAGATTTACAGAGTAGATTTACAGACTGTTAGCGTTCGAGAAACTGGAGGTATTTTATCACACCTGCTCTAACGCACATCTCTTCTGGCTTTGACTCAGAGTCCGATTTCGTATCAAGTTCTGAGTTCAGTTCCGACTCCGATAAAACCAGCACGGTGACATCACTAGTTTATATGACCACTGGCTCAATTTCGCGAATCTAATGAAACTACAGGCGGGTAGTTTGGCAGCTAGAGCCTCTTTGTGACGTCACGGTCTAATTTTCTACCTTGTAAGAGGGTCTTATTGCTTTCTACTGTCTGGACTTATTTCACAGAATTTAAACACGATTTTTGTTAAAATGTATTTAATGCTAGCTGACCCGGCTAATCTTGTTTTGCCGTATTGCTTAGAATACGACCTTTTCTCACACCTACCAAACATATTAAATATTTTTATGTTTATTCACACTTATAGGTATTTATTTCATATCTATATACCGTTTCATATGTATATGTATCAGATATAGAGATAATCTTGTTTAATATTATATTATTGCACCGACTACTCGTCAATAGGCTTGTCTATTTTTTCTGTCAATGATTATCATCATCAACCCATTATGTCCCCATCAAGGGGCACGGTTCTCTTCCCTGAGGAAGTATAGGCAGGCATATTCCACCACGGGGCCTAAGTCCGGATTGGGGAGGCTTGTAAGACTAGTGGCTGGTCCTACTGTCAAATGTTTTGAGGCCGCCGTAAGGCCTTTGAATTGGCTTAACGACTGCCATGTATCGACGGCAGCCGGCACCAACTGCTTAACATGCCTTACGAGGCGCGGAGCCGCTCGGAAAAATGCCACTAGTGTTAATCATCGAACGGTCAACCATCCATGCACTGAACGTGCCCTATGTTGCTTAACCTTCGTGATCGTTTAAGTTCACTCAGGCGGCCGGGGCTACGAGCGATTCGTGCGATTCGAAAACGCATAAAAAAAAAACAATAATGTTTCAATTGAGCAGAACAAAAGAAAACAAACAAATATTTATATAGTATTTAGTTTATTATTATCATTTTATATTAAGTTTAGAAATTAATTATCTACTTGAACAAAACTTAACAGTATATGAAGTATCTCTTAACCCCAAACTAAATTAAATTATACATTAGGATTAACTGTATACCGGACCGCATAAACAGCACTAACCTATTGGCCTTATGGCTCGTAGCAATTTCTTCCAGGCAACCTCATATTGTAGAAACTGCCAAAGAAGAAATAGATACAGGAAGTATACAACAGTATAGATAGAGCATTGCATTGACCAGAAAAACCATTTCTATTTCCAATTCAGCAAACCACGTCCTCGTGAAATGAGAGTACAATAGAATCCCTGTCTCTCTACGCGCCCATACAAAAGCTTTCACAAATATCGTGCTCCACCTAAGGGCACTTACGCACGGGGCAAATTAAACCCGCCCCGTACTCCTGTCACCGCCACAGCAACGCTCTTTGAAAAAACTTATTAGTTAAATAAAAACCCGACTGCTAATATTCTAATGGCCTGCGCAGATGACGGACTTTTCTCCGCGGACTTTTTTATCCGCTTAAATAAATCGCTTGCAACTGTATCGAGTAACGCAAACGAGGGATCAAAAGTACCGCGTACTAAAAATCCGCCGAATAACCGAGGACATGCAGGGCGCGGACCGGATTAAAGTACGCGGGAGTCCCCGAAAAAAATAGAACTCGTGTGACTAGGCGAAGCAACGCACACGGCGGACTTTAGTCCACTTTGAAATATAAGGGGATGGAAATCAAATCAAATCATTTATTGCCATAAATTACAGTACATTATGATGTTATATAGATAAAATTGTAGGTCCAATTGGACATTACATTACATTGATTACCGATATTGGCATAGCAATTTTAAAAGGACCGTGTATTTTGCACGCCCTTGTGCGTTGAGTTCGCGGTTAATCCGCGGAGGACCTTTTATTCACGGAGCGTACTTTTTTCTCCGCCGCGGAGAAAAGTCCGTCGTCTACGCAGGCCATTATACTACTTTTGTAATATAAACAGGAAAAGTATTCGCTTATACAGGATGTCCCAAAAAATAGTGTCAAGCACCCCTAAGGATACCCGAATCATCCCATGTAGATATGCTCCGCGATTATTTTATTTAAAAAAATTCCTCGAAAACTACAAAGAAAAGCGTAAAATACAAACCTGGAGAAAACATAAACCTCTTTTTTGCGCAGGGTAAAAACGCCTTAGGAATACAATCTTCTATATTCACTCCAGTCAAGCTAATTTAGGCTTTGTTGCGAAGCCTTAAGGGTGGGATTGGTAGGTGAGTTAGATTTAAGCCTGTTCGCAATCAGTGTGAGTACTCTCGAGTTCGTGTCAATAGGTTGTGAATTGAATGGGTTTTGAAATCCGTAAGTTCTGTTTTTCTAAGTGTTTAATTATTTAACTACCGTGTAATCGGTTTATTTTCCGCTGAAGAGAATCTGGCTGCGACATAGTTATTTTTAACCCTGGACGCCTAAAGTTCTCACATACCCGACGACCATTATTTGATGTGTTATTGAAACTTTTAATTTTTTGATACCCTTATTGCACTGAGATTTCAAGAATCAAGAATTGTTATTGTGAGCTTAGACATGGGTTATACAATTACAATTCATTACAATTTGACGACCTCTGTGGCGTAGTGGTTAGCGCATCTCCTTACCATGCGGGAGGTCCCGGGTTCGATCCCCGGCTGGGGAAAACTCCAGTTCTTGGATGTTTACATGTTTGTGACGTCGCTGTTTCTGGTTCCGACACAGGTTATCCTAGTGTGGGGCCAGAAGCAATGTATCTGCCTGTATGTAAATGTTTATGTTAATTAGCAGTAACAGTTGCTATGAGAAAATAGTATCACCAAAAATTACCTTAACACTGTAGGTACATATACTCACATTCATCCATGCTTCACATAATATTATATGTATGATCTATCTCCATCATACATATAATATAAATAATATTATAAATAATGTTAAAAAATCCAAATACTAATAAAATTTTAAAATAAAATCAGGCATCTGTACCTATCAATAATTTCGAACCGGTCTGCACTAGACTCAAACGAAATGCACATAAAAAAATATTAGTCGATCCGAGTCGACAACTTATAGGCAGAAAATTCGGGTTATCGAGTATTTTCAATATAAAAATGATTTAATTTATTGCTATGCAGGGTGTCCCGAAACTCAACGTCAAACCGGTATCCGGTAAAAAGGATAGTCATATTGGTTATAGGCATTTCAGAAAAAAAAAAATCCTGTTGTGACAAATCTTTACTTTTTCCAATTTTATTTTTGTTTTGTAACTCTGAATAATGCTTCTTTAAACTGTTAACAAAATTTCAGAACCAGCTGCTCTAGCGTGGAAGAAAAGGTGACTTAAAAAAATTTATAGGAAATAAATAAAAAAATTACAGTTATTTGTATGAGTTATATTTTATTATTACCTATCACTTTTTTATAGTTGGCCTTCAAAGAAGCTGACCGTCCATGGTCCACCCATCTTAATCTTAATCCTAAATCAAACATCTATTCAGAGCAATGGTTAATAAAAAAAATATTGTTGTACACAGTTTTGAGAACGCTGGTAGAGTCTCTATGGTTTTCCATTTTCCATATTGATAAAGTCTGAATCGCTCGTAGCCCCGGCCACCTGGTCTGAGTGATATTAAACAATCACCAAGTTAAACAACATAGGGCGCGTTCAGTGCATGGATGACCACCTATGACTAACGCTAGTGGCATTTTTCCGAGTGGTTCCGTGCTTCGCAAGGCACGCTAAGTAGTTGGTACCGGCTGCCGTTGATAGATGGCAGTCATCAATCCAAGTAAGAGACCTTAGGACGGCTTGAAAAGTTCTGACAGTAGGACCAGCCACTAGTCTTACAAGTCTCCACCAATCCGGACTTGACCCCGTGGTGGAGTATGGCCTACACATGCCTCAGAGAAAATACCCGTGCCTCTCATTGGGAGCATATAATGGGTTTATGATGAAAGTCTGATTGACTTTCTAATACTTGCATTTTTGGGAGTATATGTCTCCCAGTATTTCCCGGTATTTGTCATAAACTCAAACTCAAATATTTTATTCATAGTACAAAATTCAATAGAATATTTACTTTATGAACGTCAAAGTTGTTAGTTTTACAATTACTATATTACATGGAGAAGAAACTAACAAAGAAACTCCGCATTTATTCTTTTCAAAACAGTTTTAGCCTAAATTACGAACTTAAAAAAATATACTCTTGGATGTGTTGAGCACTAGACACATTTATCCTCTGATTAAATTTAATATTAAACTACTATTTTATGCCAGACATCCTTGTCGTCTAAATAATCGTTGATTTTATAATAAGCTTTTTTGCAAAGAGTATGCTTAACACAATTCTTAAATCGCGATGGAGGTAACTCTAATATATCTTGAGGTATCTTGTTGTAGGTAGAACCTTATACAAACAAGAGCCTATCAAGTACTCTCTCGTACATCAAAATCTTATTGAATTTTCAAATTACCCCATTACAGAAGCCCTACGGATCAGAATCGCGTCATATAACCCCTAAACCGTCCAAGTTATTAACTATCCTTTGCAATCTCGTCTTGGGAAAATGGCCCCTATTGAACTGAATAATAGGCGTAATTGGTTGGGAGGATTACACGTGGCTATACTCGTATATCTATAAGGATATTGTATAGGATATAGGATAATGTACGGAATAATTTTAGGTTATTTTGACTGGTTATCTCGTTGACAAATGTAGCGAAAGTTTTCGGTTAGTAACAGTTCAGCAAACAGAATGGTAATTGTTAAATCAAGAAAACCGGGGGTTGACTTCCTTCTTTGACTTTATTGACTAGATTTTGATAGATTTCGGACATGTTACATACATACATAAGCTCACGCGTGTATCCCAGAGGGGTAGGCAGAGACCAGGGACTGCCGCCTGCCACGATCCCGACAAACCACTTTCGCTTCATCGACATTCATTAGTCGTTGCATGCATGCACGTCGGTTTCGGGTACTTTTTATCTTGCCCTTTGCCCTTTGGACAAGTTAAGAGAGAGTGAGGGAGGGTACTTAATCAATGATTATTTAGAAGCAAAGATGTCTGCTGTTAAACAGTATGTAGTTAGTATTCAGAGGGGAATAGTATCTAGTGTTCAACACATCCATGAGTAATTTAAGTTCGAAAGTTTGTTAATTAAACTAATTGCCGTACTCAGAGACATTCATTAGCTTTAATGGTTAGTTAAGAAAGAAAAATAACACTTATATCAATCCCTTTAAACACTATAATTAAAATGTTTAATTAACATTACCTACGTTAAATGACGTCTCTGAGTGCCGTCGTAAGACTGTTTTAAAAAGTATAAATGTGGAGTTTCTTTGTTCGTTTCGTCTCCATGTAATCTATTAATTGTGAAACTAACAACATTGATGTTCATAACGTAAATATTTTGTTTTTATTGTGAATAAAAATATTTGAATTTGAATTAAGAAAGCTAGAGAGAAAGAGATGGCATTCTTTCTTTTGCTTTAATTGAATTCAATTCTAATGTTTTCTTCATAAGCGTCAAAATGATTACTTTCATGACTAATAGATTACCATAATCCTTATAGATATACTCCCCGCCACCGTAAATAGGTCGTCAGACAATCTGGAATATAATAGAATAGAATAGAGTCGGTCAAAGATAATAGATAGATAGATAGATATAATATTCTTTATTATATGTACACCAGGAATTACACATCATGATCATAATCATCCTTCTCCAAACTAATAAAATTAAACATTTTATTTAATTGAAAAATTCTTCACTGCACTGGTAACACAGTGGTGACTGAAAATATTACAGGAGTTATAGAAGAATTAGATAGACTCGGTGATAAAATTACTTATGTAGGTAATTGTGTTTGTTCTTCATCATCAACCCCATTAAGCATGTCCCTACCGAGGGGTACGAGTCTTTTTCCTGAGGAAGGTATAGGCCATACTCAACGACGGGGGCCAAGTCAGAAGTTTTCAAGTTTTGTAATGTATTTTTCCACACATAATATAGTTATGTACCTACCTTTATATGTATGTATGTATGTACAGTATGCATGCCGCCGTCTGTACTCTAAGATTAAGAAAAACCTGTGTAATTTCCTTTTTTATGTAAAATATCTCTATCTATCTATAGCATCAAATTCGACTATCAAATAAGGCTTATTGACCCAACTACAATTACAAACAATGCTTGCAAACTACCCGATAAATAAAACATAATCTCAAACAAAACAGTCAATACAAGTACGGAGATGTTCGGTATAAAAAAATCACAATATAAAATGCCCTTTCTCGAGTTACAGGGACAAAGCGAGGCTCTGATATATCGCATAGAAGATTGTCTATTACCACCAGCCTTGCCCTTTACCCTTTTGACCCTGATTCAGTGCCGAGGACTTTCTCGACACGGTATCAAATAATAATAAATTCCACACAACACAATCACTTCATCATCATCAACCCATTATGTCCCCACCGAGGGTCACGGGTCTCTTCCCTGAGGGAGGTATAGGCCATACTCCACCACGGGGGCCAAGTTCGAATTGGTGGAGGCTCTTAAGACTAGTGGCTAGTCTTACTGTCAGAAGTTTTCAAGCCGCTCTAAGGCCTCTGAATTGGCTTTACGACTGCCATCTATCGACGGCAGCCGGCACCAACTGTTTTTACATTTAAATAGTCCAAATAAATTATTTCTTTATAAATCTATTTTAGTAAGTAATTTTAGTGAAATCGCAAATGCACTTTTCTGTAGTAAATCAATGACTTGTTTATTTTAAACCATAAATGAATTAAAAAAATCAAAAACGATGTGGAAAAAATCACTAAATAAGTGCCTTTCTTGCACATGCAAATACAAATCATATAATCATCATAATAATAAAACATTTGTGAAAAGAACTGTCCAAATTAAAATATGTGGTAGTAATTTAAGGTACTATTTTTTTATAGAAAAAACAACTATTTACCTCAAGTCTTATAATTAAATTGGAACTGACTTAGTTGATTTTCTCTAAATTTCGACTTTGACTGGACTTCGACGCGTTTTCGAAATAGAAAGTTCTTGAATCGTGCCAGAAAACTAAGCTGTATGAAGCGACAAACCCGTAATATTTTTCATAGTAAACGTCTCCCGCTTTCATATTATAGTGTTTTTATTTCACGCCTTTGATTCTCCGCGGGGTATATTTTTTATGCAAAATACTACCCCAATTTCGTTTGGCAATTTCACCTGCTATTGGAGGTCTTCTTTGAACCTTCGTGACCTTTTAGGGTACCTTAGTCGATAGGAAACCCGTATAGTTTCGCCGTGGACGTCTGTGTGTCTGACTGTCCGCGGCGTAGCTCAGACGAGAAAGTTGAAATTTTCCTTGTGTTATATAGGTATAATGTGGGGTCTACCTATACTTGTCTAAGTATAGATATGACTTGTGTAGTCAGTCTCGCAATAAACGCTTGTACGTACATACGTGTTTTATTTAACACCATGGACATACAAATTAATCAGGGCAAAACAACTGTAGAATAAAATCGTATTGTACACTAGCTTTCGCCCGCGACTCCGTCCGCGTGGACTTAAGTTCAAAATTTTGCAACCCCGTTCACTCCCTTAAGGGTTAAATTTAGAAAAACGGCGAAACACGTGTTCAATCAATTGTGTTGAAGAGTGTTTATTTTAAGTTTTAACAAAATTAGACTACATTTTTTATACCTCCCATACAAATTTTTTCAACCCTTTTCGCCCTCTTAGGGGTTGAATTTCAAAAAATCCGGTCTTATTACTTGCCTGCACTATACATAGACCCTCTGTGCGAAATTTCAGCTTCCTAGGTCCAACGGCTTGGGCTGGGCATTGATGAGTGAGTGAGTCATTCAGTCAGGACTTTGAATTTTATTTATATAGAAAGAAGATAGAAGATAGATAGAAAATAATCATTAGATTGGTCATTCAAAAATATTGTTGGTGTTAGCTTTGCGAAATAACTAGCTTCAAAGTCACCACCGACGTTTTCCTAGCTCTCACATCGCTAGTAAGAGTGACCTATGATAGAAAAGCACCACAAAAAAAAAGATTTTATCATCCAATGTGAGCTCGCAAAAGCTTAGGGTTGTTTTTCAATCTTTTGTCTTATCGACTCTAAGAGCCAAAGATAGCGGTCAGTCCTGCCTGCACAGTTCCGTCGCGCGGTCCACTGTGCACTGAAACTAATGGTATTGCTACTGAAAATACAAATACAAATAAAGAAACGAAGAAATACCCAGAATGGAGGGACAAACATTCACCGCCACTAGAGTGAATTACTTAATCACTCTGCTCCTACGTTCGGACGCGCTGGGAATCGATCCCGCTACCCTGGTGTGAAGGTACAGAAAGTGCACCTAAGCCCTAGATTCTGCTAATGCATTGTAATTCAATAGCAGATGCATGAACGCGACGATTTAATTTCATTGCCGCTACAAGTTATCACGCACGCGCGTTTGGATAAATGGAGTTTAAAAAAGGTGTCACGTGACCCGAAAATGTAACTGTCATTAAGTAGGTATACTGCACTAAGATAATCAAGACCCTTGAAGAAAAATTTTCTGATAATCATCATCATCATCAACCCATTATGTCTCCACCGAGGGACACGGCTCTTCCCTGAGGAAGGTATAGGCCATACTCGCATACCACGGGGGCCAAGCCCGGATTGGTGGAGGCTTGTAAGACTAGTGGCTGGGCTTACCGTCAGAAGTTTTCAAGCCGTCCTAAGACCTCTGACTTGGCTTGGCGACTGCAATCTATCGACGGCAGCCGGCACCAACTGCTTAACGTGCCTTGCGAAGTACGGAACCGCTCGGAAAATTGCCACTAGAGTTAGTCACAGAAAGGTCACCCATCCATGCACTGAGCGCGCCCTATGTTGCTTAACCTTCATGATCGTTTAAGAACACTCAGGCGGCCGGGGCTACGAGCGATCACTGATAATCTGTTGTTGACTCAGCAAGAAACGGTTTAAGAATTGTATTAAGCACACTCTTTGCATAAAAGCTTACTATAAAATCAACGATTATTTAGAAGACAAGGATGTCTGGCATTAAACAGTACTTTAATATTAAATTTAATCAGAGGAAAGCTATGTCTAGTGTTCAACACATCCAAGAGTAATATTTTTAAGTTTGAAAGTTTGTTAATTAGGCTAAAACTGTTTTGAAAGGAATAAATGTGGAGTTTCTTTGTGAGTTTCTTCTCCATGTAATCTATTGATTGTGAAACTAACAACATTGACGTTTTTTTTATAGAAATAAGTTTTAAAATATCTAAGGCTATAGCCTGTTTTCTTCTTTTTATTAAACTTATTCCACTGTAAAATGTGTAAAATCTGTTTCTACAACTTAAATTATGTAAGTCTATTTTTGTTCCTGTCTAGAAGCTAAGTTAATATAGTGTAAGCCCTTAAGTGGCCTATTTTTGGATATTTTCACACGGATTTTGTATTGAACTAAAAATAAAAATATATATATATATTTTTTTTTATTTTTACATAAGTTGCCACTTGTCTTTTTACATAAAATACAATACTGAAATCTTGCAAGGAGCCAGTAATTCTTCTGTGTCCTCCCCAGTCCTCCCTCACTGGGCAGTCGGCCAACTTGTCAATAATTCCTCATCTCGTTGCGGGAAGGAAGCGGCATAATTTTTTACCGCTGAAGGAAAATTGTATCGTTGACGGGGTTTTGTCAAAGTGTCTTTCATGTTTTTTGCACGCGTCTGACGGGAGTTGACTCGGAGGGGCATTGAATTGATTTATTTGACACGCCGGGCCCAATTTTCCTCTTAGAAGATCCTGTTAAGTCTAGGAAAATATGTAAGAATTTTAAAACGCTGAGTATTTTTCGCGGAGAATGTGGACATCTTGAAATAGTTAATCCGCGGTGGACACGCATGGCGATTAAGCCCATGTAGAGAAAGCATCGCTCGTAGCCTGGGCTGCCCGAGTGATCTTAAACGATCACTAAGGTTAAGCAACATACGGCGCGTTCAGTCCATGGATGGGTCACCGTCTATGACTAACACTAGTGGCATTTTTCCGAGCGGCTCCGTGCTTCGCAAGGCACGTTAAGCAGTTGGTGCCGGCTGCGCCATCGATAGATGGCAGTCGTGTCGTTAAACCAAGTCTGAGGCCATATGGCGGCTTGAAAACTTCTGACAGTAAGACCAGCCACTAGTGTTACAAGCCTTCACCAACCCGGACTTGGCCCCCGTGGTGGAGTATGGCCTATACCTTCCTCAGGGAAGAGACCTGTGCCCCACGGTGGGGACATAACGGGTTACATACAAACATAGAGAAAGCATAAAGTATTTACATTCTGTTTGTTGAATGTCAATGGACTTATAATGTTAGCCGCTGCCTTGCGGCCGAATGTAGTGGAAAAAAGAGCAGCAAAAAAAACACTTTACTATGACCACGTTTTCTCACATCACCTTAAATTCAATATTTATGTATGAATGCCCATCTGCCTAAGAAGCTCAAGAGTCAAGACCCATGAGTGCAATCAATACTTGCAATGTCAAACATTATTAAATACTAGCTTTCGCCCGCGACTCCGTCCGCGTGGACTTTAGTTCAAAATGTTGCAACCCCGTTCACTCCCGTTAAGGGTTAAATTTAGAAAAACCGTGAAACACGTGTTCAATCAATTGTGTTGAAGAGTATTTATTTCAAGTTTCAAGAAAATCTGACAACATTTTTTTATACCTCCATACAAACTTTAACACCGCCGTTTACCCCTTTAGAGGGTGAGTTTCAAAAAATCCTTTCTTAGTGCTCCCCTAGGCTCCTTAAGGAACTCCCATGCCAAATTTCAACCCCCTAGGTTCAGTAGTTTGGGCTCTGCGTTGATTCTAAGTCAGTCAGTCAGTCAGCTTCTCCTTTTATATATATATATATATATATATATATATATATATATATATATATATATATATATAAGATTGTTACAAAAGTATGAAAACTTACATAATATTTCTTTGACAGAAGGCCTGTAGCCTGCAGTGGGTTTATACAGGGTAGGCTAAATAAAAAAAACCTTCATAGTAAAAAAAATTAACAAAGAAGCCTGACCTATATTCCCTAAGTTATACAAGGGAACTACGAGTAAATATCACATTCCGCTTAACGGGATCTTCCCGGGATAGAGTTCTCGAGCAAAAAAAGCACGATGGCGTCGTCAGAGAGAAACGAGTGATATTTGTCACGTGACGGCAATATCAGAAGGTCTACTCAGTACTCGGCTCTGCATGCGTAGTAATATGACGGGAGTCTTGCCTTCTTTGGTGCTGAAGTGTCAGACTTTGATAATTAAAGTACTGAAAAGTCGCGACTTTTGTGATAAACATATACTTTTGGCAACATCGTGCTCCCTAAGCAGGCCTTGTTGGCTTTTTCACAGACAATAATATCCTTAAAATTATGGAATTCCTTAGGTATCAACAGTATTTTTTTTATTTTCTCTGTAACTTGACCAAAGTTTACCAATACGTTTAGTTTACGTTAGAGGCAATACGATGGATTTCAGGCATTTTGTGCTTTTTTTTTTTCTATTGCGATATTATAACGAAAATAAACAATTCTTATTAGTTTAAAATGTTATCGCTATTACAAACTCAGTCACATAAGTGTGACGCCAGGTGACGTTAGATTCATAATACCTTGTTTCACAATTCTTATCAAGTTTGCGATTTAAATCAGCACTTAAAACGATAAACTATGGAACTGAAAATCAATTAGAGAGCTTAGTGTGCCCCCCAATCTATTTGACCGTCGAAATAAACCAAATTAGGTAACTGTGATAGTTCAATAAAGATGAAAAATGATAAAAAGGATAAAGGATATTTAATCCATTTATAAAAAGCCAAAAAGTACATTTTAATAAAACAAACAAAGAAGAATATTTTTTGAATGAATATTCTTTTGAGCCTGATTGAATACTTTGTACGCTACTGTGACTACTTTGTACGCTAGCAAAGGTAGTACGAGGACGCGAGTCGCGCGCAACAACGTCAAAAGTCGCGATTTTCCAGTACATTAACTGTCAAATTCTGACGACTTTTGACGTTATCGCGCGCGACTCGCGTTCTCGTACTAGCTTTGCAGTACAGTGACGTAGCTCTGTAGTGAATACTTTAAACATTTGTCACATAAAGTGAGGATTTCCTCAAGAAATAATAATGCTCGCAGAGTGGAAATGGAGAATAGATCAAGTTGCGTACTTTGTAGTTGTATTCCACCGTAGATATTTATTTCGTTGCTGACATTTAATAAATTGAACGTAACTTTTCTTTCTCAAGAAGTTAGCAACGATATTTATATATTATATTCACTATGATTTTATTTTATTGGATATGATATTATCAGGACCGTTGCAGGTGGCAGTCCCTGGTCTCTGCCTACCCCTCTGGGATACAGGCGTGAGCTTAAGTATGTAGGTATGTGATTAATATTGCTTCCCACGACACCGGGTATCCTAGCGTGGGACCAGAAGCATTGTATGTGCCTGTATGTAAATGTTTATGTTTAGTGTCATCATCATCATCATCATAGGCCTTCGCGTCCGTTACGAACGATTCAAGCAGTGCCTGGGGACACAGGACTTGACACTTTTTTGGGTGACTTAAAAGTCCAATTCGAGAGCGGCAGCCCCTACCGCATGTGTTACATATAAAGAGAAGGTCTGGAGTCGGGTCAGTATGGATTTGGTGCCTCCTGGCTTTTTTGTCCGCCAGTGCCGAACACCATACTTTGTCGCAGGTCTTTAAAGCGCCAATACGCCTCTTGGCGTTTTTATAAGTACATTGATATTCAACAAGCAGAATGTAAATTCTTTACGTTGAAATAAATTTCTGGTTTCTGAATCGTCCGTAACAGACGCAAAGGCCTATGATGATGATAAGGTCAAACAAACCGCGTCAAAGCACGTTCTCAACTTTCAAAAATGACAACATCAGAATGTAAAACAATATTGTCATAATAAAAATACGGTAAAGTAATCTATGTCGCGAACAATGATGATGATGATTGCCAATGAACTTTTACATTTTTCGTTAAGCAGATTCTTACGAATTCACAAATAAATTTTAAGAGATTCCGCCTCAGCAGATTGTCTGCAATAAATAAATAAAAATCTACCACCCGCCCTTGTAGCAAAAATTTACACGAAAATTCATTAAATTTTCATTCAATCTTCGAAGAAATAAATCTAGCTCTGAGTTTGTGTAGCGAAAAACCAGGTATTTCTTCATACAAGTTCAATTTTGCACTCTTTTAAATTCTTCATCTTTGAATAATTGATAAATCAATCGCTGTATTAGAAATAAAATAATAATATTTGAAGTAAAATTATTATACATAAATAAATAACTTCAATACAACACTTTTACGTGTTTTGATCCCTAACAAGGTTAGGCCAAGGCCAAGACATCACAAATATGGAAATACACAAATTCAAATGTTTTTATTCACAATTCAAACAAAACGTTTACTTTATGGACGTCAAATTTGTTAGTTTCACAGTTACGTGGAGAAGAAACTAACAAAGGAACACCACATTTATTCTGAGCACAGACTGAGCCCATTTAACAGAATTAAATGTACCGCAAGCCCCTGTGGAAATCAAACCCGCGACCTCCAGTGTGGCAATCAGACGTGATACCGTTATACCCATGGAGCAGTCGATGCTCAGTTATCAAAGTTATTGATGATCAATAACGTTACTGATATTTTCACTTGAGTTTTTTGTACTCCAAGTTACATACCTTAATACTGTAGAGCATTATTATGTAGTGTTAGTATTTATTTTAATCATTTTTATCTCTTATTTGTAAGTCTATCGTAGTTTTTATTTCTCAGAAACCTTTTGCAGGTTGGCTGATAGAAGATGTTACCTGCATTATGTATTCTCTTTGTAAATTTCTTGTGCTATACAGAATTAAAATAAAAGCAACAGACCTTAAAAAAACGTTTTAAACCATTGTCTTGCCTGGTTACCATAGCATATGGTACTAAATCTAATTATCCCGAAAAAACACGCCACGTGTCCCGACCGTTTATCTGTTATAGTTATCATTGTTCTATGATACACTAACAGAATCGACACCCTACTGGGCATCTTAGCCAGATCACGGTCTCCATTCGAGAAGCTTTGCGCCCCATTGACCACTGGCTCTTCAGACAATAGTGACACTAATCTCTGAGTAGAACACCTTGTACCGCAAGCCAAGGAGTTTTGCGTCCGCTATGTGAAAAAACTTCTCTTCTGACGTATATGATTAATTAGACTTGTTCTAAAGTTGCCTGTTTTGCTGAAATCCGGCTTTTGCACTCAGTCGTTAATAAATTTGTCCTCGTTTATTAAGGTGAGCCAATTTGAGGCTTTGTTGGTTGAAGATGACGATTGTGTTTGTATTTGTTTAATACGCTTTATTGACCAAATTTATATATATTCTGTATATTACGTATAATATTGGCTTTTGTATAGTGTCATGAATTTACATGAGGATCGTGTTGTCTAATAAAAGTATTTTCTGTTTTGTTATTTGTAAGTAGTTCTAGATCAACGGGAGTCTAGTCACATCTAAGTGAATTTTTTTGCAGCATAAAGGCGGGATTTTTTAACTTTTAAGTACACGCGTTGTTTAGGATAACATTCCGTCACGCGTGGGGTCCAGAAGTATCCCCAATATAAATTTACATGTATATTCAGATTTTTTTAATAATTTTTAAAAACCGGGTTAAGTTAGAAGAAAAGACATTATAATATTTATGAAAAGTATTTATTAATCTTAAAACAATAAGTTTTTTGACAGTAAGGAACATTTTTATCAAATCAGTCAATCTCGTACATAGAATTTTAAGGCACATGTTTATTGTACTATAATTTGACAAAATAGTCAACTTCTGACTAAATTACTATTTTTTTCTAATAAAATAAGAACCAAAAACAAGTAATTATAAGAAAAAAGAACAATAAACATTTTAGAAAAAAAAATGACAATTCTTGAAACTTACTACCATAACCTAACGTTCTCTTGAGGTGTGTCTCTTATGCCTTCGCTTTCAGAGTCACTAAGATCGTGTATAATTTGTGCAATTTGATTATTGGTTAGTCGGCGACTCATTTTTTCATTTATACAACACCAATTCTGAAAAAGTAACAAATAAAAACATAACTAAAGTGAAAAAAGTAACTACGTTAAATCATGGGTGGGGTCTGCAGGTATCCCCAAGGAAGCAAAAATATAACTTACCTTAGCAGAAGACCGACGAACGTCCACTCGCTGAAAAGCCTTGCATCGCACTGAGATTAGCCGACAACACGCGATCGTATCTTGTTTTTTTTTTAAAATACCATTAAAAAACAGTGCGTGGGGTCTGCTTAGACCCCGCCCGTGACGTTAAAGGTTAAAGTATGTACGATGTTTGATTTTCGTACAGATTCAAAGGGCCTTAGACTTGAGTATATTTCTGTGGCCTCGTGCTAAAAGAGCCAAAGTCAGATTTTGCCCAAAATCAGCTTTTGGTGCCAAAGTATTGAAAAATGTATATAGTTATTTGTGCTAAAAGGGCGTAAGTGCAACGTGAATATTTTCAAAAATGAGATGTAAAGAGGCCAATGTATATCTATATATGACTTTCGACCGGTAAAGTAGAAATTGTTAGTTTTAAAAGGGCTGCAGTGAGGACGGGGATTACTGTCATTGACCGTATTAGCACCAGGCCACAGATTTATGAGTACAACAAATAATATTTTATCTATCTATCTATCTATATGGATCTAATTTCAAATCAATATCAACACATTGATATTTTTTCGGACAGTATAAATAAAATCAAAATGCTATTACGGACTAATTGAACACTAAAATATAGATACGATTTTACATTTGGTTTGTACCTATATAACTTTGCATACAGTGATTACCTACTTATAATTGGCTTGTATACTTGTTTTTAAGTTCGTTGTAAACACTCTGTACATGTTGTGGTATACAAGTAGTTCAATTCAATTCAAGTAGTTCAATTCAATTCAATTCTGTTTTATGGACTCAATGCACTGATTTTCCGGTACAACTAAGGCAATATCCCGTGTTAGACAAGACTATAGCCAATCACAAGCAAACGGGGCTCGGTCAGAATTTTGAGTAAATCAGAACTGTTCCTTTTTTTAAGATTTTTTTGCTTTTTTTTTAAGTTTTTTTGTTTTTTTTTTTATTTAATCTATAGTTTGATATTGTTGTCTGAAAGGAATTTACCATACAAGTTGTTAGTAATCCTAAATAAATAAAATAAACGAAAATAAACACGTTCCCGTAATAAAAGGTCGAAATACAGACAGACGGACGGACGGACAACGTAATCCTGTAAGGATAAGATAAGATAAGATAAGAATATTCTTTATTGTACCAGGAAAAACAAATACAAAACACTTACAAAGATACAGTACAATTGGCGGCCTTATTGCTTAAAGAAATTTCTTCCAGACAACCGACAATGGAGAGTTGCTGAAGGGAGGGTTCCGTTTATTTCTTTTAAGGTAGGTACGGATCCCTAAAAATGAACAACACATAAACGACAGAGGTCCCGGGTTCGAACCGCGGCTGGGGAGAGAAAAAAAACCCCAGGTCTTGGATGTTTACATGTTTGTGACGTCGCTGTTTCTGGTTCCCACGACACAGGGTATCCTAGTGTGGGGCCAGAAGCAATGTATGTGTCTGTATGTAAATGTTTATGTTTGCTTAAAATAAACAATAAAATAGAGAAGAAGATAATAAAGATGTTTCTCGTCTGAGAGACCTCTTCATCTATATTTTTCTTTGTGTCTAGAATCCTTTTTTTCAAAGTTAATTTGATGTAGAAAGAAACGAATATTACGTATGAAATTTAAGTCTAAATGAAAATTCTTGTTTATTAGAATAATAATACTTATTGCTTCTTCTTATGTCATCAACCCATTTTATTATGTCCCCACCAAGGGGCACGAGTCTCTTCACTGAGGAAGGTATAGGCCATACTCCACCACGGGGGCCAAGTGGTGGAGGCTTGTAAGACTAATGGCTGGTCTTACTGTCAGAAGTTTTCAAGCCGCCCTAACACCTCTGACTTGGCTTAACGACTGCCATCTATCGACGGCAGCCGGTACCACCTGCTTAACTTGCCTTGCGAAGCACGGAACCGCTCAGAAAATAGCCACTAGCGTTAGTCATAGATGGTCACCCATCCAAACACGTGACCTTTCCTATCCTAACTACCTTTCCTATGCTATTCACCTTCACTATACAGAATACTAACATAACATAAACATAACATTTACATACGGGCACATACATTGCTTCTGGCTCCCCACTAAGAGCTGGTACACACTAGGCGTTTTGAAGCGCGTGCTTTTGTAACGCGCGTTGTAAGAACTATGAGGTCCGATTGAAGTGTACCTACACATGCAAACGCGCGCTTACAGCGCGCTTACTGCGCGTCTGCGCTTACTGCGCGTTTGCGCTTACTGCGCGTTTGCATGTGTACACTTCAATCAGACCTCATAGTTCTTACAACGCGCGTTACAAAAGCGCGCGCTTCCTAACGCCTAGTGTGTACCCGCTCTAATACTAATATACTTTGACGTTCTTAGAGTACTCATTTTGTCTACGTCACAGTTTGTAGCGATTTTTCTATATAGTAACTGGCTGGCACAGCCGTCTAGTAGGAATTTAAATATTTTGAAAGAGAATCGCTACGTTTTTGTTGAGATGTCAGTTGAGGTCTTGCTAGGCTAGGCGCTTTCTCGATAAAAATATATAATAAAAGTTATTCATGCTAAAGAGCATCTTTAAATCAAGTAATCATTACAGTACTATGAATAAAATATTTGAATTTGAAAAGAAAAAAAGCTTATTATCTATTCAACGATTATTTAGAAGACTGACGCGGATTGGCGATTTCAAGCGCTGAGGTATTGAATAGCTCAGTCACTCGGGTCTCCTCACGATGTTTTCCTTCAGTAAGTGGTATTGCTCCTATAGCTTCACAAATGGACATTAACTTAGAAAACAAAGTCATCCCCCACTAGGAATCGAACCTGGATCTTCCACTTCCGAGTCCATTATTGAGAGAGAGAGAGAGAGAGAGAGAGAGAGAGAGAGAGAGAGAGACAGAAATAATATTTTATTCTACTTACTAAGCTACTGCTGCTTTTAGTCTGTGATCTTTGATCAATTCGCACTTGAAATCAGCTTATAATACCTTCAATAAATTGAGCATTTAAAACCTAAAATAATCTTTATTTTTTTCCATAAAATGGTTAATTAATTTTGAGAGCCTGGGCTAAATATACAATTATATTAAAATCCATGGCTTTTTCGACACGAAGTCGTCAAAGTCTTCACTACAAATTATTTAAAGCGCCTCTGAGGAGTTCTTTCAGTAATAATTTTTTTTATAAATAAATTTTCTCCAGTAAAGGCTTCATTCCAAGCGCCGTATTATTAAACTCAACAAAGTCAACTTAAACGTCATTTATTGAGACACGGCTTCCAATGAGCCAAGAAACGTCTCTTATCCCGTGGCGTCATTCCCTATGACACGAGGTAAAGACAAAAAGCCAAATGTACCGCCCGTCACGTCGGCCCACCCATTTATCCGTCAGTCACGCGTCACGCCGTGCCGGATAAACCCGCCATGATTTATGACGTCACTTCCGGACGCCATCTTTGTTTTGTTGATGTGTCAGCCGGTTTGCCCGGAGATTATTGACTTTTTGGTGTTATACAGAAGGCGTAATTAGTAAAGATCATATAGGCTATTTGACAGTGTGAAAAAAACAGTATTATTTATACGTATTCGTATAAATTATGAGTCTTAAAACCGCTTTAAGGCATTTTAACTAAAAGGACAATTATTATTTGTAACAAAACAAAAGATAAAACTTGATGATTATGTATCTGCAGGCATTGTATCGCAAACAGCCTAGATTGGTCGATTCTATGATGACGTCACATGTAAGTAAAAATGGCGTCTGTCATTCATTCTTTCTTAAGTTCATTGGTTGGTTTACCGGCAGGTGACGTCATAATTCCTGTGCGACACCATATTACCCAAGATAGCGTTTTGGCGGCTTATTTAAAAAGTAAACTTTTGTTTTCCTTTTTTAGAAAAAATACCTAGACGAAAGAATTTAAAATGCCCACTTTCTGAGGACTCGATGAAGACCACCAAAAATAATGAGGGGTTTTTCCGAAATCGGTCAAATAAACTCAAACTCAAATATTTTATTCATAGTCCAATAGCCTATTATAATAAGTTATTAGTGGCCGAAAAGCTCTCGAATGGAGACCACATATCGGCAACCGCAGCGCAAGATGACATGCCACAAGATGGACAGAAGATCTCATAAGCCGCTGGATGCAAGCCGCTTCCAATCGGTCTTTTCGGATTGGCTTAATCCATGGAGGAGGCCTATGTCCAGCAGTGCAATTCTTGTGGCTGAATGATGACGATTATGATGATGAACCAATGGGCATACACGGATGACTTTCTGGGGGAATGAAGTATAAGCGGGGTAACCACTTATGCCAGATACTGTTCAAGGATACAGTCAAGTAACACAATCACTTGACCTGGTCCCAAATAAGGATACTATGGTAACTAGGTAAGGACCTTACAAGCATGGAAATACACCCAAACTGAGACCATTTGTACAAATAAACGGCGGCTCCCAGTGGAAATCGAACCTACCACTTATGCCGGATACACTTCAAGGATACAGTTACTTCGACATTGACTATATGTTTTTTTTTGTAAGTTTGTAAATTGTAATTGATTGTATTTTTATAATATTGACATGTAATTTTTAATTGTTATTATTTTTATTTCTAAATTTAAATTAATAATGTATTTTTTCCTGTAGTATTATGAAATGTTGTCAAATCTCAACTTAAATGTATGTTATATTGTAAAATAAATTTATTTCTAGTTCATTCATAAAAAAACGGATACAGTCAAGTAACACAATCACTTGACCTGGTCCCAAATAAGGACACTCTATGGTAACTAGGTAAGGACCTTACACGCATGGAAAAAACTTAGAACTCAGGTTTCCTCACGACATGATTTTAAATATTAATTCTACCCATTTACCACGGAAAACTAAATCTTATTGCCAGCATAATAAGGAGCGTTCATGAAAATTTTCCGAAGGCATCGGCAAAGTAATCTGTGTGCAAAGAAATCCTCGGCTGAGCCAAAGTATGTACTGATAGGAGCTTAGAACTAGTTACGGAGCGTTGTCGATGAATTACGAGATATCGATATCGATATTTTTTTGTGATTCTGTTTTTGAAATAAAATGGATTTTATCATTCACTGGTTTTCATCAACTGATCAACAAAAGCAAAGTTACATCTCGTACTAGGAGCGCCACTTTTTTCTGTCCTCAACTATCACTCGCCATCAGTGTGTGCTATTTCTAATGGTCACGTATCGGTGAATTGCTGGACTTCAAGAGGTATTAGAATTTGTTATTTTTTCTACCTCATTGAGACGCCATGGCGACGTCGCGTCGCCAGCTTCGTATCCAACATACTTTTTGTTGATTTGAATATTACCTTATATTCAAATCAGCAAAAACTACCCGACCAGGATCAGGAATGTTAAGCAACTTACGGCAAGTTCAGTGCATGGATGGGTGACCGTTCTATGACTAACGCTAGTGGCATTTTTTTCCGAGCGGTTCCGTGCTTCGCAAGGCACGTTAAGCAGTTAGTGCCGGCTGCCGTCGATAAAAGGCAGTCGTTAAGCCAAGTCAGAGGCCTTAGGGCGGCTTGAACACTTCTGACAGCAAGACCAGCCACTAGACTTGGCCCCCATGATAGCGTATGGCCTATACCTTCTTCAGGGAAGAGAACCGTGCCCCTCGGTGGGGATATAATGAGTTGATGAAGATGACGATGGTACCCAACTCACTTGGCGACATCGCATTTAAATATAAATTGCTTGGTGTCGTAGCTGGCGACGTCGTCATGGCGTCCTAATGAGGCAGGATGCCGAGGTTACGCATATAGGAGGTAATGAAGGCTTATATCGATAAACTGATAAATAAATTGTTATCACATCCTTAGTAGGATTACTGGAAAATGTTGTTATGTTTACAGAGTGTTTACATACAATTAAAAGCCGAATAGGGGCTGATGATACAAACTTAATCGACACATAAGTTCAACAAACGGTTTTCAAGAATACCTAACCCACTTGTGGCTAAAACACAACTTTTATTGCAATAACATTTTTACTCGGACATCTAATCGAAGTAACAAATATAATTTTAAAAATTAGGTGGAATTCAGTGCATGGATGGGTGACCATTCTATGACCAACGCTAGTGGAATTTTTCCGAGCGGTTTCGTGCTTCGCAAGGCACGTTAAACAGTTGGTGCCGTCTGCCCTCGATATATGGCAGTCGTTAAGCCAAGTCAGAGGCCTTAGGGCGGCTTGAAAACTTTCGACAGTAGGACCAGCCACTAGTCTGATGGGAAAATAATTTAAATTCGAGCATCGGAAAGATCAATTTACAAAATTTAATTTTCATCGATTTTCCCACGGGAATAAGATATTTTCCGCAGTGAAACGTAGCCTATGTGTTAATCCAGGGTGCCAGCTAACTCCATACCTAATTTTATTAAAATCGCTCCAGCCGTTTAGACGTGAAGAAGTAACAAACATTGACACACACACTCACAAACTTTCGCCTTTATAATATTAGTGTGATAGTGTGATTCTACAGACTACGGACTACCGCCATAAGTTGTTTGAAATTCCACTGCAGCGAATGTGAAGTGATTTTATTTCACACCATATTTCGGCCTTCAACCAAAATCGACAGTCTGCTCTTTGCATTTGGCTCCTTGGTTGCACAGATACAAATATATTTGGGTAAATCTCGCGTTCAGCAGCTTTTATGGGATGTCCTGAATAGTATTGGTTGAGTTGAGACGTCTACAGAATTTTCTAAATTTCGTTTTTTGGTGTGAATATGCGTTTGTGTTCGTGGCAGGTGGCAGTCCCTGGTCTCTGCCTACCCCTCTGGAATTGTGTGTGTGTGTGTGTGTTTGTGTGTGAGGGTGTGTACACACACACAAGTGTTTTTGTATTTTGTAAACAAATTTAACAAGTTGGAATCGAAGATAAGTTTGAAAGATAATGTTTTTCTTTAGTGTGGGGTCAGAAGCAATACATGTGCCTGTATGTAAATGTGTATGCAATTATTATTTTACACTCGCATGAAGTCAACTTTTGCCCCACACTGGGATCCCTGTGTCAACTACATAACATTACATTTACATACAGGCACATACATTGCTTCTGGCTCCATGCTAGGATACCCTGTGTCGTGGGAACCAGAAATAGCGACATCACAAACATTTAAACATCCAAGACCTGGGGTTTTTTTTCCCCAACCGGGATTTGAACCCGGGACCTCTCACATGCTGCGCTACCGCTGTGCACCAGAGGTCGTCAAATCATTATTTTTACGAACACACCACCAAGCCTTTTGCATACCACAAATACCTCAGCGGGTAAACCAATTTTATATTTAACAACAAGTTTAGTTTTTAAAAAATCAGTTTCTTGATTGAAAAATCCTCCGAAACATAGTTAATTCCTTCAAAAACCGCTGCGAAGCGGGAGTTTTCAGAATAATTTAAATAAGCGGCATTACACCAGGTATAATTCCCGGGAAAGGGGAGCAAACACGCAATTTACACTCCAAATCGCCGAGTTTGTGGCCACTCGGTGTCCTAGTATCGGGTCGTCTCTTGTGAGAGACTAAGTGTTAGTGACACTTACATTTTGATGATGGGAAAATGCCCTGAAATGTTAGCGAGTTCGTCAATATAAGCATTAGAAGATGAATCAACAAATATCTCAAATATCTCAAATAAATCAAATAAGAAACACATTAATGATACTAACAGAACACAGCACAAAAACAAATTAACAGATAAGTAACATAATATATAAACATTTATAAACATTTACACACAGGCACATACATTGCTTCTGGCCCAACACTAGGATACCCTGTGTCGTGGGAACCAGAAACAGCGACGTCACAAACATGTAAACATCCAAGACCTGGAGTTTTTTTTTTCTTTCCAGCCAGGGATCGAACCCGGAACCTCTCGCATGGTAAGCAGATGCGCTAACCGCTACGCTACAGAGGTCGTCAAAATGAAACGCAACAGACAAAAAAAAACTTATTTGTAGGCAAACATGGTACAATAAGTCCTTAAAAGTTTACAATTCAATCGTTCACACAATGTCTGCGCCAGACTCCGGCATACAAATGTCAGTCAAGTATTACACTATTTTAATGTCAATTTAAATAAAATCATATAATTAATCCAATAACAATTTAATGAAATGAAGGTCTGTGTTTTTTTGTTTAAATGTTTTTCCATGTTTGTAATGTCCATGTGAGAGAGAGAGAGAAAAATAATTTATGTCCATGTTAATCATTGCCACTTTCGGAAGATAAGCCTCAGTTTATCAGCACTTGAAAGGGAATGAAAAGAACACAAAAACTCACGTGTTTTAAAAGCAAAATAGACATAGAGATAAAACGTACCGAAAACATTGTTTAAAATCATGAAACATTGAGTAGGAAAAGTACGTAAGCAAACACACACATACATAAACTCACCTCCATATTCCAGAGGGATAGGGAGAGCTCAAGGACTACCACTTACCACGATCCTAACAGATGACTTTTCGAGCATTCATTCATTCATTTACATTGTATGCACGCACGTACGCCAAAAAAAAGACAATACACAAAAAAAGAAGATTACACAGGTATTTCTTAATCTAATAGAAGACGAACAGACGGCGGCCCTATCACTAAAAGTGATTTCTTGAGACAACATTTAATATACCAAATGTTAGGGAATATACACGTCATCAAAATAACCTTTACCTCATCGGCTTACTTTATGTCGTCCGGCATACACCCAAACGGGATCCTAGACTACCCGAGCCCATCAACAATGTCCGGGACGCGTGACCAGTGAACAAACATGTCCAATTAAACTTACATTCTGTGCGTCACTGCCGGACAGTTCCAATGAGAAAAGTTACACTACAGTCACAGAATATATAATAGTACAGGTATAGAAGATTCACTCCGCAAAATCAATTAAAGAAAAAGGAACTCTAGCAGTGATACAATTAGGTGCAATTACGATCGCACGGCGCTAAAAAAGCTACGTTATATTCACCTACATGTTGCCTCTCTTTCTACCGCGTAACTCTTACCTCTTCCGGCGCCTAAATTCCTACCTATTTGCCACTTCGGCGTGGTCGCCGCATGTACTTACGCGTTCGATACCGACACGAGTAGAGAAACTGCTCAGGCTTAACACCACACGTACCCAACGCGTATTGGTTGTTTCAATTGCTGAGGTGCGTTTACAATTCAGACACTTGGGTTGGCTACTGTAAATTTACAGATGTCAGCAACTTATAAAACAACGTGCATGCCGGGATATAGTACACATAACATATGTCTATGCCTGTAGCCTATGCAAAACAAATGTATAAATAAACAAATTTTATTTTAATACAAGTAGCAAAGACTCATTCTGTGAGGTTAGTACGCAGACAAAATACTACCTATGTTAGTTAGTGCTTAAGTAGATAGATAGATAGATATAATATTCTTTATTGTACTCATAAATTACATTTACAGATTTTTATAAATCTAAGTACAAGTACCTATTCATCATCATCATCATCATCATCATCATCATCAGGCTATATTAGTCCACTGCTGGACATAGCCCTCCCCTAATGAGCGCCATAGCGCCCTGTCTTCAGCTTGCCGCATCCAGCATCTGCCTACAAGTACCTACTAGTTTAAATGAATTTATTAATCAAAAAAACGAACACAAACAAACAAACATTCAATTAATCAACCAATCAATTATAATAAGATTAGTTTAGATCACATTGCGAACCAAATCCTGAACAATTCCGATTGCCTGTAAAATTTCATAGTGATTTGATGTAATTTGAGATTATCATGCACATGATAAAAAAATATATAGCTCTAGCAGCTTCAGCTGTCGAGTGTACTAAAAATAGAAGCAGAAGCAATTATTTCTCTCTATTTCTCTCTTAATTACTTAGTTTTTAAACAAGTCTAAAAGATCATCATTGTCATCAGTATGCATGCCACAAAGAATATTCTATTTATTTAAAGATAGACAAAGATAAAGATAAAAAAGTATTTATCATCATCATTAGCCATTTGACGCCCACTTCATGACATAGACCTTCCTGATGATTTTAAGAGATCAATGCATCATCAGTTCTTGTCCCTAATTAGAGACATTGGGCTCATTAATCAGATTTCTGTAGCAGCCGTTTCTGCTCCTGATAAAAATAAAAATCAAGTTAAAAAAAGTAGTGACTATATTGCACAAGATGTTTTTTTTACTCAAAACCTTGCAGCGTGTACACAGTCAGGTTTCCCCTCAATATTGTGTAAAGCTAAGCTTTAAATAAAATTACTACAAAGTTAATTAGATTATTCCAGATCCGATGAGCACCACTAAGTAGCTACATATTTTTCAAGGCAGATTTAAACTAAAAAAGAAATTCAAGGGAATCTCTTTCCGTCCAACGATCGCAGACAAACAATAAATTAGTTAGAAAGTTGGTTTTTGTAGGTCTGTTGTCGAGACGGTTGATTCACACGGTCTAATTTTGCAACAACGCAATTTTTATTAAACGAGCACCCGATGACGCGAGCTCCGTCTCTGCTCACCATGATTAAGCTCAGCGAATCAGAGCGAAACCTGGTCGGACTCTTCCGACAGAAAGTCAAGTAAGTAAGTGAATCTGAAATCACAAATTTATTTCAACGTAAAGAATTTACATTCTGCTTGTTGAATATAATGTTTGCCGGAATCCGGAATAAAGTTATTATTGTTGAATAATGTTGACGTTGTTGTTTGCAGAGTATACTTTTTATTTTTTCTAGCCTCAACCATTATTATTATTCAGCTGGCGATAAACGTTACGTTTTCTTTTGCGTCTACAAATTGCTGACAGAAATTCTTAAAACAAGAAAAACAATTATTATTAATTATTAATCGAGTGCAAAGGTGCTAACACGCTATACTAGATTATATATATTTTTTTATTTTTTAACCTCTCCAAACCAAATCATAGCTGATTAAAATGAAATATGGATTTAAATCATCGCTTTATTGAAGAAAAGTTATGCGAGGTATTAAGAGAGAGACTAAGTGTCCATAAAGTAGTACGTTTTTTACTAAAACGTGTCGTTTTTTTGTCAATTAGGCCTCAAAGTACTAGGTTATTGGTCCAACGTTCAAGGCTTTAGGTTTTAAATATAGAGTCAAGCATGACCATCATCGATATGATATAGATAGATAACATTTTATTACATTTTAATTTTTCAAATTTAATCATAATAAAAACAAAATATTTACTTCATAAATGACAAAGTGGTTAGTTCCACAATTAATAAACTACACTGTATTTATTGAAGCGAACGAGTAAGTGACAACATGTCAAGAATTTGGTTTTTCAATATGCCACATTTATAACACTGCATAATATTTAGAAAACATTTACTCAAAAGCAGAAATAGAATCGCTCGTAGCCTGGGCTGCCTGAGTGATCTTAAACGATCACTAAGGTTAAGTAACATACGGCGCGTTCAGTCCATGGATGGGTCACCGTCTATGACTAACGCTAGTGGCATTTTTCCGAGCGATTCCGTGCTTCGCAAGGCACATTAAGCAGTTGGTGCCGGCTGCCGTCGATAGATGGCAGTCGTTAAGCCAAGTCAGAGGCCTTAGGGCGGCTTGGAAAACTTCTGACAGTAAGACCAGCCACTATTCTTAAAAAGCCTCCACCAATCCGGACTTGGCCCCCGTGGTGGAGTATGGCCTATACCTTCCTCACGGAAGAGACCCGTGCCCCTTGGTGGGGACATGATGGGTTGATGATGATAATATTTAGCAAAGTTATACAAAACCATATGCCTAATAAATACCAATAAGCAATAAACACAATAACACTGTTATTACCTGATTTATCCCTCACTCGCAGTTTATTTAACTAAATATTTTATTTTATCATGAAAATACTATTTGCTTAAGAGATCTATGCCCCAAAAAATACCTAAAATTTCAGTGGTCCTCAAATAAAAGCGATCCTACTGCTGCCAAATATGTTCAACTAGCAATGATGACGGACTTTTGGTTAAATGCGGATTATAATAGAATTTTTTATGCCATGCGCTACGCGAAGTGTAGGAAGAAGTATGGAGAGCTGGCTACGAACCTCTTTTTTAATATAAGGCAAAAAAAGTGAAATTGCCACCCTGATGCCATATTTACTCACGATTGACGTTGTTGATGCGAGTGCAACTTCTCTAAGCTATTTTATTTTCTTTAGTGTTTGTCTTGTCTTGTTTGGTTGTCTGTCTGTTTTCCTTAAACAGTACCTTTCTGAACCAATGTGGGTATACGATGCAAGCAAAGTAGCGTGCATGAGCTATTTTGAGTGACATGTAAGTTTGAGAGATGCTGTGTCTTTGTTTACCTTTAGTCGTTTGCTTCAGTAAATAGAATATACATGGAGAAGAAGCTAACAAATAAACTCCAAATTTATTCTTTTCAATACAGTTTCAGCTTTATTGACAACGGTCTAAGCTTATTTAACATTATTCATGAATGTGTTGAACACTGGGCACAATTGTCCTTTAATATTAATCTACTACTAAACATCAGACATCTTTTTCGTCGAAATAAACGTTGATTTTATAGCTTTTTTGCACAGAGTGTGCTTAACATATTTCTGAAACCACGTCGGAGGTAAGTCTTATAATCTTAGGAATCTTGTTCTTTCAAGGCGGCCTCTCAAGCTAACTTGTCAGCAAAAGACCTAAAGTGGGAAAGTTGGATCATAACTGGCGTGGCGCGATGAGTGCCAAGCCCGCCAACTTTGCGAATTAGCCCAAAATTTATGTAGCGGTAAAGATGTTAATGTCCCGTATAATATTCCTGAGTCCGGCGCTGAACGGAAATCGGATATTGTGACCGAATCGTTGTTTGGGATTGTCTGTTTCCTAGTATGCAAAACTTGCAAAATAAATACACCGTGAATTTTGGGCGATTTGAATGGCAAAGCCCTCCTATACGCTGGTATTTTTTTAAACACTTTTCAATATTATCTTGACACAAACTCGAATCTGTGAGAATCATTAAAGCCAACCAGAAAGTTAATACTTAAATAACGTTATGTTTAGGCTCTTCTCTGAGGGTCAGTTTCTGAATTGAGAATTTCTCAATTCAGAAAATAACCTCATTTATATTTTTAATCACCATACATTTTTAATTATAAATCGAGATCTCGGGCTGGGTATGCTAATTAAAAATGGAAAAATCCAATCCAATGGCAATCCGTAGGCATGCGGAGCAAATAAACATAAACAGGTACATACATAAAAAAACAACCAGAAACAGCGACGTCACAAACATGTAAACATCCAAGAACTGGAGTTTTTTTTTTCTCCTCAACCGGGGATCGAACCCGGGACCTCTCGCATGGTAAGCAGATGCGCTAACCGCTACGCCACAGAAGTCGTCAATCCATTCCGTCAATAATCTTCAATTCTCTAGCCCCTAACCTTTTACTAATCATCATCATCAACCCATTATGTCCCCACCAAGGGACACGGGTCTCTTCCCTGAGGAAGGTATGGGCCATACTCCACCACGGGGGCCAAGTCCGGATTGGTGGAGGCTTGTAAGACTAGTAGCTGGTCTTACTGTCAGAAGTTTTCAAGCCGCTCTAAGGCCTCTGACTTGGCTTAACGACTGCCATCTGTCAACGGCAGCCGGCACCAACTGCTTAACGTGCCTTGCGAAGCACGGAACCGCTCGGAAAAATGCCACTAGCGTTAGTCATAGACGGTGACCCATCCACGGACTGAACGCACCGTATGTTGCTTAACCTTAGTGATCGTTTAAGATCACTCAGGCAGCCCAGGCTACGAGCGATTCACCGAGCTACGAGCGACCTTTTACTAATACCCTTTACTCTTTCCACATCACCTGTAGTTAGCGGCATTAAACTACAACTGGGGCATATAGCACGAAGAACTGATGGCCGATGGGGCCGAAAGGTTCTTGAATGGAGACCATACATCAGCAAGCGCAGCGTGAAGATGGACAGACGATCTCATCCAAATGGCAGGGAGACGCTGGATACAGGCCGATCCAACCGGTCTTTTTGGAAATCCATGGAGGAGGCCTATGTCCAGCAGTGGACTTCTTGTGGCTGAATGATGATGATGAAACTGCAAATTAAAATAACGTATTAATTACAAAATAGTACCTTTACAGGCGGTGTTAGCTTAGTGGAGGCTTGAGTATACTTAGATGCGATAGACCCAGGTTCGATAACAAGTGCGAGCATGTACCTATGACTTTGTCTTTTAAGTTATGGACATTTGTGAAGTTATAGTCACAATACTGAGCCGTCAAGCCGAAAAGCATCGTGAGGAAACCTTGTCTGAGCTATTCAATACCTACCTCCAATACAATGGGACTTTTAAATATAGGCTGCATACTATCTCTACAGCAGAAGTGTAATTACCAACGTAATATAAATGGTTACTGTGTGTGAGATTGAGTTTTTTCAGTTAAAAACTTTCCTCATCTATCTGACGCGCGTGTGTTGAAAACTTCATTAAACGAACCTCACGATTAACAACTACATACGCAGAAGAGCATAAACAAACATAGTTTTAGTACAGAATACCACTTGGTCTTGGAAAACCGTGAAATCAGAAAATTATTTCAACGTAAAGAATTTACATTCTAATTTGTTGCATGTAAAATGTACTATAATAATAATATAATACATATGTACTAATGTATTTTATTTGTATTGTTTGTGTGCTAGTAATTAGTTATAATATAGTACGACATTTTAATATTTTTATTCGCTAACACTGAAAAAAAAAGTAATAAAAGAGTAAATAAGAGAGATTAAGTAGTAATAAATGATTCTGTCTCTAAATAATTTATTTGCACTGTAAATGTACATACAATGTTAATGTTAGCCGCTGCCTTAGCGCTGTTGTATAGTGGAGAAAAAGGCAGGGAAAAGGACTTTACGCTGAAAAAAGACGCCACACTCCATCTTTTTTCAAATCACCTTAGTTCTAATACATGAGCAGGTACGAATGAATATCTATCTAGCCAAGAAGCTCAAGACCCATGACTGCAATCATCATCATCAACCCATTATGTCCCCACCAATGGGCACGGGTCTCTTCCCTGAGGAAGGTATAGGCCATACTCCACCACGGGGGCCAAGTCCGGATTGGTGGAGGCTTGTAAGACTAGTGGCTGGTCTTACTGTCAGAAGTTTTCAAGCCGCCTTAAGGCCTCTGACTTGGCTTAACGACTGCCATATATCGACGGCAGCCGGCACCAACTGCTTAACGTGCCTTGCGAAGCACAGAACCGCTCGGAAAAATGCCACTAGCGTTAGTCATAGACGGTGACCCATCCATGGACTGAATGGGCCGTATGTTGCTTAACCCAGGCTACGAGCGATTGACTGCAATCAGAACATGTTTATTATTATTTTTATTTATTTATAAATTAAAAACACAAAACAGTGTTGCGGACATAAATTACAAGTAAAATTACATAAAAACACTCAATTCAAACCTGCACGCACGTCGCCTTCGGGTACTTTTTATCTTGCCCTTTGCTAAATTGCATCCTCTATTTTGGTCGAAGTAAAGAAGGTTTAATCCGTCTGATTTCAACTTAAAATGCACTTCTGTGATTACTTGTACCACGCAGGAGAGCTGGTTTGTTACAGACAATAAAAATATCCTTTGTGAGGCAGAGAGTCGACTAACAGAGCTTTTATTTGGTTTCACTTTGTTTTTAAGCCCAATTTGGCTTTCAAAAACGCGTACTGTGCCTGTTTGTCATTCAGTGATAATAAGAGACCAGCAGTCTCCTATTTGGGAGGTCGCAGGTTTGAATGAACTTCACCAGCCACTAGTCTTACAAGCCTTCACAAATCCGGACTTGGCCCCCGTGGTGGAGTATGGCCTACACCTTCCTCAGGGAAGAGACCCGTGCCTTCATGGGTTGACGATGAAATCAGTAATAGGTAGTAAGTTGTATACTATGTATTTAAGATTTTTGAAAGTACTTTTATGATTTTTTGAAGCGGTGGTGGCGTAGTGGGGTTGACCTTTGCTTCTCGATCATGAGGGTCTGGGTTCGAACCACGCATGTACCAATGACTTTTAGTTACGTAAATTTGTTTGCACAGCAACACCATTCGCTGATAAATTGTGCCCGGATAACGGCGACAGGCTTGCCACTTGTCACGTTTGGGACCTAATAAACTCGGCAAAACGTGGGTCCAGTTCTAGAGACTGGTGCCTCTGCCTACCCCTTCGGGGATAACGGGCGTGAGTTTATAATTTTATTATTTACTTTTATGATCTTATGGTTGGTAATAGAAACTATGAATCGGCGTACGTTTTTGCCGTCTCTATTTTATTCTGTCTTTATGGAAGCATGAAAATGAAGCAAATGGATGGCCCAATGGGCTAGTTGGCTTAAAAAATGTAATAAGTCCGTCTTTTAGATTATTCAAAAATAAGGGACACAATTTTTTTTATTTGTAAATTATAGCCCATTAAAGTTACGTGTGACGTCACGCCGTGTCGCATTTTTTAGCACGGAGTGACGTCACACGTAACTTTAATCGGAACGTGTCCAATATTTTTTATAATCTAAAATAAGGACTAAATAGAATTTAATTATTTTGACCCTGAAAACTACCCTATTCAAGAAATCACTAAGTCCAATTTTATAGATTTGCAAAACGACGTAAGTCCAAAAATCATGATTTGGTGATTTCTTGAATTATTATATTGGATGACCAAATGTAAACAATGCCTTACCCCACCGCCGCGTTTTAAGGTGTGTTATGCATACTCTGTATAATAAAGCTTAACTTAGTATAAAATCAACTATTATTTTGCAGATAAAGCTGTCTGGCGTTAAACCATTGAACTATACTTGAGCCATTACAAACGTGCAAACTGAGTCGTAAGTCATTTTTATCAGACCTCTCTCTCACACTTACAGGCATATCGGAACTCTCGCTCGCACTTCTAGTGTTGTGTGTAACAACAAAAAAGGGATTTGTCGATAGTCAATAGCAGGTAATGAATGAGGGAAAGGTTTAGGAAATGATGCAAAATATTTTTAAGCATAATTTTTTTATTTCTGCTTCTAAAACATACAATATTACATTAATCTATTTTATTGATCAGCTTAGAATATTAATCTATGTCTATATGTCACCTTGCTTTCTGAGCAGTCAACAGCGACTGCTCAGAAAGCAAGGTGACATACATGATAGCATGATGATAATATGACAGCATCTTCATGTAAATTTTATCTAATGACAGCTAACACGATTTTTACAAAACATTTGCATTTTACCTAATTGTATTAGTCATTAACGACTGCGTCGTCCTATTTAATAAGCTGCCTGCATCCGAGCGTCATCCCTTTATCGATACCTAATGAGTGGTGCGGTATTGTCACATTCCTTCGGCGTAATGTTTGTTAACTCGGTTCGCACGTTTGTAATGGCTCAAGTATAACAGAATCGAGACGAGGATAGCCCTGTACAGTCGACAGCACGTCAATCTTCACATTTTAGTCGCAAAGTCGCCCGTAATGCAACGGAGTAGAGTGTATGGGTGTATACCATGATGTGCTGTCCACAGTCGCTAACACGTCTATGTTTACAAGCATTCACTCCACATTCACGCCGCGGGCGACTTAGTAAAAAATGTGAATAGTTCACTTGCTGACAACTGTACCTTGTTAGACAGTTGGGCAAGATACAATAATGAGATATGACCGGCGCACGCCTCAAGTTAAGACCTGAGCTTTTGTAAAATTAGTTCCAGCAAACTTGCGTTATTTATTATCAAACTGGCTTGAGGAAAATGTTAATTGGTAAGACAAAGTAATTAGAGGCTAATTTTCGTTTGGGACTCTTGTTAAATTGAAAGCGTTTAATTCGGCATGTTTCTGGATTAGGAACACAAAGACTATTTTACTAAAAAGTTTATTTTGCCAATATCTACTCCCTTTCTTGAAATGTTTATTGTATCACAATGACTACTTCTTACAAAGTAGATAATTTAAGTTGCTGGTTATTTTCTCGTGGTCCCATTATTTTGTCCCTATACTGGGTGTTGATTTGTACAGTTTAATTCGACATCAACAAATCAACACCGTGTATAATAATTTAAAAATAGTTGATCAGTTTCACAGTAATGTTGACGTTAAAAGTGGTATTTTAGAGAATGTAGTCTTTTCGTGAAAAGTGGAATTTCTCTAAAACAAAGATACGATCGTTTCTTTTTATGGTTCCGTACGTTAAAAAAGAAATAACGGAACCCTTCAGGGTGACTATGTTGTCCGTCCGTCCGTAGGACGAGGCAAGAAAAAGAGAAAAATCAATGTTCAAAATTGTAAAAGCCACCTCTTACAATTTTGAACATTATTCTGATAAACTTAATAAACTCGGCAAAACGTGGGTCCAGTTCTAGAGACTGGTGCCTCTGCCTACCCCTTTGGGGATAACGGGCGTGAGTTTATTATTATAATTTTTATTATTATTATTCTGATAATATATTATTGTAATAAAAAAAGCGAGTTGGACTTGCGCATAAAGGATTCCGTACAGTTCTCTTTACAACAAAAAAAACGCGTCTGTTGTATGGAATATAATATATTTTATTTTGTGTTTGGTAATTGTTATAACGGCAACAGATATACGGTTGATGCGATCACGGTTTACGAAATGCAGCCTGGTGACAGACAGACGGACATTGGAGTCAGTAATAGGGTCCATTATGGCCGGCTTCTCAATTTAGAATTTCACTAAATAATAGTACCTAATACTTATTTAACGTTATGTTGCGCTCTTTTCTGAGAAACTTGACGAAACAGCACTACAATTAAGTAGTTACTTAGCGAAATTCACAATTTAAAAACTGTCCCTTAGCCTCTGGATACGGAACCCTGAAAATAACGACCGCCACTAAAAATCCAAAAGCGATCACCGCCGATTTGATTTGACGATACACCCATAAAACCCCCATACGTCACAGCCAGCGCCCGAAGACATAACGTTTAACCTTTTAAAAGTCGGGCAATAAAAACGAGATATATATTCGCGAAGTTGGCCAATAAATGTGCAAGTTGCGAGCTGTAATTGGCTCGAATTTATGTAGCGACCTACTCCGGCGGGAGCTCGCCACTGAGTGAGGACGCGCAGAAGCTGTGGTCGGAATGTGCGGGTAAATAGAAAAAAGTAGGAAAGATACAGATGATGAGGTGCGAGACGGAGAAAGAGGGGGAAAGAGACAGATACAGATTCTAAGATAAATATTTATTTATTTAAAAAGCGGTGGTGGCGTAGTGGGGTTGACCCTTGCTTCTCGATCATGAGGGTCTGGGTTCGAACCACGCATGTACCAATGACTTTTAGTTACGTACATTTGTTTGTACAGCAACACCATTCGCTGATAAATTGTGCCCGGATAACGGCGACAGGCTTGCCACTTGTCACGTTTGGGACCTAATAAACTCGGCAAAACGTGGGTCCAGTTCTAGAGACTGGTGCCTCCGCCTACCCCTTCGGGGATAACGGGCGTGAGTTTATTTATTTTATTTTTTATTTTTATTTATTTAATATTAATACAAAAACCACAGCGCAAGTCAAACTGCTAAGGCTTACATTATATTAACTTAGCTAATAGACAGGAACACGGTAAAACTGTAATAAAAGTTGTAAAAACTAATTTTACAAAGGAAAACAAGAAAAAACAGGCTATGGTCTTGCATATTTTAAAACTTATTTGTATAAAAGAAACAGAGTGCTATTAAATTACATGACTGCGAAGTGTGTGTGTGCGTTTGAGGGTGTGTTTGGTGTCTGTGTATGTTTTTTTGTTTGAATTTATTTTTTTCTTGTTTTTAAAAAAGTGTAACTATTTTTGTTTATGTTGTTAATGATGATTGTTGTTAAGAGTAGTGTTTCTGTGAAATCGTGTTTATTTTATAATAAAACCATGGGAACGTACAAGATGGCGTCCGCTCATGTTACTCTTGTCTGTTTAATTTGTTCCTGTGATGTGTCTTGTTGGTATAATAAACGTTTTTTCCTTCTTTCTTTTCTTCTTCTTTCTTGATGCCATGGGTTACTGGCCACCACAGCTACTTCTATGGTATGTTCCTTCTGTGTAATCTACCTCATTGCAAGTTATGTTCAACTGTCTCCCTGTGTCTTACGAACGTTTATACTCCGCTGGTTCTCCTCTATTTTGCGGCATACTTTTGACAAGTTATTTGGCAAGAATATGTTGCAATTTTCATACGCTCAGCGGGCTTCAATTGAGCAGAGAGCGCTTATGGTTTTTTTTCTGTTGCAAAGGCTTAATAGGTCCGTAAAGATAGCAATAACATGTGAAGGAAATGCGAAAGTGTTGTGGTTGAATCTCCGCCCAAAATGAGGGTCTGGTTCATTTCATACAATTTTATTTACATCCTAAGTCCGTTTCGTTCTTTTCCCATTTCATCAAAGTGCAGTTTTAACCAAATCCCGATTTAGCAAATTTCCGTTACATACTGATGCCATTTCATCAAAGTGCAGTTTTACCCAAATCCCCGATGCGACCACTCTTTGCCCGTGGTACGGTTCTGTTGTCCGGTCAACTGGACCACGGAGAAAAAATATTTCCTTAGTTATCCAACGAAAAATTCATAAACCCAGTGTGACCATTCTGAAAAATCTAGACTCGCACCAGTGAGTCCAGACAAGTTCGGGAAAAAAGGAACTGGCGACACAGCAGCCATGTGTAATATTACAGGAATCACTTCGAGCTACTTTTGACCCCTTCACAACTCTACAACTATTTAACCTACGTTTATGAAATTTGGCACATTTCTTAAAGTCCATTAGCTTGCCTAGAATCCAAAGTTTCATCAACGTTGCTCAAACAGTTATACATCAACGTTTAAAAACCGGCATTTTTATGACTAACTGACTGACTCACTTATAGATCAAAAACCTAACCCACTTCTAGATGACCTAGAAACTTGATATTTGGCATCAAGGTAGACCATTGGGCATATACAAAGGAAAAAATCTAAAAACTGAAAATTATTGATATTAATATCCGCATAGTATTTAGTTCCGAATTCTGCCAATAGATGGCGCTTTTTAATTCTATATCGCGGTATGGTTTGGTCTCAACCGATACTAAATAATATCTGTAAACAACTTTTTGAGCACGTTTTACGAAATGTAAATGAGATTCTGAAAAGTCGTATGTTCGTAGCCGATTTCTAATTCATCGGTTATCGGTTCCTCGGCATGGCAATAAATACAGCGCCACCAAGTTATCTGTCTGTTCAGGTGGCCAAAATTGTAACTAACTAACTAATAGTAAATCCTGTTCCCCATGTTTTGTTTCATTTATTCACTTACTGAGATTTATAGATACATTTTCGTTAAAATTTTAAGACGAGTTAAAATAATCTCATTTTTCTGAGTAAATTTAATAAATCTTATTACTAAATTCTCCACTAGCGCCGCTATCAACTGAACAGATAAGATGGTGGCACTGTAACGATGTATTTATTAGTGATCAATACCAATAATCTCTGTACAAAAAGCAGTGATATCCCATCAAAAACATAAATGTGAATGATAGAAGAGCCAAGTTCGATAGGTATTAAGAACAGACGTCGTTATCGACTTCGCCAACAAAAGAATTAAGATCTATATGGGTGCTGCCAAGTTCTCTGAAGAAAATTATGAAATTTTAGTTACAAGATCACTAGAGATGTAAATTGTTATTCAAGTTTAAGATTTGACTTGGCTAGTTTTCACACGTACAGGCTAAATAATATTTATTTAATGAACTCTACTTCGTTTAGATATACGGGGGTTAGTGTACTTTCTGTTTGTATTGTACTTGTGCTGTTAGGTTGATATAATATAATAATAATAAATTTATTGACCAAGTTAATCACATTTCTGTAAGTACTTACTAAGTTACAATTTATTTACATAACTAGTTAAGTCCCTGACTCCTAAACTAGGGGATCCTGTATCTTAGGAGTCAGTTTCTTCCTTCAGTGCATCTGAGGTTTTAGCGTACAATAACTGATACTTACAATAAACACTCTAATTAATTTTATTTTTAAATTTTGAAATTGGAATTTAGGTTAATTATTAATGTTTCATTTCAAAAACAAATTAAGAATTAAAATAAACAAGGAGGATGCCGAATACGTATTGCATCTGCATGCGCGCGTGTGTGTGTTGTGTGTGTGTTGTGTGTGTGTGTGTGTGTGTGTGTGTGTGTGTGTGTGTGTGTGTGTTGTGTGTGTGTGTGTGTGTGTGTGTGTGTGTGTGTTTGTGTATGTGTGGGTGTGTGTGTGTTGTTTACCTACTACTTATTTCAAGATGGAGAGGATAGCTTCTGTTTCATCGTAGCTAAGCTTAAGCAGGTGTTTGTGTAGCTTTATTTTACAGAGATGTAGATTGAGAGGATGTATTTCTAGAAGTTTATTTAGTTTGTTGTAGGTGTGTGGACACAGAACAGCACAAGAAACGTCTATAAAACGCTGTGTTACATTTTTCAGTACGACGTATTTTGTCTTTACTTCTAAGACTATAATAGTATTGGGAGTCAAAATTAGTGGCCAAGTGTTGCTTAAGAACTATTCTAAAGATGAATAATTGTCGCACTATACTCCTAACGAACTATACTCCCTCGCTCAGGGAGTATAGTTCGTTGGTTGGAAATCGGAACGGTTTGAAGTGCATGACTTTAAGAATTGACCTCTGAGCACGCTCTAACTGTATTAGTCTAGTCTTGCAAGTTCCACCCCAAACAGATACGCAGTACGATAGAATAGACTGAACCAGGGCATAGTAGACCGATTTAAGCAATCTAGAATCAGCAATATGGCGTAAGTTCTTAAAAACCCATATTAGCTTTCGTGTCCTGGCCGTCAATGCATCAATCTGATTTTTCCAAGAAAGATGGCAGTCAAGTTCGATTCCAAGATACCTAACATGATTAGTTCTCTCCAGACTTTTACATCCGCAGGGACTAGATTGAGGGTGACATCTGTGTGCTTTAATATTATAATTTGGTGATGGTTGAGTTTTCTTAGAAATAGTAAATGCAACGTATTTTGTTTTGTCAGTGTTTATGGTAAGAAGATTTAGATCCAGCCAGTGGATAACCTCTCGTAATCCTTGCTCTGCATTCTCACGAGTTACATCCCATGTATCTCCCTCATAAATCAGAGCCGTGTCATCAGCAAAGAAGAATATTTTACCAGCAGTAGGAGAATGAAGACATAGCTCATTAATATATATGAGGAAGAGACTGGGACCGAGTACACTCCCTTGAGGAGTTCCGTATGTCACACAGGTGTCAGAACTTACAAATCTGTCAATTTTGACACATTGGGACCTGCTTGTCAAATAGTCCTTAAACAGTTGTAACGGAATTCCGCGAATGCCTATGTTTTCCATTTTCTTAAGCAGGATAGGGATAGAAACAGTGTCAAAGGCTTTTGCTAGATCTAAAAAGATGCCTACACATTTTTTCCCTTTGTCTAAATTGCGTGCAATATAATTAACCAGATCACAAGCTGCGCCTTCTGTTGATTTCCCAGATCTAAATCCGTACTGTGAGTTAGACAAGAGCTTTTCGTCCTCCAGGTAGCTCATGAGCCGTAAATTTATTAATTTCTTAAGGATTTTAGAGAGAGTTGTTAGGACTGATATTGGCCGATAATTGTTGACACTGTTTCTATCCCCCTGCTTATAGATAGGCGTAATTTGTGATTTTTTAAAGGCTGTTGGGAATACACCTTGTTTCAAACATAGGTTGTAGACATATGTTAAGTACAGTAGGATAATCGGTGCTGCTTTTTTAAGAAATTGACTTGAGATGCCATCATATCCCGTTGCTATAGGGCAGTTAAGTAAAGCTGGTACGTTCAACACATTTACACGTTGCGCTTGTGTAGTGTCTGTGAATAGCGCGCGGCGTGACGTGTACTGCATGCGCATCATGAAAAGTCTGCCCATCTCTCTTGCGCGCGGTCTAGCTTATGAGTGTGAAGGGGACCGTTATAGTTTTACTTTTACTACTGTTTATACAGCGTGATCTTTTTGTATTCAACCGTATGTGCGTTTCAATGAGGGATTTTTCTGACAGCTAAGAAAAGTAGTTCCAAACGAGCCGCTTTCAGAAAAACTAAAAACAAAACGAATGGCTGTCAAAGGAATGCAATTTTGGACCTCAGTCCAATAGCCATGTGTGATACATCATCGAATAGGTCTCAGCGAGCTGAATAAAAGTTACTAGAGTCTGACAAGCGAATCCTGGGACGCGATTTATTTCGAATTCTTCATATGGCCACACTCTGACTGTCAAACTTAGGTATTTCAGCTGCAAGTAGTACAGCCCAAACAGTTTGATACTCGTCCTAGATTTAAACAAGAACTTTTGTTTCTATTCAACATAATTTTACCTATGTTTTAGTATATACATACGAGTAATAATGTTTTAAAACAAACATGAATTATTTCTTGTTGCAAGGTCTGTCGGATGACGAAAACAATTAAAAATGTTGAGGATTTCTGGGATAATTATTTTCTGTTTTGGTAAAGATTTTCTTAGGTGAAATTATTTTTGTTCATGTGAAAATTTATTGAAATTTAAAACTATTTTGTGACCATTGATTCCACCTTGTTTTTAATACTTTTCGCTCGAATTTGCTAAAAATATGTTATAACAAGTAACCCATATATTTGTATTTATTTATCTACAACGCACCTATCTTACTAAAACCTAACTCTAGTCTACACTTAAACTAGAGTCGCATTTTGAATCAAAATCATATATTTTTAAACATCCTGTATAGTTAAATTGCATAAGTGTGAGTACTGTGAACGTGCCAGCTTTAGATAACAGACCTATACATTGTTTTTTAAGTTACGTATGATGCTGAGTATTTCACTTTCTTCAGTGCTCAACAAGACAAAAGACCTAGAATGTGTTTGTGTTTCAATAGATTTTTTAGTTTCGTCCCTAGGCGGAATATTATCAGCAAAGTGTTTCCCTATATTCGCAAAGTAGCTAGTAACGTCATTTACAGCATTTTCGGGTTTATTGTTTTGTAGAAGTTCCGTAGGTGTGTTTGTTGTTTTTGTCGTTCCTGTTATAAGTTTGATGGTTGTCCAACTTTGCTTGGCATCTTTACATTTGTTCAATTCAGCTCTATAATAGTTATTTTTTAGGCTTTTCACGAGATTATTGTAGAAATTTCTATATCGCTTGTAGGAAGTCTGCGTTATATAGTTTTCTGGTGATTTTCTTGCTATTTTGTGGAGTTTGTCTCTATGACGTTGGCATCGTAAGAGACCTGGTGTGATCCAGGGCTTGATGACACGTCTTCGCCGGGAAATAGTAACTGTTGTTGTATTTTTATCTAATGCGTTTTTAATTGCAGATATTAAATAATTTGTAGCTAAATTTGGATTTCCAATTGTAAAAATGGTAAAATTGGTCTAAAAACCGTGTGTTCTGATTGACTTCACCCCAACTGACCCCTAAAACCAGAGCACCTACTCCGCTCTCTCCTCAATCTCAGTTTTGATCAAACACATCGTTACTTCGTAACTTTTCACCAAAATTTTCCCTCATGGCTGTCCTAGCCATGAGGTATGTTCGTCGAAATACCTCGCAGAGAATCCGGTAAATTTAATAATCCCGGGGATCCGGGCCGGGTCAGATACCAATTCGGCTGAACCAAAAATGATTACTCTCCCTAATGCGCTTAAGGCCCGTTGGTGCTTACTACTTACTGCGATGGCTCAGCGACCCGAAGTGGATCTTGGCCTCCGATACAAGAAGTCGCCACTTGTCTCTGTCCTGCGCGGTCTCCTGCCAGTCACCGGCCTGGAGCTCACGCAGGTCCTTGGCTACTTCGTCCCTCCAACAATGTCTACTGGCCTACTGGTCTTAGGCCGCTTGGAAGCCCCGAGTACGCTCTCTTAACTGCTCGGTCCTCTTCCATTCTTTCCACGTGACCAAGCCAACGGATTCGGTGGGATTTTGTTTCTCCGATGATGTTATTTTACAATAATACATATCACACTAATATTATAAACGTGAAAGTTTGTGTGTGTGTTTATATGTTTGTCAGTCTTTAGCGCTGAAACGGCTGGACGGATTTTAATAAAATTTGGTATGGAGTTAGCCGATACCCTGGATTAAAACATAGGCTACGTTTTACCGCGGGGAAATATCTTATTCCTACGGGAAAATCGATGAACCGCGGGTAACACCGCGGGGCACAGCTAGTTTATCATAAAAATATTAATAATAGCCATTTTACTCATTTTACATGAGAACCCTGTACTTAAGGCTTACAAACGTGCGAACCGAGTCATAAAAGTGCGAGCGAGAGTTCCGATATGCCTTATATAACATAACATAATATTTACACACATGCCTCCTATATGTGTGAGAGAGAGGTCCGATACAAATGTTTATGACTTAGTTCGCACGTTTGTAATTGCTCAAGTATAGGTGTTTTACTTGTAATACTCGTATAGTTATATTGAAGATTATAATCGTCATTTTCAACGTCATTTCACAATCCTCATTTTAAAGCAAACTCGCTGTTTTGTTTTGGTTAGCCCATAATCATAATACATACAGCCACATACATTGCTTCTGGCCCCACACTAGGATGCCCTGTGTCGTGGGACCCAGAAACAGCGACGTCGCAAACATGTAAACGTTTGGGCAGAGATGCCAAATAAAACGACGTAGTTTCGAGGACACATCCGCCGTTGACGGAGTTTAATTCAGAACAAAAACTTAACCTAAAATACCCCACATTTGCTACCAACAAAGTAGGTAACCGAATCGCAAAATACCTTACACCTCCACCCTTATTTTATAACTAAATAAAAAAAACAACTAAAATATAAATGTAACACGATAACGACCTTATTCTATTCTAAATTTAACTACTGGTCTTCGTATCCTCCTGGAACGGCCCACCGGTGGCGATGGCGTAGTCTGAGGAGCGGGCGACTCGTGGCTCAAGGGTGGTGTCCTGAAACCATCTTCACTACCCGAGCTCCCTACAGTTATTGTGGATGAATTAGGCGATACGGGTGAAGTCAGCAACGGTGACGCCCGTGACGCTCGACCACCGCTCGCTCACTCCGATCGGGTCCTGATTGCCCCTCGCTCCAGTCGCCAGTACAGGGGACATCAGACAAGCGCGAACGTCTTCTAATTTGATCAACATGCTTGGTTGATTGACGACCGTTACCTTCATCTACTAAATATCTCCTACAACCCTCCTTACTAACTATTGATCCCCTTTTCCACCTGTCATTACTGCTATAACTCCTATACCAGACTGGCTCGTTCTCCTCGAAATCTCGTCATATTCCCCCAGTATGCTCTACTTGTCGTGTCTGTATGTTGCGTACTCGTTTCTGCACCGTGGCTTCTCGCCTAATTAAATCAAGTCGCGAGCGCAGGCTTCGATTTTGTAACAATGACGCGGGTGTTTGGCCTGTCGTGCTGTGTATAGCATTTCTGTATGCCAGCAAGAAGCATTGTAACGCTTCATCGACGTCTATTTTATCTATCATAGCTTTTTTTATAGCTCTCTTACATAATTTCACCGCATTTTCTGCAGCCCCATTCGAGGCCGGGTGGTACGCGGGTGAAAATGATTGTATGATTCCATTCTTTGCTAAAAAAACCAGAAAATTCCGCACTGGTGAAGGGTGGGCCCTGGTCCGAGACTATCTCCATTGGTAAACCGAACCTAGCGAATAATGAACGCAAAGTTTTTATAACTATAGTGGCATTGGTGCGTGGCATTTCGAAAATTTCCAACCATTTCGAATGTGAATCAATTACTACGAGGAATGTCTTTCCCTGCAGGGGTCCTAAAAAGTCTACATGTAACCTCGACCACGGCTGTGACGTGAACTGATATGGCTGCGGTGGTGCGTGGGCTGGTGCCGGCATCACCTTCGCGCAAGTGTCACATTCGTGACACGTACGCTCTATGTCGCTGTCTATGTTAGGCCACCAAACATAACTGCGTGCTTGCGACTTCATCTTGACTACGCCTTGGTGACTGCAATGTATTTGTTTTAAAATTTTGTCCCTCAACGAGTGTGGCACCACGATCCTGTATCCCCACATGATACAGTCGGCCTCAACGTACAGCTCGTGTTGCCTACTAAAGTAACATTCCAAATCAGTTTTCCCGCACGCTGCTGGCCAACCCGTTTGTATGTACAGAAGTACTCTGCTTAATATTGCGTCTTTGGCAGTGTGTTTCCTGACCGTCTCGTGAGTCACTGGTAAGAAATCTTCTACAAAATTTAAATAAGTTCTCTCGTTCTTGGATGACTTACCTACCTCCCTATTTACTACCAAACGTGACAAGGCATCTGCATTGTTCTTGGCTGATGGAACATATTCAATGTCATAATTGTAACCTGATAACAAAACCGCCCGCCGTTGCATGCGGCTCGCCGCCATAACGGGTATCCCCATTTTACTGCCAAAAATAGCCGTAAGTGGTTTGTGATCGGTTCGTAACAAAAAATTCCTCCCATACAAATACTGATGAAATTTTCTGATACCATAAATAATTGATAACGCCTCACGCTCAATTTGTGAATAAGCCCGCTCTGCCTTTGTTAGGGCGCGTGATGCGTAGGCAATTGGCCTTTCACCCCCTTCGGCCGCGTGCGTTATTACAGCGCCCACGCCCACACTACTTGCATCTGTTGTCAAAATCACCGGTAAATCGGGTGAATAATGAATTAATACCTCACTCGATACTAACATCTCTTTAATTCCGTCAGTTCTGGCGTCCACTCGAAACTCACACCTGCCTTTAGAAGGTTGTACAGCGGTGCTAGGATGTAACTTACGTTTTTGATGAACTTCGCATAATACATGACCATACCTATAAATGAACGTAACTCAGAAACGCACTTGGGTGCTGGAGTTTCCCTGATTGTTTTTATCTTATCCGGGCAAGTATGCACTCCTTCCTCCGTTATTACGTAACCGAGATATGTAATTGATTTGGCAAATAAAGTGCATTTCTCTTTCTTTACTTTTAATCCATACTGCTGCAATCTCCTAAAAACCTCGTGGAGGTTTTGAATGTGTTCGTTCGCATCACTGCCACTAACAATAATATCGTCCAAAAATACTCCTACGTACTTCATATTTGCAAACAATTGCTCTAAGTGTTTTTGGAAAATTCCTGAACTCGAGGCCAATCCGTATACAAGCCTATTATACATGAACATGCCCCGGTGTGTGTTTATTACCGTGAATTTTTTACTGTCGTCTAGTTCAAATTGTGCATACGCTTGTGATAAATCAATTTTCGTGAATCTTTTTCCCCCGTGTAGGTTAGCTAACAAGTCATCCACCCTTGGCAATGGGTAACGGTCGACATCCAACATCTTGTTAAGTGTAACCTTATAGTCAGCGCAAATTCTGATGTTACCGTCCTTTTTGACGACGGGCACGATGGGTGTGGCCCAGTCGGAGCGATCGATCGGCGTCAGCACCCCATCTCGCACCAACCGCTCCAACTCGCGCTCCACTGGTTCACGCAGCGCGTACGCCAGCGGGCGCGCGCGCAAAAATATCGGCCGCGCCTCCGGTCTCAGATGAATGCTCACTTTGCCGCCGGTGAACCGTCCCAGACCGTCCTCGAAGACCTCACAATATCTGGAACTGAAATGAGCAAAATTAAAATCTCCATCTGATTTTGTGTCGGTTTGTTTTTCTCGAATCGACAAACATGGTATCTGCATACCTAATTCTTTCATCCACTGTCTACCTAGTAAAACCGCTTTCCCATTACGGATCACATACAGCTCCAACTTTTTTTTTACATTGTTGTATTCGACCATTGGGTTGTATTACACCCACAGGGTGCACCAGCTCCCCTGTGTAATAACGTAAAACTAGAGCGCTGTCCCTTATTCTGTGGTTGCCGAAGTAATTAATGTAAGTATCGTAACTAATACAAGATATCGCACTCCCCGTATCGCATTCCATTCCTAGCTCGATGCCATCTATTTTTACAGCTATGATTATCGGCGGGCATAAAGGTAACGAAAGCTGATTAATGTGTATTATTACCTCGTCACTGCTACAGCTGTTTGTATCTATGTCGCACGCCGAGATCTCGTTGACTCTGGTCACATCCCTTCTAATCCTTGGGCACATCCTACGCAAATGACCCTCCTTGTTACATATCCTACATGAATATCGTGTGAACCTACACGATGATATGTCGTGATTTCTTCCACACGCACTACATTGTTGCATACGCGCTCCCTCATACACACTGCCGCCAGGCTTGCCTGCTCCCGACTGACCGCCGGCGCCGCCGGCGCTGTGTCTCCCTGAGTTCCATGCCGCGTTTACACTACTGCCGCTCGCGCTCCTGTCCGCCGCTCGTGCATTCGACGTACCTCTTTGCTTTGTTTTCGTGTGTATGGATTGACATTCTATCCTCACTGGTGCGGGCCTGTCACTAAGTGTACCTTCTACCAGTGCTGCGACTTTTTCCGCGGCCTCCATACTCGATGCTAACTTGTATGCTCTTGTAAAATTCAATCTTTCTTCTGTGAAAAGACGCTGCCTTATTATTTCACTCGACAATCCGCATACCATCTGGTCCCGAAAACTCTCGTCCAGCCCTCCCCCGAATTCGCACGATTTAGACAATTTCTTCAATTCCGCTGTGTAATCAGCGATCTTCTCGCCATCCTTTTGTTTTCTTTGCCGAAATTTGTATCGCTCCGCGAGGATGCTCGGTTTCGGTTGTAAATGCGCCTCCATTATTCTCGTCAACTCGGTAAAACTTTTGCTTTTAGGTTTGTCTAGGGTACACAAATTAACTAGTAATTCATAGGCCTCTGACCCCATGACTGTCACTAGCGTCGGCACTTGCAACTCATCACTGATTTTGTTCACCACGAAGTACTGTTCTAGACGTTCCACGTACAGTCGCCAGTTGTCCGTTGACACGTTGAACTCTGTAATTCTTCCAATGGACATATTTGAGGTGTAACTTTTCGCAAACACGTTTGTTTCGAGGACACATCCGCCGTTGACGGAGTTTAATTCAGAACAAAAACTAAACCTAAAATACCCCACATTTGCTACCAACAAAGTAGGTAACCGAATCGCAAAATACCTTACACATCCAAGACCTGGGTTTCTTTTTTTCTTGTCCCCAGCTGGGGTTCGAACCCGGGACCTCTCGCATGGTAGGCAGATGCGCTAACCACTGCGCCACAGAGGCCGTCAACAATAAGCGTGACTAAGATACACAACTCCTCCTATAATAGATTATTTTCTTCTCTTCCAGTACACACCTCAGCCTTGGTGGGCGAGACGGGGCGCCTGCAATGCCGCACCTTTGATGGATCCTGTGGACGGATGCATAACCTCAAGTGGTACAAGGATGGTACGAGAGTGTACATTTACTCTCAGACCGAAGTGCCCACCGTCGACCACCCGGAGGGAGACATGATGGACAGGTGAGTGATGTAAATGCGCTTTTTGAGAAAACGATAAGGTTTGATCTTGGATTTTATTAAAATTGGATCTAATCTGATCCGTTTGATTTCATACATTTAAGAATAAAATTATTATTTTTTTATGATTTATTTCTTTATTTATTTTTATTTTACAATTTCACTAGTAATTTTGATTTGTTACTGTCTCCATCATACATATTATACATAATGTTATGTAAAGGGTGGACGAATGTAAGTACACCTGTCATTTTAAGGTAAGATTTAATGATACAATTTTTTCATAGCAACTGTTACTGTATGACCCATGTCTAAGCTCACAATACACATTCTTGTTTCTTTATTTTGGATTTGGCATCTATGAATCTATGCTAGATCCATCTGTGCGTCGCTCGTAGCCCCGGCTGCCTGAATGTTCTTAAACGATCACGAAGGTTAAGCAACATAGGGCGTGTTCAGTGCATGGATGGGCGAACGTCTATGACTAACGCTAGTGGCATTTTTCCGAGCGGTTCCGTGCTTCGCAAGGAGCACGGAACCGCTCGGAAAAATGCCACTAGCGTTGAGCAGTCTGTGCCAGCTCCCGTCGATAGATGGCAGTCGTTAAGCCAAGTCCGAGGCTTTAGGGCGGCTTGAAAACTTCTGACAGTAGGAACAACCACTAGTCTTAAAAGCCTCCACCAATGTGGACTAAGCCCCCGTGTTGGAGTATGGTCTATACCTTCCTCAGGGAAGAGAGACCCGTGCCCCATCGGTGGGGACATAATGGGTTGATGATGATCTATGAATGTAACATTTTGTAGAATAGATTTCAGACCGATCTGGGCATTTCGGAATGAAAATTTCCCATTATTATGAAAGTGCACAATCACTCGATCTTCCTTTTAGATGTATCAGGTAGGTAGCCCCGGCTGGGGGCAAAAAAACCCCAGGTCTTGGATGTTTACATGTTTGTAATGTCCTAGTGTGGGGCTGGAAGCAATGTATATGCCTCTGTCGCTGAACAGTTGCTGTGTGCGGTCGTGTTTTTGGCTTATTTGCAAAGTTTTAACTTCTCCGAAAATTAGTTTTCGAATTAATTTGTTCTGGGTAGATGTTTCTCGGACCCTCTCGTTCTGTCCTGTGCAGTGGTCCGTATGGTGTGCGCGCCATATTGAGTATTGTAGTGCGCCGTCCCTCTCGAGCTGACTTCGGTGCGTGTGCCTGCCACTTTTTGTTTGAGTTGTGAATTGAGCCCGGGTATTGCACCGCCCGCCCGCTCGGTCCTTCCAAGCCGGACCCTGTGACGGCCGAGCCGTCGCGACAGTGACAAAGCGCGGCGAAAATCTGGTTTGCTGCTTATCGACCCCGTACCAATACGTCTATCGATACAAAGCCGATTCCTGTACCAAGATTTTTCGACAAACATCGTCCGCAATGCAACGTTCTCCTACAAAGACCTCGGAACCGGGCACTTCGATTGCAACTGACAGCAGGAAACGTAAGCAACCCGATTGTGAGATTACAGCGTCTGTTAACAGTCTCTCTAGGGAGATAAAGAAAGCTTTGGCTGACTTAGGTGCGGATATGAGGAGCCAATTCTCAGGGATTCGTGCAGACATCAATAATATGCGACAGGATCTCGATAAACTAACGGCCACTTCATCTCAAATACAGATAGACTTAAAAACATTGCAAGATGATAACGAGTCCTTAAAAGCGAAACTGTTTAGTCTCAGCAAAAATCAATCGGAGTTATCAAAAGCCGTCACAGAACTTAAAGAGTCAGTTGAGTTTACCGGCGGCGAATGCACATCTCTCGCGTCACGAATGACTGAATTGGAGTCCAGCGGTACTCAGCACTTGAAAAATACTGTCTCTTCGTTAGAAAGTCAAATCCAATCGCTTGAACAACAAGCCAGGCAGTGCAACTTAGAGATAGGAAATGTTCCCGAGAGGCGTGGTGAAAATCTCTTGTCTTTGATGGATAATATCGGTGCTGCTATCAATTGTGCCATCGAAAAAAAGGATATAGTCGCAATCCACCGTGTCCCGCAAGCCCAGCCCAACACCAACCGACCGAAAAATATTATTGTGAAGCTAAGCTCACGTATACTGCGTGATAATGTGTTGAGCGCATTCAGACTGAAAAAAGGCCTTACTTCGGAACAGCTAAGTATTACGGGACCAGCCATCGCTGTGTATATGAATGAACATCTCACGTTACAAAATAAACAGCTGTTTCGTAAATGCCGCGAAGCTGCAAAGCGTCACAATTTCAAATACGTGTGGATCAAAAACGCAACAGTGCTGGTGCGACAGGCCGACGGCGCGCCGGCGTTTTCCGGCCGCATAAACAGCTAGGAATACGGACCATACCCAATTATAAGCCTAGAATTTTAAAATGCATGATTTTAATTGTTTTTGTTTTAATTTCTCTGTATGCATATACCAATGCATGCAAAAAATTAAATATTAGAATTTATATTAAGCAGATTTCTATTGTTATTATTTTATGGCAGAAGATTCTGTGTTCTTCAGGATACGAAATTCTAAAGAAAAACGCAATGCATCACTCATACTTTGCTTTTTTTAAAGTGACGACAAATACAATACAATTTACACACATAATACCTCACAACAATTTGTTAATACAAGCATGCCAATTAATTGTCACTAATAGAGAATAATTTTACAGTTTATTACCAAAATTGTAGAGGGATACGTACAAAGTTAAACACATTATACTTTAACATTTTATCACACTCATATGATGTTATTATCTTAACTGAAACGTGGCTAACCGCACATATTTCTGATAAGGAATTCATTGATCAACGTTACCATGTATTTAGATGTGATCGTGACCGGACAGCAACAAATAAAAAAGACGGAGGGGGCGTCCTTATAGCAATTTTACGAGAATTAAACCCCACCCAACTAGAACTGTCACCACCAATGCTTCTTCCTGAACACGTTCTCATCCAAATACCTTCAGGAACAAGGATAGGCACTCTATAATATGTGCTTGTTATTTTCCGCCGGGCATGCCAGATGAAAAATATACTTTCTTTTTTGATGCACTTTCATCCGTCGCTATTAATCCATCTATAAATAAGATTTTTATAACTGGAGATTTTAACCTACCAATGCTCACTTGGATAGACGAGGGTACGCACATGGAACGTAAGGTAAATAGTTATATCTCTACAGCTTCTCGTAGTCTATTACAATTTTTATCAGAATTTAATTTACATCATTACAACTCAAAGAAAAATCATAATGACCGTATTTTAGATTTGTTTATGTCAAATTTACATTGCAAAGTCCTCACACCTAATGATCCTCTTTTACAAATTGATAAACATCATCCCCCTTTCCATACGATCTCCTCACTTTGCACTGATAGTAAGTCACCGCGTAAACATGTTAAAAGATTTAATTTTCACAAAGCAAACTATACAAGTCTCAATCGTGAGATTAATGACATTGACTGGCTGGATTTATTAGAACAGTTGCTTCCAGAAGAGGCTGTAACGGTGTTTTATGAAAAATTACTAGAATTAATTAAAAGAAATGCACCCCTCTCTAATACTAAAAACTCCAGTTTCCCAGTTTGGTTTTCACCAGCTCTTATCCATATTAATAAAAATAAAAATAAGGCTTGGAGGAGATTTAAAAAGTTTAATAATTTATGTGATTATGAAATCTTCTCTATCTATAGGCAAAGATTTAAAGTCGAGTGCAAAAGATGCTTTGATAATTATATTAATTCTATCGAAGATAATCTTAATAAAAATGTAAAATTTTTCTGGTCATATGTTACCAACCGTAAAGCTAATTCTGGTATTCCGTCAAATGTTTACTACAAGGACGAGAATACTAACAACCCCATAGCTATTTGCAACCTCTTATCATTATTATTTAATTCAGTATATGAACCATCCTCTTTAAATCCCAGTACATGGTCTCCTCCCTTCATAGAGTCGAATAATGGTCCCAACTTAACGGATGTTCAATTCTCATTAAATGATATTTCAATAGAATTAAAAAACCTGGATGGTACTAAAGGACCTGGACCCGATGGCATACCCCCACTATTCTTTAAAAATACATGGGAAACAATATCAGTACCTCTTCATTTAATTTATAACAAATGTCTGCGTCATGGCTCCTGTCCAGAAGTATGGAAGCGTGCTAACATCATACCAGTGCATAAAGGAGGGCCCAAAAGTGATGTAGAAAAGTATCGCCCAATATCAATCCTGTCTACGGTTGCGAAACTTCTGGAAAGACTTATTCACAATGCCATTTATACACAGCACGATCATTCCGGAACAACACGGTTTTGTGAAACAGAGGTCAACAACGAGCAATCTTTTAATTTTTTGCATACACTTATTTCAAAGCATGGATAGCTTACAGCAAGTTGACGCCGTTTATACTGATTTTCAGAAAGCGTTTGACAAAGTGGACCACGAACTACTTCTGTGTAAGATTGCTTTTAACGGCATCAAGGGAAACCTTCTCCGTTGGTTTACCTCCTACGTTACTAATAGGTCACAACAGGTTGTGGTTAATGGATGTTGCTCTGGATCAATTACTGTCACGTCTGGAGTCCCGCAAGGTTCTATTCTCGGCCGTTACTTTTTATCTTGTACCTTAATGATATTAGCTCCTGTTTCAAAAATTCTAAATTTCTATTATATGCTGACGACTTAAAAGTCTATAAAAATGTATCTAGCATCAATGACTGCCTCAAGTTCTAAGATGACTTGAATAGGATTTCTATGTACTGTAGTCAAAACAAACTACAGCTAAATTTATTAAAATGTCACTCTATTATCTTCACGAAAAAGCGCAACACTGTTGATTTTATGTATAGTCTTTGCAGCTCAAATTTAACTAAAGTAAACCAATCTTGGTGTTCTTCTAGATTCTAAACTTCACTTGGAATCACATATCGAGAATATAGTAAACAGGGCCTTCAAAATGTTCGGATTCGTAATGAGAGCCACTAGGGACTTTAAGCGCTCATCAACCTTGTTATATCTCTATAAAACATTGATCAGACCACAGCTTGAATACGCCGTGCCTATTTGGAATCCATTGTACAATAAATACTCGGAATTAATAGAGAAAGTCCAACGTAAATTTCTTCGATCCCTTCATTATAAATGTCACCGATCTAAATTACCATACCCCTTATTATTAAAACAATATAATCTTCTCTCATTAGATTCCAGACGCAAACTTCTCGACGTAATGACGCTTTATGGTATCTGTCATAATCATTTCGACTGCACAGATTTGGTCAATAGATTATGTTATGTAGTCCCTCGCACTGCTCAGGGACGTAAGGTGCGCGTACGCAGACTGTTTGCTACTGGCCTTTGCCGCACTAATGCCGGCTTGCGCTCACCTTTGCGTCGGCTTGTAGACACATACAACACTTACTTCACCCATGTGGATATTTTTTATGAAGCAAAGTATTCTTTTAAAAAGAAAATTATTCGTACCCTGATGAACGCGTAAATTAGTTTGTTATTTGATTTTTCCGTACTACTTTCTTGCATGAATTTGTGTAAGTACTCAGTTTTAGTCTAGTTGTTTTTATCTTCTTTTATTTAGCACAAGCAGCAGCACTGTAAAGTAAGCCGAGGATAATGTCGTGGGTGATATATTTAGTATTAATTTTGACTATTTTGTAATTACTCATAGTATATCACTGTTTGTTATCCCAAATAAAATAAAAATAGAAATATGCCTGTATGTAAATTTTTATGTTTTAAATGTTTAGTTTTAGGTTATTCATGAAATTAGGATTTCTTGCAAGCACCACAAATGTACTATTTTTGTATTAGTGTGTTCTGACGTACTTTCATGTAACTACTGACGAATGTCAATGAAGCGAAAATGTGGCAAATGGCAGCGCCTGGTATCTGCCTACACCTCTGGGATACATGCGTGAGTATATGTTTGTATGTATATGTTCTGTCGATGGAATTAAGCTTTTCTCCTCTTTTCTAGAAATTTCGTTAAGGTTGGACACGACGTTGACAGTACCTAACAGCGTCGACAGAACCACAAATAGTGCAGCAATTTAATCAACCGCTCGAGTTTGGGATTTGTCTTTTGCATTCCTTAATCAAATTACTGCAGCAGTTTGTATGTCTGTGTGAAGGTGCATAAAGGTAGATCGATAGCCCAGCGCTCACTACCATAATTTTGTCATTAGCAATAGCTTTTGAATAAACAGACATGCACAAAATATCACCTCAAAATGAAATACCACATCATACATCATTCGAGGAATTGAGATATTATTATCACAAAATGATATCACATGAAACATCACATTGAGAATAAGATATTTGCAAACGCATCGCCGCTAAAGATGAAAAAATGATTAGACAGTTATTCAATCGGAGATAAGGACTAATATCCAATCATCATCAACCCATTATGTCCCCACCGAGGGGCACGGGTCTCTTCCCTGAGGAAGGTATAGGCCATACTCCACGGGGGCCTAGTCCGGATTGGTGGAGGCTTTTAAGACCAGTGGCTGGTCTTACGGACCAAACTAGACTGGATAAACTTAGCAACATAAAGTGATTTCAAACTCACGTCTGTATCCCAGAGGGGTAGGCAGAGACCAGGGACTGCCACCTGCCACGATCCTGACAAATCACTGTCGCTTTATCGGCATTCATTAGTCGCTACATGCACTACACTAAAATTGATTTATTGTAGAACTTGTACATAGTGCCAAGTAGAAGTACATATTTATACACCTCATTTGAACAGCGTACAGTGCCTAGACTCTGCTAATGCATTGTAATACGATGTCAACTGCATGATCATGACGGTTTAGTCTCATTGCCGCTCCGCCATACACGTTCAGTTAATTTGATCAAACAGGCTTGATCAAACCGTTTTGTTAAACTGGCATGAGTGTGTGTGGCAAAATTTGATCAAATTTTATGAGTAATCAAATTGTTTGAAGGAATACGAATTTTCGTTTTTTTATTTGATCAATCGGTTTGATCAAACTGTTTGATGAGAAATTTGAGCGTGTGTGTTGCGAGCGCTCAGTTGTTGCTGCGATTTGTGTTCTAACGGACGTGTTGCAGCTTGCAGTGAATAATAATGTGCGCGAACCGCGATGTATTGGAAGAATTCATACAAATATATCAAAATGAAACCTGTTTATGGAACGTAAAAAATAAAGATTACCATAACAGAGATAAGCGAAATGCTGCTTATTGTAAATTAATAGAAAAACTTAAAGAAATAGAACCGAATGCAGACCGTGACCAGGTGACTAAAAAAATTAACAGTTTTCGGACAGCCTTCAAAAAGGAGGAACATAAAGTTGCGGAGTCTTTGAAGTCGGGCGCAGGCGTTGATGAAATATATAAGCCAAAGTTATGGTACTATGATCAGCTATCTTTTCTTAAAGATCAATGCATTCCAAGAAGTTCTAGAAGAAATATGAGGTAAGTAAATAAAACAAATATTATTTTCTAGCTCACATTTTATTAAGTTTCATCATAATAACAAGTCGATCATATTTATTTACTTAACATATTTTTTTGCTTATGAAACAAAATCATTCTGCCATGGAACACTACCCTCATTATTAAAATAATGAATGAAGTCTTGTCTCACCATCTTGGCCGCATTTGTAATATTCCCATAATTTCTACTATTTAAGTGATTCATATTTGACTGCATGGTATTAAGCCCCGGTGTTATAGTTCCGTTTTCTCTGTCTTCCTGATCGTAGCAGTCTGATGGGGCGTAAAAATTACGCGAAGATGACATCAGAAAATTATGTAAGACACAACACGCCATGACCACGGATTCTATTCTGTGAGGTTCTAAGTTTATTTGCGTGTGAAAAATTCTAAACCTTGATGCCAGTATGCCGAATGCATTCTCAACTATCCGCCTCGCTCGAGACACACGATAATTGTAAATCTTTCTTTCATGTGAAATTAAATCAATTTGTCGGAATGGTTTTATCATGTCGCATCTTAAAGGGAATGCATCATCGGCCACGAATACGTATGGGAGTATTCTGGAACTGCGTTCCGCGCTTTCCGCGGGTGGAATTTCTAAATTATTATCTTGTAATTTTTTATAAAATTCTGTATTTTGAAGAACACCTCCATCCGAAATCCTGCCATTGGTACCAAAATCGCACAGCAAGAATTGATAATTCGCATCCACTATTGCCATAAGAACCATGCTATGTTTTCCTTTGTAATTGAAATAATATGATCCGCAATTATCTGGCGGCGTAATTTCTACGTGCTTCCCATCAATCGCTCCAAGGCAATGCGGGAAATTCCATCTTTCTTCGAATTGTTTGGATATAAATTTCCATTCCTGTTCAGTTCGTGGAAACTGAAACAAAAAAACATACATTTATTATTAGGTATCATATTCTAGGATAAAAAAGTGGCGCTAAACTAATAATTAACAATTATTTCAGATGCCAACGACAACGCCTACGGAGCCCTTCAATGCTGAACCCGCTGAACCCACTGAACCCACTGAACGCACAGAAACCGAGGCGGCTGAGCCCACCGTTATGCCAACCGAGCCCATCAGAGAGGCGGTCGAATCCACCAGTATTAGTGTCAACAATCGGCCCCAGTCAAGACCTCCAATAAAGAAAGCAGATACAATTGTCAATGATGTACTTATGTCGGTACAGAATCACTTTAAGCGACCCGCTATTAGAGAAGACCGATATGATATTTTCGCTAAAAATATTGCCATCAAAATGCGTGAATTATCAAAAAATCAGCGTATCATTGCAGAAAAAATCATCAATGATACCCTTTTTGAAGCCGAGTTGGGTAACTTGACTTTGTCCCATAAGTTGTGTAATGATAATCATACGCAACAGCTTAGAATACATCAACAGCCACAGCACCTACGTTCTCCAATAGATTGGTCTACGTCATCAACATCATCAAATTATGCATATTCACCATCAACTCCTGTTCCTCCTGTTTCTGCCACAAATTCAACACAAGGCATTGTTATCACACAGCAGCCCTTGGAAGTAAATGAACACCAGGGATATGAACAACAGGAATCTAATTCAGTTCAACTTTCCATTCCAGATTTAAATGCTGCTAATTATTTCACTAATTTTAGATTGTAAACGATTTGTGTTGACTATAACGTAAGAATTGAGCCTAATTTCTTTCATGCTGTAATTTGGATAAGTTTTCATAATAAAAATAAATAGTGAGTTTTTATTTACCTTTAACCAATCTCTTCTGAGCACCTTATATATAGCTTCGCATGTTTCAGGAATAATATATCCCAAAGCCTGAGGTGATATTACTGTGGAAAATTTGAGGTCTTCATAGCTCCTTCCAGTCGCAAGAAACCTCAAAGTAGCGCTTAATCTTTCATGTGGTGATATAGATTTTCGCATTATTGTGTCTTTTTTTTGAATTACTGGACTGACTAATGACAGAAGCCTTAAATATGTTTCCTCATTCATTCGCAAATAATTATGCCAATCTTTGGGAGCAAATTTCAATTCATTTAACAAGTTTATATGCGAATATTCTTCTCTTTTCATGAGCCACTTTTTACACCATACAGTACGTTTTTTTGTTCTTTTTTTAGCCTTCAAAGCAAACACTAAACCAACTATTGCTAAAGCGTCGTCGTCTGTACACGACATTTTTACGGACACACATACAACCAGTATTCATACGGTTCGACACTGAACTGACGCCGCTTCAAGCCTGCGTGAAGGTGTGTTGTCGTTATGGAGATCATGCCAGTTTGACAAAACGGTTTGACCAACCTGTTTGATAAAATTAACTGAACGTGTATGGCGGCCATTACGCGCCCTCGCGTATTCGTAATTCTAGGCGTCAACGGAACCCGACAATGTAACTGTAATTAAACTGTAATGAACTAACAGAATCGAGACCCAGTTCTATATCTTCATACTTAGTACAAGCGTAGTTACTGAAAATCGCGTGCCTTCGTACCCGACTACAGTGAACCAATTTAGCCTAGCCCCGAACAACTGAAAATTAATCTCTATCCTCTGGTGCTAGGGTAAAATTTTGAATGACCACAGCTGTGATAAAGTGCATTGTAAATTCATTCCCGGGTTAATAGAATGTCTAATAAGCCCATCGAAACTAGCAGGCGTGTAGGCCTTTCGAAGTAGAAAATGGATTGTTGAATCCAACGAGTTGTTGGAAATGAATAGCCCTGTATAAATTCCAGTCCTGCTACCCAAGGTTTGCTTGAAGAAATCTCTTACGGAGATATGTTCGCCTTTGTGCATGTGATTTCTGTAGGTTACTTTCCTGTACTGCCTTTTAAGTGCAATAAAAACAAAGAATCCAACTGACGACAGTTGGATTGGTTTCCATAATAGGTGCCATAATTATTTCAATGTATTTTACTTTAAATGTTTATAAAAAAACAAACTGTTTGTTTGTTTTTTTATAAACATTACAAACATAAATATATAAGTTCCGGGTGTATCCCAGAGGGGGAGGCAGAGACCAGCCACTGCCACCTGCCACGATCCTGAGAGATCTTTTTGCTTCATCGATATTCATTAGTCGTTGCATAAACTCACGCCCCTTTCGAGTGCTTTTTATCTTGCCATTTGCTAATACATCTCCTATTTGGTCTAAGTATGTCCCTCTAAGTCATTCCTTACCGGCCCTTCCACTCAAATTCGCTCAATATATTTGTTTCGTCAGTCTTTCTTCCTTCATACTCTCCACATAACCTACGCAACCTTCCTTTCTCAATTCTAGTCACTACATCCTCTTTCAGTCCACAACGTTCTCAAATCAAACTTCAAAGTAACAGCACACATATTTTATAAAATCATACTACAATCCGATAGTGAAAATATGTAGACTGTACAAATAATTTGTTGCCACTAGCTGCGAAATCAATATTTTCAACGTGCATTACGTGTTATCAATCCAATAAAGCACTACTTATCGCACTATAAAAATGCTTCAATAAATACATCTCCACGCTCCTATTTTGACAGTTAAAAATGATGACAATTTTATTAATTACTAGCTGTCATGGCGAACTACGAACCGCCAAATTTTTCGTAGTTTCTCCATTATTTTCTCACTTAAAGCCTTTTCTGGAAATTCACGGATATGAAAAACCAAAAATTAGCCAAATCGGTCAGCCAAAGCCAGCCGTTCCCGAGTTTTAGCGAGACTAACGAACAGCAATTAATTGTTATTTGTAAGAAGAAGAAGAAGATAGAAACGTACTCAACATACATGCACACACACACACACACACTTTTCCACATCTAAAATATTTCTTTGTTTGATTAGTTCTAGCAGATTAGATCTGATGCGTGTGTGTGATTGTTTGATTGCACTGGATTGATTTTATATAATTATCTAGTCTAATTGTACAAGTTTTAATTTTAGTTTAGTTTGTAATTGTTCCTACATGCATAAAAATGTCATTAACATCTAACATAAATTCACAATACAATATCTAAACTATAAGCCAACTTTAACTTTATTTTAAGAGCGTTTTAGTCGCATCGAAATTCTTTAAGGAAGACTCATTGCTTTAACAATTAGTATTTTAGTAGTATTATTTCTTTCTGGTGTGTACAATAAAGAGTTCTAATCTAAGATAATCTATTGAACCCAGGTCCTCTGAAACCCAAGGCCCACGTTTAAGCAATAGACCCAAACCACAAAACGTCGCGGGTTTCCTCACGCGAACAAAAGTGACTCATAGTCGTTGCATAAATCATCTTTCACACTTGTAAACGCCTGTAAGATGTCTCTCACTCTGAAAGCTCTCCTGACCTCAAATATATTCAGGAACTACACAAGTGCACACACTTCTGGTGGACTGTTAACCAAAGCTTGTACAGACGAGTTCAGATCACCAGTGACTCTACAAGTTAAGGGTACATTCACACATGTGTCACGTGTCTTACGGCGTACGTGAGGCGTCGCCGTGGCACGTAATATATTGTTGCCACTAACAGTGTGCCTGGTACCTTATACGAGGATTATTAGGTTGGCCTAATGCGATTTTCTCGGTGTTAGCCTCGCGGATTGACGGGAGTTTGGTTAGGTGGATGCACAGATTTGGATAAGATAAGATAAGAATATTCGTTATTGCATGGGATGGATTTGATTGGATGGATGGATTGGACGTTGGACGTTGGACGTTCGGATTTGTGCGTTGGGCGTTGGACGTTGGGCGTTGGACGTTGGACGTTGGACGTTGGGCGTTGGACGTTGGACGTTGGACGTTGGACGTTGGAATTTGGAAGTTGGACGTTGGACGTTGGACGTTGGACGTTGGGCGTTGGACGTTGGACGTTGGACGTTGCACGTTGGACGTTGGACGTTGGACAGTGGATGTTGGACGTTGGACGTTGGACGTTGGACGTTGGACGTTGGACATTGGATGTTGGACGTTGGACGTTGGACGTTGGACGTTGGATGCTGGTAAAATGTAGTGTTATCTCTTCCAATTTCTCAGAAACTGTAGTGATGTATTTTTCAGCCCTATTAATTACTTATTGAAATTCTTAATTGCAAAACAGGCGCAGAAAATAAACTTCTCCTTATCAAATAACCCGTAATAACTCGCCCTATTCAACTGAACTCCTAACTTCTTAACTAGACGCCATTTTTGCCACAATCATCCCCTTGTCCGGAGTCCCGGAATCGTCTTGTAATTACCCAATCATCTCTCGTCACATGGAGGTCTTGGATAAGTTCATCAGGGCTGTAACTACGTGATTGGGACGCCGAACACGTAGGGAAAATAGCTAAGGATAGAAGAAACACTTTGAGTCTAGAACATACATCATCATCATCATCATCATCAACCCATTATGTCCCCACCGAGGGGCACGGGTCTCTTACTTGAGGAAGGTATAGGCCATACTCCACGGGGGCCAAGTTCGTATTGAACATACATACATACATACCTTCATACATACATACATTCATACATAAATACATACATACATACACACATACATTAGTTTTATGAGTTTACTCATCAATAAAGAGTCACTTCCGTGGAATGTTTAATTTAGTACACGTATACCTATTTAATTATTATAATGAAATTGTTATTAAGTTCAAATCCAATTAGCTATAACGATTATTTTTGGCAAATTAATTTATTATTCTCAGTGCCACTTAAAGTAAAAGGTTTGGTTTGACCACGTGGTTGTAAGTGAGAGCGTATAAAAGGAACTGTCTTGTGAATAGGCTAGGAGTCCTCAGAAAGTGGTCATTTTAAACGTATTTTTTTTTTAAAGGCAAACGAAATGATTAACAAGTGATACAGGCGAGAGCTTATGTATGTATGTATGTATGTATGTACCTATGTATAAGTTATCTAAACACTAAATGATACCATCGCTGCTACTGGAAAGTTCCTAGTATGCCGGCTAAGTTACCTCGTTGGATGACAATGCTTATCTTTTGTCCGAGGTAAGAGGTGAGGCACGTAAACACCTCAGGTTTCCTCACAGTGTTTTTCTTCAGAAAGTACGACAAAACCACAGGTCGATTGTCGAAGGAGCGACTTCTGTCTCCGTAACTTGGGCACGTAGGTCGAGACAAGTTTCAGTGCCGAACAATATTGATATTAGAGGTGTAACGGGGGTGTTTTATTAGCTTGTAGGCAGTTCAGCGGTCCGTGGGATGTGGGGGCTAGATGGGGCTGTAGGTCTGTTGCCGAGGAGTTGACTTTTAACGCTACCATTCACAGGCGCGCCCATCCGCCGGATTCGTCGCTGGCGACAATTTTCAATTTTCATTTTTGATGGATTTCCAAAAAGACCGGTTGGAAGCGGCTTGCATCCAGGGTCTTCCTACCACTTGGATAAGATCGGCTGTCCTATGCTGCGCTTGCCGATATGTGATCTCCATTCGAGCACTTTTCAGCCACATCGGCCATCAGTTCTGCTTGGTATGTGTCCCGCCCACTACTATATATCATCATCATCATCAGGCTATGTTAATCCAGCAGTGGACTACTATATATATAATATATACCTACTTAAATATAGGTGTTGGCGACAGATCTTTTTTTATTGTTCAATTTTCTTTTTAATATATGTAGTGGGTACCTATTCTTTCAGTTTTGTTTTTTTTACTAATGTCTTAGAAAAGTGTATTAATAGACAACAGTGAATTCAGTTCTAAGGCAGCGGCTAACATTAATATTAGGTATAAGTACATTGAAATTCAACAAACAGAATGTAAATGATTTAAATACGTTGAAATAATATTCTGATTTCAGTCAAAAGGTTTTATTTTAGAAAAGTAATGGCACTCATACGGCGCTTAATAATAATAGGCTACAAAGCCTATAATATAGGCTTATTATGAACTATACATAATATACATATTATGTATATTTCAATAAACAAAATGGATGCAAAGTTAACTAACCATTATAAATCTTTCACAAGATTTTCTTCCCTAATTTTCATGTGCCCACATCCTTCCTGCTGGAATAACCCTCCTGCGACTGCACGGGTCATTTGGGCCCCGGGCGCCCGCCTGCTTCCCGCCGGAACTCATTAGCACTGGACCGGACTAATTTAGGGTTAAGAATTATGTGTGCACTTAATATTATTAAACTTTAACATTGTTAATTGGGGGAGGCAGTCCCAGGTCTGCTTACCCCTCTGGGATACAGGCGTGAGCTTATGTTTGTAGGTATTGTGCACAAAAGATCATCTTTATCTTTTCGCAGTTATTTGTAAGAAAAATCATTCCTTGGAGTTGTTTGAGGTAGGATTCAACACAGATCATTTGAACTGATCTTAAGAAGTGTTTTAGAAAAGCGTGTTTCTAAAAATAACACTGGTGTGTTATTTATAAATCTTTGGTGTACTTACAATACTTTAACGATATTACATACATACATAAGCTCACGCCTGTATCCCAGAGGGGTAGGCAGAGACCAGGGACTGCCGCCTGCCACGATCCCGACAAACCACTTTCGCTTCATCGACATTCATTAGTCGTTGCATGCACGCACGTCGGTTTCGGGTACTTTTTATCTTGCCCTTTGCTAATACATCCCCTACATTCTTTGAAAAATAGGGGATATCGAGACGTAAAGCCATTAGGAAACGATCAGAAATCAGTAATTTATTTCTACGTAAAGAATTTAAATTTTGATTGTTGACTTATAATGTAATGTCATGTAATGTTAGTCGCTGCCTTGGGGCCGAGCGTAGTGGAGAAAAAGGCAGCAAAAAACGCACTATGACCATCTTTTCTCAAATCACCTTAAATCCTTAAATACAAATTTGGTTTAAATGTCCATCTACCTAGGAAGCTCAAGATTCAAGCCTTTGGCCGCATGGCCTTTGGCAAACTTGTGTGATAAAGTTTTGGTCCAGAGTGCTTATACGGAGTTTTTTCATTTCACTTTCGATAGCGAGAGCGTTTGCAATTTGTATAGGAGTGACAAAGAGACAACAAGGTGGCGCGCTTTGTCACTCCTATACAAATTGCAAACGCTCTCGCTATCGAAAGTGAATGAAAAAACTCACTATAAGCACGCAGTTATCTTTAACAATAGCGTAGTTTTGGTATACAATCGCAGCGTTTGTACATTGATATAAAATTTATTTAACTCTATCGGCCGTACTAATAAAGGTTATGAGCTGCCGTTATGCGAAGTCTGACAAACTGGTTATTTGTACGCTAAATGCGATTAAACTAGTATAAATTGATATACGTGAAATAGTTATTCAGAGTGTATAACTTAATATATATAACGTAATACCAATGACTACCTCGTTTTGGAACTGGTACTGTAATTACGTTTTCAATAAAATTGTTAAAAATCTCGACATAGGTAAGCTTAACTCTTGGTGAGCTTAAGACAACCGATTACCGCTCGTATTAAAAGAGCACAGGATTGAATTCAGCTTTTCAGTGCAAAAATTCCGTCCGATTTTCGTATACTGCAATGGCACTTGCTTCCTACAAGCGCGCATTTCCGATCGATTAGCCCCAAACCGGTCGGGTCCGGATAAAACCGGTTCGGGCATTAGAGCTATAGCGAGCTCAATCCGGTCTCGTCCGGTTAAGCATTATCCTCCGAGGACCTGTAGTTAGCCTTGATTGGTGTCCCAACTGACAATTGATTACAAATACAAATATAATGTCCTAACAAATCAAGCGCAAATATTCTAAGGGCCAATAGAGCAAAAGATAAATAACAATTTAAAATGTTCCAAATATCAATTAAACAATTATTATTAGAAATAATAGGTCAAATAAAAAATCTATCATCCATACTAAATAAACACCCTTTAAAAATGTACACGCACACATACCCACACCGCCGCACATGTCATAAATGTCACATGTCAAAAATTTGCATTGTTTACCGTCAGATACTTCAATCGTGTGTGTGTGTGCATGAAAACAGGATGATATAAAATGAATTGGTTTGGAAGTTTTTTTTTTGTAGAAAAAAATTTAGCAAATCCTTTAATATTCTTATATTCTTTTTGGTCAAAGGTATTATTACACTGTAGCGCAAATATATTAAGGGGTAGTCATATATTATTTATGACTACCCCTTAAAATATTTGCGCTTGATTTGTTAGGACGTTATATATATTTATTTTTACCAGATAAAAAAAATGTCATCCTTATTATCTAAAGATAGTATGGACAGTAACAGATTATTGGTGACCCACACACAAGGTCAGGCCTGTCCTGTGAGGGCCATATAAAAATATTACCAGATAGGTTTTTATTTTAGTAGCTAGTTTGACAGTGTGGACGCTTTTTTCTTACACATTAATTATTAAATTAAAATTTTAAATAAATTAAGAAAATTTAAATAGATTAGGCGGGAAATGACGTCATCAATAAAGGCTTTTAGGGCGGCCTGCACGAAGGCACTCACGCCTAAATCAACTCACTTTAAATAAAAAAACTCACGCCCGTTATACCCAAGGGGGTAGGCAGAGGCACCAATCACTAGAACTGGGTCCACGTTTTGCCGAGTTTATTAGGTCCCAACGTGACAAGTGGCAAGCCTGTCGCCGTTATCCGGTCACAATTTATCAGCGAATGGTGTTGCTGTACAAACAAACAAAATGTGCGTAGCTTAAAGTCATTGGAAATCAGAAATAAAAAAAATATTTCAACGTAAAGAATTTACATTCTGTTTGTTGAATGTCAATGTACATACACTTATGTATTATGTTAGCCGCTGCTTTGGGGCCGTGTTAGTGGAGAAAAAGGCGGCGAAAATTGGTACTTGTTTTTGAACCCAGACCCTCATGATCGAGAAGCAAGGTTCAACCCCACTACGCCACCACCGCTTCTTAAAAATGTTTCATGTAACAAACATTTACATTTTTACATACACGCACATACATTGCTTCTGGCCCCACACTAAGATACCCTGTGTCGTCGGAACCAGAAACAGCGACGTCACAAATATGTAAACATCCAAGACCTGGAGTTTTTTTTTCTCCCCAGCCGGGGATCGAACCCGGGACCTCTCGCATGGCAAGCAGATGCGCTAACCGTTACACCACAGAGGTCGTCAATTCCAATGTCTATAATAATAACAATTCCACACAACACAATCACTTGACTTGTCTATCATCAACCCATTACGTCCCCACCGAGGGGCACGAGTCTCTTCCCTGAGGAAGGTATAGGCCATACTCCACCACGGGGGCCAAGTCCGGATTGGTGGAGGCTTGTAAGACTAGTGGCTGGTCTTACTGTCAGAAGTTTTCAAGCCGCCCTAAGGCCTTTGACTTGGCTTAACGACTGCCATCTATCGACGGCAGCCGGCACCAACTGCTTAACGTGCCTTGCGAAGCACGGAACCGCTCGGAAAAATGCTATTAGCATTAGTCATAGACAGTGACGCATCCATGTACTGAACACGCCGTATGTTACTTAACCTTAGTGATCGCTTAAGATCACACAGGTAGCCCAGGCTACGAGCGATCACTTGACTTGTCTAGGTCTATTGTTTTTCCTTTTTCGTGTACAATAATATGTTCTCTTTCTGCCCATTTTGTAGCTTTGAGATACGTTACTTAGGACGACAGTATGGCCTTATAAATCAGTCGCAAATCCAGTTTGGAATCACTGGCCATTACAAGAGACTTTGATTTGTATTTTCTATTTATTCGTGACCTGTTTTAGTCGAGATAGAGGGGGTTGTTAAGAATAGCCTCGCCTTGAGGGATACGATTTTTTCAGGATTCTAGGGCAGTCATTACTCTTGGCTAAAATTATATCTCGTTCTAGGAATATTGTAGGCGAAAACAGGTGATCGTTTCTCAAGATTTGTGAACCGAAGGTTACCTGATGGTCATCATCATAGGCCTTCGCGTCCATTACGGACGATTCAAACAGTGCCTAAGGACACAGGACTTGACACTTTTTTAAGTGACTGAAAAGTCCAATTCGAGTCAACCTGATGGTACACTACAAAGATTTACATTGCATGGCATACAGGGTGTTAATTTGTACAGTTAAATCCGACTCGGGGGTTGTTATTTACATGATACTGAAGCAAAAAAAAAAAAATTTTTTTTTGAGTGAATATCACCTAAAAACCCCCGCCGGACCCGTCAAGTGCAAACGATAGAAGCTAAGCCATATAAATTTATGATTTTTAGGTGATTTTCACAAAAAATAAAAAAATATATGTATTTATTTTTTTGCTTCAGTATCATGTAAATAACCACCCCTGAGTCGGATTTAACTGTACAAATCAACACCCTATATATTCAGGCCTGTGTCCCGGAGGGGTAGGCATAGACCGGAGCGGCAATTCTGCTAGTTCATTATAGTTCAATGATAGATACTGTGATGAACGTGTCCTACTCAATTAAAAATATAATTGCTAGAAGCCACATCTCCACGTAACTAAAAATATATAAACAAATAAAATATAAATTAAAATTAATTGGCCAAAGAAAACAGTCGTGATCGTCTAGAAAATTAAATAAAACCCTTACGTTGTGTTGTAAAATGAAAATTAACGTAAATGAAATAAATACAAGGTATTAAGTAATAAACCGCAATTAAATTACCGTACACGTGAAAAGTTTAATTAAAGACAACATGCTACTTAGCTCCGGTCAGTAGTTGTAAACGCCCCAGGAAAATCAGCATCGAGACTCGAATTAGCCTCAATGTCCGAGACTAGAGTGAGAGTGAGCACTGCAACCTTCTGTACCCTTCTACTATGCATGTCGATGCATTACACGATGCTTCTCTAGGAAGACTTTTTACACACGCGCCTAACCAGTATCACTCGCGAATAGTAAATCACAAAGATAATAATAATGTGTATAGTAAAATACATAGTATGTTAAAATACAAATAGTATGACAATACGAAATGAAAGAATGGGAATTCGTATAGTGTAGTCAGCAGATCTACTCCTGTGAATAAAGGGGGTTGGGAGGGGTTCTAGATTTCCAGGAGAAAATCTAGAAGAAGCTTTGTTGCCCTAACAACAACGACGAAGATGATGGGCTCCCTTCCAACGTACACCCATCCCCACGAACTTCCACAGAAGAAACTCGCGCCGACAAAATCCATCGGGACAAAACATTTCCCCCTATCACATTCAAACCTTCACTTATCGCCCAACTTTCGCTGTACATAGCATTCGTACCTGTACTTCTGTTCTAGTTCTAAATAACAAAACAAGATGTGCTACAGTTTTCGCAAATGCATTACCCATTTGACCTCCGGACTATGGAACAGGCTCCCTTCCAACACACGTCATTTAAGACAGGGTTTCCGGCTAGCCGTAGAGGACCACTTCGTCCATCCAGCCGAGTCGTACATCCGTGAAAACCTTCGTTACATAATCTTCACACACAAATTTACCTCGAGTTGTGCACCGTGGTGATTGAATACTAAAACTACTAGAACAAGCACAACGTAGTACATAATCATCCCATGATAGGCAAAGTCTATCCCTCACGCATATACTCACACACGCACTAACTCACTCACCTATTCACACAAACACACTCACACACACACACACACACACACACACACACACGCGCGCACATACACACACACACACACACACACACACACACACACACACAAACACTCACGTCACGCGCGCATGCGATGTTCTGCGTGCTGTTACAGGATACTATTGAAATCACTTTTTAAAAAAGGACTTTTTATTACACACAAAAAAATAGAATATTACAAAATTGGAAAATTAGACTGGCGACCGGCTCTGAGGATGGATGTAGGCGAACTGACTGACTTGGGTGATGGCCGCTGAAGGCGGGCATATGCTGGTATGCTGATCCAGCACTTCTAACTACAAGGGCAAGTTATAACAGCTCCCCCGAAAAAGAGTAAACTTAGGGGTTGAAGATTAAGTTTACGTAGTGGTTAGAATATAACTCAATAGTGATCTCTCAGTCGAGGAAGTGGAATAGCAACTTCGACAGGATTAGCGACTTCCGGCTCATTTCCGGTTTCTAGAGTTTCAGGGTTTTCAGTTGCTGAAATTGTATTCTGAATTCTAAGTAGGGGATGGCAACCAGTCTTACAATACATCTTAAAAAGAATCAAACTTATAAGGCTAAGTACTATGATTAACATGATAAGTACAGTAACTATAGTAACACTGTACTGATAACCGTATTTGACAATGTGTGGTTTTTCCACAATTTGACTCAAATCTTTCAACATTTTATTTCTTATGTCATTATTTGATTTTAAAGACAATAGATCAATGTTTTCTAATTTAGCGTAAGGTATTTTAGAAGATATTCTTTCAAATTGGTTTACATTACAGCAAGAGACATTAATTAGACTCACGTTAGGTTGAATTACATTGAGTTCAAGGTAATCAGTAGATTTCGGATACAATGTTTTATCATTACTGTAACCAATACAATTTTTAGGCAAAGTAAGTATTCCAGTACCAGACAAATCTATTTCTTGCAACTGGGAGTTTTCACAGTCAATTGTTAATTTAATATTTTCAGATTGGACATACAACCATTTATTACCATGTACAGTCTGCCAAATGTTTATGTGGCCTTTCATGAATTTGTAATCACATGATTCTGGTAATTCTTTCAGTGTTTTGGTTAGAATCTCAGTTTCACAGCAGGGACTTGCTTTTACAGAGGTAGGGTTTACATTTTCACAAAGGTAATTATTTTCAGACACCAGTTTGCAATTACCTAGGCTATTCAGACTACAATAGTGGGTCCTATCTTTTGTTATTGCCAAATAGTTATGAGTAGGTATGATAACAGCATATGATGTTGGGTTTTGCAAGTTATAAGCCGCAGGGTAAGGAATACAGCGATATAAGTTGTACACATAATTGTCAACCTGCGGAATCAGTAATACAAATATAATTTTATTATCGATATAGAAACTCACAACGCTAGATATGTTTAATAACACGTTAATATTACTTAAATCCAAAGTAAAGGGGAACTCACTGTAGCTTTTCAAGTGATGATAGTTTTCTTTTAGTTCATTGAACAGCTGATTCGGCGTTATAACAGATAAATGTAAAACATTTGTTTTACTGAACATAATTGAGTTAATTATATCTTCTAACTTAAATGAAAGATTAAGTAGAGCTCCTTCTAAAGCATTTATAATGTAGTTTATCCTAGTCTTAATTTCTAACTTATTACTTAAATTGGCCATTTTCAATGACAAGTTTTCAATTGCATCTCCTAAAATAGCTTCGTTTACAGTGACTGTATTAAGTGTTTTATTCCAATATTCTAAACTTGATTGGGTGATAAGAATGTTTTCTTTTATTAACGAGGCCAGTTTCTTTTCATCATTCTGGATTAAATTGATTGCATCATTATATCTTATGGCGTCATTTTCGTCCAGGGTACCAAATATGTGTTTGAACACAACGCCCACCGCTCCAAACCATGCGGAACGCTTGTTTCTAGCTGGTACATAGTGGGATATTGATTCGTAGTCTTTCACTAGGTCATAAAAACGGATAGACAGCGGTTCCAACATATTATGGCACTCATTTTGCTCAAAAATTTTGCTTTGTTGACAAAAGAAACGGCATGTTCCAATAACGGTTTTCAAATTATTTATGTGCGAATCTATGTATGATATATCAATGGGAATAATTACTTTCAGGTGTCCGTTAATAGTTTTAATAGATCCAGTAGGGTCGAAGTAAATGCCTGAATTTTGAAGAACTGGTTTTATGAAATTCTGGATTGAAGGTGTCGCCCAGACGCTGAAACGTTAAATAGCTATACTTAGTTATGTGCAAGTTTAATCTGGTCATAATGATGTTTCACGTGTCGTCTGTTTATAAGTAAGGTCAGTGTATTGTTACCATTTATTTTAACAACCTTATAGGGACCTTTCCAAACTGGGGACATGGCTTTTCGCATACGCAAGTGATTTTTCAAATATACATAGTCACCTGCTTTGTATTTGACAGCGCGTGAATGTCTGTCATAGTAGCCTTTGGAAATTTCTTTAGATTTAAGGATATTTTCCACAGCTTTTTCTCGAGAGTACTTCAGTCGTTGTTGAAGGACTCTTACATATTCTGAATAAGTAGGACCAAGTTGAGCATCATAGATAGAATTTGGTAAGTGGGGTTTTTGGCCAAATAACAACTCATAGGGAGAGTAATTAGTAGTTGTGTGGACACTCGTGTTGTAAGCAAGCATGGCCAAATATACATAACGAGGCCAATTATCTTGTAATTCATTTATATAAGATTTGAGATATTCCTTCAAGGTCGAATGGCTTCGTTCTAGTGCCCCTTGCGTTTGTGGGTGATAAGGGCTAGACCAGGTCTGTTTAATTTTAAGGAATGAACAAGTTTGTTTGAACAGATCAGCTGTGAAATTGGTCCCTTGGTCAGTGACAATGGATATTGGTATGCCAAACAGGGATATGAAGTGGACCAGACATTCACTTGTTTCTTCGGCAGTAATGCTTCTAATGGGATATCCGATCGAGAATTTTGAAAGATCGTCCTGTAATGTCAGTATATATTTCAACTTGGCTGTACCGGACTCCGGAAGGGGGCCGACGACGTCAAGGGAAATCTTTTCAAAGGGCTTTGTCGCTGTGCTAGTTATTTGCATAGGTGCTTGATTGGTTTTCCTAAGGGCCTTATTGGTTTGGCAAAGCTGACATTCTTTTACATATCTTTCAATATCGGAGCGCATTCCTTTCCAATAATACTGTTCAGCTACACGTTTGAACATTCTAGAAGATCCCAGATGTCCAGCGATAGGAATATTGTGATTTTCGAACAGGATTTTCTTGATTTCACTGGGAGCTGGGTAAATAATTTTGTTATGATAGACATTCACAACAATGTTAGTGTCATGAAAGAGATAGTTAAGCATCATGTGGATTTTAAGAAAGGAATGTCTTTGAAACGGATCTTTAAAATCTGAAATTGCTATTGCATCAGGGTTTTCGTGAATTAAGATGTTATTTCTTACCCTTTTTAGAGTATCATAAATATCGGGGTAAGAGGATTCGTCAAAATGGTGAACCTTGGTGAAAAGGAAGTAATATACTTTATTGTCGTGATCGACTTTCAAGAATGAGTAGAGTTCGCGTTCTTTGTCAAGAACTTCTCTATTCGTGATGCTGTCAAGGATTTGTTCTACATATGGATTGGATTCGTCCAAGTCAATAGAAGTTGGAACGAGAATTACTTTTACGGGGCTCTTCATAAGAGATTCATTATGTTCCACTAAATTTGTTTTAAATGTCTGAGTTTTATCATTGCAGATCTTTAAGAAGTCGGAATAGTTAGTATCATTAAGAGTTACTTCAGGTTCAACAGGGTTGACAGGTGTTTCGACGGGCAATGGATCATTATTACTATTGGTGCTCACGGGAGGTGGAGATTCCAAAAGGATATTGTCGAAATCAAGATTAAGATCTTCACTAAGTGGACTAATGTCGAGATCTTCCAATTGCAGAAGGTCTTCATCAGGGACTTGGGGATCTGCAGTCTCTTGAGTTTGTGCGGAGTTTGTACCAACATTAGGCGTAGGTTTGCCACCTATAAGTTGGTCACGAATAGGGTTTACAGGATAACGGGATAATGCATCTGCATTGCAATTGATCCTGCCCTTGCGGTAAATGATTTCATAATCATATTCTTCCAAGGATAGTCTCCAACGTTGGAGTTTACTACTGGGGTCGTTATGGTTCATTAGCCACTTTAAGGGCCGGTGGTCTGTGACGATTTGGAATCTACGACCATATAAATATGGTCGGAAGGTTTTACAACCAAAAATGATCGCCAATAGCTCTTTTTCTGTTGTTGAATAATTACATTCGCTTTTATTAAGTGTTCGGGATGCGAATGCAATAGGTCTGTCTTTGCCTATATCGCCTTGGGACAGGATGGCACTTATGGCGTAGTTTGAGGCATCACAGGTCAAGACGAAAGGTTTTGAGAAGTCAGGATATATTAGCACAGGGGCTGTGGTGAGTTTGGACTTTAGTTGGTCAAAAGCAATTTGTTGCTGATTTTGCCAGCTAAAAGGGACGTCTTTCTTTAATAGGGACGTCATGGGTTTTGCTATTTTTGAGAAATCGGGTATAAACCTCCGGTAATATGAGACGAGGCCCAAGAATGACTTTATGTCCTTGGGACATTGCGGTACGGGAAATTCGGATACGGCCTTGATTTTGTTTGGATCGGGTTTAACTCCTTCGTCGGAAATTACATGGCCTAAGTATGCGACTTCTTTATGGAGAAACTCACATTTGTCAGGCTGGAGTTTCAGATTAAATTGACGGAGTCTCTCAAAGACAGAAATGAGGTTTTGGATGTGACTCTTAAGGTCATGTGAATAAATGACGATATCGTCTAAATAAATAAAGCATTTAAAGCCTTGTAGGCCGGATAATGCTGTGTTCATTAGACGTTGAAACGTCGAAGGGGCATTTTTCAGCCCAAAAGGCATTCTTGTGAACTCAAAGTGCCCTTGCGGGACACTAAATGCGGTTTTAGGGCCGTCGGCATCATTCATGGGAATCTGGTGAAATCCAGATGCAAGATCTAGGGTGGAAAAGTATTTACTGTGTCCCAATTGGTCGAGGATTTCTGATATTTGAGGGATTGGATATACATCACCAATGGTGATGTCGTTCAGCTTGCGGTAGTCAATGACTACGCGCCATTTGCGTTGACCAGATGCATCGATTTTCTTCGGTACAACCCATATAGGGGATGACCATGGAGACATGGAAGGTTTAATGATGCCGTCGCCTAACATTTTGTTGACTTGAGATTGTACTTCCGGTTTATGGCATTCCGGGAACCTATAGGATTTTACATGAATGGGGGTAGGAGAAGAAGTTTGAATTTCGTGTTTAATGGCATTGGTATAGGATAATTTGTCACCAGGGACATGGAAAATATCAGAATAATCTGTGCAGGTTTCGAGAAGAACGGCAGTTTCTTCTTGATTTAAGTGGTTAACGAGCAGAAGTTCTCTTACTTTTTGAGCGCGGTGATAAGAGTCATTTTCAAAGGTTTTCTTCGACACTTCTTTGAAATCAGTGTGGTCATCGTATTCGACGAAAGGTGATAGTTTTAAGTTTAAATTTGACTTGACGACAATAGGAGATTCAGAGGTATTAACGACTGAAATGTTGATACGTGAGTTATCTTTGACTTTAACTACACAGTTAGCGATGAGTAATGACTCTATGGGATTCTGATCTAGGACTAGACCTTCCTTTATTTCGGGGTTACTGACTGAACATTCTATTACTGTTTCAGTGCGAGCAGGGATAGTGTAAACAGGCTCATTAAATTGCATCTCCATTTGAACATTATTAAGATGCAAGGAATTGTTGGTATAATCAATTTTACTTTGCATTTCATTGAACAGGTCATTTCCTATAATGCCGTCATAGGTTAAATCAATATTATCAACGATGTGGAAATGGTAGGACAACCGGTTTTCTTTCACAGAAAAGGTTATAGGGATATGGCCTGAGGTGGTTATACATTCACCTTGAGAATCAATACCTTTTAATTTGATTTTGTGGTCGATGACTTCAGGAAAGGTCTCGATTGATGACCTTTGAACAATGCTGACAGATGCGCCAGTGTCAACGAGGAAAGATAATGCTTTGGAGGACACTGAAGTCTCGACTTTGACGTAAGGTAGGAATTTGTTTTTTGGATTTGAAGATATTTCATGTATTTTATTATCATCGTTTTCTTTTACTTTTTTAGGAATTACAACATCGTGGGAATTACTACAACTTTTAGTTAAGTGTTTAGAGTTGGATTTTTCAGGATAATTACGATGTGTTTTATTGATTGCACTTCCGATTTGGGGCTGGTTACCCTGTTGTATAGTGTGCTTGGTTGGATCATCAAAAGTAGTACTTCCGCTTTGGGGCTGGTTACCCTGTTGTATAGCACTCTTTGATATGGAACATTTTTTTTTAATGATTGCACTTCCGCTTCGGGGCTGGTTACCCTGTTGTATAGTGCATTCGGATGAGGCTACACTTCCGCTTTGGGGCTGGTTACCCTGTTGTATAGTGGGCCTATTAATGACGGTAGTACTTCCGTTTTGGGGCTGATTACCCTGCTGTATAGTACTCCGTGGAGGAGGAATAACACTCTTTGTGTTTTCTATGGTGCCGGTCATGGATATATATGGACTCGGGTGGCACCGTCTCGAGCCATTTTTTAGTTTAAAGTTTCAGGATCTTCGGGTGATAGAGCTTCAATTGGCTCGGAGGTATCCTCCATGAAATGTACCCGATTTTGTTGGAACTGGTATCTTTTGTTATTATACTCTCTCCTAGAGCATTTTTCAAGGACGTGGCCTGGCATTTTGCAGTATCGACAAAACATTGACGATGACTGATTTTGGATATTATTAAGCTGCGGTCTAAATTCTGAAGGATGCTGATTCGGATTTTTTCTTTTTGGTTGGAAATTTGATTTAAAAAGCAGGACGATCGGAGGACGGACGAGGATTTCGTTTTTGAATGAATTGGTTCATTTTGTCCTCCGAAACAGCGATATTAATAGCATCGTTCAATGTTTTTGGGGATCGAACCCGAACATTGCTCGAAAGACGTGGATGAAGGCCTAGAAGGAAAGTATTTAAGGCGACCTCCTGCATAGCTGCTACTCTGCCGGCCAATTCGCTCTTTCTGGGACATGACAAGTTTACTTCGGTTAGCAGCTGTGCTAGGCAGGTCTCTAAATTTAAGGCATACTGAGTTACAGTTTCATTATTTTGTTGCCTGCACTCTTGGAGATCAGTGAGTAAGTGGGCATAAGTTTTCTTCTCCCCAAACTGGGTTATTAAAAACTCTTTTAATTGGGACCAATCGTCAAAATCTTTAATGGAACAAGCCGTCTCAGCTTTCCCTTGTAACTGGCTGATAATGAATTGGAATAGGATCCTTTTTTGATAAGCTGAAGCTAAAGAAATTGCATTTGAGCAATTGTTGACAAAAGGTTGGAGCTGCTCTCTAGAGCCGTCATAAGGTTTTACAAATTTTAATAGCACGTTGAGATCAACCTCTTTTACACTGGGTATAATTTCTTTACTAGAACCAGCCTTAGGGTCAGATCTGGCGTCAGCCCTAGGCTGTTTATATTCCTCCTTGCTATCGGTCATTGTTATGGCTATTTTATATTACACACAAGAGATAAGAGTTTGTCGCGACGCTTCGCTGGAACTAAATTGTAAACAATGCGATAAGCTTTCACTGGACACTGCGCAGGTGTTCGCTGCACGGATAAAACTCGGAATAATAAAGTATTTGACTCACAGGACACACAAGACGATTGCTTGCCGCAGAAACATTTAGACCTTTCAGGATACTCAGGATCTTCTTTCAGGATAATTGGACGGCATGCCAGGCCGTTTGCTGGATATGGAAGTGGAAGTTTTGCGAGAATAGTGCTCCCGCTGGATGGAGTCCGCCGCTCGGTTGCCAGGGATAACGAAGTTGGATTCGGAGTTGTATGCTTTCCGCTTTTCACAATTTTCACTGCACTAGTTAAGTTGTTTCACTGATTTTCGGGTCTTTTGATTCACGGACCGAGAATGAAGCGTTCCTGGGATTTTAAAATCCCTTCAAGCTGCCACCAATGTTACAGGATACTATTGAAATCACTTTTTAAAAAAGGACTTTTTATTACACACAAAAAAATAGAATATTACAAAATTGGAAAATTAGACTGGCGACCGGCTCTGAGGATGGATGTAGGCGAACTGACTGACTTGGGTGATGGCCGCTGAAGGCGGCCATATGCTGGTATGCTGATCCAGCACTTCTAACTACAAGGGCAAGTTATAACAGTGCGTGCTTATTGCATGTTAGTTTATAATTTATTTTGTTTTATTTCACACCACCTCTGTAAATTTCTTAATAAGACAGACTCGTAATGAGGAACGGGCCTGTGTGTTATAAATACAGGTTAGATGATAACCTAGCTATAGCACCAGATACCAACTAATATCATTTGGGTTCTTCTATTCACACCGAATGGTTGAACTCTATGTTATTTCTATTTTTGTAACCACTACTTTGAAATAAAGAATTTATTTATTATTATTATAATCACACAATCTCGAATCAACCCTAGTTAAGTGAAGATAGAACGTTCCCGATGTAACCTGTAATATCCATGATGATGTAGAAAGTCCTCGAAGTCATGTAGATCTGTGTAGTCCATAATGATTTAGGGAATCCTTGTAATGATGTAAATCAGCAAATAGTCCATGATGATGCAGCTCAGCTTGTCGTAATAATTATAGAAGATTAACACAGTTATTTCTCCAACAAAACCACAGCTCCATTCAGATAACATTGTGTTAGTAAAATCTCGTTCAAAGACAAAGTATTTTGTCCTGCCCGTCCTTTCTGCTCCTGTTGATGAGGCCTAGTTCCTAGCTAAGATCGAAGACTTAACGCAGAACCCCTGTGGGAAACACCGCGCCTTCTGCTCTCGCTAGTTGGTGTGGGATCTAAAAATAGAACTGGAAGAATGAAATTAAGACTGATGAGATAAATTAAAATACAATGAAATAAATAGTTGCATAAAGTAGAGTACATAAAGATACATAAATGTAATATCACACGCGTCGCGGAAATTCAAAAGATAGTTTGTTCGTTTTAGAAAATTCGCCCCTAGACGGAAAACTCTTTGTTTCTCGGAACACGGTTTGACGCACTTTTCCCTTCTCTGCTTTGCGGACTCTGCTCGCTAGCTTATTATTACACTCGCGAAAGTCTTCACTGAGGACTTGCCCTAATAGAACACTTGTGACCGATAAGTCTAGACTATAGACTCTTGAGAGAATTCCACGCGCGATTGTAAGTTCCCGAAGAACTACCACTCTCTCCGAAGGTTGCGACTTGACTCTCGATGATTTCTTCCTGATTCACCAGCTCTCCTCGGTTCTAAGCTTGGCTCCTCCCACAAAACCATTCATCATCCTTTTTATGGCTTGCAAGAAATGTTGGTCTCACGTGCTTGAAATCAGAGCCCTTACAAAATTCGTCGAGCAGCTCGAAGCTAGTTAAGATTAGAGAATATTGTAAACATTACGTGGTGTGTTCCCCGTTGGACCCACTGTATCTAAGAATTGTATAGAAAAGAGTGGAAATTCTAAAATATTGCAGATTTCTGACAGGAAAAATAACTCCATACATTTAAAAAATACGATGACATCATTAAAAGTATTTTTATTTTAAAAACTCACTATTATTCTGTCTAGTCTAAAGTCTTATTCAATCTGTGTAAAACGTTATGATAGCAGTGACTCTCGAAATAATCCATTAAATACATTTTTCCCATACAAAGAACAGTTTCAAACCTGAGGGATGTATTAGGATAAACCCATGAGTTCTCGAAAGTAAAGTCCCCGTATGGCGCCGTAATTCTACCTCCTTTGCCATAGCCGACAATTAATTATGTTTAGTAAACATCCATACGATATTTATTTTAAGTCATAGCATATCAAAGGCCACATGAAAATGTTAACGTAAGTTTTAATAATCGCGCCATATTGTCATAAGAATAAGGTCGATTTTGCCCTAGGAAAACAATACTTTTGCCACAGCAAAATGACATTACCCTGTTTACTTTTGACTGACATTTATGATTTCAATGAATATTGCTTGTAAATGTGTGTGTACGAGTTACGCGGTGGGCATGACTTAAACGATCTTCGAGTGTATCATTGAAGCTTTAAGATAAATTATTCAGTACCTGCAAAAGATTGTGTTCCCCCCGCAATGGGCGGGTCTATCCCTTCCTATAGTAGAAAACTTCTTTCAGATCACAACAGGTGGAGACACTTGTATCGATTTTTTTAAATATTTTGCTGAAAAACTGTAAGGGTGAGAGGGTAGACCCTTTCAGTCGTTACAATACTCGGTCGGGTCACGTGACATGATTTTTTACACCATTGACGCCTAGAAGGATTGGTGCGTGTATGCACGTAGATTAACAACGGCTATGAAATGAAATCGCCGCGTTCGTGCAGTTGTTATTGTACTACATTACATTAACAGAATCTGGACCCAGGTTTTGACACCTGCCCCAAACTCAACCGATCTCTTTTGCTCCATCGACCTGCGTAAGTCATAATAAAAAATATTCGAAACTCTTAGCAGCCATCATAACGTTCATACTAAGAATAGACATAAATTGTCATTTCCACGATTTAGACTTGCAAAAGTTCATCATCAACCCATTATGTCCCCACCGAGGGGCACGGGTTTCTCCCCGGAAAAGTTCATCATCAACCCATTATGTCCCCACCGAGGGGCACGGGTTTCTCCCCGGAGGAAGGTATAGGCCATACTCCACCACGGGGGCCAAGTCCGGTTTGTTGAAGGTTTGTAAGAATAGTGGCTGGTCTTACTGTCAGAAGTTTTCAAGCCGCCCTAAGGCCCGCCCTATTGCAAAAGTTAATACTCCCTTTATGGGGCACTGTATAAGGTTCTACAACAAGATAACTAAGATATATTAGAGTTACCTCAGATGCTGTTTAGGAATTGTTTTAAGCACACCTTTGCAAAAAAGCTTGTTATAAAATTAATGATTATATTATCATAACGCCAGAATTCCTTGTCTTCTATAACGAAGACAAGGATGTTTGGCATTAAACAGTAGTTTAATAATAAATTTAATGAGAGCATAACTGTGTCTAGTGTTCAAAACATCCAGGAGTAATTTTTTTTAAGTTTGAATTTAATTTTAATTGTGAAACTAACAATTTTGACGCTCGTTTCGTTTGTACTATGAATAAAATATTTGAATTTATTAAATTGTAAACTTCCTGGCACGTCCATGGTATACAAAAAAAAATAACAGCCGCGATCTAGAATTTGCATTGTAACATAAAAATTAACATTTACATACAGGCACATACACTGCTTATGGCCCCACACTAGGATACTGTGTCGTGGGAACCAGAAACAGCGACATCACAAACATGTGAACATCCAGAACTTGGGTTTTCTTTTTGTTCCCAGCCGGGATTCGAACCCGGAATCACTCACATGGTAGGCACTATAGTAGTATTTAATAAACATAATAAAAAACATTCACAATAGAAAAAAGGCATAGTATGCTAGTGGGGCTAAAGATTAGCCAGCACTGTTTCCAGCTGCCCCATCTGCAACATCACCAGCTTATCCGTACCCCTGGGGCTCATCCACTGTTGGACCGTGAAATAGACGAAACTGCTTTTGGATAACTCGCTTCCGCTGATCTGCAGTGCTGGAAATAATCCAGAAGTTAATTTCTACGTTTACTGAAGACATCTAGGGCCTGTTTCATGCAACTACAATCCATGACAATTCGATGTTTATTCCAGACTTACTTGATTGTTTGTCGGAAGAGTCCGACCAGTTTCCGCTCTCATTCGTTTGCGTTTTAGGATGTTGTGTATCATAGCAGGGTATCCTAAATTGGGACCACGTCAACTAATTGGGTTGTATAACATAACATAACATAACATTTACATACAGGTACATACATTGCTTCTGGCTCCACACTAGGATACCCTGTGTCGTGGGAACCAGAAACAGCGACGTCACAAACATGTAAACCTCCAAGACCTGGTTTATTTTTGTCCCCAGCCGGGATTTGAACCCGGGACTTCTCGCATGGTAGACAGGTGCGCTAACCACTGCGCCACAGAGGTCGTCGTTATTTATTTTTTAGTTATAGACGTTATTTATTAATGATAAAAACGTGACCATTTATTTCACATCAAGGTAAAGTTAACAATGATAAAGATTGGTAAGAAGCCTAAACAGGGTGATGATTTGTACAGTTTCGTCCAACTCAGGGGTGGTTATTTTTACGATACTGAAGCAAAAAATATATATATAAAATATTTTTTTAGTGAAAATCATCTAAAAATACTATTTAGTATTAAGCCCGCCAATTGTACAATTTTTACTGGTACAATAAAGAATTTAATAATAATAAGAATAATATGAATAATCTACTTATTATTTATTTTTTCTTGCACTACTTGTCGCCAGTCTCTACAAAAACAGAGGTTTGCTGGAAGAGAATGCTTCCTGCATTAAGCACGCCCTTGTACAAAATTGGTGCAATGAAGTATTTTAATAATAATAAGTAATATGGCTTAGATTCTATCGCTTGCACTTGACGGGTCCGGCGGGGCTTTTGCGGGGCGTGGCGGGGGAATGCGCCGAACTTTATGATTTTTAGGTGATTTTCAATAAAAAAAAAAAAGATTTTTGTAAATATTTTATTGCTTCAGTATCATGTAAATAACCACCCCTGAGTCGGACGACACTGTACAAATCTGTACAAATCAACACCCTGTATACATTTCGCTCTAAGACGCAGGCCTTCTCTTAGAAAGAGAGAGTAGGTATGAGCTCAGACACTCGGGTTTCCTCACGATGTTTTCCTTAAAAGTTGATTTGTTACTGTCTCCATCATACACATAAATCAAATAATATTAAGTTAAAAATGTATGAACGTGATTACACCTGTAATGCTAAGGCAATATTTGATGATACTATTTTTCTATAGCAGTTGCTGTTAATTGTATAACCTATGTCTAAGCTCACAATTAACATTCTTGATTATTGATTCTGGATTGCTACTATACCTTCACAACTGTACATAACTTAGAAAACAAAGTCCCGCACTGGGAATCGAATGTGGGTTCCCGCTTCTGAGCCCATTGATCTATCCACTGGACTACCACTGTCTATTACCGCCATGATAGTTAGGCGCTTTAAATTAATCGCGATTATTTGTAGGTAAAATTAAATAACCGAGTTCGCGACGTTTTGGCAACATTGCAGCTGCCGTGATTTAATATTGTGCGAGCATCTCGAGTCTTTAAATAATATCATAACGCACCTCCAGAAATAAAGTGACCAAACTCAAAATTTGGGTAAAGTGACTCAGAATGACTCAAAAAGGTATACTCTTTCATGCCTGTATTAAAAAACTGACTTTATTTGGTCAGAGAGAGATGGAGGAATATTTCGGTCTGTTTTTTCTTGAGCAACTCGCTCACAGCGCTGAATACATTTTCTTAATTTTCCAAAAGTTGTAAAGTTTGAGCTAGGTCACTTTAGTTCTGGAGGTGCGATAATACAAAGACATAGACACCATTAATTTGTTCATCATGAACAAAACTACAATGTTAATTTAAATTTAGAAACAGATAAAATAACAAAGACGATAAAATAGTCAGAGGCGACTAACCGCGTCATCACGCGAGCTCTGTCTCTGAGTGCTTAGTGCGAGTTTTTTAAACTACTCGATCGCGTTAACGTAAACTCATATTCTATAGGAGTGACAAAGCGCGCCACCTAGTTGTCTCTTTGTCACTCCTATACAAATTGCAAACGCTCTCGCTATCGAAAGTGAATGAAAAAACTCGCACTAAGCACTCAGCTCACCATGATTGAGTTTTGCGAATCAGAGCAAAACCTGGTCGGACTCTTCCGACAAAAAGTCATGTATTATGATTCGCGGATTTTCTCTTCATGTGAATTAAATGGTTTCATTATTTAATATAAATATAACAGTAATTTCCAAAGTACCCAGTTAAATGCCCAGTGGGCAGTCCTCTCCAGTGCCCAAAACAGCTATCAAGCGGACGCTTTCTAGCGCTGCAAGCTTCCAGAGTGTTGCTAACTAGCAATGGCTCCTGCACTCCGCTCTGAAATACAGTTAAACTAATTTTCACAGCGATATGGCCTGCCATTCTGATACGGGTTGGATTGGGAGACAAACTAAGGGTGGCAGAACGCTGTTAGCCGACCAATATATGCTGTCGTCAGTTTGTTTGTCACAGTTATGTGAAAGAAATGCGTGAGGCAACCCTGGACTTATCGTTCTAGACTAGGCGGACTAAGCTGTCAGCATGTTTTAGATGCTGTTATAGCAGCTATATACTGGGTGTTGATTTGTACAGTTTCGTCCGACTCGGGGGTGATTATTTACATGATACCTACTGAAGCAAAAAAGAAAACAAATTTTTTTTTTGTGAAAATCATAGACTTACCGTCTATGACTAACGCTAGTGGCGTTTTTCCGAGCGGTTCCGTGCTTTGCAAGGCACGTTAAGCAGTTCTTACTGACTGCCGTCGATAGATGGCAGTCTTTAAGCCGCGTCAGGCGGCTTGAAAACTTCTGACAGTAAGACCAGCCACTAGTCTTACAAGCCTCCACCAATCCGGACTTGGTTCCACACGGGGGGAGTATGGCCGAAGAGACCCGTGCCCCTCAGTGGGGACATAATGGGTCGATGATGATGATAGTATAGACTTCACATTTCAGCTGCAAAGTCGCCCTTATCTTAACTCGGTAGAGTCCACGCGTGTAAAATTCGATGTCACTTCGACTGTCCTTCTGTTCAACCAGCATCACTTGCCGGATGAGGGTATCGATGCAGTCTATTTACTGTTTGTTTTGGCACTTATTGCCCTATCGGCCGAATTCAGCGTCCGATTAGCGATTTGTATCGTGGGTTTTGTTAAAACACGCTACTGTTTAAAATAGGTCAGCGTTATTAATTTGGAATAATCGATGCTCGTTAAGCGTTGGGAATATGAACCACTAATTGAGTAAAAGCATATTTGTAGATTTTAACACGATCCGCGGTATCATTATATTTAACGTGTAACTTACCTTCTTGTAGTAAAACTTTCGTAAGCACTAGATACGCAGTTGGTACCGGCTGCCGTCGATAGATGGCAGTCGTTAAGCCAAAGAGGCCTTAGGGCGGCTTGGAAACTTCTGACAGTAAGGCCAGCCACTAGTTTTACAAGCCTCCACCATTCCGGACTTGGCCCCCGTGGTGGAGTATGGCCTACACCTTCCTCAGAGAAGAGACCCGTGCACCTTGGTGCGGACATAATGGGTTGATGATGAAGCATGAAGACACACAGATGTAGTCCATTATTTCTTTCTTTTTGTCAAGATTCAAATTAGTTAGCCATCGGTTCTGCGTGCTATGTACCCCGCCCACTGCCACTTCAACGTACTCATCCGCTGGTAAGCTAACTAGCATTATGTCTGTCAGTAAATCAACAAATCATTGATTGATTCGTGGCTTTTTTACAAATGGAAAAGCCTAGACCCCTCAGCTCTATCAGGGAACGATCGCGCCAGAAAAACGTTCCAGCTCATCGTTTATTCCGGAAAGCCACCGACCGTATTCAAAACGCGTTACCCAAACAGTGCCCGATAGGTTTGGACAGTCCGGGACAGTCCGGACGAAGTACTGTTGTTTATCGTCGCCCGGACCCTAAATAAACAACAGGGATGAAGGTAGAATGCCGAGTGGAGCCGCTTTATCAGTTGGCTGGGGCCAGTGAGCAATGAGGCTGATTTCTTTTTGATTTCAAAGCCTCCCAAGGTCTCGACTCTGTTAGTTCATTATAGTACGAACAGATACGCCGTCATGTGGCGGGTTTTCTCACACCATTGACGCGTAAAAGGTTTGACATGTGTGCGCGCGTAGCCCTGAAGCGGCAATGGAACTAAATCGCCACGTTCATGCAGTTGTTATGGTACTACAGTGCATAAACAGAATTTAAGCTCAGGACTTTCAACTAAACAGCGGGTTGTTCAAACACCTGAAATATAAGAAACATTAAGACATTATATTGAGCGAATGTGAGTGGAAGAGCCGGTAAGGGACGCACCAGGTGGACATACTTCGTCCAAATAGATGATGTCTTAGCAAAGGGCAAGATAAAAGTACCCGAAACCGACGTGCGTGCATGCAACGATGAATTAATGTCGATGAAGCGAAAGTGATTTGTCAGGATTGTGGCAGGTGGCAGTCCCTGGTCTCTGCCTACCTAACTGGGATACAGGCGTGAGCTTATGTATAAAACATTTATTTTTGACTTAAGTGCTTATTCCTTCCAGGTCTAGTTAGTCAAGTAAGTGTATGCGAAATAAAGTTAATAATATCTAGTGCTAACAAAAGTCTAAGATCAAAAAATTGTAAATAGCTCTTACAAAAGAAAAATAGCTTTAAATGAATAAATAAACTTCTTGGCCCGGTTGCGAACGAAAAGGCATAAAGATCAAACGTACGTCCTACATTTTGTTCGTATGAACGACGTACAGCGTCTGCTCTCCAAAATGCATAAAGATATGCAATATTCAAAACGGAAAACTGGAAACAAATAATGTGCACTCGACATTGAATATCAATTTTGTTCGATAGTCGTCCTTGTTTTGTGCTGGATAAGAGTTAATGTAATCATCATCAACCCATTATGTCCCCACCGAGGGGTACAGGTCTCTTCCCTGAAGAAGGTATAGGCCATACTCCAAGGGTTCCAAGTCCGGATTGGTGGAGACTTAAAAGACTAGTGGCTGGTCTTACTGTCAGAAGCTTTCAAGCCGCCCTAAGGCCTCTGACCTGGCTTAACGACTGCCATCTATCGAAGGCATCCGGCACCAACTGCTTAACGTGCCTTGCGAAGCACGGAATCGCTCGGAAAAATGCCACTATCGTTAGTCATAGACGGTGACCCATCCATGGACTAAATGCGCCGTATGTTGCTTAACGTTAGTGATCGTTTAAAATCAATCAGGCAGCCCAGGCGAGCGATTTAGAGTTTATTGTCTGAGTTTATTCGGTTTATTTTTTATTGAGAGTTATTGTAAGCTAGGTGTTATTGTAAGCATAGTAATATATATACTCGTAATTATCTATATACTAACTTTCGCCCGCGACTCCGTCCGCGTGGACTTTAGTTCAAAATTTTCAAAATTTCAATATTTTGCAACCCCGTTCACTCCCTTAAGGGTTTTATGAATTATGTTGAAGAGTATTTATTTTAAATTTAAAGAAAATTAGACAAGCCTTTTCGCCCCTGTCACTGTCATTACAGTCTGTTAGCTTTTAGAATATACCTCGGGCTCTAGAGTAGATAGATAGATAGATAGATAGATAGATAGATAACACTTTACTAGTAGACTTCGGTTTTCGCCGAAAGCACACACATATCCTACTGTTGATCGAGTTCTGATTTCGAAATTAAGTGTCATATTAGTTCCGATATTTCTATTACACGAATACATCCGATTCTATCCGATAGTCACCGAGGAATATTTTAAAAGCTAACAGAATTTACGAACTACATGCATTAGCAGCATCTAGGCCCAGGGAATCGATTATATTGATGCATTGTTCATTGATTCGGGTTCTGCTAGCGTGATAGCCCTACCAATTCTTTTTAAGTTACCCTCTCACTCGAAATCTACGCTCAGCTAACTTGTGAACCCTGCTAACCTTGCCGAGATATTTCTCCGCAAATACATTCTTGCCTAAAAACCCTACATTGTGAACCATACAAAACCTATGCTGTTGTTTAAAACTGTTGTATAATGTTTATTATGTACGTTGTGAGATCAATCGATTGTGCTATGTATAAAACAAAAAAACTACTGTGTCGTGCTACTTTTCTTTTTTCTTTTTTTTAATGATTTTAACACTGTGTTGTGCTTAAACAAACTGGTAAGCTTAAACGTAACTTAAATAGATATAAGTAAACTGTAATTATGCATAATGTACAAGCAAATACGAAAGTGCCTGGCTACCCATAGCACAGGGTATCCTAGTTTGGGAGCCAGGACAAATTCTGTAACACTTTTAGTACAAAATAAATATTTTTCATTTTCATATTTTTCATTTTCATTTTCATTGTAGTACGATGACAGTCAAGTCACGTGATCTCTTTTTTATACCATTGACGCCTAGAAGGTTTGATATCTGTGCGCGCGTAGACTAGAAGCGCCAATGAAACTAAATCGTCATGATCATGCAATCTTGGTCCAGTTGGTCCTTTTCACATGTCTCACTCACGAGTTGAGAACATTTAACTATTTGTATCGAATCGCTCGTAGCCTGGGCTGCCTGAATGATCTTAAACGATCACCAACGTTAAGCTACATACGGCGCTTTCAGTCCATGGATGGGTCACCGTCTATGACTAACGCTAGTGGCATTTTTTCGAGCGGTTCCGTGCTTGGTGCCGGCTGCCGTCGATAGATGGCAGTCGTTAAGCCAAGTCAGAGGCATTAGGGCGGCTTGAAAACTTCTGACAGTAAGACCAGGCACTAGTCTTACACGCCTCCACCAATCCGGACTTGGCCCCCGTGGTGGAGTATGGCCTATACCTTCCTCAGGGAAGAGACCCGTGCCCCTCGGTGGGGACATGATGGGTTGATGATGAACTATTTGTATAAGTTTGTTCATTCTTTCGTTTACATGTTCGTGACGTCCCATGACACAGGGTATCCTAGTGTGGAGCCAGAAGCAATGTATGTGCCTGTATGTAAATGTTAAATGTTTGTTCTCATGTCTCACGAGAACATTTATTTGTCTCAGTCCGCCATTGCAATGCGATCGCTCTTTTCCAGAGCAAGAAGCTCAGTGCTATTTACTCTACGCGCAATATGGCGGTGTAAACATAAAATTCATATTCTTCTGGAGGCAATGCATTCCGTTTTATTAAAGCGTGCGACGAGACCTTCATGCGGAGAATGGAGAGACGCGTATTGGATGTGGAGTGTGTTTTGTTTGCAATGCCTCTGGCTTGTAAACAGCTGTTGAGCCCGCGACTTGCTCTCGGAAGTAAAAAAAAATGGGCAAGCGACTCGTCCATCGGAGGTTTTGATTTGATTCGAAAATTAGATTAGATTACATTAAAACTCACGGCACGTTAAACAGTTGGTGCCGGCTGCCGTCGACAGATGGCAGTCGTTAAGCCAAGTCAGAGGCCTTAGGGTGACGAATAGGGAACGTTTGCGCCAAAAATGGAGTTTATAGGAGACGATAAGGCCATTATTTTTTTAAGTAGCTTATATACGACCCAGCCTATACAAAATCGCTCGTAGCACCGGCTGCCTGATTGATCTTAAGCGATCACAAAGGTTAAGCAACATAGGGTGCTTTCAGTGCATGGATGGGTGACCGTCTATAACTAACGCTAGTTGCTTTTTTCGCAAGGCACGTGAAGCAGTTGGTGCCGGCTGCCGTCGATAGATGGCAGTCGTTAAGCCAAGTCAGAGGCCTTAGGGCGGCTTGAAAACTTATGACAGTAGGACCAGCCACTAGTCTGACAAGCCTCCACCAATACGGTCTTGGCCCCCGTGGTGGAGTATGGCCTATACCCTCCTCATGGAAGAGACCCGTGCCCCTCGCTGGGGACATAATGGGTTAATGATGATGATGATGATATTAGAACTCTTTATTGTACAAACCGGAAATAAATAAATACATTAGGAACCTTACACATTGGCGGTCTTATCGCTAAACGCGATCTCTCCCAGACAACCCTGGATGGATAAAAAAAAATGAGAGAGAAGGTAGGTACATGTGTACGTGTACATGAAATAGACTGAAGAGATATGTATGTACATAATCTAACTGACTTACAGCATGCCTGTTTTACTACGCGTGTCGGTATCGAACGCGTAAGTACATGCGGCGACCACTCCGGAGTGGCAAATAGGAAGGAATTCAGGCGCCAGAATAGGTAAAAGTTAAGCGGTAGAAAGAGAGGCAACATGTAGGTGAATATAACGTAGCTTTTTTAGCGCCGTGCGATCTGAATTGCACCTAATTGTATCGCTGCTAGAGTTCCTTTTTCTTTAATTGATTTTGCGGAGTGAATCTTCTGTACCTGTACTATTATGTATTCTGTGCTTACAGACAATATTAAATCAAATAGAGAATTCTTTATAGCACGCCACGTCAATATCTGTCTAATTGTCATGGCCGATGACAAACCAATATAATGGCAAACGCAATAAACGCCGCATTTCCACGAGTCCAAAATCACTTTTTCCCGAATAAAAGCCGCAAAACTAATTCGACCTCCCCACTAACGGGACACAATGGCATACGTGACGGCAGAGGGAGAAGGTCCCAACACTCCTGCTGACACGTAGAACTGTTACAACTTTATCACATTAACTCCAAATGTATTTATCCTTTTCAACTAGTTTTGGTTTGATCGTGACGAACGGTAATGTTTGCGCCAAAAATGGAGTTTATAGGAGACGATAAGATCATTATTGTTTTAAGTAGCATAATAATATATATAACCCAGCCTATATACGAGAATTGCTCGTAGCCCCGGCTGCCTGAGTGATCTTAAGCGATCACGAAGGTTAAGCAACATAGGGCGCGTTGAGTGCATGGATGGGTGACCGTCTCTGAATAACGCTAGTGGCGTTTTTCCGAGCGGTTCCGTGCTTCACAAGGCACGTTAAACAGTTGGTGCCGGCTGCCGCCGATAGATGGCAGTCGTTGGGCCAAGTCAGAGGCCTTAGTGCGGCTTGAAAACTTCTGACAGTAAGACCAGCCACTAGTCTTGCAAGCCTCCACCAATCCGGACTAGGCCCCCGTGGGGGAGTATGGCCTATACCTTCCTCAGGGAAGAGACCCGTGCCCCTCGGTGGGGACATAATGGATTGTTGATACGGCCCACTGCAGGGCACGGGCATTCTCTCAGAGAGAGAGAGAGAGAGAGAGAGTGAGAGAGTATAGGCTTAATCATCACGCGTGCCCACCGCTGATTGGCAATGTTAAGTGCAGAGTAAACTTATCTCTCTCTACTCTTTCGAGATATAAGTTGTCAGGAAAGAACTATTTCGGACAAGGAAAAGTTGATACAAACATGCCATAACAATCTGTTAATACACTGTTAACAACGGTCGGATGTTTTTATTGTACGTACTTAGACCAACTGGAAACTGTTAACATTAATCATTCTATTTTATTCACTTGAACATCTATCTAACCAGCCCGTAAATAGAGCCCACTGTTGGGCATAGGCCTCTTCTCTTTCACGCCAACCCATCCGGTCCAGTGCTAGTCTCGTCCAATGTCATTTCATGTCTAATCATTTCAAAATCATTTATTTCTTTTGCAATATTACATAGACGGATACATCACTGGGACCTCCTAGTAAGTATAGCAATACCTGTGTCAGGAGGCCTCGCTCTTCCACATTTACATCAAACAAAAGAAAAATAAACTAAACTTGCGTAACATCAAGTATGTAGTATGTAGTTATTGATTTATTTTAAACATGCAAAATTTCCGAGATATTATTATTAACAAAATATTGCGATTATTTTAGTGTGTGTGTGTGTGTGTGTGTGTGTGTGTGAGTGTGTGTCTGTGTGTGAGGGTGTGTGTGTGTGTGTGTGTGTGTGTGGGTGTGTGTGTGTGTGTGCCCGCTATAAACGTTAAATTATGCTTCGCTCATAACGTGTTATGTTAACTTGAACTTAAGTTGACCTTAAGACGACCTCTGTGGCGTACTAGTTAGCCCATCTGCCTATCATGCGAGAGGTTCCGGGTTCGAATCCCGGCTGGGGACAAAAAAAAAGAAACCCAGGTCTTGGATGTTTACATGTTTGTGACGTCGCTGTTTCTGGTTCCCACGACACAGGGTATCCTAGTGTAGGGCCAGAAGCAATGTATGTGCCTGTATGCAAATGTTATGTTATATATTTCACAATAGAATATATAAACCGTTCAGGCATAAGCATTTACATACAGGCACATACATAGCCTCTGGCAGTACACTAAGATACCTTGTGTCGTGGGAACCAGAAAGAGCGACATTACAAACAAGTAAACATCCAAAACCAAGACAAGAAGTTAGTTAGTTAGTGAACGAGAAACTTTGAGATAATTGGTCGCAGTTGTAACTAATGACGTCGAGTACCTGACGGCTGACCCACGGCCTACAATGACCAAGCGTTATACGACAAAAGTCCCAAAAATAAAAATGCCCGCTGCAGGAATCCATAAACGTCCATTCTCTATGGAAAGGGCGCGCGTGACAAAAATGTAATATGGCCTTGCGACGTTAATGCCCGGCCAATAGTGCCGGCGTAATGTTGCTGTCAAGTTACACTGCGTCCGTAGTTTATTGTTTTATGACAGCCTCGTCCGTCGAGCAGTCAAGGCGCTTAGCTACCAAGAAAGAGGTCGTGGGTTTAATTTCCACTGGGGGGCGCCGTTAATTTATACTTAAGGCCTCAGTTTGGATGTTTTTCGATGTTTCTAATGTCCTTGCCTGGTTACCATAACACAGGGTATCCTAGTTTGGGGCCAGGTCAAGGGATTGTGGTGTGTAGGAGTTATTATTATTATTATTGTGTTTGAAACTTTAGAAAAATCAAATTAGAAATCAGAAATTAATACATAATTAATTTACATTCTGTGTGTTAAATGTTCTTATAATGTTAGCCGCTACCTTGGGGCCGGACGCAGTGGAGATAAAGCTTCACTCAAAAAGGTACAGGGGGGATTGGAAATCGTAATTTTTTTTATTTGATTTTTTCAGACTCTGATATTTTAGCTTTGTTTTGGTTTCACCAGAATATTTTTAGGTGCCGTAGTTATTTTTTTAAGAATTTTTTTGTGAGCCGAGCCGTGTCGAAACCTGTCTATACACGAAACTTCAAGCGCGATTTTGTCGAAATCAATTATTTTCCCTTGAGGTCCCTTTTTGGTCAACCATTCACATATGTCTTATGGCCGATTTCTGAGTTGAGAATTTTCACTAAGTTACCCAACTGTAGTGCTGTTTTTTTTTTTATTAAAAACTGACCAACGATTTCTCAGAAAAGAGCGTGCCAGAACGTTACTTAAGTATTTACTTAGTGAACATTCTCAACTCAGAAGCTGGCCCTAGGCGTCACTCAAAGTCAAGCGTACTTACTGCTACTGGTAATAATCTGCTTCTTAACTTCATAGCACGAATCGCTGCATGCACATTTCCTAAAATAAGGCTGTTATAGGATTTTTGAAAATCTTTTTTTAACAAAACTTTCGCTAGCACTTTTTGTCTTTATTCCTCCTTGGTATTTTTTAAAAACCGACGAACAATTTTCACCCGCCTACGGTAGCAGTGTACAGTGCCTGTACGAATACGTATTATTGTAGTATTTATATTTATTCGTCTAAGAGACCGGAAGTACATAAAAACTGGACGTGACTGTACGTAGGATCTCCTGTTCCGAGAAAATCGGCTACCTTGCAACTACAGCTCAATTGTTAACAATTTATTGCACAACTCGGGGTGCGTAAGACTCCACTATATGGAGTTGTCTGATGTAACCCTTTTGTTCCCGGTATGTCACACCACTTTATGTCACACAGTTACATTCTGGGACAATTTTGCCCAGTAGGTATCTCATTCTCCTACTCCGAACTGTCATATACATTCTTATTTTGACTCTTTCGATTATCCTTAGTAGCTTCCTCCTGAGTCCTTAGTAGCTCTGAAAGTAAGGAAAATTATAATCTGTGCTTTTCCCTACTCAAAAACTCTGTCAGATTCACAAAATGACCGGATAAATAAACTAAACCAGCTGCTGTACAATTTGACCTTTGGTCATAGAGACCAAGTACTTTTTTATGATACGAATAAATTTATTCGAAATTTTATTTTAACCAGGGATACAATGCATGTGCCCCTCTCTTCTAAACGACTTATTGCTAAATTGTTGGCATTCAATGTTTATGACCCTATTATTCTTAAGACAATAGCACAGGGACCTCTAGATATTACAAATTGTAAGTTAGGTGACACTTGCCAGCCTCTGTACTCAGAGGTTGTTAAAAGAACTAGTGCTAGGTTAAATTTGACCGCTGATTTAAACTGCCAGCGCAGACCAAAGAAAAGCCCCCCTTAAAAAACTTAATTTTGGTTAACCAGAACATACAGGGTGGTTTTTCTGGAAAGTTATTAGAATTAGAGTTGTTTTTAGGACAATATAGAGTAGATGTACTTTGCGTCACAGAGCACTGGCTACTAGAGACTCAAATGGTTTTTTCTGTAAATAACTATCAAATAGCCAGTTGCTTGAATAGAAAGTCTGCAAGGCACGAGGGATCCCTGATACTTACAAAAAAATCAGTTGAAATTTAAAAAACGGAAAGATATTTGCAGACTTTCTGTTGAAAAAGTAATTGAAATATCATGTGTTGAACTGTCTAGACACATTGAAGTAGCCATATGCAGACCCCCTACCAGCGATTATAGTTTGTTTGAAACAGTATTGAAGGATGCTTTGAAGGTAGCCTCTAGCAGCAATAAAAAAGTCATAGTCTGTGGTGACTTCAACATCGACTTGATGACAGACTCCGCTTTAAATACAAAATTGACAATTATCTTCAAATCGTTTAATCTAGTAAATATTTTTTCGGAGCCTTCTAGGATAACTGAAACTACTGCCACCTGCCTAGATAATGTTTACTGCGACTGCGATTTTTCAGATTATTCTACAGTAAATTGTTTAAAGTCAGACCACAGCGGTCAAGTTGTTAATTTTGAAATGGATACGAAAAATGCAGAAACGGTTATCCTATGCCGGCCCGTAACAAGTAAAAAATTAATTTCGTTTAAATCAGACCTAGAGAGTAGCATAAAGACTCAAGAAAGTTATCAAAATGCTAATGCTCATTATATTGAGTTATTCGAAGTAGTCTCAGGTAGTTTTAAAAAAAACTTTAAATTGCGCCAGCAAAAAAGCAACGACAATAAAGTAGGATTTAGTGAATGGGCAACGTCAGGTATCCGAAAGAGCAGAGACACACTCTATGAACTATATGACAAAAAGACGTATACCTCCGACACCAACTTCATACAATACGTCAAAAAAAAATCCAAATTATTTAAGGCCGTCTGCCATAAAGCTAAATGTGATCATATAAAAAATAAAATCCTACAATCACCGAATAAAATTAAAACAATTTGGACAATCATAAATCGAGAAACGGGTAAAGCAAAATTAGGAGAACGAGATATTTCGCTTAAGATTGATGACAAAATAATAACAACAAATGAAGATATCGCTGCAGCTTTCGAACAGTTCTTCACTAATATACCAATTGCAACCACAGCTCTGTTGAACTCGTCACCTGATCGTGCAGCAACGTTATTACAAAATCATGTCCCCGCGTGCGAACACGATTTCACGTTTAATTACATTAAGCCTCATAACATAGTTAAAATTTTCAAATTATTGAATCTCAAAAAAAACTGAGGACTTATGGGGTATGTCAGTAAAAATTGTTAGTTCAGTGATACATATTCTAGCATCGCCGTTATCAGAGATATTCAATAAATGCGTAGATGAAGGAGTATTTCCACACCTCATGAAATACAGTAGGCTAGTACCTTTATTTAAAAGCGGATTCGCATTTTAATAATTACAAACTCCTTCATAGTCAGCAGTTCGGTTTTACTAAAGAACAACAGACGCTGGAGTCATGTTACTTAAACATATTTTCAGTGCGTGGGAGGATCATAGGGATGATGTAGGAATATTTTGTGATTTGTCAAAGGCATTCGATTGTGTAGACCACAAAACACTACTCTCAAAGTTAAAACATTACGGAATAAAAAATGCAGGATTAGATCTTTTAAAATCGTATTTAGAAGGAAGGGTTCGAAAAGCAGACATAAATCGTATTAAATCGTCGGGTTCACTTGTAAAAATGGGAGTCCCACAGGGATCTATCCTAGGGCCGTTCCTTTTCCTGTTCTATGTAAATGATTTACCGTTTATGGTACAAAAAATGTGCGAGATAGTGCTATTTGCTGATGACACGTCACTTATTTTTAAAATAAGGAGACAGGAAAATAATATTGACGAAGCAAATATTGCTCTCTTGCACGTTCTAGATTGGTTTACTGCAAATAATCTATTGTTAAATTCAAAAAAGACAAAATGTATGAAGTTTACCCTACCTAACGTAAAATTAGTTGAAACTAACATTGTGATTGGAAATGAAAAACTAGAATTTGTTGAAGATACTGTATTTTTGGGCATCACAATCGATGCCAAACTACAATGGGGTCCACATATTGTAAAATTAGCACATAGACTTAGCTCCGCAACATATGCTGTAAAAAGAATCCGAGAACTTACTGACGTTGCAACTGCTAGGCTTGTTTATTTTAGTTACTTCCATAGTATTATGTCCTATGGTATACTACTGTGGGGCCGGGCAGCAGACATTGAGACTATCTTCATCTTGCAGAAGAGAGCGATCCGATTTATTTACAAGCTAGGTAGTAGGGACTCGCTAAGAGACTTTTTCAAAGAAACTAACATCCTAACAGTTGCAAGCCAATATATATATGAAAATAGTATGTACGTTAGGAAAAATATTACAGACTTCGAAACACTTGGTAGCCATTATAACGTTTATACTAGGAATAAACATAAATTGTCATTTCCACGATTTAGACTTGCAAAAGTTAATACTTCCTTTATGGGGCACTGTTTAAGGTTCTACAACAAGATACCCCAAGATATATTAGAGTTACCTCCAACGCGATTTAAGAATTGTGTTAAGCACACTCTTTGCAAAAAAGCTTATTATAAGATCAACGATTATTTAGAAGACAAGGACGTATGGCATTAAATAGTATTTTAATATTAAATTTAATCAAAGGATAAATGTGTCTAGTGTTCAACACATCCAAGATATTATTTTGTAGGTTTGATTTGTATTAGCTTTAAGGTGATTTGAGAAAAGATGGTCAGAGTGGAGTTTTTTTTCGCTGCCTTTTTCTCCACTACAGACGGCCCCAAGGCAGCGGCTAACATTATACATAACTGTATGTACATTGACATTCAACAAGCAGAATGTAAATTCTTTACGTTGAAATAAATTTTTGATTATTTTTTTTTAATATATTTTTTTTTAACCCGATAGAGTGGAAAGTTGCGTAATACATGGGCAGAAAAAAATTACGTACATTTCTTAAATTTTTTTTCAAACTGCCTGGTTAATCTAGCTGTACCGCGTGTGATTACTATGACGGAGGTCGTGGATTTAGTTCCCACTGGGGACCGGCGTACGTTTGAGCAAATGGCCTCAGTGTAGGTGCATTTCCATGTTCGTGATGTCACCAAAGCAACTTGGTTACCACAGCACAGTATATACTACTTCGGGACCTGCTGGATTATAGATTAAAGTAACAGGGTAGTTTCTACTCATCAACTTTACTATGGGACCAGCTCTAAAATCATTAAAAACAAATGCGGTTCTGATTTTTTGAGTAGGTATGGAATTTAGAGCTGTTTTTTTTGCGACCTCAAGCTCGATTCAGTAGTAAATGTGGTTCGTGTCTATGAGTAGAAAATGTCCTGAGTTGCATGAACACATTGTAGTTATATCTATCGCTACATCATTTTATTCATCACAGCCCAACGCTGCCCATTGTTGGGCATAAACATTTAGTCGCTACGTATACACTCGTTTGATTATAATTGTAGATAGATAGAATATTCTTTATTGTACTCATAATTTGTTTATCTCTACTGCAGAGAATTCGCTTTGACGTTTGTTGCTGCAGAAAACATTCGCTGTAACATTAGTCGCTGCAGAGAACATTCGCTGTAACATTAGTCGCTGCAGAGAACATTCGCTGTAACATTAGTCGCTGCAGAAAACATTCGCTGTAACATTAGTCGCTGCAGAAAACATTCGCTGTAACATTAGTCGCTGCAGAGAACATTCGCTGTAACATTAGTCGCTGCAGAGAACATTCGCTGTAACATTAGTCGCTGCAGAGAACATTCGCTGTAACATTAGTCGCTGCAGAGAACATTCGCTGTAACATTAGTCGCTGCAGAGAACATTCGCTGTAACATTAGTCGCTGCAGAGAACATTCGCTGTAACATTAGTCGCTGCAGAGAACATTCGCTGTAACATTAGTCGCTGCAGAGAACATTCGCTGTAACATTAGTCGCTGCAGAGAACATTCGCTGTAACATTAGTCGCTGCAGAGAACATTCGCTGTAACATTAGTCGCTGCAGAGAACATTCGCTGTAACATTAGTCGCTGCAGAGAACATTCGCTGTAACATTAGTCGCTGCAGAGAACATTCGCTGTAACATTAGTCGCTGCAGAGAACATTCGCTGTAACATTAGTCGCTGCAGAGAACATTCGCTGTAACATTAGTCGCTGCAGAGAACATTCGATGTAACATTAGTCGCTGCAGAGAACATTCGATGTAACATTAGTCGCTGCAGAGAACATTCGCTGTAACATTAGTCGCTGCAGAGAACATTCGCTGTAACATTAGTCGCTGCAGAGAACATTCGCTGTAACATTAGTCGCTGCAGAGAACATTCGATGTAACATTAGTCGCTGCAGAGAACATTCGCTGTAACATTAGTCGCTGCAGAGAACATTCGCTGTAACATTAGTCGCTGCTGAGAACATTCGCTGTAACATTAGTCGCTGCAGAGAACATTCGCTGTAACATTAGTCGCTGCAGAGAACATTCGATGTAACATTAGTCGCTGCAGAGAACATTCGCTGTAACATTAGTCGCTGCAGAGAACATTCGCTGTAACATTAGTCGCTGCTGAGAACATTCGCTGTAACATTAGTCGCTGCTGAGAACATTCGCTGTAACATTAGTCGCTGCAGAGAACATTCGCTGTAACATTAGTCGCTGCAGAGAACATTCGCTGTAACACTAGTCGCTGTAGAGCACTTTTGCTGTAACGTTATCGCTGTAGATAGCTTTCGATATAAATATAGTCGCTGTAAGGTACTTTGCAACCATAAACTTTCGTAGTGACCTATGTACATCGCGGTGTGTTTTTGTATACAATTTTACAGAGACTTCTGTATTTCTTCCCACATTTCAGTGTCTCAAGTATCGATCGTACTACGTACTAGAGAAACCTAACGAAATATACATTCATACCACAAACGTAGAAATCTATAATAATAATAATAATATTAATAATAATAATAAAGTTTATTTGCAAACTTTAAAATTTACAGAAGTATCTACAAATTTTGTTATTTATAAGGTACTTACACGATACAAAGTTGTGAACACTGGCGTCTAAACTAGGCCGGGCCTGTGTCTTAGACACCAGTTCCTTCCATTGACACATTTTACAATAATAAGTAAGTGTAACAAGTAAGTAAGTACAAGTATAGTAAGTACAAGACATTCTTTCAACAAACTCGTGAAAATAGCGACCAAACATTCCGGCGCCCGGACCATTGCCTCAGATATAAACTCACAATTCCTTACCCAATGTATCCGGCACGTCCGAAGAACGAAACGCATTAGTTCGGCAAAAGTGACACGTACCCAAACTAGGTTTTATTATCGCGGACGTAATACAAAAAGGGCCAGATAAGGCGAGGGTCGGTATAAATCTTCATACTCTAAGGGCTGGGGCGCCCCGAGCGCAGCGCGGGAATGTAAAAGGAAGTGTTGAGCTAAAGTTTCCTTCACACATTGTCTGCTACACGATTTTTGTTTATTTTGTTGTTTATTACGTCTTTCATCAAAACAAAATAAACGGTACATTAGTAGTCACGCCTTCAGCTAGTCGTGTTTAGCATTATTGTATACACTGTGCTATGTGCAATACGCAACACTTCGGTTAGATTAGTTAGCTTACTTTTTTTTCTTTAGATTCTACTATATTACTAATTTAACCTCGTAAGGCCCGACCTTGAAAAGAACAATTGATTTTGTGATCACTTGAAGACATTGGGCCTCACGAGGATATAAAGCTACAATCCGGTATACTCACTGACTAACTGATTAATCATCTATATGTTTCTAAAATATACAACTCTCGTGTCTCAATGTTAGTGCGCATACTCCTCCTAAACGAGATTTCGATGAAATTTTATATATACAATCGGTAGGTCAGAGAATAGGTTGTTATGCCTCTATCTGGCAAAAGCTAGTGATGCTATATAATGCTCAATATTCTACATACAATTGTGATTCTACATAATTCATAATTTGTCGACCATTTATCTGTAGATGTGAAGAAGCCTCAGGATGTTTTACACAACCTGTGTTTATATATTTCAAATAAACACCGTTTTTATATGTTTACCTGACTGATTACCCATATGAGTCTCGATTATTGGATAAAACCACACGAATTCTAATCTTAATATAGCATTGTAAGGGGTATTATGCAAACGATAGGATATGACCAATTATGTAAACACCCAAAACCATGTTTTATTTTGATAAATAAGAGGAAAAACAGAATAAATGATAATTGTGCAGGTAAAAGTTGTATGTGGTAGTTTTTCGTCAAAGGGTAAAGCAGCAACATAAATCCAAAAGAAATGTAGAGTGGGGGACTTCATTTAAAATTTTGAGTTAAAAAATTAATTATAGGACAAAATGAAAAAATGTGAACATAAGAAGAAGCCGACTATTTTTTTCTTAAAGGAATCAATAAATATTAATTAAAATAATCCAATAATTACTGTCTTGTTAAATTAATAATTTTCCTATAATTTAACTATGCCTTAACAAAAGTTGAGGCCTCAAAGGATCTTTTCATTTATCATTTTCATAAAGTGTTAAGGGGGATTGATGGATCAATACTCTAAATTACAAACAGTGTTTGATTAATTGTTCGTTTCTAAGAAAGTTTTACTGTGCCCTCTCTCAATAAATATTAAAGTAGAATTTAGCAGAAATGATAATTAAACTTACAAACTACTTAATTACCCTGAGGAAGAAAGCAGTGACCAAAGCCAGAGGTAATCACATAGCTATGTAATAAATAACATCTAAAAATTTTTAAAAGAGTTGCTAAACATTATCAATCACTTCACTAAATTACCGCTTCTTTCTATATTGAGATAAAGAGAGATGAGCATTTACTTATACCATATTTATTTGGGGCTAAGACAAATCGTAAACAACTTTTCAGTACTCTTAAAACTATTTTCATTCTCAAAAAATGTTATTTCGGTTTTTACACTAAGAATTTATTAAGTAAATTAGATTAGATTAATCTAAATAAACTGAATTAATTCCGTCCATAGCTGGCAGTCGTTAAGCTAAGTCAGAGGCCTTAGGGCGGCTTGAAAACTTCTGACAGTAAGACCAGCCACTAGTCTTACAAGCCTCCACCAATCCGGAAATGGCCCCCATGGTGGATTATGGCCTATACCTTTCTCAGGAAAGAGACCCGTGCCCCTCGGTGGGGACATGATGGGTTGATGATGATGATGAATCTTAATAAATATGGTATGGGTATTGTTCGATCTAATTCATTTTGGGGGATCCCCATACTTAGAACTGTAACTCAAAAAATGTTTTTCATCAAACCCATTCGTGTGGGATTTCAATGGATATGTCTTCAAAAATGATATTGAAGTTTCTAATACAATTTTTTTCCAAACTGAATAGTTTGCGCGAGAGACATTTTCAAAATGTTAAAATGTGTGTCTCCCCCTTTTCTAAACTAAGAGAATGATAAAACTAAAAAAAAAATACATAATGTAGGTATATTACCATACAAATTTCTACGAAAACTTGGTTCGAACGAGATCTAGTATGTAGTTTATTAAAATACTTAATTTTTTATTAATTCAACCGCAATTTACCTTTCATTCAATCAACTCAAATATAAAAAAAAAACATTTAGAGATCCCTTCATGGGCGAGTCCGACTCGCACTTGGCCGCTTTTGATTATAAATTTTTAATTTTATTATAAAGTATTAGAAACGAAAATAAATATTCTATTTTTGTTATGAATAAAATATGTTTGTTGTACGTGATTAATAGATTAGATAAGTACTTATTAATGTGTATGTATGTACGAGTATTATAAACATTTAGGTATGTATTACAAATGATTATCACAATTATGTATGTTTATAGTCTATTTATATAAGTAATTGCTTCTCTATTTCTAGTATTTTGGTATTATGATCTAACTACCCACCCAGCCACGATCACAAACCAAAGGTTGACCGGTAGAGAATGCTATTTAGCATTAAGTACGTTTTTGTACCAGACATGTGTTTTGCGCAATAAATAATTTAATAATAATAAAAATACATGATATTAAGAAAAATGTACCTATTGCAGAAAGAAAATAAAGATAGATCATTGCTTACACTATCTCAACGTGTTTTCTTGAGCCATAAAACTGCTTCGGGCCAACAAAAGAACTTGATCCAACAAGACAGCTACAACTTCTACAACATTGATGAGTTTCAGTTTAGTTTAGAAATAGTCTTGTTAACAAAGTCAATTTTGTACCGATAATTGAGTGGTTCTCGAGCTACGAAACTAGTCCGGCGATATGGTAATGTGTTCAATCCCCGCCGCGTATTAACTGCCACTATTTATGCGGCGAGTTTTTCTATCGAATACATTAAAACTTTCCGATACGCGGTCTTGGGTATGAATGTCAATATTTCGAATTTGAATCTTACGGGAACTGGTAACTTTTTAACTAAAAGGAACTTTGGTCTTTGCATCTGCTTAATTAGATATTTTATATAGCGTCTAGTGGCAGTTTTACCACAGAATACATTATAGTACAGGTACAGAAGATTCACTCCGCAAAATCAATCAAAGAAAAAGGGACTCTAGCAGCGATACAATTAGGTGCAATTCAGATCGCACAGCGCTAAAAAAGCTAATTTACCTACATGTTGCCTCTCTTTTTATCGCGTAACTCTTACCTCTTCTGGCGCCTGAATTCCTACCTATTTGCCACTCCGGAGTGGTCGCCGCATGTACTTACGCGTTCGATACCGACACGCGTAGTGAAACAGAGTGCGTATACTGAGTTTTGTCATTCACTTTCGATAGCGAGAGCGTTTGCGATTTGCATAGGAGTGACAGAGCGCGCCATCTGGTTGTCTCTTTGTCACTCCTATGCAAATCGCAAACGCTCTCACTATCGAGAGTGAATGAAAAAACTCAGTATACGCACTCAGAGTGCTTATACTGACTTTGTTCATTCACTTTCGATAGCGAGAGCGTTTGCAGTTTGTATAGGAGTGACAGAGCGCGCCCCCTAGTTGTCTCTTTGTCACTCCTATGCAAATCGCAAACGCTCTCGCTATCGAAAGTGAATGAAAAAACTCAGTATACGCACTCAGGCCTGGTTTTACTCACATAAGCCCATATTTTCCGTCTGACTAGAATAAACTATCCTACGCTCGCTCGATAGGAGTAGCCGCGATAAGGTTGAAATTAAATGAAATTTGTTTATCCCAAAAAATCTGTTACAGACGTTATCCTTAAAATTAGTATAATTGTAGACAGTTCAGTTTTACATAAGACTTATAGTTAAGCAGTGGTCCCCACTGCTTAACTATGGCAGACACTAGGCCATGCCTGTCCTGTGGGGGCCGCGATTATATAATAAAAAAAATAAAAAATTACTAACAAACACCATTTATCGCTTTTTAATAAAAAGCTTTGTGTTATATGCTACTGTTTGGTGTACGGAGTGTATGGAGTGTTTGTGTGAGTGTCCGCTATCGCAAAACAGTTATTTTTGGATCAGAAGCAGGGATTCGGTGGCGTTCTAGTCAAATGTTAGTAGGTATTGTGTTATGATGTATTTGGCTGTGATGGTAGTGGTCTTACTTCTAATCCCGTCTTTCTTAATCAATAGCTACACTTAAATATTGTCGTCTAATTTACAAGGTACTTCGAGAGTTGTAGATAGTTATTTATACTATGAATCGCTTGTAGCCCCGGCCGCCTGAGTTCTATGACTAACGCTAGTGGCATTTTTCCGAGCAATTCTGTGCTCCGCAAGGCACGTTAAGCAATTGGTGCCGGCTGCCGTCGATAGATGGCAGTCGTTAAGCCAAGTCAGAGGCCTTAGGGTGGCTTGAAAACTTCTGACAGTAAGACCAGCCACTAGTCTTAGAATCCTCCACCAATCCGGTCTTGGCCCCCGTGGTGGAGCATGGGCTGTACCTTCCTCAGTGCAGAAACCCGTGCCCCTCGGTGGGGACATTATGGGTTGATGATGATGATGATTTATACTATGTGCTTGTTTAGTATGAAGTCTAAAAAGTTGATATGAAATAATGTCTGGTTTCTACTAACAATTTAACAAAAGACGAAGTTTGTGATATGTTCTCATTTCCGTCTAGCTGGCCAAGATCCTCAGCATTGAGGGACCGAGAGATTGGATTGGATCTGTATATTATTATGGTTTAATCTCACATAATAATCCTCCGAACTGTTTGGTATTCGGCGTAATTAACTTTTCTTGCTCGCCGCATCACGCGCGCTAATCCTAGTACCGGCAGGAATACCAACTTGGCGCGAACTCGAGACTAGGTCAGGAGTGCCAACTTAGCGGCGAGATAAGCAGTTGTGTGACGTCACGCCTTGTTTTCGTAATGGGGTAGCTGAACTGATGACTAAATCAAGTAATTCGTATTCTTTTAATCTGCTTAGTATAAAGTGTGGTTTAATAGTTTACAAAACATAAAAAATTAGCAGATTCTTGGGAACAGTATACTTAATTGAAATTTAAATTTATTTATTACAGAAAAGTTTAGCAATTAATTATCATATTTAAACATTTCTAAAGAATGTAATTACATTAATCGAGTGATATGATTACAACGATGGTGTCTGTACTAGTTATAAAAACTGTATGACAGACAGCAGCGTTTTTAGACTCTGGCCACCGAGAGTTGAACCCAGCATTTATTTAACTGACAACACTATTCTACATGTCAGTTTGACATTGACATTTGAACTCGATGGTTTGAGGTTGGAATTGCAGTATTGTTTGATGTGTGATTTGATAGATTTCTCTCTCAAATATGAATAAAACTATAAAAAGTGGTGTAAGGCAGCTTCTATTTACAATGTTGTGTAAATACAAGCAAAAACAAGAGGAGAAAGAAGTGTTGTTCAAGCGGAAAACTTTGAATGTTTGAACTCTATTTCCAATTTTATAGGTAAGTAAACAAACATGATGTCATGTTCTTGATACTTGGTTGATCCTAGTTATTTTAAATTATAACATCTTTTTTTATTACTTATGAAATGTTATTTTACTTATTGAATGGTATTTTTATAGAAAATCTTCAAGAAGAGTCGAATGAGAAACAGGAAGTTTTGCAAAATCTCCAAAAGCTTAAAGAGTTTGAGCAGAATGAGCTGCTATCACAAAACAAGTACTTTGAACAAGTTGCATCTATGACAGGTAAGTGGTACCTATCTAAAATTCTTACTTATATCAATTCAATTCAATTCAAAAATTTATTTCAACGTAAAGAATTTACATTCTGCTTGTTGAATGTCAATGTACATACAGTTATGTATAATGTTAGCCGCTTAGTTGTAATGTTATAATGTATAATGTTAGTTATAATGTTATCTGTAACACTCATCCAGAAGTACAATGGGCCCTTGCAATGGGCCCTTGTTCTTAACACATAACTTACACTGCTGTAAGTACTTCTGGGAATCCAGATTGCTCTGGGAAGAATAAATGTTAGTCATGAACTTTATAAAATGTATTCAATAGACTGCCGATCAATTTATACTTTTAAATTTTTTCATACCATTTCTTTTTTTTCACAGATGTCAGTTTTTCCACGTTGAAAAGAATAAACAATGAAGGAAAAGTAAATGATGGTATTTTCAGTACACCAGGCAAGAAACGTCCCCGTCAAGCCACAGTATCTGACTTGGATAGTTTTGACATTCAAGCGATCAGAAATAAAATAAATGAGTTTTATCTGGTGAAGAAACAAGTGCCAACACTGAGAAGCCTTTTAGTCGACTTAAGGCAAAGTATTAACTTTACTGGTTGTAGAGAAACTTTACGTAAAATACTCATGGCAAACGGCTTTGAGTTCAAGAAAAATAAGAGCCAGCGTTCTGTACTTATTGAACGTTATGATCTTGCTGCCTGGCGTCACAGGTATTTAAGAACCATTGCAGAAAAACGTGCTGATGGTAAAAGAATTATTTACCTAGACGAAACATATGTTCACCAGAACTACAAAACAAAAAAATCATGGCAGGGACCATCAACACAAGGTGTGTTTGAAAGTATTTCACCAGGAAAACGGTTTATTATTGTTCATGCAGGTTCAGAGCATGGCTTTGTGCCCAATGCCCTCCTAACATTCAGCACGAAGTCACTTAAGGCAGATTACCATCATGATATGAACGCTTCAAATTTTAATAAGTGGTTACGTGAAAAACTGATACCGAACCTAAATGAACCAAGTGTGATCGTGATGGACAATGCCAGTTATCACACAGTGCAAATAAATAAAGCCCCAAACACAAATTCTCTCAAAGGAAATATTCAAGATTGGCTCCGGTCTAATAATATTCATTTCAAACCATACCAAAGCCGGGAGGAACTTCTGCTTTTGGTGAATAAGCACAAACCTGAACCACTGTATGAAGCTGATGAAATTTTGAAACAACATGGCCATGAGGTGTTGAGACTTCCGCCATATCATTGTGACCTCAACCCCATCGAGCTCATCTGGAGTTTAGCAAAGAGGAAGGTTGCTAGCAAAAATGTTGCTGCATCGGCCGCACAGATGGAAATAATAATAAAAGAATCATTTGAGAGCATAACCTCAGATGACTGGAAAAAAAATACTGACCATGTACTTCATATTGAAGAACAATATAAGACCCGAGATGGGATTACCGAGCAGATGCAACAATTCATTATCAGCGTTCGTGAGAGTGCCTCTAGCAGTGACAGCAGTTCTGACGAATCAATGGGAGTAGAATATTTAGAGTCTGATTTTGATTATAATGAATAAATTATATTTAAAATATACTAGATCTATAGAAATAAAATATACATTGCCTATGTTTTTATATCCTGATGAACTTTTCTAGTTGAGAGAAAAACGAATATTAAAATATGTCTTGCTTCACGATATTCCACTATGTTCCTATATCGAAATCCGAAAAAAAAACTCACATCACGTGACCAGACAATTTTTATGGGAGATAGAAAACATTTTTTTTGGAATTAGATATGGGTTTCTTTGGGAGAGTTGTTCAGTTTCATGGGTAGATTCATCTCCATTTAGATGTAAATACCCTTTTTGTAACATCCTATAAAGCTCCTAAGCTAGAAAATGATCAAAACCTTTTTTTCGTACTACATTATGTGATACCATATAAAGATTTTTTGAATTTGCCGCGTTTTGCTGGGTTCAACTCTCGGTGGCCAGAGTCTAGCTATTTTATTACATTAGGTACTTCTTGAGTATTTACTAAGCCTCCCTTAGTAAATACAAAAAAGTTATAAGCTAAAACAGATAACATTCTTATGTATATTTGTGGTACACTTGTAACGTGTGTATGTGTGAGTGTGTGTTTGTGCACATGAAAGTGTGTTGTGTGTAAGTTTGTAAGTTATAACTTATTTATCTAGTAGTTTATAATAATTTATATAAGTAAGATTTATGTAAGTTATTTGCACCAACTATCCGTTTCTCTGTTTCCTTCGGCAATCTTTTCGTCAAAATGTTGTCTGGAAGAAATTGCTGTTAGCAATAAGACCGCCTATTGTATGTTTTTAATTGTAAATTTTATTTGTATCTGGTTTCTTATGTGCAATAAAGAATATTCTTATCTTATCTTATCTTAAGGATTTTTTTACATCCACTATGACTGGATAGAGGTTTTATCTAGATCGAAGTAAGTCCACAAATAACTCGCATCACACATCGTAAACCCCCACTTCGGATCCACTGCGACGTTTAAAATACAGTTTTAACGAGAGTTTCGCAAAGTTATAAGTGCGGCGGCTTCTGTGGTCTTAGACGGATTCGCGCCGTAAAACGCGGGGACAAATATGGAACTTTATGGTGCATGAGATACGAGTCAATAGATGCATCGTAAGCTGTCTCGAATTGTGTCATGGAAACTTATGGTGTTATTCCAAGGAGCAGTTTTCATCTCAATAACTGCAGTATTAGAATCGCAAGTTTGATAACATGTGTTTCGGCAATACATTCACTTACATATTTTTGGTAGCTCATTTTGTAATGCTGGCCAGCGTTTGGGTGGCTGTATGGGAAAATGCACTGGCCACACACATTGTATAAAAATAAAAGATTCTGGCTTGGTTCGGCTGTCGATTCGGTGAAAAACGCGCTCATTTCGGCTGTGTGAAAAACTTCGGAATATTATTGTGAACGGACTAAATTACCAAGAAATCTAGCTAAAATACTAAGGAAAATCATTCTTCGGCAAATGGATTAACTGCAGCCAGGTGCCATCAACATTCGTCAGCGTACAGGGACGCGCTGATCGGCGGGACCAGGTGAGTGCCAGATTTATGTTCGGTGGATGTGTGTATGAACTATTTATATTATTGCCCTAGCAAGCCTTGCCCACATTGAAAAGGTGTAAACCGGAGCCCCTGAAAATATCGAAGTGGTTACATAAATAACATGTATGGTCAATTATAGAGGTTATTAAAATGAGAAAATTACTTTGCTAAATTCCGCCAATGTCCCACAAGCACAATGCGCATTGTCTCGCACAAGTATCGTTGTCGGTGGTGGTGTGTTCGTGTCTTGCTCTGCTTGAAAAAGTGGGAGGGAGGGCGGTGCACTAACAAAACGCATGGTGCTTGTGGGATATTGGCGGAGTTTAGCAAAGTAATTTTCTCATTTTAACGCAATTGTAGAGGTAGTAGCGAGTCATTAAAAAAGTTGTAAGCTTTATTCCCGATACAGTCAATCGACTTTTTGTCGGACGAGTCCGACCAGGCTTCGCTCTGATTCGCAGAGCTTAATCATGGTGAGCTGAGACGGAGTCGTCGCGAGCAACCGACGACGCGAAATCAAGTAAGTCTTGCCTCAAGTAGTACTTGTCTCTCAAGTAAGTGTATCCGGAATAAAGCATAGTGTAATATTTATGAAAGCTTTAATTTAAAAAGCTCTAGTGAAAAACGTATCACTTTCTTTAAAGGATTCCTTATACTTCCTTTTGCTACACTTTTTTGCACAATTAAAACATAACATAATATAACTTTCCAGTCCAGCGTCTTAAACATGTCTTCCAACGCGCTTGTAAACAGTTTCGGGGATATAACATCCCTCTGTCTTACTCCTCTGCGCAGTTGGATAGGTTTAGACTGCTGGCCCTGTACTTGGACACTCATGGAGGCGGCTTCGTACAGACATCTCAACACCTCGATATAACGATAGTCTACTTGGCATCGCTGTAAGGATTCCAGAACAGCCCAGGTTTCGACAGAGTCAAAGGCCTTCTCATAGTCCACAAAAGCAAGACACAGGGGCTGATTATACTCTTCGGTCTTCTGTATAATCTGCCTCACTGTGTGAATGTGGTCTATGGTGCCATATCCTCCGCGAAACCCGGCCTGTTCCGGCGGCTAGAACTCGTCGAGTCTTCTGGCGAGACGATTCGTGATCACTCGTGAAAACAGCTTATAGACATGGCTCCAGAGCGAGATGGGTCTGTAATTTTTTAAAAGAGTTTTGTCACCCTTCTTAAAAAGGAGCACCACCAAACTCCCGCTCCATGCCTTTGGAGGAAAGGGCATTAACATAAACGGCGACTACATCTCGCACCTGCGATTCGCAGACGACATAGTCTTAATGGCGGAGTCGCTAGAGGAGCTGAACCGGATACTGGCCAGCCTAGCTTCAGCCTCGCGACGTATAGGTCTTGGCATGAATTTGGATAAAACCAAAGTCATGATCAATGGCCACATTGATCCAATACCGGTCGTCGTACATGGTCACCTTCTCGAAATCGTTTCCGAATACACTTATCTCGGGCAGATTCTGCAGTTAGGTAAAAACAATTTCGAGAAGGAGGCCAAGAGGAGGATCCAGCTGGGCTGGGCAGCGTTTGGGAAAATACGTAAAGTCTTCTCGTCATCCATACCACAAGGCTTGAAAACGAAAGTTTTCAATCAGTGTGTCCTACCTGTTATGACCTACGGAGCCGAGACATGGACACTCACGAAAGGGTTGGTTCACCAGTTTAAAGTCGCTCAGCGAGTTATGGAGAGAGCAATGCTCGGAGTTTCTTTGAAGGATAAGATTCGTAACGAATACATCCGACAGAGAACCAAAGTTATCGACATAGCTCAGAGAATTAGCAAGCTGAAGTGGCAGTGGCCTGGCCATATTTCGCGAAGAACCGACAACCGCTGGGGTAAACGTGTTCTTGAGTGGAGACCGCGACTCGGCAAACGTAGTGTAGGACGCCCTTTAACCAGGTGGGATGACGATCTGCGGAGGACTGCAGGCAGATGCTGGATGCGGCAACTTGAGGACAGGGCGCTATGGCGCTCATTAGGGGAGGGCTATGTCCAGCAGTGGACTAATATAGCCTGATGATGATGATGATGATAATATAACTTAGATAACTTTAACTATAAGTGTGTATGTTTGTCCGTCCGTCCGTCTGTAACCAATATTACAAACCGTATAAAATAAATAGGTATTTAAAAGGGGCTCCCGTACAACAAACGTGATCTTTGCCGTTTTTACTCGATATTAGTTACGTCAACAGGTAGACGCTAGAGATATTCACATAATGTGAAATTTTATATTCAGTTAAAAAATAAATAATGAAATTAAAGTTAAATTTAAATTTGAACAGGCTCTCAATCAATCATCATCATCATCATTATCAACCCGCCATGTCCCCACCGAGGGCCACGGGTCTCTTCCCTGAGGAAGGTATAGGCCATACTCCACCTCGGGGGCCTAGTCCGGATTTGTGGAGGCTTGCAAGACTAGTGGCTGGTCTTACTTTCAGAAGTTTTCAAGCCGCCCTAAGGCCTCAGACTTGGCCTAACGACTGCTATCTATCGATGGCAGCCGATAATCAATCATTCAATATTTTATTTTATTGTTGCTTGATATTAAGAACGGGAACACTTGAAATATTCACAGGCTGTATAAATATTGGTACGGAACCCTCAGTGCGAAGATTCGCACTTAGTTGCTTTTTTTTTTAATGTACCTATCATATTGCTGCATCGCTCTACTGCATAGTTTTTTTTCAAGTTGTCTATGCAGCATTATGATGCTTCACCGTAGCATCAGTGGAAACAAAAACTCGAACTGGCCTCTGCTACATTTTCGCTGATATTTCTATTCCACCCTTTACAAATTGATCCCAGGAGCAACGGTTTTCTATTCAGTGTAAGGATTTTGTTGTGGAGTGGCCCTTGTTGGTATTGAAAAAAGAAGTGGAGAGTTTTTTCCACGATTACTATACGTACTCAAAGACGAGCAACCGACAACGCGAGCTCCGTCTCTGCTCACCATGATTAAGCTCTGCAAATCAGAGCGAAACCTGGTCGGACTCGTCCGATAAAAAGCCAAGTAAGCCAAAAGTTTACAAGTTAATAATATAATTATCGTCGTCTAAAAGTGTTAAGCTGCTAACTCCAAAAGAACAAATTTTCAGGAGACTAATAAAACCACCCTATTTTTACATCAGACAATAAAATGAAAAACTGAAAATACCGTTTTCGATGAAATTCGATGTAAAATTTGTTCGAAACGGTATTTTCAGTTGAAAATGAAAATTTGTAGTTTTGGAGTTTGCTGCTTAACGACGAGATACCTACGTACTTTTCTGACTATGCCTTTTTCCTTTTTTTGCCGATCACCATCGACAGAGAAGGACCTTCATCGAATACCCCAGTTCTCTATTATAAATAACAGGTACGCAGATGAAAGGCATCCCTCTCGTACAAGTGCTACACGAGGTTCATTAAAATGTCCACGGGCGGCCATTTTGTATTTTTCTTTTCCCGCCAATTACCGATCCATTACAGCATGCAGGTGGATTGGGTTCAAAAGGATATCAGTAGAGTTGGCACAGCTATTCGAATAGAGTAAACAACTTCGTCTACAGTACAGTGGTCGAGATTTAGTAGACTTAGAATGAGATTTAGTAGACTTAGCTCTTAATTTTTTTTATTATAGTAAATTAAATTCAATTTGCTACGAACAAAGTGTCTGAATCGCTAAATCCATAAAAATAGACATACAGGCGTATACATATACATTGCTTCTGGCCCCACACTAGGATACCGTGTGTCGTGGGAACCCAAAACAGCGACGTCACAAACATGTAAATATCCAAAACCTGGATATTTTTTTGTCTCCAGCCGGGGTTCGAACCCGGAACCTCTCGCATGGTAGGCATCTGCTTAACCGGTGCGCCACAGAGGTCGTCAATATACCTTTCAAAAATGAGAAATTTGATAGGAGAAACTAAAAATATCTGTCAGGATCGTGGCAAACGCCGCACTCTGGGTCTCGATTCTGTAAGAGCATTATAGTACGACTAGCTTTCGCCCGCGACTCCGTCCGCGTGGACTTTAGTTCAAAATGTTGCAACCCCGTTCACTCCCGTTAAGGGTTAAATTTAGAAAAACCGTGAAACACGTGTTCAATCAATTGTGTTGAAGAGTATTTATTTCAAGTTTCAAGAAAATCTGACAACATTTTTTTATACCTCCATACAAACTTTAACACCGCCGTTTACCCCTTTAGAGGGTGAGTTTCAAAAAATCCTTTCGTAGTGCTCCCCTAGGCTCCCTATGGAACTCCCATGCCAAATTTCAACCCCCTAGGTTCAGTAGTTTGGGCTCTGCGTTGATTCTAAGTCAGTCAGTCAGTCAGTTTCTTCTTTTATATATATATATATATATATATATATATATATATATATATATATATATATATATATATATATATATATATATATATATATAGATGACAGACACATGGTGAAGTCACGCATTTTTTCATACAATTGACTCCTACAAGGTGTGATACGTGTGCGCGCGTAGACTTGAAGCACCAATGAAAGTAAATCGCCACGAGCAGTCAGTTGTCATTGTACTACAATGCATTAGCAGAATTAAGAGCCAGGGCCTAGATTCTCCTAACAAATGTTAGGACAATGACGTTTCCATTAACGCATCGATTTCATTTCATTGTCGCTTCAAGTGAACGCGCGCACTCGTATTTGTAATTCTAGGCGTTAATGGAGTTAAGAATCATGATCGTGTCTCGACAATGTAATTGTACTATGCAATAACGGAATCGAGGGATTGAATCGCTTGTAGCCCCGGCCGCCTGAGTGATCTTAAGCGATCACGAAGGTTTACCAACATAGGGCGCGTTCAGTGCATGGATGGACCGTTCTATGACTACCCTAGTGAAATTTTTCCGAGTGGATCCATGCTTCGTAAGGCACGTTAAGCAGTCGGTGCCAGCTGCCGTCGACAGATGGAAGTCGTTAAGCCAAATCAGAGGCCTTACGGCGGCTTGAAAACTTCTGACAGTAAGACCAGCCACTAGTCTAGCCTCCACCAATCCGGACTTAGCCCCATGGTGGAGTATGGCCTATACCTTCCTCAGGGAAAAAACCCGTTCCCCTCGGTGAGGACATAATGGGTTGATGATGAATCGAGGTCTTCCCCTGGTTACAGGTGAAAATTCATGTCGTGTGTCGATTTTAACTAAAGAGCCAAAAGGCAATGATGCCATTTACCTTAACGGCAACGTTTAGCCGCCAGGCTCGCCATCGTCACTGCTATCGCTCCAACGCGAGTGGACTAATTGCATATCCCAGTGGCTGACGCTACAGGCTATGTCTGAATGCAGAGCTCTCACTCTGAAACATGGAAACGGACAGCAGGAGAAAAGTTATTTTTGTCGACTCATGTTTATTATGACGACCTCTGTGGCGTAGCCGTAGCGGTGCCACCGAGGCGCACGTGTCTCTTCCCTGAGGAAGGTATAGGCCATACTCCACTACGGGGGCAAGTTCGGATTTGTGGAGGCTTGTAAGACTAGTGACTGTTCTTACTGTCAGAAGTTTTCAAGCCACTCTAAGGCCTCTGACTTGGCTTAACGACTGCCATCTATAGACGGCACCCGGCACCAACTGCTTAACGTGCCTTGCAAAGCACATAACCACTCGGAAAAATGGAAAAAAAACTAGCTGGTGATTTTGATGAAGAAAAAGATCAGACAAATCTGAAAGTTAGTAGCTAAGTTCCGGAGTAAGCCCCAGTCAGGGGGCTCGGCTATTCACGTCAGTGCGAGTTTTGTTTTACATTTTCCGGATTCCGATGGCTATCTGGGAGTCTCTGGTAATTTGACGCTGTCAGAGCGTCGCTGTCCCAACTGGACATCAATATTCTGTCAATGCATTGTAGTTCAATGACAACAGCATGACAACCGATTTCGTTTCATTGCCGCTTCCAATGATCGCGAGCAAGCGTATTCGTAATTCTAGGCGTCAATGGATTAAAAACACGTGCCACTTGACCGTACCTTGTAACTGTAATTGAACTACAATGCACTAACAGAATAGAAGCCCTGGTTATGGTCGGATGTCCGTACAACCGCATACAGCTTTCCTGTAGTTTATCTCGGACAGGATATGTCTATCTACCTTACGCCACATCAAATGACAAATCAAATCATTTATTAAAGCATAAACTGTAAAGGAACGAGAATGGAGTAAACTTGAAATAGACAGGTACGTTCAATAAATGAACTTATTTCCACCTTATTAGATTTTTAAATAAATCTCAAAAACCTCTACGTTATTAGTTGTGTTTACATTTTTATTTAATATCACCATAAAAGAAGAACGTACATATTTAAGTGATTATGACACTAATCAAAACATTCACACACTAACACACAGACACAATACTGTTAGCAAATGACGTGGAAATAAGCCAAATTGTTTTAAACGTAAATTGAAAATCAGATTTAGAGAGGAATTAAGCGTTTCTGTAATATACAATTTGGTATAGTGGCGTAATCGTATGCTAAAAATCAGTTCCCGTCATTATTTAATTTATTTTCAAAAGTGGAAATAAGTCACTTTGATATGACACTCCTCAAATGTTGCCACTAAATACAATGTAGGTAATTCTTTAGTATAAATCTACTGCTTCATCTTTGTCTTCATAACTAAGTTTGATTTTATAGTAAGTTTTTTTTTAAACTGTTATAATGTACTTTTCTCGCGCGTCACCCTACCAATTGGGACATTCCCCCATACGATGCTAATTCGTCGTGTAACGTAGCATGAAACAATTAGCTATTTTCACAAACAAATACATAATGGAACTTGCAAAGGCCAGGCCGTCCGCCCGTCGTCAGGCGTGTCTAATTTACCTTTAAATAAACGTAGAAATCAAGCACTAGTTTGCTTTGGCCAGTGGATATGTGAATATGCAAGACTGTGAAAATACTTGCTAAGTTGCCGAGTGGATTTGCATATGCGGTGGTACTTATGAACATAAATTCACGCTTGTCTTGGGAAGCTAAATGCGGAGTGATATGATCGTAATGTTCGCTTGGAAGGCTTTATTTGTGTAAGCCTCAGTGAGAGAATATGGATTATTAGATGACTAGAATTTATTTGGATTTCCTTAACTTTGAATTCAATTCAATTCAATTGAAATATTTTATTCATAATCCAAATAGAACATTAACTTTATGAACGTCAATGTTGTTAGTTTTACAATTAATAGATTACATTGAGAAGAAACTAACAAAGAAACTTCACATTTATTCTTTTCAAAACAGTTTTGGCCGAAATTACAAACTTAAAAAAAAAACTCTTGGATGTGTTGAACACTAGACACATTTATCCTCTGATTAAATTTAATATTAAAAAAATATTTAATGCCAAACGTCCTTTCTTCTAAATAATCGTTGATTTTATAATAAGCTTTTTTGCAAAGAGTGTGCTTAACACAATTCTTAAATCGCGTTGACCCCACTATCGCTATGGAATCGCTAGCAGCCCCGGCTGCCTGAGTGATCTTAAACGATCGCGAAGGTTTAAGCAACATAATTATTATGTTTGTATTATGTAGAAGTTTTTATTAACATAATAGGGTATTTTGCAGGGTCAAAATAATTAAATTCTATTTAATCAGTATTTTAGATTGTAAAAAAATATTGGACACGTCTTTTTTCTTTTTTTGATTAAACAAAAAATAAAAAAGATATAGCCCATTCGTGTGACGTCACTCCGTGCTAAAAAATGCAGCACGGCGTAACGTCACACGAATGGGCTATATCTTTGTTATTTTTGGTCTAATTTACAAATAAAAAAATACGTGTCCCTTATTTTTGAATAATCTAAAAGACGGACTAATTACATTTTACAGGGCAACTAGCCTATTTCAAGAAAGATGCATTTTTTTTCTGCTGCCGTTTCCTCCACTACTTTCGGCCCCAAGGCAGCGGCTAGCATTATAAGTACCCGGAGTTTTATGAACAAACCTTCTTTCCGCCGACAGGAGAAATTACATTTCAATTTATGTTGCTGATGTCGGAATACCAATCAATAGCATTTGCAGATCGCCCTTTAGTTATCTTGAAAACAGAAATTAGAAATTTATCTCAAAGTAAAGAATTTATTGAATGTATTAGACATTTAACAAATTGTTCACTGTGAAATAAATTTCTGATTTCAGTTTTCGAGATAATCAAGAAGCGATCAGTAGATACCAGATGTGTGCTCCTATGTAACCAATATAAATTTGAATGCAATTTCTCCTGTCAGTGCAAAGAAGGTTTGTTTGTAATACTCCGCTGGACCGAAAAAGTTTACAAATAAACGGGGATCCTAGGTGGAGAGTCCACTCGGTTAAACAAAACAAACTTTGTTTTGTTTTTCCGAGCCCACATTCACCGGGATGCGGACGCAAAGCAAATACTGAGCTGAAACAATGCGAATAAGACAGACTTTCATCATTCTTTACGTACAGAATCGAGTAGAAGGTAATTTTTAATATAGTTGCTCAAAAAGTGCTAATTGCAGTTACGAAAAGCGTTCGAGAAGTGGGCTATTTATTACACACTCGAGCTTTTCCCTTTTTCGTGCGTTCTCTTTCCCAACTGTCAAAATAACGTCTATTAATAAGAGAAAATCAACTACAAAGTTTTTATGATTCATGCAAATATTTCTACAAAGAAGCTACCTACTAATTTGTTTCAATATCAGATTTAATGATTTGATTCAACGAGTTAGGTTAGGTTTCATTTCATTTAATTTCATTGTCATTAAATTTAATTTTCATTTCATCTCAATAAAAAAAATTAACTGAAGACTTGGCTGTATGGGCATAGTTCCCTTTGCCTACCCAGAATGGGTGAAGAAAAAAAATCTCTGCTTATATACTTCTACGGCTGGCGCCATTTTCCAAAAGCTTTCTTTATTAAATTGCTTCATTTTTTTCGCAACTGTATTAAAAATAGTTGTTCAGTACACGTGCGGAACCGTCCTTACAACTTGTTCCGACCGTCAACCCTAGCCTTCCGCTGCGTCTCGGCTCGGGTAGACATTTGTCCGAACTCTTTGCAATAACAGGCTTTCCGCACTTGTAATGAAATATACTATTTAGAACTGAAACCTTCGTAAGCACTAGACGTTATTGACTTTATTCCGGATACACTTAATTAATTTGAGTAAACGACGACACGACCTCCGTCTCTCATCATCATCGTGATTCCATTTTGTCCCCACCGAGGGGCACGGGTCTCTTCCCTGAGGAAGGTATAGGCCATACTCCACCACGGGGGCCAAGTCCACTCACATTTGCTCTATACATTTGCTGTCAGTCTTTTCTCCTTCAGCCTTTCCACATGTCCAAACCAACACAACATTCTTTACTCAATTCTAGTCGCTACACCGCAACATTCTTTACTCAATTCTAGTCGCTACACCATTATTATTAACGCATATTCTTAACCTATCTCATCTTATCTTGAACACCTAACCTTCTGCGCAACCCCAATTTCCGCCATCCACCCTAGTTTAGCCCGCCCGCGTTTAGAACTTAGTTTAGCTAAGTCGCGAGTTAGCCCGGACTTTGTTACAAGTTGGGATTAGTCTTGCTTACTCGTGTCTTTTCCTCGAGTTTTTCTCGCTCCTGCCACAGAATTTTAACACGTAAAGAAGCGTCTTAGAGAGTTCCTAAATCACGTTGAATAGAAACCTTATAGATGACGCAAAGAGGGATGTGTTTCTGGAGTTTTGCGGAAGGATTGTAAGAAGAGCTGATAAAAAGAACAAGGTTTCTGCCTACTGTTTTTGTTGAAAAACAGAGTGCAGAAAAACAGGAAAGAAAACTGAAGGATCCGCAGAGCTCCAGGAACATATCAGTGATAAATAAATCTGTGATAAATAATTTAGTAAACTTTGTCTGTCTTCTGTATCTGTGTTTAGTGTATTGTGTTGTCCAAGATATTATACAACTTTTTTAATTTTAATTTTAAATTTAGACGCTACCGTAATAAGTATAGATATAGTAGATATTATAAGCATTGACAAATTATGTCACGAAAGTATTAAGATTTTATGATTTTAAAAAATCTATAGAGGAAAAAGACTCTATCTCTGACAAGGGTAAGACTGTTACAAACATAAAAAAAACCTTATAGATTTGTAAGCGTTGATTGATTTGTAGTTTCTTCTTCACAATGTATTAATTGTGAAACTATAAACTTTGTTGTTGTTGTTGTTGTTACACTTTATTGCAGGAAAAAAATATAATTTAACTTAAATAACAGGTTTGTGATAAAAAATACGTGCAAAGGCGGACTTATTACTAAAGAAATTTCTTCCAGCCAGCCTAAAAATTTTGGAATGTTAAAAAAGACGTTGACGTCTATAAAGCAAAAATTTTGTTTTTATTGTGAATTAAATATTTGAATTTGATAGACAAATACAACCATTTATTACATCACACTAATATTATAAAGACAAAAGTTTGTGAGTGTATGAGTGTGTATGTTTGATACTTCTTCACGTCTAAACAGCTGGAGCAATTTTAATTTTTGGTATGGAGTTAGCTGACACCCTGGATTAACAAATAGATTACGTTTTACTGCGGGAAAATATCTTATACCCATTGGGAAAATCAATAAAAATTAAATTTTGTAAATTGATCTTTCCGATGCTCAAATTTGAATATATTGCTTCCAAAAATGTGACTAGATATTATTTATACTATTAATACACAATTTATTTTCCCTAATAAACCGCGGGTAACTCGCGGGGCAGAGCTAGTTGTACATAAAAAAGGAGATACCTTTGTATTAAAAAAAAAACACCAGGTCTTTAATGCTTACATGTTTGTGATGTCGCTGTTTCTGGTTCCCACAACACTGGGTATCCTAGTATGGGATCAGAAGATATGCATGTCATCATCATCAACCCATATGTCTCCATCGAGGGGAACAAGTCTCTTCCCTGAGGAAGGTACAGGCTATACTCCACCACGGGGCCAAGACCGGATTGGTGAAGGCTTGTAAGACTAGTGGCTGGTCTTACTGTCAGATGTTTTCAAGCCACGTTAATACCTCTGACTTGGTTAAACGACTGCCATCTATCGACAGCAGCCGGCACCAACTGCTTAACATGCCTTGCAAAGCATGGAACCGCTCGGAAAAATGCCACTAGCGTTAGTCATAAAACGGTCATTCATTGACGCACTGAACGCGCCCTATGTTGCTTCACCTTCATGATCGTTTAAGATCACTTATGTTTGCTTATATTAGGTCTATACCTATGAAATTGCCGTTTCGTATGAAAAAAATTATACGAATTGTATTAATCGAAGTAATCACCCATGCAATCAATGCATCTTTGCCAACGCAGTGGCAGTTTATCGATGCCCTTCTTAAAGAAATCAGCTGGACGGGAGGCAACAAATTGTTCAAAGGCATTTTGTACTGCCTCTCGGCTATTAAATTTTTTTCCCGCCAAGAAGATGTCCAAATTCTGAAAATAGTAGAAGTATGCAGGCGCAAGGTCTAGTGAGTAGGGCGGATGACGGAGAGATTGTAACCCCAGTTCTTGCAACTTGGAGACCGTCTGCTGTGCAGTATGAGGTCGCGCGTTGTCGTGCAGGAGCAGCGGAGACGAGCGATTGACCAATGCTGGTTGGAGATGTGCCAGCTTCTTCATCATTGTGTTCAGTTTTTCACAATACACATCTGCAGTAATGCTCACCCCGTTTGGTAAGAAGCTGTGATGAATCACACCGGCGCTAGACTACCAAACAGTGACCATCAATTTTCTAGGGGTGAGTTTTCGTTTAGGGCATTGTTTAGGTGTTGAACCAGGATCCAACCAACTTGCTGAGCACTTGCGGTTATCAAACAGAATCAATTTTTCATCGCAGGTAACAATGCGGTTTAAAATTCCTTCATTTGTGTATCTGTTGAGCAATGCAAGGCATGTCTCGACGCGTACTTTGCGCTGACAATCATTGAGTTTGTGGGGCACCCATTTGTCAAGCTTATTTACCTTGCCAATTTGACACAAATGGACCAATATTGTTTTGTGGCTAACGTCAAAAGCTGCTGCTAATTCAGCCGTAGATTGTGTATCATCAGCTTCCACAAGCGCCTTTAATTCGTTATTGTCGACTAGTCTTCGGACGACGTCGAGGTTCATTTTTCAGGTCTAAATTTCCAGAACGGAAGCGAGCAAGCCAATAACAGGTGGTCTGTTGTCTTGTAGTGTTAGCTCCGTAAACGTCGTTGATTTTGCGTGCCGCTTGTGCCGCGTTGCTGCTACAACGGTACTCATATTCCATAATTATTCGATTTTTTTACGTATCCATGATGACAAAAAAGATTAAAATGCGATGAAAATGTAATACTAATCAATAAACAAATGACTACTTTCGGAAAAATAATTCCATGTTCTTAAAATAAAATTAATTTGAAATTAGAATTCTTAGCCAAACAAAAATTATTTTGATTTGAAATGGCCAGTACTGCAGAACGGCAATTTCATAGGTAAAGACCTATTATATATGCAACTTTGTTTCAAGCATCAATGTACTCAATTCACAGTGCTTGGGATTGATTTTGAAGCTCCGAGCTCATGAAATACAGACCTTCCTTCGATTTACACTGAAATTCAGATCAGTGGGCTCATTATGTAATTTTCGCAACGTATGAATTTACATCTTAAAAAGTCATGTATACCACTACTGCATAGCACTGTCTTTTTCTAACATAGGGTGTTAGAGCGAGACAATACTCCGTACAACGTCGGTTTTTGTGTTGACTTGACTTTTTAAGACGTAAGAATATCCGTTGCAAAAATTACATAATGAGCCCACAGGTAACTAATATTCAATATAGACTTTAAGGTTATTCTCTGATAAATCTTGTGAAGTTTATTCGGAGCTTTCAGTCATTGCTAGTCGGTAATTCTTTAAGTTACATGGGCTTTGTTAGTCTTTCCATTCAACAGTACCTTGGTCCGTCTGTGCGTTTTCAGTCTATACCTTCAGTATTTCACCTTTTCTCTGGTTAACTGGTTCCGTTGGCGAGTCATTCGTGTAGTTAACAAGAGGGGTTTAGTTGGAGAAAGTTGGTAAATGCATCGGGGTTCCTGTGAGCTTACTGGAGATGTATTTTTGGCTTGTACTTGCAGAAATATAGTTTCTTGGGCCTGTAATTGTTTATTGAACGTATACTTCAAATGAAGGTAAAAAAATCTATTTTTTATTTGTCAGTAACAGTAAGAAAAGCAATAAGTAATACACTGCTAAATGATGAATGAGAATAACTAATAGGTGTAGTACATACAAAATTTGAAATTAAAGTTTTTTACTTAACTTTTTTTGTGTACCTTTGCTCTGATTTCCATTTAAGATATTGCATATACAAGTTTTTTCTGTGTACTATAAAATATTGTATGTATCAGTGTAACACTAACAATTTTTCGTGGGTTAATCAGCTCACCATAACAATTTATCATAACGCAATTGATTGTATTAAAAAAATCACCGAGAATTCCGCTGCATAGTGTTGATTTTTACACAAAACTGCCTATGACATTATTATTAGTTTTGTTTTTCATTAAATTCTAAACCAGAAAATCTTTAGTTTAAAAAGCTATCTAATCAGATTTCTTTAATTCTTTTCAATTAAATTAGAACTCTATTGTACACACCAGAAAATAAAAACATTAGGAACATTTTAATTTTCTATGGCTTGTACCATGTTGTGATTGCAATTAATAGTATTTAAATTTTTGTTACAGGTAAATAACAAAGACATTATCTACTTCAACAACCAGCACATTAGTAACTATAAATACAGGTATCTGATATATCTACACGTTATTTACTCTATCTAAATAGACGATAAATTAGAACAATAACATTTATTTTTAAATGGAAGCAAAACGACGTCAATTTTTACAGTCGTAAAAAAGTAAACTTTTTTTTAAATATTTACATACAGGTACATACATTGCTTCTGGCCCCACGCTATGATACACATGTTTACTCCATGGAAGCCAGAAACAGTGCCGTCACAAATATGTAAACATCCTAGATCTGTGGTTTTTTTTGGATCTCCAGCTGGGGTTTAAACCCGGGACCTTTGGCATGGTAGGCAGATTCCTTAATCACTGCGCCACAGAGGTCGTAATGCAATGTTGACAAATGTAACGACTTAGATAAAACAAAGAGTCATCTATTACTTTATTACCATTTTCAATTACTAGCAAGATAACAGCAGGTTTCGAATCACCCAGATTTCAAAGTGTAATAAACTTTTCGCCTCAAAAGCAACACGCTTCGCGCCATAATTCAAACGCTCATTGTTCATTCAGAAAAAACTCTTGATTTAAACTCTTTGAATAAATAATAAAGTTTTCAGCACAATTGAAAGATGAATATCTCGTTTCCTCCGCGCCCCTCCCTCCCTCCCCTTTCCACTGACGTGCTCTTATCTAACAGTACAGTAGTTGGAAAACAGGTTGATATTATGTGTGAAATTATAGTCCTTTGATCATACTCATCAACAGTTAATCTTCGTTTCACTCCACACACTCACTCACACAGATACACATACAATCACTTACTCACTCATGCACACACACACACACATACACATACTCACTCACACACACACGCACACAAACACGCATACTCATATTATATTGTATAAGGTATTAGTAGTTAGTGATATCAGTATTCAAAATATTACTATAAGCAGTGCTATCGTATCTTAAGAACCCTGGAGAGGTCGTAGGTTCGAATCCCGATATGTGTCCGTATGACCATTCTCTCTCTATCTCAAAGAATACTTCTCTAGACTGCTTTTGTTTCAGAGCCATTCTTTCCTCGAAACACAGTAACCGGCCTTGTGGCAATACACAGAATGTGAGAGGAACAGATAAAACTTAAGTTTTTCGGATTAAAAACTTCTTTAATGGATTTTTTGTGTTCGCTTTTCGGAGTTCGAGTTTTTTCTCGTTCTCGATTTTTTTTTTTTGGGAAAAGGAAAATATGCTTTGGAGCGATCCGCTGGAGACTACGCTAAGCTTTTAGTAAAGTCCTTCGTAGCAATTTCGTAGACCTACGTAGCAAGCGCTACGCCGCTCGTAGCAACCGCTGGCTACGCATCTCATAGTATACTACGCCCGCCGCGCGTACTAGTCGGGAATTACAGTCTATAAAGTTTTTTACTAGAAAAATAAACCGAATCATAACTTAACATAAATTCACGGTAGGTTCCAAAGGGGTAGGTAGAGATCATTTATTCACTCGCTTCGTTGGTTTCGGGTCCATAAATATATTTTGTCCTTTGCTAATGCATCTCCTATTTGTTCAAAGTTTGTCCACCTGGGGCGTCTTTACGCGTCCTGCACCGAGACCCTATACTCCCCTAAGAATTAAAGGACTGAAAAAGACGAAGAGTAAGAAGATGAAAATGAAATCCATATTTTATAAGCGGTTCAGAATTACAGAAGACTTAAAAGACTATTTTAAATAAAGGAAATTTCTATGGCCCTGCAAGCATCACAAAAAGGAGAAAAAAACGATTAACAAACAAACAAACAAACAAACAATCAAACAAACAGTACATAATATTAAAAATAAATAAGTCCATCCATTAGTCCGTCAATCGGTCTGTCTGTCTATCTGTTTACAAAAAACTGTGAATATTCTGTCAATTTCTGATAGTTAATTTGAAATAAAATAAAAATAAAAAATTAATAATTTCACGCCCGAGGGGGTAGGCAGAGGCAATAATCACTAAGAATTACGCCCACGTTTTGCCGAGTTTACTAGGTCCCAAACGCGACAAGTGGCAAGCCTGTCGCCGTTATCCGGGCACAATTTATCAGCGAATGGTGTTGCTGTACAAACAAACAAATGTACGTAACTAAAAGTCACTGGTACATGCGTGGTTCGAACCCAGACCCTCATGATTGAGAAGCAAGGGTCGACCCCACTACGCCACCACAAAACTTGTTTGTTAGATGGCGTTATTTATTATTGTCACCTATCGGTGCCTAAAATAAACTGCATTTATTTTTGCGTTCTTAAAGACAAGTAAGTTTTAAAACGGAGACGCCAAAAACAACCATTTAAACTTCATTTTTTTATTTCCAAGGAAGAACAAAGCACGCCAGTAGGATGCTTTTAATCTGTTGGCGACAAAAAGATAAAAGTGTACAGTTAAGAGCACCCTTTATCTTTAGAACTTGATGAGGACAGTACCTTTTCTTTGTCTGTGAAAAGACCAGAAGTTTATCCCGAAAACGTTTTAATCCGATGCCCGAAATCAATTAACATAAGCATAAACCATTACATACAGGCACATACATTGTTTCTGGCCCCACGCGGGATACCCTGTGACGTGGGAACTAGTTACAGTGACATCATAAATATGTAAAATCCAAGAACTAGGTTATTTTTTGTCCATAGCCGGGTTTCGAACCCAGAACCTTTGGTATCGTAGGCAGGTATATGTGCTAGCCACTGCGTCACAGAGATCGTCATAAATTAATGATTTATGATGACTGCGTTGTGGTTAAGCCCGTATTTTCTCTGAGAGAAAACCTGTCCTACATTATGGATTGGTACGGACATAGGCTGTTTACGTTTATGTTGATTGAACAAAGAAATTTTCAGATTATATCGTTCCTTTTCTAATGTTACTTCTGTCTCTATTACTCTGTGCGCCCGGTCCAGACACAAGAAATTATTTAAATGAAGAAATTCTTAAGATTCTTCATTTTTTATGGGGTGCAATTTATTTTTGTACTGAGACAGTAAAAGTCTAAGACGCCTTAAGTGTGAGTTTTTCGACATGCCCCCTAAGACAAGGTGTTTTCAACTGAAAGTTTGGTATGCACTAGATATAAATATAACATAAACATTTACATACATTGCTTCTGGCTCCACACTAGGATACCCTGTGTCGTGGGAACCAGAAACAGTGACGTCACAAACATGTAAACATCCATCACTTGGAGTTTTTTTTTTCTCCCCAGCCGGGGATCGAACCCGGGACCTCTCGCATAGTAAGCAGATGCGCTAACCGCTACGCCACAGAGGTCGTCGCATATTTGTTACTTTATTCCGGATACACTTACTTGACTTTTTGTCGGAAGAGTCTGACCAGAAGGCAAGTAAGTAAATGTATCCGGAATAAAGTTAACAAGATGTTACGAGAACATTCAGTCTCTTATAGTTTGTGTTAAATATTAAATAATGTTTGACCTTGCAAGTATTCATTGTATCATGGCTCTTGAGATTCTTGGTATATGAACACTCATACCTAATTTGTATTAGCTTTAAGGTGATTTGAGAAAAGATGGTCAGAGGGGTGTTTCTTTTTCTTGAGGGGAGTTTATTTGTCTTTTTCTAAACTACACACGGCCCCAAGGCAGCGGCTAACATTATTCATAAGTGTATGTACATTGACATTCAACAAACAGAATGTAAATTCTTTACGTTGAAATAAATTTTTGATTTCTGATTTCCGGTTTCTGTGTTGAAAGTCTGAAAAAAAAAATTACTTTTGAATGTTCTATCTAGGAACGTGGGTCATTTATTTAAGACTAGCTGTGCCCCGCGGTGTTACCCGCGGTTCATCGATTTTCCCGTAGGAATAAGATATTTCCCCGCGGTAAAACGTAGCCTATGTTTTAATCCAGGGTATCGGCTAACTCCATACCAAATTTTATTAAAATCCGTCCAGCCGTTTCAGCGCTAAAGACTGACAAACATATAAACACACACACACAAACTTTCACGTTTATAATATTAGTGTGATGTGATAGTGTGATAGTGTGATGTGATGTGATAAAAAAAATTATTATTTACTGGACACAGGAAAAAAACAATGAAAAACACAAAATCTATAAAAGAAATTTGAAATTTATTTATCATTTCAAAACTTGATAGCATACAAACGACGCGTACATGAGTCTAAATTATCACTGTATACAGTTTTACCAATCCGGACTTATCTCCCGTGGTAGAGTATGGCCTATACCTTCCTCAGGGAAGAGACCCGTTCCCCTCGGTGGAGACATGATGGGTTGATGCTGGTTGAGGCTGATGATGATGAGATACGGTTTTAATTGAACTGTACCGAGTCTTTTACTTCATCGACATTCAATATTTGTCACGCACGTCAGTTCTCGGTACTTTTTATCTTTGCTAATACAATGACATCTCCTATTCGGTCGAAGTATGTCCGTAAGTCCACGTTTTGTTTTTATGACATTACAATCTGAGATGCGGCTGCGTGTTTTTTTCAACAAACATCTCAAGGCGCTGCGAATACCCCAAGCTAAACATGCCCAAGCAAATATTATTCCGAATACAGTTTACCTCGTACGGACGTGTAGTGAGTGAGGATCAGAGCTCTCCTTGCCACGTCCTGCCCGCGGGCAAGAGGGCATATTACTCGCAACACACTACTAGTTGGACAACTAGAGCTGTGGTCTTGGCAAAAAGTGAGGCTTGGCACAAATATCTATATTTTAGTACATTCATTCTGTTGCCTGAGATACAGGCCTAGAACCTTATGCAGGCACAGAAGAGAATTGTTTGTAAATATTTAATGTAATGTCACTTAAAAATGTAAACAAATCACTAGTTGTAAAAAAAGTATAGGAATAAAGATATTTTTAAACTAAAACTCCGGACCAAAAATGTACAATAAAGATATTATTCTTATTATACTAACATAAGCTCATGTCTATATCCCAGAAGGATAGGCACAGACTAGGGAATGCCACCTGCCACGATTCTGATAAGTCACTTTCGCTTCATCGACATTAATTAGTCGTTGCATGCACGCACGCCGATTTCGGGTACTTTTTAGATTGTTCTTTTTTCATTTTCAATATTGTAGTATTTTTTTATTACATCGATTAGGTAGGTGTTTTTCCACTTCCGGCACTTAAGTTTTCTTTCGATATTTTCCTTTATTGCTAACGGCTTTGATTGCTACGACAAATACACAAATGTACGTGACTTTGAAAACAGAGCAAGTATACGGCGGATTCGAACTCACAATCTCTCTAATTTTCAGATGGTGAGAAAAAAGTTATCTGCTAGTAGTATATTTACAGCAAAAAGAAAAAATAAAAAGAAGAAATAGACTAATAACAAAGAATGTCGTCGTTATGACAAAAGTTTTTAAAACTTTGTAACAGCTGTGTTAAAGTAAATTTATGACAAAATATTTGAACATAATTATCTTATTCTTTCATTTCTCGTTCCTATATTTTTATGTTCTGACGCCATAATTACGTTTTCGTAGAGTAGCTAGATGCGGTCGGTACAAACCGGGAATCTTGGAAAATGTTTAGGGATATAATAATATGTCCTGCAGTGGATGTTAAATGGCTGATGATAACGATGACGACGATATTTTTTTACACGTTCACACTTAACAAAGTAGAACCGAGCGGTCCTCTATTGTTATAGGTATATAATAATATCGTCCATCGTTCCTAGTGAATTTTTATCGGCGCATGTGACTTGAATCCTAAGTTCATTGTTATTTCAGTTTGCTATTTGGATATATTCCGGCTATATTTTAGCCTTTATGCCAGTGTCAATAGACGTTATTGCGGTCTTAGCTATAAACTAAATAGGTATAAATGAGTTCTTCATAATAATATCTTATCTGGGTCAGTTCAATGTCTGAATGGGGTATTTCTATGGTATACTCGTAATGGTAGATAATGCGTACGTGCTATGTATAGGAAAAAGTTTTATCATTTAAAATGGGATGCTATATAATGAAAATGATCCGGCAATAACAAGATAAGATAATAAACTTAATGTTGATTGCAAATAAACGGGTTACATATTATTTCCCGGCTCAAATTCAAAATTCATATAAAAAATATAATGATGATGATCTACGATATTTAAGGTACTTTTCCTTCATGTGTCATAACTTTGGGACGCCTTGTATGAGTACTTTGGACATACTTCGACCAAATAGGGTATGTATTAGCAAAGAGCAAGATAAAAAGTACCCGAAACCACCGTGCAACGACTAATGAATTTCGATGAAGCGAAAGTGATTTGTCAGCATCGTGGCAGGTGGCAGTACCTGGTCTCTGCCTACCCCTCTGGCATACAAGCTTGAGCTTATGTATGTAATAGTATGTTTTAATATATCACCTTTCATCGTCAACCCATTATGTCCCCACCGAGGGGCACGCATCTCTTCCCTGAGGAAGGTATAGGCCATACTCCACCACGGGGGCCAAGTCCGAATTGGTGGAGGCTTGTAAGACTAGTGGCTGGTCTTACTGTCAGAAGTTTTCAAGCCGCCCTAAGGCCTCTGACTTGGCTTAACGACTGCCATCTATCGACGGCAGCCGGCACCAACTGCTTAACGTGCCTTGCGAAGCCGGGAATTACACGGAAAAATGCCACTAACGTTAATCATAGACGGTGACCCATCCATTGACTGAACGCGCCGTATGTTGCTTAACCTTAGTGATCGTTTAAGATCACTCAGGCAGCCCAGGCTACAAGCGATATCACCTTATTTTCATTTTATTTATTGGCTCCAATAGGATAATACATTATACTCTCAACATAAACACCATTAACAAAAAACTTAATAGTAACCAAAATCGCCTTTACTTACCATCAATATTGTATCAATAAATTACGCCTCCGTACCTAGAAACCAAATCCCGTCACAGCACAACCGGTCGTAAGAAGCGATGGCGCTCACAAATCATATCTGGCCCAATATACCGCAAAGTGGTCCCGGATTTACATACAGACACATTTCAGTAGGCTCGGGTCCTGATTTATACCCCGCACTGTGATAGCTTGGCGCGGGAGGAAAATATTCGGTGCATTCCACATTGGTGCTCGACTTGGAACGGAGTATGGCCACCTCTCCGCCACCCACACAGTGGACGCCAAACATTACCTATACTCCGATTTTTAATTTCGTGTACCAAACTGACATTTGGTGGGTTGCCAGTTTTGGATTTTGTTGTACTCGAAGTACTCGAAGACTATCGAGATATTGAAACGAGATATGATTCGAAAGCCAAACTAGTATTCGGTTTGGTGATTTGAAAAAAAAAAATTGCATGTTACATTTATGATTCTCTTCCATAAATTAATTTAACCATTTTGAAAACGTCACTGTAGATAGAAATCAACGCTACTTTTATTATTGATCAACGTAAATTAAGATTCTAAAATTACTTATTTTAGTAAATTTAAAAAAGAAACGACTTGATCACTCAGCTGATACGATACTATTTTTTCCATTATGATAAGTTTGCAACGCAGTACCTAGTTATCAATAAGCAAATAAAAAGTAGAATTTTAGCTGACGATGTCGAGATCGAGACCGAGACCGAGAACTCGGTCGAGACTCCTTGAGCTAGCAACATTTTAAAAAAGAAAGAGCGCTTGCAGCTGTCAGTTTAGTGCACGAAATTAAAAATCAGAGTATAACATTATAATTAGTACCTGGATGACCAAGCTTTGCTCGGTATTTTTTTGATAAATCGTGTTTTTTTTTTAAATTACACTCAGACTAAGGGGCAAACCCCTGCACGCTTTCACGCGCCAACCCCCATTCGCTCCGAGTTTCACTCTCCGTTGCAGTCGGCCTAGGGCCTCGCTAGACACTTTTGATTGAGATTTGACGCATGGGAACATGTATGGTCTCGGCCTTCAGCCTCAGCCTCAACGGAGCCTCAGCGAGGTTTCTCTTGCCCGCCCGCTTCGCGGAGCTTGAGGCCTCGCAAATTTGTACCATCCGGCTTTTCATTGTTAATTTTACGCCGGAACACGGGACGTCTTGACTTTCAGCCTTGGCCTGAACTGAGTTCTATCGCTCGGCCTTCGGCCCCGCAAGTTTGTGCCGTCTGGATTTGCATTGATTCTTTTACACCGGAACCTGACCTGGTACTGGATGGAGCTCAGCCTTTGGCCTCGCCTCGGTGGAGTTCCTCGTCCTCGTTTTGCCTTATCAAAGTTTTTCGTGCTCGCTTCGCAGGCTTGGCCTCGTTTGTCCCATCTGGACTTTGCATTGTTTCTTCGTCTTAGTCTTCGACCTGGTACTGGATGGAGATCGGCCGTTGGTCTCGTCTCGGTGGAGTTCCTCGTCCTGGTTTTGCCTTATCAAAGTTTCTTATGCTTCCGGGACCGCCCGATTTCTCACCTGAGCCAATACAACCTTGTGTAGTATCAGAGGGTTTTCAGGGCTCCTTCAATAATTTTATTTTATTCGTTATAAATGCAAAACGGTTTATTTCAAGCTACGTTAGATCCGAACAGGTAACGGACAAGCAAGTAGTGTATCTATAAAATATGTAGATTCTCAGCGACATAGGTAGGGGTATTTTTAGTTCCTATTTTCGATAATAGATGGCGATACATGTCCTGTTGGGTTGACATAAATCTCCAACAGATGGCGCTAGGTGTCAAGTTGTAGCTCAGAGAAATTTGCCTTCGCATTCTAATGAGCAGTTTTTTATTGCCCAAAACACTGATAAAAGAACATTTTCTAAAAAGTAAACCTAAATTTCATGAAAATCGTTAAAGCTGTTTCCGAGATAAATTCGAGCTTTGCACCAATGCCACAGCTTTAGGAAAATGTTTGTTTTGCTTCGAATAAATGCCACAATAATTTGGGTTGTGACACGATTAAAAAGTATGGTTTCAAGCATTGTCCATCAAACAGCGCCTTAAAAAAGAACAAACAAAATAAAAATTGTTTAAAATAACAAAGTTTAATCTCTGATGAGCATTGTCCTGATTTTTTTTCGTTTTTCTTTTAGAAACAAAAGGTACTTGGATACAAATTAGGTGCGTTGATAAAGGGCTCCTGATAATAGGTTTCACACAAACAAAGGAACTTGAAAAAAAAAAGAAAAATTTATTTGCCAAGTCTCGAACCAGGGTCTTCTGATTACGGTATCGTCTTACTTCCCACTTGAGCTACTGCAATCTGACATATTGTTGCAAAAATTACCTTCTTATAGTGTAGCAGTTATTTCTTTGCCTAAAAACACGGTTAAAACGACGTTTTGTAAAAATGAAACCTACCTAAATCGACTAATCACCCCCGAAACCCCCTGCATACTAAATTTCCTGAAAATCGTTGGAGCCGTTTCCGAGATTCTGACTATATACAAATATAGATACAAGAATTGCTCGTTTAAAGAGATTAGATAGATGTACATTGACATTCAACAAACAGAATTTGAATTCATTAGGTAGGTACTTTGAAATAAATTTCTAGTTTCTAACGCAGGGCATGTAGGCGGAAACGCATTATTGAAACGCGACGCGACCCGACGCAACGTGATGTGTGTAGATTCGAATCAAATCTACTATTTTTTAAGATCAGAATCATATTAGGCATAGCGTGTTGGTAATTTGCACGATGCATATCGGGTGTCGATACATGGTGTCGCCTCGCGTTTCAATAGTCTGTTTTCCGCATTTATTCTATGCGCTCACGTAGTCATCGCAAAATATGTTAAGGTTTTCTTCTGTAAATAAAATAAAGTATATTTTGATCACCTCTGTCTTAGTCTTTACGCCAACACCAATATATAGTTTTTTTAAATAACCAACGATCTGACTGCTGAGCTTGTTGGTTAGTTTTTGTTTTAGTCGTTTTATTTTTGACTACGACGAATCGAATGAGATCAGACGATTCAGAAATCTAAATATCAGAAAAAAGTGGGATAGTAAGAATCTAAGTCAAAATTTTTAATTAATAATAAACAGAAATTGTGATTTAATGAAGCTTACAAAATAAACAAAGGTGCCAAAAACTATATCGTTTTGCAGAAAAAAATATAAAGACATTCCTAATTAAGTAATTTAAATTTTGGTTCTTTAACCATTTATCCAGCAAAGTCAGTCAGTCTATTAGTCAGTTCGTCATGATCTATTGATGCGTAATTGTACACTGTATTAGTATGAAAATATATTACATTATTATCTGTTTTACAGGTTAAGTCGAACAAGTCTCTATAATAGAAAAGTTACGTAGTAGCGCACTAAGTGCATAGGCTTCTCCCTTGACCCTCCATTTCTTTCTATCCTAGAGGCGAATCGTTCATACACAAATCTACGGATTTTACCAAACCGCAGATTTTATTTAAATCCCTTCAACAATTTCATGGCTAACATCTAAAGTTGCAAAAATGCATAAAATCGTATACGCAGTGACCAAAATCCACCACAACAAACAGACACGAAATATTAAGCCATATTAGCAGAATGGGTTCCACATAAAACAGCCGACATTTGAGCAGTTGCGCCAAAACTTTGCACCTAAAACTAGATTAAATTCTGTGCGTGCAACCGCCACGTCATGCGTCGGCGACGCTACTCTGTGGCGTTCTGCTAACCGCAAGCTGTTTGAGCGTGCCTTAGGACGCTTGTACACCGGCGGTAAACGATGTGACAACTGTCGTCGGTTACGCTTGTCGACGGTAGGTCGTCGGTCGGTATCGCATACATTTGAGACGTATTTTATCCCTGTCAGCAAATAAATTTTTAATTTCCATTAAAAAGGTGCTATACTATACAAATATCTATTATAGAATTGACTACTTTAGGGATGATAAAAGTCTTTGGCAGTAAACCAGTTCTATAACGAGCTTGTCTTTGGTACTTCATAGATTATTATAGGCTTTATAAGCAACACCATTCGCTGATAAATTGTGACCAGATAACGGCGACAGGCTTGCCACTTGTCACGTTTGGAACCTAATAAACTTGGCAAAACGTGGGCGCAGTTCTTAGTGATTGGTACCTCTGCCTACCCTCTCGGGGATAATAGATGTGAGTTTTTCTTTTTTTATAAGTCATTCATAAATATGCAGATACTGTGGCTGCATACCAAAAACTGTTGCTTTTTTGTGCATAGCAAGTGTTGATTGCATCCATGGGCCTTGAGCTTCTGAGGTAGGTGGGCATTCCTACCAACTTATTACGAGGGCTGCTACTTATGTATGCGGAATAGAAAAAAATAAACAAATGTATATGGCTAAATATGCTTTTATTGTTTTTCAAAGTATTCTCCACTATGATCTATGCACTTTTGCATTCGATGAAACCAATTTGTAAAACACTTTTTCCACTCTGATTGAGGTATCTCCAAAACGTGCTGTTTGAACGCATCTACGGCATCTTCACGGGTCGAAAATCGTTGACCACGTAATTTATTTTTTACATTTGGGAATAAATTGAAATCATTGGGAGCCAAGTCAGGGCTGTACGGTGGATGACCCATCAATTCTATTTTTTGACCATCCAAAAATGTAGTTGTTTCCTGAGATGTATGACAGCTGGCATCGTCATGGTGAAGTATGATTCTGCGTCGCTGGTTGTTTTGGCGTATTTCTTCAAATACTTCCGGCAAACAAATGGTCGTGTACCACTCCGAATTAACCGTTCTGCGATTCTCCAGTGGTATTGTAGCCACATGGCTATTAATACCAAAAAAGCAGGCCACCATTTGCTTTACAGTGCTTTTTGCACGAGCCACTTTCGTAGGGTTCGGCTCATTTTGAAACACCTAAACTGTTGATTGTTGTTTAGTTTTGGGATCGTACGCGTAGATCCAGGATTCGTCACTTGTGTAGATATCATAAACAGATTTTGAGTCGCCTCCGTTAAATTTTTTTAAGGTTTTCTTGCACCATTCGACGCGAGCATCTTTTTGATCCTGAGTTAACTTGTGCGGGATCCAACGCGAACATTTTTTTTTACAGACAAATGTTCATGTAATATCCTATGAATGCTCGTCATACATATGCCCAGAATAGCCATTATCTCGCGATACGTAACATGGCGGTCTTGCATTATTAGTTTTCACACAGCTTCAATATTTTGTGGCACAACCACCGATTTCGGGCGACCTTCTTTAACTTCGTCCGTGAGCTTACTGCGCCCGCGATTAAACTCACTAAACCAGTGATACACAGTCGTTTTTGATGGAGCTTCACCACCAAAAGTCAAAGTTAATTGATCTACTCACTGTTGTTGCGTTAAACCACGTCGAAAATCGTAATAAATCATAGCACGAATATTTTCACGAGTGAGTTCCATTTTTTCAGCGATATGACATTTTGAACCCAACAAAAACAAAACACTAACGTATATAAGAGAAAAATATTAGCGACCAGTATTTAAAAAAAGAACGAATTTGACCATGGAGGTCAGACATTGCGTTTAAAATTATTGGAATCCCAGATTCCGCATACATAAGTAGCAGCCTATGTATAACGTATTAGCTTTAAGGTGATTTGTGAAAAGATGCTTAGGGTGTAGTTTTTTTTCTGCCTTTCTTCCACTACCTTCAGCCTCAAGAAAGTGGCTACTATTATTATATATTTTTTTTATTATAAGTACATTGACATTCAACAAACGGAATGTAAATTCTTTATGTTGAAATAGATTTCTGATTTCTGTCAACAACTTCCGTCGACGCGTCGTCACCAGACATCCACAAGCGTCGACGGCTGCAGTTACCGTTCTCATTTGCAACGTGCCGCCCGTGTATCAGCGCCCTTCGAATAATTCCAACAGTGTGTGGCCAGCCTTATGTGTGTTTCTGGCCGTGTTGTCTTTAGCTTTTGCGTTTAATGTCAGGACGTTTTGGCTGCATAAAGCTGGAAATTTGCCTTTTGTCACCGGTATTGTAAAGCTGAGAATTCAGAAAGGGAACCGTTTATTAAATATAAACATTTACATACAGGCACATACATTACTTCTTGTCCCACACTAGGATACCCTATACCTACCATGTGTCGTCGGAACCAGAAACAGAGACGTCACGAACATGTAAACATGACATGTGAATGTGAATAGTTTATTTGTGAAATATTTTGACAATTTTTTGTTGTTGGTTTTATTAACTAACATGCAAAAGAATAAGTATAAAAAAATGTTAATAAAAGTGTTACAATTTCTGTCCTGGCTTCCAAAGTGGGATTCCCAGTGCTGTGGGTTAAGTACCCTATCGGCTATCTATATCCGTATGCTAAATTTAATAGTTATCGTACTTACGACAAATTATTAAAGAAAACAAAAACTAAATACTTGTAAGTATCTTAAATAAGTAAATCGCTCAGTGCTTACACAGTAAAAAAAGACCGGTCGGAATTGTGGCCAGTGGCAGTGCCAGGTCTCTGCCTACCCCTTGAGGAAACAGGCGTGAGTTTGTTATGATTCGTTAAGCCTGATGCGAAAGCTAGTAATGCAAATGTTTAATAAATTGTACCTTATTACGCTGTGAGACTTCTCCAGTTAACAACAATTTTTAAATGTTTGCAGTGCTCCATTCCATTCCATTTCATTGCATATCTCCTGAATCTCCAAGTGTTATGATGATGGTCCTTATGTTTTCAACGTTTTCACAGTGAATAAAGACGAAAATAATATTAATGACTTTTACAGAATAAAATCACTTGACCCAGTTCCAAACTAGGATACCCTGTTTTATGCTAACCAGGCAAGGACATTACTAACATTTTAAGTCATTTGTCATTTGAACAAATGTGCAGCGACCTTCAGTAAGAATCGAACCCACGGCTTATTCATCGGTGCAGGGAAAGTTCATGTTGTTGTTGTTGTTGTTGTTGTTACACTTTATTGCACAAAAGAAAATACATAATATGACTTAAATAACAGGTTTGTGATAAAAACAATGTGCAAAGGCGGACTTATTTCTAAAGAAATTTCTTCCAGCCAGCCTAGAAATTTTGGAATGTTAAAAAAGAGAGTGGGGTAGGGCAGATGAAGTGGATAACAACTCTTAAGTAGGTATAAAAATAATAATAATAATAAACTACTTACAAATATACATACAACTTACATAAATGCCTACATAGATATAAGAACGCCAGAAATATATATCTAACGTTAGCACAAAAGTATATAATACTAAACTATACAATAATAAACATAAATACGAATATATTACACAGACTACTATTATAAAGTTATATGAATACAATAAAATTATTTTAGGTTAGAGATATAGTGCTCTTTCAGTTTGCTTCGGAACTGTGACACAGTTGGACAATCCCTGATCGCTTTCGGCAGAGAGTTCCACTGGCGAGCAGAGCGCACAGAGAACGCGTTGAAGTAGAACTCAGTGTTGCAGACTGGGACTTGCATTGTTCTAGTATCACACGCTCTCTGTGGTCTGGTACGCGGAGGCAGAAGTGAGAATCTCTCCCGTGATTTACATACATCTTATGCCATATTTTGTAGTATTTGTTAAGTATTCTATTTTAAACCAACCAGCGCAATGAACATATTAATAATACTATAATATAACGCAGTGTCAAAAAAGTGCGTCAAAGACGAATACACCAAAACCGCACATACACCAACAAAAAACCTCAAAGGAAATAAATTTAAGTTTTTTTCCCCGCGACATTATCTGGGCCGGGATGCGTCGCGGAATCGAACCTCGGACTGATTTATGGGGCGACCTTAACACCACCTATACCAGTGAGGGCTAAGATTATGTGGGGTTATGTTATTGCAGTGAAATTTGTTTTTGTGACCCTTTTATTTCTTTTATTATTTCGTCACGGTGGTGGCGTAGTTGGTTGGTTGACCCTTGCTTCTCTATCATGAGGGTTTGGGTTCGAACCACGCATGTACCAATGAGTTTTAGTTACGTACATTTGTTTGTTTGTACAGCAACACTATTTGCTGATATATTGTGACCGGATAACGGTGACAGGCTTGCCTTTTATCACGTTTGGGACCTAATAAACTCGGCAAAACGTGGGGCCAGTTCTAGTGACTGGTGCCTCTGCCTACCGCTTCGGGGATAGCGGGCGTGAGTTTATTAATTTTTAATAATTAATTAATATTTAATTAATTTCTTTGGTAGAGGAATAAAATAATCGAATAAATACAACCACCGATACTACACACTAAGACCAAAGAGGCTACAAGAAATTAATTGTCTTTCTTTATTACTGTCTGCTGTCTGTGAAGGAAAACATCATGACAAAACCTGAGTATCTGAACTTCAGTACTTGAAATCGCCAATCCGCGGTGGGCACGGGTGGTGATTAAGTCTATACTCTCTCTCTGAGAGAAGACCTGTGCCCTGCAGTAGGACGTATATATTCTGCATCATCATTGATCATGCAATCATTACTGTCTGTATTGCAGAAGTATATTTTAGACTCGGTGCCCAAAATGTAGGTATTGTGCTGGTCCAGAACTTTACAACAATTACAAAATATTATACTTCTGCAACACGTGTATACGTTTTTCTTTATTTCTGCGTTTTTTGTAAAATAGTGTTCTAAAATCGCATCCAGGCACATAGTTTGTTTCTGACCCCACACTAGGATACCCTGTATGATGGGAACCAAAAACAGCGATATCACAAACATGTAAACATCCAAGACCTGGGGTTTTTTTTGGTCCCCAGCCAGGGTTCGAAACCAGCATAGTAGGCAGATGCGCTAATTATGCATCAATATATTTTGAAAAACATAATACATATTACTAAATAGTTGCCCCCAACATACCTTATTTTCTGGAGTGTATTAAAGAGTTCCATTATCTACCTCTGAATGTCTACATCATAGCTACACCAACTTAAAATAAGGCTGCTACACACTATGCCGGCGGCACAGCCTGCGGGTTTTTGCCGCGCGGGTATGCCGCCGGGATATTCAGGCCGCCGGCACTTGCCGCTGGCTGCCGCAGAGCATCACTGTCTCTGTGGCATCATTTTCAAGTTTTCATCCGGGTAGACCAGTAGTGTTGTATGGTTTGTGTTCCTAGTTCTTATCAATGGACTAACAAAATGTATATATTGTGTTTGTCTTTTGTTACAGGTAAATAGCTTGACAGAGTTAATTTCTGTCCTAATTAAAAAAATATAATTGTATTGCCATCCCTAGAGGTGCTACTTTTTCGTAACTCAGACGTTGGCAGAATCCTTAGGGAAGCCATAACAACAAAATTCATTCTTTCATCAATGGAAAAGGAAGCTGTTGACATCGCCATCGCCATCGCGGCTTTAGTATTAATTTTAATTAGCAAAAGACTCAAAAGGAAAAGGAGATTTTGGGAACTGCCGCCGGCTCACCGCGCAGCCCGCCGGCACACCCCGCCGGCTTAATTAGGTACCCGCCGGCAATGCCGGCATAGTGTGTAGGAGCCTTAATAGGAAACTATATTTAATGAAAGAAAAAAAAAATTGAAATTGGTTAAAATGTCGAAGTTATGCGATAACATAGCCGAAAAAAAGAAAAATAGTAACGCCTCGAATTGATAACCTCCTCTTTTTCGGAAGTCGGTTAAAAACATAAAAATATTCCGAGCGAATAAAAGTCAAGTCTGATTGTGATTTACCCTACACACGTAGATAAAACCATTGGTGTTTGATCTCCGGTTTCTCAGATTTTTACGAGTGAGGTGGACCACATTCAGATGGTTTTTCTTTTATTTAAGAATTATTACGACAATTTTATCACAGTAAGTAGGGCGTGGGATTTTGAGTCTTAACTTCTCAATGTATAAGACTATTACTCCTTGCTTAGTTTCAACTGTAAATTGTGATAAAGTCATCACGTAATGCAATTTTCTTTTTTTCATGAATGCATTACTTTAGTCAGATCCATAGACCAACCAGATCTATCAAAAATGCTTGAAAGTTACCTTGATGATAACATGGGCAAAATAAATAAAATGAAAAACCTTCCTTGTGTTCATTTACTTGGAAAACAAACTACGGAACCGCGTAATGCTCGTGGCCCAACACGCTCTTGGCCACTTTTTATTTCCGACTGGACTGAAAAAAAAAAACCTGTAAATATTCAAACGTAAATATTAGTCAAGTGCCCACTCACCCCAAGCAATAATTAAAAGCAGAACCGTCAAAGCGTCGCGTGACAAAATAAATACCTTTCCGGTATATTACGGTAAGCCACGCCGACAACTGCACCTTACTTCCGACAACATTCGTTATTCGATCCAATTGAACACTTGGATGTAAGAAACTGACTAATTACTTGGATATCGACGACCTCTGTGGCGTGAAGGTTAGCGCATCTGCTTACAATGCGAGAGGTCCCTGGTTCGATCCCCGGCTGGGGAGAAAAAAAAACTCCAGGTCTTGGATGTTTACATGTTTGTGACGTCGCTGTTTCTGGTTCCCACGACACAGTTTATCCTAGTGTGGGGCCAGAAGCAATGTACATATGAGCCAGTATGTATATGTATAGGTTTGTTATCTAAAGCTGGCACGTTCACAGTACTCACACTTATGCAATTTCACTATACAGGATGTTTAAAAATATATGATTTTGATTCAAAATGCGACTCTAGTTTAAGTGTAGACTAGAGTTAGGTTTTAGTAAGATAGGTGCGTTGTAGATAAATAAATACAAATATATGGGTTACTTGTTATAACATATTTTTAGCAAATTCGAGCGAAAAGTATTAAAAACAAGGTGGAATCAATGGTCACAAAATAGTTTTAAATTTCAATAAATGTTCACATGAACAAAAATAATTTCACCTAAGAAAATCTTTACCAAAACAGAAAATAATTATCCCAGAAATCCTCAACAATTTAATTATAATTTAATTATGTAACAAAGGGTAACGGACGCTCAGTGGTCAGTTACTGGATGAATTACCCTACCTTTTTTTCTAATTGCTTGCCACAGATAAAAACTTTATTACTGTTCTGTAATTTCATCAACTGGAAGGAATCTGTGATCAACTGAGCAACATCATTCGGTTTCTATTGTGTTTACGCGAATGTTCTGTTCTCCTATTCTTCTTCTTTTTCTTCAACGTTTTTTCCATGATTTTAGCACCAGTAGCAGTTGTTCGAAGTCCAATCACAATCAAATGCAAGAGCCAAAAAAAAGAGGAAAGACCACAGAATAAACTGGCAATTCCCATTAGAAAAACAAAAACTCCCTCTTAAAAATGCCATCTACTGACTAATGAGCCGTTTTAAGAAGAAAAAAAAAAACGAATGGCTGTCAAAGGAATGCAGTTATTTTTATACAGTTATACATGTTATTTTTTTGAAATTGAAAATGTTAGTTTTGGTTTCAATACAATATAACTCCGAAAGGACAAACATTTGGCTGTTGACGTCATAGAGTGCGACAAGTGAGTCCTGGCACAAGCCTTTGGCGGGAAATTTAAAAATCTTTTAGTTGATAACCCTGCATCTATATGCCATAAACCATCTTGATACTTTTGCTTAAGTTTATTATTTGTTTAAATAGTTTGGAGTCTCCAATGAATTTTGTCCAAACATAAATAAATATAAGCAAAACGAAAACATTAAATACATCAAAACCAACATTTCCATTCCACCAAAAACAGGGATAATAAAGATGCACCACATAAACTTATAAACATTTATTAATGCTGAACCATAATCAAAATCTGATTCATATCTTTTTTCTCAAACATCTTTCGAGTTCTTTGACTAAGTCTTCGATCTGACGTTTAAAATTTTCGTCATCCGACAGACCTTACAACAAGAAATAATTCATGTTTGTTTTAAAACATTATTACTCGTATGTATATACTAAAACATAGGTAAAATTATGTTGAATAGAAACAAAAGTTTTTGTTTAAATCTAGGACGAGTATCAAACTGTTTGGGCTGTACTACTTGCAGCAAAAATACCTAAGTTTGACAGTCAGAGTGTGGCCATATGAAGAATTCGACACTACACAAGCGCAACGTGTAAATGTGTTGAACGTGCCAGCTCTACTTAACTGACCTATCAATGTTAATGTGAATATCGCAAGCGTATCCAAAAATAATATTCGAAGTAACACAGAAAGTAGCACAGGAATGACTTATTGAAGGTTACAAATGAAACTAGATTTTCGTTTCAAAATGTAGACTATTTTAGAGAACATAATAATAATATAACATTTATTTATTATTATATTAAAAGTTAATGGTGTCGTCTGACCAAAGTGGCTGAGGAGTCCAAGCGGCCGGAGGTCAGGGCGACAGCGAGAGAAAACGCCGGACTATCCGGGCTGTATCAAGCAGCACTGCCTTCTGCATGATAGCCGGAAGCATGCCCACATGGAGTTCCAACCGCCTCAGATGGTTAGCGAGACTGGTTGGAACTAACCCATTTGCAGAAAGGACTATAGGAACGATTTCGGCCGACACCACCCCCCACATGTCGACAACCTCGTGCGCCAGGTCCAGATACTTGGTTTTCTTATCTGTTTCGGCTTTCACGAGGTTTTCATCATACGGAACAGTGATGTCGACCAAAAACGCCCTATTCTGCGCCCGGTCCACCACCACAATATCAGGCTTATTCGCAAGAATAGTCCTGTCAGTGATAATGGGCCGGTCCCAGTAGAGCTTGGCGCGGTCGTTTTCGAGCACGGCTTCCGGTGCGTACTTGTAATACGGTAGTCCCTGTGCGACGAGGCCATATTTCAGAGCGATTATTATTATTATTATTATTATTTCAGACTTCCAGAAACAAATCCATATTCAATAAACACAAAAAGATACAAAGAACATGCTAACAATATATTCATCATCAACCCATTATGTCCCCATCAAGGGGGACGGGTCTCTTCCCTGAAGAAGGGCCATACTCCACTACGGGGGCTAATTTACAAATTTAGGTTCAATGTAAATTCTTTGCGTTGAAATAAATATCTAATTTTATTTTTTCATTTATCTATTTTATTGCATATAAGACGCGGCCTTTACAGGTTTTCCACCCAATTTAAACAAAATTAACATCACAAAAAAAACCGATGACATTAAATACCTAATAATTACAATTTAGCGATGTTACACTGTTAATACCTCATCCATTATTACATCCACGTCTTTGCTCCCAGTCAACGCCGTAAAGGGTGTAATATTTCACTTTTAGCGTGCACTTGCACTCCCCATGTATATTACTGCTGAATAAATTATTGCAATTTACACCTCCGCCGCTGTAGAGCTTTTGATTCCAATTCATGCGTGGGGCTGATTTTGTTGGCGCGCGTGTTTGCATTTCGTTTTTACGACAATGAATCGGTAGTTTCAGAAAGAACATTAGTCCAAATTTTGTGTGATTGACTTATTGCTGTCTATGGTATCCTTGAGGGTAGATCTACAGATCCCTATAGAAAGAACATTAGTCCAATGAATATCAATTGAACTTCGTGGCACTGAAAATCTCAGTAGATGGAGAAACAACATTAGTCCCACTATGAAATCAGTTTTTCAGCTCTACTGAAAGTAAGCAGATTATGACTAATGTTTTTTCTGAAACTACCCATTCAGATTTGATTCTGCCTGCCTTATTGGTCTGGCCGTTAAGGAGCTTGTCATGTTTTTGACCAATTTTAGTAAAATCAGAGATGTGTTTGACTATTCCACCATCAGTTTGCTTTGATATTAGTGACATGAGATAAACAGTATTCAATAAAATAGTGTCATGATACGTCCGAAATCGGAAGTGTCGATGTCACTATTCAAAAGTAACCGTTCGCTATGAAGGTAACACTGCGAAATAATACGACGGGGGAGCCTCGAACGACCTTAAGCGATCACTAAGGTTTAGCAACATACGGCGCGTTCAGTCCATGGATGGGTCACCGTCTATGAGTAAAACTAGTGGCATTTTTCCGAGCGATTCCGTGCTTCGCAATGCACGTTAAGCAGTTGGTGCCGGCTGCCGTCAATAGATGGCGGTCGTTAAGCCAAGTCAGAGGCCTTAGCGCGGCTTGAAACTTCTGACAGTAAAACCAGCCACTAGTCTTACAAGCCTCCACCAATCCGGACTTGGCCCCCGTGGTGGAGTATGGCCTATACCTTCCTAAGGGAAGAGACCCCACAGACCCAGATGCCCCTCGGTGGGGACATAATGGGTTGATGTTGATGAATGAATGAGCCTCGGTGAGTTGGGCACGATATAAGTACAAGGAGGCTCACTTTTACGTTATACTCGTACTTGGTGGAGGTAACATCTTTTCATTCACTCACTTACCAAGACAAAGGCTGTGGGTTCGATTTTCACTAGAGGCCGACGTAAATTTGTACAAAAGCCCTCAGTTTGGTATTTTTCCTCGTTTGTAATGTCCTTGCCTGGTCACCAAGGACAGGGTATCCTAGTTTAGGACCAAGTTAAGTGATGGTGTTGTGTTGTAGTTATCATTTTTATTTATTAACCATCTTGCCACCCAACAGGTAACTGTTGGTTTGCCCAGAACAAATAAATCAGTACGCTGTTACAGCAGGCTTAAGTCTCTGTTAGATGTTAGAATATACCTCGGGCTCTAAAATAGGCTTCGGTTTTCGTCGAAAGCACACGAGTATAATACTAATAATCCTGCTCTGTATAAAACTTTTCTTCACTATTTTGAAAATTTATGTACAGTTATAAATGACAATACTAAATAAACTTTACCTTATTGCAATATGACGGCCTCTGTGACGGAGTGGTTAGCGCATCTGCTTACCATGCGAGAGGTCGTGGGTTCGAATCCCGGCTGGGGACAAAAAAAAGAAACCCAGGACTTGGATGTTTACATGTTTGTGACGTCGTTGTTTCTGGCTCCCACGACACAGGGTATCCTATATAGTGTGGGGCCAGAAGCAATGTATGTGTTTGTATGTAAATGTTATGCTGTGTTAATATAATCGGTTTATGTTGTATTCTACTTTTATATTCTAAAAGCTAACATATTGTACATCTAAGATTCCTCTGAAGCTGCGGTTTTAATAAAACGGCGATAATAAGGATTTTTCACAACGATGGAGACTTTAATCTTCATATCCTGCTTCGGCGTAAAGTGACATAGCAGTAAAGACGGAATAAATTGCAATGTCATCGCGTAACGTGTGCTCGAGTACTTGGCGTTTTTACACCAAATGCACTGAAAAATTAAGTAATGGCTCTGCTCTCCAAAAGGCTTTTCGATTACGGTTCTAGGTTTCTAGATGTCAAAGAGGATCGGCTGTCCCAAAAATAAACAGAGTGAGGGATTTTTTTTTCAAAATCGATATTTATACACTACGCTAATAACTAAGTAATTCCCTACAATATGCAAAGACCCTACTTCAAAAAGACGCAGTAGTTTTAAGATACAAAATCATAAAACACAGTAAGGGCACGGGTTGATACACAATCTCCAACTTGAAAAAACAGCAAGGGTCAGTTACCAAATCAAAACACAGCAAGCCGCATTTAGTTGCTGTGTTTTATTTTGGGAATTGAGTCTTGCTAGGTTGACTATTTGGGGATTTTAATTCTCAACTAAATACTTTTACTAATAATTCACAGCATAGCACACGCACCTCAACGTTTAACAAGACATATTGTTCAGTTACAATTGGCAGGAAAGATCCAACCCGGTGCCATTTTAAAGAGGGGTTCCGGGCCGGGGAAACGCGGTAGAAAGGTCTATTATAACCATTTCTATAAGTTAGTAAGGCTCATAAAACATGCACAAAGAAAGAAATACATGTTTTGAGTATACATTAATGCAGGCAATAATCTTGTCTATGACATACAATAGTTACTTTGTTAAAATATTACGTATTTTTTTACGGCTGGCAAAAAATATGTTTTTTCGCTCTCCTGTAAAAAATGTATTTTTTCCCTTACTGTGTTTATTTTTGGGACAGCCGGGATGTAGTGACTAGGATTAAGAAAGGAATGTTGAGTTGGCTTGGACATGTGAAGAAATTGAAGGAAGAAAGACTGGCAAACAAATATAGCGAGCGGATGTGTGTGGAAAGGCCGGTAAAGAACGCCTAGGCAGACATTACATTCAAAACATAACTTTACTGTAACGAATCGAGAAATAGACTTCGTTAAAAAATCATGTTGATAACAGCAATCGAGAGATTATTTCCTAAGACCCGACTTCTTTTTTGACATTTCATATTTTTTCAATCAAAGTAAAATGACGTCACCCACTTCTAGATTTGACATCCATCCCCACTTCACCCTTTGACTAGATCTTCAAGTCACAATTTTCTTGCTAAATATATTTTATTTTGTTTTTTTTCTATTTTCCTCTCTTACCATAAAAAACACAGTTCTTCAAAGTCGTGTACATTTATTTAATGTGCAATCATATGCTCATGCTTTTATTCAAGAGGTATACTCAAAGAACAAGGGCTGCGACGTTCCTGACAAATTACTTTCACTTTCACATTAATTTTTAACTTCACCTATAACATTTATGTCCAAGAATGAACGAATGTAGGCGAATATTTTCCACTGTATCAAGAGGAAAGTTACCTTTTTGCTCGCTCGGTCTAAATGCGGCTCTTTACACGTGCTGCTATGTAGGTCGGCATGGACGATGTAGATTATGTCTTAGCGGCGAGCGATTATGTTAAGGGCCTTTATAAAACGGCTCACTTATTTCCTGGTATATTTCGCGAGCAGAAAAAGGTTATTTCAGCTGTGGATTAGATTAGTTGAGAGAATTCACGATCCTTTAATTATTTATAGGAAAGGTCTGAACTAGTGGGAGGGTTATCAATAAACGGTTATTGTGTAGGATGACTACTATTTTTATAATTTACGACTACTAATAAATAATTTTATATTAATGTATTTATTTTTGTAATTACTTATTTAATAATGATAATAAAAAATATCATTATTGTATTACTTTACTAGCTGACCCCGTAATTGTTATTTAGTTAGATAAGGGTATGAAAAATGGTTTACTAATGTATTGCCAAAAATCGTTTTCCAAAGTATTACTTCCCAAACTATTTTCCGCAAATTATCACTTGGCAAAAAAACATTTCTCAAAATAACTTAAAGCAAATAAACAGTTAGCAAAAGTTATTATGGCAAGTTATTGTTTACCAAATAAATACTTGGTCAAAATTCATTTTACCAAAGAGGCAACAAGAGGCAAGGTAAGAACGCATCAAAGTCGAGTCTGTTTTCGATCTTACATAGAGAACCTAACGCTCCGACGCGCTCCGCTTCGCTACGCGCGTCGATTTCTGTTGTCACGTATTCTTTACATCGCCGACCCCCCGTTCCATTATTTGAAAATAACACTTGCCAAAATAAAACGTTAGCATAATAAACGTTTGTCTTAATAAAACTTGACGCAGTAAAATTATGCGAAATGATAATTTGACCAAATGAATAAAATGCGAAATGAAAACTTGCTAAAGTTTCATTTGGGAAATGAAACTGATGCCATAAGTTTATTGGGAAGTAAAATTTGGCGAAAAATACTTTGGCTAAACGGCGGTATCCCATGAAAAATAGATAACAACCTATTCTCAGACCTATCGATTATACATATAAAAATTTCATCAAAATCGGCCAAACCGTTTCGGAGGAGTATGCGCACTAACATTGATACACGAGAATTTTATATATTAGATTGCACACGAAACATTTAAAAGAATAATGCACAAGAAAAAGCATGAGCAAAGATGAGCTTGTACATATCTGTAAGAGATTTCAATTGCAACTTTTGCACAACACAATCACTTGACCTGGTCCAAAACTAGGATACCCTGTGCTATGGTAACCAGGCAAGGACATTACAGATATGGAAATAAACGGCGGCTTCCAGTAGGAATTGAACCGAGCACCTTTTTCTTGGTAGCTAAGCGCCTTAACAGCTAGGCCAAGAAGACAGGCGACGAGGCATTTATTGATTACTTCCTAATATCGATGATCCAAGTAAATATTTCGTGATAAATAATTTCCCCTCTGAATGGCCAGGCTGATGCGCTGACCGAGGTAGCTACGAGTCGATGAGTCTACGTTAATTGAAATTATTATTCATCATCATCATCAACCCATTATGTCCCCACCGAGGGGCACGGGTCTCTTCCCTGAGGAAGGAATAGGCCATACTCCACCACGGGGGCCAAGTCCGGATTGGTGGAGGCTTGTAAGACTAGTGGCTGGTCTTACTCTCAGAAGTTTTCAAGCGCCCCTAAGGCCTTTGACTTGGCTTAACGACTGCCATCTATCAACGCCAGCCGGCACCAACAGCTTAACGTGCCTTGTGAAGTACGGAACCGCTCGGAAAAATGCCTCTAGCGTTAGTGATAGATAGTGACCCATCCATGGACTGAACACGGCATATGTTGCTTGACCTTAGTGGCGTGGTTCGTTTAAGATCACTCAAGCAGTCCACGCTATGAGCGATTGTTGTCTTTTTGGAAATATAATAGTTGACTACTTCACTAGTACTTACTCTCTATCATTGAAAGAGTGAGTGCTCAGTGGCGTGCAATGCGAGACACGAGCAGTGGAAAAGCATATGCCGATGATGATGATGATGAATGCAAGAAGGACCTGTTTCTTTCGTCCGTATTAGTCTCCGTCCAGTTGTAGACGAGTCACAGAAAAACTCATCCTAATTATTTTTTTCCGACAACGCCCTTCTTAACACTTTTTCGTCGCTAAATATTTGAGCCGGCGCTACAACAAAAAAGTCACTTTTCTCCCCGGATTATCGCGTAAAAAATTGCTTGTGTGGTGCGTTCTGTGCAAACACCCCTCAACTTTGTCATCCGGATTATGTGGCTTTACTTAAGTACGTGCTTAAGGTTAGTATGGAGCGAGAAATTTCCGATGTTATATTTGGTTTGCGCGAAGATGGATTGGGGAGAAGTGTCCCTTTGTTTTGACGAAGTCGAAAGTTAAGCCCTTTGGCACTTATGATAACCTCCTCATAATCACTCATACCGGTCCTAAACATAAACATTTACATACAGGCACATACATTGCTTCTGGCCCCACACAAGGATACCCTGTGTCGTGGGAACTAGAAACAGCGGCGTCACAAACATGTAAACATCCAAGACCAGGAGTTTTTTTTTCTCCCCAGCCGGGGATCGAACCCGGGACCTCTCGCATGGTAAGCAGATGCGCTAACCGTTACGCCACAGAGGTCGTCATAAACTAGGACACCCTCTAGTTTAATTACCAGACAATGACGTCACAATCATGGAAGTATAACCAGAATGGAGTTATATTGTAAGCCTATATACGTCCCACTTTAAATGAAACCTTCTGAAAAAAAGAAACAAAAAAAGAATAAAGTTATTATTTTTGTATTTCTTTGCGTAATATAGTAGGGATCACATTTTGAACAATTAATTAACTAATTTACACAAAAATACCTACTTAATGACGGCTGATTTTTCAATAATAAAATAACTTTTATCTGAAGAATAAAAATGGCGGTTTGACATAACTTTCATACATAAGCTGTCAAACCAAAGTTTTATTCCTCAGATAAAAGTTATCTGACTATTTAAAAATCAGCCCTAAAATGATTAATTTCACGCTGTTCCTTTATTTTAAAATACTATGTTACTTAAGAAGAGTTATTATTATTGGCCATTCTTTCGATTGACATCATAAAAGTAGGAGTGTTTTTTTTTTTAAATTTAAGTCGGTTCGATTCCTAGACAATGCAAGTAATTTTTAGAAAATCTTTGAATACAGAATTACTACCTTTTAAAAATAACATAAAGGCTTCTTTCAGCAAACCCTACCTACAATATTTAAGGTACTTTCCCTTAATGTTCCATAATGTTTGGACGCCCTGTATAGATATAGATAAGTTTGAATGACATTTACTGCTCCCAAAGTCCCTCTTTCTTTTCTTATTATTCCCACAAAGACCACACCGGAAGTCCACAAGCCAACATCACACCATCAGGCATGCCCGAGCTACGGAGGACGTGACGTCATTAATCAAAACCGGATATGGCGGCGAAGCCGGAAGTGGGCGGGCGGCCATTAAGATAATGCCGCGCAGATTAAATAATAATTTAGTTCGTGCCGGGATCTGCTGGTGGTATTAACTGATGAAAGATTAATTGATCCCAGTTTGATGTAGTGAGCTACTATGCATTATTATGAAGATCGATTTACATCAAACGAACAAAGAGCTAGAGCTAGAACAAGATCATTCTTTCTTGGTCTTTTATGTAAACGAAAGCTCGTTTTCACCGTTTACACAAATATATCAACGAGCTAGAATCATCAACCCATTATGTTCCCACCGAGGGGCACGGGTCTCTTCCCTGAGGAAAATATAGACCATACTGCACCACGGGGGCCAAGTCCGGATTGGCTTGTAAGACTGGTGGCTGGTCTTACTGTCAGAAGGTTTCAAGCCGCCCTAAAACCTTTGACTTGGCTTAACGACGATCGACGGCAGCCGGCACCAACTGCTTAACGACTGCCATCTATCGACGGCAGCCGGCACCAACTGCTTAACGTGCCTTGCGAAGCACGGAACCGCTCAGCAAAATGCCACTGGCGTTAGTCATAGACGGTGACCCATCTATGGAAACAACGCGCCGTATGTTGTTTAACATTAGTGATCGTTTAAGATCACTCAGGCAGCCCAGGCTACGAGCGATTCGAGCTTTTACGAGCTAGAATGAGAACTATGATCTTGAATTCTTGCACAATTATGTTGAAGGTCGATTTACATCAACATTAGTGATCATTTAAGATCACTCAGGCAGCCCAGGATACGAGCGATTCGAGCTTTTACGAGCTAGAATGAGAACTAAGATCTTGAATTCTTGCACAATTATGTTGAAGGTCGATTTACACCAAAATAACAAAGAGCTAGAACTACAACATTCAAGAACACTTTGATGAAACTGCTCGGGGGAGCGAGCACGTCCGAACACGCAAGAACGCGCTAAGCAACTGTTTGCACGCTCTAGCGCCGTTTACATCGAGCGAGCGAGCATTCCTAAAATATTCCATAGAATCTTTGCGAATGCAGACAGAGCAACGAAATAATGCTCTACGTCTGTTTACACTAAAATAATTTGATAGAGTGGGGATAGAATAAGCATTCAATCGTCTGATGTATATCGACCTTGATAGTGGTGTTGTACGTGCCATAATTATGGTACATAAGGTACATGTAATACATGTAATACAAGGTACACATAATATTATTATGGCATATGGCATAACTATGGTACTTATGGTACCATAGTATAGTGCATACCATAGTATGGTATAGTTGGTACCATGTACAATAAGAATTCAATTATGTACGCAAATGTACCGCAATTTTGGCAATTTATCTTGTGTGTCCTGTAATAAAACATACACGGTTTCGTTTAAGTCTCGTGTTTTACTATTCATGTCTTATTACTTGGTTTTTTTTTTTTTTAATCTGAGATTGTTAGTCTGACAATCTTAAACTCAAACGCAAACGCACGGATTAAACCGCTCAAAAAAATAGTGTCTACGATAAAAACCATTAAATTTATGAAATATATGTTTTTATTTTTGTCGAAAAAATACAAAATAGTTATACTGACAAGCATTTAAATTGATTAAACCAGTTAATTTTGTCCCACAACTTCTAAAAACCATATTTTTGCCTAAAGTACCATGATTTTGTGTAAACGGTGTCACAATTTCAGAAGAAAACAACAGTGAACGAAGCCCTTGAGTCTGACTCGCGCTTGGCTGGTGTTTAAATAAACAAACAGCTTCTAAAAAGTTCATATCAAACTTGTAGGCGATATCTCGTAGCAGTGCTACGTCGTAGCGCTCGTAGCAGGTGCTACAAACGTTTGCTACGAAACGTACTGTCGCCACTTTGTATTGAAGATAACATTGTATATTTTATTACTTTCTACTACTTTTCCATTGTCTTTTGAACCTTAGTTTGGCTCAAGTTTGTCGTGTAGTGTAAGCATGAATGTTTTTTTTTTACTCTTGAGCCTTCTACATAATTAATAATAATTTGTATTTAAGTTTAGATAAAGGTATTAGGTAATTAGCTGTACATAGTTAAGTTTAGCAAAGTAGGTATGTGCTTACATCTGAAAAGGTAGACTCTGGCGTTCTGTTAATAATGACCATCGGTTACCGATACTGTATATCCAATTATCCATAGTAAATATGACATATAAATAATCTAACTGCCACAAAACAAAATCATGCAAAAGACGGGGTCTTGGAAAACTTCTGACAGTAAGACCAGCCACTAGTCTTACAAGCCTCCACCAATCCGGACTTGGCCCCCGTGGTGGAGTATGGCCTACCTCGGCCCCCATAGACAGGGTATCGGTAAAACCTAAACCTGTATTTCACAGGTTCGCCGGGTTTCGTCGTCGTCAACCCATTATGTCCCCACCTAGGGGCACGGATCTCTTCCCTGAGGAAGGCCATACTCCACCACAGGGGCCAAGTCCAGATTGGTGGAGGTTTGTAAGACTAGTGGCTGGTCTTACTGTCAGAAGTTTTCAAGATGCCCTAAGGCCTTTGACTTGGCTTAACGACTGCCATCTATCGGCGGCAGCCGGCACCAACTGCTTAACGTGCCTTGCGAAGCACGGAATCGCTCGGAAAAATGCCATTAGCGTTAGTCATAGACGGTGAACCATCCATGGACTGAACGCGCCGTATGTTGCTTAACCTTAGTGATCGTTTAAGATCACTCAGGCAGCCCAGGCTACGAGCGATTCTTCGCACGATTCGCCGGGTTTCCTCACCGAAATTTCCGGGTCTCGGTTTGTTTACTTAGCACGTCTTAACCCAAATTTTATAAAGCCGTAAAGGGAGGGTCGTGGCTTGATTTTATATTTACCATAAAATTTTAAGGGTGAGCCACTTTTATGGTGCATGAGGACACACATTGTTCTCGTTAAGGGGAAGCAGTAGTGGACACGTATGGGGGTTTTCAGCAAAGTTAACAACATACAGTCTGTTACCTTTTGGAATATACCTTGGACTCTAGGTAAGGCTTCGGTTTTCGCAATAAATATATATATATATATATATATATATATATATATAGAGAAATATATATATATATATCGTACTGATGATCAAGTTCTGATTTCGAAATAAAGTGTCATATTAGTTCCGATTTCGAAATAAGTACTTCCGATATTTCCATTAAACGAATATATCCGATTCTATCAGATAGTAGCCGAGGTATATTCTACAAGCTAAAAGACTATAAAATAAGCTCGCGCCCGTATCCCAGAAGGGTAGGCCGAGACCAAGGACTGCTACCTGCCACGATCCAAAGCAAAGTTCGGATACAAAAAAAAGGTTTCACATTTATAGGCTTCAGCTTGGTTGTATTTTAATGTTTGTAATGTTATTGCTTGAACGGTTCCGTGCTTCACAAGGCACGTTAAGCAGTTGGTGCATGCTGTTGTAGGTAAATGACAGTTTTTAAGCCAAGTCAGAGGCCTTAGGGCGGCTTGAAAACTTCTGACAGTAAGACCAGCCACTAGTCTTACAAGCCTCCAATAATCCGGACTTGGCCCCTGTGGTGGAGTATGGCCTTTGCTTTTCTCAGAAAAAAACCTGTGCCCCTCGGTGGCGACAATGGGTTGATGATGATGATGATGAGGCTTACACCGAATAGAGAAATATGTTCATATTTCGCTTTAAAGTCGTCTTAATGCCTAACCCGATAGATTGGAAAGTTACGAAGTTATAATTATTATTTATTTATCCACTAAAAAAATTAAAAAAAAAACAATAACATCATTTTGCCAATCTGCTAATCTAGTTTATCGGTAAGCTTTTAGTAATAATTCTTATTCACTTACACAATCTACACAACTCACGTTATCGACAATACTTTACGAGTCTAAAGCATAAGATGAGTTCACAAAGTGCTTAAAACAAAGGGCTTAAGCATACTTTTGAATCGTGTTTTTCTGAGGTCCTTATTACAAAATTCCTCTTGGAGGGTTTTAGAAATCTTAGGTACCAAATAATTACTTAGCCTAGATCAATAATAACTAAAAGAGCTGTTTAAATAATTGTGTTTCTTGAAAGATCTAGAGACAAAAAACAGACCGCTGCCACTGGGGAGATTTCCAAAGTTGCTAGCAGCATATCCCCTTCTGAAAGCTCACGCTGGACCAGACCAAGGCAGCTGCCCCAGAGTTGGTAGCTACCTCGGCCAGCTTATCTACCGAGGTAACTACTAGCTCTAGTGTAATCTGATAAAAATATGTACAATATACAACTACTAAATATGGTACATTTCTGATGTTACATTTACAATAGTAGTCCTAACATATTTAATATTAAATTTTTAGTTTAATATTAAATTTAATCAGGGAATAACTGTGTCTAGTGTTCAAAACATCAATGATTAATATTTTTTAAGTTTGAATGTTTGTTAATTGGGCTAAAACTGTTTTGAAAAGAATAAATGTATAATTTCTTTGTTAGTTTCTTCTCCACGTAATTTATTTATTGTGTAACTAACAACTGTAACGTTTATAAAGTAAACATTTGATTTGACTTTGACTTACTTTTACCTATTCTAGGCATGCAAATATTCAGAATTGCAATAATTCATTTCTTTTTACAAATCATCGGTAGTGTTTATCGTACAATCAAAAATAATAACCATAAACAATTCCATACAGGCACATGCATTGCTTCTAGAAGCAATGCATGCACATGCGCGGGGCTAGCCCCACACTAGGATACCCTGTGCCGTCGGAATGTCTTACAAACCTTCCAACTATATTGTATTTTTCTCAAAAGTATTTATTTACAATAATTAAAAATATTAGAACGTACAATAAATAGAAATGCCAGAATAGAATAAACAGCCTTAACGTTGTTAAATAACATAATTAAAAAATTACAATCTACAACGGCATGCACTGATATAAAATGATCGAACTTCCCCTTAAGAAGGGTCGTCCCTGTTAACCGTTTATATCTCAACGCGCCGTGCAACCCTTAAACATATATTATATATGCATTTTATATAGATATACAAGGTGTAAAAACGCTACCGTGTACATATTAATACATATCATAATTATTATATCATCGTCGTGTGTATATAATTATTGTACTGTACTATATTACTGTCGAAACAAATTGCTCGTAGCGCCGACTGCCTGAGTGACCTTAAGCAATCACGAAAGTTAAGCAACATAGGGCACATTTAATGCATGGATGGGTTTCATGCATATGAAGATACGTTAAGCGGTTGGTGCCGGCTGCCGTCGAAAGACGGCAGTCCTTAAGCCAAGTCAGAGGCCTTACGGCGGCTTGAAAACTTCTGACAAGAAGACCAACCACTAGTCTTATAAGCCGCCGCCAATTCGGACTTAGCCCCCGTGGTAGAGTATGGCCTATACCTTCCTCAGGGAAGAGACCCGTATCCCTCGGTGGGGACATAATGGGTTGATGATGATGAACATACAACTTTCTATTTACAACAGTAGCCATGCGGTGAACTTAATGCTACAAGCATTATCTACCCGTGGACCGCAGAAGGTGGATGAGAATAAATGGAGAATAAATTCACAGTAGGTAGAAAAGCTGTGTTGTGAATACTAGCTTTCTTATGAACGCAATAAATGCGCTCGCTGCCCGGTAAGCAACCTGAAAATATTTCACATTTCCTCTTAAATTCGTTTGAATTTTTTTCATCAAAATATATGATTAATCCCATCCCACAAGATCCCGGGCTTCGCCCTTTTCCAGGTGTCTCCCGGCTGGATGCGGTCGAGATAAGGGAACGAATTTGCCTTGCTAAGGAATGCTGCTGAGATATGAACGGGCACAGGGTGTCCTGTTTTTTTGGAAGCTTGTGGTAACGTTGTGCATAGATTTTGTGTCAATTTTTCACTACACATTCATATCTAATCTCTTTAAACGAGCAATTCTTGTAATATAATCGGAATCTCGGAAACGGCTCCTACGATTTTCACGAAACTTGGTATGTAGATGGTTTTGGGGGCGATTAATTGATCTAGTTAGGTATCAATTTTATAAAACGTCGCTTTATCCATGTTTTAGGCTTTAAACACTGGTCGTTAGATTACGAACGTAATTTTCACATCAGTCCGTAAGGTTGTAATAGCTCAGTTGGGACATCGGGCGGTCCGGAAATGAAAAGACCCTGGTTCAAATACTGATGATTTTTTTCAAGTTCCTTCTTTTGCGAGAAATGTTATTGAGATCTTGAAAAGCCCGATTTCCAAAAAAAAACCAAGCTTACCTCGGTCATCAAGGTACTTATCTAATTTCTTCAAACGAGCAATTCTTGTATGTATATATAAACAGAATCTCGGAAACGGCTCCAACAATTTTCATGAAATTTTGTATGCAGGGGGTTTCGGGGGCAATTAATTAATCTAAATAGGTTTCATTTTTATAAAACGTCGGTTTAACCGTGTTTTAAGGCAAAAAAATAACTGCTACACTACAAGAAGGTAATTTTCGCAACCATAATGTAAGTTTGTCTATATAGCTCAAGTAGGAAATACGACGATACCGTAAACAGAAGACCCTGGTTCGATATTTGATAATTATTTTTGTGTGAAAACCTACATACCGAGCTTAGCTCGGTCATTCAGGTACTTATTATAATGAAATCAACTACTTATACAAATTAAGTCGGGCAGCCCCTGCCGAGAATCATACCTACTCATGACCTCCGCCTTTCTACTCAAGCATGATACCGCTAAGCCAGAGCGTTTATTGAATTTATATTACTTAAAGGTTGTCTGGAAGAGATCACTTTTAGTGATAAAGCCTGTGTCTGTACTTTTAGATTAAGAAATACCTGTGTAGTTTCCTTTTTTATGTACAATAAAGACAAGTGTTCTCTATCTATCTATCTACTTCTGAGAATCCCAAACATGAGTTTATATTTAAAAGAAGCAGAGTGAATGCTATTTGCCTGCGTAAGTACCCATCCCATGTAATAATTAAAACTATATATCCTACAAAATTATAAATTGTATCGCTCCGGAACAAGATAACACAGAAATATGTTTTTATTTTATTTATTTTATTAGGTTTATCAACATTATATACATCCTTACTTGCTAATAGTGTGATGCAGTTATGGTGAACTAGATGTATAACTAATTATAGATAAACACCACATGCATAACAAAAGTAGAAGTACCTACAGCTAGAGCTTAATAATAAGTTACTGAAAGTCTAATTACAATAATGTAACTTAAGTGCTTGACATGAAACTATTAAATATTTTTTTTTTGATAATTTTGCGCAGTGTCGAAGTGCACATCTAGGATGCTACTAAGTTGATTATAAAGACAACATATACGTGGAATAAGGTAGTTTCCAGGGTCAAAATAATTTAATTCTATTTAGTCCGTATTTTAGATTATAAAAAAATATTGGATACATATTTTTTCTTTTTTCGAATAAACAAAAAATAACAAAGATATAGCCCATTGAAGTTACGTGTGACGTCACTCAGTGCTACAAAATGCAGCACGGCGTGACGTCACACGTAACTTTAATGGGCTATATCTTTGTCATTTTTGGTCTAATTTACAAATAAAAAAATACGTGTCCCTTATTTTTGAATAATCTAAAAGACGGACTAATTACATTTTTTTGGGAAACTAGCCTATTGGTGAGTTCTGGCCTAACACTGTTTTTCTGTAAGGGTCTGAGAGAGATTTTGGGATGATTTTACGAGGATATGAACAGGGAACTTTGAACTTTAATAGACTGATTAACTGTGGGCAGTCAATAGAGTTTCTTAAAATTTTGAACAAGACCATTCAATCTAGGTAATCTCTACGTTTATCCAGGCTCAACATGTTAAATATAATAAGTATATCCTTATAGCTACGATGTTAATTATTATGACGATCCCTGTCGCGCAGCGGTTAGCGCATCTGCCTACTATACGAGAGATCCCGGGTTCGAATCCCAGCTGGGGACAAAAAAAAAAGAAACGCAGTTCTTAAATGTTTCTAATTCCCACGACACAGGGCATCCTAGTGTGGGGCCAGAAGCAATGTATGTGCCTGTGTGTAAATGTTATGGTATGTTATATGTTAACAGATTTAGGTAGGTTCCGCATAAAAGGTAGACGAAACTGTTAGCAAGTGGTGTTATAAATATAAATCAGTCTAATGAACTTCATTAGTATACAAAGAGCACACCATGTAGACGGCTGTATGAAAGAAGAATATTAATACGTTACTTTTATTCATATTCTTACTTACTCAGTATCTCGCTGGGAGTGGAGTTGATAAAAAAAATATTACATTTTCCCTCGCTAGAGATTATAAATGCTTAGAACGTTTCGTGACAATCTTGGTCCATTCGTCTTAGATGAAAAAATATTTGTTTATTTAACGGGGTTCGTAGCCCCAGCTGCCTGAGTGATCTTAAATGATCACGAAAGTTAAGCAACATAGGACGCGTTCAGTACATGGATGGGTGACCGTCTATGACTAACACTAGTAGCATTTTTTCTGAGCGGTTCCGTGCTTCGCAAGGCACGTTAAGCAGTTGGTGCCGGCTGCCGTCGATACATGGCAGTCGTTAAGCCAAGTCAGAGGCCTTAGGGCGGCTTGAAAACTTCTGACGGTAACACCAGGCACTAGTCTTACAAGCCTCCACCAATCCGGTCTAGTCCTCCGTGGTGGAGTATAGCCTGTACCTTCCTCAGGGAAGAGACCCGTGCCCCTCGGTGGGGACATAATGAGTTGATGATTGTAATGATGAATAACATTTTAAACTAAACTTGATTAATGCTATGGAAGAGCGGTGTGACCTAGTACATACATTCCATTCCTAAAAAGTGACTCCAGTAACTATGTATAGGAAAAAAACAGAAGAAAAAGAAAAAATATTTTATTCTAACCAATTAAATACAACAACATAAAAACTTAATTAATAATCTATTGAACTAATTACTATAAACTAAATCATACAAATAATACTTAAATAGTAAAACTAATATAAACTAATTTCTAATTATATAGGTATTTACAAATAAAATACAAATATTTTTGTATTTTAAATGATACTGTATACTGTTCTCCTAGTCAAGTTGTCTAATATCGTGATCTATATCTAACTATCTACGCGTTATTTTCCCAGTAACATTGTCGTCACTTACAGAAGCGTTCTGTAATAACATTATGCATGTAAAAGGCACTTTATTGCGCGATTTCGTCACTTTACGACCGATTTTATTGGCCAGATAAAGGAGTTTCACTAGGCGCGGTTTAGTGGCGATAAATACCGAGCCTTATGATGTGGTAATTTTGCTCAGGGAGAGTTTTTCGAGCTGTTTTTATCGGTGCCATTGATGATAAGAGCTGCGGGTTTATTTGTGAAAAAAGCGGTGCCACTAAAACGGCACTTAGAGAGGCTTAGGTCGGTCCTAAGACAGATCTTGACTAAATTATGAGTTACTAGCGGCTTTGCACGGGTGGCTAAAACGTTTCCGTGGAAATAGCTATCTTAGTTCCGTAGAAAATTCCCGAAATTGTAATTTTTTTACACCTCGGGTTACATTATACGGGATTTCGTACGGAACCGTAAACTTTTTGAAAAGCTAATATAGCCTATGTTACTCACGACGAACGTAGCTTTTTTATGGTGAAAGAATTTTTAAAATCGGCTAAGTAGTTTCTGAGCCTATTCCTTACAAACACACACAAAAATACAAATCTTTCCTCTTTATAATATTATTATAGATTATAGGTTAATAAAGATTATATATTATAGATTTTAGATTATAGATATAGATTATTATCAAATCTCCACGTAAGAGACCTCTGCAACTAAAGTCTCTTTACCGGACAGTGGTGCAATGGTTCCCACAGTAAATTGAACCTTACCACTTTGAAATAAAGTTCAAAATCAATGAAAAATGTATGTAAGCTATGCCCTTTAAAAGGTTAACTGTCCCCTAAAAACCTACTTCTATAAGCAGTGTATTATAGAAGTAGGTTTTCGTGGTGTGCACTATACACGCCAGTGAGTTGTCTATTTTGCCGGATGGGGCGATTAGCCCATCCAAATCATCATCATCATCATCATCGGCCTATGGTTGTCCACTGCTGGACATAGGCCTCTCCCATTGCACGCCACTGAGCACGGTCCTCGGCTACTCTCATCCAGCTCTTGCCAGCCGCCCTGCGAAGATCATCGTTCCACCGAGTCTGAGGACGTTATACACTACGTTTACCGATCCGTGGTCTCCACTCAAGAACTCTTCTACCCCATCGGTTATCAGTTTTTCGGGTGATATGACCGGCCCACTGCCACTTCAGCATGCTAATTCGGTGGGCTATGTCGGTGACTCAAAATATGAATTTTGAGTCACCGACATAATAATTATGGACATGATAATGGACATGGTAATCCAAATATGAATTTCAAAATTTGATTGCGGCCAAAACTTGCAATAGAATCTGTACTTTTCTTCGTCTTATGGGGCTTCTAGACGGGCCATCTTTTCACGAAAATGTAGAGCTGCAATGGTGTAGCTGGTAGCCTCAGCCAGCATTATGGCTAGACTGCAATGCTCTGCAATATATTTTTGTTTTTTATTTTAGGGACTTCACACACGGCAGCTATAATATACATTACATCCCAGGATGTATAGCTTAGAGACCGCTCAGTGCCTTTAAGATACGAAGATGTAAAGATGTATATTATAGCTATCATGTGTGGTCTCCTGACGATTTCTATGGAAAGATGTAATGAGATATATCGTGCTTTAATATACATCTTCACCTTATAGCCGCCGTGTGTGGAGTCCCTTATTCAAGAAAACAAACAGTTATACAACAAATAATGTTAGCGTAACTTATGATTAGTATTATTTTTTGGTATAGCCGGGATATATTACCAAATATTTTTTGTATAGCCGATGAATGTTTAGTGTTTTAGCCATATAGCCGGAACGATCGCTTGCTGTCTCGCTTTACGACCTAAGTGCGTCCCTTTTTCATGGTACGTGATGTTTGCCACGACGAGTTGAGTTCGTCCACCATTGCAGCTAGCCACGTATGTAGCCCTTGTAAAGACAAAATAATGAGCCATATACTGTTGAAAAAATATTTTATACATTTTTCAGCTATGTGCTGCATTAAAATGTTTTTTTGTATTTTCGGGATATAGTCGGCTATGATGTAGCCACACATTTAATTAAAAGTGTAGCCAGTTTAGAGGCCGCAGGAGGTGCATTTTCAGGTTTCTATTGTTTTTTAAAGTGAGGAAAAACTGTGGCTGCTTTTCTTAATTTATCCATGGTATTAGGGAAAAGATCAGATCGTGGGGCGTCGGAGCGTCAGTCTAGTCATCTTTGTCCAAATGTACCACTGTCTTCAGGCAACAGAGTCGAGGTAAGCTCCACTGTACCGTCAGCATAGGAAGTGAGCTATAAAACATTTATCGAGCGAGGCGCTAAGTCGACAACCATGTTCGCGGTTCGTGCCGACAGTCTGGAGGTGTCGGCAAGTGTCCCAGATACATTCAGAAGGAATATCAATGCCGTTTTTGAAGGCGGATATTGCCTTGCAACTATTGGGCTGCCTGAGTGATCTTTAACGATCACTTATGTTAAGCAACATACGGCGCGTTCAGTCCATGGATGGGTCACCGTCTATGACTAACGCTAGTGGCATTTTTCCGAGCGGTTCCGTGCTTCGCAAGGCACGACAGCTTAGTCGGCCTAGTCTACAGCACTACTGTTTAGTTCTATTATTCTACCCACTAGGTCAAACAAACATTTTGGAAGCAAAGTGGCTCCGGAAATCAAACCGAGCCCCTTGGGCGTAAGCCAACGGCTGAACCCGGTGCACTAACTACGGCTCAAACGTGCCATAAACCATGCCTAGGCTATATTTGTTTTCGCAAGTCATCAACTAAGAATTTATGACACCTTCCGCGAATTGCCGGCCGTAAACTGCGCTATGGTGGCACAGATCGTGGAATTGTAGAAGAAGCAGTTATTGAGGTGTTTTTTATTTCTCTACGAAACCGAATCAGAAATGAGGAGGTCCGTAGACAAACGAAAGTCGTCGACATAGCCCACCGGATGAGTAGGCAAGTTGAAGTGGCAGTGGGCGGGCCGCATAGAACGCAGAACTGATGGCCGGCGTGGCCGAAAAGTTCTTGAATGGAGACCACACATTGGTAAATGCAATGCAGGATGACCAGCCACAAAATGGACAAACAATCTTATCCAAGTGGCAGGAAGACGCTGGATGCAAGCTGCTTCTTACCGGTCTTTTAGGAAATCCATTGAGGAGGCCTATGTCCAACAGAAGACTTGTGGCTGAATGATGATGATGAGTTTTTTTTGCCGTTTGGAACTCAGCCCTTTGTGACAGTATTAGCATTCAACAGGATTTACTCTCTGACTTTGCACCTCTATGTTGTTATTTGAATTGTTTCTCCTTGTGATGTGTTATTCAGAACCAATGTCGTTTTTTTCTTGCTCCTTCCTCTATCATAATAAACATCAAACTACACACCATACACAAGGTATTGTATGTCCCAATTAAATCCAAAGTTGAAACTTCTATCACAATCACTACTATTCGTGCCTTTGGACTGCGCTATAAACTTGGAAAAATCGTATCTTAATGAAAAACAGTTACCGACTAGAAATAGCCATTTAATGTCCTGAAAATAATGACTCGGGCCTTCGGAATTTTTTGTTTACTGCTTTATAGAACGTTCCTTAGGGCCGCCGTTCGGCAAATAAGAAAAAGATAGATAGGTTCAGGTTACCTTGTGCTGCGAATTTTGTATTAAAACAAAAGTAAAATAAATAAATATTTTTATTCCCAGTACAAACAAAATGTTTACCTTATAAACGTCAAAGTTTCACAATTAAGATATGACATAGAATCGCCCGTAGCCTGGGCTGCCTGAGTGATCTTAAACGATCATTAAGGTTAAGCAACATACGGCGCGTTCAGTCCATGGATGGGTTTCTGTCCATGACTAACGCTAGTGGCATTTTTCCGAGCGGTTCCGTGCTTCGCAAGGCACGTTAAGCGGTTGGTGCCGGCTGCCGTCGATAGATGGCAGTCGTTAAGCCAAGTCAGAGGCCTTAGGGCGGCTTGAAAACTTCTGACAGTAAGACCAGCCACTAGTCTTACAAGCCTCCACCAATCCGGACTTGGCCCCCGTGGTGGAGTATGGCCTATACCTTCCTCAGGGAAGAGACCCGTGCCGCTCGGTGGGAACATAATGGGTTGATGATGATGATGATGATACTTGTAATGGTATACTAATCTTAGTATACGAATATCCACCATGTACTACGATAAGTTTGCCTGGTTATCGTAGTACAGGGTATCGCCACTGAGCACTCACTCTTTCAATGATAGAGAGTAAGTAGGAGTAAAGTAGTCAACTATTATATTTCCAAAAAGACAATAATCGCTCATAGCGTGGGCTGCCTGAGTAATCTTAAACGAACCACGCCACTAAGGTCAAGCAACATACGCCGTGTTCAGTCCATGGATGGGTCACTATCTATCACTAACGCTAGTGGCATTTTTCCGAGCGGTTCCGTACTTCACAAGGCACGTTAAGCTGTTGGTGCCGGCTGGCGTTGATAGATGGCAGTCGTTAAGCCAAGTCAAAGGCCTTAGGGGCGCTTGAAAACTTCTGAGAGTAAGACCAGCCACTAGTCTTACAAGCCTCCACCAATCCGGACTTGGCCCCCGTGGTGGAATATGGCCTACTCCTTCCTCAGGGAAGAGGCCCGTGCCCCTCGGTGGGGACATAATGAGTTGATGATGAGTAGACATTCATTCTTTTCAAAACAGTCTTAGTATCTATAATTAACAATATTTTTAATTTAACAATCTTAAGGCAGATATCTGAGTTGAGAATTTGCACTAAGGAAATACCGAAATACTGAAGTTTAACACTTGACACAATAGTCTCCTCTGAATACATTTAATAGTAATCTAGAACAGAATACGTATATTTATGCATTTAGAATACCATTTGGACCACGGCTGGTGACAAAAAAAAACTCAGATCTTGGATGTTTGCATGTTTGTGACGTCGATGTTTCTGGTTCCCACGACACAGGGTATCCTAGTGTGGGGCCAGAAGCAATGTAAATGTTTACGTTAAATGTATGTAAATGTAAACATTTACATACAAAATATGGACTTGGCCGTCGGAGAGGATTTTTAAAAACAAGACAAAGTCCAACTCGATGTTGCTTTAATTAATTCTCGATTGAATTACATAAATTATACTATTAAATTAAATACTAAGCTATTCTAATGATCACGATGATCAGGGATGTCCTCGCGCTACCAGCGGTGGTGCGGCAAAGGCGCCGGGGCTGCTCGCGGAAACCTCACGTTAAGTGCTTGCTTGCTCAGCATCTAGATTTGGCAATCCTTCGGATGATTCATACTGTATTGGGAATCTGCCTTTGTTATATTGCAACCGGTGCAGGTACGGACTCGTAACATACATATACCTGTATGTAAATGTTTACGTTTATATACGAGTATTTTGTTTATTGATCTACCAGGATACAGAATTATTGTAGTTTGTATATGAAGGGAACAAGGCTAGAACGATGAATGTCCTTTTTCCAACATTTCGAGATAATTGAGTTTTAAACTCTCAGCGTTACTGCTATGGAGCGGAGTATTTCTTTTTGAAACATCTCTTGACTCACAGCGTTCTAGTGTATGGTACCTCTAGACGAAATCATATAGATCCAAAAGTGCTACCATAAACATTTTTTTTTACGTAGCCTCCATTTTTGTGTCCCACTGCTGGGCAAACCGTAAACAATAATAAAATAAAAATAAAATTTCGACTTTCATCGTTCTAGCCTTGTACAGTCGGGGTCTGAAAATGTTTACCACCTTAAGGTTCATAATTGTACAGACAATTATACGACCCAAGGTCGATTGATTTGATTGGATAAAGCATAAAGCTCAGAAATAGTAGAGTAGCAACCTGTCAAAGTTTAGAGCAAACCTTCTTCGCTCCCTCAAGGTTTTAATTTCTTTATTTTATAAAAATAGTATTGAATATATTTTCAAACTTTCTATTTTGACAGAGTTTGGATCTGTGTCGTTTTAATAAATGCAATAATTTTAAAATAAGAAATGAATTTAGATACTTGTTAGAATCGAGGCTTAGGAACTTTGAAAGGTAATAAGTACATTGTTAAAGCATTATAGACTATAATGCACATCTTGCGACAAAGAATCAAGTTTGAAAACTGGTAAACATTTTTAGACCCCGACCGTACTCTTCATATACGTAAGTGTGTATATTTTTATTCGACTGTCTAGTTGGTCTAGCGGTAACACGTCTGTTTTGCCACATTTGTTTCTACAAACGGCTTCAGTCTAAAAATAATTTTAGCATCAACATACCCTTCCAGAAGCGAAGGCTCGGGAGGGCCATAAGACCTGCGACGAAGTATGGTGCTCGGCACTGGCGGACAAAAGAGCCAGGAGGCACCAAATCCGTACAGACCCGACGCCGGACCTTCTCTTTATATGTCCCACATGCGGTAGGGGCTGCCGCTCTCGAATTGGACTTTTCAGTCACTAAAAAAAGTGTCGAAGTCCCATAGGATACTGCTTGAATCGTCCGTAACGGACGCGACGGCCTATGATGATGATGACTGTAGTGTATTGACTATTTCTATCCTTGTCTCGTGCGCACGCGCCACACTCGCCGGTGTTCTGACAGATGTCATAAGAGAATCGGGCGAGACAGATAACGGTGGTGGTGCGTTGTTGAGCCAAGTAATCGAGCTTGTGGTGCCAAAATAGAGGATATTACATGTGGCGACGGGATAAACAGTAAGTACGCGTAATTTTGAGCTACGGAATAGATGAAATAGAATCGCAGTAAACAATTGCGTACTGGAAAATTCGAACTTAGTTGGACGCCTCGCCATCTTGTTTACTTACGAGCGGAAAATAAAATTCTAGATTACTGTAGGTTCGACACGACACATTACTATTCCGTACGATACCGGCTATTTTACTTACGTACACAGGTCGTAAAAAACTATTCACAGCGATAGGCATAGAAATAAAGTGTGATATTTTTTACCGTGATTTGTTTATCGAACAAAATCTTACTTATATTTTCTTGGGCATGGTTGTCCTCAATCAGTGAATCTTAAAAGTTATCGTGACGTAATCGGACTTAAAATAATGTTATTTATGGCAACTGTTACCAGGGTGAAAAGATATTACAACATTTTTGTATTAGATATTTCCGTATTAAAATGGTGTACGGAATGACAACAACGGAATTCTTATTGACTAGTTTATTTACCTTAATCTTACAAGGTAGATATGGGCTTGAACAAGCAATAAATATCAGGAAATAGTCTATAGCAGACAGTGATCTGGATCATTGGATTGATATGAAATATCTACAATCAATTAACTGATGCGGAAGAAAGCAGACAGTTTTTGAATCATTAAATTGATGTGTATGGAAAATAGCAGACAGCGGGCTGGATCATTAAATTGATAAATATAAAAACTAGCAGACTTGTCTGAATCATTAAATTGATGTGTATGGAAAATAGCAGACGGTAGTCTGGATCATTAAATTGATGGGAAAAAAATAGCAGCTTCATGTCTGAGTCACTAAACTGACTGTTAAAAAGTAAAAAGCAGACACGGTCTGATCATTAAATTGATTGGTTTCAGGACGCCCCACTTGAAGTTGCATGATGGCAATGTCATTGACCTTGAAGCGATTCGATTGTGAGGGAGATCCCACATCAGTAGGAGCAAGATGGGAGCGCTGGAAGAGAGCACTTCTGATATACTTGAATGCTTCAAACATTGAAAAATCTGAAAAACAGAGAGCATGTCTTCTAAATTTTGGAGGACTGGAACTCCGAGAGGTTTTTTATAACATACCAGGCGCCAACGTAGAACCAACAGAAGGCGTTGATGTTTTTACTGTTGCGCTGGAAAAACTGGATGCCTACTTTACACCAAAGCAAAGTAGAGTATACGAGCGTCACATATTTAGGCTTCTCAAGCAAGAGCCAAATGAAAAATTTGAAAAATTCATTTTGAGATTAAGACAACAGGCTGATAAATGTCAGTTCCAAGACAAAAATGATAATATAATCGATCAGATAGCGGAGAAAGCCTCTTCCAATAAACTTTGAAGAAAAATCCTGCAAATTGGTGATGAAATCACCTTGGAACGAATCATAGTTGAAGCAAACACTCTAGAGGCGGTGAATAAGCAAATGGAGGATTTTAGTGGTAATAACAATATTTTCCAAGGCGTGAACAAAGTGGAATACAAAGTCAGATCGAGATTTGGAGAAAAAAGATTTGATAAATCGACATGTGGTAGATGCGGCAATCCGCGACACATGACGAACGATCCTAAGTGCCCAGCCAGACATAAAGATTGCTTGAAATGTGGTCTTAGAGGTCACTTCAGACAATATTGCAGGACTAAACAACAAAGAAAAAGAAAAATGGAGGAAGGGCAAGACAGTTCACAAAATAACAAACCGAAGAAAAGCAGAGAACATAGAAATGAAATAAACCAAATTATGGAAGAAAATAATAAAGACAGAACTGAAGTGACACACTATGTATTTCACATTGACGATGATGTTGAACTGGATTGTTCCATTGGAGGGGTGAAAACAAAAATGCTGGTGGATTCTGGATGCAAAAAAAATCTCATCACTGCAAAGACATGGGAGATGTTGAAAACTAATAAAGTTTTAGTCTTTAACCAGATTCCAAACCCGGATGTCAGGTTTGTTGCATATGGTAGTACCACACCACTAATTGTGAAAGGTTCCTTCGAAGCACGCATACAAGTGGGAGATAAGACTGATACAGCCACATTCTATGTCGTCACTGATCGCATGAAGAACTTGTTAGGTAAAACAACAGCAATGGCACTGGGTGTTCTAAAAATCGGAATCAACTTGGATGTGAACCGTATACCATCTGAAAAATTTCCCAAGTTCAAAGATGTACTTATCGAATTGCCTATCGATAAGTCAGTTGATCGATTGAACAAACCATACAGGAGGATACCTTTACCCCTCGAGGAAAAAGTTGAAAGTAAGATAGACGATTTAATGAAGAGAGATATTATATCTCTTCTATAAGGTTCGTCGAAATGGGTGTCGCCTATGGTACCCATTTTGAAGGATAATGGAGAAGTGCGTCTTTGTGTGGACATGAGACGGGCCAACCAAGCAATCACACGTGAGAACCATTCACTACCTACAATGGACAAGTTGCTACCAAAAGTGCGCGACGCTTAATACTTTTCCAAGCTAGACATCAAAGACGCATTTCACCAAATCGAAATCCATCCGGATTCCAGGTATATAACTACCTTCATTACGAGCAAGGGCCTATACAGGTACAAACGTCTGATGTTTGGTATATTGTGCGCTCCCGAAATTTTTCGGAAAACGTTAGAGCGCATGTTGTTAGGTTGCGATGGTGTTATCAACTTCATCGACGATATCTTAATTTTCGGGAAAGATTTTGAAGAACATCAGATTAGACTAAAGAAAGTAATGAGGGTCTTAGAGAATAACAATGTTGAGTTAAGGACGGATAAATGCCTATTTGGAGTAACAAAAGTGAACTTTTTGGGTCATCAACTTTCAGAAGAGGGAATTCAGCCATTGCAGAAATATCTATGTACAATACAAGAGTTCAAGGCACCGATAACTATCGGTGAGTTAAGAAGCTTTCTGGGCTTTGTAAACTATGTAAGTAAATGGATTCCCCACTACGCGACTCTGACAGAACCACTCAAGGAGCTGTTACGAAACAGACACGTAGATGGATATAACATTCAAGAAACTTTTGGGCCAAATCAACAACAAGCATTCGAGTCTCTAAAATCGGCGCTGTCTAACATTCCCACACTTGGATATTATGACGTCAATGATCAAACAAGGGTCATCGCTGATGCCAGCCCAGTAGGACTAGGTGAGGTCCTGATACAGGTAAACGATGAAGGACCGCGAGTTATTGCATACGGTCATAAGACGTTGACGGGCTGTGAACGTAGGTACTGCCAGACTGAGAAGGAGGCTCTAGCATTGGTTCGGGCAAGGAGTTCGAGTTAGTGACTGATCACAAGCCACTGGAAGTCATTTTTGGTCCCAAATCCAAACCATGCGCCAGAATAGAGAGATGGATTTTGCGGTTACAGGCTTACAAATACAAAGTAATATATAAGCCAGGTAAAAGCAACATTGCTGATCCCCTGTCCAGATTGTGCAAACTACCCACGACGGTACCGAACATTCAAGATAATTATATCCATAATGTGGTAGAAAACACTAGGCCCATAGCAGTATCGATGAAAGAAATAATTGACTGTTCTGCAAACGACCGAGAAATCCTGCAAGTAAAAGAAGGAGTATATAATAACAACTGGGTGGATGAAGTGAAATTGTACAAGACCTTCCAAAATGAATTGTGCTTTTATGAAGGCGTGCTACTACGAGGCACTAGAATCGTAATTCCCGAAAAACTAAGAGAACGAGTTTTAAAGGCGGCACACGAAGGACGTCCGGGAATAGTCGCAATGAAGGCCAGATTAAGAACAAAAGTCTGGTGGCCAAAATGTGACAAAGACTCTGAGACTGTAGTGAAAGCATGTAGAGGATGCACCTTAGTTGCAGCGCCACCAAATCCACCAAATCCATTGAAGCGCAGGGAATTGCCTGAAGAGCCTTGGATTGATATAGCAGTTGATTTGATGGGACCACTTCCAAGCGGTGACTACCTGTTTGTAGTGGTTGATTACTTTAGCAGATACAAGGAAATCAAAATATGTCGCAGGATCACCAGCACAGAAATCGTAGAAATCGGAAATCCATTATCGATAACTTCTGATAATGGTAAACAATTTACAAGCGAAGAATTTAAAACTTTTTGCGCAGAGCGAAACCTAACCCTTTTCAACACCATACCGTACTGGCCCCAACAAAATGGGGAGGTGGAACGCCAAAATCGAGATATTTTGAAAAGGCTAAAGATTAGTCAAGTCGAAAAAAAAGATTGGAAGGAGTGTCTACAAGAATATTTAACAATGTATAATAGCACACCACATTCTGTGACTGGTATGACGCCGTCGGAACTGTTCTTCAGGAGAAGATTCAGAGACAAAATCCCTATGGTTAGTGACGCAGGTTCAAAATCTGAAAACATGGAGGTTAGAGACAGAGACCAACAGCTCAAAGAAAAGGGGAGAATATATGCGGATCGGAAGAGAAGAGCAATAGAGTGCAATTTGGAACCTGGCGATAAAGTCTATCTAAAGAACATGAACAAGGATAATAAAATAACCCTAAATTATGATGCAACTACACATACTGTCGAGAAAAGTGTTGGTGGGGACATTGAGGTCCGAAATGATGAAACGGGTCAAGTTTACAGAAGGAATGTGGTACATCTTAAGAAGATTGAGGGTAAATGGAAAGTTTGTAATAATGAAGGGGAAACAGAAGATAATGCAATAAATAATAATGATGATAATTAATGATTATGACTGTAACAAATTCACATACATAATTATTATGTTTTCGTTAAATAAGAATTTAAAAATAAATAATAAATTGTAAATAAAGGTTGATCTCAGTAAAGTAACACACAGCATTTCAGAGTTTTAATGGTAAATAACTTAGATTAAATTGATGACACAATTAAGGTCATACCTAGTCAAAGTAAAACTGAATGAAGACTTTAAAGTTGATCTCAAAGTCAAAGTTTATTCTTAACAATTTAAAGATTTCATCATCATCATCATCATCGGCCTATGGTTGTCCACTGCTGGACATAGGCCTCTCCCATTGCACGCCACTGAACACGGTCCTCGGCTACTCTCATCCAGCTCTTGCCAGCCGCCCTGCGAAGATCATCGCTCCACCGAGTCTGAGGACGTCCTACACTACGTTTACCGATCCGCGGTCTCCACTCAAGAACTCTTTTACCCCATCGGTTATCAGTTCTTCGGGTGATATGGCCGGCCCACTGCCACTTCAGCATGCTAATTCGGTGGGCTATGTCGGTGACTTTGGTTCTCTGTCGGATGACTTCGTTTCGAATTCGATCTTTCAGAGAAACCCCGAGCATAGCCCTTTCCATAGCACGCTGAGCGACTTTAAATTTGTGGATCAGCCCCACCGTGAGTGTCCACGTTTCGGCACCGTATGTCATGACGGGTAGGACGCACTGATTGAAGACTGTCGTCTTTAGACTCTGTGGGATTGGCGATGTGAAGACTCGACGTAGTTTCCCATAAGCTGCCCAGCCCAGCTGAATTCTTCTATTGGCCTCTTTCTCGAAGTTGTTTTTACCTAACTGCATGGTTTGCCCGAGGTAAACATACTCCTTTACAACTTCGAGAGTACTGCCTTGAACTGCAATTGGCTCCGATTTACGTGTTCATTGAACATAATCTTGGTTTTATCCAAGTTCATCCGGAGACCAATGCGTTGAGAAGAATCAGCTAGGCTACTCAGCATATGTTGTAAATCTTGCAGCGTTTCCGCCATGATGACAATATCGTCTGCAAACCGCAAGTGTGAAAGGTACTCGCCGCTAATATTAATGCCGTACCCCTTCCAGTCCAGCGTCTTAAACATATCCTCCATAGCATTTGTGAACAATTTGGGGGAAATAACATCCCCTTGTCTCACACCACGATGTATGGGGATAGGTTCAGACTGCCGGTTCTGGATTTGGACGGCCATAGTAGCGGCGTTGTATAGACCTTTCAACACTTGGATGTATCGCCAGTCGACTTGGCATCGCTGCAAAGATTCCAGAACAGACCAGGTTTCGACCGAGTCAAAGGCCTTTTCATAGTCCACAAACGCTAAGCACAGGGGCCGATTATACTCTTCGGTCTTCTGTATAATCTGCCGCACTGTGTGAATGTGGTCTATGGTGCCGTAACCCGACCGAAAGCCGGCCTGCTCAGGTGGCTGAAACTCATCGAGTCTCCTCGCAAGACGGTTCGCGATGACTCTTGAAAACAGCTTGTAGACGTGGCTTAAGAGTGAAATGGGTCGGTAGTTCTTCAGGAGGGTTTTATCACCCTTTTTGAAGAACAACACGACAACACACTTACTCCACGCCTCCGGAGTTCTCCCATCAAAGAGGACAGCATTAAAGATCTTCTGGAGCTCCTTCATTACGGGTTTACCGCCGGACTTCAAGAGCTCAGTAGTAATACCGTCCTCTCCAGGGGCTTTTCCATTTTTAAGCTGTTTAAGAGCCATCGCGATTTCGTCTAGGCTGACTTCTGGCAAGTCTTCAGTATAGTGGCGTGTCAATGTAGCTCTGGAATCCTCATTTTCGGGATCTGGCCGAGATGCATGCGCAGCGTACAGCTGGCCGTAGAAGTTTTAAACTTCCGAAAGAACCTCTGGTATGGAGGAAACAACCACTCCGTCCGTGGTGGTCAACTTTGTCAGATGGCTTCTCCCAAGAGATTGGACAAACACTTTCGATCCCCGATTTTGCTCGATTGCTCGTTCTATTGAACGAGTGTTGGAGCGTCGGAGATCGCGTCGAATTAGTTTGCCAATTCTCCTGTTCAGAGCATGCCTTTCTGACGCAGTGACTGGTGGGCGTTCACGTCGTTCCTCCATAAGCTTGAGTGTTTCTTCCGAAAGTTTAGACTTCGTCCCTTTATGCCGCATTGCGCAAAATCTCACACCTTCCTCCCTGAGAATTCCGACTACATTCTCGAGGGCCTGGTCGATGTCAACGTCATTTGTGGTTTCCACGGCAGCGAATCTGTTCTCCAGGTTAGACTGGAACTTTTCAGATCCCACTATAGTTTGGTGCAGGGTTGGTCGGAGCCTGGATTTCATCAAACGGACACGTTCGAGCTTAACATTGATATTCAGAGAGCCTCGCACAAGTCGGTGATCGCTTCCGGTATTAAACCTATTGATCACTGAGACGTCTCTGAATATACGCTTTTTGTCCGTTATGATGAAATCGATCTCATTTTTTGTCATAGTGTCGGGGCTCTGCCACGTCCACTTCCTTTGGGGCTTTTTCTTAAAGAATGAATTCATCAAGAATAACCCCTCCCTTTCGAGGAAGTTGACTAGCATTTGCCCCCTATGATTCCTGTTTCCATAACCATGGGATCCTACTACCGATTCGCTGCAATTCTGTACTCCCACTTTGGCGTTGAAATCCCCCATGACAACGTTGTAGTAGGCCTTGGTGGTGGAGTGTAAGGCCTTTGATATGTCATCGAACATATCTTCCACTTCATCGTCCGAGTGCGTCGAGGTCGGTGCGTAAACCTGCACAACCTTAAGGTTATACCTCTCGGTTAGCTTAATGACAAGGTACGCAACCCTGTTCGACACACTTGAAACTTCTACAACGTTGTCACGGAGAGCTCTATTTACCAGAAACCCTATGCCACCCTGAGATAGCTGATCTCCCTCTCGAAAGTATAGCAGGTGGCCTGATTCAAGGGTTACGGTGTCCTCCCCCTCTCTTCGGACTTCAGATAACCCAAGAACATCCCACTTTACCTTCTCGAGTTCGACTTCCAGTTGTGCCAGGTGCTCGTCCAGCCGTAATGTGCGTCCATTATACGTCGCCAAGGTCAGTTGTTTTTGGCAGCCTTTCGTAACCCGGGGATTCTTCGCACCCCCTACCCTGCCGTTACCGTGATCGCCGCCTTGATCAGGAATAGCAGGGCGACCGGGAACTGGGGGCCGTGGTCCGTTTTGGCTGTCCATGGAAGGATTTGCTCGTAATTGCCACGCTGAGCAGGCGGGTTGGCAATCGCAGACCGTATACGTACCGATGTCGCTGTTGCCCGACACCGGTACGACCCGTATGTGCTGGGTAATAATATGCACGGGTATTCTCTTAGTCGCCTTTTACGACACCCACGAGAAGATATGGGGGAGTGCTATTCTTAGCCGACACTCCACGGACAGATAGGATTTAAATTTATTAAATTAAAATTAAAACAAGAAAGGGATGTAGTGTATTGACTATTTCTATCCTTGTCTCGTGCGCACGCGCCACACTCGCCGGTGTTCTGACAGATGTCATAAGAGAATCGGGCGAGAAAGATAACGGTGGTGGTGCGTTGTTGAGCCAAGTAATCAAGCTTGTGGTGCCAAAATAGAGGATATTACAATGACCCTTCCAGAATACAACTGTGTAATGAGATATCTTTTATTTTTGTATGCTATCTTTGTTTTCTGTAATTTCTCTGTTGGTCTTGACTTGTGTCTACAGTAACTATGTTCCATACTTTGTTGCCCTAGTGTTTGGGAGGCCTGGCATCCTAAGATACAGATCTTTGATCTAGTTTAGGACCCAGTCTTTCCACAAATTATTCTTATTGTGCCATATTGTATCACATCAGCTATTGTACCCAATTTGTGGATAGAGAAATAAAGTTTATTTTTATTTGTATTGAATATAGAAATCTCTCAAATCAGAAACCCACGTACTTATATCCAGAGAAATTCTCTACGTTTGAGCCTTATGTATTCCGATAGGTAAGTATCTAAGACTACATAAAAGCAGTAACGTCTCTTGTAAACATAACAAACACATTTTATGTGTCCGTTATTCTGAAACCTTTATGATAGGTCGTCTTTAGACCAAACATTATGTTAGAATTACAAATACTTTATTAACGATCACTAACAGAAGTTACGAATAAATTACATAGTATAAAAAAATTGTTCTTCGCGAGGCACGTTAAGCAGTTGGTGCCGGCTGCCGTCGATATATAGCAGTCGTTAAGCCAAGTCAGAGGCCTTAGAGCGGCTTGAAAACTTCTGACAGTAATACCAGCCACTAGTCTTACAATCCTCCACCAATCCGGACTTGGCCACCATGGTGGAACATGGCCTATACCTTCCTCAGGGAAGAGACCCGTGCCTCTCGGTGGGGACATAATGGATTAATGATGAGGTAAGACTATAAAGTAATAATAATAACTTCCACACAACACAATCACTTGACCTGGTCCCAAACTAGGGTACCCTTTGGTATAACAACTAGGCAAGGACGTTACTAACATGGAAAAAACACTCAGACTAAGCCATTTGCACAGATGAACGGCGGCCTCCAGTGGGATTCAAACCACGCACTCTGTCTTGGTAAGAAAGCGTCTTAACGGCTAGCTACAGTCCGTTTTTTAATTCAATGCAAAAAAAATGACGCGTTGTTACCGTTATAAAATATAATAGGGTTTATCGGTAGATATTCTTTACCGTGAATAGAAGACTTGAGTGACCAAAATCCTTATCACATCAAAGACATTAAAGTTTAATTCCTCATAAGAGCAAAGTAAAAAAAAACACCTACGTAGCACAAACAATTTTTACTTGGAAGTAAAATGGGGTAGGTAATTTGGTTTTTGCGTACTAGCAACATTCAGACATTGGATTGTATTGAGATGTCAACGTGACTGTTTTATTTTTTTGGATTGAACTAAAAAACAGACTTTAGTTTATTCTTTTGGTCTTCGGGTGTAAACGTGTCGTTTATATTATGTTATTCGAAGTATTTATGAGAAGCATCTGGTTTAAACCTTTTACCTTTTATGTTTGCGACAGAGCGGGTCGAGGCAGATCTATGATAATAAAGAGACAGGGTAAGGAACGATTCGGGGACACAAAAAGGGCCGGCTTCTATATTTTTGACCGACTTCAAAAAGAAGGAGGTTCTCAATTCGACTGTATTTTTTTATGTTTGTTACCTCGGAACTTTTGACGAGGTGGACCGATTTTGATGACTCTTTTTTTATTTTAAAGCTAGTGCTTTCAGTGTGTTCTTATTTCAATTTGGTAATTATCTTATGGTAAAACAAGTAGACCCTAGTTTCTCATAATTTCAAATGCAAACATTTCTACGATACACAGGTATGACATCATTAGGAATTTTGGTAATTGGAAAGTGCTCAGCTAACGTGTCGGTTACCACCAAGTAGTAACCAACGCTGATTTTAAGCACTTCCCAGCTCGTAAGTTGATATTTAGAGCATATTTAGAGAATTATTTTGATGATTTAAAAGCTGCTGCTTCCAGTGTGGTCCCATTTCAATATGGTCCAGCTCATAAAAATATGCATAACTATAACATAAAAATATAAGTCTTAAATTTGCCTGTTCAGGCGCCTTCCCTATTATTCATAGCAAAAAGTCACCTGAGACCCACGATTTTGACATTAGAAATAGAATAGAAATATAAAATATCTTTATTGAGGACTTCAATTTGCCATAGTTAATTAAGAAGCCCTTGCTCTCGAACTAGGATAACCTGTGCGTCAAGAGCAAGTGTCTTCCCTTAATTAACTGTTACAGTTATTTGCAAATTAGTGCTAAACAATGTACAAGACAAAAGTTAAAACAAAGTGTTATAAATCTTATAGAATCAAAAACAGAGAAACTTGCTAGAGCTTGTCTATTTAATTATTTTTTGGCATCCAATTAGTAGTATGTACTTCAAAAAATGTAAAAAATAAATAAAATATTTAACATTGTATTTATTTGCCCAATAATACACAATAATACCTTTACAAAAAAAACTTAACAAAACAAAAACCAACTTTAAACAAAAAGTTAAAATAATTATTGTGTATTCTTAATTTACTTACCTACTTATTGTTTCCTTGACTGACATCGACTCCAATACTAGCAATAATTTTAAAGCAAGTAAGTAAGAAAGTAAGAATACGCAGTTATTTTAAACTTTTTTGTTTGAAGTCGGTTTTTTTTTTTTTGTTAAGATTTTTGTTTATATCAGTGTCTATTGTTGGGCAAATAAATACAAGGCCCTTTGTCATTATTTTGTTGGGGGAAACGTAGTGGCGGAACGCGTGTTATCTTTACGCTGGTCGGTGGGTGAGGGCTTGGAAGGGATTTTGTTGGAGATGGGTATAAATTCGTCTGCCTCGATACGAATGTCTTCTTGGTCTTGCTGTTAAGGCACTCGCTGCCAAGTCAGAGGTCGTGGGTTCGATTTCAACTGAGGGCTGCCGTATGTTTGCACGAATGGCCTCATCCATACTTGTAATGACTGAATCGCTCGTAGCCTGGGCTGCCTGAGTGATCTTCATTTATCGGTATTTTAATCTATTATAATTAATCTTGCTTCTTTGCTTTCTTAGTGTTATGATTTGTAGTTTGATGTGTTTTGCTTTGTTTTGTATACGTGTGTGTGTCTTATGTAAATAAATGAATTATCTATCTATCTATCTATCTATCTTAAACGATCACTAAGGTTAAGCAACATACGGCGCGTTCAGTCCATGGATGGGTCACCGTCTATTACTAACGCTAGTGGGATTTTTCCGAGCGATTCCGTGCTTCGCAAGGCACGTTAAGCAGTTTGTGCCGGCTGCCGTCGATAGATGGCCGTCGTTAAGCCAAGTCAGAGGCCTTAGGGCGGCTTGAAAACTTCTGACAGTAAGACCAGCCACTAGTCTTACAAACCTCCACCAATCCGGACTTGGCCCCCGTGGTGGAGTATGGCCTATACCTTCCTCAGGGAAGAAACCCGTGCCCCTCGGTGGGGACATAATGGGTTGATGATGATGATGATGATACTTGTAATGGTATACTAATCTTAGTATACGAGTATCCACCATGTACTACGATAATTTTGCCTGGTTATCATATTACAGGGTATCGTTTTAGGATTTTGTTTACGACCGGGTCAAGTGACGGTGTGGTGTTGAAGTCATATTATTGTTTATATTAAAATACGGGTACTTTTTATCTTGCCCTTTGCTATTACATCCCCTAACCGACGTGCGTGCATGCAACGACTAATGAATGTCGATGAAACGAAAGTGATTTGTCAGGATCGTGGAAGTGGCAGGTGGCAGACCCTGGTCTCTGCCTACCCCTCTGGGATACAGGCGTAAGCTTATGTGTATGTATTTAAATACGGTTGGAAATGGATGTTGTCAATGTCAACCCAAGAGTTTTTATAAATATCTCATGTTACAAGTTTACAAAACACGATGAAATCATAACACAACATAACATTTACATACAGGCACATACATTGTTTCTGGCCCCACACTAGGATACCTTGTTTCGTGGGACCCAGAAACAGCGACGTCACAAACATGTAAACATCCAAGACCTGGGTTTCTTTTCTTTTTTGTCCCCAGCCGGGATTCGAACCTGGGGCCTCTCTCATGGTAGGCAGATGCGCCAACCGCTGCGCCGCAGAGGTCGTCAATATATACTTTATTGCACACGAGACATTGAACAGAACATTAAGTAAAAAACCACGTGTACAAAGTCGAGATTATCTCTGTAATGCCGGCTACACACGTAACGATATATCGTAGCGATTAAACTGTGCAAACCGATTTGCGCAGATTTATCAATCGTGTGTATGACGAAAATCTGCAACGATTTGTCATACACACGATGGATAAATCTGCGCAAATTGGCTTGCGCAGTTTAATCGCTACGATATATCGTTACGTGTGTAGCCGGCATAAGAGACGTCTTCCAGCAAACCTTAGAGAATTGGAGCAGCGGTAAAAGAAATCGTTGTAAGGAAACATCCCTTGAGAAAACCTGCTGCACTCGAAATCGCAATATATGTAACAAAGCATCATCATTCATTTCGACATTGCATCCATGAGACCAACAGCACAGTACGTTTCGAACCACAAATATATCACGGTAAGACACCTTTACACCCAAGACAGACAGTAGATCTATCTTGTGTCGGCACTAAAGTACAGTCGTTGAAAGGTTTGGGGGAACTCGGTTGTATTTTTTATTTATTTTTATTTATTCCAGGAGAAAAAACAGAATTGACAAAACCTTATAACGTAAAGAATATTAAGTTATCACAGCACATTTTGCCAACTCCTAAACTTTTCCCACAGATAGGTAATCACATTAGTAGTATGTAGTAGTTGTGTCATTAGAGACCTTATTTCTTTGCATTAGATAAGACAAAAAAATTCTTTGTTTTAATCTTTTTTTTACGTAGCCTCTCGTGTGTCCCACTGCTGGGCAAAGGCCTCCCCTTCTTCTTTCCATCTCTCCCTGTCTCCAGCCAGCCACAGCCACAATTTGTAAATCTAAAAAAACAAAAAACTCTTTTACTTTTGTTCCATATGGATATTCTCTTGGTCATTCCAAAGCTGTATCTTACACAACTAAGACAATAGGAAAATTTAACAAAACGAGGATTTTACAACAAACAGAAATATGCCATAATTACATAGCGGTTAGATAAACATATTATAGCTTTACTGGAAATAAAGGTATGCGAATATTTAATACAGTTACTAATATTTCGTGTGGGTATTTTAATTAAACATAAACATTTACATACTGGCACATACAATTCATCATCAACCCATTATGTCCCCACCGAGGGGCACGGGTCTCTTCCCTGGGGAAGGTATAGGCTATACTCCACCACGGGGGACAAGTCCGAATTGGTGGAGGCTTGCAAAACTAGTGGCTGGTCTTACTGTCAGAAGTTTTCAAGCCGCATTAAGGCATTTGACTTGGCTTAACGACTGCCATCTATCGACGGCATCCGGCACCAACTGCTTAACGTGCCTTGCGAAGCACGGAACCGCTCGGAAAAAATCCACTAGCATTAGTCGCAGACGGTCACCCATCCATGCACTGAACGCGCCCTATGTTGATTAACCTTCATGATCGTTTAAGATCATTCAGGCAGCTGGGGCTACAAGCGATTCATTATTAAATAAATATATTTCACCATCAACCCATTATGTCCCCACCAAGGGGCACGGGTCTCTTCCCTGAGGAAGGTATAGGCCATACTCCACCACGGGGGCCAAGTTCGGATTGGTGGAGGCTTGTAAGACTAGTGGCTGGTCTTACTGTCAGAAGTTTTCAAGCCGCCCTAAGGCCTCTAACTTGGCTTAACGACTGCCATCTATCGACGGCAGCCGGCACCAACTGCTTAACGTGCCTTGCGAAGCACGGAACCGCTCGGAAAAATTCCACTAGCGTTAGTCATAGACGGTGACCCATCCATAGACTGAACGCGCCGTATGTTGCTTAACATTAGTGATCGTTTAAGATCCCTCAGGCAGCCGGGGCTACGAGCGATTCATTAATAAATAAAAATATCTTTATCTCACCTAAATTCGTACGAGCTAAGATAGATAGATAGATAGATAGATAGATAGATAGATAAGACATTTATTTGCGCTATGAGACACACACACACACATAAAGCAATGATCATCATCATAACAATACAGAATGTAAATAATAATAATAATAACAATGAATAAAATAGAATTGTCAAGTCACAAAAATTACATTAAATTAAATTATAATTATAAATAAAAATAACTAGAATTATCAAATTACATACAAATTCCATCATGGTAATTTATTAAAATAATTATTATTACCATTGAATTACATTAAACTTAAAACATAACAATTGATATAAAAAAAGTCCATCAAATTACTTAGCATGTTAGCTCTGTAATTATGTATAGTATGGCTCTGGGCCATATGTGCGTGTGCCACAGCAGCCTAAAAGGGCCGTATCTCAGCATTATTAATATCTGCTTTCACAAAAGCAAATATTTTGCTGATTTTCAGCTACGGCCAAGTAATGTGACTCTAAGCTAAGCACCTCTCCGCATGCATCACGCCAAGCTAAGCAGGACACATGGACTCAGAGCTTACAGTACGCGAGTCTAGGACAATTTGTTAACAAACCGCATCGTTTGCGCGACTCCAAGGATCTATTGCTCTGTCCGCGGCATCTCTCGGTCTACAGGGTGACTTTGAGTTGGCTTAACAAATTCTAAACGGACATGTTAACATTATGTAACATGTCCTTGTTTGTATGTATAATTTGGGGAAATTTGGAGCATACAATTTTTTTTTCCTAAATTAGGTATATACTTAAGGATGGCACATAATTATGCATAAGGTTAACACCAGAAACAGATACAAAATTGCTTCATCTAAATTCAGATTGGCCTAGGTCAATACATAATAAAATTTTGACGACCTCTGTGGCGCAGCGGTTAGCGCATCTGACGACCACGCGAGAGGTCCCGGGTTCGAATCCCGGCTGGGGACAAAAAAAAACCCAGGTCTTGGATGTTTACATATTTGTGACGTCGCTGTTTCTGGTTCCCACGACACAGGGTATCCTAGTGTGGGGCCAGAAGCAATGTATGTGCCTGTATAAACGTTTATGCTTATGTTTATATTATTTGATCAAAATATTGCTGATGAATTTAAAATCACGCTGTATTGCCTAGGTCCGCGGCAACTCTGCAAGCGTGAATCAGGAGCGAATGGTTTCTCGCTGAAATTTATTGGAATTAGTGTGTCAAGGGGTGGTAGCCACCAATCCGGACTTGGCCCCCGTGGTGGAGTATGGCCTATACCTTCCTCAGGGAAGAGACCCGTGCCCCTCGGTGGGGACATAATGGGTTGATGATGAAGGGGTAGTAGCAAGGGTTCAAATCCCGGTTAGGACTGGTGATTTTCTTTTCTAAGTTAGGTACATTTGTGAAATTGTAGAGGCAATACCACTCGGTTACATTGATCGTGATAAAAGTAAAAGTTAAAAAAGTAAAAACGTTTATTTGCTATGAAAGTATATAGTACAGCTGTGATCATGAAGCATCCTAATTTAGAAATTGAATAATTATGTACATAAATCGGAGATTAGCGTTGGCTCCCGCACTAAGTACAAACTGTCGCGGGAACCTGATGATTAGCCAAGAATTTATAACAGTTACAATTGCTCTGATCTGCGAGTTTCTTGGTGTAGATATAATTCGGTTAAGATAATTTGACTTACAAAAGTGATGGGAAATATAAATATAACATGTAAATAAATAAATAAACATGTGAAGAAATATATAGCCGTGAAATAATAATTACAATATAAAATTTAATGCTTGTACTATAAGACACTAAAATTATTATCAATTATTATCGTTATTTTTCAACCTTACTGTTGCAATTCTACTCAATAATATATTAATGTTAATTGTCTTAGTCAAGGTTAAATTGAACTGTTTCAGGCATGTTAAACATTTCCAACCAACTCAATTATTAATTAGAGGCGTATCTGCCTGTAATTGGGATGCACATATTATTATTATTTTGGTAAGTGTTAATTTTTAATGTACCTATAATGTATTATACTGTTGGCGGAGCAAATAAATAAATATATAAATATCTTGAGGGAACCCGAGCGTTTTTTTTTTAATTTTTAAGCTATTATTTACTTATCTAGAAACATAACACAGGAAAGTGCACTCATAAGCGGCAATAAGGCCGCCTATATAATGTTTTTAAATTGTAACTAAAATTTTTCTCTTGTTTCTTGTGTGCACTGACGACCTCTGCGGCACCGTTGTTAGCCATCTGCCTACTATGCGAGAGGTCCCGGGTTCGAATTACGGCTGGGGACAAAAAATAAAACTTAGGTCTAGGATGTTTATGTTTGTGATGTGGCTGTTTCTGGTTCCTACCACACAGGGTATCCTAGTGTGGGGCCAGAAAGAATGTATGTGCCTGTATGTAAATTTTTATGTTTGTAATCAACTAAAACCATTACCTACCTCCAAAACCAACTGATCACGGATTCTCTCATGACGTTAAATAGATAGATAGATAGAATATTATTTATTGTATGTACACCAGGTATAGAATAGAATAGAATATTTTTTATTGCACACTAGAAAAACAGAAAAAATATTTACAAAGGTTCATGGTACAATTCGATAGATGGCAGTCGCTAAGCCAAGTAAGAGGCCTTAATAAGGCGGCTTAAAAACTTCTGACAGTAAGGCCCGCCACTAGTCTTACAAGCCTTCACCAATCCGGACTTGGCCCCCGTGGTGGAGTATGGCCTATACCTACCTTCCTCAGGGAAGAGACCCGTGTCCCTCGGTGGGGACATAATGGGTTGATGATGATGATGGTAAAGTTGGAGCCTTATTACTAAAAGCAATTTCTTCCAGACAACCTTACGAGGTTACGTTTTCGGGTACATTTTTCTTCACGTTAGCAAGATTCAAATTACAGCTCAAATAAAGGACCCTCAAGCATTCCATTTGACTTCCGCGATCGATCGTAACTTCAAACAAAAGACCGCCAAAAGTTGTCATAACCTGAAAAAGGCGGCCGGAGGAAAAAAGTAACCGAATTGAAAGGGGGCCAGAACTCGTTATAATAAAACTTCTGTGTATACGTGGGTAAAAAATACGTTAAAAAAGTTGAAAACCCGACTACCAGATATCTGCCAGTAGAATGTATCTATAATTTGACGACCTCTGTGGCGTAGCGGTTAGCGCATCTGCTTACCATGCAAGAGATCCCGGGTTCGATATCCGGCTGGAAAAAAAACTTCAGGTGTTGGATGTTTACATGTTTGTGACGTCGCTGTTTCTGGTTCCCACGACACAGGGTATCCTAGTGTGGGGCGAGAAGCAATGTATGTGTCTGTATGTTTATGTTTATGTTTATTATATATACCACGTCTTTCCTGGCATTTGACGATGAGACGACCTAGGACGACTTGCGCGGTTAGCGCATCTGACTAACATGCGAGAGGTTCCGGGTTTGAATCCCGGCTGGACAATAAAAAAAGGAACCCAGGTCTTGGACATGTTTGTGACGTCGCTGTTTCTGGTTCCCACGGCACAAGGTATCTTGGTGTGTGGCCAGCAGCAATGTATGTCATCATCAACCCACCATGTCCCCACCGAGGGGCACGGGTCTCTTCCCTGAGGAAGGTATAGGCCATACTCCACCACGGGGGCCAAGTCCGGATTGGTGGTGGATTGTAAGACTAGTGGCTGGTCTTACTGTCAGAAGTTCTCAAGCCGCCCTAAGGCCTCTGACTTGGCTTAACGACTGCCATCTATCGACGGCAGCCGGCACCAACTGCTTAGCGTGCCTTGCGAAGCACGGAACCGCTCGGAAAAATGCCACTAGCGTTAGTCGTAGACGGTGACCCATCCATGGACTGAACGCGCCGTATGTTGCTTAACATTAGTGATCGTTTAAGATCACTCAGGCAGCCCAGGCTACGAGCGATTCGTAGCCCAGGCTACGAGTAATGTATGTGCCTGTATGTAAATGTTATGTTAAACAGTTTTGATACTTTGAATGTTGAATTCTGACAGTAAGACCAGCCACTAGTCTTACAAGCCTCCACGTGTGCAACTTTCCGCATATTTATGTATGTAAAGTAGTACGGTACTGTACTATTGTACATACATACATAATCTCACGCTTGTATCCCAGAGTGGTAGGCAGAGACCAGGGACGGCCACCTGCCACGATCCTGAAATATCACTTTCGCTTCATTGAAACTAATTAGTCGTTGGATGCACCCACGTCGGTTTCGGGTACTTTCTATCTTGCCCTTTGCGACAGCATCCCCTATTAAAGCATTCGCTTGGGGCGTCCCTTACCGGCCCTTCCACTCACATTCCAAATATATTTGCTTCATCAGCCTTTCTTCCTTCATCCTCTCCACATATCTAAACCAATACAACATCTCAATACACGTCACTACATCCTCTTACAGTCCTTTAATATTTTAGTGTAGGTAAATTACTGAGTGCAACTAAAATTAAGACTATTTGATAACAAGTCTATTCTAAGCATTTCTTAAACAACCACACAGTTCTTTTGAAAGAGAGGTCCAACCAATGAAGTGACTGTGAATATGTCCCACTGTATGTATTTTGTCCTCGTGCGAACCCCTCAGGCCGATTTCGCGCGTCACCGGAGCAAAAATACGTCTTTTGTATTTTCGGGCAGAGGTGAGAATATAAAAGACATGTCTCCGCGGAATAATGGTCGCTTTTACGCACACACCATGCAGAAAAACTGTGTGAGGAAACCTGTGGCTTAGAAACGAGCGACCATAAACGATAACGATATTATATATCTATAAACGACAACCTACCTACTATAAACGACAATCAATTACGTACTATGTACAATCACCATAAAAGCTGAGACATGTGCCACACTCACTGACACACACACACACACACACACACTTTCACACTATGTTATCGAATATCAGTATTTTTTTGTCAAGATTTTAAGTACTACATTACAGGACCTATGTACTTAAAATATTAATAAAAATGTTTTTTCTTCGTGACTGTTTACTAGATACATAGGAGCCCTTTTTCATAGTCTTTAGTGCAAGGTTGAATGCGCAGAAAAAAAAATGTGGGAATTGAAAAGAGCGGCACAAATGCGCATTTTGCCAAGCGAAAACATGTAAAGTTGTGCAAGGCCAAATTTTAATAACTTCGTTTCGGATAAACTTACTAGATTTTTTGAGACGAGCAACCGAAGTCGCGAGGTCTCTACTTACTTACTATAATCAAGCTCAGGGGATCAGAGTGAACCCTGGTCGGACTCTTCCGAGAAAAATTGAACTAAGTGTATCCGAAATAAAGTTATAATATAACGTATCGTAATTACGAAAGTTTTATGCCCAATTATAGTTTATTATTATAGTTTATTTTGCTCGATATTAAACAGATAGATGCTTGAAATATTCACAGAATATTTGGTTATATAACATGCACTTTAAAAACAAATAAGTAACATAAATATTTAAGGGGGGCTAGCATACGACAGTTTTTTTCACTTATATTTATAATTTAATGCGCCCTTCAGGTTCTCTTAAATTTTACAATAGTGTAGGCTCAGATCATAACTTCGATGAAAGCTGATATCTATATTGCAGACCCAGTCTAGCTTAAATAACAGCTGAAACCCTACTGCTGACACCTAAACCACATGATGTATCACATCTTTTAAAGATTAAAATATCTATAAGGTATTAAAAATATGTTACAGGTTTCTATTTGCCAAATAAATTTCATTTCATTTCATTTCATCCTTCCCGTGGACTAGGCCAACTAAGCAGCAGCTGTCAGGGTGGTATAGGTACTGGGGAAGCCTCCTCCATCTAAACTCTACATTCAGCAAACTAAATGTAAATTATTAACGTTGAAATTTAACTCAACCTTCTTCTATTAACTTTAATCATTAACTTTAATTAATGATTTTCTGCCGGAAGAGTCCGACCAGGTTACGCTCTGATTCGCAGAGCTTAATTGTGGTGAGCAGAGACGGAGCTCGTCGGTTGCTCATCTCCGAAGTCAAGTAAAATTATTGTGTAGTGGTAACGAAAGTTTCATGCTCACTATAGTTTTTTCCACTTCTGTGACACTTCCTAGGACTACGCAAATTTTTCGGCCGACCCAAGCATGCAGAGTCTGTGAAAAAGCAAGAATTGCGTCCCAAAACAAAAGGTGTACCTGCAAACTGGAAGGGTCACAGTGAACTGAATCTCTAGCGCAAAGACTATTATCCGCATGACTACCCAAAGGTTAAACTGTAAAACCAGGTTTTTGCAGAGCGACAGGCAGACTTAATCATCGTTGTAGGTACTGCGGATTGGCAATAAACAATTACATACACGCACATACACTGCTTATGGCTCCACACTAGGTACCCTGTGTCGTGGGAAACTTAAACAGCGACTTCACAAATTATGTAAACATCCAAGACCTGGGGTTTTTTTTGTCCCCAGCCGGGATTCAAACCCGGGACCTCTCGCATGGGAGGCAGATGCGCTAACCGTTGCACCACAGAGGTGGTCACATCGAAAGAGATACTTAGGTCTCCTCACATTTTTTATTCAGCTATACACGCTGACAGCTTCCATACGAGAATTTACTTTACTTTCAAACATTCTTACAATTCTAAATCTGTTATTGCAATACCATTCGCAAGAAAACCTCAGTATCTCAGGTGTATGCGTGCGTGTTCACATACATATACACACACGCACACACACACACCGACAACGCTCGTAAGACAAAATTAATCATAACAACGGACTTTCTCATGTAATGACTAATGAATGTCTATGAAGCGAAACTAATCTGTCAGTATCGTGGCAAGTGGCAGTCCCTGGTCTTTGCCTGTGAGATACAGGCATGAGCTTATGTATGGAAAATATTTGCTGATTTGACTTACTCCACACAGTTCATCCACCCGTATTGTATTTTCAAAGTCCGAAAACCGCACAGCTTACACCACTCAGCGCAAACTGAACAGACGTGCTAACCATTGCTTCGATAGTAGAACGCTTCGAGATTTCTATTGAGTACAAGCTTCAGTTATTTCAATAGTAGTTGTGAAGTTTGCTGGTTCAGAGCTCCGTACTAACTCAGGCAAAACATTGAGTACATAGTACGGTCGGCGAAAAGATGTGGAACATCTCTTTGGACGATAATCGGTCTTATGGTGGGTGTTGTAAGGGGTAGTTTGGAGTAGCTGTGCCGCGGTTGAGTGTACTTATTAATATCGGCACTTCATCTAGTACAGTCGGTTGGAAAAGAGTGGGAAATTAAATGCATTTTGTACTTTTGTTTATGTTTCAATCGAAGACAAGCAGTGTTATTTGTAACAACGCAATTTTCATTATTAACTTTTTTACGGATACGGGACGTGCAACCGACGACGCGAGATCCGTCTCTGCTCACCATGATTTTAGCTCTGTGAATCAGAGCGAAACCTGGTCGGACTCTTCCGTTAAAAAGTCAAGTAAGTGTATCCGGAATAAAGTTAATAATGTTCAGTCCTTACGAAAGTTTTATTAAAAAAACACAAGTCAAGTGATTGTGTTGTATTGAAATTATTTATTTACTTATTATTTGTGTTCAGTTAGAAGTTTTCTTTTTCACAGGCATAAAAACTGTACAATTTTATTTCTTTTATTTTAATTTTAGTACATGATTTTCATTTCAACTCTATTCTTATCAAGGGTCTTGACAGACGGTTGTAACATGTAACAAGCACTCAACCTGTGTACCAAAGTAAAGTCCATCGTGCTTCTATTGTGCAAAGTACACAGTATGTACAAAAGTACAAAGTATAGTGACATCTGTGACGAAACGGTTAGCGCATCTGCCTACTATTCGAGAGGTCTCGAGTTCAAACCCCAGCTGGGGATATAAAAAACCCCAGATCTTGGATATTTACATGTTCGTGATGTCGCTGTTTCTGGTTCCCATGACACAGGGTATCCTAGTGTGGGGCCAGAAGCAATTTATGTGCCTTTATGTAAATGTTTATGTTTGTTTAACGAACATTTCCCAATTGCTTCCCACGACTTTTGCCTCCGACTGTCCAGCCCGCCATCGCGGGCAGGTGGACTTACCGCGAACGTCCTACAATGCATCGACTCTAAACTTCGTATCGCATTGTTCATCGTCAGCGTACATTATTGTGCTCCACTAATGGGTTGGCAATAGACCACATAGAAGATCGACTTCTATTTAAATACGCTACTTGCCTCGTATCAAATTTGACGCGATAAATGGATATTTCCTGTAGTATCTAACGTAAGAAACCGAAATATATTGACTTTACTAAGTAAATATACAGGATGGCTGCAAAATTTGCAAATTAAAAAATTATTTTTCGTTTTTAAATCGGAACGGTGAAAACACTATCCGCCATCTTGAAAGCACCTTTGGTTGTAAACAAACATCTGTCAGTCGTGCGTGCGTAGGTTCTATTGTGACTCATACTTCTTTCGTGGCACGAACTCTACTAGACAAAAATGGCGGACCGCGTTTTTGGCTGTTTAGCAAAGCAACGTTTTAAAATAATGTTTTTGTTGCTTTTAGGTCCTCAAAAAATATACTAAAATAATTTTTGGTCTAATGGAAGAGATTTAGCATTTAAGACATACTTGAAAAAAAAGACAAGTAGCGGATTGCAATTAAAACCATTGCGTTCAACAATTCACACATACAAAGCATATGCAAGTTTCTTAAACAATTCGTTTGTTAAACAATATTATCATAAGAACAAAAAAAATATCGTATACAAAACGTAGCCCCGGCTGCCTGAGTGATCTTAAGCGATCATGAAGTCTTAGCAACATAAGGCGCGTTCAGTGCATGGATGGGTAACCGTCTATGACTAATGCTAGTGGCATTTTTCCGAGCGGTTCCGTGCTATGCAAGGCACGTTAAGCAGTTGGTGCCGGCTGCCGTCGATAGATGGCAGTCATTAAGCCAAGTCAGAGGCCTTAGGGCGGGTTGAAAACTTCTGACAGTAAGACCAGCCACTAGTTTTAGAAGCCTCTACCAACCCAAACTTGGCCCCCGTGGTGGAGTATGGCCTATACCTTCCTCAGCGAAGAGACCCGTGCCCCTCAGAGGGGACATAATGGGTTGACGATGATGATACAAAACAGATCGTTTCTTCATCACGTTTACAATATTCAGCAAGCTCCATATTGTGCCTATTAGAGCCTTCTTTTATAACCCAGCTATCAAACTAATGGCTGGAAAAAGTTTTGTTTTGTTCAAGCCACAATGTAGCTTAGTTATTGTTCGAGATAAGGTAATGGGGCATTGGAAAAGTTACATGTAAAAGCCTTTCAAAGCTTGTCTACTTTGTTAGTCTTGAAGTAAAGTCGACAGCATATCAACTTTATACCCGACTGCCTTTTTCGTCAAGCTGTTAAGGCGCTTCAATACCAAGAAAGAGATTGTGGATTCGAGTTTTACTAGGAGGCGCCATGCAAATGGCTTCAATGTCGGTGTTTTTCGATGTTTGTAATGTCCATGCCTGTTTACTATAGTCACGAGCAATAATATTATATTATATACACTGTCACATTTACAAAAAATCTTAGCTTAAACCAATCTAGAAAGAAGTGGACGACAATTTGTCCTAAATTATGTAACCAATGGTTCGATAATTTGGGAAAAATTGTCGTATAATCCATTTATCCGTACTTGGCATTTTTTTTGGACTTCAAATGACACTGTATCAAAAACCTTTAGCGTCAGAAAACTCGATACCGTTTGCAAATTTAGTACTAGCTAGCACTAAATTTGCAACCTGTTTCGAGCCCTCTACCGCTTAAGATTTTTGATTCATTGTCATTTAAAGTCTGAAAACAATGCCAAGTACAGATAAAATAAGCATGTGCAGTACAAAATAAAATGTGTACGTCGGATAAAATCTGACAGTGTATATACTCGTATTTATTGCTCGTGACTGTTCATGGTATCCTAGTTTGGGGCAAGGTCAATGGATTGTATTGTATGGAAGTTGTGGTGTTATGCACTCGTGTTGATTAAACCCATACTCACTCCCTCTAAATCCCGGTCCCGGGTTCGAATCCCAGCTGGGGACAAAAAAACCCAGGTCTTGGATGTTTACATGTTTGTGACGTCACTGTTTCTGGTTCTCACGACACAGGGTATCCTAGTGTGGGGCCAGAAGCAATGTATTTGCCTGTATGTCAATTAAAAAAAAAAATGTTATGAATTTGATTGGTTTTATGTTGTACCATAAAACCAATAAAACACAAATTCCTACTAGACTTATGACGCTAAAAAGCCTCATTTCACGTCCTTTTACAACTTTTAACAACAGCTCAGGGGTATTTTAGTTATTTAGGCAACAGAAAGTGTACAACATAGGCATATACAGGGTGGTCGGGCGTAATACGCGCGCTATTAAAACTTCCCCCGGCTATAAAGCCGCTTGTAAAAAGCCTCTACACCCTGTTAGTGGAATAGTTTCACTATACATTTACCTACTGTTTTAAAAAATAGTGACTACCTTCAGCATTGCAATAGGCTATTTGGCAGTGTGAGAAAAAAAGTACTATTTATACGTATTCTTATAAATTATGTGTCTAAAAACCGCTTTAAGGCATTGGAACTAAAAAAACAATTATGATTTGTAAAAAAACACAAGGTAAAATTTGATAATTTGTATCTGTTGCCATTGTATCGAAAACGGCTTGGGTTGCCCGTTTCTATGATGACGTCACATGCTAGTAAAAATGGCGTCTGTCATTAATTTTGTTCTTACGTTCATTGGTTGGTTTACCGTGAAGTGACGTCATAATTCCTGTGCGATGCCAAATTGCCTAAGATAGCGTTTTGGCGGCTTATTTGAAAAGTGAATTTTCGTTTGCCTTTTTTCCAAGAAATACACGAAAGAATTTAAAATGACCACTTTCTGAGGACTCTATGAACACCAACAAAACATATGAGATGGTTTTCAGATGTCTGTCATAATAGCCTATTGTAGTGATTTTACAGGAAAATTAATTACCATCAAAATGTATTCCCTTCTTGTTTTCCTCGAGACATTTCCTCCACTGAGACACCTAAATGAATACTCGTAGTAACCTCGTGAAAATTGTAAGGCACGCCCCGAAAGCCGCGAAGCTCAGAAATTAAACTGAAAAACATCCCGAAGAAGGAGTTTACGAGGCAAATAAATCTCTTTCAGTCGACGCGTAACATTGTTAAGACTATTTCTAATTAAAAGTACTTAGGTAGCAAGGCACAGAAAACCAACTGGAAAAATACAGATCTTCCTCCCGCTGATTATGAAGGAAAACATTGTGAAGAATGCCTCTTCGGTATGGCGGTTAACGCGTTTGACTTCCAATGAAGCCGTGGGTGGGTTCAAGTCCCACCGGCGACCACCTTACTTAGTTATTACAAATGGCCTCAGTCTGACTATATTTGCATGTTTTTGGTGTCCTTGCCTGGTTACCATAGCACAGCGTATCCTAGTTTGGGACCAAGTCTGAGTGAAGATACCTGGGCCACATAAATAGTATACGAAACTATGAGATGGGTGACCGTTCTATGACTAACGTTAGTGGCACTTATCCAAGCGGTTGAGTGCCTCGCAAGGCACCCGAAGCAGTGGGTTTCGGCTGCCATCGTTAAGCCAAGTCAGAGGCCTTAGGGCGGATTGAAAAACTTCTGACAGTAAGACCAGCCACTAGTCTTACAAGCCTCCACCAATCCAGACTAGGCGCCCGTGGTGGAGTATGCCCTATACCTTCCTCAAAGAAGAGACCCGTGCGCCTCGGTAGGGACATAATGGGTTGATGATGATGAACTGCTTAAAATGTACTCATAAAAATTAAGGCGTCATTTAATTTTATTTGATTTGGTCTATAGTAGGTCTATACTATAGTAGTTAGGTCTCTGGCGCAGTAGTTAGCGCATCTGCCTATGCCAGAGGTCCCGGGTTCGAATCCCGGCTGGGGACAAAAAAAACTTCAGGTATTGGATGTTTACATGTTTGTGACGTCGCTGTTTCTGGTTCTAGCTAGCTTCTTCTGGCTAGTGTGGGGCCAGAAGCAATGTATGTGCCCGTATGTAAATGTTTATGTTTATACACATAGAAGGTGGTGGTAAAGAGTAAATATGAAAGTGAAAAGATTCTAAAAGTTAAAGTAAGCTTTTTGTCTCCTTTTATTCGGCGTTAGAACTCAAAGGAAACCTCCTTTGTAGCTACCAACTTACTCTCGCGCCGCATCAAGCCAAAACCAGCCTTCGGTTTCAAGCAATAACAGTGAACGCAAACGCTTCCAATGTATTTGTAGATTAAGTAGTTGAAATCGCCAAAATTAATAGCGGTTAAGAGCGGGGACAGTATTTGCAATGAATTACGAACTTTGAGATTGGTCGTAACTTGTTTACTGGAACGTTCAGCTAACTGGCAAATTGATATTGGTAAGACTCAAAGGGTATACGATTGAATTATCTAAAGGAAAATTCAACAACACCTGGGAAAAATAACTAGACTCTCGTGATTAAATTGACTCCTCTGTTGACAACAGGAGTTGTTAAGGTAAATTAAATTTATGTTTGGTAACGATAGAGCTTGACAAATAATGAAATAATGGTAACCATAGTGATTTTAGTGCTAGGAATAAGCATAAATGTGTTTTTCTAGACATAACTCAATTCAATTCAATTCAAATATTTTATTCATAGTCCAAACAAAGTGTTTACTTTAGGAAAGTCAAAGTTGTTAGTTTCACAATTAATAGATTACATGGAGAAGAACTAACAAAGAAACTCCACATGTATTATTTTTAAAACAGATTTATCTTAATTAACAAACTTTCAAACTTAAAAGATATTACTCTTGGATGTGTTGAACACTAGACACAGTTATCCTCTGACTCTAAACTACTGTTTAATACTACATGTCTTTGTCTTCTAAATAATCGTTGATTTCATAATAAGATTTTTTGCAAAGAGTGTGCTTAACACAATTCTTAAAACGCATTGAAGGTAACTCCAATATATCTTGGGGTATCTTGTTGTAGAACCTTATACAGTGCCCCATAAAGGAAGTATTAACTTTCGCAAGTCTAAATCGTGGAAATGACAATTTATGTTTATTCCTAGTATTAACGTTATGATGGCTACCAAGAGTTTCGAAGTCTTTAATAAATTCAAATTCAAATTCAAAAATATTTTATTTCAACGTAAAGAATTTACATTCTGCTTGTTGAATGTCAATGTACATACATAGGCCATACTCCACCACGGGGGCCAAGTCCAGATTGGTGGAGGCTTGTAAGACTAGTGGCTGGTCTTACTGTCAGAAGTTTTCAAGCCGCCCTATTAAGGCCTCTGACTTGGCTTAACGACTGCCATCTATCGACAACACCCGGCACCAACTGCTTAACGTGCCTTGCGAAGCACGGAACACTTGCAATATCAAAACATTATTTACTATTCTTATAAAAGAAAGAATTATTTTGCTCTATCTCCGAACGAACCGCGCAAATGAAGGAGACTTCGAACAAAGGACTTGGCGGAATAGATTAATAGATACAGAATGAGATGGCTACATCTCGAATAGGAAGGCTACATTGACTTCGGTGCCTTCCGGTCTGATCTTGTGGTTAAAGATTGTAAGAAATAAAATGCTGTATTATTTTAAGAGCATGGACTGTTTTTTATAATAAAATAGAAAATGGTACCAGCAGCCGGCATGAATGCAAAAAGGGCAAGAAAATTGCTAGACACAAAAAATTGAGTGACACCTTAAATGCTGCTGTAATTAAACAACAAGAAAATTGCTATTTTCTATTTTGAAATAGTTTTTCTAACAAAGATAAAAATGGAGACAAAAATAAACAGTTACATGCAAAAAACAGACAAAAAGCTTACTTTTACTTTTAGAATCTTTTCACTTTCATATTTACTCTTTACCACCGCCTTCTATATGTATAAATATAACTTTTTACATACATACATTGCTTCTAGACCCACACTATATTATTATATTTTTCTTTTTAAACATACAAACAACCACTTACATACAGGCACATACATTGCTTCTGGCCCCACACTAGGATACCCTGTATCGTGAGAACCAGCAACAGCGACATCACAAACATGTAAACGTCCAAGACGTGGAGATTTTTTTTGTCCAAAGCCAGGATTCGAACCCAGGACCTCTCGCAGATACGCTAACCGTTGCGTCACAGAGGACGTCGTGTCAAATGTTTTGTCTGTGTTTTTCCTGGTACTATAAATAATATTTTCATCTTATCTTATTCCAATCGCGCTCCTTAACTCCTTACGACCTCATGGCGTAACGGTTAGCGCATCTGCTTACCATGCGAGAGGTCCTGGGTTCGATCCCCGGCTGGGGACAAAAAAAACTTCAGGTCTTGAATGTTTACATGTTTGTGACGTCGCTGTTTCTGGTTCCCACGACACAGAGTATCCTAGTGTGGGGCCAGAAGCAATGAATGTGTCTGTATGTAAATGTTTATGTTATGTTAACTCAGACTGGTAGCATTTCCATGTTGCCATATGCCTGGTTGCCACATCTCAGGGTATCCTAGTTTTTAGCTAGGGAAAGTGATTGTGTCGTATTGTATTGTATTGTATTTATTTCATATTTAGGTCCATTCCATACACTTAGACACGTCAATACATGAATACAGGTAGATAATAATAATAGGGTAGTTTCGAGGGTCAAAATAATTAAATTCTATTTAGTCCGTATTTTAGATTATAAAAAAATATTAGACACGTATTTTTTCTTTTTTCGATTAAACAAAAAATAACAAAGATATAGCCCATTAAAGTTACCTGTGACGTCACTCCGTGCTAAAAAATGCAGCACGGCGTGACGTCACACGTAACTTTAATGGGCTATATCTTTGTCATTTTTGGTCTAATTTACAAATAAAAACATACGTGTCCCTTATTTTTGAATAATCTAAAAGACGGACTAATTACATTTTTTAGGGCAACTAGCCCATTGATAGGCAATGTTGCATTTACAATTTTAAAGTTTGCATGCTCATAGAAGCATTCGTGTGGAGGTTATTATCAAATGAACAGCTGGACTTCTCGGGAAGGGCCCTGACCTGGCCACGACAGATTGTAATTGCATTGCGGTTGTATTGATAATACGGCGCCCTCAAAGCCTTCAGCCGAATGCCCTTTAGCCTCTGAGAGCCGGAGAAAACTACAATAAAACGTATATTATGACAATGCGATGTTAAATTGTTTTTTTTTTTATTTTATTTATTAAGACACACCAACAGCAAAAACACATTACAAGTTAGATCTTAAATTAACAACAGAGGGCTGGCGTTTGTGCCAATTACAGGTGCGCACAGCACTCACTAAGGACTAATTCTAACAATTAAACTTACATATATACTAGTACCATTTGGCTCACCAAAATTTGTAAGGATATTTAAGAGCTACTTGAGATTGATTTTGGAAATTGAAATTTAAATGTTTTATTCACAATTGGGTATTTGACAAAATGTCAAATGAGTTACTTTTAAAACGGAATTTTGTATGAATATACTTGCTTGTGACGTCACATTTCAGAGCACTCTTTTTATGTTTCATCCATTTAAAAATTGTAATAACTAGTAAATGATTTAAAAAAGTACATTTTCCGAAACATTTTGTAATTTTTGTTTTAATCAAGCATCTCAAATAATTTATTGTCGATAGTGTCGAATACCGTATTTATAACATTATAACATTGACATACAGGCACATACATTTCTTCTGGCCCAACACTAGGATACCCTTTGTTGCGAGAACCAGAAACAGCGACACCACAAACTTGTAAAGATCCAAGACCTGGATGGAGGTTTGTTTCTGCCCCCAGCCGGGATTCGAACCTGGGACCTCTCGCATGGTAGGCAGTAGCACGTAATAATTTGCTAACGATGTTTGCAACCTTTTCTCTCCAAGTGTAATTAACCTATTCTTTTATGAATCATGAACAAAAGATACGAAGTTCTTTTTGGATGATATATTTTTCTGCTTAAGCAAATACTTACAAAGACGTTGAAGTAATGTGATACTCAGTTTCTTTCGTCGTGACTGGTGCGTGATATTTCCTTTCACGTTTTAACGACATGTCTCAACACGTCACTGAAAGTCAGACCTGTCTTACGTAGACCTTATTACCGTGGCCGAAGTGCGAGTTTCGAACGAACAACGTAAGTTTTAGTATTTTCGACTGTATGCCAGGAAAATATAATTGTGTCAGTTACGAGTATCCAATGCCTTAATTTGATTTTGTGAGACGGTTATATTATAAATAAACGAGGTTCTGAAAATTGTCAAGCGTAGTATAAGTCAATACAAGACAAGGCTTCTTTTAAATATTTACAATAAAAAGTACCTGAAATCGGCGTGCGTGCAACGACTTATGAATGCCGATAAAGTGAAAATGATTTGCCAGGATCGTGGCAGGAGGCAGTCCCTGGTCTCTGCCTACCCCTCTGGGATACAGGCGTGAGATTATGTCTCTGTATGTATGTATGTAATTTACAATAAGCTATCTAGGGCATCACTAGCACTATTAAATCAGCATCCTTATTAAAAATGTATATACGTATAATATTCAGTAAAAAAACTTAATTAAATAAGTTTCTTTATCAGTTAACCAACTTAATTATTGGTTGGAACTGGAAACCATGTTTTTATGCCTGTTATTTTTTTTCTATGTTTTCTGAGGTTTAAAAAACATAGCTACTCAAATCTAAGGCAAGTTCCCCATCAATAATATTTTAAAGAGCAAGTAAAATATATCCTGCTCGTATCATTTATTCGAATTTATAATTTTTTTTATATTTTTTTCTATCACAATAGAAATTTCAACATCATCATCATCAACCCATTATGTCCCCACCGCGAGGCACGGGTCTCTCTCCTGGGGAAGGTAGAAATATAAATTTATCAGCATAAATTTCTTCTGCGGCTTTGAAGTTTTCCCGTGTCAAAAATTATTAGTTCAGAAAAGAACCATCCATTTTCACACTGACATAGTTATTTTGTAACCCGTGTAATTTTTGAACTAAAACTTTCGTAAGCACAACACATTGTAAACTTTTTGTCCGGATTTACTTACGGGTGTTGTTATATCGGAAGAGTCCGACCAGGTTTCGCTCAGATTCGCAGAGCTTAATCATGGTGAGCAGAGACGGAGCTCGCGTCGTCGGTTGCTCGTCTCACACTGAATCTGAGCGAAACCTGGTCGGACTCTTCCGATATAACAACACCCGTAAGTAAATCCGGACAAAAAGTTTACAACGTGTAATTTTTGTTTAGAAAGATAGATAAATAGAATATTCTTTATTGTACATTTGTACAATTTATTTAAATAGCAGGTGCCTATATAGCTAGCTATGCAGATTTTATAATACTCTGTATATGTAAAATCTAACCCCCCCCTTCTTCTTCCCCTAGAATGTCGATCGCCTACGAGCCGAACGCAACGTTCGCCGAGCTGGTGATCAAGAACGTGGCTGCGACCGATGAAGGGGTGTACCACTGCGAGATCACCTATCACCAAGTGGGCGAGAATTGCAACACTGTTCAGGTCACTGAATTCGACACCTACAGTAAGTACCTTTAGTTTTTGCCTTTATTCTTTAGAGCAGCTGGGCGGCACAGCCGTCTATGCTCGATGAAAAGAAAAAAAAAGAAAAAGTATTGTGATTCCTCTTTATAGTAACTGACTAGGATGATTTTGAATTTAGAAGGGAATTGCTACGTGTTTGTTTAGGTGTTAGTCGATCCCTAGCTAGGCTAGGCGGTGCTCAATGAAACGACAAAATAAAAAGTATTGCGATTCTTTTTTAATAGTAACTGGCTGGCATAGCCGTCTAAGATTATTTTGAATTTAGAATTGAATCGCTACGTTTTTGTTTGCGTGTCAGTCGATCTCTAGATAGGCTAGTTGATGGCAGATGAAAATAATATTTTGAAGAAATAGTCATCTTTTGAATGAAAATAAATCGCTACATTACTTAGACTGTTTTACACTTCAAGGATTAGAAAATAAATCTCCCATTGCGTATAAAAGAGTATACATTAATGTTTGAATTTCGGCATCGCGCAAGCAAAGATTTTTTCAGAGACAGCAAATTTTCGGTAACAGAGAAGGGAAGTTGTTTTCACATTTGCTAAAGAGTGGTTCAGACAGTGATCTTGCCAACGTAATATAAACCAATCAAGAAAATTGACAAAATATAGTATTCATTAAATTGTAACTCCTTAACCTAAGGACGTTCTTAACGACAGTAAAGTTCCTATGGAACTTTTGGCTTCTTACGGACTTATAGAGAATGTAGTTTTACTACAATTTGTGATAAATTACTTAACGTTCTACGTTCTACTATTGTTTAAAAACACCCTCAAATACTAACGTTTCACGAATCCACAAGATAATTTAATTGTAAAACCGCCAATGTAACTTTTAAGACCTATATTAATAAAATTCCTGTCAACATTTTTTTGCGTTGATTAAACATTTTTCTATATAACTCTTGAATTATTTCTGTGATTCATAAACATAAATTGCTGCCACATTTTTGCGGAGTGAAATGTCTCCGGTAAGCACTTAACTTAATACAGAAAATGAATGCAAAAAAACTGAATATTAATAACAAAAACACCGACTGCTATTCACGGCGACGCGGTACCAACTAGGTGCAATGAATTATTACACGGAATTTAAATGCGAGATGGATATTTTATTTATAACATAACATAACTAAATATTAAAACTAAACTAAATATTTCGCTAAATACTACAAAAAAACTGAATTTAAATTTAAATTTTATTATTCTTAGTTAATTTTCAAACTTAAGTCATTTAGTATTTTTTTTAAATAATAACAGCGCTATCAAGTGATCCTATACAGCGCTGTTACTATTCCTAAAAAAAACGTTCGAGAATTAAAAAAAAATTACAGTGTTATAAAAAAAATCACTAAAACAGTACTTAGTAAGGCTGAGGCCGATCCTAAGACAGATCTTAACTAAATTATGATTCAGCATCCCTCCGCATTTTAAGTGTCGTAAAATTTCCCCTGAACCTACTTCTATAAGCAGTATTAATAATCTGAGTTGTGCACTCTACATACGCGTGATTTTCTGTCAGTGCTGCCAGATGAAGCGATTATAGCGGAAAAAAATGCAATTGCACGAACTTTTCTTCATGTTGGTGGTACCGACGACGTTAACACTTTCGCGGACAGTGGATGCTATAGCATCCGATAAGAATAAAAATAACAATAGATCACATAATTATGACTGGCCGGCAACGTGTTTAAATAATAATAATAATAATAATAATAATTGTCATTTATTTCAGGCAAAGGGACCCATATACAAATAGAAATTAATAAAATAATATAATAAAATAATATAAATAAAAAAAAAACTATGTGATATAAATTACATTTGGTCAAGAATTACCTACTTGTGGTTCGCGTCCATCTGCACAGAGATCCAGTGCCTATATATAGGACTAGTGAGATTGTCATAAACCGCTTGTAGAATTGCATTCCTGGTCTCACATAGCCTGGACCAGAAAGAGGCGATTCGTGACCGCAAGATAGCGAAGAAATCAGGAACTCTTGCCTCTGCGAACATGCTCGACGCGCTACAGAATCTTGGTTTTTTTCATGAGAATACGTAAAGCATCATTGTATTGTACCCTCATGGTGCTCAATGATTTTCTAGTGTAGTTGACCCACAGGTGGCATGTTTACATACTTTAACAGTACATGTTACAACAGTTTACATGTTACATGTAAACATGTTACATGTAACATGTTACATGTTTAACAGTTACAACTTTTGACGACCTCTGTGGCGTAGGGGTTTGCGCATCTGCTTACCATGCAAGAGGTCCCGGGTTCGATCCCCGGCTGGGGAGAAAAAAAAAAAAAACTCCAGGTCTTGGATGTTTACATGTTTGTGACGTCGCTGTTTCTGGTTCCCACGACACAGGGTATCCTAGTGTGGGGCCAGAAGCAATGTATGTGCCTGTATGTAAATGTTTATGTTTGTTTGTTCATACACCTTAAAAAGTGTCAGTTTGACCTGCTCATTACACCTGTGGAATCTACGCGCGAGCATGTTGCACCTTACTGCAAGGGCCCTTCTTTCTCGCTCTATGTCGTTGTCGTCCCTAAGATCCTCCGTGAGCACGTGGCCGAGATATTTAAAAGAGTGCACCCGACGTACTGGAATTTTGTTAAGGAACACATTGGGACACCTCTCCGGACCCCTTCCTGCCTTGAATACCATCATCTCCGTTTTCTGTAAGTTATACTTCAAACCGTGCTTATTTGCATAATATTCACAGACTGGAGGGACTGAGGAGCACCATGTTATCAGCATAGATGAGATTGTTCACACAAGTCCCGCCGAGATGACATCCTATGCCAGTGCTCCGCAGTTCCCGTATCAGTTGGTTGACATAGAGGTTAAAGAGATCCGGAGAAGTGAGCCCTCCCTGACGCACACCTCAGTCTAGCCTATACTCACTAGAAGTCGTGTCGCCCCATCTCACGCTATTCGTTTGGCCTCCATACCAGTACCTCAACAGACCCGCTATTTCTCTAGGGACCTTGGAGCAAAGCAGTTTGTCCCAGAGAATATCATAATTCACCAGATCAAATGCCTTGCTCAGGTCCAAGAAACACGCATAGACTGAAGTTTCCCTATTAACATAGTAGTTAATGGTCTGCTTCAGACTAAGTACAGCGGTGTCGGTTGAGAGACCCGCACGGAAGCCAAACTGAGCGTCATCGATACTTAAGTTCCCCACTAACTCGGGCTGAAGCATCCGCTCCAGGATCCTGCCTAAAAGTTTTTCTTAAAAAGTTTTTCAGTTTACCAACGTGTTATGAAGTTTTTTTTATTGAACTTCAAGTTTAAAAAAACTCACGAAACTTCGTCAATTATTCTGTTTTAGAAATTCACAATAACAAGTCTTTTCTGACACAACCACAGACTACAAAAGGATGCATGAAATGCGTAACATGACATTTTTTAAAAACATCAGGGTTTCAGCTCGAACTTTTTATAAAGCAAGAAAACTTGAAACGCCCACTAAGGTTGAATTTTTTTTTCTTAAACACTCTCTAAGATAGGCATCACTTCACTTTTCTATAAATAGTACATAGTTACCTACATTTGTATTAATTTCACACAGGATATAGCACCGAGGCAATTATGGCGAATCTATTGAGAAGGTTATTTGTCAAAACCTGGCGATTTGTGAACAAATTATGTGGGAACACACGTGCAAACATACAAAGATGCACGCTAAACACATTACCCTCCTTTTGCCCTCCGCCGCAGAGGGCTAAAAAGGGCCTGCTTTTAATCTACTCCCGTTCTCCTTTGAGCTAAACTTATATAAAGCAGTCGTTGGTTTATGAAGTCTCTACTTTCACCGGGGAATGTTCCACACTCGTCTCTGACATTGATCTCATCTGATCTTTTATTTTATTTATTTATTTATTAAAGGTAAACTTACAGGTAACAACCAAAGAGGCATTAAAACTATTAACAAATCATTCTAGAACTAGGCTGGAACCCAAATGCAGTTTACACAGCATGATAGTTTTCATTAAAATTATACATGAAGTATAAGAATTTAACATTAAAACGGTTATTACATGTTTTTATTAGTTTATAAACCTACTTTTATTACCTACTTGATCAAAAATAATATAATAACAAATGACCTCTGTGGCATAGCGGTTAGCGCATCTACCTACTATTTCAGAGGTCCCGGGTTCGAATCACGGCTGGGGACAAAAAATATCGATAAAAGATGCTATTATTGATTTTTATTTCACACAAAAATGTTGAGAAGTGTGGGTTAAATACCAATTTCCATCAGTCAACCCGCTAGACGTATCTCTATGCCCCATCTCTCTGAAAGCGCGGCGTCTTCAGTTCCCCGATTGTAAAAGGAAAATAGTAGTTACAGATTTTTTCTAAATAAAAACACTTGCCAAAACTCAAACTTTAACATTTTTAGAACTTCTTTCCACATTACTTTTTAAGTATGCCTTGGACCTAGTCCAAAACACCACAGTTTGTAGTCAGCCTAGTCGTGGGCAGCCCTCGCGCTAATCGACACCTCTTTCCAGGTGATACAGTAAAAAATTGTCAACCCGCCAGATGCATATCTGTATTACACTCCCTATTTATTGCAAAGGCGTACCTCCTAGGGAGGCAAACCAATAAAATACCAGACGAACAGATGAGTCGAGTAAGGAACCGTATTGCACTGAAACTGTGGCCACCGACCGTCCTGATTAAAACTGTATGCGACTAAGCAAAAAGTTTGGAAAAAACTGTGGAGTGCGTGTATGAAGATTTTTTTTCCGGTTTTCGAGTTTTCCAGGGCGGAAAAATATGTGGAGCTGGAATATTATTATACTCTGGTTTTCTAGCTCACAGTTGCTGTCAGGGTTGGTTTTTGCTTTTGCAGGCCTTCTCTCAGAGAGAGAGGATATATGTCTTTACGAAGTGTGATATAGAATGCAGTAAGAAATCAGAAATGAGAAATTTATTTCAACGTTAAGAATGTACATTCTGTTTCTTGAATGTCAATGTACTCACAGACAGACGTTGCTTTGGGGCCGAATGTAGTGAAGAAGAAGAACAAAAAGAAAGAAGAAAAATTTTATTATAAAAACAGAACACACGCCACAAAAACAAAATAATACAAGAATTAAACCAAAAAAATAGTAGAAAACAAAAAATCAGAAGAAAACAGAGGAAAATAAAGGTCACGGTGTGTCACTGCTGTTATAAATGGCAGCTGACTCAGCATTATGCTGAAGGACAAGCCTTCAGCGCTGAAAGTGGAAAAACAAGCAGCGAAGAAAAACTCCACTCTGACCATCTTTTCTTAAATCACCTTTAATCTAATACATAAGTTGGTACGAAACTCTTGTAATATACATAATAATATATCTAAGGCCTGAAAATAGTGGACATATCACTAGGTGATATCTTTCACTTTAATAAAATTCAAAATCGAACAAAATCCGTAACTGAGGTTTAGTCTCACTGTAACAGTACTGATGAATACTAGATTCTAGATGGAGACCGTATAAATGCACTTTCAGGTATGATACCTTTTCTCAACGGCATTTCTGGTGGCCCCTCTGTCGAACTTACTGTGTGGAGAAGGAGGTCGCCAGATGTTAGGCTGTAGTGGGGTGCATTAGGTGTATCACATTGTACGCTGCGCCAATAGCGGAATTACATTCGAATTCAGTCTTATTTTGGGATGAGGGGAGTACGTTTCGATTTTGTCGATGGAATTGTGTTTTATTTGTACCAATGCCCTTCTAAATTGTAAATGTTTGTTTTAAATCGTATTCTTTGTTTTACTATATTTTTCTTTGTTCTGTCTTTTATTATTTGTCTGTATTATTATAATATTGTGTTACATTGTGTTATGTGTATTGTATCTTTGTGGCTGCAAATAAATCTCTCTCTCTCTCTCTCTCTCTCTCTCTCTCTCTCTCTTTACACATAAAACTGATTCTCGTGTAACAGTGTTAGTACGCATACTCTTCCGAAACGGCTCGACCGATTTTGATGAAATTTAGATGATTTTGACGATGTCCAGTAAGTTTGAGAATAGAAATATTTTAAATATTGCACTAAGAAAGGATTTTTGAAAATTCATCCCCTAAGGGGGTAAAACGGGGGTGCAAAGTTAGTATGAATTTTTTCCGTTTTTGAAGTTATTTGAATAAACTTCAGTATGAAAGTTCTTCATTGAAAGACGTGAAACTCGTGTGAAATTTTTTTGCTCATCTAAAGCCCACGCGGACGAAGTCGCGGGCAACAGATAGCGCTTATATAAAGCATATACTGAATAACATAATAGATAGATAGATAGAATATTCTTTATTGTAATCATAAATTACATTTACAGATTTTTTATAAATCTAAGTTAGTACAATATTGGCTACCTTATTAATATTCAAGCTGACCGCTTCGATTTTGTACAAATCAATTTCTGCAGCTTCCAGTCCGAATCGAACCCACGATCGAAGTATTGGGCGTAATCTAAATGGAAAAACAATCCACGCCAGTAGTATAGTCTTCTTATCCGTAAAGAAATAGTAACTGGAACAATTACATACAGAAACTCACGCCTGTATCCCAGAGGGGCAGGCAGAGACCAGGGACTGCCACCTGCCACGATCCTGACAAATCACTTTCGCTTCATCGACATTCATTAATCGTTGCATGCACGCAACTCAGTTTCGGGTACTTTTTATCTAGCACTTTGCTAACACATCCCCTATTTGGTTGAAATATCTCCGCCTGGGGTGTCCCCTACCGGCTCTTCCATATTAAATACACTGCTTATAGAAGTACGTTTAGCGAATATTTAAAAAGACTTTAGTTGCGGAATCGCTCGTAGCCCAGGCTGCCTGAGTGATCTTAAGCGATCACTTATGTTAAGCAACATTGGGCGCGTTGAGTCCATGGATGGGTGATCGTCTATGACTAACGCTAGTGGCATTTTTCCGAGCGGTTCCGTGCTTCGCAAGGCACGTTAAGCAGTTGGTGCCGGATGCCGTCGGTAAATGGCAGTGGTTAATGCCCGGTTCCAATATTCATAAAACGCTTCGTTTTTGCTTACGATCGGTTACTATTCCTACGAAATTCCTACGAATCGTTGATAAATTGTAGGTAGAACGGATCGTAGCCGGTAGGCGTACATTATAGGAACCGGGCATAAGCCAAGTCAGAGGCCTTAGGGCGGCTTGAAAACTTCTGACAGTAAGACCAGCCACTAGTCTTACAAGCCACCACCAATCCGGACTTGGCCCCCGTGGTGGAGTATGGCCTACACCTTTCTCAGGGAAGAGACTCGTATCCCTCGGTGGGGACGTAATGGGCTGATGATGATATTTGCGGAGGATACTTACGTGGAGGTTTGACTTTATTACTCATAATTTATTCAAGATCTCTCTTGGGGCCGACCTAAGCCTCAAAAATTAATTCCACTCTATCGACAATCTTTCCCAACTTTTATCGAGCTCCTTCACAAATAATTCCTCTACATTCCGTCGACACCCGGCGCTAGAAGCCTCGCGACAGCGAAACACCTACGCGAAGCCTTTCAGCCCTAACCGTTAAAGGCTGCGTTGACACTGAGAGGCGCTTCATCAGCATCATCATCAACGGCCTATGATTGTCCACTGCTGGGCACAGGCCTCGGCTACTCTCTTCCGGCTCTTGCCAGCCGCCTTGCGAAGATCATCGCTCCACCGCGTCTGAGGACGTTCTACACTAGGTTTACCGAGGGGCACTTAACAAACAAAAAAAAACAATCATTTACATACAGGCACATACTCGTACATAGCTTCTGGGCCCACACTAGGATACTATGTGTCGTGGGAACCAGAAACAGCAACATCACAAACATTTAAACATCCAAGAGCTGGGGTTTTTTTGTCCCCGGCCAGGGTCCAAAACTGGGACCTCTCGCATTGGAGGCAAACCACTGTGCTCTCTAACACATCCCCTATTTGTGAACTTACCACTTAAGTCTTAAACACGTAAAAGCGAATCACGGAAGGACGACATCAATACAATATTTGGCGTTTTGACGTTATAATAAAAAAAAATACTTCTACACAACACAATAATTTAAGATAAGATAAGATAAGAATATTCTTTATAAATAAAAATAAAATAAAAATAAATAAACTCACGCCCGTTATCCCCGAGGGGGTAGGCAGAGGCACTAATCACTAGAACTGGGCCCACGTTTTGCCGAGTTTATTAGCTCCCAAACGTGACAAGTGGCAAGCCTGTCGCTGTTATCCTTATCTTTATCAATAATATTAAGAATATTATTTATTATGGTAAAATTTGTGGTAATTAAATTATTTTCACTTTCACTTTCACTTATTGCACACAAAAAACAAGATACAAAAGTAGTAAGTAAATAAATTTAACCTGGTCTAAAACTAGGATAATAATATCATCATTATAAGTCGCGCCCGCTAATATGTCATCACCTTAAAACCCCTGAATGTCGCTGCCGAGTGAGCCATATTGATTTTACAAGGCATTCTGAGTGCTGGGAGACATTCAGAAATGGAGTAGTAAAGCTTTTGTAAATATAAACATTTACATACAGGCACATACATTGCTTTTGGCCCCACACTAGGATACCCTGTGTCGTGGGAACCAGAAACAGCGACAGCGACCACGGGGGCCAAGTCCGGAATGGTGGAGGCTTGTAAGACTGGTGACTGGTCTTACTGTCAGAAGTTTTCAAGCCACCCTAAGGCCTCTGACTTGGCCATTTGAATCGGTAGTTTCAGAAAGAACATTAGTCACAATCTGCTTACTTTTCAGTAGACATAAAAAAGTGACCCCTCAGTGGGACCAATGTTGTTTCTGCGTCTACTGAGACGTAGTAGGTACACGTAGTTCAATTGATACTCATTGGACTAATGTTCTTTCTATACGGATCTGTAGATCTACCCTTAAGGATACCATAGACAACAATAAGTCAGTCACACAAAATTTGGACTAATGTTCTTTCTGAAACTACCGATTTATTTATCGACGGCAGCCGGCGCCAACCGCTTAGCGTGCCTTGCGAAGCACGGAATCACTTGGAAAAATATCACTAGCTTTAGTTAAAGCACGGTCTCCCATCCATGCACTGAACGCGCTCTATGTCGCTTAATCTTCGTGATCGTTTGCGATTACTCAGGCGCCCGGGGCTACGAGCGATTCTCGAGCGAAAAATAGTGCAACAAAACAATTTTAAATTTAAAAAATAAAACTGACTTCAAAACACCACAGATTAATAATTTAAACAAACAAGACCTTTAAATTCGATGTACATATACAACTAACAATAATACAACTGATTAAAATTGATACGTAGTTTTTAGTTCACATTATTTTTAAAAAGGTTTATCAAGAAAGGTGTATTTTGTATTTGTAACACAACATTTTTAATTTGGCTACCTTGTCGGTCTAGTCTTTAGGCACTTAACTACGAAGACAAGCTGTTGGGTTCTATTCCCACTGGGGTCCGCCGTACATTTTTGACATAGCAAATGTTGATTGCACTCATGGGTCATGGGACTCGATTTTCGTACCAACTTATGAATGTATTAGATTTAAGGTGACTTGAGAAAAGATGGTCAGAGTGGAGTTTTTTTCGCTGGTTTTTTCTCCACGACATTCGGCCGCAAGGCAGCGCATAACAACTAACATTACTCAGTAAGTACATAGACATTCAACAAACAGAATTTAAATTCTTTACGTTGAAATTATATGGGGTTTGAAGAATTTTGTTGGAAGACTGGCATACTGGAAAGCTGAAATTTTGTGTTTTTTTGTCAAAATGGCGGCGCACTATAATATAATACGTATGTACATCGACTGGGGACACTTTTACAAACAAAACAATACTAAACAAGGGTTTGATTTTATTTTCATAAATGCATGTTACATTGACCAATAAACAATGATTCTGAAAGCAATTATTGGTTTTATCAAGTTGAAAAAGAATTTCTGGAATTAACTCTGCCACGTGACGTTTTCGAACATATTGACCTTTGTATTTTTATGTTTGTAGATGTGTTCCCAGTCGATGTACATAGGTATTATTGTGCGCCGCCATTTTGAAAAAAAATCAAAATGGCGGCTGACCAGGTAGGTATGCCAAAATCTTCAAACCACTTTCTCATTTTTCTGATTTCAGGGCCGTATTACAGACGGACGAATAAAAAAAAATTCGGATTTTCTTCCTTTTAAACTACGGGACCCTAAAACAGACTTATCAAACCCAATTGTGCTGGGCATAAAACTAGGAATACTTTTACAAAACTGTTCCTACTCGGGCCGTTTTCCGCGGAGGGTCCCTTTTATAGCCCATTTTGCCTCCGTAGGGTTATTCCCTTTGATCTGCTGATTTACTGGTCTGATATCAATGTGTTTTATTTGTGTTTATTTAGTTCCCGTGCGGAGGGTTACTTTTGAATGATAATCAAATTAGGCGGGAGATTATGCTCATCGGGCGGAGTGGTTGGGACCGAAACTACTCTTGTGAATGATGTGAGATGAAAGTTACATTATTGTATGGTATGAGTTCTAGTTGATAAGAGGTGGAATCTCTGTCAAAACATAAATATTTACATACAGGCACATAAAGTCTTTTAGCTTTTAGAATATACCTCGGGCTCTAGAGTAGGCTTTTTTCGCCGAAAGCACACGAGTGCAATACCACTTTCTGCTCTGTATAAAACTTTTCATCACTATTTTGAAAAGTTATGTAAACTTATAAATAACGATACAAAATAAACCTTACCTTATTGCAATAATTGCATTCTATCCGATAGTAGCCGAGGTATATTCTAAAAGCTTACAGACTGTACATTGCTCCTGGCCCCACACTAGGATACCCTATGTCGTGGGAACCAGAAACCGCGACGTGACAAACATGTAAACATCCAAAACCTGGGTTTGGTTTGTCCCCAGCCGGTTTCGAACTCGAAACCTCTCGCTTGGTAGGCAGATGCGCTAACCCTTAGGCTACAGAGGTCGTCAAAAGGGGTCCCAAGAGCACATTATAAAATCATACGTGCTACGCCTCACGCCTATATCCCAGAGGGGTAGACAGAGACCAGGGACTGCCACCTGCCACGATCCCGACAAATAACTTCCGCTTCATCGACATTCATTAGCCGTTGCACGCTGGTTTCGGGTACTTTTTATCTTGCCCCTTACCAATACATCCTGCATTTAGTCGAAGCATGTCCCTTACCGGTCCTTCTACTCACATTGGCATGATATTTTTGTTTCGTCAGTCTTTCTTCCTTCATCAGATTTTTATATGTTTTTTTAGATGCAAAATGTTGAATAATAAAGCCTTTATAATAATTTGTGAAAACTTGTAGTTAGCTTTTTGTTGTCTACTAAATTCTTCGTTTTGTTAATTTTAGCTGCAAGTTTTCCTTAAATATAAAAATTAAATAAATAAAATAAGCTTCTTTATGTTTTTTTTCATAAGTACTTTTTTTATGTATTGTACGAATTAGTTCTTTCATACAAAACAAGATATAACTGCGAAACAAAGCCCTCGAGGCTAGCGTCTTCACACACATTTTTATTTCCCGACACATTTTCCCCGGAAACGGCCGTCGCGCTGGGAAAAATGCATTTTTGCCAAGCCATTTACCCTTCGCTATACACTGCCGGCTCGCTCCGAGCGTGAGCAGGAAGTGCGCAACTGGGCGCACAATGGATGCGCGCTTGCTCGATAACGCTAAAGTGATCTATGGGGCCGCGGTTGCTGCATCGAAAATCTGTTGTTTGTTGCTAAATAAGCCTTTTCGGGAAGTTGAGGGAAAATTGTGTGAGTAAATCCGCAGTTATAACCCTGAGTTATATTTTAATCAAGTAGTAATATTTTAGTAAGTAGGAATCGCTCCTGGGCTACCTGAGGGATCTAAACGATCACTAAGATTTAGCAACACATGGCGCGTTCAGTCCATGAATGGGTCACTGTCTATGACTAACGCTAGTGGAATTTTTCCGAGCGGTACCGTGCTTCGCAAGGCACGTTAAGCAGTTGGTGCCGGCTCCCGTTAGATGGCAGTCGTTAAGCCAAGTCAGAAGCCTTAGGGCGGCTTGAAAACTTCTGACAGTAAGATTAGCCACTAGTTTTACAAGCCCCCACCAATCTGGACGTGACCCCCGTGGTGGAGTATGGCCGATACCTTCCTCAGGGAAGAGACCCGTGCCCCTCGGTGGAGACATAATGGGTTAATGATGATGATGAAGAAGGTAAAGAATTTCAATTGAAATAATCAAATCGTGACAAAATATAAATAAGTTCCATCCATCTTGTGATGGACATCAAATAAGGATATCTGTGCCACAGTTAACAGAAAAGAACCTTACAAACATGGAAATACACCCAGACTGAGGCCATTTGAACAAATGAACGGCAGCCCCCACTGGGAGTCGAACCCACGACCTCTGTCTTGGTCGCTAAACGCTTTAACAGCTAGACCAACGAGATAGTCAAATAAAAAATTTGAAGAAAAAGCTATTAAAAAATAATAAATAAATAAATAAACTCACGCCCGTTATTCCCGACGGGGTAGGCAGAGACACCAATCACTAGAACTGGGCCCACGTTTTAAAAAATAATGTGATCTAAAAGTTACGTATTGTAATTTTGAATCAGTACAAATCCTTTTAGAGTTCGTTAAAATAATAGATGTCCGCCTTAAAATATCAACATTTCGTCACTTTAAATACTCCAACGCGCAAAATGGTTAGCATTATTCATGAAATCAGGCGCGAAATAATCGATTCAAAGCAAAACCCTTTAAGAGGTTCGTAACAGGCTTAAAATACGCAATTTATTTACGAACACAAGTTATGGTGATTGGCCGCCGGTGCTGACAAGATCAGGGTTCGATTCTCGATGCAAATTGAGTCTAAAGTCTGTTGGATTGAATTATTTGCAGACTGGGGTGAATCGTGAAAGGATTCTCAGCTGTATAATGCTTAAAAGAGATGGGTAAATCGTCGATTGAAAACAGTGGCACAAAACAAAACACGGGCAAATTTCTAAATAAAAAATTCGCTAAGTAGTTACGTAACTCTATAGTTAAGTCATTATACGAGACAGCACTATTGCTGTCTCGTAGCAAAGAGCGTGACAGAACGTTACTAAAGTTTTTTATCACCATGATGGTCACCATCATCATCATCTACCCACTATGTCCCCACCACGTATAGGCCACACTCCACCTCGGAGGCCAAGTCCGGATTGGTGGAAGCTTGTTTTCAAGCCACCCTAAGGCCTCTGACTTGTCTTAACGACTGCCATCTATCGACGGCAGCCGGCACCAACTGCTTAACGTGCCTTGCGAAGCACGGAACCGCTCGGAAAAATGCCACTAGCGTTAGTCATAGACAGTGACCCATTCATGGACTGAACGCGCCGTATGTTGCCTAATCTTAGTGATTATTTAAAATCACTTAGGCGGCTGGGGCTACGACCGATTCAACTTATAGGCAGAAAAAGACTATCCAGTATTTTCAATGTAAAAATGATCTTTCTATACAATGGCGTTGCAAAGTTAACAAATCAATGTCATTAATGTTGCGTTGGTGTTACGCCATCACGGGTCACAAGTGTCTATTATGAACTCTATGGTCTAATTTGTTGAAATGAAAAAGCAAATGAGTACCCTATTAAAAATACCAAAAATATGTGGTCGACTCTATGTGGAATATAAATTGGACGTAGCTTAGCAAAAGGTTCCAACTCACAAGATGGTAGTTTTTGAGTTAAATATACCAAAATGATCATTATGCTTTATATTTTAAGAATCAAAAACTTTCATAGCGATTCGATGAGTATATGCAAAGTTATGGCACATGGTAGTCCAACCCAAATGTATGGAGAGCGTAAATCAGCGTAAACCTAAAAACTCAAATATCTCAAAACTCACTTTGTGTGGGTTGAAACCTTTTTGATAAACTACGTCCAATTATGAGACTACATTTTAGCCGAGCGAAGCCGGGACTTCATCTTGTTATAATAATATCGTCGATCTTAGGCCTTATTTATTTACCCTTTCCGCTTTCCAATTTTTCTCCTCCGGAAATTTGCAAACATGAATCTAATTCCGATAGTCGACTTAACCTTATTTATTTTGATTCAATATGCTACAAATACGGGATGAAATGTGTTTTTTCTGATCCGACCCTATGAATATTTATGATTTAATCTCTTTGGGGACAGATCCCGGTACCCTTTCGGGATGCAAACGTATCGTATTAACTCGCAGCAGTCAGAAACGAAGATAAAGATAAAGATATTTATTGATAGCAAACATACGTGTAAAGTTATGCTAATTTACATGTTGATTTAGATACTAAGTATCGCAAGGCACGTTAAGCAGTTGGTGCCGGCTGCTGTCGATAGATGGCAGTCATTAAGCCAAGTCAGAGGCCTTAGGATGGCTTGAATACTTCTGACAGTAAGACCAGCCACTAGTCTTACAAGCCTCCACCAATCCGGACTAGGCCCCGTGGTGGAGTATGGCCTATGCCTTCGTCAAGGTAGAGACCCGTGCCTCTCGGTGGAGACATAATGGGTTGATGATGATACGTAATGTTTATCACATTACAAACCAAACTAGGTAGACGGAACACATCAAGAGGAGAACTGCTAAAGGTCAGTTTCTGAATTGAGAATTTCGCTAATTTGAAATAGAAAAACGTTTATTTGCAAAAGAAAGTACACATACAAAAATTACATTTGTCTCGACACTAAGCAAAATAGCCTGTATAGTGGCGGCCTAAAGGTAGGTAATTAACATAGAATAAACATAAACATTTGCTTACAGGCACATTGCTTCTGGCCCCACACTAGGATACCCTGTGTCGTGGGAACCAGAAACAGCGACGTCACAAACATGTAAACGTCCAAGACCTGAGGTTTTTTTTTATGTTTTACATGAGAACGACTGATGGGGTATGACTGGGTTAAAAAGAATAAAAAAAGAATAAAATGTGCAGTTTCTTTGTTAGTTTCTTCTCCGAATAATGTATTAATTGTGATACTAATAACTTTGAAGTTCATAAAGTAAACATTGTGTTCTTATTGCGGATAAAATATTTGAATTTGAATTGAATTCTATACCCAATAATTAATTCGCAGGTCTGATTAATACAAACTGAATAATTAACGCAAACCTTTCGCTATTCATGTGTGTGCTCTGTAATTTTACTATTTCACTTACCACAGAGTAGTTTCCACTACATGCTGGTTTATTGATGATAATCAGTCTATAAATTATATTCGAGTAGCTTGTGGCTTAATTAGGTTTCCCGTTATTTAACAGGGTTCAATGATCTTGAAATGAGATTTTGAAGTATTGTATTTAGAATAGAATAGAATATTCTTTATTGCACACAAAAAAAAACAAAAAGAAACACAAAATATTTACAAAGCCAATTTCTTGCAGACAACCTTATGATGGAAAATTGCTGAGAGAATTATTTATTTATTTATTTAAGGCACACCAACAGGTAACATACATAACATACGTAATACACTAAGGGTCTGTTTTACAATCTGCAGATAAAGTTCCGGATAAGCATTCCGCAACAAGGGCTGCCGTTTGTTCTAAATTTGAAGCCATAAACGAACACACGCAATATAGGAAAAATTATTTAAATTAGAACGAACGGCAGACCTAGTTGCGGATAGCTTATCTGGATCTTTATTTGAACATAGTGAAACAGAGGTTAAATAAAGCTTATAACAGGATATATTCTAGTATGTTAGTCAATTACAGGTGGGCACAACATTATCTTGTTTTTTGTTAATACTGTTGATAATACATTGGGAGGTCTTGACACTATGCTAAAGCATCAGACGCGTTACATTATATTGTATTATGTGTAATACGTAGGTCACACTAAAAGTTTTGCGTAACTTAAAAAAACAACATGTTATAACCAAAATATTATGTTTATTGCTTTTCAAAATACTCTCCTTTACATTTTAAACATTTTTTCATGCGATCAAACCATTTTTTAAAACAGGAGGACCACAGATCTGAAGGCATGTTTTCTACGTGCTGATTGAACGCTATCACTGCCTCTTCGGAGTTGGTAAAAGTCAAACCTCTCATCAAATCTTTGATTTTGGTGAAAATACAGAAATCACAGGGTGCTAGGTCGGGGCTATGTGCAGGATGGGTGACTAGTTGTACTTTTTCGGAACCTAAAAATGACTTTGTTTTGTTGGGGGTGTGTGAAGAAGCGTTGTCATGATGTCAGAGAACGCGGCTTTTTGGTCGTCTTTCGCGAACTTATTCTAACACCCTGGGTAAACAAATGGTAGAATACCACTCGGCATTAACACTCTTTTGATATTCAAGTGGAATTGTGAAGATGGGACCCGTAGCTGAGAAAAAAAACGTGATCATTTTTTTACCAACGTTTCTCGCCGGCCTCACTTTTGTTGGCCTGTTCTCATTTTCAAACACCCATTCACAAGATTGCTGTTTTTTTTCGGGTTCAAAACAATAAATCCACGTTTCGTCTCCTGTGACAATGTCATAAACAGCATTAGAATGTCCGTGGTCGTAGTTCAGTAGCATCTGTGAGCACCATTCCACGCGAGCCCGCTTCTGCTCCGCTGCCGTTTCATGAGGGATCCAACGACAACAATGTTTCCAAACTTTTAATTCTTCGAGTAAAATTTTCTGAATTTGGCTCATACCAATCCCCAATAGTCCTCGAATTGTCTCATAGGTAATCCGTGGGTTTTCATCAATTAGCCGCTTAACAGTAGCATTATTGTCATTGACGGCAGTTGAAGGCCACCCTTCACGAAATTCGTCATGTAAAGAAACCCGACCTCTCTCAAATTCAGCAAACCATCGCCTCACGGTGCTAAAACAAGGTGATTCTATCCCAAAAGCATTTTGAAGAGGAGCGGCACAGTCATGCGGAGAGAGAGAACTTTTAAAATCCTTAAAAATCATCTCTCTAAAATCTATACGACTTAATTCCATTTTCGTTGAGTAGGTAGAGCTTCGATGTGTGATAAAAAACAAATGACAAATTATTTCCCGCAAATTTTTTTGTCATTACGAAGAAGATTGCAAGTCGTTTCAAAAAATATAACATTTGACATTCAAATAATTCCGATTAACTAGAAGTGCAAAACTTTAAGTGTGCCCCATGTATGTGAGCAGCCTATAATAACAATAACATTTACATACAGGCACATACATTGCTTCTGGCTCCACATTACGATACCCTGTGTCGTGGGAGCCAGAAACAGCGACGTCACAAACATGTAAACATCCAAGACCTGGGTTTCTTTTTTTTTTTGTCACCAGCCGGGATTTATTATAGATTTAAGAGATCATAATTGAAGTTCGTTTTTTTTTCTGGCTGTGCAATAAAATGTCTTCTATATACGTAGCTACGTAACGATAAACGTAAAATAAGTGGTAAAACCCCACCGTCCCTTCGCAAATCAAACAGGAAAAAAAACTCACAAACAATATGGCGACGAGCAATTATCCACAGCACCTGGTCTCAACCGTGAATATTAACCAGCGCACATTTGAATAACAAATCTTGAGCTTTTATTATTTCTCGATGGACGGTTTCCGTATAAGGGAGCCAAGACGTCATTTGTCGCCATGAAACAATTTGAAGTACGAGACGAGCAACCGATGACGCGAGCACCGTCTCTGCTCACCATGATTGAGCTCTGAAAATCAGAGCGAAACCTGGTAGGACTCTTCCGACGAAAAATCAAGCTAGTGTGTACGGAATAGAATTAATATTATGTAGCGCTTAGTTCATTTAAAATACCTACTATTCAAAAAACTTTAGCTCCTACATCTATTCAAAAAACTTTAGCTCCTACATCTATGTTTTTATTATTTATACAGCTCCTAGTGGCACCATCACTCACACTAGATAGGTGAAACCACCACCACAAGCCCATACTCTCGCTGTCTCTCGCTCCCTCTCTCTATCTCTCTCTGAGAGAAGGCCTGTATCCTGGAGTGGAACGTGTATAGGCTACTAATAAAAGCTCTACAAAAAATATTATTGAACCGCCACTTTTTTTAAGTAGACTAAAATATTACGCAGCATTTTAACGGTGAACTTCCTCACACAACTTTCCCTGAAATTCCCGAAAAAGCTTATTTAGCAACAAACAACACATTAGATATAATATTTTCACTTTACGCTCACACCAATTGCATGAAGTCGTCCAATTTAAGTTTTTTTCACGCCGAAGATCAAAGTGGGAGAGAATCAAAAAGAGAAAACGTGCGAATAGAAATAGAAAATTGAATTTCAAAACAAAGATTTGTTTTGCATTTTCATTATTGGATGGCCGTCGGCGTTGTCTTGGGAAACATGGGGACGATTTTTTTTTTGTCTTTATTAAAGTCTGTTTGTTGACGTTACAAAACTAATTAGTTTGTGGATTTCATCTAACATTAACGTCAATGTTAAATACATTGTTACGCGGTATTGTAAGTGTAAGCTTTTATTTATGTACTGGATATGCAAGGCCATCTTTTGGAGAGTTAATACCTCTCTGCCACTCAGGTTTCCTTACGAAGTTTTCATGCCGTTATCGAATAGTTTTACTAGTAATACTTCACATATTCACAAAACTTAGAAAACAAAATAATTGCAGGGATTCGACCCCATGATCTTTTGGAAGGCACCAACTGCTTAACGTGCCATGCGAAGCACGGAATCGCTCGGAAAAATGCCACTAGCATTAGATATAGATGGTCACCCATCCATGCACTGAACGCGCCCTTTGTTGCTTAACCTTCGTGATCGTTTTAAGGTCACTCAGGCAGCCGGGCCACGAGCGATTCCTTATCCAAGTTTATTCGACAGACATGACCAGCCCAGTTCCACTTTAATTTCGCCGTCTGGATCATCATGATGGTATCTACTTTTTCATCCAGTAATTGCGATACACGATCGCTAATTTCTCATCGATCATTGAAGCCAACTTGTCACTCGAAATTACCGTTAAATTCCTTTCTGTAAAACAGATGAGTATCAAACATTTTCAATCGTACGCACATATAAGTATAAACGCATTGAATAAACAACCTTTATGAGGACACTGCCTTATTTAAAACAAAAAAACGATACCTTAAAACTCTTTTATAGTCCACTTTTAAGTTGATTGGTATTTTAAGGTGATTTTCTGTATTCATTTTGCTAGGGCTCTCAAACCACCTATAATTTTGTAGCGTTATCTATCTATCTATCTATTCACATACATAGTTCCTTAGTAACCTTATTGAGCTAATAACCGAGTTTACAAGAAATAACCGCTCGTAGCCCGGCTGCCTGAGTGATCTTAAAGGATCACGAAGGTTAAGAAACATAGGGTGCGTTCAGTGCATGGAAGGGTGACCGTCTATGACTAACGCTAGTCGCATTTTTCCGAGCCGTTCCGTGCTTCACAAGGCACGGTAAGCAGTTGGTGCTGGCTGCCGTCGATAGATTGCAGTCGTTAAGCCAAGTCAGAGGACTTAAGGCGGCTTGAAAACTTCTGAAGGTACGACCAGAAACTAGTCTTACAAACCTCCACCAATCCGGACTTGGTCCCCATGGTGGAGTATGGCCTATTATACCTAGCTCAGGGAAGCGACTCGTGCCCCTCGGTGGGGCACGGGTCTGTTTGACTACTTAACGTACCTTGCGAAGCACGGAACCGCTCAAAAAAATGCCACTTGCATTAGTCATAGACGGTCACCCATCCATTCACTGTGAATGCCTGAGTGGCATTCCTGCCTGAGATTTTAAGTCGCCCTAAGGCCTCTGACTCGGTCTCTTGAAATAAAAAAAAACATAAATGTGTTACCGCACTAGATGTAAATCTATTCATTACTTTAATTTGTGATACATAAGAAGCCGTAGACAAAAATGTCTATGCTGCAGACAGCAATGCACGAGTGGAACATTCTTCACATGGGCGACTGGCAAGGTAGTTCATTCTACGTCACATTATGAAATTTGCTCTGGAACGGCGCTGGGGTAAATTATATTACTATGCTCCAGCATCGCTACGAGAGAAGTAACTACAGAAACATTACCTTGTTTCTTCCATAGAACTACAATTCATCTATCTATAATATAAAAGGAGAAGCTGACTGACTGACTGACTGACTGATATATCAACGCAGGGCCCAAACTATAAGGGTTAGAAGCTTAAAATTTTGCACAGGGGTTCGTTTTTTAACTTTTATAACGTAGGGTAGCACTAAGAAAGGATTTTTGAAAATTCACCCCCTAAGGGGGTAAAATGGGGGTGCAAAGTTAGTATGAAACTTCGCCGTTTTTGAAGTTATTCGAATGAAACTTAGTATGAAGGTTTTTCATTTAAAATCATGAAACATGTGTAAAATAGTTTTTCAAAAATCATCCCTTAAGGGGGAAAAAGGGGGGGTGCAAAGTTAGTATGAAACTTTGCCGTTTTTGAAGCTATTCAAATGATATTTAGTACGAAGGTCTTTCATTTAAAATCATGAAACACGTGTAAAATAGTTTTTCAAAAATCATCCCTGAAGGGGGAAAAAGGGGGGGAGCAAAGTAATTATGAAACTTTGCCGTTATCCAAGTTATTCGAATGAGATTCAATATGAAGGTCGTTCATTAAAAGTCATGAAACATGTGTAAAATAGTTTATCGAATATCATTCCTTAAGGGGGAAAAAGGGGGGTGCTAATTTAGTATGAAACTTTGCTGTTTTTGAAGTTATTCGAATGGGATTCAATATGAAGGTCCTTCATTTAAAATCGTGAAACACGTGTAAAATAATTTTTCGAAAATCATCCTTTAAGGGGGTGAGAGGGGGTTGCGAAGTTAGTACGAAAGCTCTTTCGCATTGCGCTAAAAGTATCCCTATCTTATTTGCAAACACTTGAGTAAATTTACTCAACTAAAGCCCACGCGGACGTAGTCGCGGGCAACATCTAGTACATACATAAGCTCTCGCCTGTATCCCAGAGGGACGGCCACCTGCCACGATCCTGACAAAACACTTTCGCTTCATCGACATTAATTAGTCGTTGCATGCACGCACGCCGGTTTCGGGTACTTTTTATCCTGTCCTTTGCTTATACATACCCTGGTCTATTAGCAAAAAGCAAGATAAAAAGTACCTAAACTGGCACGCATGAAAGTCGATGATCTGTCAGGATCGTGATAAGTGGCAGTCCCTGGTCTTTGCTTACCCCTCTGAGATACAGGCGCGAGCTTATGTATGTATGTGTCGGAGACATACTCAATCACAGATTTTTTTTTATTTGTGTTGTTACGAGAAAGAGCTAAAGAGGTTACATTTTGTTAACGGTCAGCGCAACCATTCAGCATAATTTTGGATGAAAGATGAATCGTTGACTTGTTATGTAGCTAGGTTCCAGATAAGGTTAAAATTATTAATTAGGTAGATAAATACAAAATAAAAACCTACATTTCTTATGGCATACCAAATACAGCTTACAATGAGATATAAATATCATGTAGATTCCGTCAAGATACTTTCAAATAAGTGTATCTGGATAACAATTACAATGTAATGTACCGATTTCGGAAGTTTTAATTAAGTTTTAATGCGGCTACTCTGTGCCCTGCTAGCTGGAGCACCAGAGTGTGATGTGTTTGCGTCTGAGATTGCAAGTGTGGTGAAGGTATGTAAGATAATGCTAGAAGAATCAGATGTTTGATAGGTAGTGCTCAGTTATGACATCGTAACGCTTTGGTGTAATGCCTGTTATGTTGCAATATTTATGTAAAGAGATTTAAAAAAAATATCTTTGCTTCACAGTTGGAGACGAGCTTCTGTGATACGATACTACAATAAGACAACGCTCTCTCAGGTAGAGTGTGAATGTCGGTGCATCTTTTACATAATGAGGATCCCTGCAATACGTATTTCATTGATGGGGGACTTTCAGTACGTTACGATAACTCAGACCGTAGAGAAACTCGAGGTAAAGGAGTATGGAAGGAGAATTTATGGAAGGTTTTCCAATATTGACGTGACAGGATCGAATCACTCGTAGCCCCGGCTGCCGGAGTGATCTTAAACGATCACGAAGGTTAAGCAACATAGGCCGCGTACAGTGCATGGATGGGTGACCGTCTATGACTAACGCTAGCGGTATTTTTCCGAGTGGCTCCGTGCTTCGCAATGCACGTTAAGCAGTTAGTGCCAGCTGCCGTCGATAGATGGCAGCCGTTAAGCCAAGTCAGGGGCCTTAGGACGGCTTGAAAGCTTCTGGCAGTAAGACCAGCCTCTAGTCTTAAAAGCCTCCGCCAATCAGGTCTTGGATCTCGTGGTGGAGTATGGCTTATACCTTCCTCAGGGAAGAGACCTGTGCTCCTCGGTGGAAACATAATGGGTGTTGAATTGTTGATGGTCAAAAATAGTCACAGGATTCAAAAACATAAAGAAATTCGTTGAACAGTTACATACGCCAATAACGTAAAAACAATCATTCTTATTACAAAAGCTCTCATAGTAACCTATTGTTGTTCATAGAAATACCTTTCTAATGAGATAATACGATGACTCGTCGTTATTGGTATCAAAGACCATTTTAGGTTGTATCAAGGAACGAACGAACGGATGAGCGAACGAAGGAACTAACAAGAGACACACACTTACACACTTTGAAATTTACTTCATAACTAGTTCGTCGCAAGCCTTGGTGCCGCAAAAATATGTTAAAACCCACTCAGCGTTAACCGTTAACTTTGCGATAAAACCCGAGTTCAAGTTTAACTTTATTGCTAGGCGGAGGTTTAAAGTTGCGCTTGTCATCGCACCGTGACACACAGCCAGTGTGGAGATTAATTTTACTAGTTGCAGTTAACTTCTGACGAGAGTTTTGGTATTCTGGCATCACCGTGGATCGGGGCTGAGCAAGCAATCCACTTAGCAAGTAAGCACCGTATAGTATAAGGTCCTAACAAATCAAGCGCAAATATTTTAAGGCGTAGTCATGTATAGTGTAATAATACCTTTGAGCAAAAAAAATAAACGATCATTAGAGAATTTGCTTAATTTTTTTCTGCTACAAAAAATAAAACTTCCAAACAAATTTATTTTAAATCATCGATTGAAGTATCTGGCATGGCATTGTGACATTTATGACATACTAGCTGTGCACCGCGGTGTTACCCGCGGTTCATCGATTTTCCCGTAGGAATAAGATATTTCCCCGCTGTAAAACGTAGCCTATGTTTTAATCCAGGGTATCGGCTAACTCCATACCAAATTTTATTAAAATCCGTCCAGCCGTTTCAGCGCTAAAGACTGACAAACATATAAACACACACACAAACTTTCACGTTTATAATATTAGTGTGATGTTTCTTTTGAGGCCAGAGGTGCGGCGGCACTTATATGTGCGTGTAAATTGTTTAAAGGGTGTTTATTTAGTACGGATAATCGAGTATTTATTCGACCTAATATTCCTAATAACAATAATTGTTTACTTGATGTATTGATCATTATAAATTGTTATTTATCCTTTACTCTATCGGCCCTTAGAATATTTGCGTTTGATTTGTTAGGACTTTATATACGTCCCACTGTAAGGCTCAAGCTTTCTCTCAGAGAGAGAGTATGGACTTAATCAGCACGCGTGCCCATCGCCGATTGGCGATTTCAAGCGCTGAGGTATGTGAATAGCTCAGATACTCAGGTTTCCTCACGATACTTCGATACGAGTACTATAACTTCACGAATGTGCATAACCTTGAAAATTGTCCCTAGTAAAATAAAAATAAAATAAATAAAACAAAGCCCGCACTGGAAATCGAATCTGGGTCTCTCGTTTCCCAGTCCATTGTTCTGCTCACTATGCTTCCACCAAAGTGTACTTTTTTTATCAAGATTGTGATAAATTCTTAAGTCGATTAGACATATTTATATTATTACTAGCTGTGCCCCGCGGTGTTACCCGTGGTTTATCGATTTTCCCGTAGGAATAAGATATTTCCCCGCGGTAAAACGTAGCCTATGTTTTAATCCAGGGTATCGGCTAACTCCATACCAAATTTTATTAAAATCCGTCCAGCCGTTTCAGCGCTTAAGACTGACAAACATATAAACACACACACAAACTTTCACGTTTATAATATTAGTGTGATAAACCATATTTTCACAAAACAAGAGAAGCAGAGATTAAAAAAAAATCAAGTATATACCTACACTCGTGAAGAAGCGGTATATTCACGGTTTGAACTTACATGTAACGATCGACCTATGAGACTAGCTCGTTGGTCTAGCTGTTATGGCGTTTAACTACTAAAGCGGAGGTCGTGGGTTCGATTCTCACAAGGGGCCGTCGTACATTTGTACAAACGGCGTCAGATTGAGTATTATTATTAATCATCATCATCATCATTCGGCCACAAGAAGTCCACTGCTGGACATAGGCCTCCTTCATGGATTTCCAAAAAGACCGGTTGGAAGCGGCTTATTAGAAAAAAATACCTACTTCCAGGCAACTAAATTATATACTTTAGTAGGAACTTTATAGTCTTGCTTTTGTTTTGTTTCAGCGTCAGAGTCAGAGGTCTGAACGAGGAAAAAATGTGCATTTTTGCAATTTATCAACTAAAATTTCTAAATAAACAGCTCTTTCATCCTCTTGTTGCGCCGGCATCTTAATTAAAAAACTGGAAAAAAAATTAGCAACGACCCGACTACCGTGCATTAACTAGACTCTAGATACTAGAGAGACCGACCACGAGAAATTGCTTTTAATCGTAAGGCGGCAAACTGTACTGTATTTTTTATAAAAAATGCAGAACAATTAAAAAATTTTGTCCTCTGCAGTGCTCTAGTGTACCATCGACTCCCGACTCGACTCCCACACAATACAATCACTTAACCTTGTGCCAAAGTAAAAAAATATAAAGATTTTTTTTATTTATTATTATAGTAAAGAAATATAAGAGAATAATTATTGTAATAAAAATACTCATCATCATCATCACCATTACCAGCCCAGGTAGGTTTCTCGTGAGTTAAAGCACAGACGTCGGGTAGGTTTTATTTACTTCAGTTTTTTTTTATTTTCTTATGTTTGTTTTTTTATCTTGTGCTATGACACTCAGGCCAACACGACAAAATCCATTTAAATTTGGATTCGAAATATGGCCATTGGTTAGGAAACAACAGAACTGGACACACTTTCATACATACATACCTACAAGCCAGACATATCACCCTCCTTTTAATAGGCTCCGCCGCAGTCGGGTGAAAACATCTCTTCACGCGCCGCCATCTTGGAATAGATGGAAAACACTTGTTCCTCTTATGTAGATTGTAGCACAACATCTCAAGAGCCAGGAATATTAAAACCAAAGCGAGACACACCATGTCCCACTAAGTAACTGCGCTGTATGCTCCTTTGTAAATTTGCATTCTTCATGCTGTTACGAAGAAGCACTCGCTTACAGAGAATAAAATCTTTGACAGAAAATCTGACAGTCTATAGAACTTCAACGTGTCGTACGTTTAAGTTTTGCTCCACGCTCATGCTTCCACTGAACAGAAAAAAATAATCTCTACTTCATATCTTACCTACTTAACTAACTTACTCACTTACCCACAATACATGTGAACATTCCCATGTAACTATTGTCACCTCATATAGAATACCTACCTACTCAAAAATCAACGCAAACAAAAAAAAGTCAAACACAAAGAATAAACAAAAAATTGATTATCATGAGATTAATGTGCAAATATTAAATATAATATGCCTTCTCTCTTAAATATTTTTATACTAGCTGACCCAGCGGACTTGGTAGTGCCTAATGTGTGCCTAATAGATGCTAATAGTAGTCAATAAATTTCATGTTACAGATTAACTGACTTAATTGAGGATTTTATGAAAGTAACACAAAATAAATACTAAGTTCATTACTTTATGGTAAAAATGGTTATTTTGGGTTATAACTAAGAGGTAGACATAAACCATCACAGAATTTTTTGTAGACCTTATAATACTGTGGTGCATTATTTTGGTCTATTCTGTAGGTTTCCGCCAGCGTTTGAAATGTAAGCGCAAACAATGTGTTTACGACATCACATTAGAAACAACTAAAATTATCAGTATTTCTCTGCTATATTACGCACGTATTGTACATGTACACCTTCCTCTTTCATCACTTTATCTGTTAAAAAAACCGCATCAAAATCCGTTGGGTAGCTTAAAGCTGCAGTTCCACTAAGACGGAGCGGAGCAGAGCGGAGACGTGCAGTGCCGTGATTCACCAATCACATAGCGGAGTGGAAAAGAGATGTGTATTTCAAGCCATGTGATTGGTGAATCACGGCACTGCTGGTCTCCGCTCTTCTCCGCTCCGCCTCAGTGGAACCGCAGCCTTAAAGTTATAAGCAAAGCATACCTAGGGACAGACAGGCTGCCGGAAGTGACTTTGTCTTATACTATGTAGTGATTATCTCTCTCTCTTCCTCTCTCTGTCTCCCTATCTCTCTCTCAGAGACGGCCTGTCACCTGCAGTGGAATGGGCTTGGGATTTTCATAATAGGTAGATATATTTCAAAGGACCGATCCCCATTCAGGCCGGCCAGTCAGAATGAGGGAGTCATTCACATCAGGGCACAATGGTCGTGTTACCTCGCCTAATGTCACGTGAAACGAGCGCGAGCGACCTTTTTGATTTTAGAAATAGGGCTGGGTGGATTTCGATGAAATGGAATGTCGATATGTCGATGAGGGTAATCTTTGTTACAGCTGAACTTATGGCATGAGAATTTTTGAGTATATAAAGTTCGACTGGTAATTTCCTTTTTTAATTATTGGTTGTCATTTTCCTGAAGTAAGTTCGGGACCCAAAAATTCTTGACAAATAAAAGCATAAAGAAAGAACTTACCCCGAATATAAACATTAAAATTTGATCATAACCTCCAAACAATATTTATAGTCTATTTATATAAGTATCTTCCCTATCTATGTCTGGTATTTTAAGCCACAAACCAAAGGTTGACTTGTAGAAAATGCTATTTAAAATAACGAATTTAATAATAATACGTACAATGTTATCTATCTATCTAATAATAATAAAAAATAATATAAGAATATTCTTAATGTTACGTTACGTTATAATGTTGTCGCATTAATAATAAATTGAAATAACGGAAAACACAAAAACCAACAATTTGTACTATGAACCTTTGTAAATATTTTGTGTTTTTGTTTTTTACAATGTGCAATTAAGAATAATCTTATCTTTAATATTAAGAATCTTAAATTGAGAATCCTAGTTTGGGAGCCAGGACACAAAATGTAACACTTTTACATGCATTAAAGTTTTCTTATTCTTATTCTATTCTACTCTTAATTTATATAAAAAACAGCTTCACAACTTAAAAAAAATGTCAGAAGTAATTCAATTATTGATACTTTAATACAATTTCAAGAGTTACATAATGTCGATATCAGGTTGTACGCACGAGTACGTTTTATGTTTATGAAGTGAAAGGTATCTATCAGGATCAAAGCAAGTAGCGAATCCTGGTCCCTGCCTATCCCTCCATAACACATGCATGAGTTTGTGACAAAAATACAATAAAAGAAGAAGAAGAAAAAACATTAATTATAAAAACAGTACACACGCCACAATAATAAAACACAAACCAACCAAAAAAATTTTGGTACTATTTTATACTATTTGTTTTTTTTACAATACCATGTTTTTATTATACTTTAGTTTTTGTACTAGTTTAGTAATAATAAAACTTTATTTCAAACTATTATGTCCATATAGGCAAGCAGTACAAAATTTAAAATAAATAAATAAAATAAAATGGAGTTTATTTGCCAATTATATTTACAATACACAACAAAATATTTTCCAAAGACATATTCACTGCACACTACACAATTTTGTATTTCGTAAGATAGCTGGGGATCTCCACACTAGGCATAAATTGTAACGTGGAGACCACAGAACGAATTGGTGTACTAATTTGTGCGGATTTTACTAAGTAAAGTACAGTCTCTCTCTAACCATGTATTAATGAAATAAAATTAATGCAATAAAATTAAGACAACAATTTTAATATTTAAATAAATTAAATAAATTATTCCATTCATTCATTCTAATCAATTATTAATTCAGCAATACATCGCAAAAATATTGAATTGTGTACCACATGCATATAAACTGAAGCACAATATTTTATTTGAATTCGTTCATACAATAGAGTACATACATGGTAGCATACATTACAAATAAAAGTAAAACTTTCGGAAGCACTATAGGTACATTGTAACATATTATCCGGACCCACTTCAAAATCAAGTAAAATATTAATGTTACAAAAAAAAGTGCTGTTAGTGATGTTAATACCTCACTAGCGCCCCATTCATCGTCCAATCGCGGTCAGCAGTCCCTCGACCCGCCGACAGGCCCAACCCTAGCAGGTAATGCGCGTGTAATGTCGGTCATGTGTCCGGATGCGGTGACGATCTGGCATTGTGCTTGCGAACATTGCCTAGGGCAGCGGTTCTCAAACTTTTTTGGTGACGGAACCCTTTTGGAAAGGGAAATACGTGACGGAACCCTACAATAAAACAATTGGTTTTAAAATTTATATAAGCATAATAAAATTATAATGTAACAGCTAGGGACTAATAATTGTACTGTTGTGGGTGGCGACTAAATTCGGCTGCGCCTCGTGATACGCCGCGTCAAAACGTTTGACCAGACGGAAGTGTTTTGATTTTGTTTTCTAAATTCTTGCGGAACCACGACAGGGGTGTCGTGGAACCCTAGGGTTCCGCGGAACACACTTAGAGAATGGCTGGCCTAGGGTGATGGCTTTCAGCGGTGAAGGGGGCAGTCAAATTAACTTATTACGACCCATATGCCATTAATATTCTTAAGTTGCACCGACCCTTCAAGTAGTCATTTAATTTGAATTAGCTTGAATTGAGTGATTTAACTAAACTTTTTTTACACTAAACGCTTGAATACTTCTGTCAGTAAGACCAGCCACTAGTCTTACAAGCCTCCACTAATCCGGACTTAGCCCCCGTGGTGGAGTATGGACTATACCTTCCTCAGGGAAGAGACCTGTTCTCCTCGCTGAGGACATAATGGGTGATGATGATGATAACTAAACTTTGACTGAAAGTGACCACTTCTAGCCCGTACTCTTAGCCTGGTTTCTGAGTTGAGAATGTTCACTAAGAAATACTCGTACTTAAATATCGCTCCGTCACACTCTTTTCTGAGAAATTTGACGAGACAGCACTACAATTAAGTGGTTACTTAGCGAAAATTCTCAATTCAGAAATTAGCCCTTAGGTTAAGAATACTGATAATGGTACAGAACCCTTCGTGTGTGAGTGCGACTCACACTTGGCTAATTATCTTTTTCTGCGCCGTGTCTAATCGGAGGTTGGCAACCAACTCGGTTATCTTGCTTTTTAGGGCTTACAAAACAAATAATGAAATGTAACTCTGTTTAAACCCCTGAGAACCACTCAGGTTATGCTAACGACCATAATTACTGCCACCATAGACATACTGTGCAAAGACAGAGTGTCGAACTAAATAATCGAGGCGAACGCACTCATAGACATAGACATCATTTATTGGTAGCTAGTATTAATTACAAGTCACACGTAACAAGTGTATCTGTAGTGACCTCACTTGAAAATATAAACGGCTCTTGGTCTAATCACCGCACATGCCCACTGCGGACTGGCGAATGCAAGTGCTGATGTGTGTCAACACCTCAGACACTCAGGTTTACTCAAAATGCTTTTCATCACCGCTAGCGCGCGGTAGACATTGCTGCTATAACTACAGAAATGTAATTGTACGTAACTAAGAAAATAAAGTCGTTGGCACATTACTGGGATTCAAACCCATAACCTATAGAATGGGAAGCCGGCACTACCACCGCACCACCATCAACTTATTGTACTAAAATTATGTTATGCAAATTAACTGTTTTCAAGAATAGTACGACACAAAATAAACAGACACGCAACTTAATATAATGTAACGCAACAGACGAAAAAACAACCAAAACCATAGATAAATGTAATCTGTGTTGTAAAACAAAAAAAAAACAGATGTAATCTGTGTACGAGTGGTCTTCGCGTAACAAATCTATGACCGCCACCTCAACAGTTCCCTAAAACAAAGGACGAACAGCTCGAGATAAAGGCTCGCGATTTCCCGCGCAAAAGTGGAAAAATGGCGGCGAGAGCTTCCAGAATCGGGGCAATAGTTTCTGCCGTTGTCGATGGAATGGCGGCCATTTGGGCTTATCGGGGGCTAGGCTTCGCACGCGACTTCGCTTGCTTGAATTATCATTATATTGCATTTTGTACGTTTAAATATTGATTAGTAATCCTTCCCGTGGCGTTCGCCCGCTGCGGGCAGGCGGCCATTGTTTAACTATTGTTATGCTAATTACCGCCATTAGAAGACTTAAGTAATATTATAAATAGGATTGGCACATTTAAGAATCGGTCAAACTTTGAGCTGTATTGTATATAGGTATTATATATAGGTATTTAACATCTGCGAATCAGAGCGAAACGTGGTCGGACTCTGCCGACAATATTCAAGTAAGTGAATCCGTAAAACAATCTTACTATAAAAATGAATAGCTGTTCGTTAGTCTCACTTAAACTCGAGAACGGTTGGACCAATTTGGCTGATTTTTGTCATTTATATTTCTAGCATTCCGGAAAAGGTTTAAATGGTGAGAAAATATAGAATAATTATGAAAACTTTGGCGGCACGAAGTTTGCCGGGATAGCCAGTCTATAATATATATTTTACATAAATGTAAAATATATAACTATACAATGCGGCAGATTAAATTCTATAAGCATTTTCTACCAGTCAACTGCAGGAGATAAACGAAAAAGTGGTAAGGCGTGCAAAAGAAACGTATTTAAGTAAATAATTTCAAATAATTGGCTCGTAAGTATGTGTGTATACATTCATACATAAGCTCACGCCTCTGCCCGGAGAGGTAGACAAAGAACACTTGCTACGATCCTGACAAATCACTTTCCCTTCATCGACATTCATTTGTCGTCGCACGCACGCATCGACATTCTGTTTCTGAAACTTGCGACTGGCGTGAACAGCCAGAGGTTGCGGGTTCGAGTCCCGGCATGCGTGCAATTTTTAGCCTCTAAAGGGGTTTAAAAAAATATATATATAAGGCATTGTTTACTATTGTTATGCTAACTACCGCCATTAGAAGACTTATTGGTTGCAATATTTCTAACTCAATGGAAATGAACCCTACAATTTGGTACAACTGATTAAATTTATGTATGTCTAGATTATTTGCTCACCATTGCATATACTGTTGTTTTGTTATATATAACTATAGTGTTCTCTTTAGATATCCGCAAGCTTCGTTATGTTTTAATCAGTGAGAACAGGGACGGGCTGAAAATCAGCGCTGTGAAGATGCATGCACTCACAGCACTAAGCTGAGCCCTATCCTTTTTATCACATAATTATAAATCTATAATTTTTGTTATATTTATGTACATATTCTGATGTGATAAATAAACTTTTTTCAATTTCAAAAAACGTACCTACAGACAACAACCTATAACTTACAGATGAACAAACTTCAAGTTAGGTAAATATTAGTGGATACATAAAAGAAAAAGAAGCTCCAAGCTTCCCGCAAAGTAGTGCCGGTAGGTATCTGATCCGCTGGGGAAGAATATTTGTTACCTGATTATAGGGATCAGAAATCAGAAATGTATTTCAACGTAAATAATTTAAAATCTGTTTGTTGAATGTTAGTGTACTTATAAAACAACGTCTTACATTATACTCGTAATTGCAGAGCTATCCACAAATAAATATTATAGATACGACTGATAATCCTGTTAATCAACTATTCATTCATTTATCCATGGAAAATAATATAAACATTTACATACAGGCACATACATTGCTTCTGGCCCTACAATAGGATACCCTGTGTCATGGGAACCAGAAACAGCGACATCACAAACATGTAAACGTCCAAGATCTGGGTTTTTTGTCTCCAGGCGGGATTCAAACCCGTGACCTCTCGAATTGGTAGGCAAATGCGCTAACTGCTGCGCCACAGAGGTGTTATCACCTGAATGTATCTATTGACTTATCCAGTCACTTGGCGCATTTCCTCTTTACAAAACAATGACATTACGCGTAGCGGATTTCGAACCTAGGACTGCATTGCATACGTCAATTAGGCAAGGGTTTTTATGTCATCTACCATGCGAGAGGTCCCGAGTCTTAATCCCAGCTGGGGACTAAAATATCCCCAGATCTTGGATGTTTACATGTTTGTGATGTCGCTGTTTCTTGTTCCCTCTACACAGGGTATCCTAGTGTGGGGCCAGAAGCAATGTATGTGCCTGTGTGTAAATGTTTAAGTTGTTTGTTTGTTATGCCGTAACGTTCTGAAACTGTCTTTTCATCAGAAACAACTATTTTGAAGGGAAAAACAATCCTTTGGAGCAAAACCTCGGTCAAAGGAGTGACAAAGGTGTATCTTGTTTCGGTTTTCCGTCGCCGCAGGGAGACTTATTTTGCTTTGAACGCCGTTTCATCCCTGTCTTAGCATTTTAGTTACACACTTTTGTAGAATATTAGATACAAATAATATTTATTGACGGAAAAAATAATACACAATGCCAGATAACAATAGTAATACAATGAAAAAAAAAATATATATATTGTAAAACGATTACAAAAAATGGTTACTGACTTCCAAACTAGGATTCTCTGTGCTATGGGTTGCCAGGCTACTTCCAAAATACATAATAATATAGTGTTTTACAATAATTACTATCTACTTACCAACTAAACAGTTGGTGCCGGCTGCCATCGATAGATGACAGTCGTTAAGTCAAGTCAGAGGCCTTAGGGCGGCTTGAAAACTTCTGACAGTAAGACCAGCCACTAGTCTTACAAGCCTCCACCAATCCGGACTTAGCCCCCGTGGTGGAGTATGGCCTATACCTTCCTCAGGGAAGAGACCTGCGCCCCTCGGTGAGGACATAATGGGTTGATGATGATGACCAACAAAACGTGGATATAGGTATGTAGCAGTTTTCGTCCTAACACTACAGGAAACAACATAAATAACAACATCAGCTTATAAAAGCTTATACCGTGTTTATATACTGAAAACAAACATACATAAGCTCACGCCCGTATCTCAGAGGGGTAAGCTGAGACCAGAGACTGCCTCCTGCCACGATTCTGACAAAACACTTTCGCTTCATCGACATTCATTAGTCGTTGAATTTCACATAGAAAACTTAATTCTACAATTAGAAAACGGAATTACACCAGCTGTACCGCAAGATTATTATGCCAGCACTCATCAACATCATCAACCCATTATGTCCCCACCGAGGAGCACGGGTCTCTTCCCTGAGGAAGGTATAGGCGGGGGCCAAGTCCGGATTGGTGGAGGCTTGGCTGGTCTTACTGTCAGAAGTTTTCAAGCCGCCCTAAGGCCTCTGACTTGGCTTAACGACTGTCATCTATCGACGGCAGCCGGCACCAACTGCTTAACGTGCCTTGCGAAGCACGGAACCGCTCGGAAAAATGCCACCAGCATTAGTCATAGACAGTGACCCATCCATGGACTGAACGCCGTATGTTGCTTAACCTTAGTGATCGTTTAAGATCACTGAGGCCCTTGCGTAGCAAATTTATTTGCACTGAAGCAAGATTATTATAACAGCACTCAGTGGCAGGTGAACGTGTACATTTAAAATGCCTTTGAGTTGATGTCTTTGCTTCTCGGTATAGTTTGTGTAGTTCGCCTGAGGGAACCGGTTACTTTGAACCGACATTCCCTTATGCGTGGTTACCCTATTGATATTCGTGTTTCTCTGAGCCGTTTGTTTATTTGTCGGCGTTACGTTGTCAGCCAGTTTAAAAAAAAAGGGTCTAAAGGGCTTCACGTCTGTAATGGTGTATTTCCAAGTATTAAAAGTAAACGGCGGTGGTAGCTTACTGGGTAGAACAATAGATTCAAAAGCGGGAGACCCAGGTTCGATGACAGTGCAAGCATGTACCATTGACTTTGCTTCCTAAGTTACGCGAATTCACATTTGTGAAGTTATAGTAGCAATACCACTGTCTAATTCTCAAGGAAAACATTGTAAAGAAACTTGAGCTATACACACGCCTCAGCGCTTGAAATTCCCACAGAGTCAAAGCTAATAGAGTCTCTCTGAGAGTGCCCAAAGCCGACGTGCGTGCATGCAACGACTAATGAATGTCGATGAAGCGAAAGTGATTTGTCAGGATCGTGGCAGGTGGCAGTCCCTGGTCTTTGCCTACCCCTATGGATAAAGGCGTGAGCCTATGTGTATTTTTGCTCTCCCTGAGAGAAGGCATGTGCCTTATAGTGGGACGTATAAAGACTGCTTATTCTATATCCACTCTTCCCCCCTTAAAAGAGAGCCTAGCAACAAAATGGCATGTGGCGGCTGGCCAAACGTTTCGAACGATCCCCGACCTCTGTAGACGTAAACATTTGGTATTTTCTTACCTAAGTGTCATAATGCTCGAAAAGGTGACACTCAGAAATTTGTTTCAACGTAAAGTTATCCTGTTAGTTGAAATATTTTTTATTTTTGTATTTGTTCACTATTAATAAATAATTACAATTTTATCATCAACATGGTCAACATTAATTTATTCCTAAAAAATATGAACACATGCATAAAATCCACCAAATGTTTTTTCGATTACACAGATACAAATATCTTCTTCTTCCGGTGCCATCTCCTATCGGAGGTCGGCTATCATTTTGGCTACACTGTCACGTGATGTAGCTGCTAGCTGTAGCTGCAGTTCTATGTTTCTGGTGTTGAACCACTCTGCTATGTTTTGGAGCCACGATGTTTTTCTTCGGCCAGGTCTTCGCATTCCTTCAATTTTCCCTTCTAGAATAAGTCGCAGCAAATTATATTTGTCAGCTCGCATGATGTGACCAAGGTATTGTAGCTTTCTTCGCTTTATAGTCTTTAAGAGCTCTACCTTTTTGTTCATTTTCTGCAGAACCACGACGTTCGTTACTCTGTCAGTCCATGATATTTTCAGCATCCTTCTATACACCCACATTTCGAATGCTTCCAACCTTTTGCATAAGGTTTGTGTTAAAGTCCAAGCTTCGACGCCGTATAGAAGGGACGAAAACACGTAGCACCTCACTAAGCGACATCTTGTGACGAGTTTCAGGTTGCGGTTGCAAAGAAGGTGACTCATTTTCATAAAAGCACCTCTGGCTTATTCGATACAAATATAAACAATACAAATTAATGTTAGTTGAATGTCAGTGCACTTACAAAGGTAGGTAGTCAAATTTTACCTAAGATTTTTGGATAAATGATCCATTTTCAAATCAAATTAAATAAATAGCTGTTTCTGGTTCCCACAACACAGGATATCCTAGTGTGGGGTCAGAAGCAATGTATGTGCCAGTATGTCAATGTCATTTATGTTAATTAATCAATTCATTCGTTAAACGCTGCGTTTGCCAGTTCGTGTGCTCTACTTGAGAATCTTTTTACTATGCTGAAAGGTAATACTAATAAAAAAAATGACAAAGAAAGAGAATACCACATGTTTCATACCAAGAAAGCTCTAAGCTTGAAGATATAAATAAAAATATCACTCACACACGTCTTGCGGCGGCGAATGAATTATGGAGGGAAACTGCTGGAAATGTACTGTGAAATAGGAACTTTAAAACCCACCCTTCTTTGATGCACACGGGGAAATAACTTAGTATTTAATTCTGCCTTCACTTCAGACGTTTCTTTTGCCTCATATAATGAGCCATGACTGTAAAAAACGTAGCACTTTTTTGTCAAATGCAGTCTATAGTGGCGCTTAAAAATAAAGACACGAGAATTGAAATGACCTCAGTGGCGCAGCGGTTAGCCCATCTGCTACCATGCGAGAAGTCTTTGGTTTGAACCTTGCCTGGTGTAAAAAATCCCAGGTCATAATATTTACATGTTAGTGATGTCGCTGTTACTGGTGCCCATGGCACAGGGTATCCTAGTGTGGAGCCAGAAGCAATGTATGATCCTGTATGTAAATGTAATGTTTTGTTTCAATTAAAAAAAAAACAAAGTTTAGTATGATACTCGTTATACTTGTATCTGTTACGGTAGAAACAAAACACCGACATAGTAAAACTCATTTTTAAAAGATATGTACACCAAACTCTTTTGTAAATACTTTTTTGAAAATCAACTAGAAAAAAGTGGATGAATAAATGGGAACAAGCCACTTCCAACCTCTTTTGTATATTCTAAGCACTGTTCTAAATACATAGCGAAACTCATTTGTAAATAGATATGAACACCAAACTCTTTTAAAAATATCTTTTTGAAAATTAACAATAAAAAAGGTGGATGCAGAACACAGCCACGATCCTAATGGTGCCTCTACATGATGGGCCAGCGCTGCCCCAGTGAGATGGCCATGAGATGGTTGAATCGCCACTTCACGATGGTTACATTCATTTGTGATCTTTACGTTGGTCGAGATGGACGTGGTCGGCCAACCGACGTTATCTTTGTGTTGTTTATATTTAGGATTCCATATCACGCTTTCTCCCTGATATAATTCTAAAAATTGTATTGTTTCACTATGAGGCCACATAGTCGTCATTTTGAAAGTTCGTTATTAAAGCGTATATGTCCACACTCAACCGAGCAGGCACTGAGGAATGGGTCAAGTGTAGATGCGTACCGCCATCGCTGGCTCACTACCTTCGACGTGCGGTAGTGACCAGGTAGTGACACAGCCATCGCACGCACCATAAGCCATCTTACACCACCATACCCCCCACACGCTGGCCCATCATAGTGGCCCATCGCGATGGCCCATGGTGTAGAGGCACCTTAACAAATAACCAATTGAAGTTTATATATTTTTTTACTAGTACTTTGTAAAGTTTATTCGCCTTAATCAATACTAATATAATAAAGAAGAAAGATCTGTATTTGTGTGTGTGTATGTGTATGTTTGTACACATTGTACTGTATCTTTGCTTATGTTTTGTATGTGTTTTCCTGTTACAATAAATAATATTCTTATCTTATCTTATGTTTGTGATGAATAGTCTCAAAAAGTACTGGGCTGATTTAAAAAAAATCTTTAACCATTAGAAAACTACATTATTCGTGAGTAACAAAGGCTATATTGGTTTTTCGAAAAATTAATGGCTCCGTACGAAATCTCGAATAATATAACCCAAGGTGTAAAAAATTACTACTCCGGGAATTTTCCACGGAGCTATTTCCACAGAAACGTTTTTGCCACCCGTGCGGAGCCGGGGCGGGTCGCTAGTAAAGAATATTCTCCTCTTATCTGATCCGTCTCAGCCACTCGCTCCCACTTTGTGTGATAGAGAACATTGCGTCTCCTAACATCAAGACCGCATTTCCCTGAATTTCATTATATTTTTCGTATTGCAACCGTCAAAGGCGACGTATTCTCAGTTCGCTTCTGTAACGATTTGTCAAGTGTCTCATTACTTATCGAAATGACTCCCGTCTGACTCCACCGATGTGAATTGGACAGAAATACTGAGCTTAGTACGAGACCAAATCAGAAATGATGAGGTCCGTAGACAAACGAAAGTCGTCGACATAGCCCTCCGGATGAGCAAGTTGAAGTGGCAGTGGGCGGGGCACATAGCACGCAGAACTGATGGTCGATGGGGCCGAAAAGGGCTCGAAAGGAGAACACACATGGGCAAGCGCAGCGTAGGACGACCGGCCACAAAATGGACAGAAGATCTCATCCAAGTGGCAGGAAGACGCTGGATGCAAGCCGCTTCCAACCGGTCTTTTAGGAAATCCATGGAGGAGGCCTATGTCCAGCAGGGGACTTCTTGTGGCTGAATGATGATGATGATGACTGAGCTTAGTATGCGGTGCTAGCCTAGTGGGTAAAAGCGGAAGACTCAGGTTCGATTACCAGTGCCGGCAAGCACTATGGCTTTGCTTTCTAAGTTATAATAGTAAGAAAGTAAGTAAGTAAGTAATTTATTTAGTGTTATGAGTTATCGAAACACTAAATATGTACAATTGGAGTAATCTAAACTTGTTACTATGCGAGATGCTGGAGTCCATACTAGGAAAGGTCCTGTGTGACAGATCTCCAAGCCCTCACTAAACTTATAATGTATTATTTCTCATTTGTATCATGTTTTTTTTTTATAGAAAAAATAAGATGCATGCGTGCTTGGTGAGTATATGTTTTATGTATTTATGTGTCTGTGTGTATGCGTATTAGTGTGTGTGTGAGTGTATGTGTGTATGTGTGCGTGTGTGTGTCTACCTAAGCACCTTGTGCAATACTAGTTTTATTTTATTGTGATGAAATTACGATAATATTTTTAATAATAGCAATACCACTAGCTAACGTGAAGGAAAACATCGTGAGGAAACCTGAGTGTCTGAGCTATTCACATGCCTCAGCGCTTGAAATCGCCAATCCGCGGTGGGCACGCGTCGTTATCAAACACCCTATTCTCTCTCTCTGAGAGAGATGGTGTTTAGATAATTTGTCATGAGAGTTGCAAGTGGCAGTCCCTGGCTTATGTTTGTTTATGTTGTCGTCTCATACTTCTGGTTGTACCTGTTTCGCTGAGCACTCATTATTTTGCCGATTCCAGAGCGCCTTTGAAGTGCATGCAAACTTGAAACTTGATGCTACAAATGGGTTTAATTTGAAGCCAAAGCGTGAGTTCTAGACTTTCAGCACTCATTTGTATCATGTCATGAGTTTTGGAAAATTAAGTACATACCTACGCTTCTGTGAAGTAAAACATGGTGAGGAAATCAGAATGTTTTCATCATCAATCAAATTCAATCAGAATTTGACGACCTCTGTGGCGCAGCGGCTAGTGCATCTGACTACCATGCGAGAGGTCCCGGGTTCGAATCCCAGCTGGGGGGGCAAAAAAAAAGAAACCCAGGTCTTGGATGTTTACATGTCGCTGTTTCTAGTTCCTACGACACAGGGTATCCTAGTATGGGGCCAGAAGCAATGTATGGACCTGTATGTAAATGTTTGTTATAAAAAAAATGTTAACACATCATCTCAGCCCTTGAAAATTCCCGATGGGACACGTGTGGTAATTAGGCCCGTACTATTCCTCTGAGAGAAGAATGCCCTAAAGAGGGATGAAGTTAGGCTGCATTATATTTGTGCAATAAAATGTTCAGTCCAACGATGGGTGACCGTCTATGACTAACGCTAGTGGCATTTTTAGAAGCAGTTCCGTGCTTCGCAAGGCACGTTAAGCAGTTGGTGCCGGCTGCCGTCGATAGAGGGCAGTCGTTAAGCCAATTCAAAGGCCTTAGGGCTTGAAAACTTCTGACAGTAAGACCAGCCACTAGACTTACAAGCCTCCGCCAATCCGGACTTGGCTCCCGTGGTGGAGTATGGCCTATACCTTCCTCAGGGAAGAGACCCGTGCCCCTCAGTGGGGATGATGGGTTAATGATGATCTGCATAATAAGACGATGTGTGAATGAGGTGTATACCTTAACTCACACTTTACTAGCTTAATATTTAAATAAAATAAAATTAAATATAAAATAGCAATGACTAAAATACCTTTAATATCAAAATGGTCTCTGTGATACCTCGTTTTTTATTATGTTATTCTCTGTTGCAGACCCTAATTGTATTATCTAAACAGTATAGCATCATTGTGAATTAAAACTAAACCATATTTGTTTTGATTTCTCCGTAGTAAAAATTGTGTGCCTACAGCAACTCAAGAAAAATAGATAAATTAATAGTCAAAAACAAAAATAGCGGAACGAGAATTGGGTATTATATTTCACGAGATGAAAATAAAAAACTAACAACAATTTTCCGTGTATTCGACGTACATAAATAACGTCAATTTATTCAAAAACAAGATATTCCGCAATTTGCAAACTCGAAAACCTTTTGACACTATCTTTGGTACAAAATAGGAAAGCAAAGAACGTTAACTCAATAGAAACGCCATTTATTGTAAATATTGAAAGCAGCTTATATAAATTCCACTGAAGGGCACAGGCCCCGTCTACGACAGAACTAACTAACAACACAAAAACTGGCCAAGCGCGAGTCGGACTCGAGCACAAAGGGTTCTATACTATTATCTATAAAAAAATCATGTTTGTTGTATGGGATCCCCCTTAAATTTTTATTTTATTCTGTGTTTTAGTATTTGTTGTTACAGCGGCAACAGAAATACATCATCTATCAAAATTTCAACTGTCTAACCATCACAGTTCATGAGATACAACCTTTTAACAGACGGACTGACGCATGACGGACGGACGGCGGAGTCATAGTAATAGCGTCCGTTTTACCCTTTGGGCACGGTATCCTAAAAATAATCATTTAACCTCTTGAAAGAAGATAACTTTTTATTAATTACTGACGAGGCGTATGCTACAAATGCTTTTTTAGCGGAACGTAGAGGACATATATTTTTGCCGAATAAATAAAATAAAAAAAAAATTAAGGTCATAATGAAATATAAAATAGTTACGGCGCAGGAAAAATATCGTGATAAAACCTGAGTGCCTGATCTATTCAGATACCTCAGCGATTGATCACCAACCCACGGTGGGCACGCGTAGTTATTAAGCCCATGCTCTTAGTCTGAGAGAAGGCTTGTGCCCTGCAGTGGGATTTATATAGGGTGTTTCCATTACAATGCAATAGATACGTGTGTAAATGATGAGTTTCTGTTCTATTATATTTTTCAATTCTGAAACTAAAATTTTTGACGTTTTGAGTTTGGGTTTTGCTTACATAGATCGCTGAACCGTATGCGCTTGCAACTGAGTCAACTTTCTGTTCATCGCAAATCTTTAGCGACTACAAACTTGCGGCATGAGCATAACTTTTGGCAAATCTCCAATTTACATTTACAATACTAAAGTGGCGACGAATTCTTTGCAAACCGACACCTTCACCTCAACCGAAAGGTGTGAACCAATCATTTCACGCATTTTTCTTTGTTCCGTTTTTGCAGTCACACTTTATTCCACTTCAAGCCCGCCACCCAATGAGTAGCAAAAAATATCGAAAAATCGTAAATCTACTTAACACACGCCGCCCTCAGCGCGAAGCCAACGAAGCGCGGCGCGCGAGGCGGGCAAATCCTATTTTAATAAAAAAATAACTAAAGACCAGGAACAAAAGACAGTGGAGTTTATTGGGACTAAGATAAACTGGAAGACCGCCAAAGACCCGAGTGAGAAAAATAAATAACATTAATAAAAGCTCAGTTCTGACGCTGCCACGGAGAAAAGACTAGTACGTAGACTCTGAGGTGACACCACGCCATACACATAGTTATATGTACGTAGGAACGGAACGTTGAATGACTGAGTGGAATGGAACTTAGATAAACGAACAAAAGTGAAGATAGGTGCGAGTGAGAAGAAATGTGTGAAAGGGATAGGGAATAAGATTTATTTTTGGAAAATGGAGTGGTTCAAAAATAAAAGCTGTTGATTTTGAAGACAATTCTTCTTATTTCTGACTGCGCTAGTCCCATCATCATCATCATTCAGCCACAAGAAGTCCACTGCTGGACATAGGCTTCCTCCATGGACTTCCAAAAAGATTGGTTGGAAGCGGCTTGCATCCAGCGTCTCCCTGCCACTTGGATGAGATCGTCTGTCCATCTTGTGGCAGGTCGTCTTACGCTGCGCTTGCCGATCTGTGGGCTCCATTCAAGAACCTTTCGTCCCCATCGGCTATCAGTACTTCGTGCTATGTGCCCCGCCCACTGCCACTTCAACTTACTTATCCGTATTTATTCATAATTAGAAATTACACGTCAACCCAATATTAGACGTTACACGGATTAGTATCCGGAATAAAGGTCTACAATACGAAACCCCAAGATATATTTATAGTTAATTCCAACGCTATTTAAGAATTGTGTTTAAACACACTCTTTGCAAAAAAACTTACTATAAAATCAACGACTATTTAGAACACAAAGATGTCTGCATTAAACAGTAGTTCAATATTAAATTTAATCCGAGGATAATTTGCGTCTAGTGTTCAACATATCCAAGAGTAATATATTTTAATTTTGAAAGTTTGTTAATAAGGCTAAAACTGTTTTGAAAACAATTAATGTTTATTCTCCATGTAATCTATTAATTATAAAACTAACCAACATTGACGTTCATAAGGTAAACATTTTAAACATTAAACATAGAATATTATTTGACTTTAAGTTTTTGAGTTTGAAGCTTATAACATGTATAATATAAATAGTTTTTTCATTGCTATCGCCAGTGAGAAATAACTCAATAGCAGAAGAATCTGCAGTGACTGCTCAGTGTAAGGCTACTTTCAGCTTTGTCAGCTTTACTAAAGAAAGCACTGAGTCAATATGCGGAGCCAACAATGCGGATTTCCTCACGATGTTTACATTCTCCTCTGAGTAAGTGCTTCTGTCTATCCCTTGAGTCAACCGGCGACCGTGAAATAAGAGGCTTAAGGTATTTACTTTTGGAAACAGTTTGTGTGATGCGTCGAATATATGAAATTCCGTTGTTCTGAACGTGAAAATTGTTTATCTGTTTTATTTTACTACAGGTTCTTATCACACTAATATCATAAAGACGAAAGTTTGTGAGTGTGTGAGTGTGAATGTTTATTACTTCTTCACGTCTAAACGGCTGGAGCGATTTTAATAAAATTTGGTAAGTGATATGAACAACCAGCTGTATAATGTTTGTAAATAGAGTTTTTGTTGGGCGTTTGTTCCTTTTGATCATTAATGAACTTTATAAATTAAGAAATAAATAACAGCACGACTTCTATTTTCCCCGATTCCAATGAATATAATTTTTTAACAATAATTTAATCTTGAACCAAATTTAAGAAAGTGGTGTAAATCAGTCCTATTACAGAAAATAGCATATCAGTGTGATAATTTCATCGAAAATCTGTTCTGCGTGAACTTACATATAACGTGATAATCATTATAAGTATCAACCACCTCTACTGCAGCGAACCGTAACAATGCTATGAAGCCACTACACATTTGCTACGAAAGACTGCTACGAAATTTGCTACAAAATTTTCTACAAAAGTCTTTAGAATTAAAGCTTAGTGCTTACATTGATTTAAACCAATGACGATTAGCCACAATACCTTTTGCTTACTCAAAAGACATAAAATCATCGTGAGAAAACCCGCAGATGGCTCCACACATACTATAGATATCGTCTATCCTGTGGTTTGGGCCGACTAAGCTGAGACCATACTTCAGTTCCTAGGCAGGCTTACTCTATGTAAAAATGTGCCAATCACCTCAGGTCCGAGTGGTTACTTTATCTATCTAGTGCAGATGATGGTCGACACTAAACACAGAGCAAATCATCTAAAATGGACGTAAAATAGCTTTTATCTTAAATGGATTAGTCGATTGTAACAGGATGCTGTCATCATTATCATTAAAGCCCATTACGCAATGAAATCGCTCGTAGCCTGGGCTGCCTGAGTGATCTTAAATGATCACTAAGGTTAAGCAACATACGGCGCGTTCAGTCCATAGATGGGTCACCGTCTATGACTAACGCTAGTGGCATTTTTCCGAGCGGTTCCGTGCTTCGCAAGGCACGTTAAGCAGTTGGTGCCGGCTGCCGTCGATAGATGGCAGTCGTTAAGCCAGTCAGAGGCCTTAGGGCGGCTTGAAAACTTCTGACAGTAAGACCAGCCACTAGTCTTACAAGCCTCCAACAATCCGGACTTGGCCCCCGTGGTGGAGTATGGCCTATACCTTCCTCAGGGAAGAGACCCGTGCCCCCCGGTGGGGACATAATGGGTTGATGATGATGACGCAATGAAAAAAAATAAGGTATAAGAATAAGGATTAAGAAATAAGGAACAAGGAATAAGGAATTGCGGAATCAAGCAATGGCAGCACCGTTGAGCAAGACACAATTCAAGAATAAGGAAAACAATTGATTTCTGTGCTATTCCTTATTCCTGGCTCCTTATTTCTTATTCCTTATTCTTATACCTTATTTTTTTTCATTGTGTAATGGGCTTCAGAGTCCCAAGAGCGTCAACCAGAATAAAAACTATTTTTCAGGTTCCATTCAGCTGCAGCAATTACGGGCAAAATAGTGTACTCTGTCGAGTATGAGCGCTTATAATAATAATATTAGTAAAATAATAATAGTAAAACGCCAACCAGGAAAATTCTCCAACACGAGATTATCACTAAATAACTCACATAAGTTGTCTCAATAACTTCAACAACACCAGATTATTTCTAAATAATATGGTTTTGCGTGAGTGCATTAAGGTTTATTACGACGGCGGCCTTGTTGCAACTAGACATAAGTTCGTGTTCATGGCATTCTTTCATTCTTTTACTCATTCATTCACTAAGAGCGACGTAGTGCGTCTCTGCGAATATAAATAAGCGTGTCTTGGTGGTATGCGCAGTAAAACTTTGCGGATTCAAATATGCAATTAAGTCGATTTTAAGATTTTTCGAGATAATTCCGTCTTGTTCTAGGAGTGCGATACTTTCAATGACATACATTTATTTTACCTTACTAAGAACTCATTTAAGAACCTGAAGTTCAGGAGCATAAGGGAAAAATCTTAATAAGGTAATGTTCCGCAGTCTTTATTAGCTGTGTGCAGCAGTAATTTCTGCTTATGCGTGTAACGTGTATTGATTTTTCATAAGTATTTTTAATGTAAACTTATTATTGGGCCTTATATCGCAACTTTTTCATGTACTGTTTTGTTCCGTACCGTGTCTGTTGAATCTTAGTAAATAAAATAAATAATTAAATAAAATTGTAGGTCATCCCAAGTATGATACATAACGTATCCCCTACTTTGCAATGTTTGTCGTGTGGCCTCTTTACCTCCGAGCTTATATCTTGAGTTGATTAAAGTGCCACTAGATACTGTATGTCATCCACCGTAGATGTGGAAGGCTTGTTAGTTCCAACGTAGATTCAATTTAGTCGATTGAATCCAGAATATTCATGGCGAAGCTATCCAGCCATTGGCCGCATTGCAACGTAAAATACTATACAAACGTTATACAGTATTCGCAAGGATCTGTTTGGTTTCAGTTGTGACTGTGCTTTTAGTACTAAGTATGATTATACAGGGCGTTGATTTGTACAGTTTAATACGACTCAGGAGTGGTTATGACTTGTTGAGAATCTAATAGTAAAGAAAACAATGTAACCAAATCCCCATATTAATTCGAAAACCACTTCCACTGTTAAAATAACACCAATAAACTGTCTAATTTTAGTATAACCATTCACGCTGCTCTGTAGAATTAAGGATCGTAAGTCCAACAGAGTATAAAAATGCTAAACAAAATGCAGTTTGTTTTTGAGGAAACAAATTGCAAGGACACAAACGCGCGGTCGCAAGCAGAGCAATAGACCCAAGATTCTAGTGTTGTGCCATCAGCGCCTCGTAAATTATCGACAACCGCCGAGCGGCATCGGGCTTGGCCTATCGCCACGCCATCTTTCCGCATCGACAAATGTCCTCGGAACACGCCCGCTAGGTTTGCGAGGTGTCCTCGAGCGCGAGTTATCGATACTCGAGTCTCGAAAGAGCTTAGGGTGACATTTATGGCTTCGTTTTGTTTATGGTTGGTAGCTGAGAAGTTGTTTGGCTACAAAACTCAGTACGGATGCAGATTCTTAAAGAAAACTATAGAGTCCTAAGTTGATAATTTATTTTTATTTGGAACTTGACTATAAATTTGAGTCCTTATTTTATTGATTAACTTAAGTCTAATACTCAATTTACTCGCAGTCAAACTGTATTTATATTGTGTTTCATTTCAACAAAGTCCAGAAATATTACACACACACACACACACACACACACACACCCTCACACACACCCTCACACACACACTAACACACACATGCACACGAACACACCTCTCTACTATCTATTAACTTTTAAATTACTATACTCACCTATATTTGTAAAATTTGAGACGCACAATAATATTAGAATCATGAAACCTGTAATCCATCTGTACATTAAGTACATTATATCACTAATTGCCAAAATACAGGACCACCTAGTTTGGCAATTAGCTGAATTGATAACTGTACCAATAGCCTTTAAGCGATTTTATAAAGCCCTCAAGGCTCGTAATACGCTGTTTGTTGTTTTTGTTTTTTTATGGTGAGAAATAAACTTTACTTACTTACTTATTAAGCGAGCACAAATTATAAAAGAAAACAATATATAAAATCACGTGTTTATTTATTAAGTAAAAGTCTTGTAGACTTTTTTATCATCTACTGTATTTAAATTAATTTGATCGCTTAGTTTTCTAAAAATTTAAAGAAGCACGAAGTTACTTTTAAGTAAGCCAAAAAGCATGGCGATGCAATTAATTAATTAAAAAATAATTAAACTGTTTATTTCAGAAAACAAAAATTATTTAATCTTATTTTCTAGCTCTGGAAGTTAAATCTTCCATGTGAGATTATAGTGCTTCCAGAGTGGTAGCTGTTATATAATGTGTTAATAATACTACCTATAATGCTTTTTCCTTTTTTTTTAAAGAAATAGAGCTACTTTTTACTTTTTTCCGCTTTTACAGCTGAGTTACACTTTAAATTTTTTATGTGCTTTTAGATGCGACAAAGATCCTTGATCCGCTCTAAAATGCGATTTTACCACAATGTATGAAATAGACCTTTTTACGGGTACAATTCTGATTTCCCAACCTCGTTGGAGTGGCAAAAAAACATTTGACTACCTAGAATTCAATTTAAGTATAGGGCATATACTAATTTGATTTGTAAATTTACCTTAGACTGGGTATTTATCCATGTTGGTGATCTAGTTTTCTGCTTACCATATCACAATCATTATTTTTTTGAATCGGGATTAGTAATTGTGTTTTATGCAGTGGTACTTTGAATAATAGAATATGCAGCTGTGTGATTAGAGAACGTTATGGACTCTTTCAGTCCATGATGACTAGAATTGAGAAAGTAATATTGTGTTAGTTTGGACATGCACTAGTTCATTTTCTTACAAATGCAGTTAACTAAAAAAAGGTACCAGCTAAAAATTATTCCGTCGACATTAGCGTTCCGTTTATTACGGACAAATAGCACGTGATGTGCATGCCCTTTATCGATATGAATTCATATTTTTTATCGATACGTCACCCATCCCTACAGCATTCCGTTTGGCAAGCAGCCGTGCTGTCAGCTGCATCTTAGTCGGTATCGACGTGGCCGGCCCCGCCCACACGTGCGCCGATATAAATATTATCCCTTGTTGTCGATACAACATACTTACAGAGTTCTGGAAACGACGATCTTGCGCCAATACATTTTGGGTATAGCTGTAGATCGTCAGAAAATTCTATCTACACTACTTTGATTTTAAATGCTGTTACACCAATAAATAAAATTTAAAAGGCTGCTCTTAGTAGTACTAATTACAGTTTTTGTGAGAATTTCATGAAATTGATTTGAGAATCGCTCGTAGCCTGCATATGTTGCCTGAGTGATCTTAAACGTTCACTAAGGTAAAGCAACATAGGTACGGCGATTTCAATCCATGGATGGGTCACCGTCTATGACTAACGCTAGTGACATTTTTCCGAGCGGGTCCGTGTTTCGCAAGGCACGTTAAGCAGTTGGTGCCGGCTGCCGTCGATAGATGGCAGTCGTTAAGCCAAGTCAGAGGCCTTAGGGCGGCTTCAAAACTTCTGACAGTAAGACCAGCCACTAGACTTACAAGCCTCCACCAATCCGGATTTGGCCCCCGTGGTGAAGTATGGCCTATACCTTCCTCAGGAAAGAGACCCGTGCCCCTCGGTGGGGACATAATGGGTTGATGATGATGATTTGAGTAAACTGATTTGAGAAAAGATGATCAATGTGGAGTTTTATTCCGCTGCCTTTTTACTACATTTGGCCCCAACGTAGCGCCTAACATTATAAGTAAGTAATCAAAAATGTATTTCAACGTAAGTAATTCTTTAAGTTCAAATAAATTTTTGATATCTGACTTCATGGTTTTCCAAGACCGTGGTCATACTACATTACTCATTTTAAAATAAAACGGTAAATGGAAAGTTACCTTTCACCCTCACACGCCACCGTACTAACTGTCAAAAGAGTTTACTCCAATCGTAAATCGAGGCCCTCCCGTCCGGACAAATTATTCGTCTAATATTTCACACGAAAACAGACGGGGACTTTCCTTTCTCGCTCTCCCGTTTTTTGATAATAATATTATTTTAATAAAAAACTTTTCTGCGAACCCCGCGGGAACCGGAGCCGTTTGATTTCAACGTCGGAGGCTTAGGGTGAGGTATCCTCCTGAGGGAAATGCGATGAAGTGTCATTTTACATAACGTCAAGTCGAAGAGACGAACAAATATGGCCATTTGCAACTATAAATTATTCCACGAAACGAGACAAAGAAAATCGTCCATGCTTTGTGTGTCCATGTTTTTGTCTGGCAATGGCATGATAGTTGCCACCGTAAATTGAACCTTATCACTTTGAGATAAAGTTTAAAACCAATTAAAATGTTATACATGCTGTACGAGTTAAAGGGTTAATGCGACCTACAATAGCCTTTTTTGTGAAGCGTATCGTATTCGCTTATTGTTTTGCTTATCTCTAGCAACTAACATTAACCAATCAGACGCGAATTTTTGCTTCTCTAGGGGTTCGACTCGTGAAACGAAGTATAGGTGCAACTACTCAAAATTATAACGTGTAAAAAATGTATCCACCCTAAATATTGGATCAGTAGACTAAGGGCCGATTTCTGAATTGAGAATTTACACTAAGTAAATACTTAAGTAACATGCTCATCATCACGCTCTTTTCTAAAGAAATTTGACGAGACAGCACTACAGTTAAGTAATTACTTAGCGAAATTCTCAATTCAGAAATCGGGCGTATATCACATGTCAAAAACTTCGCAGAGGATGAAATCAACTATCTTTGAAATTACTCTATTACACTTTTTTACATTTTCAGAAAGCTATCTTGAAACAATTATACCTATATGGACATGTTTTCTTCCAAAGAGATTCCTTTTTAATTCCCTAGTGGTAAATAAAAACAATGATAAAATGACAGGACAAAAAGATTTGACTTATATGCGTTAGTTCGCTCGCCCAATAAAAGTAATAATAGTAACTTCCACACAACACAATCACTTGATCTGCTCCCAAACTAGGATACCCTGTGCTTTAGTAGCCAGGCAAGGACGATACAAACATAAAAAATACCCAAAATGTGTTTGTAAACCCAATATAAAAAATATTATTATTATTCTGAACCAAGCCTTAGTGTCACTACGGAAATAGAACACCGTATCTTCCGACACTACGCCGATGCTCCAGTGAACAAAAGGAGCAAATGAAAAAAAGTACTTTATTTCTCTCCAGCTCTTAATCTCACTTGACCAAACGAAATGTTCTTTAGTTAATTTTATTTGCGGTCTTTGACATTGAGAATAAAATGTAATGCAATGATGCATAAAGTTAAAAATAGGTTTTTTTTAATTCTTTTTTTTTAATCTATCCAAAGCTTTACACTTTATATCTAATTTTAAAAATTAACTGAGTAAATCCGAAGCCAAGTTAATAATACTACATATGTTTAGTTACAAACTCAATCTTACTTTTTTAACATAACATTACATAACATAACATTTACATACAAGCACATACATTGCTTCTGGCCCCACACTAGGATATCCGGTGTCGTGGGAACCAGAAACAGCGACGTCACAAACATGTAAACATCCAAGACCTGGGTTTCTTTTTTTTGTCCCCAGCCGGGATTCGAACCCGGGACCTCCCGCATGGTAGGCAGATGCGCTAACCGCTGCGCCACAGAGGTCGTTTTTACATAATTGTATTTTTTGAAACATTCAAAATTCAAAAAATTTTATTTCAACGTAAAGAATTTACATTCTGCTTGTTGAATGTCAATGTACATTACAAAAACTCACGCCCCTGCATCCCATAGGGGTAGGCAGATACCAAGGACTGCCACTCGCAACGATCCAGATATCATTCGCTTCTGATTTTTCTAATTACTCATTTTAGGGTACTTTTTATAAAAAAACGGTGCAACGCGGTGATAGCCCTCTCCCAGAGATTCCCAGTGTTTATTATCATTGTGTCATTTACCTATGTCCTTGGATTCGAAGTTATTACATTTTGTTATTACATTCGTAACGAATACATCCGACAGAGAACAAAAGTTGTCGACATAGCTCAGAGAATTAGCAAGTTGAAGTGGCAGTGGGCTGGCCATATTTCGCGAAGAACAGACAACCGCTGGGGTAAACGTGTTCTTGAGTGGAGACCGCGACTCGGCAAACGTAGTGTAGGCCGCCCTCCGACCAGGTGGGATGACGATCTGCGAAATAAACTAAAGTAATAAAATAAAATAAATGATGATGAAGTTATAGCGGCAATACCACTCGCTAACCGCATAGGAAAACATCGTGAGGAAACCTGAGTATCTAAGCTGTTTACGTACCTCAGCGGTGGTGGGCACGCGTGGTGATTAAGCCCATACTCTCTCTCTGAGAGAAGGCCTGTGCCCTACAGTGGAACGTAATAGGATGCTTATTTACTGAACACATCTATGTTTCTTTATTCTAATATAATATACAATTCTCGTGGCACCGTGTAAGTGCGCACAGTCCTCCGAAACGGCTTGGCCGATTTTGAAATTTTGTTTATAATGGGCTAGATGCCCTAAAAAATGTAATAAGTCCGTCTTTTAGATTATTCAAAAATAGGGGACACGTATTTTTTATTTGTAAATTAGACTAAAAATGACAAAGATATAGCCCATTAAAGTTACGTGTGACGTCACGCCGTGCTGCATTTTTTAGCACGGAGTGACGACACACGTAACTTTAATGGGCTATATCTTTATTATTTTTTGTTTAATCGAAAAAAGAAAAAATACATGTCCAATATTTTTTTATAATCTAAAATACGGACTAAATAGAATTTAATTATTTTGACCCTGGAAACTACACTAGGTCCAAGAATAGGTGGTTTTCTATTGTTCATACCCCTACCTGGCGAAACAACGTTTGACGAGTCAGCTAGTAAAAAAAAACGCCCCTTATCCCCGAGGGAGTAGGCAGAGGCTCCAACCACTAGAACTGGGTCCACGTTTTGCCGAGCTTATTAGGTCCCAACGTGACAAGTAGCAAGCCTGTCGCCGTCAATAGTAATCATCAGCTAGTAATAATATAATAATAAGATACGAAACGGGATTAAATCTATCGATCCGACTGCATAAGACGAATGTTTGCCATCCATTAGGAGTTTAATAACAAAACTTAAGATGAAAGGCAACTCAAATCAGCCGACTCCAGTGAAACTCCAGTGAAATTTCCAAGTAATTTCGCGGATACATCACTTCGCAACCCGCTGACGTTTTCATAACCATTACCATTGAAGTTGGATAATTAGGTTAAGTGTTTGTTTTCCTGAGTTTCAAGTTGCTTAAGCAGCTGCTAATCTATCTTTGATTTAGTTTTAATATCTGGCAGGTTGTAAATTTTGGTTCTGAATTTTTCAGTTTTTTTCAGGAATTTCAGAATTTAAAAAAATTCTGGTTGGGTGGTTAACTCAATCCGGACCAAAAAAATTACAATGTGTAGTTTTAGCTACAAGTTTTAGTTAAAAGTCTGGCAGGTTAATAGCTTTATTCCGGATACACTTACTTGACGTTTTTCGGAAGAGTTCGACCAGGTTCCGCTCTGATTCGCAGAGCTTAATCATGTTGAGCAGAGACGGAGCTCGCGTTGCCCAGTAAGAGGCCATGATGAAGCTTTGTGTTTGTATTTTGCTCCATTTATGGAGCAAAAAAAATCTGTTATGATTTGACGATTTTATGCAATAACGTATCCAAAAAAGGTATGTGCTCAGTCTGGGTGTTCATGTTCATGTTTGTAAGTAATGGCGTTGTCTCCTTACCATAGCACAGGATATCCTAATTTAGGACCAGGTGAGCTCATTGTATTGTGTGGAAGTTACCAACTTATTTATTTTATTTTAATATACGCGCTAAGCAGTTGGTGCCGGCTGCTGTCGATAGATGTCAGTCTATGCCAGTATGGCTTTAGTATACCTTCCTCAGGCAAGAGACTCGTGGCCCTCGGTGGGGACATGATGATGATGATAATGATACGCGTCGAACTCCCGCTCCCTTCCTCTGTATTTCCGGAAAGGTATAATTTGGGTGCCTTTAAGGCAAGAGTGAATAGGCTCTTACTGAACCAACGAGGAACATCGTCGGCTCCATCTTCACTTACCATCAGGTGAGATCGGGGTCAATCGTTGGTCAGTTTTTAATAAAAAAAAACCTTCTCCTTTCTAGAAGTCGGTTAATAAATTAGTTTCACTTAGTTAAACCTTACTCAATGCATAAAGGAAATTCTCGAGTGAATTTTTTCGCTTGTATTCCATGCCAAAATAGTGTGGCTGAGATTCAACCAATTTTTATGCGACGAAATGTGAAATCGGAGTTCGAAGGAACCTAGTTCGGAATTCAATAAGCGGAAGTGCATAGCGTAAAGTTTGACGTTTCCGGCGGATGTCGGGACACACACTTCCGGTCCGCTTTGTTGCGTCATTGGAAGTTTTTTGACGAGAACGCTAGTTTCCGGTTTTTATTTATTTTGGTCTGCGTTTGCGAGTACGGCCTTTATAATATGTACAGTGTTCTAATTTCTATTCAAACATCGACTCTAGAAAGACAAAGAAATCTTTAAAACACGCATGAAAAGAAGAGCAGAAAGTAGTAACTCTGGCGGTATATTTTTATCGATGAAGGAGAATGGCAGGCTTCAGTGGAAGTCTAGTACACCTACAAAAAGTCGTGTTGAAACATGAAATATTTACATTTAATAGATCATTGTATAAGAATTTGTTGCATTAATTTTCTTTTTTTTATAAAGTTGGGAGTCATGAGTTAAGCTTGTTTTTTTTAAGAAGTTTGGAGGTTACGTTACGACCCCGTTTGCTTGAATGTTAGAGATAAATACCTACACAAATAATTGAAACAAAATAATTATATTATACACAAATACGTACATACATATGTACATACATATATGTATAAATAAACAGTCAGATAAAAAATCAAGAAACATAATTTGAACCAAATTACATACTACTTACTGCTCAACTAGCAACAGCAGTTTTCTACGTGTAAAGCCACTTTCTCATGTTCCAGGATACTTTAGAACTCTCACCATAGTCATAGTCTACTATTACTACATAATATACTACAACTTGTATAATTCGAATAACAAAAACAACTTTTTCATTAAATAGTGTTTATTGAGACAGATCTTATCTACATGTAGTACAGAAACGTATGGATAGCGGCGCCTTTTCAATCAACTATACTCTTAAAATAACGTCATCCAAGAAGTTAGCTAGTCGCGTCACTCCCTTATGGCGAGAGCATAGCCCAGGTACCAGATGATACTCATCACATGGGAGCAACACCCCACAGTTCTCAGCTCTACAATGCAGTTGCAACAATAACTTATTATTGCTTCTCTGCCACGATTACCTCTTTCAATACAATAAAAACAACGACGACGAGACTTCAATACAATTAAATTATTTTTTAATGGCACCTCTAGGATTCTGCCAATGTCAAGTTTGTTGTGGAGATGGCAAGTATCTTCATTTTTTTTTATTTTTGCCCGAAGCAGTCCCACAGAACACCGAAAAGATCGTTTCACCTGTTTGGTGTAATGTAGTTCCACGGTAAGATCCTTAATAATATAACAATAAAAGCCAAAATCAATTAACTCATGGGACTTCTTTCGTGAAACGAACTCTACTGATTTTCGCTTTGACATGACAGTTGTTTTTTTTGGCTTGCAAGAACAATCCATTGCGTTCCGTTTCTGTTTGTAAATTGCGTTTTATTTAATTATTTTCTTATTTTCTTCCCCCTACTTTAAAAAAATATTTGAATAACTGAAAAAAGAGCCACTTGCGAAATACTAAAGTTGGGAAAATATAACCCCAAAACATTCTTTTAATAGGGCGGTACACCATTTGCCGTTGTCCTTTAATTAAATGGAATTTGTTTCCTTAATCATAATAATATCTTAATTGGTGTTATTGATTACCACTTTTTCGTACTAAATGTACACATGTATGAAAGTCCCTATATTAAATACTTTTTAGGAAAAACGGCATGTTAATGACTAATGAGTATTCCGTAAAAAAAAAAGACCATTTATCTCTTACATTTGTACAAATGAGGACTATTTTCACTTTTTTTTATTCAAAGAGATCTTGTATTCTTTTCTGAAATAAATAGTTTTGTATTTTGTATTTTTATACTATATTTAATTATCAATAGACACTGACACCTCGTAGGATCTGAGTCGATGACGTTTTTTCGTCCATGGCGTACTTCCTATAGCGAAAACACAGATTCTCTTTTTATAGTATTTAAAATTAATAAAAGTCTTTTAAAAAGACCAAGCTTTCAGAATAACATTTTTTTTCAAAAAAAAAATACAAAAGAGAACTATTTTTTTAGTTCACGCACGTGCGTACTACAACAAATAAATGTCGATGACGAGAAAGTAATTTGTCAGGACAGTGGCAGGTGACAATCTCTGGTTTCTGCTTACCCCTCTGGGATATAAGCGTGAGCTTATGTACTTATGTTTTTTTTTCAGGACAATGCCCATAATGACGATTATGCTAATATCAATTCCACAACCCAATTTCATAATCAACGACCACTATGTTGATGAAACCCCAAATTGAACCATGCCCTGTGATTTTGCCGCATACATTTTGCATAAATTGGAGTGGAACATTTTAAACATCGATGTGTAACACGGCGATAAGCCGAAATGCACGCGTACGTTGTACGTTGTACGGCGCAATGTACTTTGCAGCGGCAACAACGGGCGACATTCAATATTCATACAAAAGCCGTGCAGAGGCGTATTAAGTGAATTATTAAATTTAAAGTAGGTCAACTTTAATGTTAATAGTTTTAGTATAAGGTCGGGAAAGGTTCATTTCAAATGTGTATTACAAATTTTGTAATACACATTTGAGGTGATTCGAAAATTATTGCTAGCCAAATAAAAAGTTTATAGGTACAAACACAAATATTTGCCTACCCCTCTAAGATACAGGCTTGAATTTATGGCGGATGTATGTATTATAAAGTAAAAAACATGCAATATGAACCGATTGAACCGGTTGCATGTGGCAGCTCCCCACGCCGATATCTTTAACAGTCATGAGAGTCAACTTAAGAAAGAATGTCTGGCGATTTGTGAGGAAAATGAATAAGTGGCATTACTCTAATTAGATTAATATTTTCATTGATAATTTTGTGACAAAATTCAATCTTGTGTGATTATTTTTTTTTTTTTAATCGAATTAATTTATTGACATAAGAATAAATAAACGTAGTTTAAATTTTCTAATTAGAGTTAAAAACTCTAATTAGATTGACATTTCATTGATACTTTTGTGACATGATTCGATTTTATTATAAGTGAATATTATTATTATTTTGATCGAATTAATTGACATATGAATGAATTGTAGTTTAAATTTTGTTTTTGAGTTAATTTTAATTTTATATTAAATCTAGAGTAAATTGTCCAGATGTATATAATTTTGACATTCTAATTTTATAATGTAAATAATGTATAATGTTTAATGCAATTAATTACGCAATAGTTTTATCTGCACTGTAATTATTTTTGTTGCAATAAATAAATTTAGGTACTGGATTTATTTACTTGTGATAATAACGTACACAAATTTAGTTGCATTTTTTATTTATTTTTTTTACTTAGACTCCATTATTTTGTGTCCCACTGCCACTGCCAAAGTCTTCGGTCCTTGGCCACCTCAGAAGACTCCAGCAGGTGTTGGTCGAGATCGTCTCTCCACCGTCTTCTAGGCCGGCCTCGACTTCGATGTCTGTCTTGTGGAACCCACTCGGTGGCGAGTCTCGCCCACCTATCAGACTTAATTAATTAATTTCTTTAAAATATATCTCCTTTACACGAAAGGACAGCCTTTCGCAGAATAAAAAAACTACAATACCACCCATAAAAAATAGGTAAGCAGAGACCAAGGACTGCCGCTTGCCATGATCCTGACAGATCATATAAATATGTATTTCTCTGCGAAAAAGATAAGATAAGAATATCTTTATTGCACACAGGAAAAAACAAAAAAAACACAAAATATTACAAAGGTTCATGTTCCAATTTTCGGCCTTAATAATAATAATTTTTTAGTCGTGATCAAGACCCTAAAGCCGTCCCAGCGCGCCACCATTGCACCGTTATCAGTGGAGCTCATAAAACTGAATTTCGGCCCGCTCTGCAATAACCAGTTAAATTCGCAGCCTAATTAGTCCGAGGGCAGCGAGTTTGCGGTACGCAAACCGCGGCCAGACTCTAATACGATTTTGTGTGTTTATTCTTTAGCGTAGTAAACATTATAAGTAGACGAACTAGCAGATTGAGACTTATTCTTTTCCAAATGGCTTAACGATACCGGCGTGGGTGCATGCAACGACTAATGAATGTCGATAGAGCAAAAGTGATCTGTCAGAATTTGGTAAGTGGCAGAAGTGAGTAGGAGCCGGCGATTAGAACCCTAATTCTTATTTTTCGTTAGGGGCACGAGTCTCCTCCCTGAGGAAGGTATAGGCCATACTCCACCACGGGGGACAAGTCCAGATTGATGGAGGCTTGTAACACCATAGCTGGTCTCGCTGTCAGAAGTTTTCGAGCCTCCCGCCTTGAAGGCCTCTGACCAACGCGCCCTATGTTGCTTAATCTTCGTGATCGTTTAAAATCATTCAGGCAGCCGGGGCTGCGAGCGATTTCATAGGCAAAACAACGTTTGCGGGGTCAACTAGTAACAAATACAATTAAATACATATTTAATATCTTGACTTGAATGAAGAATGGAAAAGGAAGAATGTAGGTTATACTAGGTAGTTTCCTGGTCTTGTTTCTCCCCGACACCGTAACCAGGGCTTCAATTCTGTTAATGCATTATAGTACGATGACAGATAAAGTCTGTTCGCTATCATAGTGTCACTTTGATATTTACCGCCTCGGCACATGGCGGCTTTTGAAAAAAGAAACTGACGCGGCGCAAACACGCCAGTGAATTTGGCTCTCGGCTCGTCTCATTCTACTATTATGTAGATCACGCAATTGAAGAATTAAATCAATCAGTATTTTAGAATGGATTTATAACAAAACGATCCTGCATACTTCGAGTGATGAAGAGTAGTGTTTTATTTTGTGCTTCATTAGGTATATTGTGTACCATGTTTTTTTTCTATTTAAAGTCGGTATGTATTTATTTTGGCCGTCTAAGTTGTATTATTAAAATAAATGTTTTTTTACTAAAACCAAGATTGCCTTCGTGTGTACCGACACTATCTAAGCGAACGGACTTTACACGGTCGCGTCACGTGTCTCATTTTTTTTCATACCATTGATGCCTATAAATATTGATATATGTGCACCCGTTGAATTGAAGTGGCAATGAAAATAAATCGCCATGTTCATGAAGTTGTCATTGTGCTACAACACATTAGTAGAATTTAAGCCCAGGTCGTCAGACCAGCATCATCTCGTTCACTTATGAAACAACTAGCTGTGCCCGCGGTGTTACCCGCGGTTCATCGATTTTCCCGTAGGAATAAGATATTTCCCCGCGGTAAAACGTAGCCTATGTTTTAATCCAGGGTATCGGCTAACTCCATACCAAATTTTATTAAAATCCGTCCAGCCGTTTCAGCGCTAAAGACTGACAAACATATAAACACACACACAAACTTTCACGTTTATAATATTAGTGTGATATTCCGCACTCTACCGAAAGTTCCAAGAACTATCGACAAAGTACCAAAGTGGCTTAGGACGTACTTATTTCGACCGTGTTACTGAAGACTGGGGGCTGGTGATCCCCCGAGAAAAGTAACTTGTATGGCGGCACGGACGACCAGTGTTTGGAACAGGGAATACTGTGAACAAGTTTATAGCGTGCATTGGGTATTGAATGTGAAGGTACTCTATTTATTACAAAATCTGGCTGAGTTCGTGTTGAGCCACGCGCAGCGTAGGGTTCCGTAGACTTTACGGACATTTAATAATCAGAATGAAAATTGCAGGTACATAAATATTCGATACTGTAGCTGTCCCGGTAAACTTCGAACCGCAAATTTTTTCTATATTTTTTTATATTTTCTCTGCATTTAAACCTTTCCTGGAATTCCACGAATATAAAAAAATAAAAATCAGCCATTTCGGTCCAGCTGTTCTCGAGTTTTAATTAGACTAATGAGCTGTAATCCATATTTAGAGTTCCGTACACAAATGCCAATACGGATCCTGTTACTGAGACTCCGCTGTCCGTTCGTCCGTCCGTCCAGCCGTCTGCCAACAGGTTGTATCTCACGAACCGTGATACACATTTGAAATTTTCACAGATGTTGTATTTCTAAATATTGCCGCTACAACACCAAATACTATCAAACAGAATAAAATAAGTATTTAAGGCGGCTCCCATACAACAAACGTGATTTTTATCCAATTTTATATTGGTACGGAACCCGTCGTGCGCGAGTTCGACTCGCAATTGGCCAGTTTTCTAAATAATACTAGCGACCCGCCCCGGCTTCGCACAGGTGGCAAAAACGTTTCCGTGGAAATAGCTACATTAGTCCCGTGGAAAATCCCGGAGTAGTATTTTTTACACCTTGAGTTACATTATTCGAGACTTCGTATGGAACCCTAAACTTTTTGAAAATCCAATATAGCCTATGTTACTCACAAAGAACCTAGCTTTCTAATGGAGAAAAAGTTTTTAAAATCGGCCCAGTAGTTTCTGAGCCGATTCATTCATTAAATAAATAAATAAATCGGACTTTATTCATGTCATGTGTTTTACAATTTAAATACTTACAAGTTTATAAATCATGTCTAAGGTACATGGGTACACTTACAATAGACAGTAAATTGTGATGAAAAGGACAGAGGCTCAGCATAAGGCAGCTGTTTTCAGACTCTGCCTGGGTATGACAGCAGAATATAGCTAGCAGACTACACAATAATAATAATGCGCTCACAACCGAGAGCGCATTATTACCATTACATAATCTTATTTAGTTTATTTAACAATATTGTTTTTTCTTTTATTTATTGTTAGCTAGTTTTTTTAGGAGTTAAAGTGTAATGAACGAGTTACATATAGGTTTTATCATAACTAAATCTAAATTAAACATAATACTGGATAAGCAGTGAGTAATGGTAGGTACTTAAGTGTGATTGCTGGCTTCTGCTGGCTGACAGGTACTTAAGTGTGATTACAAACATACACACACACAAAAATACAAACCTCTGCTCTTTATAAAATTAGTATAGATAAAGGTTTGATTAAATCACAAACCACTATGGATCCAAAATGGCAATGATAATATAAATATTCAGGTAGCTTTGTTGCCAATATAATTTCCTATCCAGTTGCAGGAATGTTGATATTTGATTTCATAGTCAGTCCGGTTCAGGTTTCGTCGAAGCTATGAATCACACTAATATTATAAACGTGAAAGTTAGTGTGTGTGTTTATATTATTATGTTTGTCAGTCTTTAGCGCTGAAACGGCTTTACGGATTTTAATAAAATTTGGTATGGAGTTAGCCGATACCCTGGATTAAAACATAGGCTACGTTTTACCGCGGGGAAATATCTTATTCCTACGGGAAAATCGATGAACCGCGGGTAACACCGCGGGGCACAGCTAGTTAATAATAAATAAACTCATGCCCGTTATCCCCGAAGGGGTAGGCAGAGGCACCAGTCTCTAGAACTGGACCCACGTTTTGCCGCGTTTATTAGGTCCCAAACGTGACAAGTGGCAAGCTATGAATTAAGTGATCGTATTTAGTCAATACTACTCCTGCTGGATTTTCGTCCTCAATTTGGTCAATTTGCATCACAATTAAGTGCAGTTATTGATTATTATTGAATCGCTCGTAGCCCGGGCTGCCTGAGTGATGTTAAACGACCACGAAGGTTAAGCAACATAGGGCGTGTCCAGTGCATGGATAGATGACCGTCTACGACTAACGCGAACGGCATTTTTCCGAACGCTTCCGTGCTTCACAAGGCACGTTAAGCAGTTGGCTGCCGTCGATAGATGGCAGTCGTTAAGCCCAGTCAGGGGCCTTAGGGCGGCTTGAAAACTTCTGACAGTAAGACCAGCCACTAGTCTTATTAGCGTCCACCAATACGGACTTGGCCCCCGTGGTGGAATATGGCCTAAACCTTTCTCAGGGAAGTGACCCGTGCCCCTCGGTGGGGACATAATGGGTTGATGATGAGGTTTGATACTTAGTGTCTAAGATATTCACTAAGCGATTTAAATCGCCAATCCGCGGTGGGCATGCTTGGTGATTAAGCCCATATTGTCTTTCTGAGATAAGGCCTGAGCTCTGTAGTGGGACGTATTAGGCTGCATTTTAAATCAAATTAGAATATAAGGGCACTTTCCCTACTACAGAGCATCGTCTCCCGTCAAAATCATCATCATCAATCTATTATGTCCCCAACAACGGGCACGGGTCTCTTCCCTGAGGAAGGTATAGGCCATACTCCACCACGGGGGCCAAGTCCGGATTGGTGGAGGCTTGTAAGACTATTGGCTGGTCTTACTGTCAGAAGTTTTCAAGCCGCGCTAAGGCCTCTGACTTGGCTTCGGTCAAAATGTCTCGTCTTATTTACAATTCCTTGTCTTATTTGCCGCAGCATTTAGTAGAATTTCCACAGTAGAAGCTTGTCGCGGTAATTTATTTGAAGACCCATATTCTGGCACTAAGCCTAGACTTGAGCAACGAAATATCTAGACTGAAAGGACAACTTTGCTCCAGGTGATCAACATAACAGAAGGAATTAGGGAGCATAAAATTTGAATGAATTTGTGTTCTGAAATATTATTATAATGTTAACGATATTATTGGTAGATGACAATTTTAGGTAAAATATTGACTGACATTCTAATATAATTTGTATATTAAAGTTACATTTATTCGGGACTGTTTACACAACTTGACAAGCCACAAAAATCTTAATATTTTTGAATTTTCCTTATCTCCATTTTTTTATAAATAAAGGAGGACCAGACAAAACGGTCCTTGAAACTAATAACCACGTGACATATCACATTAGAAAGGTATTTCTATACTCTACATTCGATGTGATACCTAAAACTAATGAAACCTTAGAATAATAATTATTAAGTAGAACTTCACGATAAGGTGAGCCAAGTGTCGCCCCACACAAGCAACTCGCCACAGCCACAAACGCCGCCACAAGAAGCTAGAAGCAGCTATAGAGTGGCTGAAGCGCGCGACAGCCACTTGTGGCCGGTGGCCGACACTTGAGGTCGGTGGCCGCTACTTTTTTATTTAACCAATTCAATCGCAGGATGGGATTGAATCTCTGATATAAATAATTCTAAATCCAAATTTATTTAAATGAACAACAGACTACGTGGCGTTGCCGTTGACTCGAACAGGTTAACTCAGGTAAGGGAGAGAGGGGTGCGGAATCACGCGAGTGGCGTGTGGTGGCGTTTTGTGTCGGCGTTAGTAGTCGAAAACCGTGCTCAGTGGCGTGCACTGGGAAAGGACTGTTTTCAGCAGTGGACAACCATAAGCCGATGATGATGATGATGAAGTGTATTCGGAAACGATTTCGAGAAGGTGACAATGTACGACGACCGGTATTGGATCAATGTGACCATTGATCATGACTGGTTTTATCTTATCTTATTTGGTTTTAGAAAAACTATATTTTATCAAACCTTTTTGTACTTATGAGGGTGACATGGTCACTTGTGAACCAAACCCTTTTAAATTAATAAAGATAAAAAAAAAAACAAACCTTTTTATTTTACGTTCTGATAGAGATTGACCATCACCCTGCACTCTGCATCCCCAGCAATACTCATAAACATGTTTTAACTTGCGCTATAATGTCATCGGATACGAAATAATTATTTTTATTGCTTAAAAATCGTCCATGAAAAAAATATTGTTTATATCGCTATAACTTCTTTCACACAAGTATTTGAAGTGAGCTCGCATAGTATCTATTGTAGTACATTAAAAAAACTTTCTAATGACATGTCACATCGTTATTGGTTCTTGGACCAGCCTCCATACATTTTTGCCGGTTATCCTTTATTGACTAAGTTAATTTATTACCAGTTCTGCAGATACATACAAAGTACACGGTGTTGTATGTGAATACAAATGTATTTATTCTGCCAAAAATATCAAATAAACCCCATTATACTTCCAAGTAAAAATTGTTTTTTGTAGAGTCTGCTCGTAAGAGGAATTAAATTTTAGTCTTTGATGTGATAATAATTTTGATATTTTTGGCAGCTGCTGTAAGTGAATAGAAAATGTATTTATTCCGCCAAAAATATCAATAGGTGCCCAATCCGGACTAGGCCAGGTGCTATTTCATCATCAACCCATTATGTCCCCACCGAGAGGCACGGGTCTCTTCCCTGAGGAAGGTATAGGCCATACTCCACCACGGGGGCCAAGTCCGGATTGGTGGAGGCTTGTAAGACTAGTGGCTGGTCTTACTGTCAGAAGTTTTCAAGCCGCCCTAAGGCCTCTGTCTTGGCTTAACGACTGCCATCTATCGACGGCAGCCGGCACCAACTGCTTAACGTGCCTTGCGAAGCACGGAACCGCTCGGAAAAATGCCACTAGCGATAGTCATAGACGTTGACCCATCCATGGACTAAACGCCGTATGTTGGTTAACCTTAGTGATCGTTTAAGATCACTCAGGCAGCCCAGGCTACGAGCGATTCGAGATTACGAGGTTACGAGATTACGAGGTGCTATTTGTGCAGGTGCTATTTAGGCGGCTGCGCAAACTGGACTACTTCGTCTATGCGGTACTTCTGTTTTTATAGTAGAAGCTGCACTAAAACTGGCTGTAATATTGCCCAAACCACATGCATTGTGTCCTGAGAAATATGGGCTAGTTTTCCCACCTATCTCTGAAAATACTGGTCCACCGATGCACTAAAGGCCAGTAGGTAATGAGAGGTCACCGCAACGTAGGTAAAAGTGTTGTTTAGTTAGCTGCAAAGTCGCGTTTCGGGGTATTTACTTAGTTTATGCGCTGCGTTCCCACTGTGCGCTTTGTGTACATCCATAGTGGATAGGTTTTACGTTCTAAAGGATTCACAAGGTACTTACAAACGTGTTAACTTCCTCTTAATTGCCTGACGGTTTTCTTTCACTGAAGCTTTTTTCATCATCAACCCATTATGTCCCCACCGAGGGGCACGGTTTCTTCCCTGAGGAAGGTATAGGTCATACTCCACCACGGGGGCCAAGTCAGGATTGGTGGAGGCTTGTAATACTAGTGGCTGGTCTTACTGTCAGAAGTTTTCAGGCCGCCCTAAGTTTTTTACTTTACTTTACGTTAGCAAGGGGTAAAACTACTGTAACTCCAGTAATGTGCCTAACTTATAAAACAAATACATGCCTGCACTGGGGATCGAACCTGGGTGTCCCGCGTCCGACTCCATTGTACTACATTGCATTGTATTCTAAAAAAAAAGTCCAGGTCTTGGATGTTTTCATGTTTGTGACGTCGTTGTTTCTGGTTCCCACGATACAGGGTATCCTAGTGTGGGGCCAGAAGCAATGTATGTGCCTGTTTGTAAATGTTTATGTTTACTACCCATTAGGCTACCACTGATCGTACCACCACCATTACGACGACCTGCTATCTTAAGTTAGCGCATCTGCCTACCTTGCGAGAGGTCCCGGGTTCGAACCTCGGCAAAAAACCGCACGTGTTAGATGTGTACATGTTTGTTATGTCGATCTTCCTGGTTCCCACGACATAGGGTACACTGTACACTGCTTCAGGCCCACCACTAGGAAGTGTGGGGCCTGAAGCAGTGTACATCATCCTATAACGTTTTTAATTGAGGTACAGTGTAATTCCTGGTGTACATGCAATAATAGTACATTATGATATAAGTGCGGTAAGTTGAAAATTACAGCCGAGGCGATATTACTATATATAAGGAAGCAGAGGCTGTAATTTTCAAAGCGCACGTATGTCATACGACGTTTTATAACATATTTACGAGAAATTAATAAAACTCTGACTTGTGAGCTTACTTACCGTTGAGCTACCTTTTGATAGGCTTGTAAGTATCTATCGGTCGATTTTTCAGGCAAGAGGCTTGGAGTAGCCTTTTTCGCCGCGTTTAAGACTTGTGGCGGTGTCAAATTTATAAATTCATCACTACTTGACGACATTTTCAAATAAAAACAATACAGCGAAAAGAAAAAGCGCGCGGATTTATTTTTACTTGTCCACAATTAAGCGATGCGCGCGCATCAACTTTTTTTCTTAGGCAAAGGTACAAAAACAGCCAGTATTACTAATAAAGTTAATTCATATTTTTGTGTTTTTGTTACAGATAAATGGTTGTAATTTATTGTCAAAATTAATTAACTTAAAGAATTAAATGTTTATTTGTTATATTTTATTTCCCAAAGTTAATTTTATTCATAAAATTTTGACCACTTTCTTGACATAAAACCTCTTTGCTAAGATTTTTAAAAGTATCGTTAATTTTAAGACGGAGTATCTTAAAACTTTATTAAAAAAAAAACACGTGCCTTTTACATTACATTATCGCACAAGTACGTAATGAGATACATTACGATATTGAAATTGGTGTAATTACAACTACTTTACGAGCAAATATGTTATAAAGAATATTGTATGTATTCTATTCCATTCGACAGTGGACAGCTGATGGGTCATTGCATTGTGTAGCACAGTCAATCGTTTGTATACATTATGAGTACAGACTACATGTATATGTAGTGGTGGGTCAGCTATCGACTGTACTTTAACATTCAATTTATGGTATTATTACCAATTATGTTAAAAGAGTGCGATTCAGTCTCCAACAAACTGCCACGCAGTTTGGCGAGTAATTTAGAAAATTTTAAACTCTGCGATAGACGCTTAAGTAAATAAATTAAAAAAAATACACCCAAGCACTCTACTCCGTTGCATTACGGGCGACTTTGCAACTAAATTGTGAAGGTTCACGTGCTGTCCATACGTGCCTGTATGTAATTTTTTTATGTTTATTACGTGCTTGCGCTCTATTCCGTTGCAACACGGCCCAATTTGCAAAGAACGGCCGTTGTTGACTGTACTAGAGTGCTTATACTGAGTTTTTTCATTTTACTTTCGATAGCGAGAGCGTTTGCAATTTGTATAGGAGTGACAAAGAGACAACTAGGTGGCGCGTTTTGTCACTCCTATACAAATTGCAAACGCTTTCGCTATCGAAATTGAATGAAAAAACTCAGTATAAGCACTCAGACCACACCTGTCAATTCAATTGCAGATTGACGTAGGAAATTCCCGATTCGTGGCGAAATGTTTTAGCCTAATTGGCTTTGAATGGATGAATGAATTGCATTGAATTGCGAACCGTGCGGTACTCTGGATTCAACCAGACTGGACAAATGAAAAGGCCTCTTTGTCACATTGTGCCGATATTTGCGGACTTCAAATGATGTTCAACGTTTATTGAGGATTTAGTCATTAGTCGAAATAGTCGGATGACTTATCTCCCTCTTGACAATGCTACATAGGTTTGAAGTATTTATTTCTCATAAGAACGACTTAACATTTCATTCACTTAAAATGAGACAAACAAAAATCTAATTAAGCATGCAACATCTCATATCTATTCACAATTACATTTTATATCTTTCTTTAATTTGACCTCTTAATCTTAGCTTAAATCCTGTTAGAGTTTCTTTCTACATACATAGATTAGATACCTAAATTTTTCCCCTCTTATGGTTGAAAGAATATTCGTTTTTTGTCAGGATTTTTACAACTAAATAAAAGATTTGAATGACCAAAGAAGATATAATCTTACGTCTAAATAAAGTAATGAATATTACTGGAAGAAATAAATTACTTGCTTACTTTATTCCTTGTCATGAATATCTATGCAGTATCTACTGAGTATAGGTACCAGTTCCACCCGGAACACTTGGCAGCCGAAGAAACTTCGCCAAATTTACTTTTCCCGAACGTTTTCTACTCACAAAGTTTCTTCCTTTGCCGAGAAATTTATGATAACGTCAGAACGTTGCAATCCGATACCGGCCCGTCCGTCGAAAACGCCCCTTATCGGTGGCAAAATAAGGATTGTTTTGCCCTGTGACGGCTTTGATTCAATAGAATATTCCGCATCTCCAAGATTGGATGCAGGATAGCGCTGAATTTGCGCTTGCGACTTTGTTGCGAGGGTTGAAGGAAATTTTGGGCTCACAGCGCTGTTAACAGCTAATTAAGCCTTAGTTATACGATATTTTAGCTGATGATGTTGTAGGATCTTTACTAGAATGGACTCCAGCCTCTCACATAGGAATAAGTCCAGATTACTCCAATTGTGAATCGCTCGTAGCCCCGGCTGCCTGAGTGATTTTAAACGATGGTTCAGCAACATAGGGCGCGTTCAGGGCATGTATGAGTGACCGAGCCTAGTGGCATTTTTCCGAACAAGTTAAGTTAAGCAGTTAGTGCCGGCTACCGTCGATATATGGCAACCATTAAGCCAAGTCAAAGGCCTTAGGGCGGCTTGAAAACTCTGACAGTAAGACCAGCCACTAGTCTTACAAGCCTCCACCAATCTGGACTTGGCCCCCGTGGCGGAGTATGGCCTATACCTTCCTTAGGGAAAAGAACCTTGCCCTTCGGTGGGGACATAATGGTTAATGTATGCAATGCATATATACTGGGATGATTCACACTGCGACAGTAGCAAGGCTCAGTCGCAGGAACTCCCGACAAAGTCGCAAGTGTACGCGCAGCCCAAAAGGAAATGCAACGAAATCATCTGATAAATAAAGCGCTCGCAAAGTTCTTCGAAGATTTCTATTCTTTAGCATTGATTGTTTATCTTTTTGACGGAAATTGTCCAAGTTGGAGCTTTTTCTGTTTCGTTTTCAGATGGGAATTCAATAAATAACAACTTCATCTATTTAAGGCGGGGCTCTCCGACATCACCGCGAAATCCGGTGTTTATAAATAATCTCTAATGGTTAGTGATTAAAATCTGAAAAAAAAAACGATTGAAACTTTTGTATGTAAAACATATTAATAACTTTATTCCGGATACACTTACTTGACTTTTTGTCGAAAGAGTCCGAACAGGTTTCGCTCAGAGTGCTTATAATGAGTTTTTTGTTTCACTTTCGATAGCGACAGCGTTTGCAATATGTATAGGAGTGACAAAACGCGCCACCTAGTTGTATCTTTGTCACTCCTATACAAATTGCAAACGCTCTCGCTATCGAAAGTGAATGAAAAAACTCAGTTTAAGCACTCTGATTCGCAGAGCTTGAAAGACGACGAGGCGAGCTCCGTCTCTTCTCACTGTGTCTAAGATCTGCGAATGTAGTGAAATCTGGTCGGACTCTTCCGACAGAATTCAAGTAAGTGTATTCGGAATAAAGTTCTATCTATCTATCTAATCAGCCCGTCAATAGAGCCCACTGTTGGGCATAGGCCTCTTCTCTTTCACGCCAACCCATCCGGTCCAGTGCTAGTCTCGTCCAATGTCTCCCAGCCGCTTTCACAATGTCGTCGGCCCATCGGGCTGGTGGTCTGCCCACCGACCGTCGACCCGTTCTTGGCCACCAATCAGTGGCTACCTTAGTCCACCGGCCGTCTTGCCGCCTAACCAAATGTCCCGCCCATCTCCATTTCAGCTTTGTAATTCGTGTGCGTACATCTTCGACCTTTGTTTTTTGTCGAATAAAGTTGATAACATTTAACTCTCTAATTGATTAGTGCTTAAAATCTGAAGAAAAAAACTATTCAGTGGTCTGCATACGTCGGTCATTGTATTTATCGCAAACATGTGTCTTAAGTTATCACTGGATATAATTTTATTTAAGTTGTACTCAGTTTTGTATAATGAACAATAAAATATAGGTAAGTAGGCCGTCAAAATTGTATTCATGGAATTTGTATTTCTGCAACATCATAAAATCCTACCTTTTTCTCAACTTCTCGCTCGCGCAGCGCAATAAGTCTCTATTTTGTTTTCTTCTCTATGTATTCCGTCAATGGTTGTCTGGAAGATATTACTAACAATTACATAAGTAATACAGCCGCCAATTTTACAGTACCATGTTATTGTCCAATTTCATATGCAGTCCTTGGTGTACATATAACTAAGAATATTCTATTTATCTATCTAAGTCCCATACAAATCCGGGCGCTCGAAGAACCTAGCCTTAAAAGCGACTGTGCAAATAGGACTGACAATAAAATAGAATAAACGGTGGACCTGAAAATTGTTTCCTTAGTACGCAGAACGTAATTTATTTGTATTTGTTCTGGCTTCGCTATGAAGCATGTTCTATGTATCTTTAACTGTACTACAATAGCTGAAAAAAAACAAATTGACTGTTTTTGTTTTTTTTTTCTTCGACCAAATAGGAGAAACATTAACTAAGGATAAGGTAAAAAGTACCCGGAACCGGCGTGCCCTCTATCTCTGGACTTCCGCTTGACACTATTTTTTGGGATACGATGTATACATCCCACCATACACTGTATACAGTTCAGCAAGCTCTGAAGTGTGTCAACACCTCAAATACTCAGGTTTCCTCACAATGTTTTCCTTTACAATTAGCGAGTTATGTTGAGACTGTAACTTGACAAATGTACGCAACGTAGAAAACAAAGTCATTGGTACAGGCCAGGATCTGAACCCACGACGTCCCAAGTGAGAAGCCGGCGTACTACCGCTCTGCTATGACCGCAAATTAATTAAATTAAATTAATTTCTAAATCTAAAAAAACTTCTTAACACAAACCTATTGGTTAAGGCTTGAATCGGAACGGAAATTGAACGTAAGCACCACAACAAAGCAAAGGGAAAAGAAAAACAAAAACCCGATTTTCAAATTACCGCAATATTTCTGTCAAATCGCGAGTAATAAAATAAACTCGTCACTTTCTGACAGGTATTGTGGCCGCCGACGGATCTAACGCCCGGGAATATTTTTCCCTGAACGGCGACACGCGGCACAGTCTGCGTACTGACTATAAGGAAATAAATACTCAAAAAGTTTTAGGTTCTTCAAGCAACATACCAGCTAGATCAACAGTCTTTGCTTCTGCCTCGGATTGATATATTTATTATTATTATGGGGATCAAAAGATAATAGTCACGTCTGGCCAAAGTGGCCAGACGGCCGGCCGCACTCCGGCAGGAGGACACAAAACCACAGACTAATTGAGCTGTATCAAGCAGCACCGCCTACGCCTTTTGCATGCTAGCCGAAAGCAAGCCCTCACAGAGTTCCTACCGCCTCAGGTGTATAACGAGACTAGTTGGAACTGACCTATTCGCGGACAGGACTATAGGAACGATTTTGGTCGACACCACCCTGTCAGTAACCTCGTGCGCCAGATTTGTTTTCTTATAATTTATTATTATTTATGTGTTATCATATCACGCATAAGTAAAGTTTACAACGGCAATGCAGTGGATTTATTGCTACAAGGCACTAATCAGCACAAATCATCAACTTCAGAGCTTCTTCTTCTGCAACTAACATTGGTTGTGGAAGAGTTTAAAAGCGCGCTATAATAGAACCGTACCATTTTATGCTTATTTCTACATATTATGTACTAGCTCGGCATACAAAAAACACTAAAAGGGAAAGTCCACACCTGAGTATATCATCATCATCATCATCATCATCAGGCTATATTAGTCCACTGCTGGACATAGCCCTCCCCTAATGAGCGCCATAGCGCCCTGTGCCTGAGTGTGTAATAACCGAAAATAAAATATAAGTGTATGAAGCAAACGTACTGCGCCTGAATTAATTTTCATAATATCGTTTGTGCCAATTCAGTTTTTCTTACCTGCTGCTTGACTTCATTTCCTAGAGGGGCGTCTGCGACCGAATTGGATTAAAGATTTTACGTCAAATTAGTTTATTTTAGCGCTGGTTCTACCCTCCCTTCCTTCCTCCCCTGCAGTTCAGCGAGATTTTCCAGTCTAATGGTTCAGAGTATATTCGTTTTTTTGTCTGCATTGTTACAATTTAATGAAAGATTGGGTGACCGTTCTATAACTAACGCTAGTGACATTTTTCCGAGCGGTTTCGTGCTTCACAAGACACGTTAAGCAGTTGGTGCTGGCTGCCGTCGATAGATGGCAGTCGTTAAGCAAAGTCAAAGGCCTTAGGGCGGCTTGAAAACTTTTAACAGTAAGACCTGCGGAAATACCTTTACACCTAGACACAAGATAGACGGATGATCTCATCTAAGTGGCAGGAAGACGCTGGATGCAAGCCGCTTCCAACCGGTCCAGCAGTAAACTTCTTGTGGCTGAATGATGATGAATTTATATGGCAAAACCACATGTGCCGGGTCCTCTAGTTATCAAAAAAATTGTCTTTTGGCTCTTATTTGCGTAATATACAACCTACATTTTGTCGCAACACAAAAGGCGAAGCACAAACGCGTTGACGACACAAGACTTCTCCGACGCTCATAAAGTGAGCGCAAAGTGACGACGTGACACCTGTCACGACATGTCACGCATGTCAACAGCTGTCAGTCCAGTCGCCAATTTGCGCGTTATGAAAATGAACATACGAGCGAACTGTCATATTATGAAGGTTGGCGATGTAATGTACCGGGAAAAGAAGCGACTACCCGTCGTAAATATTGCCTCGCAAAAAATTATGCAACGCTTACATAAGTTCACGCCTGTATATCGGTTCTCGAAGAGACCGCATAATAATATCGGCAAGCGCAATGTAGGACGACCAGCCACAAGATGGACAGACGATCTCATCCAAGTGGCGGGAAGACGCTGGATGTAAGCCGCTTCCGACCGGTCTTTTTGGAAATCCATGGAGGAGGCCTGTGTCCAGCAGTGGACTTCTTGTGGCTGAATGATGATGATGATGATTTATATCGGTGGGGTAGGCAGAGACCTAGGCCTAGACGCTGCATGAACGCGTGGACTTCATTACATTGCCGCTTTAAGTCAGCGTGAGCACGCGTATCAATAGTTCTACGCGTCAATGGAATAAAAAAACATGTCGCGAGACCCGACCAAGTCACTGTAATTGAATTGTAATGCTCTAACTGAATCGGGGCACAGGCTGCTACTTGCCACAATCCTGACAGATCACTTTCGCTTCATTGACATTCATTAGTCATTGCATGCATGCACGACGGTTTCGGGAACTTATGAGACGCTTCTGGCGGGAAAAGCTTGCTTTATTACGTGTGTTGCCAGCTAACTCTGGAACATGGTTGCTTTATATGCCAACAGCATTGGAGAGACCCACTGAAAAACATAACTTGGTATACTAAACAGATTTTTCGTATTCCCTGTCAGTAATTTTATTCCCTATGTTACTATGAATTTCAATGTGAAGCATTTACTTTTCTATCGCAAGGTGTAAAAGGTAAAAGAATATAATATTAAATTCTCTGCTTTGTTTTTTTATTAAACTTAATCTGTGGTTAACGGTGCTGGTGGAATAATTACGTCATACTATAAATCAATCAATAAATCAAAATACTAACAAAAAACATAGCATAAGCATATTGAACCTTTACATACAGGCTCATATACAGCTTCTGGCTCCACACGGGAATTAAACAAAATACATAAGTAAATTATTGTTTAGTACGAAGTTATCTTAGCGATATAGATAAAATGCTCTTTCAGCTGCTTCTCAAACATACCAATTAGTCTTAATGCTTAGTAGTAGGGTTGTTGTTGGTTATTTTTTGTTTCAGTTCCTTATTCAAACACTACAAAGTCGCTATCAAGTCATCAGGCCAGTGGACGTGCGCAAACATGTTCGTAGCTATCGCTGTAATTAATTTGTAGCACTGCCGCGCGACAACTTAATTAACTTTGTACATCTGATACGGACTTTAGTGCTGGGCTGACTGCAGCTTGAATTTTATTCATTTATTTCTTCACAATCACTCCTAGCACGGGCTGCCTGAGTGATTTTAAACGATAACGAAGGTTAAGCAAGTTAGAGCGTGATCACGACATTGATGGGTGACCGTGCGTAAAGCAGTTGGTGCCGGCTGCCGTCGCTAGATGGCAGCCGTTACGCCAATTCAGAGGCCTTAGGGCAGCTTGAAAACTTCTGACAGTAAGACCAGCCACTAGTTTTACAAGCCTCCACCAATCCAGACTTGGCCCCTGTGGTGGAGTATGGCCTATACGTTCCTCAGGAAAGAGACCCGTGCCCCTCGATGGAGACATAATGGGTTGATCATGAATATTTCCACATTTTTTATTCTAAATCTTTCGAAAATTTTAATCATGTGTGGAAGCCGGAGAGTCCATAGTAGCACTGTTTTGCTCACGCCTGTGACTTGCTTGTCTCGTCAACCGGTGCTAACTAAACTAAGCTGCGCTTAGTGTGGGAGTTGTAATAGAGCATAACTTTTTTGTAATTCCAGCAGGAAATAGACAAAATACATCGATTTCTGTTCCAAACATTTGTCAAGAACGTTCAGCATAAATCCAGTAAAGGGAAGTCGATAAATGCTCACTCGAAGCATTCCACACACTTTCCCATCACTATTCCGTACCCTTCGACGCTGAAAAGTGTACCTTTCTCTCGAAAGTCACTTCGCACTCCAAATGTACGTTGTTTACAGTCTTTCAGTCAGGAATACCGACTGTTTCTCTGGATTTCTGCCACGAGAGTAAAATACAGGCACCGAGGGGTCTCCATAAAATGGTACGAATATAGTATTCGAGTGTTTGGGACATTTCGTCCGGTACAATAGTGTCGTAATGGATTTTAGAGGGAAAGCGGTTGTGGCGTAAAGTAGTGTGGAACACCCTGCATTTTATTGTTGAAATAGCTTCAGGTGCTACGCGGAGGTTTCTCAGTAATTTATTATTTTAGTGGACACTTCCAGTGGTGGCGTAGTGGGGTTTACCCTTGCTTCTCGATCATGAGGGTCTGGGTTCGAATCCCGCATGTACCAAAGACTTTTAGTTACGTACATTTGTTTGTACAGCAGATAAATTATGCCCGGATAACGGCGACTGGCTTGCCATTTGTCACGTTGGGACCTAATAAACTCGGCAAAACGTGGGCCCAGTTCTAGAGATTGGTGCCTCTGCCTACCCCCTCGGGGATAACGGGCGTGAGTTTATTTATTTTATTTTTTATTTTTACTTCCATAAAATTATTATATTAGATTTGGCAACATTATCATTACAGTACAAGTCTATTAGTAACTAAGTACAGTACAATTGTTTGAACTTTAATCGCACCGGAATCTATATATATAAAAGAAAGTCGTGTTAGTTACACTATTTATAACTCAAGAACGGCTTAACGGATTTGGCTGAAAATTGGTGGGGAGGTAGCTTAGAACCAGGAGAAGGACATAGGATACTTTTTATGACGATTAATACGCCAAAAATTTAAATAAAATAAAAACATTTTCCCATACAAAATGTTCGCAGGTTTCGTACTTGACAGTGTATTTGATGTGCAATTTCGGGTCTACGACAGACTCGAACGAAATGCACACAAATTAAAGTGCGTAAAAAAATAGGCGATCCGAGTCGACAACTTGTAGGCGGAAAATTCGTATTTCGGTGCATTTTCAATACAAACATTATTAAATTAAATTATGTCGTTGCGAAGTAAACATAAATGTCAATGTCACCATTGGTGTCATTGTAAACTGTAAGGACTAATTTGTTAACTCCATGGTGTGTGAGATACTGTAGCATCCAAGAAGGCTAATAAGCTGTGTAATCTGTGGTGCTTTTATTGGCGGGAATTGCTATTGAGTTTTGGAAAACGGTCTGAGAAATAATTGAAAAGGAAATCAGATCATCATCATGATCATCATTCAGCCACAAGAAGTCATGTGCTGGACATAGGCCTCCTCCATGGATTTCCAAAAAGACCGGTCGGAAGCAACTTGCATTCAGCGTCTTCCCGACCCTCGGATGAGATCGTCTGTCCATCTTAAGGGAAAAGGAAGTAAAAGTCTTAAATTGATCATTATTGTTTTGCTTAGTTAATGAACTTATTGAAATGAAAAAGGACAAAGATACGAAAAACACCAAAAATCTAATGATGAACAAAAACATGTGGTCAATATAATAGGTACTGAAAGCTGTAAGTCCACAGAGAGAAAGCTGTTTTTCCTTGATTGTCCAGGTGGATTCTACGTTTCATATGTCGTTAAATTCACTAGCTGTTAAGTTTATGAAGGAAGCTCATTTAAAAGTTTTCGATTTTCGCCTTGCATTCTTTCGTGTGTAGCCAGAACATCTCCAAAAGAGCAAGATTGACTATTCATAATGGTGTGCTGGTCCCAACACTAATGTGTGGTAGCGATACTTGGGTGTGGCAGAAGAATCATGAAAGTAGGACTAATACAGTAGAAAGGAGTTCCTTGAGAAATGTGTGTGATGTTACTTTGAATGACAGAATACGCAATAGTGTGATCAGAGAACGTTGAGGACTGAAAGAGGATGTAGTGACTAGAATTGAAAAAAGGAATGCTGCATTGCTTTGGACATGTGGAGAGGATGAACGAAGAAAGACTGACGAAGCAAATATATCGGATGAATGTGAGTGCAAGGGCCATACTTCAGGACATACTTCGATCAAATAGGGGATGTATTAGCAAAGGGAAAAATTAAACGTACCCAAAACCGACGTGCGGTATGCAACAACTAATGCATATCGATGAAGCAAAAGTGATTTGTCAGGATCGTGGCAGGTGGCAGTCCGTGGTATCTGTCTGTACCTCTGGGAGACAGGCGTGAGCTTATGTATGAATGTGAACGTATTAGTTATTTTGTTAAATAAGATTTAAGAGCTATATCTACTGGTGGTCGATAAATACAGAGGCGTCGGGTTCCCTACGTAAGACCGAATGACCAATAGCCGAATAACATATGCCCGAAGACACATGCCCGATTTGTTAATTTACCGAAGCATCAATAGACCTTTAACTTCGAATCCCGATCGTTCATAACGCCGAAAACCAAAAGGCCGACGCACTAACGCCCGAAAACTATTGACCGAAAGAAATCGCGTAGGAACACAAAGTCTATGTATTTTCCATAAATGTATTTCTTACCACATTGAACACTTATTTACATTCGACAAGGAGGTAAAAAAAATATTTTTGGAATCTTGCCGCCCTCAGTGGTAATTTATGAAACATAATGAAAACTACGCTCTTCCCCATTTATATAACACTCATAAAAATTTCGCAAGTCCCAGTAGACTGCAAATAAGTGGTCAATGTGGTCAGAAATACATTTATGGGAAGTAGACTTTGTGTTCCTACTGGGGCGTCCTTCTCCGGCCCTTCCACTCACATTCGCCCGATATATTTACTTCATCAGTCTTTCTTCGTTCATCCTTTCTACATGTCCAAGCCCACGCAGCATTAATTTTTTCAAAAAGATAAATCCGTTCAGCCGTTCTCGAGTTTTTGCGAGACTAACAAACAGCAATTTTTTTTTTAAATTTAATGACGATATTACTAATTTGCTTTATTAACAATAATTTAATGACGATATTAGTAATTTGCTTTAGGCCCCCGACCCTACAAATAACATAGCAAAATAACGTTTGCCGGGTCAGCTAGATTTGGATAGTGAAATATCTAGCTAGCTAGCTGATAGCTTTCACTAGCTGTGCCTCGCGGTGTATCCCGCGGTTTAACTTACGGTTTATTAGGTAAAATAAATTGGTTAAACATTTTTTGGAAAAACTTTTGTACAAAGTTCCCTCATACATTATCCGCGAATTCATTTTCATGGATTTTCCTATGGGAATAAGATATTTTTCCGCAGTAAACCGTAGCCTATGTATTAATCCAGGGTGTCCGCTAACTCCATACCAAATTTGATTAAAATCGCTCCAACCGTTTAGACGTGAAGAAGTAACAAACATACACACTCACAAACTTTCGCCTTTATAGTATTAAGTATTATATGATATGAAGTATGATACGTTTTTTTCACCCTGTCAAATAGCCTATTTAAGTTCAGTTAAACTGTAACACAATAGGTATACATTGACTGTTAGGCGGTACGAAGTTCGCCGGGGCAGCTAGTATTATATAAAGCTTATAAGCTATGTAAGGCCCCGCCTCACAGGGAAGCCATGGCCACGTCGCCAGCGACCGTATCCAAGCAGTTAGTATTGAAATGTATGGTGCCTACCTCACTTGGCGACTGTTGGTGACGTCGCCATTCAATACAAACTGCCTGGATACTAACTGGCGACGTCGCCATGGCATCCCAGTGAGGCAGGGCACTTAATGGCAAAGGAAAAACTTCTGGCTGAAACCCAGCACCTAGCGTTTTCGCATCAGGCATAAATTAATTTCCTTTCAAAATATGCAAATGGGCTAGACGTGGCGAGTAAAAATAACCGTTAACTCACCTATAAATTGCCTCTCTAATAACGTTATGGCCTATAACCGTTTACGTTGCGAGGCAAACAAAACGGTTCGGAAGTTTCGCGCTCGTAAACAAAATTAAGTCTATTACTATGGAAAACTTCAAGGAATAAAATTCTAGACGGAATTTCTTGGTTCACAAAACATATCATACATACATAAGCTAATGCCTGTATCCCAGAGGGGTAGACAGAGACCAGAGACCACCTGCCACGATATCTTCTTCTTATCTATCTGTCTATATAAGTCGTCGAGTCCTGACTAACTCACTCATCAACGCCCAGCACAACCCGTTGGACCTACGAAGCTGAAATTGTTCACAGAGGGTCTATATATAATGTAGGCAAGGAATGAGACCCGATTTTTTGAAATTCAACCCCTAAGGGGCGAAAAGGGTTGCCAAAGTTTGTATGGGAGGTATAAAGAATCTTGTCTAGATTTCTTGAAACTTAATATAAACACTCTTCACCACAATTGATTGAACACGTGTTTTGACGTTTTTCTAAATTTAACCCTTAAGGGAGTGAAGGGGGTTGCAAAATTTTGAGCTAAAGTCCACGCGGACGGAGTCGCAGTCGAAAGCTAGTTAAACATATATATTTTCATACAGGCACATACATTGCTTCATTTTCGCTTCATCGACATTCATTAGTCGTTTCATGCACGCACCCTATTTTTTTTATTTATTAGTTAGCAACAGGCCACACTGCGCTCTGGATCACCTTGGGCTAGCAGCACTGACTGAAAATCAACGCTGAGGGCTTTGAATGAAGGCCAATTTACATTCTATGTTCTATTTTCACGATGGCGCTCCGATCTATAAAGCGACCCAAATACTTTCTGGATTCTATAGTGGCTTAAAGAGAGCTTTATTTATAAACATGAATAAATAAAAGAAGGAAAACATCTCTTGTGAAATTGAAATTGTATACCGTATGTGTATAATACGATCTCATCCAAGTGGCGGGAAGACGCTGGATGCAAGTCGCTTCCGACCGGTCTTTTTGGAAATCCATGGAGGAGGCCTATGTCTAGCAGTGGACTTCTTGTGGCTGAATGATGATGATGATGTGTATAATAAACAGAAACATTTACATACAGGCACAAACATTGTTTCTGGCCCCACACTAGGATACCCTGTGTCGCGGGAACCAGAAACAGCGACGTCACAAACATGTAAACATCCAAGACTTTTTTTTTAAATACTAAGGACCCATTACTGAATTGAGAATTTCACTAATTACTTAATTGTTGTGCTGTCTCATCAAATTTCTTTAGAAAAGAGCGAGACAGAACGTTACCTAAGTATTTCACATCACCAAGCCATCATGTCCCCACCGAGGCGCACGGGGCTCTTCCCTGAGGAAGGTATAGGCCATACTCCACCACGGGGGCCAAGTCCGGATTGGTGGAGGCTTGTAAGACTAGTGGCTGGTCTTACTGTCAGAAGTGTTCAAGCCGCCCTAAGGCCTCTACGACTAGTGGCTGCCCTCTGACTTGGCTTAACAACTGCCATCTATCGACGGCAGCCGGCACCAACTGCTTAACGTGCCTTGCGAAGCACGGAATCGCTCGGAAAAACGCCAGTAGCGTTAGTCATAGACGGTGACCCATCCATGGACTGGACGCGCCGTATGTTGCCTAACGTTCGTGATCGTTTAAGATCACTCAGGCAGCCCAGGCTACGAGCGATTCTAGGCTACGCCCTAAGTTTTTACTTAGTGTAAATTCTCAATTGAGAAATCGGCTCCAAGATTGTTTGATATGTGCACGCGCGTAAGTTGTCATTATACTACAATGCATTAAGAGAACGTAGTTCCTCGTATTCCCATAACATTTGCGTTCTCAGTATAGAGTAAATATCCCTATAGAGTAATTATAGAGTTCATAATTAAATTTGAAGCATTCATAATCAAATTCACAAAGAGCCACACTTCTGCGCCGTTCAGAGTAATTATTTGAGTGCTCACTCCAAATTACGAGGTAAAACGAGCCTTTGGTCCGCCCTCTAAATAATACCGTAATTTCCTCCTCGTTTGGCTTTATTGTTTGATAATAGCAATTTTTTACGTTTACATCTACTCTAATTTTATCTTGGAACATTAGTATCTAAGGAATATTCTATATATCTATCTAACTATCTATCTAAGCCTAGGCGCACACTAGCGACACGCGACAGGCGACAGCTCGGCCACTAGTCGCGACGATAGGCTACGTCCGTCAATTTTCATATATTTTGTTCGAATCTCCACACACTTGGCATCAGAGTCGACGACAAGCCGCCAGAACCAAATGTCAACGTCGCGTCAGACGCGGCGACTAGACGCGGCGACAAGTCGCCCTGTTTGCGATGGCTCTAAGGTATCAAAAATCTACTGTGGTAAAATACATAATATTAGTGATGTTACCGATTCGAATCCTGGCCCTCTCGCATGGTAGGCAGATGCGCTAACCGCTGCGCCACATAAGCATTTACATATAGGCACACATACATTGCTTCTGGCCCCACAACACACCACAGTGGGAACCAAAAACAGCGACATCACAAACATGTAAACATCCAAGACCTGGGTTTCATTTTGTCTCCATTTGGGATTCGAACCCGTGTCCTCTCGAATTGTAGGCAAATGCACTAACCACTTCGCCACAGAGATAGTCATTGAGCCCTATCGCCCCTATCGGCGCCCGCCTTGAAAACTTTGACAGTAAGACCAGCCACTAGTCTTATATATAAGCCTCCACCAATCCGGACTTGGCCCCGTGGCGGAGTATGGCCTATACCTTCCTCAGGGAAGAGACCCGTGCCCCTCGGTGGGGACATAATGGGTTGATGATGATGATGTGAAATAGCGTAAAGAATTTAATGCGCATCTCGATTGGTGAATATAGTCGAAAAGTGTATTATTTACACTTTAATAATGAGCACAAAGTATCCAATTTATCGGATACCTACCTGTTAATAACGAGCTCGCGCCAAATATTGTAGTTACCTATAATATGATTTGCTTTATAACGCGAAATCGAATTCCACTTGAATATTTTATCGTTTTTGTGCGAGCACAGAGAAAACTTCGGGAAAGTGTCGCTCAGCCATTATTAAATGGCTTTTTTGTCATCATAATCAACCCATTTTGTCCCCACTGAGGGCACGGATCTCTTCTCTCAGGAAGGTATAGGTATACTACAACACGGGGACTAAGTCCGGATGGGTGGAGGCTTGCAAGACAGTGACTGGCCTCTGACTTGGCTTATCAACTGCCATCTATCGACGGCAGCCGGCACCAACTGCTTAGCGTGCCTTGCGAAACACGGAACCGCTCGGAAAAATACCACTAGCGTTAGTTATAGAACGGTCACCCATTCATAAACAGGACGCGCCCTTTGTTGCTTAACCTTCGTGATGGTTTAATATCACTCAAGCAGCCGGGGCTACGAGCGATTCAGGCTTAACGTGAATAATAACTGTAAATTTACAGTAGTTAATAACTTTTCTGTGTCTTCGTAGGTCATGTTTTGGAAAAAAAAAATGTAATTTGTGTTTTTAAGGTATTAAAGGAACCTTAAGGAAACAGTGATAGTTTTGCGTTGAGTTGATTGAAAAATCCTTGAATAAAAGTATTTTTCACACTAACTGGATTAGAATTGACCCGATGGAAGTAAATCTTTTATCTATCCATTATCTATCATTAAAACTCTTTATTGTACACACCAGAAAAACGAACAAGTACACGGAATCTTACATTATGTAAGTCATTTGTACAGACTAATTAAACAGTGTTGCCAGTGCAACGAACGAAAATTAACATTAATTAAGACGGGAAAACTGGACGGGACTGATCACGCCATCTGTGTTATTTTACTCTTATGAGCGATGAACGTAAACGAACATTTATGAACGATATAAGCACTCCCAATACTGCGAACTGTTTTAATTAAATCTCATTCATTAAAGCGATGCCTGTATGTATTTCATACGGCGATTTTTGTTGCCGTATAAGTCAATAAAATAATTTTCACACTGTTATAGTCAAGCGAACAGTTCTGCGACGTTATTTTCTTAATTAACTATTAATTGCCACTCAAATTCTTGGCACGGTTATTCTGGTATTATTTTTTATGGCATTATTACAATCATTAACTTAATTGCAATGTTTCAGAAAAAAAAATCTTTAGAGAATTTTGCGTTGGCTTTGCCATGCGGAGACCATAAAAAAAGAAAGACTCACGAAGCAAATATATTTATTAAGCGAATCTGAGTAAGGGGGCTAGTAAGGGACGCCCCAGTCGGACATAATAATATTTCGACCAAACAGAGGACGTATTAGCAAAGGTCAAGATGAAAAGTACGACGACTAATGCATGTCGATGAAGCGAAACTGATTTGTCAGGTTCGTGCCAGATTAGAGAAAAGAGTTTTTCTATTTCTTCAACAACAATATCATTCTAATATGAATACCGTATCCTCCGCATCACCGTATCCCCCGAAGAACTGACACCCGATGGGGTAGACGAGTTCGCGAGTGGAGACCGCGGATCGGCAAACGTAGTGTAGGACGTCCTCAGACTCGGTGGAGCGATGATCTTCGGAAGGCGGCTGGCAAGAGCTGGATGAGAATAGCCGAGGACCGTGCTCAGTGGCATGCAATGGGAGAGGCCTATGTCCAGCAGGGGACAAGCATAAGCCGATGATGATTATGATAAATACCGTATAACGCAAGTGACCTAGAAACTTCTTCTAATTCCTGGTTCTCCGTTTTCACAGTAAAACCGAAGTCCGTGGGGGTGTTTGCGGACAAGGACCGTCAGCTGATGAACGGGGGAATCCTGGGACCGTTGCTGGAGAGGGCTAGGGTGACCATGAGCTGCGTTGTGCGGGAGGGGAAGCCCCGACCGAAGGTGGTCTGGCTATTCAACGGGAAGGAGCGGCTGGATGGTGAGTACCCTATTTATACCTTATTCGATGACCTCTGTGGCGCAGTGGTTAGAGCATCTGCCTACCGTGCGAGAGGACCGGGGTTCGAATCTCAGCTGGAAGCAAAAAAAAAACTCAATTCCTGGGTGTTTTCATGTTTGTGATGTCACGATTTGAAAGTGAAAGTGAAAATATTTTATTTACCATAAAATCCATGCTTACAGGATAAAGATCAATAAATACGTATTATTTTTATGGTATAAAGGAAGGGGCTCAGCTTATTGCTATGACTGCATGCGTAGTCAGTAGCGCTGGTTATCAGCACATCCCTTTTTTATCAGCATTTTAAAATAAATCTCTAATTATACAAAACAAAATATAAATTATTTAACGTGTGACATGGTCTGCAAAATATAAACTTGCAGTAAATACATTTAATAAAATAATTAAATAGAGATAAAATTAGAAATAAAATGTCATCGAGACATAACAGAATTCATTAAATTATTATATTAATTATAAAAATCAAATGCACTTATTTAAATAAAATGGTTTTAGTTCCCACGACACAGGGTATCCTAGTGCGGGGCCAGAAGCAATGTGTGCGCCGGTATGTAAATATGTGTATGTTTATTCGACGACATCAATATAATTAATATAAGATAAGATAAGAATATTATTTATTGCACACAAGAAACCAGAGACAAATAAAATTTACAATAAATAACATACAATAGGCGGTCTTATTGCTAATATAATTAATAATTCCTGCAAGAATGCATTTAGGTCGTCCGCCATCTTCGCCTTGGTCTGCCGCGACGTCGAATTTTTATTGAACCTGAACTATTACGCTTCGAATAGTCTATAAAAAACCGAGTGAGTATGCGAAAAATACGGTGGCTTTCATAGCCAATGAATAATGGGGAGCTGCAATGGCTTCCATAATCCAGGTGAACAGAACCAGTCTATGTTCTACCTCATAAAATATCTCATTTCGCACACATAACTCCGGCGCTCCCATGCAATGACTCCCAAATAGAAGACGCGAAAAGACGATTCAATAAAGAGAGAAAAAATTTCAGTTCCACTTGATAAGATAATATTCTTTATTATGCAATAGAAAAAAAAAAGTATAAAATAAAGAACCGCTCGTAGCCCCGACTACCTGTGTGATCTCAAACGATCACGAAAGTCAAGCAACATAGGGCGCATTCAGTGCATGGATGGGCTAATTTCTATGTCTATGGTTCCGTGCTTCGCAAGGCACGTGAAGCAGTTGGTGCCGGCAGCCATCGATAGATGTATAGAGAAGAGCGGATGATCGTGTGAATAACAATAGGACAAATATATGAATGCGACACGGAGGCGTGGCAAGAAAAAGGGTCACCAACTCAGCATGCATTGCTGGTGCGTTCTGTTAATAGCACATCACCAGCAAATCTGGTTTTCAGTTGGAACCCTATTGGTTATTGCCAGTCACACCGGGTCACACCATATAGTAGGACACAAAGTCTTAACGACACTTTTGGTTATTGCCAGTCACACCGAGTCACACCATATGGTAGGACACAAAGTCTTAACGATACTTTTGGTTATTGCCAGTCACACCGGGTCACACCATATAGTAGGACACATACTCTTAACGATACTTTTGGTTACTGCCAGTCACACCGGGTCACACCATACAGTGTGAATGTGAAGAAAAGTATTATCCTGTGTCACACTGATGTGACAAAGTAGTGTGACAGCGAGTCCGCACCCGTAGATTTATGTGTTTCTGTAAACAATGGTAGGTGCCACAGAGCACTGAGGCTTCCGTACCTCGTTGTTTGAAGGAGCAGCCTCTAAATATGGTAATTTGGGCCACAACTCACCGTTATGGTCGTCCGCCGCCTCCGATTATAATTGAAAATGTCCTCGCTTCAGCCAAATTAACTTAATGTTACCGTTTCTCACGTCCCGCTCGCGTATGGGGCTGTATGAGCCAAAAGTCTTGCGCTAATATAGTTTTAAACGTTCCGCAGCTCAAAACAAAAAACGGAACCTTTATAGAATCATTTTGTTGTCAGTCAATCCGTCTGTCAAGACATTTAAATAAAATTAGTATTTTAAATTATGATATGATATAAAATAATTCAAATCGCTCGTAGCGTGAGCTGCTTGAGTGATCTTAAACGATCACGTAGGTTAAACAACATACGGCGCGTTCAGTTCATGGGTCACTGTCTGTGACTAACGCTAGTGGCATTTTTCCCAGCGGTTCTGTGCTTCCCAGGGCACTTTAGGCAGTTGGTGCTGGCTCCCGTTGATAAATCAGCAGTCGTTAAGCCAAGTCAGCGGCCTTAGCTTGAAAACGTCTGACAGTAAGACCAGCCGTAGTCTTACAAGCCACCAATCCGGACTTGGCCCCCGAGGTGGAGTATGGCCTATACCTTCCTCAGGGAAGAGACCCGTGCCCCTCGGTGGGGACATAATGGGTTGATGATGATCCATGCAAATCAATGCCACAATTACTCGTATAAATTGTAACTCAGTTTTAATTAAAATTGTTAAAAATTATGTGACGTTTTAATCAGTTGTTGCTACGATTGTTAATTCATAGAATTTTTATTGATGATGATGATCAAAATTCTTTATTGCACAGTAAAGTCATGTACATACATAGGCGAGCTAAATACTAAAAAGTATTTTCTTCCAGCTAACCTTTATAATAGAAGGGGTAATGCCGGAAGATACTTTTTGGAAAAAGAAATTAAAAGCTCAGAAAAAAATGCGGGTATCGATTCTTGAACTATTCGACGACCTGTGTGGTGCAGCCATTAGCTCATCTGCCTGCCATGCGAGGGGTCTAAGGTTCAAAACCCGGCTGGGAACCAAAAATAAACAAGTGTTGCATGTTTACATAAATAAACATTGACATACAGGCACATGTATTGCTTCTGACCCCACACTAGGATACCCTGTGTCGTGGAAACATCGTGTTTACATGTTTGCGATGTCGCTGTTTCTGGTACCCACGACACAGGGTATACTAGTGTGAGGCCGGAAGCATTGCAAAAATGGTGACAAAATCACCCAACTTTTTCGGTACCTGCCTGGGAGCTCCCAATAAGATGTCCCGATAACGTGTCATTCCTACCCGTGACGCGACTGCCAGCACAGCAGATAGTGTGGAATTAAATTATTTTATTCATGACGCGGCGCCGCTGGCGTAGGCTCGACGGAATTGATATCGCCCGCTGATACCGACGGTTTGTGGCGGAAATGAGGCCGCATGTTTTACCGCGAAAGCGAGAAATATTACCATGCGTTTTTGATACAAACAGACAGGCGGAAAAAATGTGGTAGCTAGAAAAAGAAGAAATAACGTAAAGTCACAAAGACACACCTAAACATGACACCTCTGTGGCGCAGCGGTTAGCGCATTTGACTAAAATGCGAGAGGTCCCGGGTTCGAATCCCGGCTGGTTACAGGAAAAAAACCCAGGTCTTGGATGTTTACATGTTTGTGACGTCGCTGTTTCTGGTTCCCACGACACAGGGTATCCTAGTGTGGGGTCAGAAGCAATGTATGTGCCTGTTTGTAAATGTTATGGTACAAAAAAATGTTATGTTATCATCATCATCAACCTATTATGTCAACACCGAGGGGCACGGGTCTCTTCCCTGAGGAAGGTATAGGCCAAACTCCACCACGGGGGCCAAGTCCGGATTGTTGGAGGCTTGCAAGACTAGTGGCTGGTCTTACTGTCAGAAGTTTTCAAGCCGCCCTAAGGCCTTTGACTTGGCTTAACGACTGTCATCAAGCAAATCAATAAAACAAAATAAAAATCTCCAAACAATTAATTACGCAGGACATGAAATGTCTATGCAGCAATAAAATATTAGACAAAAAGACAGAAAAAAGTCCAATCATTAGATCTGATTCAAGATTACTTTTCGTACCATGAAATGGGATAAGCTTATAGTTCTTTTGACCTTAATCAGACTTGTGGTAGCTGATGCATGAAGGTGGCCAAGCACACCTGGAAGTAGTGATGAAAGGACTTGAGCCCATTAAGCCTTTATTATTAAGGCTAGCCTTAATTTTGGGGACTTGAGCCTAGAATAAGGCTCAAGGCTTGAGGGCTTTATTATAAAGGTAGTCTTTTCAGAAAAGTCTTATGCCTCAAGCCTTCTTTTAAACGACTCGCTACTAAAGGGTAATCCTATAAGGTTTTATAGGATGGAAGCTCAAGCTTCAAGCCTTTGCTATTACAATAAATTTTTATTTTTTGTTTTATGATATATACTCGTACTTTTATTATGCTTATTTGTTTATGTGGAATTCCTAAATCGCCGAAAATTTACTATGTAAATCGTTGTACGCTCGTCAATCTATTGCCTTGGCCACGATTTGACGGGCATATACGCCTCTCGGCTCAAAGCCTCCTCAGGTGACTCGATTCTAAAAAGCTCAGTTCTTTTCATATCATATCAACATGTTGTCAGTAATCTAGATAAGGGGAGGAAATGCCTATCTGTATTTTTGGACCTACAGAAAGCTTTTGACACGGTCGCTATTCCGCTACTCATCGAGAAGCTGGAAAACATTGGTATACGTGGATTACCACTGAGTCTATTCGTAGATTATTTGTCGAACCGTCAACAGCAAACCAAAATAGGCACTGTTATTAGTGACCCACTTTATCCTACTTATGGAGTGCCCCAAGGCAGTGTGCTGGGTCCGACGTTATTCCTAATCTACCTTAATGACTTATGTGACATCAAACTAGAAAATGGTAATGTGTACACTTTTGCTGATGACACGGCATTGGTTTTTTGTGGAGATAGTTGGGAAAACACATTCAAGCTAGCTCAGAATGGTCTTGATAAGGTTACATTATGGTTAACCAAAAATCTCCTTAGTATTAAATAATAAAAAATAATAATAAACTCACGCCCGTTATCCCCGAAGGGGTAGGCAGAGGCACCAGTCTCTAGAACTGGACCCACGTTTTGCCGAGTTTATTTCCTTAGTATTAATGCAACAAAAACTACCTACATTACACTTTCAATCTCAAACAAGTCCCAGGCCCCCAAGTTCATGCATTACCTCGTTTGTAATTCCGCTTTCTGCCTCGACTCACCCTCTACTAAAAACTGTAACTGTCCAAAACTTGATAGGCATACAACAGTTAAATACCTGGGTGTAGTATTGGATGAATGTCTTACATTCAAACCACACATACAACTTCTTACGGCGCGAATACGGAAACTACTAGCAGTTTTTAAAAGTGTTAGACATATAGCAGATATCCGTATTATTAACCTTATTTACTTATCGCTTTGTCAGTCATTATTGATGTATTGTGTTGACACTTGGGGTGGTGCAAAGAAGACTACTTTGTTATCGCTTGAAATTGCACAAAGGGCTGTCCTCAAAGTAAGTCACTCACCTCCATTCTTATACCCCACTTCGAAGTTGTACGCAGAAACAAAAATGATGACTGTGCGAAAATCTTTATCCAAAGAGTTATAATGATCCAACACTGCATGATAACTGAAGACACATTGTCTGCAGTTTCCAAAAAACGTAGAAAAGATAATTATAATCTTCACCAATAAATTATTCAGAACTTCTTTTGCTCAACACTTCTTCTGTTTTCTTGGTAAATATCTGTACAACAAAATAAATAATAAACTTGAAATCGCTTCATTAAATAACTATCATTGCAAGCTCCGCGTCACTAATTGGCTTCTCTCTTTAACGTATGCTGAAACCGAAGGTTTACTGGCCATTACAAAGTCGTCGTCAACCCATTATGTCCCCACCGAGGGGCACGGGTCTCTTCCCTGAGGAAGGTATAGGCCATACTCCACCACGGGGGCCAAGTCCGGATTGGTGAAGGTTTGTAAGACTAGTGGCTGGTCTTACTGTCAGAAGTTTTCAAGCCGCCCTGAGGCCTCTGACTTGGCTTAACGACTGCCATCTATCGACAGCAGCCGGCACCAATTGCTTAACGTGCCTTGCGAAGCACGGAATCGCTCAGAAAAATGCCACTAGCGTTAGTCATAGACGGTGACCCATCCATGGACTGAACGCGCCGTATGTTGTTTAACCTTAGTGACCGTTTAAGATCACTCAGGCAGCCCAGGCTACGAGCGATTACAAAGTAGAACTGTGTTATTATCAGATGTACTATAAGCACTCTTATACAAATAGGCACACACGTACACACACACACACACACACACACACACACACACACACACACACAAACACACACATACACATACATACACACAGCACTATTAAACTATAGTCTTTAAGTTATTTTAGTTTTTATTATTGTTACAGAAAGCTAAGACACCTATGTAAAACTATATTTAGAGTAGTAGTACCCACGACACAGGTTATGCCTAGTGTGGGTGCTAGTTTATACTTTTTATGTACCTATCTTTTTTCTGTGCAATAAACGAATTTTTGATTTGATTTTGATTTTTCTTTAGGCTGAGTTTTAATAAAAACGAGTTAAAATACTCAAAAGCTAAATACAGAAAAGGCTCCTTAAAAGACTAAAAGGCCTAATAGGCTCAGGGCTAAAAGGCTAAAAGACTCGATTTAGTCATAAGGCGTGAAAATTGAGGCGAGTCTCTCTTAAAAGGCTTAAACAATTCAAGTCCTTTCATCACTACCTGGAAGTGACAAACATTCAGGACTCTCCCTTAAAGTCTATCCTGTCTTCCTGGACTCTTCCGGGTAAAGTTTTGCATTGCATTGTATGGCAGGCTATTCGGATTCCTTTACTGTGACAGCTGTGCGCCTGTGGAACGCGCTACCGCTGCCAGGCCTCGTCGGCCGAAGTGTTTAAGAGTGCGATCCAGGAACATTACTTTGGACTTCAGAGCAATCCGACTTAATTTATGTATATGAAAGTATTTATTTATATATCTTTTTATTTATTTATGTATTTATAGTAGGTATGCATATAATAATGGTACATATTTATGAAGTATTATAATAGAGTGTGTAGTATACGTATTAGAAGTTTGCGAATGTGCAAGTAGGTAATTTATCTTTTTTTATTGTTTCTTATGACCTCTATAGCACTACCCTTTACTCTTTCCACATCACCCATGGTTAGCTGGTAGAAAATACTTTAAAGTATTAAGCTCGCCCTTGTACAGAACACTATTTGTTGTGCAATAAAGAATTTTTCATTCATTCATTTAAGTTCAAAAACAAACGTATTTGCTCGATGGTCTTGACTAAAATCATATTTAAGTGCCACTGCGAATCTAGAGCTTATCTTAAATAAAGAATACATATTATGAACTATTGAATCGCTCGTAGCCCGGCCGCCTGAATGAGCTTAAAGAGTTTCTAAAGTTGTGCCTCGTAAACAGATTAGATTAAAAAATATTAGTACGTAATAAAAAAAAAACAGGTAATTAATATAGGCCGAACATAGGCCATGTTTGGCCTACATTAATTACCTGTTTTTTATAATCTTTTGTACTGTTGACTTTGATAGATTATTAAAATAAAACAAAATTACTCTGTGAAAACTTAGCTGTGAAAGAAAAATGTTCTAGGTCTGAGGGGGTAAGAGTTCCTTCGAATCATCTCTTCCCTCTCCGCTCTCCACCCAGTGGAGTAGTCTATTCACTCGTCTACTGTCACGGCCTGTGGACACGTCCCGAAGCACGCCACCTTCGCCCTCCGAGCCAACTACGTAAGGCCCCCATTTCCTTCCTAGTTGAATATGCAAAGCGCGCCGCAGATCGGGTGATGCATAGACGTGCCAGCCACGTGACTCGCACACCTTGCATACAGAGCTACCTGCAGACAATATGCTCTGTGCCAATCTGAAGTTCCTTGCAGGTAAACAGATGTTCATTGAAATAATGATATTTAGAAGAGAAACATCAGAAACAATAAAAAGTACCCGAAATAATGAATGTCAATGAAGCGAGAGTGATCTGTCACGGCCTACCCCTCAGAGATACAGGCATGAGTTGATATATGTACGTATATTAACGCACCAATTAGGCCGTTGTCCACTGCTGGACATAGCTGTATTAAGGATACACTAATATTTTTTTTTGTCGGAAGAGTCAGAAACGAGCAACCGACGACGTGAACTCAGTCTCTGCTCATTATGATTAAGCTCTGCTGATCAGAGCGAACGCTGCTCGGACTCTTCCGACAAAATATCTATGTGGTTGGAATAAACTTTCGACTTTTTCAAGTAAACATTTCAGTGAGAATGAAAACATGGAAGAGTTCGATTTCATTATTCGTGCATATCATTTCCCAATTGCTTTAACTTTTGATATGAAAAGTATTAAATAAAATACTGACACGATACCTATCTCTAATACCGGATGTATGACTGACACTATTCAAAAGTAACCGGCGTTAAGTTGGCATCACTGCGACAAAGTATGACGGAGAGCTTTGGTTAGTCAGGAAGGTGAGAAGCGTGAGGTGGGTCACTTTGTTGTTATATGCACAAAAAAAATACATAACTTAAATAACACGTTTGTGATAAAAATAACGATGGAATCTTAATCTAAAAATTAATCTCGGTGGAGGAAGCATGTCCTGACAACTATGACAAAAGCAGCTTTCAAATGTGCTTCTGGTTTCAAATGTGCTGGCAAAGGCCAGAAAGAGTGAGTACGGGTGCCCACGGCCGATTCGTAGTATCAAGCGTTAATTACAGTTTCATCATAAGTCCACTGCAGGACGCAGGCTATTCTCATGGTTTTTTTAAATTATGTTTTATGTATTTATTATATTGTCCAATTTGCGGATAGAGAAATAAAGTTTATTTGTATTGTAATTGTATTTGTATTTCAGTTTTAGACTAATTCGTTACACAATTTAATTTATAAAACAATCAAAGTTCACATTCAACAAACAAACAAGCAAAAAAATTAAAAACAAAGTTTTTATGTTTTCTGTGCATGTACCCAAAGAACAAATTAATAAGTTTAGGTATCAATATTTTTTGCCACCTTGTTATGAACTTTTGTAGCGCTAGTGATCAGTGCCTCGGCTAGTAGGTTGATTTTGAGACTCAGCCTTGTGCCGATGCCGTCCGCGTTCGGCGACAGTCTGTTTACTCTTAGGGAATTGTCATCCTGAACAGTGTGTAGGATGGGCTTAGGGCATGACAATGCGTTTTTGCTGGCATGAAGCTCATGGCAGAAGTATTGTAAAGCTGCCACTAGTCTCACTTTGAGCTCTAAGTACGTATTCTCTATTAACTTTATTCCGGATATACTTACTTGAATTTTGGTCGGAAAGGTTCGACCAGGTATCGCTCTGATAAGTAAGTGTAATGCCCGGTTCCTATAATATACGCCTACCGGCTACGATCCGTTTTCCATACAATTTATTGACGGTTCGTAGGAATTTCGTAGGAATTGTAACCGATCGTAAGCAAAAACGAAGCGTTTTGTGGATATTGGAACCGGGCATAAGTAAGTGTATCCGGTATAAAGGTAATAATGTCTAGTGCTTACGATCATCATCATCAACCCATTATGTCCCCACCGAGGAGCACGGGTCTCTTCCCTGAGGAAGGTATAGGCCATACTCCACCTCGGGGGCCTAGTCCGGATTGGTGGCCCAAAGGCCTTGGCTTAACGACTTTCATCTATCGACGGCAGCCGGCACCAATTGTTTAACGTGCCTTGCGAAGCACGGAACCGCTCGGAAAAATGCCACTAGCGTTTAGTCATAGATGGTGACCGATCTATGCACTGAACGCGCCCTATGTTGCTTAACCTTTGTGATCGTTTAACCCGTTAGCTACCACGAACGAGGTCGTGGGTTCGATTCCCACTGGGGGCTGCCGTACATTTTTAACAAATGGCGTTGCCTGGTTACCATAGCACAGTTTATCCTGTAAAAAAACCAGCTTTTCTTTTCATCAGCTAAATGGATTTGAACTGGCTCTAAAATCAACGCTCAACTCAAGTCGGATGCAGTCAAATAGGGAAGCCCCCTAAAGGAGGGGATCTTTTAAAAATTCTTGTGTTTTCTTTTATCTTTTTGAATAATTTGATTTTACTAGAAACTTTAGTTGATTTATATCAGTAGGTTCGGAACAACCCTACCTCAATGTAGAAATGTAGCAGCGCCATCTATTGTAGACTTTTCGAACTTGCAAATGATACTGTTTTTGGATACTTTATCATTTATGATCCACGGAGTAGCCCTTATACTTTTTGATCGAGAAACAGACTGACAAAAATTTTACTACTAATTGTAATTCTTAAAAGTTATATTTTTATGCGGATAACTAGATTCAGATGGAAAATATTGTATCCTTCGTTACAAAATTCAGTTGCTTAAAACTTATCCCATCAAAAACATAAATGTGAATGAGAGCCAAGTTTAATATTAAGAACAGACGTCGTTATCGACTTCGCCGACAAAAGAATTGAGATATACCTATTATGGGTACTGCCAAGTTCTCTGTAGAAAATCATGAAATTTTAGTTACAAGATCACTAGAGATGTAAATTATTATTCAAGCTCAACATTTGACTGCTAGTTTGTAAAAATGCTGGTTTTTAAACATTAATATATCAATAACTGTTTCAGCAATATTGATGAAATTTTGGATTCTAGGCAAGCTAAGGGACTTTAATAAATGTGCCAAACATATACGTAGGTTAAATAGTTGTAGAGTTGTGAAGGGGTCAAAAGTAGCTCAAAGTGATTCCTGTAATATTACACACGGCTGCTGCGTCGCCAGTTCCTTTTTCTCGGACTCGCTGTCGTGTCTAGATAAAAGACTCACAAAGTTCTTGTAGCTTAACTGTATATGCCGTGGCCATGTCGTAGATTTGCCCAATGCCCACTTCATGAAATGAAAAAGAAGAAGAAGAAGAAGAAAAATTTATTATAACAACAAAACACACGCTACAAAACAAAATAAATCCAAAAATTAAACCATAAAATTAGTACAAAACAAAGAATCAGAAGAAAACAGGAGGAAAATAAAGATCACGGCGTGTCACTGCTGTTATAAATGGCAGCTGACTCAGCATTATGCTGAAGGAAAAGCCTTCAGCGCTGATTTTCAGTCAGTGCCAAATGATACTCCGCGAGCGTCACAGACCGCGGTGTGGTACAGCGATGACAGAATTTAAAAAACTTAATACTTATGTACAGAAAAATAAGGAACATAATATGTAGTAGGTAAAATGCTTGATCATTTCATAAAATGGTCGCATTTCATGATGTGTGCAGCTTAATTTTACCAGGTCATTAAATCGTCAACATTTTACGATTTTGTCAACCACATTTGGCCGGATCTCATTACTGCATAAGGAGAGTTGCTGAAGGAAAAGTGAGAGTCGAGTCGATGCAAATAAGAAGAAACATACCCCCCCCGTCCTAACTTGCCCTCGGTCCTTCGAGCCAGATCACGTCCGTTCCGAAGCAACAAATAAACTACCGCCTCATGTATCGATACAAACATTCCGGTTTCGAGCGTTGTTTGACTTTGCGGACGTGCGTGCGAATACGCAACTTTACTTATTAGTTTTGGGGTTAAGTACTGTGAGTACACCCGCACTTGGCGCGTAAATAGGCTTTGCGTCTGTACTAGACGATTTTAGCTCCGTCCAGCGGCAAAGGTACCACTTAATTTGTTGTGTTATGTCCTTGAAAAGTTTAACGCCAGAAATCTTTGTCTTCTAAATAATCGTTGATTTTATAATAAGCTTTTTTGCACAGAGTATGCTTAACAGATTTCCTAACACATTAGCTGCCGACAATGAATCCAATCCTGGTTCCCACAGTAAGAAGTCAACACGAGTATACTCGTAGTTGGCAGTCAATGTGTTAAGCCGCGACGGAGGCAACTCTATTATCTTTGGGAATTGACCCAAGTCGGAATTCGAACCTACGACCTTCCGGACAAGAAGCCGGCGTCTACCGCTCCGCTTCCACCGCTGCCATTGGACCATTGAAATGCGATTGGTTAATAGACTACCAACCATCACCGTACTCACACATCACTTTACTGTCAACAATTTAAGAGATGCGCCCTCCCCCTCTTCTCTCGACGTTATTGTACTCGAATCGCCTCTCAATTAAATGCAATAAGTCGGAAGTACCTAACGACTTGGTAAGCATTTAGTTAAATGAAAAAGCATTTTTTTACAAAATTATAAACCCATAAAATTATAATCTTTTCCTCTCATCATCATCATCATCATCATCTTCAACCCATTATGCCCCCACCGAGGGGCACGGGTCTCTTCCCTGAGGAAGGTATAGGCCATACTCCACCACGGGGGCCAAGTCCGGATTGGTGGAGGCTTGTAAGACAAGGGGCTGGTCTTACTGTCAGAAGTTTTCAAGCCGCCCGAAGGCCTCTTATTTGGCTTAACGACTGCCATCTATCGACGGCAGCCGGTACCAACTGCTTAACGTGCCTTGCGAAGCACGGAACCGCTCGGAAAAATGCCACTAGCGTTAGTCATAGACGGTGACCCATCCATGGACTGAACGTGCCGTATGTTGCTTAACCTTAGTGATCGTTTAAGATCACTCAGGCAGCCCAGGCTACGAGCGATTCAATCTTTTCCTCTACAATATGTTAAACGTATGTAGAAATGCACTCAATAGTAGCACAAGTTAGCTAAATTAGCGTCGAAGGTAGAGGGGCTGCTCGACCATCATTGGAGGCGATCGGCTCGACTAATCCGGCCGATTACTGGCCGCACTAAATTAGATAAATCGCTAATTTATCGTGCTACCGCCACTGAATACTAATTGACTATCGATCGCGGCTTAATCTAGGTATTTGCTATGTACTAATTGGGCTTCGGCTGTGGACTTTGACGCCGCCCGTATGTTTTATTTGTAAGCCTTGTCGTTTGTAATTTGAGGAAGATTAGCAAAAAGGTTCCAAACCACACAAAGTGAGTTCTGACATATTTGAGTTTTTAGGTTTCAGGTGATTTACGCTCTCCATACATGTGGGTTGGACTACGAACCTTTAGTATAACTGGACTGTGCACTATGAAATAAAAAAAGAGAAGAGTGAGAGGCTCCAAAGTAGTAGTGCGTCTCTTTCGAATAGAATGTTAACCTGTGCAGCGGTTGCCATATTGAATCGATAAAAGAAAAATGTGGTCACTTAGGATGGCGAAAAGCTATTACATTCATCATCAACCCATCATGTCCCCACCGAGGGGCACGGGTCTCTTCCCTGAGGAAGGTACAGGCCATACTCCACCACGGGGGCCAAGTCCGGATTGGTGGCGGCTTGTAAGACTCGTTAGTCATAGACGGTGACCCATCCATGGACTGAACGCGCCGTATGTTGCTTAACCTTAGTGATCGTTTAAGATCACTCAGGCAGCCCAGGCTACGAGCGATTCCCCAGGCTACGAGCGATTACATTGATTATCTTTTATTTTGTGTTATAACTGAGCCCAGTAATCACCCAGTTAAATCACCCAGCGAAGCCTGGTCAGCGAGGGTGATTAGACCACACCCCACAAACCACAAGGCTTGTGGGAGGCCAAGCATGTCCCGGAGAGGGACACCCTAATAAAAATGCAAAAAATACAATTTATAAAATTTATTTAATAATTAACTCGAGTAATACAATTATCAATATGTCAATTTCAATTTCTAATTTGTTGCATGTAATTAACTATTATTTTGAAAAATTAATAAAGGCTTATATTATATTATTATAACTGAGATAATTAAATTCTTATTATACATTATTAGTTTCAATATTCTAACTATACAAAAAAGTTGAATGTTACTATATCTAAGAAGTAATACCTGCCGTCATTGGCAACTCGGTAGACAAGGACGCACTACTACTTTCAAACTATCTCACTCGGCTCGCTTTTCTACTTTCACGTTTGATGGAGAAATATAAACTTTATATCGATGGTTTAGAGTGTAAGGCTGACATTCAGAGACGAATCCTAAGTTCACGCTTAGATCAGTCTTAGCAAAGTAAACTAAAGTCGTACTTAGTAAAGCGCCGTAATTTTCGTATTCACAGTACTTAAGAAAGTCATCTATATTGTCTATCATTTTTTAGTGATGTAGTTCTTACCGGTTTTTTAAATTTGACATTGCTACACGAGAACAGGAAAACATCATACAATTTTATATAATGTCAGAGTGAATAAAAAAATCCCACAGATAATGCTCGTAGAACATCAGTGATATTACGTTTGGAGTAGTCTGTGAACAAAAGGATTAGAAGTGACAATTCTAAGTTTACGTGAAGTCACCGATATTGACTACCAGGCTGGCGAAACTTCAAAAGAAAAGAGCAATGTATGAAACGCCCGTAAGTTTTAATGGCGGTACAACCTGACTATGTTAAAAAGTTACAAAGTGTTTATTTTTGTAAGAGGACTTGCTGCTTCTGCAGTCGGTTGTATTATACGTCACTCGCTATCGTGTCATTGATTCTATAGTCTATGGTTTTTTCAGACATTTTGTTTGTTTGTTGTTAGCGGTAATCGTCATTCGCATTTGTTGAAATTTTACGTAATTTTGACGATAATCAGGATGTTATTTTGTACATCATATGTAACGGTTCCTTAAGTGTCCAAAATGCCGAAAGTTAAGTGTGAAATATGTGGCAATACGACAAGTCGAATGGACAACCAAAAAAGACTATTTATGGCCCAATTTCCATTGGATGAAGACCGGTAAGCAATGATTTTCATAATTTTCATCTAATAAAAGCCTATTATATTGTATTCTGGTAAAATTTAGTGGGTTTTCGTACAAAATTTTAATTGAACTTGTTGCATGGATAGTGATGTTCTGTTCTTTGTCGATAAACTAATTTGCCGTTTTTTGTCTTAAAATGCAGGGTGCTCTGGGGCGCTTAAGACATGGTTATTTAGACCTTTAAAGACTTAGACGTACCACGTCCATGGAGAGAACTCCCACTCCCGTCAGTGCAGAAGTAGAAATTTCTGATAAGGAAAATCTAATTCCAACCTCCAATGATGATTTTCCTATATTACACATAGAGGATGATGAGGAGACGGAATTAGAGGAAGAACAACTGGAAAAACTGTTTAGTCTCTTTGATAAACAACCAACAGTATATGTTAGCGGTTATTTGGCTATGGCTATTTTAAAAAAACAGAAGTGCCAAGTATGCTGCAGATGTTTAAAAGTTTCAGAGCCTCAAGAAAATACTATGTACAGTTACATAGCTTTGCGAGAATGGTGGAGTGATAAGGACTCTCTGACGTACCCGTCTCTTCAGCTATGCAATACCGTCGATATAGCTACGAAAATTTTTGAACGCGAAGTACGCACTCAGTTATATCGCAAAAACGTTAGCGAATACTTTGTTACATTAATGATGGCTAAATGTGACACTACATGAATCTGTGAAGACCATCGACATTTAATAACAAAGCTGCTATGGCGACGCCTGAGTCATTTACTAATTAGAAATGAATGTAACATTATAAATAGATCATTTGCAGAGGCTGAAGAAACATCAGCAGATTATGCTAAAAAAGCACAGCAACAAGGCGTTGCGAAGTGACTGAAGGAAAAAAGGTCCTAAAAGGATAATTTGGTTATAAGTATATTTTGTGGCTTTTACTGCCACCTGCTTTTATATGTCAAACTAAAAATGTACCTTGTTTTTTTTCATTGTGTTTAAATTACTTTTCTTGTAAATAAAAACCTTTTTTTCAAATTACTTTTTATTCATCATTAAACAAATTCAAATGTCATCGATACTAGTATTGGTGTATTCGATAGAACGCATATAATACACATCCCTATTTTTTGTCTTTTAAGTTGGCTGCACTGGAGTCATCACATTTGTCATTAGCGAGGTTAGGTTGGCATAAGCCCAGACCATTTGTTTCATAGGATTCGATGTTTACTAGGAAGTCCCGTCTCTTAAAACGTAGTGGTTACATTCTCTTTGTTGACTACTTACACTTAGCTAAGCACCATTTCATACTAAACTTGCTAAGATTCGATTCTGAATACGAAATGTTTCAAAGTACGTGATTTTGACATTTCTGAGACCAGTCTTTGCTTAGTTTTCGTCTCTGAATGTCAGTCTAAGTTTGTATTCATTGTAAATTTGAGTAAGCTATCCAGTTTACGAAGTACCTATATCACGATTATAAGGTAGACGCCGTCCTCATGAAGAGGGTGACTGAAGTGCGGGATCTCGGGGTCAGATTTAAAAGTGACATCTCATTTAGTGGACATATTAACATTATCTGCAAGAAAGCGTTTAGAAACTTGGGATTTGTACTCCGAAGGGTTCACGGGTTCACAAATACGAAGGCGATAATCGCACTTTATAACGCGTTAGTAAGGAGCCAATTAGAAAATAATGCAGTTATCTGGGCTCCCCATGAAATTAAATATAGTCTCATGGTGGAGCGTATTCAGAACAAGTTTGTTAGATATTTATATTTGAGGCAATATGGGGTGTATCCCTTCTACCCACTGATGTACCCCACGTTGTTCATTCTCGGGATGGTGGGGTATTATGAACTGAGAGTTAGGAGGGAGCTAGCCTTAGCTTCCTATTTATTTAAATTGATAAATGGTAGGATTTGTAATCCGAAGTTGCTGAAGCGGGTCAGTGTGTGCGTGCCGGACGACTACGCGGGGCGGCGGCGGCGGCCGCGGCTGCTGGCCGTGCCGCGCGCGCGCACCAACCTGCTCGGCAGGGCTCCTCTGACGCGCGCACTGCACCTTGTAAACCAGGTCGCGGAAACTGTCGATCTGTTTTCGTGTACTCTGAGCGAATTCACAAGGGTTACAACAGCTATCCTTTGTGACCTTAATACAGCTATGGTCCCTGCCTCCTCCCGGGGTGCAGGCGTGAATTCTTAATGTATGATAGCATAAGATAAGATAATTAATTGTTAATGTATGGTTTAAGATGCTACTCTGTCGTAATAGGCGCAGCCTGTAAAGATAGTTGTAAGTGGATAAATAAATAAATAAATAAATAAAATAAAATAAATCCGTGGGTTAGACTACCATGTGCCATTACTTTGCACAGTACAGGACGACGCGTCGGTCAGTGAGCAGACCTGCGGCCCAATGGTCGGACGATGTCGAGTCGGCGGAAGGTCCGTGGATGCGGGTGGCGATAGAACGTGTAAAATGACATTAGGGGAACATACCCAGTGAAGGGTAAACCCTAGAAATTCTATAGGTTAACGTCGAAATTCATGCCTGTATTCTAGAAAGGCCTTAGGGCGGCTTGAAAACTTCTGACAGTAAGACCAGCCACTAGTCTTACAAGTCTCCACCAATCTGGACTTGGCCCCCGAGGTGGAGTATGGCCTATACCTTCCTCAGGGAAGAGACCCGTGCCCCTTAGTGGGGACGAAATGTTTTGATGATGATTCTAGAAAGATTTTGGAAAGGTGGTTAGTACCACGATCCTGACATCTCTTTTCCCTCATTAACATTTATTAGCCATCGCACGAACGCAATCCAGTTTCACATACTTTTTATATTATATTCATACTTAATTTAAAAGGAAGGAAATTAATTTCAGGAAAAAAAAATACTGCTTACTTCTAACAGTAAGACAAGTCACTAGTATTGCAAGCCTCCACCAATCCGGACTTGGCCCCCGTGGTGGAGTATGGCCTATACCTTCCTCAGGGAAGAGACCCGTGCCCCTCGGTGGGGACATAATGGGCTGATGATGAATCATGGTGGCTCTGCGAATCCGAGAGCTTTCATGCAACGACGAATTGTCGAATTGAAAGAGAAATCAGAAATAAAAAAAATATTTCAACGTAAAGAATTTACACTCTGTTTGTTGAATGTCAATATATGTACATACACTTATGTATAATGTTAGCCGCTGCCGCTGTCAGATTTATTGGTATGATGACACGTGACAAACTCTGCTCTCTGCCTACCTCTGCAGTATATAAGCGTGAGGTTTAATACGTTTTTTGTTCGAAAAGCAGCTAATGAAGTTGTTTCGTTAGTAAAGTACATGTTGTACGCAATTTGTATTCATGAATACTCTGAAAATTGTCTATTAGTTTCTAAAACAACCATACGTAATTAGGTTGTTAGAAGATAATCTTCAAAGCGAAATGAACCCTGTTTCGTTTCAGAAGCAGGTTAATTTCGTCTGAAAGTTTACTTTATGTAAGACTCCCTGAAACATCCTTGGAATACAAGCACAGCATGTTAATAATCTTAACATATTATTAGGAACATGTTTTGTGGGTAATTTTGGTAGGAATATTTTAATAGGGTAATATTATGTTCTAGTTTGTAAGGTCGTGGAATAATACAAGTATTTTTTCTGATTTTCATGGAAGAGAATACCTCTATCATTGTGTAAGTCCTTATAAAGATGAATTGTAATATGGTACTATGTATTTCTATGTATAATATGATTGTTAAAATTATTTTAGTGAAGTTGTCGTTTTCTCAATTTTATTTATTTAATTCGATACGAACGATACAATCCCGATACGATGTTTACATGTTTGTGATGTCGTTGTTTCTGATTCCCACGACACAGGGCATCCTAGTGTGGGGCCAGAAGCAATGTATGTGCCTGTATGTAAATGTTTATGTTTTTTTAGTTTATTTATTAATACTAGCAACGCTCAAAATTAGCAATTTAAGTGTGTGATTTTACTTTTTTATGTTTTCAGCACAAAAATCAATTTTATTTTACAACAAATTGCGAGTTTGTACGAGTTTAGTATTATCGTATTTACAAATTAAAAAAACAACAGTATTTTCCAAGTAATACTAACACCATGGACTTGTTCCGAAAGAAATATTGAATTGAATTGAATTGAAAAGACATAAATAGGGGTCAGCGTCTAGTTACAATTACAGTCTGTGCCAAATAGAACAGAAAAAGCCATTGCGATTGCCTAGAGAACAGACTAGTTCGTCCTATCACTATGACTCTTGTTCCCAAAGTCATTAGGCCTACAATCGCGTAGACTGAAAATGGAATTATTTTACAGGACGAGCGTCGTGCATTTGCAATGGAGATGAAACTCAATGAGTTAGGAAAGAAGTGCTATTTTTATTTAAGCTTAAAAATTTTGGTGAGCTGTGATTTATCAACGATCTTGCATAAACTCACGCCTGTATGCCAGAGGGGTGGGCAAAGACTAGGAACTGACAAGATCATGTCAAATCTCTTTAGCTTCGTCTACATTAATAGGCTGCTGGCTGCATGCACACACTAACAGAATCGCTTGTATCCCCCGCCGTCTGAGTGATCTTAAACGATCACGAAGGTTAAGCAACATAGGGCGCGTTCAGTGCATGTATGGGTACCATCTATAACAAACTCTAGTGGCATTTTTTTTGAGCGGTTCCGTGCTTCGCAAGGCACGTTAAGCAGTTGGTGCCGGCTGCTGTCGATAGATGGCAGTCGTTAAGCCAAGTCAGAGGCCTTCGTCTTAACACGTTAACAGTCCCCATACAAAACGTTTTATCAAGTCTATATGTCCCAGGGGCCTTCTGGTATCATCATCATCATCAACCCATTATGTCCCCACCGAGGGGCACGGGTCTCGTCTCTGAGGAAGGTATAGGCCATACTCCACCACGGGAGCCAAGTCCGGACTGGTGGATGCTTGTAAGACTAGTGGCTGGTCTTACTGTCAGAGTTTTCAAGCCGCCCTAAGGCCATAAGGTATAGAATGATAAATAACCTGTACAAATAACGTAACCTGGTGGTGTAGATAGATACCTTACTCACAAGTCCGCCTTTAACATATATAGCCACAAGCCCAACAAAGTTAGAAACCACTAGGGTATCCCTTGATCGTGTACCAGATATGATACACGGACTGGGTGGGCTTGCCTAACGTGTCCTATTTAAGGTACACTGAACTGGGAACGTGTAATACTTGCAGTTGATCCTTCTACTACTTTACCTTCAGTGGACGACCGTTCGAAAGTCCGAAATCACATGGAAAATGCAGTCACGCCCTTCGAGGCGGTTTTCAGAGCGTACCCGGCCGAATTTCAAATTCCTTTGAAATGTATATTCCGTTGCAAGCGTTTTTCCAAAGCTTTCGTCCCGCAATAGGGACTTGTCGTCTAAAAACCTACATACATAAGCTCACGCCTGTGTCCTAAAGGGGTAGGGGACCAGGGACTACCACTTGTCACTTCACTAACATTCATTAAAAGTAGAGTACAAACAAACTTTTATAAAACAAACTATTATTGAGAGTATTGTCTGGAATAGACTATTTGACCGATTTCTGAAAGCCATATCATATTATTCGTGGAGTCCTCAGAAAGTGGTCAGTTAAAATTTTTTCGTATATGTCTTCTAAAAAAGGCAAACCAAATTTACTTTTCAAATAAGCCGCCAAAACTCTATCTTAGGCAATATGGCGTCGCACAAGTTTATGACGTCACTTCCCTGTAAACCAACCAATGATCGTAAAAAAGAATGAATGACAGACGCCATTTTTACTGGTATGTGACGTCATATAAATTATTAATTAATTTTACTTTGTGTTTCTTTACAAATCACAATTGTTTTTTTAGTCAAAATACCTTAAAGCAGTCTTACAACACATAACTTATACGAATACGTATAAATTAATAATACTGTTTTTTTCACACTGTCAAATAGCCTATTGTTTATTTTCAAGACGACTCTATATTGTAGGGCTACGGACATTTTAAAAACAAATTGATCTTTGGGTACCTTCATAGAGAACTCTTTATTGAACAACTACAAAAAATAATTAAATCTATGATTTTTGCTTGCCCTCTTAAGTACTTACTTAATAATTCACTGTGTGACTGTTCAAATACAATTTTCCCCTAGGACAGTCCTTATAGAATCTCACCTTTGAACTTCCATTTACCCGGAGTATTTTCTCAGCAAAATGCATTGGTACATTATTCCTCAATGTCGAACAGCTTAAGCCCGTTTCCCACTCGCCTTAGGGACTAAGTACACTGATACCGTCGTTGGCTTACGTTAATTCTGATTGATTTACTGATTACATTTTTTTAAACACTAACTTTCGCCCAAGACTCCGTCCGCGTGGACTTCAGTTCAAAATTTTGAAAACCCCGTTCACTCCCTTAAGGGTTAAATTTAGAAAAACGGAGTAACACGTGTTTAATCAATTGTGTTAAAGAGTATTTATTTTATGTTTCAAGAAAATTAGACAACATTATTTATGCCTCCCATACAAATTTTGATTACCCTTTTCGCCCCTTTAGTGGTTGAATTAAAAAAAAACCGGTCTTATTCCTTGCCTACATTATTATATAGACCCTCTTTGCAAAATTTCAGCTTCGTAGGTCCAACGGCTTGGGCTGGGCGTTGATGAGTGAGTCAGTCAGTCAGTCAGTCAGAACTTTGAATTTTATTTATATAGATAGATAGATAAAGGGATCGTCTGTGAACTGCTTCTTATAAAGCAAAGGATTATTTTGTCACATATTTTTGCTTAAAATGCGTAATGTGATCCTTAAAACAGGATTTTTGTCAACTCTACGAATTATGATGAGTTTGAGAAGTGAAAACGCATTAAATTAAAAAGGAACACGTATTTTTTAACTAAAACTTTTGTAAGCACTGCACATTGTAACCAAGTAACTTAATCCGGGCCATATTTTAGAAAGTACATAACAAAACAAAAATCAGCAGAAGCAACAAAAAGTAATATTCATGCAAATAACAAATTAAATACAATTAGATAAGAACCATTTTATATCTAAAATATAATATAAATCTCGTGTGACAGTTTTGTTATCGAAACTTCTAAAATCGATTAACCAATTCTTAGACTTTTTGGGCATATTTGGTAAAAATGTAAGATAAGATAAACATTTCATAAAACAACGTTTGCTGGGTCAGCCAGTATTTAATAGTGCTATGCTAAGTCTCTGTCCTTTTCATCACAAATATTTGTTGCTTTTTAATGATCTATCTAATGTATTATAATTTCGTGTAGTGATGAATAAAGTCCGATTTATTTATTTATTGAAATCATTGAAATAGGACCAATAAATTTGTTATACGATAAATAATATTCATTAAGTCACTACTTGTCTCTCGTAAAACGTTATGATTTAATAAAAAAAAGCTACTAACGCCGCCAATTGTGTACGACAAAACTTAGATATTTGTTATTTTATTGTTATTATAACTCATTATTACATTAATGAGTAATCAAATCTAATAATTTTTTTTTTGTTTCATTTTACTGAAAAACTTTAAATAGATATATTATAAATGTACCATAAGTGGCTTCTACCACTTAAGGTACATTTATTTTGTACTTTATTTCCATCGGCTCAAATCTATAAAAGAAACAATATTATCGCTTTTCGTAATTTACAAATAGGTCTGCCGACGGTGGCAGCGTATATTGACCGGCAGACTAGACAGTTCGCGTGGAATATTCCATTTTTGGTCTAGCGCTCTCGGACGAACGGTGCTTTTTAGTGAGTTTCCAGAGAAAACTCGGGATTCCCGAAAATGCCTGTAACATTTTCCTAGCTACGGTACTTTTCCATTCTGACCACCATATTTCGATCCTAAATAACATTTAAAAGTAAAAAACAATCCTGAGGTTACATGGGAATCACTTATAAACTATTGTTAGGAAAAGTTTTGTTGAAACAGATATTTCATTTTTTTTCTCACATGAGATACAATTTGTGGTGATTGTTTAAATCACAAAACTAGAATGGATTATATTAAAGTGGGAATTAATGCTCAAAATACATTTTATGTGTGCCCCAGTGCAGGGCATAGGCCGTTTCAATGAAGAGAGCATGGACCCAAATAAGATAAGATAAGAATATTTTTCGTTGCACACTGGAATAAGCAAAAAACACAAAAATACTTTCTAATATTAATTGCCACGCGTTCCTTGGCAATTTAATACCCGGTGGCTCCCATCAGCGGTAATACCGATGTGCGGTTTAATTCCTAGTGCGGAAATGTACCTATGAAATTGTTTTCAAAGTTATGTACATTTGTGAAGTTACAGTAGCAATACCACTCGCTAAAAGTGAAGAAAAACATCGTGAGGAAACCTGAGTGTATGCGCTATTCACGCACGTTAGAGCTTGATGTCGCCAACACGCGGTGCCCACGCGTGGTGACGAAATCCCATACAATTTCTCTGAGAGAAGGCCTGTGCCCTATATTGAGACATAAATAAGCTGTTTACAACCCATCGACCAATAGATTTTTTATAACAATAGAAGACCAATTTAAGACGTGAGTGGATGAAGGTGATATGTCGTATTTTCGGTTTTCGGTGTTTAGGTGGAAAAAAAATTTAAAAAATTGTAATAAAACTTTAACTTATTTTACACAAAATAAAAAATAATGCACTTACCGCCTTCATCTAGTCAAGTCTTTAATTAAATTATTTATGGGTGAAAAAAGCAATCATCATCATCATCAAGCTACATTAGTCCACTGCTGGACATGGACCTCCCTAATGAGCGCAATAGCGCCCTGTCTTCAGCTTGCCGCATACAGCATCAAAATTCAAATTAAAAAAAAATTCGAAATTCAAAAATTTTTATTTCAACGTAAAGAATTTACATTCTGCTTGTTGAATGTCAATGTACATACAGTTATGTATAATGTTAGCCGTCTGCCATCTGCAAGGATATATTATTATACACCACAAATAAAGTTTATTTGTTTGTTTGTTTTTTTGTTTGTTTGTTTGTTATTTATTGCACAAAAGAAATACAGAAAAAAAAAATTTGTCCTGAACCCAAATCACTTTCTTCCAAAAGGATCAAATTGACAGTCCCAACCGTATAAAGCCGAACTTCCATCGGTCCATGTTGCATCTAACTAGACACTCGTTACGATCGGAATTGCACTCGCAATGTACTTGTTTTGCTCCTAGTGCCTCTGTCTACCCTCTTACGTGCTTAAAAGGTGTGTGGATTTAACGATTCGCGATTTTATCGCGTCTATTTGGTTCGAAGCGGTCGATTCTCAACATTTTTTCTCTGAATATCAGGTCCGATTTATCGCACCGAAAAAGTATTTTCTTATGTACGTATCGTACATTAGAAAATACGAATTAAAACACTACGCGGATACCAAGAAATTACTTCGTACACTGTTTTCCGGATACACTTACTTTATTTCTTCTCGGAAGAGTCCGACCAAGTTTCGATTTGATTTGCTGAAATTAGTCATGGTGAGTGGAGGGAGCATGGGACGTCGGTTGCTCGGCTCTCAAGCTCATTATTATTCATCAGAGACGAGTAACCGATGACGCGAGCTCTGTCTCTGCTCACTATGATTAAGCTCTGCGAATCAGACCGAAACCTGGTCGGACTCTTCCGACAAAAAGTCAAGTAAGTGTGTCCGGAATAAAGTTAATAATGACTAGTGCCTACGAAAGTTTTGTGAACTACAATGTTTGCGATATATTCATGTTCCCAGTTGTAACTTTTCACCAATTCCCTCCCTTTGCACTGAAACACTGAAAACGATTTTCTTTTACCTTCTTTGCACTTTAAAAACATTTAAACTCCATCATTACACATTCACTTCATGTAATTTTTGTTTCGAAAGAAGGTTTTCTCTTCGGCGTTGTTGTTTCAACAACAAAGCGTTGAACTGTTCAGTGCGCCTACTACTGAGAGGATGCAAAACTGATTTTAGCTTTTTTATCTCGAAATAGATTTATTGAAACTTATTAAAAGTTGTAAAGAATCGGGCGTTACCTACTTTGCGGAAATCCATAAAAGCATTAAAATGTGAATGTGCTTGTGGGATTTGAATGCTATATTGAAAGTTAAAAATGTTTGCCAGCCGTAACATTGCGTCAAACTATCTGATCTATAAATAAGGAGAAAATGTCAAAAGGTTCTTTTTTATTTGCTTTTCCCTTTAAAATTCAAATGTTCGCGAATTGTCACTTAATTAGAGTTGTCACAAGCCATGGCTTGTGCTACAGATATCCGTATTACGTAATCATATGTGTGTTGTACTGTGTATCAAATTTTCAAAATAGAAGCCGTGGCGTGTGCGTATCGCCTGTGATGGTTGGACGAAATATTAGGATAAGGCTTAATGCCTAGCCTTTGCAGCATTATACGCGCATTTCTCTTACACTATCAATCTCTTAATCTAATTTTAACAGCTGCCAGTGAGTATAAATGCGTACAAAAATCCTTACCCACTTGCAGTGGTTATCAGTAGCTTAACAGTCATGAGAATCCATGAAATGAAACAAACTAATCGTAACCTTCTAAAACTGAAATCTTGTCTACAGAGTTGCGAATACAACTTGAGGTAGTCGTCTCTCTGTCTATTTCAGCTTAATACTTTGTGTTTCAACTTTTAAGCGCAGATTTGAAGTACGAAAAGATTCGGCTTATCGCGCCGGGCTTCAGATTTCTCGCGAGAATCTTCTAGAATTTTTTATATAAAAGTTGGATTCTTACATCGAAGTTTGGTTCGGATAGTCGGGTCTGAAAAAAAGCTTTATCGTGAAAGCTATGATAGAAAGATTACAATAGCGAAAGTTTATCCTGTTTAAAAAATGTTTTCTCCCAAATCTTACGCTTCATAATTTTAGTCCAGATTTTACGTGGCTATTCTGGGCTTCGGTGTGGGGGAAGAATAAAAGAAGGAATACTGTTGTAGAAATGGAATCCTTAACTAGTGTTACTTCAATGAATGACAGGATACGCAGGAGTGTGATTAGAGGAGGTTGCAAACTGAAATAATTAATTTTGAAAATGTATTTTCTCCCTTTTGTAACTATATTTGGTTATTATTGGTTTTCATAATGATCTAGGCTCTAACTCTCAAGTAGGTACCTAAAGATAGTATAGTATCTATTGATAGCAACGCACAAAACCATCTTAAATGATAATGTTGTTGGTTACAATTGGGAAACGCTGCAGATGTCTGTTACACAGGTTGTCTCCTAGCACAGCAAATCAAATAAAATTATTGCAACTATGATGCCTTCATTACTATACTTACATAAGCTCACGCCTGTATCCCAAAGGCGTAGGCAGAGACCAGAGACTGCCACCTGCCACGATCCTGACAAATCCATTACTATGTAGTTATTTAATTTAATAAGCAGTTGCTATTTATATTAGTTTTGATGTAAAATACTAAAGGTTGGGTAGAAATATAAACTTTTTCTTTTTCATGTAATAAACTTATAGAGTGACTGTAATTTAGACAGGAATATTGCATTAATTTATAACGGCCTTACTAATAAAGGTTATCAGCTGTGTATACAGCCGTTATGCGAGGCCTGATAAACTGGTTATTTGTACGCTAAACGCGATTAAACCAGTATAAATTGATATACGTCAAATAGATTTTCAGAGTGTATAACTTATTATTAGTAAAGCCGTAATTGTATAAGTTATAATATGGTGCAATCCAATTTTTTTATCCATATTTTGTATGTTCAACTTAGAGTTATGTTTTATAAAAAAAATATATTTTACTTGCTCACTCTTACTCTCTTGATTTGGGTATTAGGGCGAAGATAAAGTAATTAATAAATTAACAATACAAATGTATCGAAAGAATGGGTTTCATTCCTTTGTGCTCACTAAGCATATTGGTAAAGTTTCAATGTTTTACGGCATGCAGTTATTCAACAAAGTGAAAATGTTGACCAAAATACATGCCGTTTGCAGCTTAAAACAAAATTACATCCGATTGGAAATGGCCGCTTAGAGGAGCCTCCCTAAACGCAATTTATAACTGAAAGGCTCTCCTACTTTACATACGATTATCAAGACCCAATTTCTTCATCTCAAAAAGCTCGCACACTCCCCAATTTCCGACGTAATCTATCACCGATCAAAGCAGAGACACCACGAAATAGCAAACATCCTGTTTGGCCCGGCAAAGGAGGATTCTGGCGAACTCGATTACCCAATCACACGATATTGGCGGGGTATACGAGTCAATAGATTGGCTGTTTTTATCCAGTCCTATCCGGTTTCTGAATGAATATGACAACAGCCATTTGACATGGAGCTACTAATGCCGTTTCATATCCAACTGCCAAAGTAACTATCCTCAAAATGTACTCCACGTAATATTTTCTTTCATAGGGCACTGTATAAGGTTTCACAAGATACCTGAAGATATTTTAGAGTTACCTGCAACGCGGTTAAAGAATTGTAGGTATTAAACACACTCTTTCCAAAAAAGCTAATTATAAATCAAGGATTATTTAGAAGATAAGCATGTCTGGTATTAAACAGTAGTTTTATATAAAATTTAATCAGAGGATAACCTGTGTTTAGTATTCGACACATCCAAGAGTAATATTTTTTAAGTTTCAAAGTTTATTAATTAGGCTAAAACTGTTTCGAAAACAATAAATGTGGGGTTTCTTTATTAGTTCCTTCTCCATGTAATCCATTAATTGTGAAACTAACAACATTGACGTTCATAACGTAAACATTTTGTCTGTACTATAAATAAAAATATTTGAATTTGAATTTAATTTCATCATGGATCAGTCAGCTCGTGCACTCACCGCGGGCTATCGAGTGCCTCGTTGGTCTAACCGTTAAGGCGCGTTCAGTGGGCCCATTCCCACTGGAAGCCGCTGTACATTTGTACAAAATGACCTCAGTCTGGTGTTTTTTGTTTGTAATGTCCCAGTTTTCGTTCGAGTCTACCGTAAGCTGGTACGAAATTATTAATATCATCATCAACCCATTATGTCGCCACCGAGGGGCACGGGTCCCTTCCCTGAGAAAGGTATAGGCCATACTCCACCAAGGGGGGCCAAGTCCAGATTGGTTGAGGCTTGTAAGACTAGTGGCTGGTCTTACTGTCAGAAGTTTTCGAGCCGCCCTAAGGCCTCTGACTTGGCTTAACAACTGCCATCTATCGACGGCAGCCGGCAACAACTGCTTGACGTGCCATGCGAAGCACGGAACGTCAAAGAACTGTCACCCATCCATTCACTGAACGCGCCCTATGTTGCTTAACCTTCGTGGTCTTTCCTTCTTCTTAAACCTTGGTCTTTGGTTCTGAACAAAAACTAAAATTACCTCATCCAATCCCTTCGTAGCTCGAAGATCTGATGTTTGCATTTCGTATTTCGACCGATGCAGTTGGAATTCATGGTTCTCCATTTTTTCCGCGTTTTTTTTTATAAAAGTAAACGGCATGGACAGAATCCCATTCGGCCAGCACGCTTGTCTGGAATGTCAACAAGGATCGAATCGCGTTGTTTTTTTATCCAACGGTTTGATATTTTTATCCATACCGCTGCGAGTTTTCAGTTATTCTTTTTCCAACGATTCGTTTCAGCGGTGAAGCGTTACGCTCTATTGTTTTGCCACCGTTCGGGGGAGTTTTGTTTTTTTTTACTACGCTGTTACGCTGCTTGATTTAGATTCTTTATTGATAGCATGTCTGGTGTTTTGTTGAATTCTGTCATGATACTAATAATGCCTCCGCAATTTAAACATAGAGAGAGAGCGCGCGGTGGCTTATTGACGACAGATCGAATTCAAAGCGCTAACTTTTACCATTAGGCCTTAAAAATCAGATAGTTTTAAGAAAAGGCTTGCTTTATATAAAATAGTTTTAATTAATAATGCACATAAATACGTTAATTAAATTAAGGTTAGTATTCAACAAAGTATTCACAAAATTAAGGATATGTTCGAAAAATATCAACTTTGACGTTGATTAAGTGCATAATTTATAAAAATCGAAAATTTATACATTTGGTTGAAAGTTTTCGTATTTCTGATAAATTTAGACCAAACCAACTGTGTTACTGTAATTTATTAAACTACAAGCATTTGTTGTTTGAGATCAATTTTGCCGACCTCTCACAGAGACAAGCTCGCTTTTGTACATACATAAAAAAATATGATCTTGTTAAATTACTAGTGTAGAATAAAGTATAATAGTATTTAAATTAACTGTGCTACTTTTATTCATTACCCTACTAAATAGAGAATAAGGTGTGACGCTAATAAAAATATGTTTTAGATGCATAAAACATTTATTAGATATACCTACAATCAAAACAACAAAACGGAAACATTTACAATAGAGGCACACACATTGCTTCTGGCCCCACACTAGGATACCCTGTGTCATGGGAACCAGAAACAGCAACGTCACAAACATGTAAATATCCAAGACCTGGGGTTTTTTTTTGTCTCCAGCCAGGATTCGAACCAGGGACCTCTCGCGTGGCAGGCAGATGCGCTAACCGCTACGCCCCACAGAGGTCGTCAAAGAAAAGAAAGAATCATAAATTTATGGTTTCTTGTAGGTATCTAATTGTCGGTCTCATCGTTTAGAACAATCTCTTCCTGACGATCGATAACGGCCATGAATTCGAATACTCGCCGTTTGGTGTAAACGCGTCACGTGAAACTTTATATTTTACTCAGCCAGCTCAGTAGAAAGTTAATTTAATTCCGAGAGATACAGTTGTGTAAAGTTTTGTTCATTTGGGACACGGTCACTGTGCCTAATGCACAGAGGGACGGGACGAATTAAAAATATTGAGACAAGAGGACACAAACGTTACACACTATTATTGCAAAGCAAAGCTGTGTTTTATGCAATCATCTTCATCATCGGTCTACACTTTTCCACTGTTGGCCTTACCCATTTCACGCCACTGAGCACGGTCCTCAGGTATTCTCATCCAGCTCTTGCCAGCTGCCCTGCGAAGATCATCGCTCCACCGAGCCTGAGGACGTCCTACACACGTTTACCGACCGCTCTCCACTCAAAAACTCGTCTACCCCATCGGCTATCAGTTCTTCGGGTGTTTCAGCATGCTAATTCGGTGGAGTATGCCGGTGATTTTGGTTCTCTGTTGGATCACTTCGTTTCGAATTCGATCTTTCAGAGAAACCCCGAGCATAGCCCTGTATGCAATAAATATTTTTTTTACTGAAATTATTTTTTGCATAAAGCACATAGCTTTGCACGTCAGCGCATTTATCTGCCAGCTAACCCACTCAAGACAATCAACACTTGCAATTTCGAAACATTATTTACTTTTCTTAGTGTAACTTTTTTCTTCACTTTTTAAGGACCTGTAAAAAAAGAAAGAAAGAAATATATTTATTTGACGACTTAATACTCACAAACAAAATCACGGAACAAAATACAACAGTCAACACAAAACAAAAATCACTAGTCAGCGAGTTCTATTTTTTCTATGGTATTTATGTAGGCTTGCCGGATTACTAATGGTTGACCAAAAAATTATTGACAAATGGTCATTCGACAAACAACGTTTAACCAAATGTTCATTTGGCAAACGAGACATTTGACAAAAGTATCATCTTACAAAAACTCACTTAGCAAATGATCCATTAGCAAACACTACATTTGTTAAATGTTTTGAATATTAAAATGTCAATTGACCTTTTTTAATTTTACCAAATAATATGTTTCGCAAATGAAGCATTTGTCCAAATGTCATTTAACAAAATGTTGAACGCATCAAAGTCGAGTCTGTTTTCGATCTTACATAGAGAACCTAACGCTCCGACGCGCTCCGCTTCGCTACGCGCGTCGTCGCACCTATATTTCTGTTGTCACGTATTCTTTACATCGCCGACCCCCCGTTCGTAAGATTGATTAATAAACGAAACATTTGTCAAATAATACATTTTATCAAACGTTTTTAGACCAACTCAGTTGTTAAATGTTCATTAAGTAAAATAATTATTTGTAAAATGTAAATTTAAGTGTTGATCATTTGGATAAGTGAGTCATTTGTAAAATGATTAGTAGTAAAATGATCAATTGGCGAAAGCATTTTTTGTCAAACATTGTTTGTCAAGTGTAATTTTGCCAAATGACTTTTGGTCAAACAGCAGGACCCCAGGCTTGCCACTTGTCACGTTTGGGACCTAATAAACTGGGCAAAACGTGGGCCCAGTTCTCGTGATTGGTGTCTCTGCCTACCCCCTCGGGGATAATGGGCGTGAGTTTATTTATTATTATTATTATTTTTTAATTAGATTTTAATCAATTTCATTTCAATCAAAGTTTAATTCAAGCTTTGTACAAGACATGACTTTTTACTACCAAACGGAGCTTCCAGCCTAATCTAAGGCTAAAACTTACTTTCGCTGAAAAGGTGTCACGTAAGTTTAGATTTTAATTAAATAATTTCGCGCGAGTCCGACTAGTTTTTTGGGAAAGGCGCTGGGTCTTTGTATTAATTTTAATTAGAAGTTATAAGTTTGCTACATTAACAAAGACATACATTTGTACAAATGGCTTCAGCCTGGGTGTGTTTACATATTTGTGATGTCTTTGGCTGGTTGCCACAGCACAGGGTATACTAGTCTCCGTGTGGAGTTTCTGGTCTTCCATCGGACGCGTCCCCCGGGTGGCGGATAGGGGAACGCCCTCCAGATATGGGGGGTACCGGCTTCGGCCGGCGCGGACCAAAACCAGAGGGAGGGGGACGTCCAGTGGCTTGCGCTGCTGGATGTCCCGCGGGGTCCACTATGGGCCCCGCACCCGTAACCCCACACTGAGTGGGGCCGGGGGCCTTCGGGCCGCGAGGAGACAACCTCTATAAAAAACACACGGTGGGGGCCCTCCTCTATGTCCCTCTGTTCAGCAGAGGGCATAGAGGAGGTTGAGGGAGGGTCACAGACGGCAGGTTGGGGGACCTGCCTTCCGACATCGTGACGGGAGAAGGGGGTGGGGGGCCCATGCCCCTTCTCCAGTGAGGGTGGGCCCGACTCCTTGCGAGTCGGGTCGACGTCGCCGGGGCGCCGCTGTAGCATTCGCACTGTGGTCTACCACTTGCGAGATCCGGCGGCGCCCCATTGCACGAGCGACAGGACGGCCCCCGGGGTGTTTTAGGAGGTATGCCTCTCCTATTATTAGGAGAGGAGAGTCCGACACACGGCCGTCACCCTCCCCCAAGGGTGGCGGTTATGGTGCACAAAGCATTTCACCCCGTTAACAAAAAAAAAAAAAAAAGGGTATACTAGTCTAGATATCATTCATTTATTTATAGATAAGATAAGATAAGAATATTCTTTATTGTACCAGGAAAACACATACAAAACATAAAAAGATACAGTAAAATTGGTGGCTTTATTGCTTAAAGCAATTTCTTCCAGGCAACCGACGATGAAAAGTTGCTGAAGGAAAAGAGAGACGGGTAGTCGGTGCAAATAAAAACAAAGACATAAATACTTATACTTAATAATAATGTACATACATAAACCTTTACATACTATACTTATAATAATTATAAACATACATAAATTTACATAATATACAATAAAGTTCTACCAGAGGACAAACGAAAAGACATACCTACGTTCAGGAAAACCATAGTAAAAAAAAGGTACATACATTCCCCGTCTGAAAAGCCGGGCTAAAAAGTTTTTTAGTCTACTTCTCTTTTTTATCTATACAAGTGATGGACCTAACAAAGTATAGTACAACGACTGAATTCCGACCAAGTCAAAGAAACATGATAACACTGGATGGAAAAAGCCCGAGACTAAAGTGAATGGCGTGCATTGGAAAAGGCGAGAGGTCCCGGGTTCGAATCCTTTTTTGTCCAGGTCTTGGATGTTTACATGTTTGTGGTGTCGTTGTTTCTGGTTCCCACGACACAGGGTATCCTAGTGTGGGGCCAGAATCAAAGTACGTGTCGTATGTGAATGTTTATGTTTATGTTTTAAAGCCCTGAATTCAACATTGGGTGCCTATTGAAGAAAACAGCCAATGACACTAATGAATGTTGATTTATCCGAATCGTGGGAAGTGGCAAATCCTGGCCCTAGATTCTGTTAATGGATTGTAATACAGTGACAATTGTATGAACCTGGCGATTTAGTTTCATTGCCGCTACGAGCGTACTTGTCGATGAAATGAAAAAACATGTCACATGACCCAACTGTGTATCTGTCATCAACCTATAATGCGCAATCTATAATAGAATCGAAGGCCTGGTATCTGTCTACCCCTCTTGATCACATGTGTTAGTGTACGTGTACATCAACACATATGATGTGAGTGTTCGTATAAACATGTGTTTAGATTATTAAGTATTTACAGATCCCCTCTGCTTTATGAAAACATTTTTTGGGCTTCTAAAAAATATTACCGCTGCATTTTTCTTTACTGATAGGATTTGGATCTGATATGAATATTCCGTTTGAATTGAAAGCGGTTATTTGTAACACAATTTGACTAGATCTAAGACTTTTTAGTGAGCACAATATTATTTCGTAACATTTTTCGTCTCCGCATCAAAGGTTATTAATGATAACCTTAGTAAACCAAATAGGTACATACATCCTAATTTTTGTTCGCAATAAGGCCGCGTATTGTGTAGTGTTCATCGCGTCCTTTACTTATAAGTCTCGTTACTTATGTGCAGTAAAGAACATTCTTACTCACATCGGTATGGTGCAAAAATAGCACTTACGCCTCTTAAAATAAAAACTGTGCTTCTTAAAAGACAAATCAACTAAACAACTTTTTCATTACTACTTGGCATTCCCGAATCCACAAGCCAAATAACTCTGTATTGTGTGCCAAAAAGGTTCCAATTGGAATACGCAAAACGGTCGGCTGAGAAATTATTTGAATAGTTCAGCTGCGGTGGGGGCAAAAACTAGGATCCCGAGCTGTCAAGGGAAATCGGTTTGTCGCGGCCCCGGGTCAGGATTAATTAAAATAATTAAAATTAATTAAAATAGTTAATTAAAGCGCCGGTTATACTCCCCAACTATGCCTGTTTCCGCGCCATATTGTTCTCTTTCCGTTGGTGGACGGGTAGCGGTGATTCTTCTCTAAGAATGACACTTCGAAAAGATTTCTATGAAGCCTATAAATATGACAACCTCTGTGGCGCAACGCTTACTGCTTCTGCCTATCACACGAGAAATCCCGGGTTCGAACGCCGGCTGGGGACAAAAAGCCCAGGTCTTGGAGTTTACATATTTGTGATGTAGCTGTTCCCAGTTAACACGATACAGGGTATACTAGTGTGAGGTCAGAAGTAATGTATGTGTCTGTATGTAAATGTTTTTGTTTCATCATCTCACTGCAGGATACAGGCCTTCCTTCTGAGTGGGAATGTGGGCTTAGTTACCCCGAGTGCACCGTGGATCGGCAATTTCAAGCACTGAGGTATACGAACTCCTCACACATTCAGGTTTCTTCACGGTATTTTCTTTTAATCTTAAATAGTTTATTTCTTATTTCTTCTGTATTCCTTTCCCTTTTCCCTACATATTCAAAATCATCGTTTCACGAGTGGTCTAGTTGGTGGGAAAAAATTTCTTTAGATTTAAGCTATTATTTTCTCACCTATTTACATCTTTTTTTGTGGAAATATTTCTTTCTTTGTGTACAATAAAGTAAAAAATAAGTACTATTTATAACATAACAGCCTAAATACGGTCCCACTAAAGGACATATCAGTTTGACCTACAACTGTCCTACTTCTGAAGGTGTCACTCGGGGAATATAATAACATGTATGTGATGCCATTGTTTCCGGTTTCAAATTGAAACTGAACTATTTCTTTTTACTATTTAGGAGTAAGGAAATATTGTAGCGTCTATTTTTACGCTCCGCTATGCCTCTTTTATGTAAAAGTGCTTTCAAGAAGTTGTTCCTTGGTTATTTATCCTTTCAGAGTTAACTGAAAAAAAAAATATTTATGGGATAAGAATAATTATTCTATATTGCACACCGAAAAAAAGACAATTTCAAAAGCAATTTCTTCCAGAAAACGATGGAAAATTGGTGAAAGAAATTTCAAAGATGGGTGGCCGAGCTACTAGTCGGTGCGAATTTGAGTATTTATATATCATCATCATCAACCCATTATGTCCCCACCGAGGGGCACGGGTCTTTTCCCTGAGGAAGGTCTAGGCCATACTCCGCCACGGGGGCCAAGTCCGGATTGATGGAGGCTTGTAAGACTAGTGGCTGGTCTTACTGTCAGAAGTTTTTAAGCCGCTTTAAGGCCTTTGACTTGGCTTAATGAGTGCCATCTATCGACGGCAGCCGACACCAACTGCTCAACCTGCCTTGCAAAGCACGGAACCGCTCTCGGAAAAATGCCGCTAGCGTTAGTCATAGAACGGTCACCCATCCATGCACTGAACGCGCACTCTATCGCTTAACGTTCGTGGTCTTAAGATCACGCAGGCAGCCGGGGCTACGAGCGATTCATTTTTCGTTATTATTATAATAAAATAAAATAAGCCTTTATTGCTGATATTAAACTTATTGCTATGACAAATATTATTAATAATGACAAACATTATTACCACTCCGAATTAACCGTTCTGCGATTCTCCAATGGTATTGTAGCCACATGGCCATTAATACCAAAAAAGCGGGCCACCATTTGCTTTACAGTGCTTTTTGCACGAGCCACTTTCGTAGGGTTCGGCTCATTTTAAAACACCCAAACTGTTGATTGTTGTTTAGTTTCGGGATCCAGGATTCGTCACCAGTGTAGATATTATAAACATATTTTGAGTCGCCTCCGTTGAATTTTTTTAAGGTTTTCTTGCACCATTCGACGCGAGCATCTTTTTGATCTTGAGTTAAGTAGTGCGGGATCCAACGCGAACAAATTTTTTTTACAGACAACTGTTCATGTAATATCCTATGAATGCTCGTCATACATATGCCCGGAATAGCTTCTATCTTGCGATATGTAACATGGCGGTCTTGCATTATTAGTTTTCGCACAGCTTCAATATTTTGTGGCACAACCACCGATTTCGGGCGACCTTCTTTAACTTCGTCCGTGAGCTTACCGCGCCCGCGATTAAACTCACTAAACCAGTGATACACAGTCGTTTTTTATGGAGCTTCACCACCAAAAGTCGAAGTTAATTTATCTACGGACTGTTGTTGCGTTAAACCACGTCGAAAATCGTAATAAATCATAGCACGAATATTTTCACTAGTGAGTTCCATTTTTTCAGCGATATGACATTTTAAACCTAACAAAAACAAAACACTTACGTATATAAGAGAAAAATATTAGCGGCCAGTATTTAAAAAAAGAACGAAATTGACCATGGAGGTCAGATATTGCGTTTAAAATTATTGGAATCCCAGATTCCGCATACATAAGTAGCAGCCTATGTATTACTTCCCCTGGATACCATTCGGTGATTAATTTGTTCCATTTTTCTTTCCTTTCTCTCAGCATGTGTCCTGTCCATTGCCATTTTAATTTTCTGCAGACTGTTTGTACTTTCCGGAATTTAGTCTTTTCATTTATTCTTTTCAGTTGTATTTTGTCTCTTTTCTTTACTCCTAATACACTTCTCTCTATTCCATTCTGACATATGTTTATTTTACTTTGTTGTTGTTCGGTTAAGGCCCAGGTTCGGCAAGCGTATGTCAGACATGGTAGGATGCATGCATGGTAAACTTTTCGCTTCTCTGACATAGACATCTCTTTATTTTTCATTATCTCACTCAATGACCAAAATCTCTTCCAAGTGTTGGCTATTCTCCTCTTGATTTCTTTCTGCATAATTTCTGTTGGTGATATTAATTTCCCTAGATAAATATATTCGTTTACGTATTCTAATGATACATTATTAATTCGGATAGGTTCTTCTAATTGTGAATTGCTCATTATTTTTGTCTTTTTTTCATTCATTGAGAGACCAGCATTTGCACTTTCATCTGATAATTGCTGTAGCATTTTCTCCAAGGTCCTCGGACATTCTGAGAAAAGTACCAAGTCGTCAGCGAATCTCAAGTGACTTAAATTCTCACCGTTTACGTTTAAGCCAAAGTTATCCCAACTCAGTTTTCTAAAAATCATTTCTAACACAGCTGAAAATAACTTCGGTGAAATAGGGTCACCTTGGCGAACTCCTCTTTCAATTGGGAACTCCTCACCCGTTCTTTCCAGTTTAATTCGTGCTGTACTCTTCTCATAGATTATTTTTAGTAAGCGTATGTATTTTGTATGGACTCCTTGCCGCTCCAACGATTCCCATATACAGGGTTACAGGGAAAGTCGTACACAATATTAAAGGAGGTCATTATTTAGGTCATTTCTGATGGATTTTATTCTATTATATAGGGTCCGAAAATTAGCCGTTATTTAATAGGTATCTGCATGAAATTTTATAATAATGTTATTTGAGTACTCTCTAGTGGTAGTACCGACATAACTGAACTTCGATACAAAAAAAATCTTTTTACTCCCTGGCACCTTTAAACTATGTAAAAAGTTAAGATAGGCTTTTTTGGGCTCTGGAGACGTGCTGTCTCAGGTGTTCGGGAACCTACCTATTTCAGTATTTTTTTTTAGAATATTATATCTATCTATTATTTTTGTGTTAGTCTGCTCGTGTGATTATTCCGTGGTAAACGCAAATCATTTGCAGAGCACGTATTAACACATCTTAATACGTGCTCTGCAAATGATTTGCGTTTTAGAAACTTCTACGTCTCTTTAGGTATTAAAAAACGTATATCACTTGCTATTACATCGAAAAAACGTTAGCCAAGTGTCACTTAAGATGGCAAACGGTAAATTTTTAGTTGAGGTAAATACGTGCTCTTTGATAATTTCCCGTAAAACGCGACTTAGTTTGGATTTATGTATTTATTCATCTTCATTCTGTGACTTGGCTTGGATTTTGAACTGATTCATCTTCATACTGAGACTTGGCTTGGATTTTGGACTGATTAATTTTCATTCTGTGACTTGAATGGCGAGACACATATAAAAACTTTTTGAGGGAGGTGTTGGTGTTACCCTTGTTGATGGACGACATTTCTATTGCATTGAGAAGAGACAATGTTCTTTCTACATGACGGCTGCCCAGCGCACCACGGAAGCACGGTTGGACGAGAACTTCCCAAACAAATGGATTAGAAAAGACGGTCCCATTGCATGGCCGGCTAGGAGCCCTGATCTAACGCCAATGATTTTTTATGTATGAGCTCATATTAAAAGCATAATTTAAAACAAAATGACGCCAATTGAAAATGTCGAAATTTTGAGACAAAGAATATTTGCGGAAACGGCTGTGAAAATAAGGAGAAACCTGCGAACTTCTGAAGTGAAGAGTAATTAAAAAAAAAGAATGAGAATTTGTATTAGAAATAGAGGATGTTAAAAACGAAGATGAATCAGTTCAAAATCCAAGCCAAGTCACAGAATGAAGATGAATAAATACCAAAATCCAAACTAAGTCGCGTTTTGCGGGAAATTATCAAAGAGCACTTATTTACCTCAACTAAAAATTTACCGTTTGCCATCTTAAGTGACACTTGGCTAACGTTTTTTCGATGTAATAGCAAGTGATATACGTTTTTTAATACCTAAAGAGACGTAGAAGTTTCTAAAACGCAAATCATTTGCAGAGCCCGTATTAACACATCTACCACGGAAGAATCACACGAGCAGACCAACACAAAAATAATAGATAGAATATTCAAAAAAAGAAATACTGAAATAGGTAGGTACCTGAACACCTGAGACAGCATGTCTCCAGAGCACAAAAAAGCCTATCTGACCTTTTTACATAGTTTAATGGTGCCAGGAAGTAAAAAGATTTTTTTGTATCGAAGTTCAGTTATGTCGGTACTACCACTAGAGCCTACTCAAATAACATTATTATAAAATTTAATGCAGATACCTATTAAATTTCATACCTTTTTGAATAGTTAAAGAGTCGTAGAAGTTTTTAAAATCATTTGCACATTAAGTTCCATACATAATTTTTTTTTTTAAGAGCTTCAATGTGAAAAATGTTTAGACGAAAATTAATTTATTCTAACCGTTGCCGAGCAGTTTTTTAAAGTTGTTAGTAGTAGGTGCAGCTTTTGCTGATATTTTTTTATCAATTGACATGCCTTTTAACTAAATACATTAAAAAAAAAAACACTTTATGAGCTCTATTCTGAGAAAAAATCAATCAAAAATCCAAAAAAATTACATATGATTTTGAAATCTTTAACAGTCAATATCTCAATATATAACGGCTAATTTTCGGACCCTATATAATAGAATAAAATCCATCAGAAATTACCTAAATAATGACCTCCTTTAATATTGTGTACGATTTTCCCTGTAACCCTGTATAATGGTGCTCTAAGGAATCAAACGCTTTATGGAAGTCCACAAAACCCAGATAGTACACTTTATTATATTCTCTGTACTTTTGTAGTATCTGCCGTAGGACGTGGATGTGATCTACAGTCGAAAAGTTACTTCTGAATCCAGCTTGCTCCTTCGGCTGATTTTCCTCAAGTGTGTTACTTAGTCTAAAAAGTAATATTTTTGAAAAGACTTTATATATATTAGACATCAAGCTTATCGGCCTGTAATTGCCAATATCTCCTTTGTCTCCTTTCTTGTGCAATAAGACTATTGTTGACTTGGTCCATTCTTCTGGGATACTTTCTGTTTTTATTATATCGTTAAATAAATCAGTCAGCTTGGGGACAATCACTGGCATCGACAGTCGAAGAAGTTCGTTAGTGATATTATCAGGACCAGGTGTTTTTCCCGATTTCTGAGTCCTAATAGCTCTTTCTGTTTCTTCCTTTAGAACGAGTGGTACTGGTTTCAAATCTTGTCATGGGTTTATTTAATTTATTTCGATATAAGCTTTTATAATATTCTGTAGCAATATTTAATATTTCGATTCTTTTTGTAGTATATGTCGCCTGTCCATTCCTCATATTTGGCATCCAATTTTTCTTGGACTCTAGTTCTTGAAACGCTTTCTTTACTCCACCTGTTTTTTTTTATATGATATTGGAAGGTCTTCAACCTTTTAAGTTTCCTATCTTTTCTTATATTTTCGTTTATCTTTTTACTGATTTCTGCAATCTCTTTCCGTTTTTCTTTATTTTTTGTTTGTATAAGCAATTTTCTTCCGTTAAGTAGTTCAGTTGTTTCGGTTGATAATATTACTTTATTATTTGTATAAACTTTTGATTAGGGGTCAAAGTGGTCGCCATGGCCGAAATCGGTGGGAACAATCATCATCATCATCAAACTTTTCGAGCTTCAGTTTTAAGGATGTTTACAAAGTTATAATATCTGGCCTGAATTGATTTACAGAGTTCTTTTTCTTCCGTTCTATCCAGGATTTCTTTTAAGTTTTCCATTAAATCTGTGTTGTTGTTGAGGTTTACGTAGCGTACCGATTCGGCTTGTAGCCTCCTACTTTTCCTTAAATAAGTCCCTCATATCGTCGCGCGTATTATTTTATGGTCGGAGTTAAAATTTAAGTTATGTATTACTGAACAATCTTTAAAAGCTTTTGGTTTATTGGTTGTGATGTAATCTATTTCATTTTTATACAGTCCATTGGGGGAAATCCTCGTCCATTTCTTATTCTTATTCTTTTGATAGAAACTATTCATAATACTTAGCTTATTTTCTAAGCAGAAGTTTACTAATCTTTCTCCATTTTTGCTCCTGGTGCCACTACCGTGACTTCCTATAGTATACTCTTCACCTCTGTGGCATTCCCCAATTTGACCGTTGAAATCACCCATTACTATTACATTTTTGTGAGCAGTCTCTATTGTTTTTTGTAATAGTTTATAGAAGTCTTCTATTTTTTGGACATCTTCTTTATTATTTGCTTCAGTCGGTGAATAAGCCTGAATAATTGACCAAGATTCTTCTCTACTATCTTGTGTGGGAATTTTTATGTTAAGTATTGCTATCCTTTCCGAAATTCCTTTCAGTTCTTCTATTCTGTTAGTATAATTATGTTTTATCAAAAAACCAACTCCATATTGCCCTGGTGTTTCTCCTTTGTAATATAAAGTTTCCATAGTCTTCTATTCTTTCTCCTAGTCTTCTCATTTCGCTTATTCCTATGATATCCCATTTAATTTCGTTGATTGCTGTTTCTAGTTCTATGAGTTTTTCTGGGATTCTCAGTGACCGTGTATTGATCGACGCTATGTGTATATCGTATTTGGTTTTGTTATTACTTTGCTTATTTGTGCTTAGAGGGTGTCAGATTAACTGACCTACAAATAATGTTATTTGTCTAACAAAGTCTCTTTGGACCGCAAACTGTTAAAATAACACTGTATATAGTCCAAGAAGCCGTTGCCAAAATGCTCAAACAAACTTTAGGCCAACTCTGGAGCTAGAATCTAGACAATCTGAAATGCAGTCTTATGGCCTAACTTACAACTCTATTAAAGTGATTGCCACGAATCCGCTTGAGCGGTGAGCGGAGCGTTAGTGGAACGCTGAGCGCACGGACATTTTCAGTATTTATTATATAGCCTAGCCTTTGTAGGGTGGGTTTTTGAATTTAGGATTTCACTAAGTAAATATTTAAGTAACGTTCTGTCCCGCCGATATTTATATATTAGCACAGTTTGATGTATATTAATTTTTGTGAATAATGAAGTAACTACTTCATTATTAATATTATGTAATTATATAAACAGCCATGTACTTGAAATAAACGTAAAGTAATACAAACAAAATTAATATTAATACAGTATATTTTGTATTTTATTTGTCTCTTGCTTCTTGTGTGCAATAAAGAATATTCTTTCATCTTATGTTGTTGACAACTTCAACTCCCCGCTTGTTCCGTGGCCTCCGCCACTTGCAATGCATGGCTTTAACTTGGGAACTCAATTAGTGCGAACTGCTAGCCTCGTCATATGTTTAGATTGAGTTACGTAAGTGTGCACAAACACTTGTGTTGTTTGCTCGGGCTGCGAAGGGCGGTAGGGCTATAGGTTGGCCGCACAAAGCTCGCGGGTTCTCTTCCGATTACCGACTTGGTAAATACATACATAAGCTCACCCCTGTATCCCAGAGGGGTAGGCAGAGACCAGGGACTGCTGCCTGCCACGATCCTGACAAATCACTTTCGATTCATCGACATTCGATGGTCGTTGCATGCACGCAGTCGGTCCGGTTTGGGTACTGTTTAACTTAAAATAAATCCCCTATTTGGTTGAAGTATGTCTGCCTGAGGCGTCCCTTATCGGCCAGAACACTTATATTTATTTATTCAACTTCTGTAAGTAAGACCAGCCACTTGTCTTACAAGCCTCCACCAATCCGGACTTGGCCCCCGTGGTGGAGTATGGCCTATACCTTCCTCAGGGAAAAGTCCCGTGCCCCTCGTTGGGAACATAATGGGCTGATGATGATGATGATTTTCTTGGTAAATTAATAAACATAATTGACATAGATATGTGACGATCTTTGTGGCGCAGCGGTAGTGCATGTGTCTAGTATGCAAGGGATCCCAGGTTCGAATCGAACCTGATCTGAGGATTTTGCCAGCCGAGCAAATATCGTAAACCATCATCATCATCATCATAGGCCTCATGGTTTTCCAAGCTTCCCGGTGTAGTGCCGCCTGCATAATTGATACAATTACCAAAAAATATTTCACACAGCACAAAAAACACCTGGACCTGGACCCAACTAGGATTCCCTGTATGCCACCATATGTCCAGCTTATCCCACATACTTCGCCCCACTTTTACAATGCCTTTGCGAAGGATTTCTATAAGAAGCCAAATGACACAGAACACTCTATTCGTCCGCATAATAATTTACCTTCAGTAAAAGACTTCCAGAATGCCCTGTCACGGCCATTTTATTTTTAAGGTTGCGTACGAAAAGTCTGCAAAGGTGACCAGGGCCTCAATTTTGTTAGTGCAAAATAGCTCAATCACAGTTGCATGGTCGAGTCACGTGGCGTGTTTTTTAATTTCATTGACGCCTAGAACTATCCATTGGCTTGAAGTGGCAATGAAAAGAAAACTATTATTATTCGTCATCATCATCACTCAGCCACAGGAATTCCACTGCTGGACATAGGCCTCCTCCATGGATTTCCAAAAAGACCGGTCGGCAGCGGCTTGCATCCAGCGTCTTCCCGCCACTTGGATGAGGTCGTCTGTCCATCTTGTTATTATTATGATTATTATTATTAAATTGGCGGGCGTGAGTTTATTTATTTTTTATTTTTATTATTAAATTCTTTATTGCAAAAAACAAATGTTTGGTGCAAAGGCGTACTTAATGCTAAGTAGCATTTTCTACCAGTCAACCTTTGGTTTGTGGATCGTGGCTGGGTGGGTAGTGCAAAAAAACCGAAATACTAGAAGTAAAGGGGCAATCTATATATATAAAAGGAGAAACTGACTGACTGACTGACTGACTCACTGACTGACTGACTGACTGACTGACTGACTAACTGACTGACTGACATATCAACGCAGGGCCTAAACTATAAGGGTTAGAAACTTGAAATTTTGCACAGGGGTTTCTTTTGTAACACAGGGGAGCACTAAGAAAGGATTTATGAAAATTCATCCCCTAAGGGGGTAAAATGGGGGTTCAAAGTTAGTATGAAACTTTGCCGTTTTTGAAGTTAATCGAATGAAATTTGGTACGAAGGTTCTTCATTTAAAATTACGAATCACATGTAAAATGTTTTTTTGAAAATCATCCCTTAAGGCGGAAAAATGGGGGTGCAAACTTAGTATGAAACTTTGCCGTTTTTTAAGTTATTCGAACGAAATTCAGAATTAAAGATTCTCCATTGAAAGTCATGAAACACATGTAAAATAGTTTTTCGAAAATCATCCCTTAAGGGGGTAAGAGGGGGGTGCAAAGTTAGTATGAAATTTTGCCGTTTTTGAAGTTATTCGAATCGCTCGTAGCCGAGGCTGCCTGAGTGATCTTAAACGATCACTAAGGTTAAGCAACATACGGCGCGTTCAGTCCATGGATGGGTCACCGTCTATGACTAACGCTATTGGCATTTTTCCGAGCGGTTCCGTGCTTCGCAAGGCATGTTAAGCAGTTGGTGCCGGCTGCCGTCGATAGATGGCAGTCGTTAAGCCAAGCCAGAGGCCTTAAGGCGGCTTGAAAACTTTCTGACAGTAAGACCAGCCACTTGTCTTACAAGCCTCCACCAATCCGGACTTGGCCCCCGTGGTGGAGTATGGCCTATACCTTCCTCAGGGAAGAGACCCGTGCCCCTCGGTGGGGACATAATGGGTTGATGATGAGAATAAAATTCAGAATAAAGATTCTTCATTGAAAGTTATGGAACACATGTGAAATAGTTTTTCGAAAATCATCTCTTAAGGTGGTAAGAAGGGGGAGCAAAGGTAGTATAAAACTTTGCCGTTTTGAAAGTTATTCGAATGAAATTCTGTATGAAGGTCCTGCATTGAAAGTCATGAAAGACGTGTAAAGTAGTCTTTGGAAAATCAACCCTTTAGGGGATAAAAGGGGTTTGGCGAAGTTAGTACGACAGCTCTTTCGCATGCGCTAAAACTATACCTATCTCATTTGCAAACACTTTACTCAACTAAAGCTCACGCGGACGTAGTCGCGGGCAACACCTAGTACTTATATAAATAAACTATAAACATATCCAAAATCAAAACGACGCGTTCATGCAACTGTCATGGTACTTCAATGCATTAGTAGAATGCCCAAGGCCTCGATTCTGTTAGTGCATTACAGTACGATAACAGATACATGGTATTTTTTCACTATACCGACGCCTAGAATGTTTGATGAAAAGTAAAGGAAAAGATGGTCAGAGTGGAGTTTTTTTTTTCGCCTTCTTTTTCTGCACTACATTCGGCTCCAAGGCAGCGGCTAACATTCGTATTATAAGTGCACTGACATTCAACCTGCAGATTAAAAAATCTGTACATTTTTTTTTTATTTCTGAATTTTTTTTACCATCGACGGCTAGATTGCTTGATTTGAGTACGGTCCTAGACTTGAAGCGGCAATGAAACTAAATCGCCTCGTTCATGTGGCTGTCGTGCTACTACAATGCATTAGCAGAAGCTTGATCCTGTTTGTCTCTTTGAATTGTCTTTAGAGGTCTTTTATCAACTTCGATGTTCGTAGAGTAAACATTCTGTTTATACTATGAAATTTTTTTTGACTTTGACTTTAAAATAGGAGATTTAGTAGGATCTCAGTTAAAGTGTTCAGGAAAAATGTTTGGATGTATTTCCATATTTGGATGTCCTTGCCTTTTTCCCATTGCATAGGAATTCTTGCTTAGGACCACGTCAATATGAGTCGAACCTCAAAGTTTACCAAACATAAAAAAATGAAACGAATTTTTTGTAAATCTTTATAATTAACATAACATAAAATAACATTTACAAACAGGCACATACATTGCTTCTGGCCCCACACTAGGATACCCTGTGTCGTGGGAACCAGAAACAGCGACGTCACATACAAGTAAACATCCAAGACCTGGAGTTTTTTTTTCTTTCTCTCCAGGCGGGGATCATCCGTAAATAAACTAAGATGCGTTTTCTACGAACTGGCTTTGGTTAATTTATTCAGAAATAAAAAGGATTATTATTTTGTTACTTGTACGGGACCCTCGGTGCGCAAGTCGGTCTTGCACTTGACCATTTATATTTTCATCCACAGATAAAACTTTGTTGCGTAAGAGGGTCTACTTAAAACTTACATGCCCAAATTATCAATTTTCGAACTACAAAAAGGAAGACAAGTTATTGTTTTCGTAGTCGTACAGCGTAATAGTTGTACAGTGCCACCATCTTATCTGTTCAATTGATAGCGGCGCTAGTGGAGAATTTAGTAGTAACATTTAAGAAATTTACATAGAAAAATGAGAATATATTAACCCATTTTTCAATTTTAATGAGAATATATGTATAAATCTTAGTGAGTGATTAAATAAAACCAAAAAATGGGGAACAGGATTTACAAATAATTATTTCGTAACAAATTTTGCCCACCTGAATAGATAACTTGGTGGTGGTGTAATCTGTAGTCTACGGTAGAGATTGTAGACACAATTTTTGTCGTGCGCATTTGTAAAGGCTTATTAAAAATTTCATTGACGATAAATTTTGTAAGAGATATTTTCGCAGATATGATCGACCGAGTGCAATAGGCTATTTGACAGATTTCTGAAAACCATCTCATATTTTTTGTTGGTGTCCATGGAGTCCTCAGAAACGTGAAAGTTTATGTGTGTGTTTATATGTTTGTCAGTCTTTAGCGCTGAAACGGCTGGAAGGATTTTAATAAAATTTGGTATGGAGTTAGCCGATACCCTGGATTAAAACATAGGCTACGTTTTACCGCGGGGAAATATCTTATTCCTACGGGAAAATCGATGAACCGCGGGGCACAGCTAGTTTTAGAATAAAATAGAATAGAATAGCATTATTTATTTATTCATTTCATTCATTTATTCAATTATAACTTCTTTAGTGCATTTCTTCTGAAAAAAGCAAAAGAAAATTTACTTTGAAATAATCCGCCAAAACGCTATCTTGGGCAACATGGCATCTCACAGGAATTATGACGTCACTGGTCCGTAAACACAATGAACGAAAGAACGGCATGAATGACAGACGCCATTTTTACTGAACTGTGACGTCTTCATGAAATCTGCCAATCCCGGCCGTTCTCGATACAATGACTGCAGATACATAATTATCAAATTTTATCCTGTGTTTCTTTTATAAAAAAATCTTTTTTTAAAATTAAAATGCCTTGAAGCGGTTTTACGACTCATAATTTGTACATGTTGTACATTTTGTTTTTTTAAGTAATATTTTGTTTCATGTTTCGTGTGCAATAAATATAAAGAGTATAAAGATATAATACTGTTTTTTTTTCACACTGTCAAAAAGCCGCAAATTGAGTGCAATAATATATTTTTAAACTAAAACATAATTATAGCTTTTGATTGCTTGATGTTGCACATTCAGGCTCTTTATGGATTTTTGTGCATAGTTTAGCTTGATTGCTTCTTTTCAATCATACTTTTGGCTTTTTAATCGCCAATCCGCGGTGGGCACGCGTGGTGATTAAACCCATACTCTCTCTCTGAGTCATATGCCCTATTGTTAATAAATAAATATTTACTTACAGGTATATATTGCTTTTGGCCCCACACTAGGATACCCTATGTCGTGGGAACCAGAAACAGCGACATCACAAACATGTAAACATCCAAGACCTAGAGTTTTTTTTCGTCCCAAGCCGGGGTTCGAACCCAAGACCTCTTGCATGTTAGGTAGACGCGCTAACCACTACGCCACAGAGGTAGTCTGTGTGTCTATCTGTGTGTCATAGTGTGACGTAAATAAGCTGCTTAAAATCTTGTTTTTAGTTTTTCACGTTTTACATACATATATTTGTCGGTTTATGTCGTTTCTGTGATGTAACTTGTTGGTATAATAAATGTTTTTTTTTAATTTAAATACTTTTATTCACAATAAAAACAAAACGTTTACTTTATGAACGTCAAAGTTGTTAGTTTCACAATTAATAGATTACGTGAAGAAGACACCAAAAAACGAACTCCACATTTAATTTTATTCTTTTTGAACGTTAAAACTTAAAAAAGTTTCATCAACAAACTTTCAAACTTAAAAATTATTACACACGAATGTGTTGAACACAGGACACAGTTCTCTTCTAAGAATCTTTAACTTCTAAATAATCGTTGGTTTTTCAACAAGCTTGTTTGCTCACTCAGAGTGTGCTAAAGACCCGAGTCTGAGTATTTCTCCTTCTTCTATGTTATATATTATCCGGTCTCTACTTCATCATCAACGCTATAAATCCGCACCGAGAGGCACGGGTCTCTTCCCTGAGGAAGGTATGCCACACTCCACCACGGGGGCCAAGTCCGGATTGGTGGAGGCTTGTAAGACTAGTGGCTGGTCTTACTGTCAGAAGTTTTCAAGCCGCCCTAAGGCCTCTGACTTGGCTTAACGACTGCCATCTATCGACGGAAGCCGGCACCAACTGCTTAACGCGCCTTGCGAAGCACGGAACCGCTCGGAAAAATGCGGGAAGGGTCTCTACTTATTATATTTCAATGCGTATTTGGGTAATTCTTTTAAACACGTTTTTCAAGCGGCATCACCTTAAAAGAATAGAAATCGAAAAGTCAGCAAGCCACTTTTTGATTATTATTCAATTATCTTTATATTTAATATCATAAAAAAAACTACAAAACCCCCGTTCTTTGATTTTCGTGGAGTGTCCTTTCCCCCGATCGAATCACTTACTTAATTATATATTTTAAACTAAATGGAATACGCTCACCAAAAAATAGACACTAAGTTTTAATAAGTTGCCAATGCTATAAAAAATTACACCGTTGTTCTAAAAGAAATACGTTGTCTAAAAAAAATTAAAATGTAACTGTCCCGGGGCAGTAACTGATTTGCGTGGATCATTATAAAACCACTTGCACATCCCTAACTTCGCGGCCCAATGCTGCGTCATCCTAATTCATGTTACAACTAGCCACTCTCCGTTGGCCAGACAGAGTGCTTGTGTGATAACACGTCGAGTTTCCGAAAAATTTGGGTAAGAACCCCGTTACGTGGGTATGGTTTTTCAAAACTTTCATTTGCGTGATATAATTTTCTTCGTCGTCTGTGAATTTATTTTTTGAGTAATTATTGTAGCGAACAAATATAAGGTAACGCAACTTATATTCAAAACACAGTTTATTTACTTCAAAGGTTTTTGTATATTTTTAGAATGAATGCTTTATTTTGATTTTCGTGGTCGTGATTTGCGTGGTTTACATGGTAGTTTTGACCCACGCAAATCAATTACGGGTCATGCAACTTAAATAACTTCAAGTTTTGCAATAGTAATGTAGGACAAAAAAAATTATTACTTTAGTTAAATGTAAATTCTTAAAATTATAGCTAAATATATTAATTTTCACTAAAATTGGAATAAATTATGTTTTGAAGTAAAAAATGGCATAATAATAACTATAAAATATAAAATAACTATAAAATATTGTAATAAAATAATAATTATATCATAATAACTTATCTGAAAGTTAAATTAAAAAAAATCATTTACGTAGGGTGTTTTGTGATTTGCGTGGCCCTCATTTTTTTAACCTCGATTATCTATTTAAGTTTATTGCTCTCTGAGGTGCCACTTTTATAAAAAGTACTACTTTTACGTATAATTTAAGATACGGATGTCGATTTAGCAAAAATATTAAATTTGAAAATTGCCACGAAAATCACCAAAGAATGACTTGCCCGAAGAATCACCCATTCAGAGTAGGGGCGGGAACAACCAGCTACCGCTTCCAGTGAGGCGGACAAACTTGGCACTTAGCGGGCAAATCGGATATTCGCAACTGGACCAAACTGCCCGGCCGGTCTTACAGGGGTCGGGCAGAGGCACGCTTTTTATTTGTGTTCGGCGGAAAAAGTTCAGGATTTTTTTGTTAAGAGCGGTTTACTTCTAGCGTCTATTTTACTCTTAATCATCATCATTATTAACAGCCCACCGTTGCTCGTTGCTGGATAGGCCTTTTCGCCCAAACGCCATCTCACACGGTCTCTCGCCATCCGCATCCACGGACCTTCCGCCGACTCAAAGTCATCAGGCCGCAGGTCTGCCCACTGGCCGTCGTTCTGTCTGAAGTTAGCTTCCCACGGTCCGCGATATCGCGGACGGATGCGGACCAGCTCGCACGACACACCGTGGGAAGGGTCCCGGTCTGCGGTACTACAGACGTCTGTGGCGGTGCGCCAGTATCCGTCGCGAGGCGGTAACTTCAAAGGTGCGCGACGCCATCCGAGCGCGTACGACGGGGTCCGAACTACTCTGAACGTCCGCGGTAGCACAGACAGACGACATGTCAGTTGGGAGAGCCTCTCGTTGTGCATGGCTGTCCGTGGTCGTTGGGCGTGCGCCGATATCCGCAGAATCACGCACCGTGGGAAGACTCTCTGATTGCCTTGATCCATTTGCCATCTTCTCCCCTTACTAGACAATTTATTCTTACCTTTTTATTATGGTACAATAATGTATTAGTGCATTTGGTGGCTTTTGTAACTAACAGTTCAAAGCGTTGCTTTGTATAGCAATTGTATAGCATACAAAAGTGTCGGCTTCACACAATCTCAAATAATTAACGATGTTTCAGATACCTATCATCATCATCAACCCATTATGTCCCCACTGAGGTGTACGGGTCTATTCCCTGAGGAAGGTATAGGCCATACTCCACCACAGGGGCCAAGTCCGGATTGGTGGAGGCTTGTAAGACTAGTGGCTGATCTTACTGTCAGAAGTTTTCAAGCCTCCCTAAGACCTCTGACTTGGCTCAATGACTGCCATCTATCGACGGCAGCCGGCATCAACTGTTTAACGTGCCTTGTGAAGTACGGAACCGCTCGGGAAAATTCCATTAGCGTTAGTCATAGAACAGTCACCCATCCATGCACTGAACGTTGCTTAACCTCATGATCGTTTATCCTTTAAGATCACTCGGGCAGCCGGGGCTACGAGCGATTCTTGTATATATGCTACTGTGTTGTATATGCTACTCTAGAGAGTGTGTGATAAACTTACTATTGTTTTAAAAATCCTTACCTACAGACCCTTAGCTGAGGTCCGTGGACCGTAAACGGACGGCGCGGGTCGGTACGGGCCACTGGTCTAATACAGACCTTCGCGAAAGCACACTTTATGACTCGGATCGGGCCGCGGTCAGAACTTATTTTATTTCTTCTGGATCTAACTGCAGGGTAAATTTGTAGTATAATAAGCTGACAGCTACTCTTAGGGAAAGTTATGATAAGAATATTCTTGCACACTGGAAAATAACAAACATTTACATAGAGGCACATCCATTGCTTTTGGCCCCTCACTAGAATACCCTGTGTCGGTCGTGGCGACATGATATAATTCGGTAGTTGACACGATCAACAATACAATTATTTATTTCGAAATAAACATAATTTATTATCAATCACAAAATTAAAACACAATATAAATTAATTACATAGACATTAAAAAAAATCATTACAAACATAAACAAAATTCACATAAAGCTTCGTCAAAAAGAATTAAATTAAAATAATGTCAAGGCAATAACAATAATAATTAAAGCAAAAAAAAAGAAAAAAACTATCCAAATAAATCGCTCCGAGCCACATCCGAACCAAAAGTCCCCATAATACTGGCCGCGTTACCGCGCTGCACAGCAGGGAAATCCTTTGGCTCAGATATGCCCCAGAGCGAACTTCCATGTCACGGTCCCTCAATCGGCGTCCCAGCTCCCGAATAAAAGCGCTGCCCTGCGCTCCCCATACACCAGAAGTTTCTATAGCCAGCGGCACAAATATGTACGAATTCATGAGCTGGCTATACTTCTGCGTCTTATGCCTCGCAGCCATAATTATTTGATATCATAGCCATATTTGATATGCCCGATTAAAACAAAAATTACAAAATATTTCGGAAAAAGTATCTTTGTTAGTCAACTACCTACTAGTTATTACAATTTATAAATAGATGCAACATAAAAAAGTGCTTTGAACGATGACTTTATAATTCGGTATTTTCATACAAAATTCCGTTTTAACACGTTTATACTTATTTGACATTTTGTCAACTATCCAATTGGCGGCTGTATTGCTAAAAACAATCTCAAAATTGCTAAGAGAAATTTGAAGGCCAGTGCAAATTTGAATATTGATACATATTTATATGCAACATATAGTATCTGCAGCTCTGCGCAGATCAACTCTCCTTAGACAAAGCTGTCTTCGTGAAAAACGTTTCGAGATTGTTGGTAGAGCCTCCTAGGCTTGTCTGCATTTAGTTTCTGTTCTCCAGAGTTCAGCATGCAGGTTTTCTGTTTGTGACCTCAACCATTTCCTAAACTGGTTGTAAGGGAGTGGAACCAGAGGTTCGGGTCCTTCCGCTGTATTTTCCGACCCTCTTCTAGCGATTTCATTACCCAAGAAGCCGCTATTACCTTTTATCCATTGTAATGTGACTCGGTTGTTCGTCGACAGTTTTTGCAACCAGTTTTTGATATATTCTTATAACTGTCAGTAGACTGTCCTACAATACAGTGCTTACATTTCAAACCTGCAACAGGGGCTGGTAAAAGGTTCAAGAGCTGGTAAAAAAAGCTTTTATTCAACTGCGGCGACGTTACTGCACGTGCTTCTAAAAACCAATGGGATTTGTTGTCCGGGAGTTGAGTGAAGGAAACATAAAATTAAAAAACCTCTGCCGGTCTTATTTATGAAAAATGATTCCACTAAAACGGCATACAGTCATTTAGAGCCGGTTTCTGAATTGAGAATTTCCACCAATTAAATACTTAAGTAACGTTATGTCACGCTCTTTTCTGGGAAATTTGACGAGACAGCACTACAGTTAATTAGTCACTTAGCAAAATTCTCAGTTAGGAAACCGGCCCTTAGGTCAGACGTAAGACAGACATTAACTTAATTATTATTTATAAGTCAAGTCTCCACGTCCTAATGTGGGGACTTGTCTGATTGATTTTAGGTTAGGAAGGCTAGGACTAGGGACCTAAAATCCCCTTACTTCATTAAGCAGGGTCTGTGGTTATTTCTTCAAGCTAATGGCCTGGAAAAGAATTAATTTACTTATTATCTACTTCCCTTGGTATAGACCTACGATAATGTCAGCTGGAGAATTGGGGTAAGTAGGGAAGTTTCCGGGGTCAAAATAATTAAATTTTATTTAGTCCGTATTTAGATTATAAAAAAATATTGGACACGTATTTTTTCTTTTTTCGATTAAACAAAAAATAAAAAAGATATAGCCCATTAAAGTTACGTGTGACGTCACTCCGTGCTAAAAAATGCAGCATGGCGTGACGTCACACGTAACTTTAATCTTTGTCATTTTTGGTCTAATTTACAAATAAAAAAATACGTGTCCCTTATTTTTGAATAATCTAAAAGATGGACTAATTACATTTTTTAGGGCAACAAGCCCATTGGAGTAAGTACAATGAATACATACCTAATTTTCTTGCCAAGAGACAATTTTCTCGCAGTCAGCACCCGGCCTACGCCAACTATCGGCCGCCGCCAGCTCCCGCGTTTACTCCCGGGCACGTATCGCACACAAACCTCCATTACCCATGACTCTGGTAATTAATTTGTTTTCACACTATAGGTTGCAGGTTGACTGCTTCCGGGGCGCTTGGACTAGCTCGGGCTTCAACTAAGGTTTAGCTAAGGTTAGTTTCGGCTAACTCGGGTTTTGGGTACTTAGTTCCTACTGGTCTCGGGTTGGTTCGGGGGCGCACGGGCTTACTTGGTTTTTGAGTACCAAGGGTTTAAAATACTCGTAATATTTTAGTTTCGGCTAATCTCGGGTAGCTTCGGAGGCGCTCGGCTACTTCGGTTTGTACTATTGTACTGAATTTTACAATTCTTCTGTAATCTTTTTTGAGTGGCCTCTGGAACCTTGGGTTTTGGTCATTAAAATTAGTTTTATTTCTCATACAAATTGATGGGCTTTATTGCACGTTCTATTCCGTTTTATTTCTCGGTCTATTTCTTTATCGACCGGTTTGCCTAATCTTTATTTTGATTAATTGGACTTCTTTTACTATCAGTGTCTTCGTTCCAGCTACATCGATCAAAACTAGCAAGGCTGCATTGGTTGAAGACTCTTCCTATGGGGCTTCAGTGCAAATCAGAAGAGAAAACCTAAAACCACCCTTTCGCCCAATCCAGTTGAATTAGAATACCCATCAACTGTAAAATTACACTGAATAATCTAATTACATGAACCGTTATCACAATTTAAGCTCATAATCCTTCCCTGAACGGTAGTAGAGACTTAAAAATTCATAAAAAAGCTGGTCAAAACGAACGTAATTACTTAAGAAAACCCAATGTAGAGTGGAAAGGGCACCGACACCTTTAGGTCATACATATTGCATGCCAACGGCCAGCTGAAACGTTATTCTGGACCTCTCGATAGATATTTAAATAGAATATGATCATTTTATCATTCATCATCATTCAGCTACAAGAATGTCGTGGAAATCAATTGAGGTGTCTATGTCCACTGCTGGACATAGACACCTCAATTGATTTCCAAAGCTTCCCGGTGTAGTACCGCCCGCATGCAGTGACTCCCTGCCACCGTAACCAGGTCTTAAGACCATCTGGTGGGAGCTTGCCTACGCTGCGTCATCCGATCTGCAATCACCAGTTCAAAACTTCTCCGCAACTGCCGCTTCAACGGAGCAATTCTTAAACTAAGCCTTTCGTAAGCACTAGACATCGGAAGACATTTGATACACTTCTGAAATGAAGTGACATTAACTTCATTCCTGATACGCTTACTTGACTTTTTTTGGAGGAGTCCGACCAGGTTTCGCTCTGAGTGCTTATACTGAGTTTTTTCATTTCACTTTCGGTAGCGAGAGCGTTTGCAATTTGTATAGGAGTGACAAAGAGACAACTAGGTGGCGCTTTGTCACTGCTATACAAACTGCAAACGCTCTCGATACCGAAAGTGAAATGAAAAACTCAGTATAAGCACTCTGATTCTCAGAGCTTAATCATGGTGAACTCAGTGTGAATTTGCTCGTCAAGTAAGTGTGTCCGTAGTGAATTTAATACAGCAATTTTACTGAGTTACTAATACAGCTCGAAGAATTGCTTGGACGTACATCTAATTTAGTAATTATTAAAGCACCTATATATGTTTAGATCTGAACTAGCCAAAATTGCATACTTCTAATAATTATAAGTATTGTATATTAATACTCACAGTTACGTAATTATTATAAATTGTAGTTATACCTCATAAACTGATGGACCTATTGCCCTAAGATACAGGTTTTTTACCTAGTTTAGGGGTCATAACTTTGACTTTAATCGTGTCACTATGTACTACAACTAAGTATGATGTTAAAGACAAATATTGTAAGTAAAGTACAAATCTCTAAATCTGTAAATGTAATTTATGATTACAATAAAGAATATTCTATCTATCTACAAATAAAGAATTATCTTATCTTATCTTAAGTCAGGCAAATAATGTCGCTACTGAACTAGGAAACGCTACCCTGCGTCTCAAAATAGCCTCTCGGGGTCCAGCAACATCTGGCCTCAAATTTACACCCGATTGACTTGGATTTCCACTACTTTCTGGCTCACTCCTTATTTCTAAAGAGCAGAAAGAGCTCCCAGGTTTTGTGCGACTTTTGCTTTATTTATCGAGAAATAATTGTTCGCTCAGAAGCGGTTTCAATTGTTAAAATGAAATATTGTATTGTTCCTCGTGTGTGGATTGATTTTCTAATTTATATTGCTGCTGGCTATAACGATGCCAGTTTGGTTGTGGCTTGATTTTGATTTTTGATTTTGTTGTGGTTTGATGTACGATCAGTAGGTCTGAGAATAGGTTTTTATCTATTTTTCTTATCCCTATTTGACAAAACAACGTCTGCGGGGTCAGCTTGTATTTTAATATAAATGTAATTACAACGAAAAAGTATTAATCAAAGTAAACGATAACCTCGTTATCTCGTTAGTAAGTTTTTAAACTCGCTTTATAAACCACAAGATCCTGAAAATCTACTTTATTTAGATCTGATAGTCTATTTTGAGACCAGGTTAAGTGATTGTGTTGTGTGAAAGTTATTATTATCAAATATAAAATAAAATATTAATAAACTCACGCCCGTTATCACCGAGGGTGTAGGCACAGGCACCAATCACTAGAATTAGACCCACGTTTTGCCGAGTTTATTAGGTCCCAAAACGTGACAAGTGGCAAGCCTGTCGCCGTTATCCGGGTACAATTTATCAGCGAATGGTGTTGCTGTACAAACAAACAAATGTAAGTAACTAAAAGTCATTGGGAAATGCGTAGTACGAACCCAGACCCTCATGATCGAGAAGCAAGGGTCAACCTCACTACGCCACCACCGCATATTATTATAATCATTATTATTAATCCCTCTTGGATTTAAGGGTAAACTTTTTCAATGTTTTAACGTATGCGAGGCTAAAAATACACTGTGTTACAATAACAGCGCAGTACTTCCACCTGTTTAAACACTCAAGTGGCCATCGAGTGGGAATCAGAACGAAATTAAATTTGCTCAAAGCTTCAAAACTCATTTGAATTCAAGTTTTGTTTGGGTCTGTTTCGGGTCGACTGTGTTTGGCTTCTTTTCAACGGGCGTTGTTTATTTCTAGAAACTTCTCATTTGAAATTTTATACTCAAAATAATCATGTTTAATAGATCCATGTATCTTTTGCATCAAAATACTTAATTTTCTTGCTCGCATACAGACTTAAATACACACACATACATACAAATACACAAACACATACACAGCCACACATACAAACACACAGCTGCTATATTGCGAGTGCCTTAAAAAAACTGTTGACCTCTAACAAGTAATACTATTAAAGGACAATTTGTATCTAATCTAATTAACATTATTATATAGCTACATATTATGTTAATTATATGGAACTAAAACTAAAATAAATATAAAATAACATTACAGCAAATATAACGAAAATTTAAAAAACCAAACCATACACTTAATTTTTACAATTTAACAATAATCGCTCGTAGCCTGGACTACCTGAGTGATCTTAAACGATCACTAAGGTTAAACAACATACGGCGTGTTCAGTCCATAGGTTGGTCACTGTCTATGACTAACGCTAGTGGCATTTTTCCGAGCGGTTCCGTGCTTCGCCAGGCAAGTTAGGCAGTTGGTGCTGGCTGTCGTCGATAGATGGCAGTCGTTAAGCCAAGTCAAAGGCGTTAGAGCGGCTTGAAAACTTCTGACAGTAAGACAAGCCACTAGTCTTACAAGCCTCTACCAATTCGGACTCGGCTCCCGTGGTGGAGTATGGCGTATGACTTCCTCAGGGAAAAGACCTGTGCCCCTCGGTGGGGACATATTGGGTTAATGGTGACACTTAATTTTTTACCTACTAAGATATTGCCAAGTGGGAATCATACTCACTGTTCCTGGATCGAAACTAACCGCTAAGCCAACGCGACATTTAGGAACAAACTTCCCGCTTCGTGTACATAATAAACTAACGGTATGCAAACCTCTTGTTAGCACCGAAACGATCACTTTTTCCAACAAATAATAACTTGTAAACAATGAAAGAGCCATCCTGTTATTTGTTCTACTCTGCCACGTTGGTAACTTTTTTTTTATCCTTTGCAGCTATGTAGTTTATTACTACCTGACCCGCAAACGTTTTTTTGCCAAAAAGGGGTATGAAAAATAGATTACAACCTAATCTCGGACCTAGTGATTATACATTAAAATTTCATCAAAACCGGCCAAGTCGTCGTTTTTCACCGGGCTATGTTCAGCAGTGGACTAATATAGCCTGATGATGATGATGCGCGCTAATACGGTGACACGAGAATTTTATATATTAGATTAAATTAAATTGGGGTGAAATATCATGACAACAAAAAAAAAAATTTTAAAGATAAAACAGAATAGATATTCATAACAACTTATGTAGGTATTAGATTTAAGGTGAATTGAGAAATTACGGTTAGAATAGTTTTTTTCTCCATTGCAATTTTCTCCAAGCGGTGGTGGCGTAGTGGGGTTGACCTTTGCTTCTCGATCATGAGGGTCTGGGTTCGATCCACGCATGTACCAATGACTTTTAGTTACGTACATTTGTTTGCACAGCAACACCATTCGCTGATAAATTGTGCCCGGATAGCGGCGACAGGCTTGCCACTTGTCACGTTTGGGACCTAATAAACTCGGCAAAACGTGGGTCCAGTTCTAGAGACTGGTGCCTCTGCCTACCCCTTCGGGGATAACGGGCGTGAGTTTTTTTTTTTGCAATTTTTTCCTCTACGTTCGGCTCCAAGGCAGCAGCAGCTAACATTATAAGTACATTGACATTCACCAAACAGAATATAAATTCTTAAAGTTGAAATGGGTGCCACAAGACGGACATCGAAGTCGAGGCCGGCCTAGGAGACGTTGGAGAGACGATCTCGAGCAACACCTGCCGGATTGGTCTGAGGTGGCCCAGGACCGAAAACTTTGGACTGAACTGGGGGAGGCATTTGCCTCGAAAAAAAGTTTAAATAAAGGAGAATGGCAGTCTTCAGTGGAAGTCTCGTACACCTACAAAAAGTCGCGTTGAAACATGAAATATTTACATTTAATAGATCATTGCATTAATTTTCTTTTTTTTATAAAGTCATAAGTTGAGGTTGTTTTTTTAAGAAGTTTGGAGGTTATGTTACGACCCCGTTTGCTTGACTGTTAGTGATAAATACAGATCTTATCTACATGTACTACAAAAACGTGTGGATAGCGGTGCCTTTTCAATCATCTACACTCTTAAAATAACGTCATCGCAGAAGTTAGCTGGTCGCGTCACTCCCTCATGGAGAGCATAGCCCAAATACCAGATGATACTCATCACATGGGAGCAACACCCCCTACATTGCAGTTGCAACAATAACTTATTATTGCTTCTCTGCCACGATTACCTCTTTCAGTTACAATAAAAACAAAGTAGGTATGTTTTTCCTGAAGAGTGACGAGACTTAAATTCAATTAAATTATTTTTTAATGGCACCCCTAGGATTCTGCCAATGTAAAGTTTGTTGTGAAGATGGCAAGTATCTTCTTTTTTTTATCTTTGCCCGAAGCAGTCCCACAGAACACCTAAAGATCGTTTCACCAAACATGTCCCACGGTAAGATCCTTAATGATATAACAATGAAAGCCAAAATTCATTATCTCATGGGACTCATTATCTTTCGTGAAACGAACTCTTCTGATTTTCACTTTGACATGACAGTTCTTTTTTTCTTGGCTTGCAAGCATAGATTATTCTGAGCTTGCAAGATAAGACAATCGATGGCGTTCCGTTTCTGTTTCTAGATTGCGTTTTATTTAATTATTTTCTTATTTTCTTCCCCCCACTTTAAAAAAATATTTGAAAAACTGAAAAAAGAGCTAGTTTCGAAATACTTAAGTTGGGAAAATATAGCCCCAAAACATTTTTTTAACAGGGCGGTACACCATTTGCCGTTGTCCTTTCTCAGTTCCGATTTTCATATCTCCCACAATTTACGGTCAGCACTTGAAATTGCCAATTCGCGGTGGGCACGCGAGGTTAATAAGCCCAAACTCTCTGTGTAAGAGAATGCTCTGCAGTGGATAGTAAATAAAACGTAACGTAAACAAAAACGTACTACGCGATATGCCTTCGTCGTAGCCTTTAGTAACACTTCGTAGCGCGTAGCAAATTGTAGCTCGTAGCAATTCGTAGCCCGTAGCGCCTTGCAATTCTGAGTGTTTTAGTTGGTAATCTTCTATATAGCGTAAACCATAGTATTGCTGGCACCCACCTAGTCATTGGCACAGTGAGTTTTAAACACAAACATTAAGAATTAAAATTGCTTAAAGGGCATTTTGCTAGTTTTTTATAATTAGCATTTTTAAGTACAAAACATACATACAAATTATAAGTGCGAATTACTGATATTATTAGTGACAATGTTTGAACTTGTAATGCCAATGACTGTAGTTTTGGAGATATTTTATTATTATTATTTTTCTTAAATAAAACTATGACAACAAGCAAAACTTATTTTTTATTTCCAACCTATGCTCATATTCTAACTAATAAAAATGGTTAATAGTGATTGAATATGAAATTGAAAGCTTAGGAAGCAAATTAAGTCAAGGTTTTGCTTAAGGTGCCAATCAATGTATAGTTTACCCTATATAAAAGGAGAAGCTGACTGACTGACTGACTGACTGACTGACTGACTGACTGACATATCAACGCAGGGCCTAAACTATAAGAGTTAGAAACTTGAAATTTTTCATAGGGGTTCCTTTTGTAACGTAGGGGAGCACTAAGAAAGGATTTTTGAAAATTCATCCCCTAAAGGGGTAAAATGGGGGTTCAAAGTTAGTATAAAACTTTGAATGAAGGTTCTTCATTTAAAATTATGAAACACGTGTAAAATAGTTTTTAAAAAATTATCGCTTAAGGGGGAGAAAGGGGGGTGCAAACTTAGTATTGAACTTTGCCGTTTTTGGAGTTATTCAAATGAAACTCAATATGAAAGTCCTTCGTTAAAAATCACGAAACACATGTAAAATAGTTTTTCGAAAATGATCCCTTGGGGGTGCAAAATTAGTATGAAACTTTGCCGTTTTTGAAGTTATTCGAATGAAATTCAGCATGAAGGTCCTTCAGTGAAAGTCATGAAAGGCGTGTAAAGTAGTTTTCGAAAATCATCCCTTAAGGGGGTTAAGAGGGGGTTGCGAAGTTAGTATGAAAGCTCTTTCGCATGCGCTAAAAGTATCCCTTTCTTATTTGCAAACACTTTACTCAACTAAAGCCCACGCGGACGTAGTCGCGGGCAACAGCTAGTCTGTAATATAATTTACACGCTTCTATTTACGGAATTTTGAAGTCATGCTGACTCAAATACTGAACATATCTGCAATTCTAATTGTTCCGCACTAAAACTAGTGTAAAAATCTTGTAGGAAATTCCGATGACAAAATATATTTTATATTTTATGTTTCAGAATGTGTGTGTGTGTGTAATAAGTTCAAATAAATTGTTTATCTATCTATCTATAATATAGATTATTCACTTTTTTAATTATAACTTTTTTTTTTCTTGTGTGCGATAAAGAACATTCTTGTCTTATTTATTTATTAAAACGTTTGTTTACCATAACTAAATATTACCTTGGCGATGGGGCGGACTTAATTCTAAAAGCATGTTCTACCAAGCGTGTCCTATGGAAATAAATATTTTATCTATCATCTATCTATCTACCAGTCAACCGCAGTCAACACACACACAGAATGTAATTACCTCCATATAATCACATATATCTCCTAGGGGTAGGCAGAGACCAGGGACTGCCACTGAGTTTTCTGTATATTCTTGTCATTTTTTTTTGCAACATTCTTCACACCTCACAATTTGTTTGGAAAACTTTACTAAATCTACTAAAATACTCTTTAAATAAACTCATGCAGTAGACGCGGTAACTCACGGATCCTTTGTTAGAAATATTTATCATTTTAAACAGTAACATAAAATAACAGTAACAGTAATTGTGTACCATTTAGACATAAGGAAATTACAATAACTCTGTATTATGGTTGAGCAATAAAGTGTTATCTATCTATCTATCTATCTATCTAACATCAAATAAGCAGTCTATTGCCACCTGTGGTCTATGTTTACCCATATGTAGTATAAATCTATCGTTTTGTTGATAGTCTCTGGACTAATGTCTACGTATAAGATACTTTGAAATAAAACCGTCCGTTGTCAGCTTTCACAGAAATACGTCGTTTAATTGGGGTTTGGGCCCAGTATATGCTCATTAGGGATTTACATCAGTTAATATTCAGGCAATTTAGCTAGCATAGACGTAGATAGCATGTTTTACAATCTGTGTATAAAACAGTGAAAATTACAACAATGGCTATACCACAGATATATCTATGGGCTATACCAATTGCTATGCCAACCATATTACAAGGCACAGCTTTATTCCGAAGAAAAAAAATAGTGAGGTCTCTATTTTTTTTCTTCGCAATAAAGAGACAAATTTAAGTTGTATTTCTTTACCCTCCATTGCTGGACCCTCGCCAATCCTTTTAGAGGGTCGTTGGACAAATATGTAAAATAGTTTCGGCACAGTAATCTGTCAGCGGGACCACTCAAGCTAATCCATCGATCATGTCACCAATGCTATCCCTTAAAAGCCAGGGACTACTCGGAATAAATGTGGAGTTTCTTTGTTAGCTTCTTTTCCACATGTTATAGTCCGTTTTTTAATTCGATGCAAAAAAAATGACGCGGTGTTACCGCTATAAAAGCTATAGGTTAACTCAGTAGATTTTTTTTACCGTGAATAGAAGACTCATGTGATCAAAATCCTTATCACATCAAAGACATTCAAATTGAATTACTCGTAAGAGCAAAGTCTAAAAAAGAACACCTGCGTAGCATAGACAATTTAACTTGGAAATAAAATGGGGTTATTTGGTTTTTACGTACTAGCCACATTAATGAATTGTATGAAGATGTCAACGTGACAATATTTTTTTGCATTGAATGAAAAAACAGACTGTAGTTCAAAGGTAAAACTCACTTTTAAAACTATTTTATTTTTTTCGCAAAATGAGTTTTCTCTACCATATCTTTACAAATTACAAATTGTCACACATGATATTTTAATCTCATTTTGAGAACAAAATGACATTTAGTGATTTTGCCTTTGGACAGACGCATAATCAATTAATTTTGAAACTAAACACTTTGACGTCTAGAAAATAAACATTTTGTTCTTACTGTGAATGAAAAGTAGAAGAATTCTCATAAACATGTAAACATCCAAGACCTGGGTTTCTTTTTGTTTTGTCCCCAGCCGGGATTCGAACCCGGGATCTCTCGCAAGGTAGGCAGATGCACTAACCACTGCGCCACAGAGGTCGTCGAATATTATTCAGATATTAGTCAGATATTATTAACTTTATTCCGGATACACATACGTGATTTTTTTTCGGAAGAGTCCGTACAGGGCCTAGATTCCACTAATGCATTGTATTACAATGACGATTGCATGACTGCGTTGTTTTCAATTCATTCCCGCTTCAAATCGACGCTCGCACGCGTATTCGTAATTCTAGGCGTCAATGGAATTAAAAAAACAATCCACGTGACCTTAACATGTAACTGCAATTGAACTATAATGCACTAACAGAATCGAGGCCTAGGTTTCGTTCTGAAACGCAGAGCATAATCTTGACGAGTCGAGACGGAGCTCGTGCCGTCAGTTGCTTGTCATTGATGAGCGACAATCAGAGCGAAACCTGGTCGGACTCATCCAACAAAAAATCAAGTAAATGTATCCGGAATAAAGTTATTAATATCTGAATAATATTCGACGACCTCTGTGGCGCAGTGGTTAGTGCATCTGCCTACCCTGCGAGAGGTCCCGGGTTCGAATCCCGGCTGGGGACAAAACAAAAAGAAACCCAGGTCTTGGATGTTTACATGTTTGTGACGTCGCTGTTTCTGGTTCCCATGACACAGGGTATCCTAGTGTGGGGCCAGAAACAATGTATGTGCCTGTATGTAAAAAAAATGTTATGTTAAATGCTAAAAAATGTTATCTGTAGCACTTACGATAATTTTAGTTCTCACATCATCATCATCATCATTCAGCCACAAGAAGTCCACTGCTGGACATAGTGGACATAGGCCTCCTCCGTGGATTTCCAAAAAGACCGGTTAGAAGCGGCTTCCATCCAGCGTCTTCCCGCCACTTGAATGAGATCGTCTGTCCAACTTGTGGCTGGTCGTTTAGTATCTGTGTAAAGCATATCTGCAGGTATACATTTCAAGTTGAAAATAATAGTAACAATCGCGAATGTTCACGCTGAAATACAGGTGGCTTAAAAGCCCCGGTAATGTACTCGGTAATGACTGCCTTGTTCGTCTAACCGTTAACGTACTTACTACCAAGACAGATGGTTTGAATCCCGGCTGGGAAAAAAAAGAAACCCAGGTCTTGGATGTTTACATGTTTGCGACGTCGCGCGTCGCTGTTTCTGGTTTCCACGGCAGGGTATCCTAGTGGGGCCAGAAGCAATGTATGTGCCTATTTGTATATGTTGATGTTTATCTAAAGCAGCAATGCTGTGGCCAGAAACAAAAACGAGCATAACGCATAGACATCGCCAGTCTCAACCATAATAGAGGAGATGGAGATAGGCGACCCGGCCACCGCGCCACAGTTTGCATGGCCTTTGGCATACTTGTGTGATCAAGTTCTTGTCAGTTATCTGTAAAAATAGCATAGGTTTTGGTATACACAGAATTCTAATTAAGAGTAGAAGCCGATACCCCACCTGACATTATAAAAATACCCTTCGGACGCAAACAGTGCGCTTTTAAAGTGGACCATTCGGTATGCCGTAAAAATACGGACGTGACGGCGAAATATAGCTCGAGATTTGGGTTCAGAACCCGTTGATTCCGTTCTATAAAACCCACTTTTTATTTTTTAAGTAATTTGATATTTACTAGTGGCATTTTTCCGAGCGGTTCCATGTTTCGCAAGGCACGTTAGGCAGTTGTTGCCGGCTGCCGTCGATAGATGGCAGTCGTTAAGCCAAGTCAGAGGCCTTAGGGCGGCTTGAAAACTTCTGACAGTAAGACCAGCCACTAGTCTTACAAGCCTCCGCCAATCCAGACTTGGCCCCCGTGGTGGAGTATGGCCTATACCTTCTTCAGGGAAAAGACCCGTGCCCCTCGGTGGGGACACGTTGGGTTGAAGATGACGATGATGATGATGATTGTTAGCGCCGAAAATGGAAAGCCCGAATTATAGGTATTAGTTATATTTATAACAAATTAAATAATAAAAAGGATAATAAAATAGAAATCGATCCAACCCGCTACCCCGTTGCTTAGTAAGTTTTATAACATTCTCACAGCAACCGGTTTGCCAGATCTGTCACCAACAATGATATTTTGTTCAAAATTCAGACTATTTTTAGTTATCGTTTGGGTTTTCGTAACTGGACATTAAATAAACCTATTTCATATAAAAACATGAAGTACCTATATCCACTTACACTCACACACAAGCAATGCTTTTATTGACTGCAGGTGCATATAACTTCCTCGATGGTCTAACCGTTAAGGTCATGGGTTCGATCTCACTGGGGGCCGCCGTACTTTTACACAAATGGCAGTTTTTCTATGTTTGTAATTTAAGGACATTACAAACATCCTACTTGTCATAGCACAAGGTATCCTAGTTTGAGGATATCTTGTATGTAGACTTTTTAATCTGCTGACTAGATCAGCTAGTAATCATCATCATCATCATTCAGCCGCAAGAAGTCCACTGCTGGACATAGGCCTCCTCCATGGATTTCCAAAAAGACCAGTTAGAAGCGGCTTGCATCCGGCGTCTTCCTGCCACTTGGATGAGATCGTCTGTCTGTCAGCTAGTAATACTTTTCTCAAATATTTGGGCTTAAGAAAGGGCCCTGAAGGTCCAAAGCCAGCTCAGTCCGGCCCAACGGTTGGGCCACTCTCTGATCAATGTGGACAGCCGCTATCAATCTTCGGCCCACCGCACTGCGTGGGCCAAATGTGGCCCAAATATCTGGCCCTTTTTGGCCGGTTTTTCCGAGTCCCTTACCGTTTATTTTCCGGAATGGAATGCTTTGCGTGCTGTTGTGTTTTGGGAGCTGATATGATTTTGATATGGCTTACTCGTCATCGCCATGCCTGTAGATAAAAAATATACATGAAATTTCGATTGAAACTTTCGCCAAGTCGGGCCTTTTAAAATGGTGGAGCCGTGGCTATCCAACGCGTAGCACTAAACGAAAACGAGTGTAATTTGAAATACCTAAGCACTGTAATTATTATGGATCTATATTCTATTTACTGAAGCGAATGACTAATTGTCAACATGTCAAAAATTTGGTTTTTCAATATGCCAAATTTACAACGCTGCATAATATTTAGCAAAGTTATACAAAACGATGTGCCTAATAAATGCCATTAAGCAATAAACACAATAACACTGTATAACCTGATTTATCCCTTACTCGCAGTTTATTTAACTAAATATTTAATTTTATCATGAAAATACAATTTGCTTAAGAGATCTGTGGCCCAAAAAATACCTAAAATTTCAGTGGTCCTCAAAATAAAAGCGATCCTACTGCTGCCAAATATGTTCGCAAAATCGCAACTAGCAAAGATGACGGAACTTTGTTTAAAGGCCGATTATGATCGATTATTTTATGCTAATGCACTACGCGATGTGTAGGAAGAAGTATGGAGAGCTGACTACGAACCTCTTTTTTAATTAGAGGCAAATCAGTAATATAGCCACCCCGACGCCATATTTTTACTCACGATTGACGTTGTTAATGCGAGTGCAACTTCTCTAAGCTATTTTATTTTCTTTTGTATTTGTTTTGTCTTGTTTGGTTGTCTGTCTGTTTTCCTTAAACAGTAGGTAGGTACCTACCTTAACCTATGTGGGTATACGATGCAAGCAAAGCTGCGTGCATGAGCTATTTTGAGTGACATGTAAGTTTGAGAGATGCTGTGTCTTTGTTTACCTTTAGTCGTTCGCTTCAAAAAATAGAATATAAGCTAAGTAATTGTTTGGTATTTGCCATTTACAAAACCCATCCAGAGGAATTATGTAATAAGGACATCAGGAAAACACAATTCAAAAGTATGCTTAAGCGCTTCATTTTACGTTGAAATAACATAAACATAACACAACATTTATGTACAGGCACACACATTGCTTCTGGCCCCACACTAGGATAGCCTGTGTCGTGGGAACCAGAAACAGCGACGTCACAAACATGTAAACATCCAAGACCTGGGTTTCTTTTTTTTTTGTCCCCAGCCGGGATTCGCACCCGGGACCTCACGCATGGTAGTCAGATGCGCTAACCGCTGCGCTAACCGCTGCGCTACAGAGGTCGTCTAAATAAATTTTTGATTTCTGTATTGTGTTTATACCTAACTCAATTGACGAACTGAACTAATATATACCTACCTAACTCAATGAATGAACTAAATAATTCCAGTAAACTACTTCAAATTCCATTGACGAATAAAATTAAGAATACGCGTGCGTGCGTGAAACGGCAATGAAATGAAATCGACACTGTCATATAACTGTCATTGTTGTTATAATTACACTTTAATGCACAAAAAAATAAATAATTTAACTTAAATGACGAGTTTGTGATAAAAAATACGTGTAAAGGCGGATACGATAAGATAAGATAAGATAAGATAAGATAAGAATATTCTTTATTGTACCAGGAAAAACATTAATACAGAACATTAACAATAAGATGCAGTACAAGAGGCGGCCTTATTGCTTAAAGCAATTTCTTCCAGGCAACCGACGATGGAAAGTTGCTGACGGAAAAGAGAGAGACGGGTAGTCGGTGCAAATAAGAACATAGAATAAATACTTATACTTAATACTAATATACATACATAAACCTTTACATTCTATACGTATAATAATAATTATAAACATACATAAAGTTACATAATATAACAAAAAGTACTTATTTCTAAAGAAATTTCTTCCAGCCAGCCAAGATTTTTTTTACTACAATGCATTAGTGGAATCTAGGCCAGGACGTAGATTCTGTTAATGCATTTTAATACAATGACAACTGATGAACACAGTAATTTAGTTTCATTGCCGCTTCAAGTCTACGCGCGCACCCATATCAAACAATCTAGGAGTCAATGGTATGAAAAACACGTCACGTGACCCGACCGTGTATCTGTCATCGTATTATAATGCACAAACAGAATCAAGGCTCAAGAAAAGTAGGTAATTGCGTTTGAGTGGAAGTTATTTATTATTATTTATTCCATCCCTAAAGCGACCACATCTCACCGCCTCATTTATCTAAGTTTTTGACAAAACCCTACTGCTGCCATCGCGGGAACAAAATGAATTGGCACCCTTGTAGCGCTGGAAATAAGAGCGTCGTTTTATTAGCCATTGTAATTTTTTTTAATATACATATGTATTTTATTATTTATTTTGAAAATATTGACCATTTTAAGAAACTAATTTCGTTATTTTTGAGTTTTATTCATTATGTCTGTTTTTAATATTAAAAAAATTGATGTTTGTGACGTGCACGATTAGAGATAGTTTTTGCCTACACACAAAGAAAAAGCAAATGTCTCTTTTACTTTGTCTCTCACAATGTAAACAGTTTTTTTGTAAGTTTTTTGTGGTTGCCGACGTCACAGAAAAGTTAAATTACTTTTAGCTTTACAAGCCAAGGCTTCTTATCGAATATCAAATAGAATCGGATGTATTCGTGTAATAAAAATATCGGAACTAATATGACACTTAATTAGTATTAGTAGTATTATTACTATTATTATTATTAGTAGAAGTAGTATTTGCACTCGTGTGCTTTCGGCGAAATCCGAAGTCTACTGTAGATCCCGAGGTATATTCTAAAAGCTAACAGACTGTACTTAATTCTTACAGCTATTACAGTTCTTCTGGATGTTCACATGTTTGTGATGTCGCTGTTTCTGGCTCCCACGACTCAGGGTATCCTAGTGTGGGGCTAGAAGCAATGTATGTCTTTGGATGTAAATTGAAAAAGTTGCATTTTTTTACTATAAACTCTTAGATATTTCAAATAAGTATAAGTTTAGTTTATTTATTTATTAGACACACGAAACAGTCTTACGGACTTAAATTACAAATAAGAAATTACATAAAAACACTCAATTCAAACCTAACACTAATACAATGTGCATACAGTATGATAAATTACATTATAATTACATTATTTATAATAAAGTAATTACATTACAATAGATAATTACATTATAATTAGCGGCTCACGTATGTTTTCTTGCATACCTACATGTAGGTACACTTATATCACGTAAACGCTGTAATTTCGACACGATACATAATACTGGGGTGTCCCAGAAGTAAAGAGACAAGTTAATGAAAAATTTTTTTAATGAAAATTTGTACGTCAACTGTTAAGTGTGTCATTATAAATTATACATAATAATAATAAAAATACAATCTATATCAAATTTGCTCCTGCGATGCCTTTATAGCCGATTTTTTTCAAATTAATGCTTGCACGTCTCATGACTGCTTTTCCAGAAGTTGTTGCCATCCGTTTGGCCAATCTAGCCCATCTTTGCTTGACAGATGTCAACGTTTTTTATTTTTCTGAATAGTATTTGTATTATTTTTTACACAGAGCCCAAAACATTTCGATACCTCGAGCTTGAGGAACATTTGGAGCATTGTTTTGTTTCGATATGAATTCGACGCCCATAGATTGAAAATATTGAGTGACTTCAGACTCGTAATGACACGAAGCCACATCCGGCCAAAATACAACGTCTTCCCTCTGATAATACTTGTCTATAAACGGTATCAATCGCTTCATAATACACTCTCGAAGATAAATTTGTGCGTTCATAGACCGTGTACAGATAAATGGTTCGGAAAAATTGCTGTTTTCTTCTACAGCTTGCCAAACCAGATACTTCTTAAAAAATTTAGCCTATGTTTTAACTTTTTCGCTGTAATCCACCTCACCACAACTAGTAGCGTGGAAATATTGTTTCCCAGGAATATCAGAGGGGTCAACCGGTACATAAGTTTCATCATCAATTATGAGAATTTTTTTAAAAGTTTTTTGGTAAACTCGGTGGCAACCTCGCTTAACACGCACTTCTTGGTCTTTCACGTACTTTGGAGCGGCGAATTTTACAAAAGCCTTCATGCCCAGATCTTGAACTTTAATTCTGGATATGCTTGACTTAGATATTTTCAATTTGTCCGCCGCAGTCCTCGCAGATGTTGAAGGTGCTTCTTTAAAAACCTTTTTTACCTTATCTATGTTTCGATCAGTTGCTATGGTACGTTGCCTTCCCGGAATCTTCTTAAAATCAGTCTCTCCTGATTCATCATACCGTTTAATTATCCTGTAGATACATGTTCTTATAGCCCCTTCTTGAGAAAAATGACGAACTGCCTCGGATTGCCCATTATCCAGATAGTACTGAATTACTCTTTTTGCAAACGATTCTCGTTCGGTTCGCTTCATGTTAGAAAAACATCGACAATATTTGCAACACCACGCGAATTTGACAGATTTGTTACCGGTGATTACCATGGCAACAGTTATTTTCTTTTGTGAAAACCTTTTTCTTGGCCGATATGAACACTCAGTTTTGTCTCTTTACTTATGGGACACCCTTTAATATGAGCCAGACAACTAAATAATTTTCCAACCAAATATCCATGCTAACTTATAACACGGTTAAGCTCCGTACATCGGGCAAAAGGGCCCTAGGGTTGATGTTCTTAGTTACTAAGGCAGTGTTTATGTTTAATTGGAAGGGTATACGTAGGTACTTATGACAAGGTACTAGTCATTGCCCTGTGAGATACAACTTAGGTAGACGGGGCCGTCTTCAATTAAACCCTTAGAATCGCGTACAAGATTGAATAGGTACCTCTAATTATTTCGTTGGAGAGATTTATTGCCTGGCTGTTTTTGAATGTGTGGAATTCAGTCACGATTGGTTGATTATGGAAGTATTCATCATCATCGTCTACCCAATATGTCCCCACAAAGGGGCACGGGTCTCGTCCCCGAGGAAGGTATTAGCGAGATGAAAAAATATTAATGATGAATACCCCAGGCGGACACATTGGACCAAATAGGGTATATATTAGCAAAGTGCAAGATAAAGTATGTATCGCTCATGGCCTCGGCTCCCTGAGTGATCTTAAGCGATCACAAAGGCAACATAGGGCGCGTTCAGTGCATGGATGGGTGACCGTTCTATGACTTACGCCAGTGGCATTTTTTCCGAGCGGTTCCGAGCTTTGCAAGGCACGCCAAATAGTTACTGTCGGCTGCCGTCGATAGATGGCAGTTGTTAAGCCAAGTCAGAGGCCTTAGGGCGGCTTGAAAATTTCTGACAGTAAGACCAGCCACTAGTCATACAAGCCTCCACCAATCCGGACTTGGCCCCCGTGGTGGAGTATGGCCTATACCTTCTTCAGGGAAGAGACTCGTGCCCCTCCGTGGAGACATTAATGGGTTAATGATGATGAAGGATGACTTCAAGTATACTCCAAAGCTCACCTGGACTACAAAAACCGAAATCCAATATCCCGAGGACTGATGAAGATGCATCCAAAGCAGGCAAACAATTCCCGAAGCTGGAACGAGAACAAAAGTATACCTACTAATTATGCTTTCTCCTTTGTTTCAGCCCAAACCACGACCCCAGACAATGCGACGGTCCAGCACACGTTGACTTTGACCCTGACCCGTGCTGAGCTGGGCGGGCGGCTGCGCTGCGTGGTGTCCTCAGCCGCCCTGCCGGAGCCGCTGACTCACGACACAATGCTGGACGTCCAAGGTAAGCCCACTGATTCACTGACTTGCTTTCCTAATTCACTAACTCACGGATGGCAAGCAATGGTCCTTCAAAAACTCGCTAAGTATGTCACTCGTTTATATTGTATACAATTTGTCATATTTTATTGATACGCCATACTTGTTTACTGCTTTTGCCAAATACGGTATACAGGAAAGTTTTATAAATAAAACCGTAATTCTTTATAAGCATTACAAATTAAACACCGGAGTCCACTTCGAACAAGATCTTTATAGTTGTGGGTGCAAATAGACAAAAAAACTTTACAGTCAGCCTTTTTCAATGTAGTCCTTAATTTACAGGATTAAAATTCTTTGTGAAGTTATAGCAGCAATAACAATCGATAACTATGAAATTACCGTGAAGAAACCTATTCTCAAATGCCCCAGCACTTAAAATTACCAATCTGTGGTGGGCACGCGTGATAATTAAAGGTCATAGCCCACTTACACGACTCTGCTCCCACCCGGCAACGGTAGTATCATTCAAATATGGTCTTTAAATGTTGCTCTTTAGATGTATTTTGCATTGGCATCGTGAATTGGCGGACAGCTCGCTGTCAGCTGTCAGCTAATTTATGATGTCTATGTAGAATATGATTGAATTGATTGAATATTTTTTTTAATTAAATTTTTTATTATTTTTATTATTGTGAATTTGATTTGATTTTTATTATTTTAATTATTTTTATTGAATATCTATTTAATTGTGAATGAACTAACAATAATTATATTTTTATATTGAAATCAATGTACTCCAAAATTAATTTTAAATTAAATCCTAAACTTTATTAATAATAAATATATGTGATTAATTGATAATAATTTAAGATGTCCAACGAGCTCTAGGATCACATTAATTAGATTAAATTAGATTTTTATATTTCAATTAATTATAAGGCACGTTTGTAATGTATGGTTGAACTGTTACCATATTAGTAATAGAATAAAGGCTTTTTTATTTTTCTATTTTTTTTTTATTTTTTTATGTAGAGTATATCTAGACAGCTGTATTTAAGGCCCACATTTGAATGGTATTGTTTTTGCCGGTTGGTAGCGGAGTCATGTAGGTGGGATATGATTTTAAGCCCACACTCGCTCTCCGAACAAAACCATGTGCCCTGAAGTTGGATGTTCTATGTATATACATCCAACTTCAGGGCACATATTTTTGCTATATATGTATGTATGTATAGACATACATACATATAGACATACATACATACTTAAGCTCACGCCTTATATCCCAGAGGGGTAGGAAGAGACCAGGGACTGCCACCTGCCACGATCCTGACAAATCGTCGCTTAGCTTACAACACCGCCTAAGTCATTTTTACCAGCTTTACAGGAGACGAAAAAAACTCTCTGTTTTAAAAAAAATGTGTATCTTTTTTGTTATTACCTACTTAATAAATACCCTACTTACCGGTTAAGATATACTCATTGTGACGATTTACTTTGTTTTTACTCTTATTTTATGATCTTAGCTGTGTTGACTGATATTTTATTAGATTTAGGATAGGATTTAGATTTCTAATTACGGCATCTTATTGACTGAAATCTATATCATGTGACCAATGGTTACACTTGCAATGAGCAGCTCCATCTAATGGCATTCAAATGTGAAAACCGCCAATTTTCGACTTGAGCGGTGTTGTACTCGTAAGCTAAGCGACGAAATCACTTTCGCTTCATCGACATTCATTAGTCGTTGTATGCACGGACGTTGGTTCTGGGTACTTTTTGTCTTGTCCTTTGGTAATACATCTTCTATTTGGTTGAAGTATGTCCGCCTGGGGCGTCCCTTACCAGTCCTTCCACTCACATTCGTTCTATATATTTGCTTCGTCAGTCATTCTTCCTTCATCCTCTCCACATGTCCAAACCAAAGCAACATTCCTTTCTCAATTCTAGTCACTACATCCTCTTTCAGTCCACAACGTTCTCTAATCACACTATTGCGTATTCTGTCATTCAAAGTAACAGTAATGTACTGCATTATAAATACTTATCTATTTACTTTCTTATCCCAGAAATTGGCGCAAATCGCCCTAAGACTCCAGAACACAATCCGCCGGGACAAAAATACTTGGGAGCCCGAGTGCCATTCCTAACGTCTTATCTAAAGCTACGGAACCCTATTCGGAAAATTAGAGCCATTAATTACCCGGTATCAGGGCTGAGCCGCTTAATGAAAATTTATTCCCGGGAAAATTAAACGGGAAAAAGTGGGAAGTTACAATTAAACGTCCCCCAGCAGTCGAGTCGTTTTCTGGACTGTCATAAGGATTTGTTATGAAGAACTCGGGAACAATGGAGAACTTGCACTAAAAATTGTTTTTGTTCGATTTGAAAAACCACGTTAAACTCTCCCTTCCTCTGGCTTGACGCTTGACGACCTCTGTAGCGCATCTGCCTACCGTGCGAGATGTCGCGGGCTCGAACCCTGGCTGGGGACAAAAAAAACCCAAGTCTTGGATGTTTACACGTTTGTGATGTCGCTATTTCTAGTTCCCACGACACAGGGTATCCTAGTGTGGGGCCAGAAGCAATGTATGTGCCTGTATGTAAATGTTTATGTTTATGTGAAAACGTGGTTATTTTTACTCTACGACTTATACTTTTCGTAATATAAAATATAACATGTCATGTCAAAAAGTGAATAAAGACACGTGGTACAAAAATGCGCCGTACAAATCAAACTCAAACTATGACATCACAACTTGCACGTAACGCCTAAAACGTATAAAGCATTTAATAATATTTGAGTTATCTCGTAAAATAAGCTTTTTAGGCGTCTATACCCTTAGTAGAAAACGTATATACCTATATAATTCCATAAAAATCGAAAAAAGAAGTTTTTTTATATTTTATTTATTGAGGACAACATTCACAAAAAAAAACATACCTACATTGCAAGGTACTTAATCACCCATTTATAGGATGTCTCAGCATGAATTTAAAATTTAAGAGAACTATATTGCACAGTTATCTAATGTTATGATGTGGTATAATATATATGTGATATCAATAAAGACAAGATACATAAACCATAGCTAAACGTAAGTTAAAATAAATTAACAACAATTTTAAAGAAATTTAATTTGGCTTTAGAGTGACTTTATTATTCGCATTTCTTCAGATCACAAAAAGGATAATGTCACTCAAATCACGCAAGTTCCTCATTGGGATGGCAATCAGTGTTTGGCGTTTTTATGGGTGTTGTTCGAAACATTTTTAATCCGCTACTTGACTCTTTTTTCAATGATGTCATAAATGCTAAATATCTCTTCCATTAGACCAAAAAATATTTTAGTATATTTTTTGAGGACCTAAAAGCAACAAAAACATTATTTTAAAACGTTGCTTTGCTAAACAGCCAAAAACGCGGTCCGCCATTTTTGTCTATGGTTTGAAGTCCTAATATTTGTAAACAAAGTTTGACATTCAACATAGGTAGAGTTCGTGCCACGAAAGAAGTATGAGTCAATGAATTTTGGCTTTTATTTTTATGGCCTTAAGGATTTTACCGTGGGACTTGTTTGGTGAAACGATCTTTACCTAGTCCTAAAATATGTTAGTGACCTGTGAGCATAGTGAAATAACAACAACGCATTCATGATTTCATCGAGTTTACATGCAAAATATATCAATTATCATTATTGCATTATTCGAGACTGCAAAAACACGTCAATAAAGACCGCCGGGAAGGCGCGGATTCGTGTGCCCAGTGAAATAAACATACGAAAAACTTGGCTCAAACTTGACAAGAGAGACCCCGATTCTCTATCGGCTGAAACTTGGGTGTATTTATGTGAAGATCACTTTAATGTAAGTCCTGTAATATCAATGTACACAGAAACTGTTTTAAGCTGTAATAATGCTTGGTTTGACTTGGTTTTGTTTTGGCAAATTGGTAGTATCAGCTTCCACAAATCCAGCGTCCACTCTTCTTGTGCAGTTAGTGTCTTATCAATAAAATGATAAGACACTAACTGCACAAGAAGAGTTTTTGCAAAAACACTAAATCCAATCCAAATCACAATAGAACTTACCCACGCACGACTGACAGATGTTTGTTTACAACCAAAGGTGCTTTCAAGATGGCGGATAGTGTTTTCACCGTTCCGATTTAAAAGCGAAAAATATTTTTTTAATTTGCAAATTTTGCAGCCATCCTGCATATTTACTTAGCAAAGTCAATATATTTCGGTTTCTTACGTTAGATACTACAGGAAATATCCATTTATCGCGTCAAATTTGATACGAGTCAAGTAGCGTATTACTTACTTAAACAGTACCTTTAAGGCCGCCAATTGAACTGTGTCGTAGTAAATATTTTATTTTGTGTTTCTCCTCATGTACGATAATGTACCGTATATTCTTCTCTTCTTTTTTTTTGTCTAAAAAGTGTTCTCGTCACTGTTGTAAACTTTTACATACAGGTCTGGCCCCACAGTAGGACACCAAATTTAATATACCTATGTTACATAAATAAATAACTTCCATATTTTGGGCGCCAGAAGGGTATACAGTGTCTGAAATACCATACTTGGCACCAAAACCCGAACAATTGACGTGGGCGTCCAGACGACGAAATTAAAGTGGAGCTGGGCTGGTCATGTCAGTCGAATGAACTCTGATAGGTGGGCGAGACTCGCCACCGAGGTTCCACAAGACGGACATCGAAGTCGAGGCCAGCCTAGAAGACGTTGGAGAGACGATCTCGACCAACACCTGCCAGAGTGGTCTGAGGTGGCCCAGGAACGAAAACTTTGGACTGAACTGGGGGAGGCCTCCGCCCAGCAGTGGGACACAATAATGGAGGCTACGTAAAAATAATACTAACAGAATCACTTGTCCTAGTCCGAAAGTAGTACATCCTGTGCTTTTTTATCCATAATACGTAAGTAATCGTAATTAATTTGGGCAAAATTAACCAAATATTACTAATGTCCGTAATTGTATTATTTAGTTAAGGCTCAGACAATATTTTATTAAAAGTATTTAAATAATTTGTTTCCTAAAACAATTTCCAACTACATTTGTATTTTTTTTAATCTCAAAAACAAGAATATTTTGCAAGCGTATCTCTCATGCCAAGCACAGCAGCGTTCTTAATCACTATCTCATTGTTTTAATTAATTTTTGTCGAAAATTCCTTTGACTGGTAGAAAAGGCTTATAGCGTTAAGTACGCCGCATTATACTGTATTTTTGTTTTAAATTTAAGTGCAGTAATGGTGTTAAAAACAAAACAAAATCTAAGCACTAAGAGAAAAAAATACTCATAATAAACAAAGTAACCTCATTTCATAAAAAAAATATATAACATTCAAAATTAACGTCGACGTTTCGACATTAATTTCAGCTGTAATCTAAATTAATCATCACGTAATTAAATTTTCGTAATAACCACCTTGGCTACAGAAAAGTCAAGAAGTACTGCCTAACATAAACAACAACAAAAATTATAGAAAAAGAAAGAAAGAAAGAGAGAGAGAGGGAGAGTGAGAGAGAGGAAGAAAGATAGAAGACATTGAAATTGTTGCAGAAACAGAATATAGATGAAGTACGTAATAAACAAAATAAAGAAAGTTACGTTTTGCGTTTTTACGCAGAAAATAATGGCGACTTTTGTTTTACTTTCAAAATGGTATTTTTGTGAAAATATTATTATGAAAAAGAAAACTAAATTAGTGACTTTTTCGCTAATTAAAAATGTTAGTTGTAAGACCGAGAAATTGCTTTATTTTTTTAATAGTAGTGTTTTTTAACACTACTTGTACAAAGTGTGGGCTCGGTTGGTTTCATTATTATATATTACAAAAATCCGGCTCGTAATCTATATAAATAAAATTAAAAGTCCTGACTGACTGATTCATTCACTCATCAACACCCAGCCCAATCCGTTGGACCTAGGAAACTGAAATTTTGCACAGAGGGCTAATGAAGAGGATAATGTAGGCAAGGAATAAGACCGGATTTTTTTAAATTCAACCCCTAAGGGGGTTGAATTTAGGGTTGAAAAAGGGTTGCCAAAATTTGTATGGGAGGTATAAAGAATGTTGTCTAATTTACTTGAAACTTAAAATAAATACTCTTCAACACAATTGGTTGAACAAGTGTTTCGCCGTTTTCCTAAATTTAACCCTTAAGGGAGTGAACGGGGTTGCAAAATTTTGAACTGAAGTCCACGCGGACGGAGTCACGGCCGAAAGCTAGTAAGGAAAATAAACCAGACAATGTTAGTATAAACTCAGAAATTTAGTTCAACGTCAAGAACGTACATTATGTTTGTTAAATGTCAATGTACCTACTTACAAAGTTAGCCGCTGGCTTGTGGCCGAATGTAGTGGAGAAAAAGGCAGCAAAAAAAAAACTCCACTCCGACTTTTCTTTCTTAAACAATTTCGAAATCACAGCGCTTGTACTTTGCTAAAATACTATAACTACATATTCGCTTTTAAAAATATTAATTTGTACTAGATTAACTAATGACTGCCTCTGTGGCGCAGGGGTCAGCGCATCTGCCTACCATGCGAGAGGTCACGGGTTCGAATCCCGGCCGGGGAGAAAAAAAAACTGTACCCACGACATAGGGTATTCTAGTGTGGGGCCAGAAGCAGTGTATGTGCCTGTGTGTAAATGTTTATGTTTTTATGTTTAATTTGAACTTGATTTGGAAACTTAGATGGTCCAGCAAAGTGCACCATCTAAGTTTCCATTTCCTTGACAATAATACCTCGGGTTTTTAACGAGAGCCCCCCTTAAGGCGTTGACTTTAGAATTATAATGCTGATAAATACGTCGCCAAGGCAACGGGCCGGAAATAATCTGATTATAGCCTGCTTGCAAGAAATCACTTAATGTTGGCCATTCACTGCGAGCATTCAGTTACCTCATTTTTTCATAGAACTACGGCTCATGGTTGATCAAATCAATTGCACAATGTATGTTGAAATGTTATAATAAACAATAAATTGTAGTTTTATGAAACTTTGAAGAGCATCGAAGTCCAAGCTGTGAGACTTAAGATAAAAGATAGTTATTGAGCTTCTGTAGATGCGAATGGCGAGCTAGAGACCATGTGAAATGGCATTTGGGGGAAAAGGCCTGTACCCAGCAGTGGGAAGCGGTGGGCTGATGATGATGAGCTAAAAGTAAAACGTGCTAAAAAAAATACCTCATTGAAGATGTCAAGTTAAAGATAATAAAAACATTAAAGTAAAATATTAAACATAGCTATCGAATACGCTAGTTTGTAAAAGCGCTATCTAAACATATTTCAACACTATCGAATATTTAGAAACTGGATTTCTCAACCAAATTTTTAATTAACTTTTTGACTAAGCTTTGCAAATCATACGAAACCTGGTCGGATTCTTCCGAACAGATGTCAAGTACCTAAGTGTATCCAGAATATAGTTAATAATGTCTAGTGCTTGCCAAAGTTTTTGTATAATTTTATATTTTTTATTAACATATTTTTTATATTACAAGTAGTTATTATAGTTGTAATAATGATAGTCTTAATATCAATTGTATAATTTTAGACGGCATAAATTACTAATTACAAAGTTTTCTAAATCACACAGATTTCATCGTGTGCAAATGACGCTCGGCCGCTCGGCAGCGAATACTCGCGCTGAGTTCGCAAAGTAAAAAGTCGGACTTTTTCAGCACAAAGAAAAAATGCCTTCAGACAGCGGAGTCGAGATATATTGTTTAATGTTGTTGAAATCTTATTCATTGTAAGGAAAAGTGTAATAAAGTAGAAGGAAGAAAGGCAAGCACCTTCTTTACTACCGGACGGATTTCCCGAGTCTTCTTGGTGGCCTCCGATTCCTTAGCTTGCTTTGAGGCTTAAGACAACCGGAAAATGATGCAGTAAGACTTCTGTAAGTTAGGTTTTGCATTGTATCTTCGGGATACAATGTTTTTTGGGCACACAATGGTCGGACGAGGAAATAAATTCGCGGAGTGAATGCGAATTATTATGGAGAAAGTTTGGAATTTTGTTGAAGTTTGACGGATTGAAAATTATAATTTATATTTCAAACAACTGCAGATTTTCCCCTTTATATTATAATCTACATAGTATAGGATCGTGGAAAGTAGCAGTCCATGGTGTCTCTACATACCCCTCTGGGATACAGGCGTGAGCTTAAGTATGTATTGGAACAATGGGGTCCAGCCTTAAGTGGCGACCTCTGTGGTGCAGTTGTTAGTGCATCTGCCTACCATGCGAGAGGTCCCGGGTTCGAATCCCGGCTGGGGTAAAAAAAAAGAAACCCAGGTCATGGATGTTTATATGTTTGTGACGTCTCTGTTTCTGGTTCCCACGACTCAGGGCATCCTAGTGTGGAGACAGAAGCAATGTATGTGCCTGTATGTAAATGTTAACGTTATGTTAAGTTAAGTCGCCTTAAGATTTTATGTTCCTTTTGATTCCTTTTATTCTTGCGATCGGCGCTAGACTCTTTCTAAATATTGCGTTTAATTGTAAACCGTTGAACTGTAATTAATCAAGTTATTGACTGTCTGCGTTTTGAGTTTCCAATAAACAATTAACTGAGAACTTAGCAAAATAACAAAGCCAATATTGTACTTACAAAATGACGTAGCCTTTTAATCAGTTGTATTATGACCTTGTAAGTTTGTTATCGGTCAAGATAGGTATCTCGACCGATATTAAAAACGATCCCGAAGGTTAGGCAACATAGGGCGCGTTCAGTGCATGGATGGGCGACCGTACTATGGCTAACTCTAGTGGCATTTTTCCGAGCGGTACCTTGATTCGCAAGGCACGTTAAGCAGTTGGTGCCGGCTGCCGTCGATAGATGGCAATCGTTAAGCCAAGTCAGAAGCCTTAGGGCGACTTGAAAACTTCTGACAGTAAGACCAGCCACTAGTCTTACAAGCGGTGGAGGCTTCTAGTGCTTCTATTCGTGGAGTACGGCCTATACATTCCTCAGGTAAGAAACCCGTGCCCCTCGGTGGGGACATAATGGGTTTGTGACGATGATGAATAATTTGTCATAACTATAACTATGATAACTGCTATAACATACGAAAGTACCTTGGCTACCAAGGGCACAGGGAATCCTAGTTTGGGAGCCAGAATACTAACACTTTTATTGACAATAATTTTTTTTTCTCAAACATGCTTGGAAATTTGAGCATTATTTTGACAACCTTCTTCGAGATAAATCGAAATTGCTGTACTGGACAATTACGCGCAAGCAGCGGCCGGAAAAGGTTCTATAAAAAATACATAACTGTCATGTTTTGGGGCCAAATAAATTACATACTAAACTCATATCTGTCGTGTTATTTAAAAATGGAACGTTCTTTTACTCCGAACAATGACAACCAAAGAGGTAACTTATCAGAGGTTTTATTTTAATTTCGAACTGGCTTGCGATAGAAAGCTGGATATACCTGTTGAAAAAAAAGAACACTTTAACGCGGCAAAAAATATGATTGTTCGTTCGTGGTTCGTCTGATTTTGAAAGTTTATTGAATTTAACAGAATGAGTTCATACTATTAATTTCCGCGCATTATTTGAGAAAAATCATATACAAGCCTTGGCCACAACTAGGCATTGATGGACTCACGTATGTGTGCCTCGGCTTTGCCTTGGCCCACATTTCCACGTTCGTCTATCAATGCCTATTTTGCTGGCCTCTGCAGTAATGTACTATTTTGTCTTATTCCTAACATCACGTTAGTACCGGCCTAATGAGAGCCAAAGAACGACCAAACAGAGTTGAAGTCATTTGGTCATGTTATTGTCTGGCCGAGTATTACAGACGCAGCCAATCCAATCTCTCTACATCAGGTATACTAACGTCAGGCTTTCCATCTTCGATTAATCAACCCTAAGTGCATGAGACAATCCCTAGACGATATACCGCAAAAACATTTACGCCGATTAGGTTTAACCTCAATTCTTAATAAAAAGGTTTGTTTATTTATGATTTAATTTTGTGATAACTTGTAACTTGAGCAGTGATTCGTGTCAGTCAACTTCATGCATACTACATAAGCTCACGCCTGTATCCTAGGGGGTAGGCCGAGAGCAGGGACTGCCGACTGCCACGATCCTGACAAATCGCTTCAAATATAAGCATTAGGCTTCTTTAATTAGTGAGTAAGATCAGATAAAAGTTAATTATAAGATTACCTATTACAATGTCAGTGAGCAAGAAATAGTAAATTATGAAATTTTATTAATGTTGAAAATAATTCAGCATTACCAATTTATTTAACCCATATTCATCATCATCATCAGTCCACTTCTGCTCACTGTTGGGCATAGGCCTTTTCCCCATCACGCCGGATCTCACGGCCTCTCGCCATTCGCATCCACGGGCCCTCCGCCAGCCTGGCCACATCGTCCGACCATCAGGCTGTTATGGACCATTTACACGAAGCCAATACTTGAGCCAATCCACTAAGCCAGTCCAATATAGGCATCGTGTAAATAGAGACAGTCCACTACATTGGATTGTCCTCAAGCCATTGATGAAGCCAGTCCATTGTAATAGAACGATTTCAAATTTGATGGCACCAATGCTTCCTCCACCACCCACGCAGTGGATTGGCTCGTGTATTGGCTTCGTGTGAACTCGTGTTCCGTCCGAGCCAGTTAATAACATGTTTGAACGTAGCTATAAAGCAATTTTACGTCTATCCATAGCGTCCGAATCTAAACGGCCTGCTCTGTTGGCTTGTGTGTAAATGAACGACACGAATTTTGCACTTTTTATTGGATTCGCTTAATGGAATGGCTCTTCAAATGGACTCATGTAAATGATCCATTAGGCTTGTTTGTGATTTATTTCACACTAAAACAAATTTGCAAGACAACACACTCAGTATAACAGTAGAGCTTACGAATACGAGTATATACTACAATTATTATGCATGAAAAAAGTACCTCAACTGAAGAGGAAAATTCTACGGACGAGGACGACACTTTAAATGAATTCAACATATCCCCCGCCACATTATCGAAAATTATGGAGATACCAAAAAATTCGGAGGATGTTGAAGAATTAAAGGAACAAATAGAGGCAATTTCTTTGGAACTCACCAGTACACAGCAAGAAATGGAAAATACAATCATCGAGAATATTGAACTCAAAAACCAGGTATCAAAACTAAATGAAGAAATAAAAATCTTAAAAAATATATGTCAATCACCATCAACAATACAACAAAACCCAGTAACGGAAAAAAGACAAAGAAGAGAATCGCTATATGCTTACGATCTTTGTTCATCATTAAGTCCATCTAGAGCTAATCAAAAGACGGATAACTATGAAACCACATTAAACCTGGGACATCAGATAAAAGTACTACAAAAACAGCTCCAAGAAGCGGAGGAAGAAGTAATCAAATTGAATAACAGAATAAAAGAACTAGAAGAAAACAATGGTGCGTTGCAAGAAAATGAGGTAAATGATGGATACAATAAAACCTGTAACCAAAGAAGACAAGAGAACGCAAAGAAAAACAAAATAACTATTCTAAGCAGCAATAATCACAATAAAGTATTAGAGATCGCGGAAACAAGTTTGGCAGAGGAGTATGAAATCTGTCACTATATCACATCCGGCGCTGGCGTTGAAGATCTGTTAAAGAATGTAGAGAAAAAAGTAAAAGGTTATACTATGGACGATTTCTGTATAGTAATCATCGGAGAAGAAGATTTTAGTACAACAAAAAACAATATAAGCCTAGTCTTGCACATAAGAGAAAGAATAAAACAAAGCGTTACACATACCAATGTTCTTATCTGCTTACCAACATACAACTTTGGGAGAAATAAAAATCTGTTTAACTCCAGAGTAGAAGGTTTCAACCAACTATTGTATCTGGATATTTTGACAACGGAGCATGCTTACTTAATTGATAGTAATCAAAACCTATCATATGGTTATGACATGTTTCCTAAGCACTCCGGCAAAATTAATGATCGTGGCATGAAAGTAATTTTTGACGATATAAAAGAGACAATTATAGAAATAAAACAAGAAAATAAATTAAGTGACGTGCATGCGAATATTAATAATGACAGTCAGTTTTTTCGTTAATCATGTGTACATACTGCATCAAAATATAGCTGGTTTGATTAATAAGGTCAATGAAGTTGAGGTATGCTTAGAAGAACTAAGAATGCAAAGTAAAAATGTAGATGTCATTTGCTTTACAGAACATTTTATTAAGGCAGGTAATGAATCACTTCTAGTAATACCAAATTATCATGTTGCTGCTTGTTACAGTAGGAACACTAACAGAGGAGGGGTATGTATTCTAGTAAAAAATGGGCATCAATGGAAAGAATTACAGCAACTCAATGCACTTTCGATAGCGGGGTTGATTGAAATTTGCGGCATAGAATTGGTTAACTGTAACGTTATTGTCATCTGTCTATATAGAGTGCCAAACAGGAGTAATATTGGGGACTTTTTTGAGAAACTTGAACTTTTACTACGTAATTCTTGTAAAAACAATCAACGCATAGTTATTGCAGGAGACTTTAATATAGATACCCTCAAAAGAAATAATGTTAGTCTAGAATTTGAATGCTTGGTAAGAAGTTACAATTTAAAACTCGAAATAAACCAACCCACCAGGCTATGTAGCCACTCATGCATTGATAATTTTATTCATAACAGTCGTAGAGGTCAATCATCCGAAGTAATAGACTTCGCACTGTCTGACCACACATCACAATTATTGAAGTTGCCTGTCAAGACTTTTTTTATTCTGAGCAGCTGGAGGATACGTAAGAGAGATTACTGTGATGACAATATGGCCAAATTCAAAGAATGCGTAAGAAACAATTCCTTCCACGAGTTATACATTCCTGATGACCCCAACCAAGCATATGATATTTTCGTATCAGAATTTACTCTTTTTTATAATTTATGCTTCCCATATAAAGTCTACACAATAACATCAACAAAAAAAAGGGCAAAATGGATGTCAAAGGGAATAAAAATATCTTGTAAAAAAAAAAGAGAACTTTTATGGAAATACAGATGTAATCCAACTGAAATAAATAAAGCCAAATATAAAAAATATTCATTGCTTCTAAAAAAAACCATTACAAAGGCAAAACTTAGACTCAACAGTGTAAAAATACAAACGTCGGAAAACAAATCAAAAGTAACTTGGGAAATAATAAATTCCTCGCGACAAAGTCTGCCACGAGAAACAATTTCTGAAATTAAAATTAACGATTCTTATGTGCGACAACCAAGAGAAATAGCAAAAGCTTTTAACAACTTCTTTGTCGACAAAATCAAACCGACTACTAAAAGAGACATAAATGCCTACAAACAAAAGATGAGATCCTTTTCCCACTCAATGTTCATGTCACCTTGTGTACCGGATGATATCGTTAAGATAATAAAATCATTGAAAAACACCAACACTATCGGCTGCGACGGAATATGCACAAGAGTTCTAAAATCTGTCGCTGTTTATATAAGTGAACATTTATGTTATATACTGAATGCATGTATAGAGAAAGGCACATATCCAGAGGCACTAAAAACTAGTACCTATAATTAAACCATTATATAAAAAGAACGATAAGGAGCTGATGGAAAATTATAGGCCGGTGGCACTCATACCAGTTATTTCAAAAATATTTGAAAAATATATAGCCTCTCTATTATACAATTTTGTTGAAAAGAATAACATTTTAGTCTCCGAACAAAAAGGATTCAGAAAGAATAAAAATATCAACATGGCAATTTTTGATTTCATAAAACCAGTTATAACAAATTTGGACAAGAGAACACCTGTTTGCTCAATATATTGTGACATGACGCAAGCATTCGATTATGTGGACCACAATATTCTTTTGTCAAAATTGGAAATGTATGGAATACGAGGCAATGTTCTTCAATTATTAAAAACATATTTAATAAACAGAAAACAAATTACCACAATCTCTAAAATTGATTTAAACACTAAATATGAATGTACTTATGAATCAGAAAAAATATCGACCAATTACGGCGTGCCGCAGGGAAGCGTGTTAGGGCCACTGTTGTTTATATTGTACATTAATGACCTGCCGAAAGCAACCTCGCAACAAATATCACTCTTCGCTGATGATAGTACTGTTACGATTAGTTGCCAAAATATTAACGAATATGAAAAGGACATAAACGAAGCAATTGCCGGAGTGGTTACCTGGTTAGAAGATAACAACTTAAAAATTAATATTGATAAAACGAAAATTACACATTTTTCTCAGCGGCAAAACAACACATTCATCAATGCCACTTATGTAAATAAACCTTTATCCATAGTTTCGGAAAATAAGTACTTGGGCTTAATTATAGATAATAAACTTAATTGGAAAAGTCAGATTCAGGAGGTATGTAAAAGATTAAGTACTTCTGCCTACGCCTTACATAAACTCGCCTCAGTAGTAGAAACCAAATCACTTTTGATAGCATATCACGGCCTAGTTGCATCCCATTTGAGATATGGTGTTATATTTTGGGGGAATGGTACTGACAGAGAATTACTATTTAAAGCTCAAAAAAAATGTATAAGACGGATGTTTATGTTGGCAAATGACATTAGCTGTAAACCTTACTTTAAAAGGTATAAAATGTTGACGTTTCCCTCAATGTACATTTTAGAGTTAGCCCTTTTTGTAAAAAACAATCCTAAATTGTTTGAAAGACCGGAGTTAAGAAATAGACGAGATAATGATAAAGTAAAAGTACCACAATCGAATACAGCACTCATGCACAAAAGTGTCCTGTGCATGGCACCTTTAGTGTATAATAAATTACCAAAGACATTAAGAAAATTGGATAGCTGTTTATTTAAAAAAAAATTAACAGAATATTTGATTGACAAATGTATTTATAAGCTCAATGAATTTTTGTAATTGACTTTTAATTTAATTTTATGATAAGTACCTACCTATATTATAGTTAAGCTAATAAATTTTATAGCACATGACATGATAATTTTAAACAAATATTCTGAGATTGACATATAAATGAGATGAGATTGACATTATACTATAGAATTTGACATTGCATGATGATAACTGAACATTTACTTGTATTTTTTATAATTTGTACGCTGCAAGGCAAAATATGGAGCACAATTTTCTGCTGTACACAACATCTGTTTACTTACCTGTATTTAACAAATAAATGATTTTGATTTTGATTTTGATTTTGATACTCTAAAAATCACCTCATATTAAGTGCATTGATTTGAAACTCTCCCGATACAGCGAATCGCTAACCATTTTGCAAGTTTCGTAATCTAAAATAAGTACATGCATTAACATCCACTTAAGACTCAGCGCTGGGGTAAAAAAACCTATTTGTTTTCTACCCTCGCAGTTTATCAGACGGTAATTAGCGAAAACACATACAAGCTCCTACCCTGAGGTGGAATTCATCGACCCTCGATATTGCAAGGTGGCGAAATACGCGTACCCTTATTAGGCGTAGTGTTGGGCTATGTTTTTATCGATATTATCGACCGAATGGTTGTATAACGTTGTTGTTTTTTAGTCATCGTACCTGCAAGGGGCTTGAATACTAGTTATTCAGCTCATACTGGTCCACAGTTAGACTTAGGTCTTCTGGACATAGATCTCTTCCAAGTCAAGCCACTTCCTTCTAACTTTGGCCATCTGCATCCAGCTGCCACTGGCAATTTGATTCAGCTCATTTGTAAGTATTTGCGCCAGATAAGAGGACTTCTTCTGCAGTGATATTCTGGTTACGACAGAATATCAGCATTGTAAATAATATCTCGGGGCTCTTGCAACATTGCTGAGTCGAGGCCATTTTAGAGGTTTAATCCCTGGTTTGCCCTGTCTTGTAAATGAAAAGGAAAATAATGTAAATGAGTAACTTGTATTATTTGAGAACCTGTATATTTATGAATATGTTATGTTTCATTTTTTTTGTGTTGTGTAATGTGTTTTTACATTGTGCCGTTAAATAAATGTAATGTCTATTTGACATTACAGTAACTGTAATGTATATTTGTGGTACAGAAATAATATTAAATTATTAACAGCCAAAATCACAAAAACCTGAAAGGCTTGTGCGTGATTTCAAGGATATACTAATATTTCCAAATTTGCATTTAATACATGTCACTGCAGGCCAAAACGCTTTTACTCGAGATAGACTAGGAATAACTTTGATGTTTATAAAGTAAACATTTTGTTCATATTTTGAATAAAATTGTTAAATTTTGTACAATAAGCACGCGTGTCCTATGCGCCTGCTTATAAACACAGGCCGGTTTTGGGTACCATTTATTTTAAACTTTGCTAATACATCCCCTATTTGGTCGAGGTATTTCCGCATAGGGCGTCCTTCTCCGGCCTTGCACTCACATTCGCTTGATATTTTGTTTCGTCAGTCTCAAATGTTTGTGGTTTCAAATTTTTTTGAATTACATTCGGGTTTGTATCGATTGTAATCTATTCGTCGAAGTATGTACCTATGTAGGTTATTATTACTCTGAAATTTGACCCTTAAAAACTTTTACTTTGAAATTTTAAATGTTACCTATTTATTTAATTTTCTTCACAAAGCCCATGGTGAATGAATTTAAGTTTTAGTATTATTAGTTTTGTGACATGTAAACTTTTGATTAATAAAGATTATTTTATTCTGAAATTTTAAGAGCCATAACCAGACTTATCGATAACGAAGCCTAGCACTATAACTAGGCTATCTGCCCACTTATTAGCCATCCGCGTAGGCACAATTTATAGGGGCGGACCCAGAAAATTGCCCTTCACTGTAGGGCCCTAGGTACATGACAGGAAATTCGTAGAAGGTTGGACAAGGTGCAACACCGATTCTTAAAAGATATTATGTCGATCCCAGGGCAAGCCAATAGTACCCGATCGACTAATGAGTGTCGATGAAGCGGCAGTGATCTGTCAGGATCGTGGCAGGTGGCAGTCCCTGGTCTCTGCCTACCCCTCTGGGATACGTGCGTGATTTTATGTTGTGGTAAAGGAAACATTTAATAGGTTCACCTCTTCTTTGTCACCGCAACATAAAGTCACGATTTCCAGCGTTAAGGAATTGAATAGAAGAAGAAGAAGAAGAAAATTCATTATATCTTCCCTGAGGAAGGTATAGGCCGTACTCCACCACGGGGGCCCAGTGCGGACACAATACTCAAAACAAAAAAAAAAACACACAGAAAGCATAAAAAAGTGAGTAAAAAATTATTTATAAAATAATAAATATTTTGTTATGCTTTTTTTCGGATCTGGATCAAATCTCCGTTTATTTTTAAATGATCTAAAACTATCACATGATCTTCTGTGTCTTGTTATCCTACACTCTACTAGACGAGAAGTGATGGCTTAATGTACCCTTGTATGTAAAATATAGCGGCCAATCGGCTTGGCACGTATTTGCTGCCACGTAAGTACCATTTTCTATAGTATATTATTGTTTAGGCCCTGAGTTGATATGTCAGTCAGTCAGTCAGTCAGTCAGTCAGCTTCTCCTTTTATATACATATATAGATGTAAACTGCAAGTATCCCAAAAAAATATAGTCTCTTGAGTGGGAGCGAAATGTATTTTTTTTATCAACTAGCCCATTCGGACTATAAAATGCAAGTGCTTTATCTTAGTCCACCATTCGGTCATCAATCATCACATCACTATTTAACCCTTTGCCAGGCTAAGGCAAAATAATTGCCTCTTTATATAAGATAAAATAAGATAAGAATATTTTTTATTGTACACGAGGAAAAAAAAAACACATAAATGATTACAAGATAACAGTACAATTGGCGGATTTTTTGCTAAAATAGACATTCAATACCTATTTTTAATAATAGACAGATAGAGAACACTTTATTGTACTTAAAAAATGAAATTATACCTAACTTATAAATAAAAAACTGATGCTAATATACAATATACAACCAGTGTCTACTGCTACAGGTATTTTTATACCATCATACCATCAATATATGTAGTCTAAGATGTAGTGGATAACGAAATAAAGAAAATTGTACTGTATTTGTAAAATAAAATAAAAAAAATATATAATAAACTCACGCCCGTTATCCCCGAAGGGGTAGGCAGAGGCACCAGTCTCTAGAACTGGACCCACGTTTTTGCCGAGTTTATTAGGTCCCAAACGTGACAAGTGGCAAGCCTGTCGCCGTTATCCGGGCACAATTTATCAGCGAATGGTGTTGCTGTACAAACAAATGTACGTAACTAAAAGTCATTGGTACATGCGTGGTTCGAACCCAGACCCTCATGATCGAGAAGCAAGGGTCAACCCCACTACGCCACCACCGCTTTTTGTATATATATAAATATATTATATGAACAGAAGTTTTTAAAAATAAAACACCTGCCCCAGGTCACAGTCCCGCGGCAAAGAAAGTTTATGTTTTTGAATTAGAAATACGTGTATTCGGCCTCAAAGATCTTTAATAGCTAGCACCAATTCAGGGACAGCTACTTTGAAACAGAGTCCATTATTCCCGATTCCCGATTGATCTTTGACAACGCTCGTGTTTGGAACTATAAGCCTCCGCTTAATTTTAATTGATAGGACTCAAAGGTCGCCGGTTCGATCCCCGGTCAATCTATCGTCAGATCACCCTCTCAAGCGACCCGTGTAGAAAATCAGCACCCTTTCAGTATAGAAACGGAGCGTGCCGTAGGTAATACTACGTCATAAAATATTAAACGAGATTAATTATCTTCAAATTACAAACGTCGTTTTACACACATGTGTAAGTTTATCTATAATTATCTATATAAATTTACACCAGTATTTTATGAAATTTGTTCCTTATTTATACATAATATTAATGTTATATTATATACATGTTCACATAATTTTTATTTTATTATAATTTTATGTGTATGTTCTCTTTTATATATTTTTAAAACTTTTTTTCATATGCACACTTTACTCCCTCTCATATTTACAATCATCGTTTCACAATTGATCTGGTTGGCATAAATATATTTCTAAAGAATCAAACTCTCCTATGATACGCTTGCAATGTCTAAAGACCAAGACATGTATAACCAGTGTATCCATTCTCACATATGGAGCCGAAACTTCGACGCTCACAAAGCAGAATATGCACCGAATTAAACTTTTTTATTACATTTTTTACATTTACCTACATACAGGCACATACATTGCTTCTGGCCCCACACTAGGATATCCTGTGTCGTGGGAACCAGAAACAGCGACGTCACAAACATGTAAACATCCAAGACCTGGCTTTCTTTTTTTTTGTCCCCAGCCGGGATTCGAACCCGCGACCCCTCGCATGGTAGTCAGATGCGCTAACCGCTGCGCCACAGAGGTCGTCGTTGTAAAGTAGCACAAAGAGCAATGGAGAGAGACATGCTAGGTCTTAGACTCGTAGATCGAGTACCCAATGTCGTCATCCGTCGCTGGACAAGGGTTCAAGACATTGGCGAAAGAATCTCGAAACTGTTTTGGAAATGGGCGGGACACCTGGCAAGGCCGGAAGACGGCAGGTGGACCAAAGCAATCACAGAGTGGTGGCTGAGAACAGGACGACGGTCAGTGAGCAGACCTAAGGCCCGATGCTCGGACGATATGGTTGAGTCGGCGGTAGGTCGTGGATGCGAATGGCGAGAGACCGTGTGAAATGGCATTTAAGGGAAAAGGCTTATGCCCAGCAGTGGCCAACGGTGGACTGATGATGATGATACGCTTGTGTTTTTTCTTAATATTTATTTGTCTACAATAAAGTACTTTTTTATAAAGTCTCTTTCGTGTCCCACTTCTGGGCAAAGGCCTCCGCTCCTGTTTTCCATCTCTCTCTGTCTTCATCCACCTCGCACCATCCCTGCAAGAATACATTTAGGTCGTCCCGCCAACTTCGCCTTCGTCTGCCGCGACGTCGGTGTCCATTTTGCGTTACCCAGTCGGCCGTAATAAATACAAATAATAAGTATAAATAAATAAAAATTCAAAATAATATTTTAGTTCAGACATCCTATACATAGGAACAAACATGTTTGTTATCTTATGACTCAGAGTCGCTGACTGCCTGCTCCCGGTATAAGACTACGAGCCAAAACAAAAGGGACACGAAACTAACCCCATTTCAAGTTATGAGAGTTAAGTTGTACGATCACCAAATCCGCATTAAAAAGTGCCACGATGTGGTGGAAACAGAAGTCTGAAATGTATACAGCCTGATTTTTTCACCGGTACAATTAATTTCACCATATCATTGGTATCGATAATAGATTACATTTATCGAATAAAATTACCATATTTTTTTTTTTCATTTTCATTAATTTGTCATTCATCCAATTTGTAACTCATGGACACCCATTATAAGGTGTCATCGCGGTGCGAGGCAGAGGGCGGCGGGGTGGGGTGAGTGAGCGGGCGGCGGGCTGGCCGGCGCACGATTTGGCCGGTCATTCATTCAGTCCGCGTGCATTGACCTAGGTGAGTGCACATGCGCCGTTTCCGCACTTCATGCAGTCGAAAATTACGCGCGCAACACAATGTTTACAAACCGCGAGTATTACGAAATGGTTCGTAGTTACTTTCTCAGTGGGGAAAATACAGTGCAGCTCGGCGGGTATACGCTGAAGAAAGTTTGCCCCACCTGATAAATGCCGGTTTTATTTAACCTCAAATACTCAACACCAGGACATTCATGAGAGTGACGCAGCATTTGCTAGACTACGGACAGTTCACTGCACCAGCGCACGCTCAAGGCCGAGGAGGGAGACCTCCCTTGGCCGTGGAGATCGAGGAACAGATATTCGCGTTCTTCGAGGAAGACCCCAGAAGGAGCACCAACGACGCGGTACGCACGGCGCACTTCGGCGTTAGCCAGTACGTGGTGTGGAAATTCATACCACTACCAACCAGTGCAAGAATTCCACGCCGGTCCTAAGCCCGTGCAAGTGTGAAGGAAGAATTGAAATCAAGTAAGATTTTTTTTGCTACGTCATACATAAGTCATACCTACTGGCTGCGCCGCCGCCGCCGCTTCTTTTCCTTCCCGCAAGCCGCGCGCAGTTGCCAGTTCGGGCGTTTAGTTGTGCTCATGCGTAATGAGTCCACATTTCTTTAAGATTTGCGGATAAGTTCAGACATTGGTATTTTTGTTTTTTTTGTACCAACGGGGTAGTAACAAAAAATGTTGGTATTTGTATTTTGGACTTAGTATTACGTATGTTGATTTTTTGTACCGGTGAAAATATCACCCTGTATAGTATACAGGGTGGAATTTTGTGATGAATAATGTAAAGATTCCATTTGTTTTCCTTTCATTTAATTTATGCAGTTTGTTAGAGAGATTTCATCCTTATAATTGACCTTAACGATAGCTGCAATAAAAGTACAGGGTGCAACTTTCACAGATTTTAGTCGGTTCGATTACCGGGTGCGGCAAGCGAATTTTTAAAAATCTTTAAATGCAGTTTTCTTTCTTTTCAAAAATGAAGGAATGTTTTCTTTGAGTAAAATTTTCCATCTACAGCATTAAAAGTACTTCCCCTTCAGGTGGCATTACAAAATTTCACCCTGTATATAGAAGAATGCTAAAAATATTATTGACAGACAAAGTAACACACTACAATTTGAACAAAATTACATTTGTACGTAAAAAAACAAAAAAACCGTAGGCTCGCGTGCGTGCAAAGACTAATGATTATCGATGAAGCGAAAGTGATTTGTCAGGATCGTGGCTAGTGGCAATCCCTGGTCTCTGCCTACCCTCTGGGATACAGGCGTGAGCTTATTGTATGTATGTATATAGAACTCTTCCGAACCGCAACATCATGGGACAATGTAGCCAATTATTATAGCCGATGTCTGGAGGATATGGCACCACAGTAAGAAGAAAATAAGATGGAAATATTAATTCAAACAATAAGAAGGACCGGATAAAATGGTCCTTGATGCCAACAACGACGTAACATATCTCATTAGGATGGATTTCTATACTCTATAATAGTAACTTTGGAAGCTCCTTTCAAATCACCGCGTGAAAAAGTTATGGCGATATTTATATTTTAACAATTGTCAATGTTGGTCTGGAAGAAATCACTTTTAGTAATAAGGCCGCCAATTGTACATAACATAACAATGATAGACTAAATGTTAAAACTAAACTAAATACTACACAAAAACTAAATATAAACAATAGTCTCTAGACCGCTGCCGTTGGGGAGAGTTCCCAAGATACTGGCAGCATTTCCTCTCTGACTGGCCAGGCTGATGCGCTAACCGAGGTAGCTACCAGCTCTAGGATCGCCTGACGAGTCGATGAGGCGCGTGGATATTTCTTTGAAAAGCTAGCTCCTTTAGGGCCCCAGGGGCCCATGGTCTCGACCCCAAACGGCGCGAATAAGTAACTGTACTATGTTATTGTCAAATTTCATGTGTAATTCCTGGTGTACATACAATAAAGAATATTCTATCTATCTATTTTTTTAGACAATTTTAAGCAATAAAAATATTTTTCACATAGTAATTATTGTAATATATTGAAATGCATTTCTAATGACACATGTCACGTCGTTATTAGTTCTTGGACCAGCTTCCATATATTTTTGCCCGTCCTCCTTTGTTGAAAATACCAGAATCAGACATTTGTCCATTACTACTCAGTGCCAAAGCCGAAGTATACGAAGTGTTAATTAAAAGGAAAGTTTTTAGACCCTTCTATCACAGCGGATTAGAACCCCGACCCGTCCACTCGGAATTTATCATATCTGCTTGTTGTTTAATCAATTTATTATTGAGCAGTCGTAATCCAATACGCATTTGGGTTCGCTAACTATGCCCGACCCAAAACATAACAGCATAATTTGTTTTGCGCGCTCTGCGATTTTTAGAGCCATCGCAAACAGGGCGACTTGTCGCCGCGTCTAGTCGCCGCGTCAGACGCGACGTTGTCATTTGCTTCTGGCGTCTTGTCGTCGCGACTCCGCGACTCTGACGTCAAGTGTGCGGAGATTCGAACAAAATAGGTATATGAAAATAGGTATGACGGCCGTAGCCTGTCGTCGCGTCTAGTCGCCGAACTGTCGCTGTCGTGTGTCGCCTAGTGTGCGCATAGGCTTAAAATGTAAAATAAATACGCCAACGACGATAATTCCTACGCCCACTGCAATCTACTGCCATTGTAATTTTTACATGCAATAAACGTATCAATAAATAAATAAATAAGTAGAGAAGTCCATCGAAACGTGGATTTTGGAGGCTATCCTAGTGGGAGGCCAGAAGAAATATATGTGCTTGTATGTAAATGTTTATGTTTTGTGTTTATTTAGAAAAGAAAAGAGCCGTGGGGCTCGGCACCGCTTCATAGGGTACAAAATATATGTACGATTTCGCACCTGGGACTTTAAATAGCATTCTATTAATCATCCGATTATCACTAGTAGTAGTATTACATACATACATACATGTCGCCGGTGGGAAATGATATAGGGACAAACGTACTATACAATGGTTTATTTACAAATATACAATAGAAAGGATGGCTAAGGGATAGGTATAAGGTCTGGGTTCGTGCCCTACACCATGTAAGGTTGGTTCAGGCCGGGATTGCTGCCATAGGTACTCCCCTAGATTGGGCAGGATGACGCGCCGTGTCGCCTCGGTAAGAACGCTGTAGGCCGGCGACGATCCTTTCAGGAATCCCGTGGATGAAAGGTGACGGAGGAAAAGGTAGAGCTCGTCCAAAATATCTTGAATGTCTTCAATTTGTACCAAGAAATGTCCAATCTGGACCTAGAAATGTCCAACCTGGATCTTGACGCCTGGAAACCATGTCCAGCATTAAAATTCGGCCGAAAGACGCCTGCCGTGCATCGCCACCCAAGCCGGAAAGCACCTGAAGGGAGTTTGAAGGTGGCGGTACACTAAAATAGGCAGAACGGTGGTAAATAACGGTAATAGAAATATAACAAACACGCAGAGCCCATTCACCGTTAGATATTTAAATAGATAATTTCAATAAATAAAAGATGTAGCAATCAGTACAATTTGCAGTAGTAAAAAAACTAAATATTTGTTTACACTCACCCAAAAGCAGGGCCATAGTTCGCAGATTATAAATAAACAGTTTTACAATGAAAACTGGACATGAAAAAATGGCCGTTAGAGCGGTTGGAGAGAGGCGGCGTAATAGAGCGCACACCTATCTCCTTCCGTGGTCACATTTTCAGTGATCTGCGTGAGCCGAGATGAGTGAATGGAAGAATATTTGAATGATTGTATTGAATGAGCGATTACCATAGGCAATCACTCATTCACAGAGCGTCAAAATAGTGGCCAAGAACAAATTCAACTTAGAAATGAGGTTAAAATAAATAACGTTACAACAGGTAAGCAGAGACCAGGGACTGCCACCTGCCACGATCCTGACAAATCACTTTCGCTTCATCGACAATCATTAGTCGTTTCATGCACGCACGTCGGTTTCGGGTACTTTTTATCTTGGCCTTTGCTAATTCATCCTCTATTTGGTCGAAGTATGTCCGCCTGGGGCGTACCTTACGGGCCCTTCCACTTACACTCGATATATTTGCCTCGTCAGTCTTTCTTCCTTCAACACAGTATTTGTAGAACAGATTATCCTAGTTTCGCATTAGTAAAATAAAGAAAACAAAATTAAAGATTTCTCACAAAAATAAGGATGATAATAAAATATCTTATCAATGAAATTGTGTTGTATGTAAACTACTTACCAAATTAAAGAAAAGAATAATAAATATAAATAAAATAGAACGAGATAAATACCAAGCCACAACGGCTCCCAAGCGTAAAAATCCATCCAAAACCTTCCTGTGTTTAACGGTAGTCGTTACATTGAACACTCAAGTTTATTTACAGGTTCCGCCACAGTGTTTATCTTCACCCACTTCAGCGGAATCGATTTATCCAGTGTCTATAAATAGACTGCGAGGCAAGAAGGTGTTGTTAACGGGAACATTAATGGTTATTTACCTTTGTTAATGATCTCTTTCCTGCTAAACGGTGCCTTGGGGGATAATATCGTGTAGATGTCTGAGAACGTGTGGAGATTGCTAAGTGTGGCTTTGCTCGCGGTGTTTTTCTTCAACTCCCGCTGCCAATAAGTTTATTTTCTAAGTTACGTTTTACTGAATCAATGAATTGGTCTTGGATGTTTACGTGTTTGTGATGTCGCTGTTTCTGGTTCCCACGACACAGGGTATCCTAGTGTGTAAATGTTTATCATCATCAACCCATGATGTCCCCACCGAGGGGCACGGGTCTCTTCCCTGAGGAAGGTATAGACCATACACTACCACGGGGGCGAAGCCCGGATTGGTGGAGGCTTGTAAGACTAATGGTTGGTCTTACTGTATTACATCTGACTTGGCTTAACGACTGCCATCTATCGACGGCAGCCGGCACCAACTGCTTAACGTGCCTTGCGAAGCATGGAACCGCTTGTAAAAATGCCACGTCGTTAGTCATAGATCACCCAAGCAAGCACTGAACGCGCCCTATGTTGCTTAGCTTTCGTGATCGTTTAAGATCACTCATGCAGCCGGGGCTACGAGCGGTTCTCTTAAATGTTAACGCTTATGTTTATTTATGTCCCACTGCAGGGGACAATATCTAAGAGAGAATTAAAATACATACATAAGCTCACGCCTGTATCCCAGAGGGGGCAGAGACCAGGGACTGCCACCTGTCACGACAAATCACTGACAAATCACTGTCGCGTCATCGACATTTATTTCGGGTACTTTTTATCTTGCCCTTTGCTAATACAACCCCTGTTTGTTCGAAGTTTGTCCGTTTGGGGCATCCCTTTGTTTCGTCAGTTTTTCTTCATCTAGAATAAAAGCAAATTGCGATTTAACGAATATGGGCACAATCATGACGTGTGCTATATCAATTAATCCGGATTTTGGCCCCCGTGGTGGAGTATATGGCTTATACCTTCCTCAGGGAAGAGACCCGTGCCCCTCGGTGGGGACATAATGGGTTGATGATGATGACGTGTGCTTCGGCACTTTAAGTCGCAACGATTTTGTTTTCTAAGAGTGAAGTAGCAATACATCTCGGCAACATGAAGGAAGACTTCGTGAGGTAACCTGAGTGTCTTATGTGATTCACCATTTTGATGTGAACACAACATTGGTAACACCAGCCACTAGTCTTACAAGCCTCCACCAATCCGGACTTGGCCCCCGTGGTGATGGCCTATACCTTCCTCAGGGAAGAGACCTGTACCCCTCGGCGGGGACATAATGGGTTGATGATGATTGAGGCTTATGCCTTACGGCGGGGCATGTATAGACAGCATTTTATTTGTAGCCCACCAACGTTAGAATCATCACCATCAACCCACCGAGGGTCACGGGTCTCTTCCCTGAGCAAGGTATAGGCCATACGGGGCCAAGTCCGTATTGGTGGAGGTTTGTAAGACTTGTGGCTGGTCTTACTGTCAGAAGTTTTCAAGCCGTCCTAAGGCCTCTGACTTGGCTTAACGACTGCCATCTGTCGACGGCAGCCGGCACCAACTGCTTAACGTGCCTTGTAAAGCACGGAACCGCTCGGAAAAATGCCACTAGCGTTAGTCAAAGACGGTGAACCATCCATGGACTGAACGCGCCGTATGTTGCTTAACCTTAATGATCGTTTAAGATCACTCAGGCAGCCCAGGCTACGAGCGATTCACGTTAGAATATCCCCTCAGAAAGTCTGGGAAACAAATACATTATCGTACTGTATTACACATAAGAAATTTATTTCAACGTAAAGAATTTACATTCTATTTGTTGAATGTCAATGTACTTTTAATATTAGCCGCGGCCTTGGGCCCGAATGTGGTGGAGAAAAAGGCAGCGGAAAAAAACTCCACTATGACCATCTTTTCTCCAATCACCTTAAGGCCGACTTGCACCACCGACTAAAATCCATTTAACTTTAAGTTAAACAGAATTTTGACAGTTCCGCCTTACAGTGCGCCGTCCGTGTGTCCGGCCGCAGCATTGGTGTTTTATTACCTTTTAAGAATATTAAATAATGTTTGACTTTGCAAGTATTGATTGCACCCATGGATTTTGAGATTCTTGGTATATGAACACTCATACCTAATTTGTATTAGCTTTAAGATGATCTGAGAAAAGATGGTCAGAGTACGCTGCCTTTTTCTCCACTACACACGGCCCCAAGCCAGCAGCTAACATTATACATAAGTGTTTATACATTGACATTCAACAAACAGAATGTAAATTCTTTACGTTGAAATACATTTTTGATTTCTGATTTCACTATCTGCCACAATTCTATTTAATTTAACGCTAAATGCATTTTAGTCCGTGGTGCCGTCGGCATAAATGTCAAACATAAGTTAGTACGAATGAATACCATGCGGACGAATTCACATACACAGCTTTCACGCACAAGTCTTTCACCCAATATAGAAAATTTAGCCCAAGGACATAACTGAGTCACACCTCAAATACCAGCCATTCATTCCCGGTTCGATTCTCAGCCCCCTCGACATGACAATCGCCCTCCCGGAACGATCCCGGATCCCCGAAGTGTCCGGGAGCGATGCTACATCAGTAACTATTTTACAACCCTATATGGTATCGTAGACGCGGCACTAAGAGTGTTAAATTCGATCGCGAGTCGATAAACGTCGCTTTTGTAAATTGGGTGTAAGCGGACAAGCACTCGTAGCATGACACGCTTGAAAACATGGCAATTGGCCATGTCACTTGTTTTTTTAAAGGTTTTTTATAATTAATTTTGAAAAATATAATATGAAACTAATTTCTGTATTTTTAAGTTTTATTCATTAGACCAATTTTTAATATTTTTCTAATATTTTGGGTTTTTGTGTAGTCATCAGAGCATGATTAAAAAGACAGTCTTTGCCTACACACGAAAAAAAAAATTTTTGTCTTTGCTGACGTTATTGAAAAGTCATTTAAGATTTTTATTGAATATCTTAAAAAATATAGATATATTTACGAGTGCAGACTCGCTGTGATAAATAATTACAGTGCAATTATGTCCCCAACGAGGGGCACTGATCTCTTCCTTGGGGAAGGTATAGGCCATACTCCACTACGGGGGCCTAGTCCGGATTGGTGGAGGCTTGTATGAGTCTTTCTGTCAGAAGTTTTCAAGCCACCTTTGACTTGGCTTAACGTCTGCCATCTATCGACGACAGCCGGCAGTAACTGCCTTGCGAAGCACGCAAAGTGCGATACTATACTCGTATATTGAATTTGTTTCTTTATTAACAGTTCTTGAATTAAGACTTGAGTTTGAAAGAAAGAAAGCATTTATTTATGTATTTTTATTAAATTCTTAACAGTTTTCTTAACAGTTTTCTTTCTTTTCAAAATAAAGGAATGTTTTTTTTTGAGTAAAATTTTCTATCTACAGTATTAAGAGTACTTCCCCTTCAGGTGGCATTACAAAATTCCACCCTGTATATATAAGCTTAGTCCCTACCACGCGAACAAACTCGTCAAAGCCTGTCTTAAAGTTTTAGTACCTATATTTTATATATTAACTCGAATTACGTAAGAATGCTGTGTGAGCCTTTAATTGGCAATCTTATGAGGCTAAAACTGTTTTATTTTAATTTGGTATAAATGTTTTATAAGAGGGCCGTTGGCTTGCCTATTAAATAAAAATAAAATTATAACAAATAGATCTAAATTACCAATCTACACTCGTGTACCACTGGTACCGCAGTCTAGGCCCAATATTCTAGGTTTATTACGCAGTGTCCCCGAAAAGTTTTGCCGGATAGCCCAACAGGGACGGCCCGGAGATAACTCTGATCGTATTAACGGAACTACCCTCCGAACTTCATATTGACTGGCACATACGGCTGTCAAATTGTGAGTAAGCAGTTCTTTTATATTGCCTCCTATGACTTAGTTTATTGTCAGGCTTACATACATCTGCGAATTAGTAGTATTTACACAGAATACATAATAGTACAGGTACAGAAGATTCACTCCGCAAAATCAATTAAAGAAAAAGGGACTCTAGCAGCGACACAATTAGGTGCAATTCAGATCGCACGGCGCTAAAAAAGCTACAGCTATATTTGTTGTTGCCTATCTTTCAACCGCGTAACTCGCGCGCGCGTCACTGCGAGAGTCCCTGCTTATCAGCCACTCTGGAGTGGCCGCCGCATGTACTTACAAACGCGTTCGATATCTACACGCGGAGTGCGTCAGGCCTGGTATTGATACCACGCGCCGTCGATGGATGGCAGTCGTTAAGCGAAGTCGGAGGCTTGAAAACTTCTGACAGTAAGACCAGCCACTAGTCTTGCAAGCCTCTACCAATCTGGACTTGGCCTCCGTGGCGGTTTATGGCCCATACCTCAGGGAAGAGACCCGTGCCACTTGGTGGGGACATAATGGGTTGACGATAATCGTCTCTCTCTCTTTTTCCCAACAGTTCCCCCGAACAAGATCTCGGTGTCAGGAGTGGGCGAGCACGTGACTCAGGGCACCATCCTGACCCTGATATGCGCTGTTAGCGGGGCCAAACCTGCTGCCCGCCTGCAGTGGTTCAACGGGAGCGACCCTGTCGACCGCGAGCACAAAGATATCAAGGTAAGCCCATCATCATCATCATTCAGCCACAAGAAGTCCACGGCTGGACATAGGCCTCCTCCATGGATTTCCAAAAACACCGGTCGGAAGCGGCTTGCATCCAGCGTCTCCCTACCACTTTAATGAGATTGTCTGTCCATCTTGTGGCTGGTCGTCCTACGCTGCGCTTGCCGATGTGTGGTTTTTAATAATTATAACGTTCGTAAAAAAATTATAGGCGATATGTGGCTTTCATATTGGTCGACTTACCTACCCATGGCCAGGCAAGGTAGTAAAATTTTAAGTCCCTACTTGCCGCCCCATTAAGAAATTAGAGCGAACAAGCACCTTTCGGCCCCATCGGCCATCAGTTCTTCGTGCTATGTGCCCCGCCCACTGCCACTTCAACTTACTAATCCGCTGGGCTATGTCGACGACTTTCGTTCGTCTCCGGACCTCATCATTTCTGAGCAAGGTAAGCTTGTCACTGGCCAACCGATAATCATCATTTGCCATAACAAATCGTCGCCGTAATGTTGAAGAGAGCTATGCCACACTTTTGACCGAATTGAGTTGTGAAGACCACCCTACTCTGCGTCAAATGGAGACTGTATTTATTTTATTTATTTATTTTATTAGGTTTATCAACAGTATATACGTCCTTACTTGCTAATAGTGTGATGCAGTTGTGGTGAACTAGATGTTATTATAGATTAACACCACATGCATAACAAAAGTAGAAGTACCTACAGGTAGAGCTTAATAATAAGTTTCTTAAAGTCTAATTACAATAATGTAACTTAAGTGCTTGACATGAAACTTTTAAATATATTTTTTTGATATATTGGTATTGGTAAAAAGATATAAGTGAAAGCTCAACTAGCAGTTTGTTTTTCATTCAGATGTGAAAGGAGTTAAAAAAAACGAAAAAGAAAAAAACCAGTAGTGATTTTAATTTTAGCCGCATAAATTCGTTCACCACAACTTATTGGTGTCATACAAATACTACAATTTGAATTTACACACAGGCACATACATTGCTTCTGGCCCCACACTAGGATACCCTGTGTCGTGGGAACCAGAAACAGCGACGTCACAAACATGTAAACATCCAATACCTGGGTTTTTTTTTTCCCCCAGTCGGGATTCGAAACCGGTACCTCCCGGATGGTAGTCAGATGCTCTAACCACTGCGCCACAGAGGTCGTTATTAATTGTAAGAATTCGAATTCATCGAATTAAAATTAATGTGGGAATCTGAACATAATAAAGGAGCTACAACAAAAGAATATATTTTTCCAGGCACTTATTTTTTTTAAATGGCTCTATGTTCCGCACAATACAATAACTTGACCTGGTCCCAATCTAGGATACCCTGCGCTGCGGTAACCAGGCAAGGACATTACAAACTTGGAAAAACACCCAGACTGACGCCATTAGCACAAATAAACGGCGCCTCCCAGTAGGAATCGAACCCACGACCTCTTTCTTGATAAGTAAGTGTCTTAACAGCTAGACCAACGAGGCAGCATTACCCCTTACTCTTTCCACATCACCCATGGTTAGCTGGAAGAAAATACTTTTTTGTATTAATCTCGCCTTTCTACAGACATTGTTTCTTGTACAATATAGAATTTTCAATCAATCAATCAGTCAAATACGAGAATCGTAATCTGATATTTTCAGGACAAGCATCAAAAGCTTTGCCGAGCAAGTATTTAACACTTTTACAACAGCGTACGTTTATACCGATGCGTAATTTGACAATTTAATAAGATTTAATAAGATGAGAGATAAGAATTCACCATTAAATTATTAAAATTTTTGCAGTCCCTCTCCAAACATTGACTCTGCATCTTCTCCACAGTCTAATCCAGTGATGGGCAAAGTATGGCCCGCGGGCCAGCTCCGGCCCGCGAAAGGTAAGCGTCAGGACCCCTGGACCAAATGCGATATTTGATGTTTGAAAAACATTACATTATAGTACCTTTTTGGTACTATTTAGTACCTCAATTGAAATATTTAGTACCTCGATAAACAGCGAAAAGACAAACGTGTAAAGAAAGTGGCCAGACATTCTGACGTCAGGATGGGTTTTTCGCTGTTTATCGAGGCACTAAATATTTCAACTGAGTTACTAAATAGTGCCAAAAATGTACTATAATATAATGTTTTTCAAACATCAAATATCGCATTTGGTCCAGGGGTCCTGACGCTTACCGCGAAAGTATTTAATCCGGCCCGCCGAGGGTCCATCGATATGGATAGTATGGCCCGCTATAACTCTACCATTCGACCATAAAGTTGCGGAAAAACTCAGCCAGAAACCGATTGACTGATGAACACTTTTTCGCAATGCTGAAAGTTGCTTTGTCACAGCTGGAGCCTGCTTTCGAAAATATTATGGAAAATCATAAACAATTCCATATGTCTACTATGGCAGGGCCTTCGAATGAAAGTTAAATCAATTATTTAATGTAAAAGGTAATAAGTAACATTGCTGTAATGTTTTCATAATACTGTGATTAAAAGCTTTAACACAAAATGCACTTTTTCTATAATAGGGTAGTTTCCTGGGTCAAAATAATTTAATTCTATTTAGTCCGTATTTTAGATTATAAAAAAATATTGGATACGTATTTTTTTCTTTTTTCGACGTGTGACGTCACTCAGTGCTACAAAATGCAGCACTGAGTGACGTCACACGTAACTTCAATGGGCTATATCTTTGTTATTTTTTGTTTAATCGAAAAAAGAAAAAATACGTATCCAATATTTTTTTACAATCTAAAAGACGGACTAATTACATTTTTTTAGGAAACTAGCCTATTCTGGGCCTGCTCTAGAATTTCTAAAGCTTTGTGGCCCCCCATTAAAAAAGTTTGCCCACCACTGGTCTAATCAATGGAAAAGCCCCGTCTTAGATTCAAACGGAAAGTAGCTGATGGGATAATGCCTGCCCATTATCAAATATTTGAACGGACGCAAACGAGAACCCTTTTCATAATTCATTAGAGACGGACTCCCAAATGAGATTGTACTAGCCAACGGTCTTTTACAAAGCCCGTTACACATGTAGCTATAGTATAAATTATAGCAAGGCGATAGATGGCAGTCGTTAAGCCAAGTCAAAGGCCTTAGGGCGGCTTGAAAACTTCTGACAGTAAGACCAGCCACTAGTCTTACCAGCCGCCACCAATCTGGACTTCTCCCCCGTGGTGGAGTAGGGCGTATACCTTCCTCAGGGAAGAGACCCGTGCCCCTCGGTAGGGACCTAATGGGTTGATGGTGATTATGATGATAGCAAGATATATTATAGTACGTTATATTTTCTATACAAATATTATCGCATAGTAATATAGGTCGACCATCAATAAAATGAAGGCAAAATATATATTACTAGCTGTTGCCCGCGACTACGTCCGCGTGGGCTTTAATACTAACTTTAAACCCCCATTTTACCCCCTTAGGGGATGAATTTTCAAAAATCCTTTCTTAGTGCTCCCCTATGTTACAAAAAGAACCCCTGTGCAAAATTTCAAGTTTTTAACCCTTATAGTTTGGGCTCTGCGTTGATTCTAAGTCAGTCAGTCAGCTTCTCGTTTTATATATATATAGATAGAAGATAGCTTCGTCCCCGTGTCTGGTAGCTTACTATAATATAAATTATAGCACGGCATATTAATATATATTATAGCTACGTGTGTACGGGCTTCATTTTCAGAGTTTTCAGGCCGTTTATTCTTTATTGTAATAACTGCAGACCCGGCGAACTTCGTACCGCCTAACCGTCAATAAATGTCGTGTTACAGATTAACTGAACGTAATTTATGATTTTATGAAAGTAATAATGAATACAAAATAAATAATAAGTTAAGTTAACTTACGGTGTTTAGTATTGTGGTACATTAACGGCCCGGATTAATTTACTAAGTTTTTTTATCGAAAGAGTCCGACCAAATTATTTTGATCTATCTCGTAGGGTTCAGCCAGCGTTTGCAATGTAAGCGCAAAAAAATGTGTTCGGAAATCAGAAATCAGAAATTTATTTCAACGTAAAGAATTTACATTGTGCTTGTTGAATGTCAATGTACATAAACTTATGTATAATGTGAGCCGCTGACTTGGGGCCGAGTGTAGTGGAGAAAAATGCTGCGAAAAAAAAAACTCCACTCTGACCATCTTTTCTCAAATCACCTTAATCTAATACAAATTTGGTATGAATGAATGTCCATCTACCAAGAACCTCAAGACCCATGAGTGCAATCAATACTTGCAAAGTCAAACATTATTTAATATTCTTAAAAGGTAATAAAACACCAATGCTGCGGCCAGACACACGGACGGCACCCGTTCACGAGCATACGTAGGGGTCAGCCATCGCCAGTCTCAACCATATTAGAGGGAGATAGTTCGTTTAGGATATCACATTAGTGATCTCACCTGACTGATAGGACCTTGTCTAAACCATATTAGTTTTAAGTTTCTCATGGTCGAGTCCTGTGTACGAGCTGTAATAATATAATCACTGTATTTCTTGCATGACAATAAATTACTTTTCTTTCTTTCTTTCTTTCTTTCACAACTCACAATATCACACTATACAAAATATTTTAGAGACAGCAAAGTAGTTTGTCATTAAAATATACATCTATCACTGAGAGCTATATTTATGTCAATTACATAATATATGTATGATTAAAAAAAAATCAGTCCAAAGGAAAAATGTACAAAACCATATCAACTTATCAAATATTGAAGTAAATCTAATCTAAGAATAAAAAAATCTAATTTTAATTTGTCTCGTTTCATTCATTTAGATTGATAATTGGTTAATTGAATGATTGTTTATTTATTTATATAGACTTCCCTGCTTGGTTTATTGAATAATTATTTAATTCAATAAAATAATAAAATTAATTTAAACTACAACTTTAGCATTTAGTAACATAGGTTAATGTATTTTATCTGCGTAATAACCTTACAGAATGAGTCTTTGTTACTTGAAATAAATTAAAAAATTAATGTAATTTCAGAGTCAAGTTTGTGTATAGAAAATCTGTAAATGTAATTTAATAGTACGATAAAGAATATTCTATCTATCTATCTATCAGTATACCACCGGTAGACCATCTATAAATCCATTTATCTATACTTGACATTTTTTCCAGACTTTAAACGACACTAAATCGAAACGAAACAGTTTACAAATTTAGTGCTAGCTGGCACTAAATTTGTAAACTGTTTCGAGCCGTCTACCGCTTAAGGTTTTTGATTTAGTGTCGTTTAAAGTCTGGAAAAAATGTCAAGTATAGATAAATGGAGGTAGATAGTAAGCCACCATACAGTAAGCCACCTTGAGTTCATATCTTCAGAAACTAAAAAGTTATTAATAGCGGGATGGAATATATTTGCGTGCCATTCATCCGTTAGGCCATCAAGTTAGTTATCATATTCCAATAGTAAATTATTCATACGTTAAGTGAAGTACGAATTCGACTGCTTGACTGACTGGTTGAATCGGTCCAAGATTGGCGTTGTCAATGTAAGTGGAAATTCGTGTCCTGTCAATACACTAATATTCTTGTGACTGATTTAACAGTCAGATGATCAGAGTGTCTGCATGCAAATACTCATTTTGACAATAACAATAGGCTATTTGACCGATTTCTGAAAACCATCTCGTATTTTTTGTTGGTGTTCATGAAGTCCCCAGAAAGTGGTCATTTTATTTTCTTTCGTGTATTTTTTCTAAAAAAGACGTGTGATACTACTTCCTGCTCTGTATAAAACTGTGTGTGTCATATTAGTTCCAATTTCGAAATTAAGTGTCATATTAGTTCCGATATTTCTATTACACGAATATATCCGATTCTATCCGACAGCAGCTGAGGTATATTCTAAAAGCTAACAGACTGTACCCTGTTTTTTTCACACTGTCAAATATAGCCTATTGGATGTCTCGCGCTGCTAATAGATATATTGCTAGTTTATATTTAACTCTTATAGTAAGCAGCCTAAATACGTCCCACTGCAGGGCACAGGTCTTCTCTCAGAGAGAGAGAGAGTATGGGCTTAATCACCACGCGTGCCCACCGCGGATTGGAAATTACAAGCGTTCATGTTTCCTCACGACATTTTCCTTCACGGGTAGCGAGTGGTTTTGCTACTAGAACTGTACAAAGGTACATAACTTAGAAAATACAGTCATAGGTACATGCCCGCATTGGGAATCGAACCTGCGTCTTCATAGTTCTACCTACAGACCACCTAACTAATGAAAACCTACCGTAACTGATGAAATTTAAATTAACACTTCTTCCTCGTGTTTATGTTATGTTTAAATAAAAAAAATAAAAAAATAAAAACTCACGCCCGTTAAATGTAATTAACGTAATTAATGTAATTTAAAGTTAAGTTCGCCCAAATAAAATAACGCAAGGTATCATAGTCTATCCAAACTAGGATACCTTGCTATTATCAACATTATTTATAACAGTGCAAGATCATTACAAACACGGATGAGGCTATAAAATGTACGACGGGCCCCAGCGGGGATCAAACTCAGACATGATAATCAGACTTACTGACGTTGCAACTGCTAGGCTTGTTTATTTTAGTTACTTCCATAGTATTATGTCCTATGGTAGACTACTGTGGGGCCGGGCAGCAGACATTGAGACTATCTTCATCTTGCAGAAGAGAGCGATCCGATTTATTTACAAGCTAGGTAGTAGGGACTCGCTAAGAGACTTTTTCAAAGAAACTAACATCTTAACAGTTGCAAGCCAATATATATATGAAAATATTATGTACGTTAGGAAAAATATTACAGACTTCAAAACACTTGGTAGCCATCATAACGTTAATACTAAATTGTCATTTCCACGATTTAGACTTGCAAAAGTTAATACTTCCTTTATGGGGTACCGTATAAGGTTCTACAATAAGTTACCCCAAGATATATTAGAGTTACCTCCAACGCGATTTAAGAATTGTGTTAATCACACTCTTTGCAAAAAAGTTTATTATAAAATGAACGATTATTTAGAAGACAAGATGTTAGTGAACTTAGCAGATCATTGTCCAGCAGATCACAAAAAAATGAGAGTTCTTGTCGCATGCAGCAGAGTTCTAGAGTTCCTGATACTTTTTGGAAATAGTTCTGGCCATTTGACCTTGAAAAACTAAATTGAAAAAATGATCTGCTAACTTCCCGTAGCATATCATTTCGCAGCAACTAAAAAAACAAGGTGAGTTCTTATCGCATGCAGCCGAGTTCTATAGTTCCTGATACTTTTTAGACATAGTTCTGGCGATTTTACCCGAAAAAAGGCAGTCGACAAAATGATCTGCCAACTTCCCGTAGCAGATCATTTTGCAGAAAATCAAAAATTAACGAAAGTTCTAAGCGTATGCACCAAAGCTTTACAGTTCCTGATACTTCTCACGAATAGTTCTGTGTTCAAATTCAAGTAAAAAGCAATTTAAGTATTAAAGAGCAAAAATCAACAAACACCAATTTCGTCGATTCCAACAATTTTAAAAACCTTCACAAGAAAATATAATGTTCCATTCACATTATCTAAGCAAAATCTAAAGCCTACAACCTAAATCAGTACTAGAACTCACGTAAAAGTATCAGCAGATCATATAAGAATGTGTGAAAAATAAAAAAATAAAAACTTTAGACTCATTAAATTTTTTTAAAAATTCAGCTGGGTACAAAAACCAGAAATTCTGCAAATTTTATAGATCTGCACCTAAACTAAAATAAAGAACTAAATTTAGAACCAGAACTCACGTCCAGGTGTCAGCAGATCATACCTATATGTAAGAAAATCCAACAATTGTAACACTGGAAAACAAAAATATTTCGGTAAGGTAAGAACCCAGAACTCCAACGAATTTCATAGACCTGCACCAGAACTACAATCTAAAACTAGATTTAGAACTAGAACTCACGTCCAGGTGCCAGCAGATCATACCTACATGTTAGAAAATCCAAAAATTGTAACACTGGAAAATAAAAATATTTCGGTAAGGTAAGAACGCAGAACTCCAACGAATTTCATAGACCTGCACCAGAACTACAATCTAGAACTAGATTTAGAACTAGAACTCACGTAGAGGTGCCAGCAGATCACACCTATATGTTAAAAAATCCAAAAATTGTAACACTAGGACAATAAAATTATTTCAATGAGCTGAGAACCCAGAACTCCAACTAATTTAACAGATCTGCACCAGAACTACAATCTGGAACTAGATTTAGAACTAGAACTCACGTCCAGGTGCCAGCAGATCATACCTACATGTTAGAAAATCCAAAAATTGTAACACTGGAAAATAAAAATATTTCGGTAAGGTAAGAACGCAGAACTCCAACGAATTTCATAGACCTGCACCAGAACTACAATCTAGAACTAGATTTAGAACTAGAACTCACGTAGAGGTGCCAGCAGATCACACCTGTATGTTAAAAAATCCTAAAATTGTAACAATATGACAATAAAAATATATCAATGAGCTGAGAACCCAGAACTCAAACGAATTTAATAGATTTGCACCAGAACTACAATCAAGAACTAGATTTAGAACTAGAACTCACGTCCAGGTATCAGCAGATCATACCCATATGTAAGAATGTCCAAAAATTGTAACACTAGGACAATAAAATTATTTCAATGAGCTGAGAACCCAGAACTCCAATGAATTTAACAGATCTGCACCAGAACTACAATCTGGAACTAGATTTAGAACTAGAACTCACGTCCAGGTGCCAGCAGATCATACGTACATGTTAGAAAATCCAAAAATTGTAACACTGGAAAATAAAAATATTTCGGTAAGGTAAGAACGCAGAACTCCAACGAATTTCATAGACCTGCACCAGAACTACAATCTAGAACTAGATTTAGAACTAGAACTCACGTAGAGGTGCCAGCAGATCACACCTATTTGTTAAAAAATCCAAAAATTGTAACACTAGGACAATAAAATTATTTCAATGAGCTGAGAACACAGAACTCCAACGAATTTAACAGATCTGCACCAGAACTACAATCTGGAACTAGATTTAGAACTAGAACTCACGTCCAGGTGCCAGCAGATCATACCTACATGTTAGAAAATCCAAAAATTGTAACACTGGAAAATAAAAATATTTCGGTAAGGTAAGAACGCAGAACTCCAACGAATTTCATAGACCTGCACCAGAACTACAATCTAGAACTAGATTTAGAACTAGAACTCACGTAGAGGTGCCAGCAGATCACACCTGTATGTTAAAAAATCCTAAAATTGTAACAATATGACAATAAAAATATATCAATGAGCTGAGAACCCAGAACTCGAACGAATTTAATAGATTTGCACCAGAACTACAATCAAGAACTAGATTTAGAACTAGAACTCACGTCCAGGTATCAGCAGATCATACCCATATGTAAGAATGTCCAAAAATTGTAACACTAGGACAATAAAATTATTTCAATGAGCTGAGAACCCAGAACTCCAATGAATTTAACAGATCTGCACCAGAACTACAATCTGGAACTAGATTTAGAACTAGAACTCACGTCCAGGTGCCAGCAGATCATACGTACATGTTAGAAAATCCTAAAATTGTAACACTGGAAAATAAAAATATTTCGGTAAGGTAAGAACGCAGAACTCCAACGAATTTCATAGACCTGCACCAGAACTACAATGTAGAACTAGATTTAGAACTAGAACTCACGTCCAGGTGCCAGCAGATCATACCTGTATGTTAAAAAATCCTAAAATTGTAACAATATGACAATAAAAATATATCAATGAGCTGAGAACCCAGAACTCCAACGAATTTAACAGATCTGCACCAGAACTACAATCTGGAACTAGATTTAGAACTAGAACTCACGTCCAGGTGCCAGCAGATCATACGTACATGTTAGAAAATCCAAAAATTGTAACACTGGAAAATAAAAATATTTCAGTAAGGTAAGAACGCAGAACTCCAACGAATTTCATAGACCTGCACCAGAACTACAATCTAGAACTAGATTTAGAACTAGAACTCACGTCCAGGTGCCAGCAGATCATACGTACATGTTAGAAAATCCAAAAATTGTAACACTGGAAAATAAAAATATTTCAGTAAGGTAAGAACGCAGAACTCCAACGAATTTCATAGACCTGCACCAGAACTACAATCTAGAACTAGATTTAGAACTAGAACTCACATCCAGGTGCCAGCAGATCATACCCATATGTAAGAATGTCCAAAAATTGTAACACTAGGACAATAAAATTATTTTAATGAGCTGAGAACCCAGAACTCCAACGAATTTCATAGACCTGCACCAGAACTACAATCTAGAACTAGATTTAGAACTAGAACTCACGTAGAGGTGCCAGCAGATCACACCTATATGTTAAAAAATCCAAAAATTGTAACACTAGGACAATAAAATTATTTCAATGAGCTGAGAACCCAGAACTCCAACGAATTTAACAGATCTGCACCAGAACTACAATCTGGAACTAGATTTAGAACTAGAACTCACGTCCAGGTGCCAGCAGATCATACCTACATGTTAGAAAATCCAAAAATTGTAACACTAGGACAATAAAATTATTTCAATGAGCTGAGAACCCAGAACTCCAACGAATTTCATAGACCTGCACCAGAACTACAATCTAGAACTAGATTTAGAACTAGAACTCACGTAGAGGTGCCAGCAGATCACACCTATATGTTAAAAAATCCAAAAATTGTAACACTAGGACAATAAAATTATTTCAATGAGCTGAGAACCCAGAACTCCAACGAATTTAACAGATCTGCACCAGAACTACAATCTGGAACTAGATTTAGAACTAGAACTCACGTCCAGGTGCCAGCAGATCATACCTACATGTTAGATAATCCAAAAATTGTAACACTGGAAAATAAAAATATTACGGTAAGGTAAGAACGCAGAACTCCAACGAATTTCATAGACCTGCACCAGAACTACAATCTAGAACTAGATTTAGAACTAGAACTCACGTAGAGGTGCCAGCAGATCACACCTATATGTTAAAAAATCCAAAAATTGTAACACTAGGACAATAAAATTATTTCAATGAGCTGAGAACCCAGAACTCCAACGAATTTAACAGATCTGCACCAGAACTACAATCTGGAACTAGATTTAGAACTAGAACTCACGTCCAGGTATCAGCAGATCATACCCATATGTAAGAATGTCCAAAAATTGTAACACTAGGACAATAAAATTATTTCAATGAGCTGAGAACCCAGAACTCCAATGAATTTTTTAGATCTGCACCAGAACTACAATTTAGAACTAGATTTAGAACTAGAACTCACGTCCAGGTGCCAGCAGATCATACCCATATGTAAGAATGTCCAAAAATTGTAACACTAGGACAATAAAATTATTTTAATGAGCTGAGAACCCAGAACTCCAACGAATTTCATAGACCTGCACCAGAACTACAATCTAGAACTAGATTTAGAACTAGAACTCACGTAGAGGTGCCAGCAGATCACACCTATATGTTAAAAAATCCAAAAATTGTAACACTAGGACAATAAAATTATTTCAATGAGCTGAGAACCCAGAACTCCAATGAATTTAACAGATCTGCACCAGAACTACAATCTGGAACTAGATTTAGAACTAGAACTCACGTCCAGGTGCCAGCAGATCATACGTACATGTTAGAAAATCCAAAAATTGTAACACTGGAAAATAAAAATATTTCGGTAAGGTAAGAACGCAGAACTCCAACGAATTTCATAGACCTGCACCAGAACTACAATCTAGAACTAGATTTAGAACTAGAACTCACGTAGAGGTGCCAGCAGATCACACCTGTATGTTAAAAAATCCTAAAATTGTAACAATATGACAATAAAAATATATCAATGAGCTGAGAACCCAGAACTCGAACGAATTTAATAGATTTGCACCAGAACTACAATCAAGAACTAGATTTAGAACTAGAACTCACGTCCAGGTATCAGCAGATCATACCCATATGTAAGAATGTCCAAAAATTGTAACACTAGGACAATAAAATTATTTCAATGAGCTGAGAACCCAGAACTCCAATGAATTTTTTAGATCTGCACCAGAACTACAATCTAGAACTAGATTTAGAACTAGAACTCACGTAGAGGTGCCAGCAGATCACACCTGTATGTTAAAAAATCCTAAAATTGTAACAATATGACAATAAAAATATATCAATGAGCTGAGAACCCAGAACTCGAACGAATTTAATAGATTTGCACCAGAACTACAATCAAGAACTAGATTTAGAACTAGAACTCACGTCCAGGTGCCAGCAGATCAAACCCATATGTAAGAATGTCCAAAAATTGTAACACTAGGACAATAAAATTATTTTAATGAGCTGAGAACCCAGAACTCCAACGAATTTCATAGACCTGCACCAGAACTACAATCTAGAACTAGATTTAGAACTAGAACTCACGTCCAGGTGCCAGCAGATCATACGTACATGTTAGAAAATCCAAAAATTGTAACACTGGAAAATAAAAATATTTCAGTAAGGTAAGAACGCAGAAATCCAACGAATTTCATAGACCTGCACCAGAACTACAATCTAGAACTAGATTTAGAACTAGAACTCACGTAGAGGTGCCAGCAGATCACACCTATATGTTAAAAAATCCAAAAATTGTAACACTAGGACAATAAAATTATTTTAATGAGCTGAGAACCCAGAACTCCAATGAATTTCATAGACCTGCACCAGAACTACAATCTAGAACTAGATTTATAACTAGAACTCACGTAGAGGTGCCAGCAGATCACACCTATATGTTAAAAAATCCAAAAATTGTAACACTAGGACAATAAAATTATTTCAATGAGCTGAGAACACAGAACTCCAACTAATTTAACAGATCTGCACCAGAACTACAATCTGGAACTAGATTTAGAACTAGAACTCACGTCCAGGTGCCAGCAGATCATACCTACATGTTAGAAAATCCAAAAATTGTAACACTAGGACAATAAAATTATTTTAATGAGCTGAGAACCCAGAACTCCAACGAATTTCATAGACCTGCACCAGAACTACAATCTAGAACTAGATTTAGAACTAGAACTCACGTAGAGGTGCCAGCAGATCACACCTATACGTTAAAAAATCCAAAAATTGTAACACTAGGACAATAAAATTATTTCAATGAGCTGAGAACCCAGAACTCCAACGAATTTAACAGATCTGCACCAGAACTACAATCTGGAACTAGATTTAGAACTAGAACTCACGTCCAGGTGCCAGCAGATCACACCTATATGTTAAAAAATCCAAAAATTGTAACACTAGGACAATAAAATTATTTCAATGAGCTGAGAACCCAGAACTCCAACGAATTTAACAGATCTGCACCAGAACTACAATCTAGAACTAGATTTAGAACTAGAACTCACGTAGAGGTGCCAGCAGATCACACCTATATGTTAAAAAATCCAAAAATTGTAACACTAGGACAATAAAATTATTTCAATGAGCTGAGAACCCAGAACTCCAATGAATTTATTGGATCTGCACCAGAACTACAATTGAGAACTAGATTTAGAACTAGAACTCACGTCGAGGTGCCAGCAGATCACACCTGTATGTTAAAAAATCCTAAAATTGTAACACTAGGACAATAAAATTATTTCAATGAGCTGAGAACCCAGAACTCCAACGAATTTAACAGATCTGCACCAGAACTACAATCTGGAACTAGATTTAGAACTAGAACTCACGTCCAGGTGCCAGCAGATCATACCTACATGTTAGAAAATCCAAAAATTGTAACACTGGAAAATAAAAATATTTCGGTAAGGTAAGAACGCAGAACTCCAACGAATTTCATAGACCTGCACCAGAACTACAATCTAGAACTAGATTTAGAACTAGAACTCACGTAGAGGTGCCAGCAGATCACACCTAAATGTTAAAAAATCCTAAAATTGTAACAATATGACAATAAAAATATATCAATGAGCTGAGAACCCAGAACTCCAACGAATTAAAAATATTTGCACCATAACTACAATCTAGAACTGCTGGTTCGTGTTGTAAGTTTTTGCAGGTACTTTTTTTTTATTTTTCGTTTTTTTTTATATTTTTTATTATTTTTCAATTTTAACACGTGATTAGATTTAACTCTATGATTAAATAACAATATCAGCAAATTGAACAAAATAAGTTGTAATGATGACTTTTGAGCCTCGTCGTCACAAAATAAGGAAAAAGCATTTTTACAACATAAGTTATAAGGCGACCGCCTCTATTGGTTTTTTTATTTACATAAATTCATATTATTTTTCATTTTGTTTTGATTTTTTTATGTCTTTATTTTTAACACACTAACATATGATTCAATGTTACTCAATTTATTTATTAGACAATCAAGAAATCGAACTACATATATATTTATTGATTTTATAAAACATGTTTTGAGTTTTTTTTATTCTGTTATTTTTTTCTTATTTTTTAACACACTAATAGACGATTAGATTTCACTTGTCGATTAAATAACAAATCAGCAAATAGAACAAAATAGATATTAAATGTGTCAATGATTGTATTGTGTTTCAAATAGAACAAAAAATGTTTGTCTCGACGACTTTTGAGCTTCGACTTAAGCTCAAGCTGGAACGAAAAGGCAATTTGATAACATAAATCACAACAAGACTGCTGGTTCGTGTTGTAAGTTTTTGTAGGTATTTTTTTTTTATTTTTCGTTTTTTTTTATATTTTTTATTATTTCACAATTTTAACACGTGATTAGATTTAACTCTATGATTAAATAACAATATCAGCAAATTGAACAAAATAAGTTGTAATGATGACTTTTGAGCCTCGTCGTCACAAAATAAGGAAAAAGCATTTTTACAACATAAGTTATAAGGCGATCGCCTCTATTGTTTTTTTATTTACATAAAATCATATTATTTTTCATTTTGTTTTGATTTTTTTATGTCTTTATTTTTAACTCACTAACATATGATTCAATGTTACTCAATTTATTTATTAGACAATCAACAAATCGAACTACATATATGTTTATTGATTTTATAAAACATGTTTTGAGTTTTTTTTATTCTGTTATTTTTTTCTTATTTTTTAACACACTAATAGACGATTAGATTTCACTTGTCGATTAAATAACAAATCAGCAAATAGAACAAAATAGATATTAAATGTGTCAATGATTGTATTGTGTTTCAAATAGAACAAAAAATGTTTGTCTCGACGACTTTTGAGCTTCGACTTAAGCTCAAGCTGGAACGAAAAGGCAATTTGATAACATAAATCACAACAAGACTGCTGGTTCGTGTTGTAAGTTTTTGTAGGTATTTTTTTTTTATTTTTCGTTTTTTTTTATATTTTTTATTATTTCACAATTTTAACACGTGATTAGATTTAACTCTATGATTAAATAACAATATCAGCAAATTGAACAAAATAAGTTGTAATGATGACTTTTGAGCCTCGTCGTCACAAAATAAGGAAAAAGCATTTTTACAACATAAGTTATAAGGCGATCGCCTCTATTGTTTTTTTATTTACATAAAATCATATTATTTTTCATTTTGTTTTGATTTTTTTATGTCTTTATTTTTAACTCACTAACATATGATTCAATGTTACTCAATTTATTTATTAGACAATCAACAAATCGAACTACATATATGTTTATTGATTTTATAAAACATGTTTTGAGTTTTTTTTATTCTGTTATTTTTTTCTTATTTTTTAACACACTAATAGACGATTAGATTTCACTTGTCGATTAAATAACAAATCAGCAAATAGAACAAAATAGATATTAAATGTGTCAATGATTGTATTGTGTTTCAAATAGAACAAAAAATGTTTGTCTCGACGACTTTTGAGCTTCGACTTAAGCTCAAGCTGGAACGAAAAGGCAATTTGATAACATAAATCACAACAAGACTGCTGGTTCGTGTTGTAAGTTTTTGTAGGTATTTTTTTTTTATTTTTCGTTTTTTTTTATATTTTTTATTATTTCACAATTTTAACACGTGATTAGATTTAACTCTATGATTAAATAACAATATCAGCAAATTGAACAAAATAAGTTGTAATGATGACTTTTGAGCCTCGTCGTCACAAAATAAGGAAAAAGCATTTTTACAACATAAGTTATAAGGCGATCGCCTCTATTGTTTTTTTATTTACATAAAATCATATTATTTTTCATTTTGTTTTGATTTTTTTATGTCTTTATTTTTAACTCACTAACATATGATTCAATGTTACTCAATTTATTTATTAGACAATCAACAAATCGAACTACATATATGTTTATTGATTTTATAAAACATGTTTTGAGTTTTTTTTATTCTGTTATTTTTTTCTTATTTTTTAACACACTAATAGACGATTAGATTTCACTTGTCGATTAAATAACAAATCAGCAAATAGAACAAAATAGATATTAAATGTGTCAATGATTGTATTGTGTTTCAAATAGAACAAAAAATGTTTGTCTCGACGACTTTTGAGCTTCGACTTAAGCTCAAGCTGGAACGAAAAGGCAATTTGATAACATAAATCACAACAAGACTGCTGGTTCGTGTTGTAAGTTTTTGTAGGTATTTTTTTTTTATTTTTCGTTTTTTTTTATATTTTTTATTATTTCACAATTTTAACACGTGATTAGATTTAACTCTATGATTAAATAACAATATCAGCAAATTGAACAAAATAAGTTGTAATGATGACTTTTGAGCCTCGTCGTCACAAAATAAGGAAAAAGCATTTTTACAACATAAGTTATAAGGCGATCGCCTCTATTGTTTTTTTATTTACATAAAATCATATTATTTTTCATTTTGTTTTGATTTTTTTATGTCTTTATTTTTAACTCACTAACATATGATTCAATGTTACTCAATTTATTTATTAGACAATCAACAAATCGAACTACATATATGTTTATTGATTTTATAAAACATGTTTTGAGTTTTTTTTATTCTGTTATTTTTTTCTTATTTTTTAACACACTAATAGACGATTAGATTTCACTTGTCGATTAAATAACAAATCAGCAAATAGAACAAAATAGATATTAAATGTGTCAATGATTGTATTGTGTTTCAAATAGAACAAAAAATGTTTGTCTCGACGACTTTTGAGCTTCGACTTAAGCTCAAGCTGGAACGAAAAGGCAATTTGATAACATAAATCACAACAAGACTGCTGGTTCGTGTTGTAAGTTTTTGTAGGTATTTTTTTTTTATTTTTCGTTTTTTTTTATTTTTTTTATTATTTCACAATTTTAACACGTGATTAGATTTAACTCTATGATTAAATAACAATATCAGCAAATTGAACAAAATAAGTTGTAATGATGACTTTTGAGCCTCGTCGTCACAAAATAAGGAAAAAGCATTTTTACAACATAAGTTATAAGGCGATCGCCTCTATTGTTTTTTTATTTACATAAAATCATATTATTTTTCATTTTGTTTTGATTTTTTTATGTCTTTATTTTTAACTCACTAACATATGATTCAATGTTACTCAATTTATTTATTAGACAATCAACAAATCGAACTACATATATGTTTATTGATTTTATAAAACATGTTTTGAGTTTTTTTTATTCTGTTATTTTTTTCTTATTTTTTAACACACTAATAGACGATTAGATTTCACTTGTCGATTAAATAACAAATCAGCAAATAGAACAAAATAGATATAAAATGTGTCAATGATTGTATTGTGTTTCAAATAGAACAAAAAATGTTTGTCTCGACGACTTTTGAGCTTCGACTTAAGCTCAAGCTGGAACGAAGGCACTTTGATAACATAAATCACAACAAGACTGCTGGTTCCTGTTGTAGTTTTTTGTAGGTTTTTTTTTTTATTTTTTGTATTTTTTTAATAATTTTTTTTCTTAATTTTAACATATGATTAGATTTAACTCTATGATTAAATAACAATATCAGCAAATTGAACAAAATAAGTTGTAGTCTTGACTACAAGGTAAGGAAAAAGCACTTTGACAACATAAATTACAAGTTAATGCCTGTTTTTTTTTATTATTTACCGACTTAACTTATACAACCCTAGGAATTTTTGTCATAAATTACTTATTTATCGCATATTGCGTATACAATTAAATGTGGTTTTATTGCCGTGTTTGAGTTCGTGGCACAGCGTTTTTTCATCAAACTGTCGTATTTATACCAAAACTCACCTGATAGTCCATATGCGACATAGTGTTTGTTCTCTATGCTGTAATCGACAACAGCAGCAATCATGTACGTCTTTTCAAATACCTTGATATTTTTTTTTATTGAATTTAATTTGTGCATGGGCATCTTTTCTCTTCGGGCGTAGCCAGGATCACTAACAACTGAGGTATCAATGATCAAATGTGATCCATATTCATTAAAAGAAGATACTTTTGTTTTGCAGTTGAAGCAAGACCTTTCGAGAGCTATACACTCATTTATGGCTTCTTGGATCATATGAAGTCCGCCGCATAGAATTAAGTCAATATTGACACTCAGAAAACCGTATGGTTTTTGGTTCTTATGTCCACAAGAACACTCCACGTAGCAGGTGTAGCTTGGCTCTTTTTCAAATAAATACTGCGCTAAGTGTGCAGCATTGCATTCAGCATCTAGACGCTTTATTTTTTTTGAATATGTCGCAACAGCCTGTGCAAAAATCGGAATTTCAATTAATATTTTCGCCCGTTGGACGTAATGATCTTTGAAGATCTTTTTTTTGTCACTCACATTCTGTGCCAGTTTCACTATTGGACAATCAGATGATTGTAATGTATCGGAATATACCTTATTTGCCAATAGACCGCTAAGGATTCCTTGGAAAATGGAATCGAATGCGCACGTCGACGTCACATTGAAATTACTATTTCCTAAACGTACTGATCCTGCTATATTACCGTTTAACAGAATCGGTATGTTATTCGTCGTAGAATGTTTGATGAAATCCCATTCGGGACAGTCATCGAAACAAGTGGACTTCGCACGTTTTTTTTTTGGTGAATAATTTATCTGATCACTACGTTTATTTTTTTCTAATCCTCTCCACTCTTCCCGAACATTCCAATCATTATCACCCGGAATGTTTTCGTCTCGTGGTGACAGAGGGAGTGGTAAAGATTCTTTCTGCTCGAAACTGAGCACTCTGTTATTTTCAGCTTCGATTAGAGTGCTGCGTGCATTTTTTTGTACTTTGAATTTAACCGCAAATTGGTCAAACTCAACCATTGATTGCTGACGGTCGTCGACTTCCATGACGTTTTCCTCATCTTCGACCTTGGAACTAGAGTTTGAGCATTTGATAGGGATGTATGGTTGTGTAGGTACTGTAGCGCAACTACATTTATTGAAAGATGCTTTTTAGCATATAGGTATATTATTTATTTTTCTCTTTTCGTCGGCATCGCTCTAGCAAGGGATCGACTGACATCAATAAAAACGTAGCGATTCCCTATCAAACATTTAAAATCATCCTAGACGGCTGCGTCGGCCAGTTACTATAAAGAAGAATCGCTATATTTCCACTCCTGTTATCAATTTTTGACAACAATTTGACGACCCATGTGGCGCAGTGGGTATTGCCTGCCTACCATGTGAGAGGTCCCGGGTTCGAATAAAAATTGAAATATGTAGATATTTTTATTGAGAAATACAATTTGCCACAGTCAATTGTGTGTATGTGTGTGTGTGTGTGAATCCATGTGTGAATTAGTAAGGCTCTTTATAGATTGGTGATTTCAATTTAGGTTAAAAGTGATAAATAGGAAATAATTGTTGACAATAAAATATCTACAACAATTTTATTACAATTATGCAAATTAAATTATGTAAATTATTATCATCTATATCTGCATGTAAATTTAAATTATTTCTATTCCAATTTCCGCTGATTTTACTAGTTCTAATCAAGCCGGTTTCTTTTTAATGACTATTTAATTCATTTTATAATAAGTTCATTCATTCAATTTATTTGATAATTTTTGTAATGTAAAAAAATTTTTTTAATATACAATCTGAACACGGGCGTGGGCCTGCAAAAGCAGTTGCTAAGATATATCTACTTCAAAAACAATCAATGGCTGTCCACGACACAGGCTCGGCCTAGTGTCGAGCTCGAGAGTCCATAGTAGCACTATTTAGTTGCTCACGCTTGTGACTCGCTTGTCGTCAACCGGTGCTAACTAAAGTGGGTATTCTACCCGTCACCCACGACACAGGCTGGGCCTAGTGTGGGAGTCGCAATAGACCATACATTTTTGTAATTCATTTCTTATAAATAAACATATTTTTATTTATTTTATTTATTATATTGTATTTTATTGCATGCATTATACAGGGTGGAATTTTGTAATGCCACCTAAAGGGGAAGTACTCTTAATACTGTAGATAGAAAATTTTACTCAAAGAAAACATTACTTTATTTTTGAAAAGAAAGAAAACTGCATTCAAAGATTTTTCGGGATTCTGCGGTAGTATGGGGAGAGATATCGAGATCGACAGGCACCAACTCGGTTTGTACTGAAAACATGGTAGAAAATTTAAAGAATACGGGTAGTTTCGAAAAGCGACGGCAAACTCTTCAGCAAAACAACTTCGATTTTGATATAAATGTTTTAACATACTTCGAAGCATTTCCGAAGGCTTCAAGCAGAGATGCTGCCGAAGTAATTGGAACAACCTACAGTCGCGTACTTAAAGTGCTGAAAAAGTATAAGTTCTGTAACGAGTATGCATACCACTCCTATAATATACTCTTTGGTTATGCAGCCTCATTGTCATAGACTAATTGTCAGTGAGTCAATGTCTATTGCGTTGCCTAGATACGTCTATGTTATTTTTTATTCTTCTTGACAAACGTCTGTCTTGTAAAAACTCTTGTCAAGTATTGTTTGTTGATTTTCTCCATAAATAAAACACTAGGTATTTTATCGTAATATTTCGTTTATTTTCACGGCAAACACACAACAATTCCACAAGAATTCACATGGTAGCAGAGCGATGAAGATATTTTAACGGCTCGCCAGGTAAAACTGGAAGAAAAATGTCAGTCGTTAAAATACAACCCTTGTCAAAAGAAAATTACGATACGTGGGTAATACATGCCAAAGCATACCTAGTAAAGAACAAACTATGGAAATACATCATCAAGGCACCGACAGCGTCAAAATCACAGGATGAAACCAGCACTCAAGATGGAATCGAGGAAGATGAAATCGCAAAATCAGAGCTGTTACTACTCATCTCGGCATCCGAATTAAAACAAGTTAAAAACTGCAAAACTGCAAAGGATGTTTGGGATACATTGCGATCAATCTACGCCAGTGCTGGACCAGCTCGCAAAGCAACATTGCTGAAACAAATTATCCTGACGAAACTAGGACCTAATGGTGACGTAAGAGAGCATTTAAACTCATTTATGGACTATGTAGACAAATTAAAAGATCTAGGCGTTGAAATTAACAGTGATCTTTTGTCCATAATCATGTTGTACAGTCTCTCAGATGAATACGAGAACTTTCGTATAGCCATCGAAACCCAAGACCAGTTGCTTAGTCCGGAGAAGCTAAAAATAAAGATTATTGAAGAGAGTGATGCCCGTAGACGCAACACAGACTTCAGTGAAGCCAGCACCTCCAATGATGAAGCATTTTACGCATGTTGCAAGATCTGCAAGCGAAAAGGTAACATTTTCAAGCGTAAATCTCACAAGATCTGCACAAATTGTTGGAAAAATAATGCATCCAATAAGGAAAGGCCCAAAACTAACAAAAACTCCAACGTATGTGACAAAAATAATTTCACCCAGCTATGTCTCCTATCCAAGCATGCTGCAAACAACGTTTGGGTCCTTGATAGTGGATGTACCTCCCACATGACTTTCCCACTTTCACTTTCACTTCACTTTTTCACTTTCACTTTCACTACAAAATGCGGATCATCTACAACAGCTACAAACCTCATGGATACGCTGTATGTACCAAGTCTCTGTACGAATCTACTGTCAGTCGGTAAAATTACAAACGCCGGTTGTTCAGTTGTCTTCACTAAAGACAAAGCAGTCATTGACAGTCCACAACACGGTACAGTCATAGTAGCTAAAAAGGAATCAGATGGCTTATACTACGTAAGGCCTGAGAAATCGAAAGAAAGAAATAACTTAGCCAACGATGAAGTTCCAGAAACGAAGGTGAATACAAATTCAAGTACCTCCATGGAAGAATGGCACAAGAAGCTTGGCCATATGAACGCCAAAGATATGAAGTGCGCCCTTAAGAATGGCCACTTGATCGGATTGGACTTTGATGCTAATGAAACATTACCCGAGTGTGAAGTTTGCATTCAAGCTAAAATGCATCGAGTACCAGCCCCACCACAAAGAACAACTCCTAGAACAATAGAGCGCCTACAAATTATCCACAGCGACGTGTGCGGTCCCATTAAAACGCCCACACTAGGACAGAGCCGGTACTTTGTGTCCTTTATCGACGATTTTAGCAGATACTGCCGAGTCTACCTAATGAAAAATAAGAGCGAAGTACTCAACAAGTTCAAAGAGTTTAAGGAATTATCTGAAACCTTCACTGGGAATAAGATTAGATACTTACAATCGGACAATGGCACAGAATATGTAAATACCGACTTCTCCAACTACCTCAAGCAAAACGGGATACAACGCCGACTGTCAGCACCGTACACGAGCCACCAAAATGGTCTCGCAGAACGCAAAAATCGCACACTAACTGAAAAAGCGCGGGCGCTGCTACTCGAGGCAAAAGCTCCGTTACATTTATGGGGAGAAGCCATTCTTACTGCCAACTACTTGTCCAACAGAGCAGTCAATCAAAGCATAGAAGGCATAACACCATTTGAAAATTGGGTGGGCAGAAAACCCTGTGTCAATCACCTTTATGTCTTTGGTGCCAAGACTTTCATACTAATAAAAGATTCTAATAGGCACAAATTTGCATCAAAAGCAATCCCTGGTATGTTTGCGGGATATTCGGAAACCTCGAAAGCATTCAGAATATACGTACCTACCAAACGCAAGGTATTCGTTTCGAAAGATGTCAGAGTTTTAAAGAAGATGTTCTACGAGCATAATGAACAGAACACTGAAATCCTGAATGACAATACTGATGATGCAAGTGAAAACTGGATTGAAATATACGATCCCCCTAAACAACAAAATAATGCACCACCGCGGCCAAACACGCTGAACACTGATCAACCACAACTAAACTCAGACAGTAATGAAAACGCTGCTGAAAGTGATTACGAGTCTGCCCCTGAAGACGCAGATGAAAACGCAGATGGTACACATGATCGTGAGTCAACGTTGTCACCGCCACAGCATATACCACAGCCTGAAGTCAATGACGAGGATGATGAGCCTGATCCCCAACCTATACAAAATCCTGAATCTGACCACGACGAAGAAGAGTCTGAACCCGACCCCGTCCCAGATCTTCCCCGTCTAAGAGACAGAACACGTATAGTACCTCCCAAAAAGTTCGATGACTTCATCATGGCTGCTATTGAATCTGAACGACCTGTGGAACCACGTACTTACAAAGAAGCCATGACCAGTAACAGCAAAGCTGAATGGCTGAATGCCATGCACAGTGAACTGACCTCGCTTGCCGAAAACCAAACTTGGGAACTGGTAGACTTACCGAAAGGCAGAAATCCCCTGCCCTGCAAATGGGTCTACAAGATAAAATTGAATCCCGACGGCACAGTCGACCGGTACAAAGCTAGGCTGGTTGTCAAAGGTTTTTCACAAAAACCCGGCTTGGACTATGATAAGACATTCAGCCCAGTGGTCCGCTTGAGCACTATGCGAGCAGTACTAGGCTTAGCTGCTCAACAGAATATGGTTCTCCAGCAATTCGACGTGTCAACTGCCTTCCTTAACGGCTCTGTAAAAGAAGAGTTATATATGGCTCAACCAGAAGGCTACAGAGATGGCACAAAGAAAGTATGTCGATTGAAAAGAAGTCTTTACGGTCTCAAGCAGGCGCCCTTGTGCTGGAACGCTTGTATTTCAGAATACCTTATCGAATCTGGTTTCAAGCAAAGTACGCAAGACCCCTGCCTGTATATCAAAGATCAAGTGCTAATCGCACTCTATGTGGATGACGGGTTGATTGCATCTGTCAATGAAAAGGCTGGTAGAGATTTTATCAATCAACTGAAAACCCGTTTCAAGATAACCACTAAGCCTGCTTCCTACTTTCTTGGCATGGAAATACACAAAGCCATAGATGGCACTATTACTGTTGACCAGAAAGGCTATACCAAAAAGATATTGGACAGATTCGGAATGTCAAACTGCAAACCTGTTCCAACTCCTGCCATAAAAGTTTCCCAAGCAGAACACGATAAAAATGACGCACCCGATGAAAGTAATTTCCCATACCGACAAGCTGTGGGTGCTTTAGCCTACTTAATGGTAGCTACACGGCCAGATATCAGTTATGCTGTAAGTGTCGTATCTCGGCATCTGGATAATCCAAGAAAGATTGATGTTTTGAACTTGAAGAGAATATTCAGATACTTGAAGGGGACAACAGATATGGGACTTATATTTAAAAAGACAGGAGATGACAAAACACTCCTAGCATACAGTGATTCCGACCATGGTGGTGATACTTCCACTGGCCATTCCACAACCGGAATGATTTTCCTCTTCTCTGGCCCCGTAATGTGGAAGAGTCAAAAACAAAACTCTGTCGCAGTTTCTTCCACTGAAGCCGAATTGATTGCCCTGACTGAAACAGCGAAGGAATTAATTTGGTTAAAAGCATTGCTTGAAGAGATCACCAAATTACAAAATGTACCGGTGATATATGTCGACAATGAATCTGCAATAAAACTTGCTGAGAATCCTCCCTATGAGTACCACCGGAGAACCAAACACATAAAGTTGAAACACTTTTTCATCCGTGAGTGTGTAGTTAATCAAGAACTCATAGTGAAACAAGTCCCAACAGAAATTCAGCTCGCCGACATGTTCACCAAGCCTTTGTTCGGCCCAAGACTCCTGCAGCTGTCCAAGAGAATTGGTCTGGAGAAGAATTGTTCCTCTTCTTCTTTTCTTCGTAACAATTCTTAAAAGTCAGGAGGATGTAACGAGTATGCATACCACTCCTATAATATACTCTTTGGTTATGCAGCCTCATTGTCATAGACTAATTGTCAGTGAGTCAATGTCTATTGCGTTGCCTAGATACGTCTATGTTATTTTTTATTCTTCTTGACAAACGTCTGTCTTGTAAAAACTCTTGTCAAGTATTGTTTGTTGATTTTCTCCATAAATAAAACACTAGGTATTTTATCGTAATATTTCGTTTATTTTCACGGCAAACACACAACAATTCCACAAGAATTCACAAGTTCTAGTTCTAAATCTAGTTCTAGATTGTAGTTCTGGTGCAGGTCTATGAAATTCGTTGGAGTTCTGGGTTCTCAGCTCATTAAAATAATTTTATTGTCCTAGTGTTACAATTTTTGGACATTCTTACATATGGGTATGATCTGCTGGCACCTGGACGTGAGTTCTAGTTCTAAATCTAGTTTTAGATTGTAGTTCTGGTGCAGATCTATGAAATTCATTGGAGTTCTGGGTTCTTAGCTCATTGAAATAAATGTTATTGTCCTAGTGTTACAATTTTTGGATTTTCTAACACATAGGTATGATCTGCTGGCACCTGGACGTGAGTTCTAGTTCTAAATCTAGTTCCAGATTGTAGTTCTGGTGCAGATCTGTTAAATTAGTTGGAGTTCTGGGTTCTCAGCTCATTGAAATAATTTTATTGTCCTAGTGTTACAATTTTTGGATTTTTTAACATATAGGTGTGATCTGCTGGCACCTCTACGTGAGTTCTAGTTCTAAATCTAGTTCTAGATTGTAGTTCTGGTGCAGGTCTATGAAATTCGTTGGAGTTCTGCGTTCTTACCTTACCGAAATATTTTTATTTTCCAGTGTTACAATTTTTGGATTTTCTAACATGTACGTATGATCTGCTGGCACCTGGACGTGAGTTCTAGTTCTAAATCTAGTTCTAGATTGTAGTTCTGGTGCAGGTCTATGAAATTCGTTGGAGTTCTGGGTTCTCAGCTCATTAAAATAATTTTATTGTCCTAGTGTTACAATTTTTGGACATTCTTACATATGGGTATGATCTGCTGGCACCTGGACGTGAGTTCTAGTTCTAAATCTAGTTTTAGATTGTAGTTCTGGTGCAGATCTATGAAACTCATTGGAGTTCTGGGTTCTTAGCTCATTGAAATAAATGTTATTGTCCTAGTGTTACAATTTTTGGATTTTCTAACACATAGGTATGATCTGCTGGCACCTGGACGTGAGTTCTAGTTCTAAATCTTGTTCTAGATTGTAGTTCTGGTGCAAATCTATTAAATTCGTTGGAGTTCTGGGTTCTCAGCTCATTGAAATAATTTTAATGTCCTAATGTTACAATTTTTGGATTTTCTAACACATAGGTATGATCTGCTGGCACCTGGACGTGAGTTCTAGTTCTAAATCTAGTTCTAGATTGTAGTTCTGGTGCAGGTCTATGAAATTCGTTGGAGTTCTGGGTTCTCAGCTCATTAAAATAATTTTATTGTCCTAGTGTTACAATTTTTGGACATTCTTACATATGGGTATGATCTGCTGGCACCTGGACGTGAGTTCTAGTTCTAAATCTAGTTTTAGATTGTAGTTCTGGTGCAGATCTATGAAATTCATTGGAGTTCTGGGTTCTTAGCTCATTGAAATAAATGTTATTGTCCTAGTGTTACAATTTTTGGATTTTCTAACACATAGGTATGATCTGCTGGCACCTGGACGTGAGTTCTAGTTCTAAATCTAGTTCTAGATTGTAGTTCTGGTGCAAATCTATTAAATTCGTTCGAGTTCTGGGTTCTCAGCTCATTGATATATTTTTATTGTCATATTGTTACAATTTTAGGATTTTTAACATACAGGTGTGATCTGCTGGCACCTCTACGTGAGTTCTAGTTATAAATCTAGTTCTAGATTGTAGTTCTGGTGCAGGTCTATGAAATTCGTTGGAGTTCTGCGTTCTTACCTTACCGAAATATTTTTATTTTCCAGTGTTACAATTTTTGGATTTTCTAACATGTACGTATGATCTGCTGGCACCTGGACGTGAGTTCTAGTTCTAAATCTAGTTCCAGATTGTAGTTCTGGTGCAGATCTGTTAAATTCATTGGAGTTCTGGGTTCTCAGCTCATTGAAATAATTTTATTGTCCTAGTGTTACAATTTTTGGATTTTTTAACATATAGGTGTGATCTGCTGGCACCTCTACGTGAGTTCTAGTTCTAAATCTAGTTCTTGATTGTAGTTCTGGTGCAGGTCTATGAAATTCGTTGGAGTTCTGGGTTCTCAGCTCATTAAAATAATTTTATTGTCCTAGTGTTACAATTTTTGGACATTCTTACATATGGGTATGATCTGCTGGCACCTGGACGTGAGTTCTAGTTCTAAATCTAGTTCTAAATTGTAGTTCTGGTGCAGATCTAAAAAATTCATTGGAGTTCTGGGTTCTCAGCTCATTGAAATAATTTTATTGTCCTAGTGTTACAATTTTTGGACATTCTTACATATGGGTATGATCTGCTGATACCTGGACGTGAGTTCTAGTTCTAAATCTAGTTCCAGATTGTAGTTCTGGTGCAGATCTGTTAAATTCGTTGGAGTTCTGGGTTCTCAGCTCATTGAAATAATTTTATTGTCCTAGTGTTACAATTTTTGGATTTTTTAACATATAGGTGTGATCTGCTGGCACCTCTACGTGAGTTCTAGTTCTAAATCTAGTTCTAGATTGTAGTTCTGGTGCAGGTCTATGAAATTCGTTGGAGTTCTGCGTTCTTACCTTACCGAAATATTTTTATTTTCCAGTGTTACAATTTTTGGATTTTCTAACATGTACGTATGATCTGCTGGCACCTGGACGTGAGTTCTAGTTCTAAATCTAGTTCTAGATTGTAGTTCTGGTGCAGGTCTATGAAATTCGTTGGAGTTCTGGGTTCTCAGCTCATTAAAATAATTTTATTGTCCTAGTGTTACAATTTTTGGACATTCTTACATATGGGTTTGATCTGCTGGCACCTGGACGTGAGTTCTAGTTCTAAATCTAGTTCTTGATTGTAGTTCTGGTGCAAATCTATTAAATTCGTTCGAGTTCTGGGTTCTCAGCTCATTGATATATTTTTATTGTCATATTGTTACAATTTTAGGATTTTTTAACATACAGGTGTGATCTGCTGGCACCTCTACGTGAGTTCTAGTTCTAAATCTAGTTCTAGATTGTAGTTCTGGTGCAGGTCTATAAAATTCGTTGGAGTTCTGCGTTCTTACCTTACCGAAATATTTTTATTTTCCAGTGTTACAATTTTTGGATTTTCTAACATGTAGGTATGATCTGCTGGCACCTGGACGTGAGTTCTAGTTCTAAATCTAGTTCCAGATTGTAGTTCTGGTGCAGATCTGTTAAATTAGTTGGAGTTCTGGGTTCTCAGCTCATTGAAATAATTTTATTGTCCTAGTGTTACAATTTTTGGACATTCTTACATATGGGTATGATCTGCTGGCACCTGGACGTGAGTTCTAGTTCTAAATCTAGGTTTAGATTGTAGTTCTGGTGCAGATCTATGAAATTCATTGGAGTTCTGGGTTCTTAGCTCATTGAAATAAATGTTATTGTCCTAGTGTTACAATTTTTGGACATTCTTACATATGGGTATGATCTGATGGCACCTGGACGTGAGTTCTAGTTCTAAATCTAGTTCTACATTGTAGTTCTGGTGCAGGTCTATGAAATTCGTTGGAGTTCTGCGTTCTTACCTTACCGAAATATTTTTATTTTCCAGTGTTACAATTTTTGGATTTTCTAACACATAGGTATGATCTGCTGGCACCTGGACGTGAGTTCTAGTTCTAAATCTAGTTCCAGATTGTAGTTCTGGTGCAGATCTGTTAAATTCATTGGAGTTCTGGGTTCTCAGCTCATTGAAATAATTTTATTGTCCTAGTGTTACAATTTTTGGACATTCTTACATATGGGTATGATCTGCTGATACCTGGACGTGAGTTCTAGTTCTAAATCTAGTTCTTGATTGTAGTTCTGGTGCAAATCTATTAAATTCGTTCGAGTTCTGGGTTCTCAGCTCATTGATATATTTTTATTGTCATATTGTTACAATTTTAGGATTTTCTAACATGTACGTATGATCTGCTGGCACCTGGACGTGAGTTCTAGTTCTAAATCTAGTTCCAGATTGTAGTTCTGGTGCAGATCTGTTAAATTCATTGGAGTTCTGGGTTCTCAGCTCATTGAAATAATTTTATTGTCCTAGTGTTACAATTTTTGGACATTCTTACATATGGGTATGATCTGCTGATACCTGGACGTGAGTTCTAGTTCTAAATCTAGTTCTTGATTGTAGTTCTGGTGCAAATCTATTAAATTCGTTTGAGTTCTGGGTTCTCAGCTCATTGATATATTTTTATTGTCATATTGTTACAATTTTAGGATTTTTTAACATACAGGTGTGATCTGCTGGCACTTCTACGTGAGTTCTAGTTCTAAATCTAGTTCTAGATTGTAGTTCTTGTGCAGGTCTATGAAATTCGTTGGAGTTCTGCGTTCTTACCTTACCGAAATATTTTTATTTTCCAGTGTTACAATTTTTGGATTTTCTAACATGTAGGTATGATCTGCTGGCACCTGGACGTGAGTTCTAGTTCTAAATCTAGTTCCAGATTGTAGTTCTGGTGCAGATCTGTTAAATTAGTTGGAGTTCTGGGTTCTCAGCTCATTGAAATAATTTTATTGTCCTAGTGTTACAATTTTTGGACATTCTTACATATGGGTATGATCTGCTGGCACCTGGACGTGAGTTCTAGTTCTAAATCTAGGTTTAGATTGTAGTTCTGGTGCAGATCTATGAAATTCATTGGAGTTCTGGGTTCTTAGCTCATTGAAATAAATGTTATTGTCCTAGTGTTACAATTTTTGGACATTCTTACATATGGGTATGATCTGATGGCACCTGGACGTGAGTTCTAGTTCTAAATCTAGTTCTACATTGTAGTTCTGGTGCAGGTCTATGAAATTCGTTGGAGTTCTGCGTTCTTACCTTACCGAAATATTTTTATTTTCCAGTGTTACAATTTTTGGATTTTCTAACACATAGGTATGATCTGCTGGCACCTGGACGTGAGTTCTAGTTCTAAATCTAGTTCCAGATTGTAGTTCTGGTGCAGATCGGTTAAATTCGTTGGAGTTCTGGGTTCTCAGCTCATTGAAATAATTTTATTGTCGTAGTGTTACAATTTTTGGATTTTTTAACATTTAGGTGTGATCTGCTGGCACCTCTACGTGAGTTCTAGTTCTAAATCTAGTTCTAAATTGTAGTTCTGGTGCAGATCTAAAAAATTCATTGGAGTTCTGGGTTCTCAGCTCATTGAAATAATTTTATTGTCCTAGTGTTACAATTTTTGGACATTCTTACATATGGGTATGATCTGCTGATACCTGGACGTGAGTTCTAGTTCTAAATCTAGTTCCAGATTGTAGTTCTAGTGCAGATCTGTTTAATTCATTGGAGTTCTGGGTTCTCAGCTCATTGAAATAATTTTATTGTCCTAGTGTTACAATTTTTGGATTTTTTAACATATAGGTGTGATCTGCTGGCACCTCTACGTGAGTTCTAGTTCTAAATCTAGTTCTAGATTGTAGTTCTGGTGCAGGTCTATGAAATTCGTTGGAGTTCTGCGTTCTTACCTTACCGAAATATTTTTATTTTCCAGTGTTACAATTTTTGGATTTTCTAACATGTACGTATGATCTGCTGGCACCTGGACGTGAGTTCTAGTTCTAAATCTAGTTCTAGATTGTAGTTCTGGTGCAGGTCTATGAAATTCGTTGGAGTTCTGGGTTCTCAGCTCATTAAAATAATTTTATTGTCCTAGTGTTACAATTTTTGGACATTCTTACATATGGGTTTGATCTGCTGGCACCTGGACGTGAGTTCTAGTTCTAAATCTAGTTCTTGATTGTAGTTCTGGTGCAAATCTATTAAATTCGTTCGAGTTCTGGGTTCTCAGCTCATTGATATATTTTTATTGTCATATTGTTACAATTTTAGGATTTTTTAACATACAGGTGTGATCTGCTGGCACCTCTACGTGAGTTCTAGTTCTAAATCTAGTTCTAGATTGTAGTTCTGGTGCAGGTCTATGAAATTCGTTGGAGTTCTGCGTTCTTACCTTACCGAAATATTTTTATTTTCCAGTGTTACAATTTTTGGATTTTCTAACATGTAGGTATGATCTGCTGGCACCTGGACGTGAGTTCTAGTTCTAAATCTAGTTCCAGATTGTAGTTCTGGTGCAGATCTGTTAAATTAGTTGGAGTTCTGGGTTCTCAGCTCATTGAAATAATTTTATTGTCCTAGTGTTACAATTTTTGGACATTCTTACATATGGGTATGATCTGCTGGCACCTGGACGTGAGTTCTAGTTCTAAATCTAGTTTTAGATTGTAGTTCTGGTGCAGATCTATGAAATTCATTGGAGTTCTGGGTTCTTAGCTCATTGAAATAAATGTTATTGTCCTAGTGTTACAATTTTTGGACATTCTTACATATGGGTATGATCTGCTGGCACCTGGACGTGAGTTCTAGTTCTAAATCTAGTTTTAGATTGTAGTTCTGGTGCAGATCTATGAAATTCATTGGAGTTCTGGGTTCTTAGCTCATTGAAATAAATGTTATTGTCCTAGTGTTACAATTTTTGGACATTCTTACATATGGGTATGATCTGATGGCACCTGGACGTGAGTTCTAGTTCTAAATCTAGTTCTACATTGTAGTTCTGGTGCAGGTCTATGAAATTCGTTGGAGTTCTGCGTTCTTACCTTACCGAAATATTTTTATTTTCCAGTGTTACAATTTTTGGATTTTCTAACACATAGGTATGATCTGCTGGCACCTGGACGTGAGTTCTAGTTCTAAATCTAGTTCCAGATTGTAGTTCTGGTGCAGATCTGTTAAATTCATTGGAGTTCTGGGTTCTCAGCTCATTGAAATAATTTTATTGTCCTAGTGTTACAATTTTTGGACATTCTTACATATGGGTATGATCTGCTGATACCTGGACGTGAGTTCTAGTTCTAAATCTAGTTCTTGATTGTAGTTCTGGTGCAAATCTATTAAATTCGTTCGAGTTCTGGGTTCTCAGCTCATTGATATATTTTTATTGTCATATTGTTACAATTTTAGGATTTTCTAACATGTACGTATGATCTGCTGGCACCTGGACGTGAGTTCTAGTTCTAAATCTAGTTCCAGATTGTAGTTCTGGTGCAGATCTGTTAAATTCATTGGAGTTCTGGGTTCTCAGCTCATTGAAATAATTTTATTGTCCTAGTGTTACAATTTTTGGACATTCTTACATATGGGTATGATCTGCTGATACCTGGACGTGAGTTCTAGTTCTAAATCTAGTTCTTGATTGTAGTTCTGGTGCAAATCTATTAAATTCGTTTGAGTTCTGGGTTCTCAGCTCATTGATATATTTTTATTGTCATATTGTTACAATTTTAGGATTTTTTAACATACAGGTGTGATCTGCTGGCACCTCTACGTGAGTTCTAGTTCTAAATCTAGTTCTAGATTGTAGTTCTTGTGCAGGTCTATGAAATTCGTTGGAGTTCTGCGTTCTTACCTTACCGAAATATTTTTATTTTCCAGTGTTACAATTTTTGGATTTTCTAACATGTAGGTATAATCTGCTGGCACCTGGACGTGAGTTCTAGTTCTAAATCTAGTTCCAGATTGTAGTTCTGGTGCAGATCTGTTAAATTAGTTGGAGTTCTGGGTTCTCAGCTCATTGAAATAATTTTATTGTCCTAGTGTTACAATTTTTGGACATTCTTACATATGGGTATGATCTGCTGGCACCTGGACGTGAGTTCTAGTTCTAAATCTAGTTTTAGATTGTAGTTCTGGTGCAGATCTATGAAATTCATTGGAGTTCTGGGTTCTTAGCTCATTGAAATAAATGTTATTGTCCTAGTGTTACAATTTTTGGACATTCTTACATATGGGTATGATCTGCTGGCACCTGGACGTGAGTTCTAGTTCTAAATCTAGGTTTAGATTGTAGTTCTGGTGCAGATCTATGAAATTCATTGGAGTTCTGGGTTCTTAGCTCATTGAAATAAATGTTATTGTCCTAGTGTTACAATTTTTGGACATTCTTACATATGGGTATGATCTGATGGCACCTGGACGTGAGTTCTAGTTCTAAATCTAGTTCTACATTGTAGTTCTGGTGCAGGTCTATGAAATTCGTTGGAGTTCTGCGTTCTTACCTTACCGAAATATTTTTATTTTCCAGTGTTACAATTTTTGGATTTTCTAACACATAGGTATGATCTGCTGGCACCTGGACGTGAGTTCTAGTTCTAAATCTAGTTTTAGATTGTAGTTCTGGTGCAGATCTGTTAAATTAATTGGAGTTCTGGGTTCTCAGCTCATTGAAATAATTTTATTGTCCTAGTGTTACAATTTTTGGACATTCTTACATATGGGTATGATCTGCTGATACCTGGACGTGAGTTCTAGTTCTAAATCTAGTTCTTGATTGTAGTTCTGGTGCAAATCTATTAAATTCGTTCGAGTTCTGGGTTCTCAGCTCATTGATATATTTTTATTGTCATATTGTTACAATTTTAGGATTTTCTAACATGTACGTATGATCTGCTGGCACCTGGACGTGAGTTCTAGTTCTAAATCTAGTTCCAGATTGTAGTTCTGGTGCAGATCTGTTAAATTCATTGGAGTTCTGGGTTCTCAGCTCATTGAAATAATTTTATTGTCCTAGTGTTACAATTTTTGGACATTCTTACATATGGGTATGATCTGCTGATACCTGGACGTGAGTTCTAGTTCTAAATCTAGTTCTTGATTGTAGTTCTGGTGCAAATCTATTAAATTCGTTTGAGTTCTGGGTTCTCAGCTCATTGATATATTTTTATTGTCATATTGTTACAATTTTAGGATTTTTTAACATACAGGTGTGATCTGCTGGCACCTCTACGTGAGTTCTAGTTCTAAATCTAGTTCTAGATTGTAGTTCTTGTGCAGGTCTATGAAATTCGTTGGAGTTCTGCGTTCTTACCTTACCGAAATATTTTTATTTTCCAGTGTTACAATTTTTGGATTTTCTAACATGTAGGTATGATCTGCTGGCACCTGGACGTGAGTTCTAGTTCTAAATCTAGTTCCAGATTGTAGTTCTGGTGCAGATCTGTTAAATTAGTTGGAGTTCTGGGTTCTCAGCTCATTGAAATAATTTTATTGTCCTAGTGTTACAATTTTTCGATTTTTTAACATATAGGTGTGATCTGCTGGCACCTCTACGTGAGTTCTAGTTCTAAATCTAGTTCTAGATTGTAGTTCTGGTGCAGGTCTATGAAATTCGTTGGAGTTCTGCGTTCTTACCTTACCGAAATATTTTTATTTTCCAGTGTTACAATTTTTGGATTTTCTAACATGTAGGTATGATCTGCTGGCACCTGGACGTTAGTTCTAGTTCTAAATCTAGTTCCAGATTGTAGTTCTGGTGCAGATCTGTTAAATTCGTTGGAGTTCTGGGTTCTCAGCTCATTGAAATAATTTTATTGTCGTAGTGTTACAATTTTTGGATTTTTTAACATTTAGGTGTGATCTGCTGGCACCTCTACGTGAGTTCTAGTTCTAAATCTAGTTCTAAATTGTAGTTCTGGTGCAGATCTAAAAAATTCATTGGAGTTCTGGGTTCTCAGCTCATTGAAATAATTTTATTGTCCTAGTGTTACAATTTTTGGACATTCTTACATATGGGTATGATCTGCTGATACCTGGACGTGAGTTCTAGTTCTAAATCTAGTTCCAGATTGTAGTTCTAGTGCAGATCTGTTAAATTCATTGGAGTTCTGGGTTCTCAGCTCATTGAAATAATTTTATTGTCCTAGTGTTACAATTTTTGGATTTTTTAACATATAGGTGTGATCTGCTGGCACCTCTACGTGAGTTCTAGTTCTAAATCTAGTTCTAGATTGTAGTTCTGGTGCAGGTCTATGAAATTCGTTGGAGTTCTGCGTTCTTACCTTACCGAAATATTTTTATTTTCCAGTGTTACAATTTTTGGATTTTCTAACATGTACGTATGATCTGCTGGCACCTGGACGTGAGTTCTAGTTCTAAATCTAGTTCTAGATTGTAGTTCTGGTGCAGGTCTATGAAATTCGTTGGGGTTCTGGGTTCTCAGCTCATTAAAATAATTTTATTGTCCTAGTGTTACAATTTTTGGACATTCTTACATATGGGTTTGATCTGCTGGCACCTGGACGTGAGTTCTAGTTCTAAATCTAGTTCTTGATTGTAGTTCTGGTGCAAATCTATTAAATTCGTTCGAGTTCTGGGTTCTCAGCTCATTGATATATTTTTATTGTCATATTGTTACAATTTTAGGATTTTTTAACATACAGGTGTGATCTGCTGGCACCTCTACGTGAGTTCTAGTTCTAAATCTAGTTCTAGATTGTAGTTCTGGTGCAGGTCTATGAAATTCGTTGGAGTTCTGCGTTCTTACCTTACCGAAATATTTTTATTTTCCAGTGTTACAATTTTTGGATTTTCTAACATGTAGGTATGATCTGCTGGCACCTGGACGTGAGTTCTAGTTCTAAATCTAGTTCCAGATTGTAGTTCTGGTGCAGATCTGTTAAATTAGTTGGAGTTCTGGGTTCTCAGCTCATTGAAATAATTTTATTGTCCTAGTGTTACAATTTTTGGACATTCTTACATATGGGTATGATCTGCTGGCACCTGGACGTGAGTTCTAGTTCTAAATCTAGTTTTAGATTGTAGTTCTGGTGCAGATCTATGAAATTCATTGGAGTTCTGGGTTCTTAGCTCATTGAAATAAATGTTATTGTCCTAGTGTTACAATTTTTGGACATTCTTACATATGGGTATGATCTGCTGGCACCTGGACGTGAGTTCTAGTTCTAAATCTAGTTTTAGATTGTAGTTCTGGTGCAGATCTATGAAATTCATTGGAGTTCTGGGTTCTTAGCTCATTGAAATAAATGTTATTGTCCTAGTGTTACAATTTTTGGACATTCTTACATATGGGTATGATCTGATGGCACCTGGACGTGAGTTCTAGTTCTAAATCTAGTTCTACATTGTAGTTCTGGTGCAGGTCTATGAAATTCGTTGGAGTTCTGCGTTCTTACCTTGCCGAAATATTTTTATTTTCCAGTGTTACAATTTTTGGATTTTCTAACATGTACGTATGATCTGCTGGCACCTGGACGTGAGTTCTAGTTCTAAATCTAGTTCCAGATTGTAGTTCTGGTGCAGATCTGTTAAATTCATTGGAGTTCTGGGTTCTCAGCTCATTGAAATAATTTTATTGTCCTAGTGTTACAATTTTTGGACATTCTTACATATGGGTATGATCTGCTGATACCTGGACGTGAGTTCTAGTTCTAAATCTAGTTCTTGATTGTAGTTCTGGTGCAGATCTGTTAAATTAGTTGGAGTTCTGAGTTCTCAGCTCATTGAAATAATTTTATTGTCCTAGTGTTACAATTTTTCGATTTTTTAACATATAGGTGTGATCTGCTGGCACCTCTACGTGAGTTCTAGTTCTAAATCTAGTTCTAGATTGTAGTTCTGGTGCAGGTCTATGAAATTCGTTGGAGTTCTGGGTTCTTACCTTACCGAAATATTTTTATTTTCCAGTGTTACAATTTTTGGATTTTCTAACATGTAGGTATGATCTGCTGGCACCTGGACGTGAGTTCTAGTTCTAAATCTAGTTCCAGATTGTAGTTCTGGTGCAGATCTGTTAAATTAGTTGGAGTTCTGGGTTCTCAGCTCATTGAAATAATTTTATTGTCCTAGTGTTACAATTTTTGGATTTTTTAACATATAGGTGTGATCTGCTGGCACCTCTACGTGAGTTCTAGTTCTAAATCTAGTTCTAGATTGTAGTTCTGGTGCAGGTCTATGAAATTCGTTGGAGTTCTGCGTTCTTACCTTACCGAAATATTTTTATTTTCCAGTGTTACAATTTTTGGATTTTCTAACATGTACGTATGATCTGCTGGCACCTGGACGTGAGTTCTAGTTCTAAATCTAGTTTTAGATTGTAATTCTGGTGCAGGTCTATGAAATTCGTTGGAGTTCTGGGTTCTTACCTTACCGAAATATTTTTGTTTTCCAGTGTTACAATTGTTGGATTTTCTTACATATAGGTATGATCTGCTGACACCTGGACGTGAGTTCTGGTTCTAAATTTAGTTCTTTATTTTAGTTTAGGTGCAGATCTATAAAATTTGCAGGATTTCTGGTTTTTGTACCCAGCTGAATTTTTAAAAAAATTTAATGAGTCTAAAGTTTTTATTTTTTTATTTTTCACACATTCTTATATGATCTGCTTATACTTTTACGTGAGTTCTAGTACTGATTTAGGTTGTAGGCTTTAGATTTTGCTTAGATAATGTGAATGGAACATTATATTTTCTTGTGAAGGTTTTTAAAATTGTTGGAATCGACGAAATTGGTGTTTGTTGATTTTTGCTCTTTAATACTTAAATTGCTTTTTACTTGAATTTGAACACAGAACTATTCGTGAGAAGTATCAGGAACTGTAAAGCTTTGGTGCATACGCTTAGAACTTTCGTTAATTTTTGATTTTCTGCAAAATGATCTGCTACGGGAAGTTGGCAGATCATTTTGTCGACTGCCTTTTTTCGGGTAAAATCGCCAGAACTATGTCTAAAAAGTATCAGGAACTATAGAACTCGGCTGCATGCGATAAGAACTCACCTTGTTTTTTTAGTTGCTGCGAAATGATATGCTACGGGAAGTTAGCAGATCATTTTTTCAATTTAGTTTTTCAAGGTCAAATGGCCAGAACTATTTCCAAAAAGTATCAGGAACTCTAGAACTCTGCTGCATGCGACAAGAACTCTCATTTTTTTGTGATCTGCTGGACAATGATCTGCTAAGTTCACTAACATGAAGACAAGGCCGTATGGCATTAAATAGTAGTTTAATATTAAATTTAATCAGATTTTTATTTTTCCTGGTTGTGAAATAAATTAGTTTATATATTACTCTATTGTGAATATAATTAAATAATCAGAGGATAAATGTGTCTAGTGTTCAACACATCCAAGATATTATTTTGTAAGTTTGATTTGTATTAGCTTTAAGGTGATTTGAGAAAAAATGGTCAGAGTGGAGTTTTTTTTCGCTGCCTTTTTCTCCACTACAGACGGCCCCAAGGCATCGGCTAACATTATACATAACTGTATGTACATTGACATTCAACAAGCAGAAAGTAAATTCTTTACGTTGAAATAAATTTTTGATTTTGATTTTTTTTATTTTGACGTGATACCGCTAAGCCGGGGCAGTCGAGACATTGTAGCTTACAATAACATAACATAACATTTACATACAGGCACACACATTGCTTTTGGCCCCACAGTAGGATACCCTGTGTCGTGGGAACCAGAAACAGCGACGTCACAAACATGTAAACATCCAAGACCTGGTTTTTTTTTTTGTCCCCAGCCGGGATTCAAACCCGGGACCTCTCGCATGGTAGGCAGATGCGCTAACCACTGCGCCACAGAGGTCGTCTTAACCTCGTGAGGCCCGACCTTGAAAAGAACAATTGATTTTGTGATCACTTGAAGACATTGGGCCTCACGAGGTTATATTAGTAATAACATCCACATAACACAATCAGTCGATCTGATCCCAAACTAGGACACCCTGTGCTATGGTAATTTACACCCTGTAGGGTTCTTAGCAAGTGCCGAGTTCGCAGCCCGTCGGTTCGTCTGCGAAGCGTTATTGAATTTGACTTATTGCAGACTCTGGCTGTCCACACCTCGCCGTGCGGCACAGGGTAAACTGTGGAGAGTATAAATAATTGTTAGATAAAGAACAGTAGCCCTTATGGTTCTCGCTAACTTTGAAAGGAAACCTGAGTATCTGTTTGGTAACGGATGCACTTTAAGCACTCTCATACATACACACACACAAACACACATTGAACTAGTCAATAAGTTGATTTTGTTTGGGCGGAGGCAATCCGGTCTTGGCACCAATCCGGACTTGGCACCAATCCAGACTTGACCCCCGTGGTGGAGTATGGCCTACACCTTCCCAGGGAAGAGACCCGTGCACCTCGGTGGGGACATAATGGGTTGATGATGATGAATTGTTACTGAAAGCTAAGACATGTAAAACTATATTTAAAGTATTAGTACCCATGACACACGCCTAGTGTAATAATTGCTCGATACAAGAACATGAATTGAGTGTTTTAAAAGGTCTATAGACAAATATAACATTGTATTGTACATAACCTTAGGAAATTACAGGTATTTCTTTATCTAAGTGTACAGACGGTGGCTTCCAGACGACGTTTGGATAGATTGGAGCACAACATTGGAGAAGAAGTAGATGTACCTATAAAGTACCTATTAGTTACTTACATTGTTATTTCTGTTATTGTAATTAATGTGTAGAATAAAAAGTTTCCATGCTGCTTGTACAATGTCAATGTACATAATAAACATTGTTTTCCCACTATATAAGTATCTATAGCTTTCCCTGCGCCTGTCCGCCTCTCGGGCAGCTAGGTGACTTTGCAACAGCGGAAATTTTCATCCTGTGGTAGCGTTCAATTGCAACACCTGTTCAAAGCCGTTACCTAGCGTAGCCATTTTGCTTTCACGGGTGCCAACTTTGAGTAACCGCGGATTTTACCTTCACAATCGTAGACACTACATTATACTGGGCAGCTAATATACACGTAAACTCACGCCCGCATCCCAGATGGGTAGGCAGAGACCAGGGACTGCCTCTTGCAACAATCCTGATAGATCGCCTTCGCTTTATCAATAGCCATTAATAGTGATTTGAGTTAGGGTTACTTCTAAAATTCACAATTCCTGGGACACCTTAATAGGGTAGTTTCCAGGGTCAAAATAATTAAATTCTATTTAGTCCGTATTTTAGATTATAAAAAAAATTGGACACGTATTTTTCCTTTTTTCGATTAAGCAAAAAATAACAAAGATATAGCCTATTAAAGTTACGTGTGACGTCACTACGTGCTAAAAAATGCAGCACGGCGTGACGTCACACGTAACTTTAATGGGCTATAATATCTTTGTCATTTTTGGTGTAATTTACAAAAAAAAATACGTGTAACTTATTTTTGAATAATCTAAAAGACGGACTAATTACATTTTTTAGGGCAACTAGCCCATTGACGCTTTTGAACACGAACGGAAATCTCAAAACTATTTCGAGAATTATGCTTTCAGTACAATTCATATTTATCACATTTGTAAATAAGCCTATATTTTTTAAGATATTAATTTAAAAAGTCTCGACCTTAAATGTCTTTTCGATGACGTCAGCAAAGACATTATGACTATTAATCTTTTGCGTTACTTAAAAAAAAATACGAAACCAAATCAACGCACTTGACATTTTTTTTATGTAGGCAAAGACTGTATTCTTAATCATCCTCTGATGGTGTCACAAACACTAAAACTTTAGAAGAATACTAAAAATACTCATAATCATAATAAATCAAACTCAAAACTATCGTAGTAGTTTCTTAAAATTATTATTATTATTCTTTGCACAGTATTATTCAAAATAAAAATACAAAGGCGAAACTTAATGCTAAAAGCATTATCTTCCAGTTAAAATGGTTAATATTTTCGAAATAAATTATAAAAACATAACTTATAAAAAAAAAGTAGCATGCCCTATTGGAGTTAGTTGTAGGGTACTGTGGGCCAATTTCTGAATGGAGAATTTACACTAAGTAAATACTTAAGTAACGTTCTGCCACGCTCTTTCTTAAAGAAATTTGACGAGACAGTTAAGTAATTACTTAGCGAAATTCACAATTCAAAAATCGATCCTGTCTCTGAGGTATTTACGTATTTACAGCTATGAAGCTTATTGCGGAAATCTTAGTATCTTAGAAATCTTACCTAGGACTATAAAAAATGCGTTATCACTCGAACGCCATTTTAACACCTTGCACCCTGAACATAAATAAAATAAAAATAAATAAACTCACGCCCGTTATCCCCGAAGGGGTAGGCAGAGGCACCAGTCTCTAGAACAGGACCCACGTTTTGCCGAGTTTATTAGGTCCCAAACGTGACAAGTGGCAAGCCTGTCGCCGTTATCCGGGCACAATTTATCAGCGAATGGTGTTGCTGTACAAACAAATGTACGTAACTAAAAGTCATTGGTACATGCGTGGTTCGAACCCAGACCCTCATGATCGAGAAGCAAGGGTCAACCCCACTACGCCACCACCGCACCCTGAACAATGCGCTCAAATTAAACTAGTGACGGAAGACGAACGATTTCATCGATATCGATAAATTCCCAGGAATTGCACGTCGGACGAGACCATAGAGCAGTTCCTTCAATGGCTGCTCGGACGTGAGGCTTTTTATCAGAAAACGTTCTACAGTGCTCTGAAGTGGCGTTTGAAAATATTGATGTTGAAGAATGCCGGGAAATTAAATCTTTCTGCCGGCAAATCTATTGCCGCCCGTGTTTCCGACTTCGCGTCTGGGAGCGCTCTATCCGGATTTGTCCGGACTTTGAGTTTCTGTCCGGACTTTGTTCATCTTTTTTTATGGTTGGCATGGTCTTTTTACCGAGGCTTATCCGCATAGGACACTACGAAACTAGCGGAGTGTAAACGACTAATGGAATGAGAAGAAGAAAACACATTTGTTACAGCAACAGTTACACAAAACATTAGACATACTGACTGTTTAATACATTGAGACACCACAAAACAGAGTACTTAACAAAACATTTACAAACAATGGTCACGGTGTGTCTCTGATGCGAAAATAATAAAAAAAAAATATTGTACTGTAAATAAAAAAATCGTATTTTTTATATTTTTCTGATAACCAGCATGACTTACCTTTTCACCTGGTTTCAGCTTGACGTTGAGTTTTGGGACACCCTGTATAGGCAGAAGTGCTTACACAGTCACACACAGCCACAGGCTATTCCCTTCTACTGTCATCCCCGGGAACCGTTCAGAGCCCTGTATTTATTTATTCACTAACCCATTGTCGACGATAAAGCTTCTGATTATCCTTCGCCACGGAACAATGAGTGAGGTTTCTAACACTGTGACACGATAAACACTTGAGGCTTAGAAGAAGTACCACAGAACGCCCACTCACTGCGCCGTGGAGTGATACACTGTTTTTTTTTCCATAAAACATTTATTTGTGTATAATTTATCAATCGCTCGTAGCCCCGGCTGCCTGAGTGATCTTAAACGACCACGAAGGCTAAGCAACATAGGGTGCGTTCAGTGCCTGGATCGGTAACTGTTCTATGAACAACGCTAGTGGCATGTTTCCGAGCGGCTCCGTGCTTCACAAGACACGTTAAGCCGTTGGTGCCGGCTGCCGTCGATAGATGGCAGTCGTTAAGCGAAGTCAGAGGCCGTAGGGCGGCTTGAAAACTTCTCCCAGTAAGACCAGCCACTAGTCTTACAAGTCTCCACCAATCCGGAAAAAGAGTTTTTATTTTATGACTTCACAACAAAACATTAAACTCTTAATTTTTAACTGAACATCCTTAATAATTTTAAACGTAACTAGGCTTTTTACACAACAGTGGTTTGGGTCAAACTACATTAAAAAAACAATGAAAACTATTTTCTGTTCTTCTGTTGAGGGCGCTGCCAATGACAACAAACACTTGCGTAGAAGAGCGCGGATGTTTAATTAAAACACTCTAGAGATACGATGGGGATTGAATTTTGCACCCGACGTTTAGCCTGATAGCGACCCAACTCGACGCAGATCAACATTGCTGTGAACCAACGCAAATAGAACGTTTAATTGTATTCTCTTTTGCTTTGGCGTCAGAATCATTTGCGACTCATTGAGGCAGACATACCAATATTCAGGCGCTATATTAGGGCGAAGGAGGATTTTTAAACAGCTAGCCTACATAAAACGTACAATATTGACAAACGTAAGGTTTCAGTGAGTCAATATTCCATGATATTATAAACGATATAGACAGTTGCAATGCGGCGGAATTAATACTATAAGCATTAAGCATGTTCTGCCAGTCAATCGCATATAAGCCATAGGTATTACAAAACCAAATTGGTTTATTAAACCAAATCATCTAAAATACCGCTTCAAGACACGAAATCAACTTACTTGATTTTTTTTCGGAAGAGTCCGACCAGGTTTCGCTCCGATTCGCAGAGCTTAATCACGTTGAGCAAATTGGAAACCTTAGAAGGTTAAAAAGGTTTAATATTAATTAAGTACAAATGTTATATAAGATTGTAATGTTATATACTGTCAGAAATTTTCAAGCCGCCCCCTAAGGCCTTTGATTTGACTTAACGACTGCCATCTATCGACGGCAGCCGGCACCAACAGCTTAGTTTTACAAACCTCCACCAATTAGGACTTGGCCTCCGTGGTGGAATATATACTTTCCTCAGGGAAGAGACCCGTGCCCCTCGCTGGGGACATAATGGGTTGATAAGGAATGATGATGTTATATAAGAGGGCCGTTGGTTTACACATTAAATTAAAAAAAAAAGTCGAATTACGTCCGACCCACCATCACGCTAATGTCCCCGCGGAAGTAGGTCGAGTCAGTAATTTTTCAACATGTCACGGGGGGCGTTAATAAGTGCGACGAGATCCAACAGCCTCCAACGTTGGCGCGACGGTGGAAAGACGCCATTGTGAACGGTGGATATTGAAAACAATAATTCTCAGCGGATTTTATTGCCTGGCGCGGTGCAGTGGTGTAGTGAAAGATGCTTTTATTGGAAACTAGTGAAATGATCAGTAGAATTAATATTTTATCTTGTTTTATTACAGGTAATGCCTAATGTTGGTGATAGATTATAAATTGATGTTCTCTGTCTTGTGTTAAATAAACAAATTTTGTTTTTTTGGTAGTTTTAGGGTTCCGTAGCTCAAACGGAAATCGGACCCTTGTTGGATCATTGTTGTCTGTCCGACTGTCTGATCAAATTTGTGATTCAATTACAAATGTGTGTAGGTAATAGCTTGCAGTTTTTATTCTCTATGATGATGATATTACGCGTTAGATTTCATAGCAGAAGGTCAGCGCTCGGAATAGAGTACGCTGTGAATTTCGATTCTGTGAAATCCACGAAAACCTAAAAAATCTAAGTTAATGTACTGTTTTCTATGTGTATCTGTCTGTTTTGTTTCAAATTCCTTTATTTAAATCATAAAAGTTTGTTGCGACTAACATTAACACAGTCAACAGTTAGTTATTCCTTAATCTAAAGCACTATTTGGAATGTCAAGAGAAACAATGCAATCAATTAAACACTATTGATCGGTACAAACTTACGCGCCATATCTTAATGGCCGTTTATGCCACAAATTTAAAACGTATATTTCGACACCAAGATAATCAAAATTCAAGACCCATGAGTGCAATCAACGCTTGCAATGTGAAAACATTATTTAATATTCTTAAAAACGCAAGAAAACACCAATGCCGCGGCCAGACACGCGGACGACACCCGTTTACGATGAATAAAAACTGAATTAGATAGGTTTTTTGGTGAATTTAAAAGACGAGAGAAATCGAAAAACATGCGCTTGACTTCCAAGTCTGAGGCTATATTTGAAGTAGATTTGACAGCTGTCACAGGAGAGACCACAGACAATGTACGTTTGTTAAAGCATGAAGAAAATAAAACAAAACATTATGTTTCATTGATCTAAAGTCTGTTTTTTAGTTCAATGCAAAAAATAAATCAGTCAAGTTGACATTTCAATACAATCCAATGTCTGAATGTTTCTAGTACGCTAAAACCAAATTACCCCATTTTACTTCCAAGTAAAAATTGTTTGTGCTACGTAGGTGTTTTTTTTTAGCCTTTGCTCTTATGAGGAATTGAACTTTAATGTCTTTAATGTGATAAGGATTTTGGTCACACAAGTCTTCTATTCACGGTAAAAAAAAATCTCCCGAGTAAACCTATAAATTTTATAACGGTAACACCGCGTCATCATTTTGCATCGAATTAAAAAACGGACCTTAATCACACGAGCATAACGCAGGGGTCAGCCATCACCAGTCCAACCATATTAGAGGGAGATAGAATTTATAAATACGCAAAATGTAGAGAGCATATTAAATAACTAATTACATATTCATGGTTTTAAAATACCTTACAGGGTACGATCAAACGAAAATATATTATGCAAAGGCAAAGCACATCAAAGACTCAGCGATATTAACGTGCATCAGATTAAGTGTTATGTTAACTTGGCGCGTAGTAGTGAGGTGATCGGTTTCTGCGGAAACCTGTAAAAACTGTTTTTTTTATAAAACTGGTAAAAGTTTACCGGTTGTTTCAAAAACTAATGCATAACTTTTTAAATTGTAATTAGTACAATGCCACCAGTTGTCAAAAGAAAATTCGCTTTGATTGTTACGAAACCTTTATTTTCGAAATAAGACGAACGTTCAAGATCATTCCATCCAGGACAATAATTCTAACAATTTTATATAATATACTAAAAGAACCTGTACTGATAAGTATTAATCAGTATTTTCAGATTGAGCAGGGTGGTAGATGACGTCACTGACCTTTTCAGCATCAAAATTTTGATTTCATATATGTCATAGTCAACTTCAATTTAATAATGCGCTTTCATTTGAGTAGATACAAAGATCATGAAGATGATGAGGAATTGGAAAATACCAGAACTAAAAATTCTAGCATGTTTGCTTCACTAGTTTCCATCAATCTTAGTTTAATTTGAAAATGGTAGTGTTTTGTACTATAAAGGGTAATAAGAGTCTCTCATAAATGTAGGGAATTATTATAATTGGTTATCGGGTTATAGACTTGCTCGTTGGTTTAGATGTTAACGCTAGACGTTAAAGTATTAATATAGTAAAAAATAAAAACCAACTTCAAAACACTACAGCACTAGAACAGATAATTAGTTTTAACAAAAAATACCTTTAAATTCAATGAAGTTGTTGAAGAAATATATTTTGGCACCGATGGTGAGTTATAGGACTAGTACATATATTATAGGCAACGACTGCAAAATGTATTTCTACAAAGACCTACACTGAATTTTGTTTTTAAGTCGGTTTTCATTTTTTATTAAAAAAATTACAAAAGCGGTGGTGGCGTAGTGGGGTTGACCCTTGCTTCTCGATCATGAGGGTCTGGATTCGAACCACGCATGTACCAATGACTTTTAGTTACGTACATTTGTTTGTACAGCAACACCATTCGCTGATAAATTGTGCCCGGATAACGGCGACAGGCTTGCCACTTGTCACGTTTGGGACCTAATAAACTCGGCAACGTCGAGTCAACGGGTCCAGTTCTAGAGACTGGTGCCTCTGCCTACCCCTTCAGAGATAACGGGCGTGATTTTATTTATTTATTTTATTTTATTTTAATTTACAATTTTTTGTGACCACTACGACTGCTCAAATTATTTTTTCCGGTATCAGTTGCGCGAGTCACTATAAAATATACCCAAATCGCTTCAATTCTGCCTTTAAAATATGAAGAGTTCCCTCGAGCCATTCAGAATCATCATCGCCATCATCAGATCCTAACTTGGTGACCATGCGACCACCAATGAAGTTTACCCTTTATAATAAAATATAAACAAAAACATAATTTTCCGAATCGGTAAACGCGTCTTCGAGTGATTGGAAAACATACACAAAAAAGAGACCCCAATGAACTGAGAACCTCTTCCTATTGTGAAGTTAAGTAAAATGAAGTCTTCTGTAGATCATCCTATTTAAATTTATCTAACTACTTTTGTCTACCCCATACGGGGCGTCTCACAGGGTGTTTGTATTAGTCTTCTGTACGAGCCACGTCTTCAGCTATTTCCAAGTAGACAACGAGACCAAGCCAATTAAAAACACTATTCTTGTCTTGCAAAGTTTATGCTCAAGAAAACAAGAGAAGAAGACTAAAAACTAAACGGAAAATAATGAAATTTGAGACGCCCGTCCGCTTTTTCTGAAAACAATTAAAGCTCTTTCTCCAAAGGGCCCGGAGGGAAGTCCCGTAGAGTGAGAACTGTTACAGAACGACCGTTAGGAACTACATAAAAGGCGTTCCACGTCTATGCCACATGGGAAAGTGCCTTGAATATTGTATATGAAACATTTTACTGAAAGAAGACGTTATTTTAATTTAAAAAACAATTTAAACTGCATTCCTAGTTCTCAAATAATTACATGTTTGAACCGGAAACTGAACCCGCTACACGAGAAAATTAAACCTGTAGCTTTATCATACCAATCGAACGGCTTCATCATAAGTATTATTTTCCCTCCTCCCTGCATTTTTTCAACTCTCTCTGTTTCCAGCCACCTCGCACCATCCCATAATCTTCGCCTTGGTGACACAAACGAAGCTATGTAAAAAAAACAGTGTCACAAATAAAAGGAAGACCACGAATTTTAACCTCTTGCATGGTAGGCAGATGCTCTAACCGCTGCGCCACAGAGGTCGTCAAAAATAACACAACCGAAAATAAGAAAACACAAATTAAACAAAACCAAAAAGTCACTGTGTGTCTTCTGTTTTTTCAACAGTCAGTGCCCTCCTGCAAAATGGCACAGCTTTTAAAAACTACTTCGTTAGGAATTTAAGTTGTAATTTAATGGAACAAGGCTCTCCGTAATGTTTCTGACTGGTGCGATTTTCTCTTGGGATAGGGATGGGGTCAACCAACAGTCACCATAGATTTTGCTTTCGATTAAATTTGATTCCTAGCTGACAACATTCACCTTATTATTACAACTCTTCGTTGTCAGCGCATTATATCAGCAAAAAAACTTTTTGTGAACAGTAGTTCGGTTTAATAGACACTGCCTCACTGGTTTGATTGTTAAGGCGCTTAACTATAAAGAGAGAAGTTATAGGTTCTATTCCCACTAACTGCCGAAATGCATTTATACAAGTGGCCTAAATCAAGGTGTATTTCTACGTTTGTAATGTCTTTGCCTGGTAATTATAGCATAGAGTATCCTAGGATGGGACCAGGTCAATAATATTAATTTATTTGTGTAAAATATATAATTTGTTTTAATCTGTGATGCTAAAAACTATATATGAAAAAAAAAATATGTATCATAAAGATTTTTAAGCGTTTGTTTATCTATATTACAAGCGGTTTAATTTAATCATTACCACAGAATACATAATAGTACTGGTACAGAAGATTCACTCTGCAAAATCAATTAAAGAAAAAAGCACTCTAGCAGCGATACAATTAGGTGCAATTCAGATCGCACGGCGCTAAAAAAGATAAGATAAGATAAGAATATTCTTTATTGTACACGAGGAGAAACACAAACATAAAATATTTACAAAGTAACAGTACAATAGGCTAGTTTCTCAAAAAAATGTAATTAGTCCGTCTTTTAGATTATTCAAAAATAAGGGACACGTATTTTTTATTTGTAAATTAGACCAAAAATGACAAAGATATAGCCCATAAAAGTTACGTGTGACGTCACGCCGTGCTGCATTTTGTAGCACTGAGTGACGTCACACGTAACTTCAATGGGCTATATCTTTGTTATTTTTTGTTTAATCGAAAAAAGAAAAAATATGTATCCAATATTTTTTTATAATCTAAAATACGGACTAAATAGAATTAAATTATTTTGACCCTGGAAACTACCCTATTGGCGGCCTTATTGCTAATAGCAATTTCTTCCAGACAACCCGTTATATTCACCTAAATGTTGCCTCTCTTTCTACCGCGTAAGTTTAATATCTTCTGGCACCTGACATCCTACCTATTTGCCACTCCGGAGTGGTCACCGCATGTACTTACGCGTTCAATACCGACACGCGTAGGCCTGTAATGGCCTGTCATTACTAAAGAAACATTTTTCTGAAACTTCGGTATTTTAAAAAGATTTTCGTCAGTAATTTTCTTAATAATATACGAATAAAGATTTTTAATCTTAAGTAAAGAAAAATCTAAATAAAAAAATCTATTTTATGAAAATTTTAAGGTGTTAACTATAACTTACGCACTGGTTTTTATCGATAAATCTAAACAGTTGATCCCACCCCATCCCTATAATTACTAATTTGATTGCAACCGCGAACCCGTTCAGTTTGTTTCAGGGCTCCATTCTTCCGCCCCCTTCACTCACAGCGCTCATTGTTTTTTCCTGTCTGCCATCTCTTTCCCGCTCGGAACTAATATTTTAGTTCCGTTATTTGCTTATGTAGCCTATATACATCCCATTTTAGGGTATGGTTAAGAGTATGGGCTTCATCATCAACCCATTATGTCCCCACCGAGGGGCACGGGTCTCTTCCCTGAGGAAGGTATAGGGCATACTTCACCACGGGGGCCAAGTCCGGATTGGTGGAGGCTTGTAAGACTAGTGGCTGGTCTTACTGTCAGAAGTTTTCAAGCCGCCCTAAGGCCTCTGACTTGGCTTAACGACTGCCATCTATCGACGGTAGCCGGCACCAACTGCTTTACGTGCCTTGCGAAGCACAGAAGCGCTCAGAAAAATGCCACTAGCGTAATTCATAGAACGGTCACCCATCCATGCACTGAACGCGCCCTATGTTGCTTGACCTTTGTGATCGTTTACGAGGACGTATATAGGCTGCTTAAAAAAATTAAGTGTCAATTCGGAAACAAAACAACTTGTTTCGTGAACCACCTAACAATAAAACGTCTGAAGGTTTTTATTTTTTACTGCCATTTGTTTCGCAAGTCACAATTGGATTTTTTATCTGTTGCTCGCTTCAAAGTTAACTTTTCTCAAATCCCCTATTTAAGGGGATGTCTCTTTTATACATGGGAGGTATGTATTATATTTAAAAAAAAAATTGAGGAAATTCAAGTGAGATCTTGACGACCTCTGAGGCGTAGCGGTTAGCGCATCTGTTTACCATGCGAGAGGTCCCGGGTTCGAACCCCGGCTGGGGAGAAAAAGAAAATGCCCAGGTCTTGGATGTTTATAGTAATATGTTTGTGACCTCGCTGTTTCTGGTTCCCACGACACAGGGTATCCTATTGTGGGGCCAGAAGCAATGTATGTGCCTGTATGTAAATGTTTTTGTTTATGTTTGTTTGTTTACATTCACACCTGAAAGCTGAGCTCCAGCAGAATCGCTCGTAGCCCAGCTGCCTGAGTGATCTTAAACGATCACAAAGGTTATGCACACAGGGTAGGTACATGGTTAGGTGCCCGTCTATGTATAGATGGCAGTCGTTAAGCAAAGTTAGAGGCCTTAGGGCGGCTTGAAAGCTTCTGACAGTAAGATCAGCCACTAGTCTTACAAGCCTCCACCAATCTGGACTTGGCCCCCGTGGTGGAGTATGGCCTATACCTTCCTCAGGGAAGAGACCCGTGCCCCTCGGTGGGGACATAATGGCTTGATGATGCTGAATGGCATCTTATTAATTCTCACTACTTACTGAATCCCCCTAGTAAATATGCGTACATAAGGACGGTTACTTCGTAAATAATAAGTTCATAGTATAACCTGGCTTTAACAAATATTTCTTTGTAGACCATACCTAATTTTTCTACTGTAAATTATTTTTCCAGAACTCATTAGCGTCGACGCTCGTTATTATTTTAAGATTCAGGCGAGTTGTTTTGTATACCTCCGTAGTTTGTTTCGTGAATAAATAGAACAATTAAATCGTTCCATAGTTTTTGGGTGTAAAAAGAGGATGATGAATAAATAATCAATGAGAGATTGATAGCTGGGTGGAACAGTCGGTAAGTGACGTCTTGAGAGTCTTTACTTACTATCCCATCCGATATCGGTTTCGGAGGCCGATCCGATAAATTTCTGACTTGGCTTAACGACTGCCATCTATCGACGGCAGCCGCCACCAACTGCTTAACGTGCCTTGCGAAGCACGGAACCGCGTGGTAAAATGCCACTAGGGTTAGTCATAGACGGTCACCCATCCATGCACGCTTCACGATCGCTTTAGATCACTCAGGCAGCCGGGGCTACGAGCGATTCTCGTAAGTACCATTGAAATGCAGATCTCCCCACGGTATCACCTACACACGGATCAAATTTAGCCTGCACAAGGCCGCACATTAATTATTTTGAAAGCAGAACGCTGTGGAGGGATCCCAACTCCCTTCGGGCGAGCCGGAGAAAGAAAGTTAAATTGATGTACTTATAACTCTTTGGCGATACATTGGCGGCCAAGGAAATACGATTTATTTTCCATTTCATTTTTCTTAGTTTGAATTTTAATAAAGCGAAAGAGGTTTATCAAGATCTCTGTCTACTCATCCGGGATGTTAGTTTGAGGTTAATTCATGTAGGTATATCCGTAACCTCACCTATCTATCTAATACAATCTATCTAGGTATCTCTTTAAACGAGCGATTCTTGTATATGAGGAGTAGGCGATCAAAACGTCGCTTTTACAGTAAATATTTTTTTCAGAAATCAATAAAATCGTTACATTTAAATTTTGTAAACAATAAAACAATTTATTTTGAGAGGCAAATATCATTATTTAAAACCGAACGATTCTATACGAAATTTAATTTCTTTTCAAATTATTTTTATCGTTAAAATGTATCAAGCTTTTATAGCTAAACAGGAAAAGTTACTTTTTGTGGGTGGGACCATATTGGACCGTTTCTTTAATGAAACGGCACCAACAATTTTCACGAAATTTAATATGCAGGTGGTTTTGGGGGCGATTAATTGATCTAGTTTCTAGCTAGGTTTCGTTTTTATAGAACATCGTTTTATCCGTGTTTTAGGCTTTAAGCCAATGAAACACTGATCACTAGATTACGAAGGCAATTTGCACGTCAATCTAAGAGGTTGTAATAGCTCAGACGGGATATGGGACGGACTAGAAAAAAAATTGGGCCACATTTGTCTACTGTGACGCCCTCTTTTGTCCAGCCGCTATAATAAATTTTCCAGCTTGCTATTCTTGTTTTGCAGCCCATTTTCGCGGTGCACGGCATAGCCCTACTCTCAGAGAGTGCCCACCGCGGATCGGCATTTTCAAGAGCTGAGATAGATTAAAGAATCCACTCAGAAATAGTAGAAATAAAAAGAGATTGCTTTGAATTTAATCGATATATTCACACTTTTATCCAGTTCCTACAATAATGTTCGTATCGTCCGATCCGTTGACAGCTGTCATCCCTGCGTTTCGTTATATCTCACTATTCTGTGTAGCTCATTCAAATCTACGAAGTATCTGTCATTACAAATAACTCTCGTGGATATAACGAAACGCAGATAGTAAACAACACACTGACGTTTCATTTTAAAACTAAATATCACCTGCCCATAAATACAGAGTAAACAATAGTGATTCTAACATCTCGGCCATCCTTTTTAGAATGAGTCCTCTCATTAAGCAGAATTCAAGTGAAATTTTAGTCATCATTCTTCGTTCTTATTAATTGTTGATCGTTACAAATTAGTTAAGTATTCAATTACAAATCATTATTCTCATTGCATGATCTGTTATAATCTGCAAACATCTGCGCCATTTTTCCCATCACGCTGTTTGCTTATAACTCACGCTTTTAATCTTAATCTTAATCTACGCACAGTCTATTATGATCTGCGGATATCTGTGCAACATCGGTTACTTACTAACCAACATTACTCGCAATCTGCACTATCCGCTCATAACCTGTGTCTTTTCATCGCAGTCACTATCACTAGTCACAATCATGTTCAAAGTTTTAAGTATACAGCATAGTCTGTCATGATCTGCGGCCATCTGTGCCATATTTATTCCAGTCAGCACTGACCGCTCATAACCTATGCTATACCTTAATCTCACTTATTAATACCTTATCTACTATTTTGCCTACTTTTATTTTATATAATACATTTAATTCATAATCAGTTCTTCATCTCTTACTAATTCTTATATACAAATTTATCTTATACTTTCACTCCAATCGTTAAGAATATAATTATATATTGTGTACATGTATGTTATATAAACTTCGAATCAAACTTCAACTTGATACTGGCGTAATTTATTAACAATGTTTACCATTCACCTTACTTATTTATCGTTATGGTCATTTTCAATGTCACTACCTTCACTGTCATTCTCGCTACTAAATCCCTTAAAATTAAGCCATGGATGGATCTTATCTATCGAAACAACGTTTTCATATCTTTTATTTCCTTTCTTAGTAAGAGGGGTATCTTCGACGAGGAACCTATCGTTTGGTAGAATTTTAGTTATCCTATAAGGACCATGAAATTTGGGTATTAACTTTTTGGATTTACCTTGCCTGTCCTTGTCGAACATTGTTCTTTCTATTCTGATGAGATCTCCCTCACAATACTTTGTTGGTGGTTTTCTATGTTTATCAAACCGTTCTTTGGCAACGACTTGTTCTTTTTCGACCCTATCCTTTGTTTTATTTCTTAGATCAGTCAAATTTTCCCCATCAACTCTCTCCACAGTCTCAGTAATCACTTCATTTAATATATTCTCAGATGAACTTGCAACTTTAAATCCGAACAGCAATTCAGACGGACTTTTTCCTGTAGATTTATTGACAGTCGTGTTTATTCCAAGTTGTACATCGCCAACATACTCGTCCCATGTATTGTCATTTTTACCGTGACATTTTGTACCTAACGCATCGGAAATTGTCCTATTAAATCTCTCGACCTGCCCATTCGCTCGCGGAGTGGCTACTGCGTTTAGTATGTGCTTTACTCCTATGCCTGTTACAAAAGCCTTGAATTTTGTACTTGTGAAGCATGAGCCCCGGTCCGTTATCAGTCGAGTAGGTACTCCAAAACAACTAAAATGTTCTTTGAGTACTCTTATTGTTGTAGCTGTTTTAGTATCTCTAACGGGCTTTATGCTTACAAACTTTGTAAAAGAGTCTACTATAACAAGCAGATAAGTATTGCCTCTCCGCGACCGAATGAACGGTCCCAAATGGTCAGCGTGTAGTGTATGGAAAGGAATGTCTGGTTTGGGGATAGGATTAAGCATCCCTTCCTTTGCTCCTCCAGGAGCTTTGTGGTAAGCACACTCGAGACATGCGCTGACGTACTTTTTGGTGAATCTGCGCATTTTTGAGAACCAAAAGGAAGACTTGAGTCTCTTTAAAGTCTTTTCGTATCCGAAATGTCCCACATCGTCGTGGTTCATTCTTAACAATTGCCATCGAACAGATCTCGGAACCACCCACTTTATTCCATCGTCAACTATTCTGTAGACATGATTACCCTTAATTTGGTAGTTCTTGTGAACGTCCACGACCAACTTGGTGTCTTTGTTTGAAAGAATTTCTTTTATTTTTTTAACTTCTTCGTCATTGTCCTGTACTGTGGCAATCCAATCATCAACCTCTACACTAAGGACATCAATTACGTGAGTTTCATTAACGTTCAACGATTCGGAGACAGGAGCCCGACTTAGGGCGTCAACGTGAGGCATTTGAGAACCGGACCTATATTCTATTTCGAAATTATACTCCTGTAGTTGAATCCACCACCGGCCAATCCTGGGTATCAGATCCCTTTTCGTGAGGGTGGTCCGCAGCGCATTACAATCCGTGACAAGTTTAAATTTCAGACCAAGTAGATATACTCGAAATCGGCTCAATGATGCTACAACAGCTAATGTCTCTAAATCGAATGAGTGAAATTTCTGTTCATCAATAGTTGTCTTACGGCTGTAATACGCTACGGGTCTCATCAGTCCATCGGTACCTCGTTGCATAAGAATGCCTGCGATACCAAATTTTGAGGCGTCTGTATGCAACTCGGTTTCTCGACTAGCATCGTATAGTGCCAAGATTGGTCTCTCAACTAGTTTATTTTTGAGAGTTTCAAAGGCTTCAACATGTTCGTTGGTCCATCTCCAAGTAGTGTGTTTTCTCAAAAGGTCCGTTAGTGGTCGAGCTATTAATGAAAAGTTTTTGATAAAACGTCTATAGAAACTCGTCAATCCTATAAATCTCCTGACTTCGTGAATATTTGCAGGTGTGGGAAATTCGGACACTGCTGCTATTTTTCGTGAACCTGGCCGAATGCCCGACCCACTAACTTCGAAACCAAGAAAATCTATTTTCTCGTGAAAGAAAAAACACTTATTCAATTTGAGAGTAAACCCTGCTTCACGCATTGCACCTAAAACTTCCTCCAACCTCATTAGACCCTCATCAAAGTCGTGAGCGGGTATCAAGATATCATCCATGTAGATAATGACATAGCTAATTCCAGCCAGAACCTTATTCATTGTCCGCTGAAATATGGAGGGTGCGTTGGCCAAGCCAAAGGGCATCCTCTTAAATTGATATTGGCCATCAGGTGTAACAAAGGCCGTCTTATCCTGGGACTTTTCAGCGACAGGAATTTGATAATATCCTGACGCTAAATCAAGAGATATAAAAAGCGAATTCCCTGATAACCTATCTAATTGATCTTCGATCAATGGCAGCGGAAAATGTTCCTTTTTGGTTACATTATTTAAGGCACGGTAATCAATACAAAAGCGTTTATCTCCTGTCTTTTTCTTCACGAGGAGAATTGGACTTGCGTACGCGGAGGTTGATTCACAAATTATATTCGCATCAAGCATTTCCTTTACCATTGATCGAACAAGTTCACGTTCAGGATACGAAAGTCTGTAAGGCCTGTATACTACCGGTTTTGTATCGGTTACGTCAATCTGCATCTCTTCAATATCAGTAAATCCTAAATCAGCCAGAGAGTGGGAAAAACACTCATTGTATCTCTTTAGAATTTGCTGCAATCGTTCTTTTTCAGGCTCGGACATGTTTATGCCGTAATTAATAGATTTTTGTACGTCAGGGTCATCAAAGTTCAGTATATTCACGCGTTCAAACTGATTAGTACGCAATGCTCTTGTTATTAATAGTCCTTTCTGTAGTTTAAGTTCGCTCATTGTAACATTTTGCACCAGCAAAGAGCCTCGACCATCTACTACGCTGTATTCCCCAGGTAATAAGTAATATTCTTTACCTGAAGGACCACGCAATGACCCATTGACGTAAACTGGGCCTGAGTAGTTGGCATCATTACATTCAACCTTGATCACTATCAAGCTATTTGTAGGGACAACCGCGTCCTCATAAAGAACTAAATGCAATTTTATGGGAAGTTTTCGTTCAAATATTAATGAATCAGTAGTTTTTGTTATTACGATTCCCGGTCGTTCGGTAAAACTATGACCTATTAAAATTGCATGTTTTATGACGTTGTCATCTACAATGTAGACTTCCACAGCCTCAACAATGCCTTGAATGTCGATTTGCAGCACGGTCTTACCCAGCGGTAACACAACATTACTACCTATACCTCGCATTACAGGCAATTCTTCTGTTGTCCACTGAATACCTAATTTTATGGCATTCGTAAGCCGCAATAACGTGCATTGGCTACCTAAGTCTACGTATCCCTTAACAAGCTGGCCGTTCAGTTTTAGATCAATTAAATATTTGTCATCGTCGGTCTTAGATTGTCATAACTTCATTACCGTCTTTTCTTTAGGAGAATCAGACGACTTATTGTTCGGGTCCGTTGGCAATCTTGGACAATTAGTACTCACATGACCCAACTTATTGCATACATTACATTTAAGTATCTTTTTAGTACATTTAAAACTGTAATGTCCAGTTTCGTTACAATTGTAACAAACTATATTGGTTCCGGTATTTTCGCGCGAACGAAATGGTTTTGTATTATTTGCCTGAGTGCTATTATTAGCGTTGTTTATGTTCATGGCAGGTTTCTTGTCTTGAGGTGCTTTGGCTCTATTATCTAGCTCACGTGACTGTTGTTTTATTGATTGAAAATATTGTAATACCTGCTCTGGTTCGTTGCATTTAGCTGCCTTTGCTCCTAACCTGAGTGATCTATCTTCAATACCAAACAGCAAGCAGTCTACTGCTCTTTTCCCATAAATTTCGCATCGAGTTAGAAGATTAATTTTTTCGTAATAATATAACTCTATTGAATCGTTATATTTAAGTTTTTTCGAAAGCATTTCGTTAAGCAGCTCTGCATAATCATCACTGGATGGAAAAGAATCAGTAAGTTTGACCTTCCATTCAGGCCACGAGAATGACATTGACGGCAAAGCCTGATACCAAGTCTTGGCCACACCACTGAGCTTGGGTAAAGCGTAGTGGATAATTTGGTCCTCGCCCCACTTGTATAATCGAGCGCATTCATCCACCTTGCTGAGCCAAGTGGAAACAGTTTGGCCTTTTACCATGGGATCAAACTCTGGTATGACGTTCCCTAACATAGGGAATTTATTTCCTTCCGGACGATGGTTCAATGATTTAATCAATTCAGTCAAAATCAATTCGGTATTGTTATAAGCGTGACTCACATGACCTCGTTCGGACGAAGAAACACTCCTGCTAACGTGACTCCTCTTCTTGCGTCGACCTCTTCCTGCACTCGACTCACTATCGCTTCTGCTGTGCTTCCTACGTCTCCTACGCCGCCGACTTTCTTCACTCGATCTGATCTCGCCCGTGTCATCTGGTGTGCGATTCCTCCTTTTTCTTCTGCGCGTCGTTGGTGATGTGTCCCAGCTTTGGCTTCGTGTCTCACGATCACGTAAACGTCGACTCTCTCGTGCTAGTGGAGGAGTATTCGGACTCCGGCTTCGTGTTTTACGACTCCGTACAGTAATATGATCTGCAATCTCACGGTGCCTTTTAGGTTTGCGTTCTTCATTGCGGGTTTTGTCTCGTCGTTTATCCCTGTTCTTTTTACTACGGCTTCGCGTTTGATCTTCACGGGATTGTTGCCGGTGACTTCGATGACGTGACCGGCTTTTCCGATTTGGTTTCTCAGCATCGTCCATTTTTAGGAGGCTTAACGCGGAAATAGGCTGTAGGCTATCTTAATCCCCCTTCTGAGCTAAAGAATCCACTCAGAAATAGTAGAAATAAAAAGAGATTGCTTTGAATTTAATCGATATATTCACACTTTTATCCAGTTCCTACAATAATGTTCGTATCGTCCGATCCGTTGACAGCTGTCATCCCTGCGTTTCGTTATATCTCACTATTCTGTGTAGCTCATTCAAATCTACGAAGTATCTGTCATTACAAATAACTCTCGTGGATATAACGAAACGCAGATAGTAAACAACACACTGACGTTTCATTTTAAAACTAAATATCACCTGCCCATAAATACAGAGTAAACAATAGTGATTCTAACAAGATGAACACACATAGTAATATGAAAGATCTGAAATATCGAATTTGAAACGAAGTCATCCGACAGAGAACCAAAGTCACCGACGTAGCCCACCGAATTAGCATGCTGAAGTGGTAGTGGGCCGGCCATATCACCCGAAGAAGTGATAACCAATGGGGTAGAGTTCTTGAGTGGAGACCACGAATCGGTAAACGTAGTGTAGGACGTCTTGACTCGGTGGAGCGATGATCTTCGCAAGGCGGCTGGCAAGAGCTGGATGAGAGTAGCCGAGGACCGTGCTCAGTGGCGCGCAATGGGAGAGGCCTATGTCCAGCAGTGTACAACCGTAGGCCGATGATAATGGCATAGTAATATTCTTTCATAATGGTTGGTGTACAAGAAAGAGTATTCACCTCATTTAATGTAACACCTCAGATACTCAGGTTTCATCACAATGTTTACCTTCAAAGTTAGTGAGTGGTATTGCTACTCAAATGTATTCCATAATATGTACTTTCGATTTAACTTCGAAAACCCATTCATTTCCAATAAGTACATGACTTTGAATCCACGTTTCGAATATGAACCCAGCAATATACCGCTCTGCTACTACTCCTTTTTAACCAGTAAAAGTACAAAAATATTGTATGCTAGCTGGACACCCAATGGACAAATGAAACTGCTAAGTGGGCGGGCATGACACATCATCATCATCATGTACCCACTGAGGGGCATGGGTCTCTTCCCTGAGAAATTTATAGGCCATACTCCACCACGGGGGCCAAGTCCGGACTGGTGAAGGCTCGTAAGACTAGTGATTGGTCTTACTATCAGAAATTTTCAAGCCGCCCTAAGCCCTCTGACTTGGCTTAACGACTGCCACCTATCGACGGCAGCCAGCACCAACTGCTTAACGTGCCTTGCAAAACACGGAACAAATGCCACTAGCGTTGGTCATAGAACGGTCACCCACCCATGCACTGAACGCGCCCAATGTTGCTTAAGATTTGTGATCGTTTAAGATCACTCAGGCGACCGGGGCTACGAGCAATTCGACGTGACACATTGGTTCATGGTTTCTACTCGAGACCTTTTTCATTGAATTTTCGCATGAGGATAATGTATTTACTATATAAAAAACATTGTTGTCCATAGCAGGTGCCCCGTAACCGGTGTAAAATATTACAGTTATTATTAATTCTCTCAACGCACGTTTTAACTGCTCGCCACTGTTTTCGACGCGTGTGGAGTGAATTAGAAGCGATTAATTACAAATTCTGCAGGTGCGGGCCACGTCAAATGTATAATTGTATACGTAACGCTCTGCGCGGGATATAGATACGTGGATACAATACTTAGAACGGTCAAAAATGCACGGCAAAGTTATATAAATTGAGTACCTAGTTGAGGAATCTTGTTCCAGGGCAAAATTATGTTAAACATTGTGGTTAATCTTAAAAGTTGTTGCCAAATTCGTGTTTTAGCAAATGCGATTTTTTTAGACATAACTTCGATTTTGTGCATATTGAACGTCACCAATTACTTATTTTCAATTCCAGATGCGTTTCTGTTTGAATAATGAAACAAGTATTTGAGTTTGAGTTTATTTTTTTATTAGTCACTGACAAATATTTGATTTTTTTATTTTTTTATTAGTCACTTGATAGTGACTAATAAAAAAATAAAGAAATAAACTCAAACTCAAATATTTGTTTCATAGTACAAACAGAATATTTACTTCATTAACGTCAAAGTTGTTAGTTTCACAATTAATAGATTACATGGAGAAGAAAGTAACAAAGAAAACTCCACATTTATTCTTTTCAAAGCAGTTTTAGCCTTAATGAGCCGTTTTCAGAAGAACGAAAAAAAAAATATTACGGCTATCAAAGGAATGCAATTTTGAACCTCAGCCCAATATACATAATAAAATAGGTACATCAGCGAGCTGAACAAAAGCTTCTATGACGTCAACAGCCAAATGTTTGTCAAAGGATTGACAGCCGTAATATTTTTTTTTTAGTTCTTCTGAAAACGGCTCATTACAGACTTAAAAAAATATGCTCTTGGATGTGTTGAACATAACATAACATTTACACACAGGCACCTGGCACATACATCGCTTCTGGCCCCACACTAGACACATTTTATCCTCTAATTAAATTGAATATTTAACTACTATTTAATGCCAGATATATGTTTGTGAACTTGCTTTTTCTGATTCCCACGACACAGGGTATCCTAGTGTGGGGCCAGAAGCAATGTATGTGCCTGTATGTAAATGTTATGTTATGTTATGTATTACGGAATGCAACGTTCCTGTGTAACAAGGTCCAATTACATCAAACAGATATGAGCTTGAACTAACGAATTATCATCAACCTATTATATCCCAACGAGGGGCACGGGTCTCTTTCCTGAGGAAGATATATCGCGCCCAATGCCACTTAGCCTACGTGATCGTTAATATACTTCTTCATGATACTTCTTTAACGGTCGTATTCATTTAAATTATCTGTCTGTTTTTAGTTCCGTATGTAGTTAATTGCAGTCGGTTTTATTATTTATTTTTCCTAGATTCCAACTAATTTTTGAATAAGGTGCACGGGTCTCTTCCCTGAGGAAGGTATACCGCGCCCTATATTGCTTACCTAACCTTCGTGATCGTTTAAGATATATTTCTTCAAGATACTTCTTTAACGGTCATATTCGTTTAAATTATCTGTCTGTTTTTAGTGCCGTATGTAGTTAATTGAAGTTTTTATTATTTATTGTTTCTCCTAGATTCCAACTAATTTTTGAATAAGGTGCACGGGTCTCTTCCCTGAGGAAGGTATGTCGCGCCCTATGTTGCTTAACCTTCGTGATCGGTTAATTGAAGTCGATTTTATTATTTATTTCTTCTCCTAGATTCCAATTAATTTTTGAAAAAATCAGACGTTTTCTCGGCATAAATATGCCTGGTAATTCTCCGAGAGATTTCTCGAAGCGCCATTGAGCAGTGAAGTCTGTAATGAATGCTAAATGCTACTATTAATTTTCATGAGCTCGAATAAAAGTAAAGACCCTAGGTGCCTGAATTACGCTTGGTGAGGAAAGGCTCCTCATTATTTATGTACGACTAGCTTGCGCCCGCGACTCCATCCGCGTGGAAGTTAAAAATTTTGCCACCCCGTTCACTCCCTTAAGGGTTGAATTTATAAAAACGGTGAAACACGTGTTTAATCAATTGTGTTGAAGAGTATTTATTTCAAGTTTGAAGAAAATCAGACAACATTTTTTATACCTCCCATACAAATTTCGGCAACCCTTTTCGCCCCCTTAGAGGTTGAATTTCAAAAAAATCCGTTCTTATTCCTTGCCTACATTATATATAGATCCTCTGTGCAAAATTTCAGCTTCCTAGGTCTAACGGCTTGGGCTGGGCGTTGATGAGTGAGTCAGTCAGTCAGGACTTTGAATTATATATATATATATATATATATATATATATATATATATATATATATATAATATATATATTCAAATACAAAACTCCTGAACGATCGTAAATTATTATTCTTCATCATCATCATTCATTCAGCCACAAGAAGCCCACTGCTGGACATAGGCGTACATTCTTGATATAACATAAAATATATTGTTTGATACATAAATATAATATTGAAATATATTGCCTGACGACCTCTGTGGCGCAGCAGTTAGCGTGTCTGACTACCATCCGAGAGGTCCTGGGTTCGAATCCCGGCTGGGGACAAAAAACCCAGGTCTTGCATGTTCACATGTTTGTGACGTCGCTGTTTCTAGTTCCCACAAACTGTATGTATGTAAATGTTATGTTATGTTAAGTATATTTGTATACACAAAGCTGTTAAGGGATAAAGCATAAAGAGTAAATGAAGTATCACATATATCGCACCCCTAGATGAAAACCACACTAAGCCGAAATAATATGTGAAAATTTAGACACGATACGATAGACTTGAAGAAGACATTATGAGAGTTCTATTGTCTGGTCCGGTATAAGGTCAGGAAGTAGAAAAAGTAGCTAACTAAATTTTCACATATTATTTCGACTTAGTGGGGTTTTCATCTAGGGGTGCGATATGTGACGTAGAATGGACTTAAATTTGGGGTGCAAATAGGTAAAACGCATAGAAAATGCGTGTCTATGACATAGAAGAGGCCGAAAAAATATAATAATAATAAATAAATAAATGGTTTTTTTTGTTGATCATGTGTATAAATAAAATCTTTAAACAAAAAAGACCGCTACGTTTGACTGGTACAATTAATGGTGGAAGAAAGACTGACGATGCAAATATTATTATATCGAGTGAATGTGAGTGGAAGGGCCGGTAAGGGACGCCCCAGGTGGACATACTTCGACTAAACAGGGGGTGTATTAGCAAAAACCAAGATAAAAAGAGTCACGGTCTACGACTAACGCTAGTGGCATTTTTTCGAGCGGTTCCGTGCTTCGCAAGGCACGTTAAGCAGTCGGTGCTGGCTGCCGTCGATAGATGGCAGTCGTTAAGCCAAGTCAAGCCAGTTAAGAGGCCTTAAGGCGACTTGAAAACTTCTGACAGTAAGACCAGCCACTAGTCTTACAAGCCTCCACCAATCCGGACTTGGCCCCCGTGGTGGAGTATGGCCTATACCTTCCTCAGAGAAGAGACCCGTGCCCCTCGGTGGGACAAAATGGGTTGATGAAAAAAAAAAGATAAAAAGTACCCGAAACCGACGTGCGTGCATGCAACGACTAATGAATCTCGATGAACCGAAAGTGATTTGTCAGGATCGCGGCAGTTGGCAGTCCCTGGTCTCTGCCTACCTCTATTTGATACAAGCGTGAGCTTATGTGTGTATGTAAAAATTTATAATATTTTAAAAGCAACCCTATTATTTCAGAGATATCTTGTTGGTTAAAAGGCGAAAACATACAACGTGTACGCTTCGCTCGCTAACGCATGTGTTTTTATCGTCCTGAAAAGAGATTAATATCCATAATTCACGGGCACTTCGGAACGCAAACAGATTTCTGCCGTATTCAGCCGACCTGACCTCGCCAAAACTGTAGGGTGGAGTGTGTGGGAAATATATGTTTGTATGTAAATATATTCAGGAAATCAACTCAATAGAGTCAGAATATGAATACAAAATACTAATCGTGGGATGTGTTTAAAAATATATTTTATTCTGGCTATGGAAGTTCGGAATGTACAGGCATCTTTTTGTTTAAATGAAAGCTCCAAATAATGTTAAAAGAAATGTAGCTAAGGTTTACTTATTTTATTTTCTTTTATTTACTATTTACTGAAATATGTGAGAGGCGAACATACTAGCGGAAATAATGATGCCTACCCTCTGAATATAATATAGCTTTATTATTTATTTATTTTATTCTATTGTATTCGTATGCAATTCATGTAGTGTATTTTTCATCCCAATATCAAAATTAAAAGACAGCATGAAGTTCGATATAATTTTCCACAAAAACAATTATCACAGATAGATACATAGAGTATTTATTTCCCTAAGACACACATACGTACACATAGCGTCACAGAGTAACATTACAAAGAAGACATAATAAAACATAGACCTGTTATTTAAGTTTTCATGTTTTTAATTTTTATTTTTGTACAATAAAGAGCAACAAACAGAACAGAAGCATACATAAATTAAATGAACATAACTATACATTTAGCTTCCTACTTCACACAAACCAATCTCAAGCAAAGCTAATAGAAATAGGACTAATGGTACGGACACACGTGCTCATTAGTAGCACGAAAGCATGCTTATATTGAGCAAGTGCTTTACTCCCACTCTTATCTGTATGTAGGCACATAGACATTCAACAAACAAAATGTAAATTCTTTACGTTGAAATAAGTTAATGATTTCTTAAGACAGTAACACTGACAACAACAATAGGAAGACGGATAGATTAAAACATCTAATACAAAAATACAGAAAATATTGGCAGTAAAGCACTTGCTCAATAAAGCATGCTTTCGTGCTACTATTGAGCACGTGTGTCAGTACCATAAAGGGCAAATCCCGATCGCTTACCCCAAAACATTGGGATCTAAGGTAATTAAGTTTAGCAGATAAATCGCGATTGAACTCATTGCATACTTTGAGTGAACGTCATTATTATCATCATCATCATCATCAAGCTTTTAACGCCCACTGCAGCATACGAGCCGTTAATGGTAACCGCTGGAAACCAGCGTCGTGATTACCGTGGCGGGTAGCCACGGCATGATGCTGAGCGGAGACGAATTTGGTGACAAATCTAACCGAAATGTGTTTCAAATTTATATTTTCAGGTATTAAGATTTGAGTATCAAATAATAATTCACTTTACTTAGGCCCGATTTCTGAATTAAGAATTTCGCTAAGTATTAAGGTACTTAACTGTAGTGCGGTCTGGTCCAATTTCTCAGAAAAGAGCGTGACAGAACTTTGCTTTAGTATTTACTTACGTGAAATTCTCAATTCAGAAACCGGTCTTTACTAATACAAATAACATACAACAAAAATTATTGTCATACATTTTAAAGTAGGTATGAATAAAAATAGTGAGACAGTAAACATCGACATTAATCATCACTCGTAGCCCCGGGTGCCTGAGTGATCTTAAACGATCACGAAGGTTAAGCAACATAGGGCACGTTCAGTGCATGGATGGGTGACCGTTCCATGACTAACCCTAGTCGCATTTTTCCGAGCGGTTCCGTGCTTTGCAAGGCACGCTAAGCCGTTGGTGCCGGCTGCCGTCGATAGATGATAGTCGTCAAGCCAAGTCAGAGGCCTTAGGGCGGCTTGAAAACTTCTGACAGTAAGACCAGCCACTAGTCTTACAAGCCTCCACCAATCCAGACTTGGCCTCCGTGGTAGAGTATGGCCTATATCTTCCTCAGGGAATTTGATGATAATGGAACATATCCACTTAAAATTTTTCGCAGTAGGTTTTAAAAATATTTGATAGCGGTTTTAATTAATCTGTAATTATTTACCTAGCAGGCCTACACTGGGTTATCTGGCTAATTAATTATGGCTTTTAATTAGAATTTTCCATCGGCAATGTTACGTTTTCGGGCCCGGACGCTACGCACAATTTTTAGGTAAAAATGTGCTAAGTGTCTTGTTAATTTTGACGGCCATTGTAGCAGGATAAAAAGTGAAATAAAATGTTTGGAAACGAAGAAAATTTTACTCAAATTGAAACGGTTTATAAATAGTAAAAAAAAATTGTAGTTACTGTGTTTTGTGAGTTGAATTTTCAGATATTGCGATTTCAATTTTCTTTCACTATATTTGACTTGTAACTACGATGTTATTTTACGTCAGACGACTAGTGGCGTCCGAAAAATACATATTTTTAAGTAACAATAATATTGAATGTAATCGTAATCGATGGGTAACCGTTCTGTGACTAAAGCTATTGGCATTTTTCCAAGCTAAGCAGTTGGTGCCGGCTGCAGTCCATAGATGTCAGTCGTTAACCCATTATTATGTCCCCACCGAGGGGCACGGGTCTCTTCCCTGATTAAGGTATAGGCCATACTGCACCACGGGGACCAAGTCCGGTTTGGTGGAGGTTGTAAGACTAGAGTGGGCTGGTGTTAGTGTCAGAAGTTTTCAAGCCGCCCTAAGCCTCTGACTTGGCTTAACGACTGCCATCTATCGACGGCAGCCGGCACCAACTGCTTAGCGTGTCTTTCGAAGCACAGAACCCCTTGAAAAAATGCCACCAGCGTTAGTCACATAACTGTCACCCATCCTTGCACTGAACGTGCCCTATGTTGCTTAATCTTCGTGATCGTTTAAGATCACTCAGGCGTCCGGGGCTACGAGCGAATCGAAACCTTACTACAGGTATCTTGCACAAATTTATCATCATCGTCAGCACTTGACAGCCACTACAGGTCATAGGGCTCTCTCATGCGCCTTCCCTGCCACCAGATGATCAGACCACATGGTGGAGGGTCTGTCCATCACAAGTCATGTCAGGTCACAACTTTACACCCCAACGGCCATCAGTTCACCTGATGGCTTTGAGCCCATGATATACTCATGAGTAAAAGATAAATGCTCAACTCCCAACTCCATTTTATTTCATAGCAAGCGAATGGTAGTCAAAGTATTTCTTTTACAAGAAAAAACTCGAAGCATTATTTCTCTCGGACGATTTGTAGACAATTTACGGGCCGGAAGGAAAACAACTTGTTCCAATTTGGTCTCTCATTTTGCTCCCTTTATGAATGATGAATACAAATTTAACTACATATTGAAACTTTGCATAACACCGCGAATGTATTAAAAAACCAAAAATATACACCTATTGATTAACTACTAGATGGAAAAACTACGAAAAAACAAACAATTCACTAACCAGATGTCTGTCCACCTAAAAATCCTGGATAAAAAACGCCGGGACAAGAGATGCCTGACCAGATAAGCCGTCAAGTACACCCTTTCAGGCAACCGAAAGTGGGGACAGCCAAGGATCACCTGGAAAAGATCTATAGCCCAAAAGGCCAAGTCAACCGGCACTATCTGGCTCAAATTGCAGGTTGGTGAACGGCCGTCAGAAGTGGGAATCTGTGGTTGCAGCCCTGTGCTCCCCTAGGAGCTAAAGGACTGAAGAAGAAGTTGCAAAAACCTGCGGAAACATCGGAGAGACTAATTCAATTACACTTAGAAAGTATATCTTGTGCCGTAAAAATGTCTTCATAAAGACAAATATTTAGAATGAAACACGGAAAAAAATTAAAAATTCATAAAAATACGTTTGAATAAAAATTAAATTAAAGCGATCGCAGACATTTGCGTTTATTTTTTCGAAAATAAAAATAGAGACAAATTATTTTTAATTAGGTGCAGAATGTTGGTTGCAATGGAAACGAAAATACAAAATAAGTAGAAAACGTTGCAAAGTACGTACAGAGGCTTGTTTGTGTTCACTCGACGGCGTAATCGAATTAAAACATTAGTGTGGGTGGCTCCATGGCCTCCACTTGTCGATAAAGTATTTACATCGATATCGACAGAACTGTGAGGTCACGTGGGTGATTGTGGTACGATTGATTTTAGCCTAGTAGGTAGGACCCAGGTTCAATTCCCAGTATGGGTATGTACCTATGCCTTTGTGTTCTATGTTATGTACATTTATGAGGTTATAGTAGCAATATTAGGTACTAACCGTGAAGAAAAACACTGTGAGAAAACCTGAGTCTCTGAGCTAATCAATACCTCAGCGCTAAAATGCGCAGATTTATTTGTAGATAAAATAACTGTTAATAAGTCCCTTTGAACCTCAAAAAGTAAATAAAAACACCTCTTCTTTGATATATTGTAAGTTTTACCAAAAATATAATAAATTGCTTAAGCTGTGTTGAAAAGAACAAATGTGGAGTTTCTTTGTTAGTTTTTTCTCCACTTAATCTCTTAATTGTGAAACCAACAACTTTGACGTTCATGTAGAAAACATATTGCTCTTATCATGACTAAAATATATTAAATTTGAATTTGAATTGGTATTAAGTTGCGGTGTCGCGAAATGGCCGAGCCAGTCGCAATGTCGCAATTCTTTTGTTCCTAAACGATCATAAAACGACCGGGAAATCTGTCTACACGATTTAAGACAAGTTAGTCAGTCAGAGATCAAAGAATATTCTTTCTGTCTATCTATATCAACAAGCCACAACCTTCTTGAAGTTAATCGATATTCCTATTCGTTATTATTCACCGCCTCCAATCGGAAGTTGGCAACCATTTCGGCAATTGGTATATTATCGATATAAGAACAAGACGACGTCACGTCCTTAGCCCATAAAAAGACCGGCCAAAAGTCCACAAAGTTGAATTCTATCCAATCAATTCCACAAAAAAATACTAAGTGAGACTTCTTTTTCAGAAATGTAAAAATATATTGTGAATTAATAGCGAACGTGAGAACACAAAGGTCCCTTTCTCCACTGCTCCGGTCCGGCGTCGGAACCGGAATCAGTCATGAGAAAAATATCGGATGCCGGATTATGCTTCTCCACTTCATCCGACTATAATCGGCATTGGACGTGACGCAGTGCTTTATTAAAATTCCTCGGTTTTTCTACTCGAGGCAGGGGACGTTTTCCACACATTCTATTAATGTAAATAAAATAATTATTATGGGAACATATTTAGGTTGTATGCGCGGTGCAAAAACCTGTATTGTTTTTGTACGTCGATCACTTCGGTCCGGTAAAATACCGTTCCGATCTAGCAAATTATCGGACCGTTAAAAACCGGATGCCGGAGTAGTGGAGAAGCTTATTAGTTTTCTTGTTTGTCTTTAAATCGGATCGGTAATTATCGTTTGCCGGACCGGAGCAGTGGACAAAGTGCCTTAGGCTTTTCCAGCCGACTGCGGCAGAGCCAAAAAAGAAAGTAATGTAATTGTTGACTTATATGTACGTATATACGAATCGCTCGTAGCTCCGGCCGCTTGAGTGATCTGATACGATCACGAAGGTTAAGCAACATAGGGCGGGTTCAGTGCATGGATGGGTGATCTTCTATAATTAACGCTAGTGGCATTTTTCCTAGCGGTTCCGTGCTTTGCAAGGCACGTTAAGGAGTTGGTGCCGGCTGCCGTCGATAGATGGCAGTCGTTAAGCCAAGTCAGAGGCCTTCGGGCGGCTTGGAAACTTGGAATAGTTGAGATATTTTTAGCTTCTCCCATTTGTTCTGTATTGTTTTGGTTGTGCTATAGAGTGCTATTTTCTTAACTTTGTTCGACAAAAAGTCATGAAAGTGTATCCGGAATAAATTTAATGTCTTTTGCTTCTGAACGTTTTAATTAAAAAAAAGTGATATCTATCGATACTTTTGGTAACAAAAAACGATATCATTTAACGAGCCAATTATGGCCACCGCCTTTGACATCGCTCTTAAAGTCGAATCCCCTGTGTAAGGAATTAGGTACGTCCGATACTTCATTTAATTTGTAAATGGCAGGTTGTTAATGAGATATACTAATTAATACGGACTTATCAAATCCCTTATGTCTTAGGGATGGGAGCTACAATGATAGCAGTTACGTGACTCAAAGATGGTTGTTCGGTTGAGTGACGGTCGAATGGAATAAAAATAGATGAAATGTATCGAGCGAATGTGATTGGAAGGGCTGGTAAGAGACGCCCCAAGCGGACGCAATTCGACCAAACATTATGGGGATGTATTAGCAAAGGCCAAGATAAAACGTGACCGGCGAAAATAACCCGAAACCGGCGTGCGTGCATGCATCGACTAATGAATTGATTTGATTAGAAAAATCTTTGTTGCACAAGAAAAAGATCTGCACCAAGGCTAGCTTAATATCAAAAAATATTTTCTTCCAACTAACCATGGGTGATTTGGAAAGTGTAAGGGAAATTCATGAATGTCGATGAAACGAAAGTGATTTGTCAGGATTGTGGCAGGCGGCAGTCCCTGGTCTCTGCTTACCCCTCTGGGATACAGGCTTGAGCTAATGTATGTATGATGCAATGGCGGTTCGTAGATTTTTGCCGCTTCTTCACAAATAATCTCGTCTTCACTTCGCAGATAAACACATACTATACAGGGTGTTGAATTGTAAACTAACGCCCAACTCAGGGTGTGTACTTCTACTCATCAATACGAACAACTTTTACTATGGGACCAACTCTAAAATCTCAGAAAAAATCAGCTGTTCCACACATCTTGTTTAGTAGGTAGCGAATTGCAGTATGTTTTTGCGTTGTAACAGCTGTTTTTTTGCGTATAGTAATTTACTATTTCAAAACAAAAGAAAAAAAGCACTTTAACCTGGAATTAAGTTTATAATATTATCATTGTTTTAGGTTTTTAAATAAACTAAAAATAGATAATTACTTTAGTACATTTATCTAAGAACGCAACTATCTCCCAACATACTTCATAGCAGTTTGGCATTTTTTTTTTATTTTGAAACCCCAGGTCTTAGATGTTTACATGTTTGTGATGTCGCTGTTTCTGGTTACCACGACACAGGGTATCCTAGTGTGGGACCAGATACAATGTAAGTGCCTGTTAGTAAATTTTTATGTTTATTGTGAACCTGTCTTTATTTTTGCGAAATAAACGATTAAGAGAAAAAGCTGCTATTTAAATAAACGGTTCCAGTAGCCGTTACTGTTTGCAAAAACGGCTATTTTGCCCAGCTCTAGTCTTAAAGGAAACGTTATCTTCATCTCCCTTCCGACTAGGGAAGTCTTTGTTCCGTAATGTAAGTAAGTCTCTCAGAGTAAGTAAAGGAAATGTGGGGTGGGCAGAGGCCCAGTTACACAAACATTTGAGAATTTTTTTAAGACTTTCGTAAGCACAACACCTTGTAAACATTTAGTCCGGATCAACTTACAGGTGTTGTAATTTTATCGAACAAGTCCGACCAGGTCTCGCTCCCGTAACAACACCCGTAAGTCGATCCGGACTAAATGTTTACAATCGGGTATTTGACAGGATGTCAAATTAGTAACTCATTTGACATCCTGTCAAATACCGAAATACGGAATTTTGTATGAAAATACTTGCTTGTGACGTCACATTTCAGAGCACTCTTTTTATGTTTCATCTACCTATTAAAAAATTGTAATAACTAATAAAGGATTAAAAGAAATACCTACATTTTCCGAATCATTTTGTAATTTTTGTTTTAATCGAGCATCTCAAATAATTTATTTATTGTTGATAGTGTCAAATACCGTATTTTGTTAAAGTATTTTTATTAGCATTTCGTGCTTCTGTGCATTTCCTAAAAATAGACAAAACTAAATATATCTACATACATAGTAATACATTCAAATTCAAATGTTTTTATTCACAGTTCAAACAAATTGTTTGGTTTATGAACGTCAAAGTTTCACGATAATAACATAAGTCAACAAAAAAAAGTTTTTTTTTGGGTTTGTTATTAAATTAATAGTTTCCGATTGTCTACAACTAAAAGTAACCACAGGCTCCATTTATAACAAATAAAGTTTGCTTTTGTACATTTTACAATGAAAAATATAGTATATTACGCACCACGGGGCGAAACTGGGCTATATCATACCACGTGTAAAATTGCAACCCGAGCCGAGAAATATCCATGCTATCTTTGCTTATGGGATAGTAGAGCCGACATACTTCACTACAAGCAGAATTCATGGCCTGAACGGATCGAATTTCAGATAGGAAAACAATTAATGTCAAGAATTAACCCATTGTGAAGGCTGATGATATTTTGATGCCCCCGTTGCATATAAGATTAGGCCTTATAAAACAATTTGTGAAGGCTCGTCAAGACTCTCCAGCCTTTGAATACTTCAAGAGTTTTTTCCCTAAATTGTCAGAGGCTAAAGTAAAAGCTGGTATTTTCGTCGGTCCACAAATTAAGAAAATAATGGCCAGTGAAGAATTCCCAGAGTTACTGAACGCCCACGAAAAACGAGCGTGGCTCAGCCTTAAAGCAGTGATCCATGGCTTTCTTGACAATAAAAAAGCTACGAATTATGAAAAGCTCATTTATAACATACTTGATAATTTCAAACTCATGGGTTGCAGAATGTCCCTAAAATTGCATATGCTACATGCACACCTAGACCAGTTTAAAGATAACTTGGGGGCATATTCAGAAGAGCAAGGAGAACGCTTTCATCAAGACGTGATGAACTTTGAACATCGTTATCAAGGACAATACAATGAGAACATGATGGGTGACTACATTTGGAGTTTAATAGGAATTTTTTTTTAGAAATTTGAAATTTCGTTCTGGTTGCTACAAAAGCAAACTTTATTAGATGAAAGTATTTTTCCATGTTTAAGTAGACATAATTAATCAAAATCAGCACCACAGAACTCAGACTCAAAAATCGTGTTTACTTGTGTAATTAATATATTACGTGGTGAAGAAACTAACTAAGAAACCCCACATTTATTCTTTTCAAAACAGTCTTAGTTTAATTAACAAACTTAAAAATATTACTCATGGATGTGGACACTAGACACAATTATCGATATTAATTGAAATGAAATTAAAACTCTCCTCTAAATACATTTTATATTAATCTTCTGTTTAACACCAGACATCTTTGTCTTCCAAATAATCGTTGATTTTATAATAATCTTTTTTGCACAGAGTGTGCTTGAGACTTAGAGTTTCTTAAACCGCGTCGTAGGTAACTCTAATTTATCTTGAGAAATCTTGTTGTAGAACCTTATACAGAGCCCCATAAAAGAAGTATTAATTTTGCGAGTCTAAACCGTGTAAATGACAATTTTTGGTTCATTTCTAGTATTAACCTATGACGGCTACTACAAGTTTCGAAGTCTTTGATATTTTTCCGAACGTACATAATATTTTCATAAATGTATTGGCTTGCAACTGTTAACAATGACATGTTACGATGTTGAATAAATAGATCTTCATACATTTATGCTTATGTAGTATGTAACAATTATTAATATAATGATTATAATATTTTTTTTTTGTTTCATGTAACGCCGAGCAGCAACTGGAGACGGTTGCGGTAAGTAATAAACTAGAGAAGTTTACGATTTGAAGACTTATCCCCAGTTTCCCATTCCTTCCTCATATTTTTGCAGTTTCTCAGAGCGAGAGCCTTACCCCCTATCCACTAAAAATATGTTGCTCTTCTGTTAACAGCTGTTAGTTGTTTTTTTTTATTCTCTTACAACTTTGGCCTACTGACCAGCTGTTATCAGTTAATTAACAGATTGTAGTGTACGAGAAACTGGGGTTAAGACTCTTAGTAAATTCAACACGTTAAAAAAATAAAATTTTTGTGTACAAAATTATGTTCTTTTATACATCCTTATTGCAGACCAATGATGCACATTTACGAGAATCACTAAATCGATAAAGTGATCTTAAATGATCACGAAGGTAAAGCAACATAGGGCGCGTTCCGTGAATGGATGGGTGACCGTTCTATGACTAACGCTAGTTTTTCCGAGCGGTTCCGTGCTTCGCAAGGCACGTTAAGCAGTTGGTGCCGGCTGCCGTCGATAGATGGCAGTCGTTAAGTCAAGTCAGAGGCCTTAGGGCGGCTTCAAAACTTCTGACACTTCTAACAAGCCTTCACCAATCCGGACTTGGCCCCCGTGGTGGAGTATGGCCTATATATTCCTCGGGGAAGAGACCCGTGGCCCTCGGTGGGGACATAATGGGTTGATGATGATGATGATCCTATTGTAACATGAAAATTATGGCATGAATGGTCATCTACCGGGATTTTTTTTGTCAAACCGCAGAATTCCCAACCAAAATTTTGTTCTCTGAAAATTTTGTCCTTTTTTCAATAAAATAATAAGACCCTCGTTTCAGCCAGAGCCATGTAATTGCTCTAACCGTTAACCCGGGGGGGTTCACACGCGTTGGGGCAAGTTTCGCAATAAAATCTTTGCTACGACCGCAGGCCTTAACTAAGTGACAAAACTTCCCTTAAGAGCATTGAGGTAAGAGACTAGAGAATACCTCATAAAAACGTAAATATAATAATATTTACATACCTACATTTATTTTATTTTTTATTAAAAACTGACCAACGATTGACCCCGATCTCACCTGATGGTAAGTGAAGATGGAGCCGACGATCTTCCTCGTTGGTTCAGTAAGAGCCTATTCACTCTACCCTAAAGGCACCCAAATTATACTTTTCCGGAAAAACAGAGGAAGGGAGCGAATTCCATTCCTAAGTGGTGCGCATGAGAAATGACGAGGCGAAACGCTTCGTGCCCACAAAAGTTGTCTGAACAACATTCCTTATGTTCCTTAAGTCGCTCCCCTCTCCTGGATGTCCGGTGATGGAAAGGAGATGGCGGGATAAGATCGTGTAATTCCTGTGCGCACTCTCCACAATGTATCCTGTAGAATACCGCCAAACGGCTACCTTCCGTCGGTGTTCGAGGCTTTGCAGTTTGGCCTCTACCAAAGGAGCATCACCAGTTAGCTTGCTTACATACGTAAGCACACACCTGTATCTCATAAGAGTAGGCAGAGACTAGGGACTGCCACTGAATATAATTTATTCAGTCCTAACGTATATAAATAAAAGTATTTAAAGAAACACTAACGTAGCCCATAAAAGTCTTATTTGGAAGTAAAAGTTTGGGATTATCAGTTTTGGGATTATGGATTGTAAGTAAACCTAGTTGGTTAGGTATTTTATTAGTAATATATTTCTTTTTCTCCAGGTATTATTTTCTATACTTTATGCAGTTTATTTGTTTTTTCTTTTACAGAATTTTGTAGCTTATGTAGTATTTTTTGTACACGTTTTTATACCCGATTTGTTACTGCTCTCCGACCCTTAAAGGTTTGCGGCAGAAATCTCTTACAGAGATAAGGTCGCCTTTGTACATGCTTTGTACATGCGTACATGCAACCCCGTTAAATGTTTCGTGTCCAAGTAAATTATTGATCCATACCGAGAACCGAACCACGGTCTCACGGCGCGATAGCCAACCATCTCTTACCTCTCTGCCGCAAAGTCTAACCCCAAAACGCGTCGTTAAGTATTTGCAATTTAAATTGTATTAATTATATATGCATGGGCGGAATAACAGGCGAGTCTCGGTAATGGCTTGTATGGTTTGCGGCGCGAGTAATTTATTTAAAAGCTTCTTAGAAAACAAGCGAACGTAAGTAAAGAGTTCTGTAATATACAGGTGCTTCGAATACAGTGGGTGGTACCGGTGTACAGTCTGTTAGCATTTAGAATATACCTCGGCTACTATCGGATAGAATCGGATATATTCGTGTTATAGAAATATTGGAACTAATATGACACTTGATTTCGAAATCGGACTAATAAGACACCTAATTTCACTTTTACAGAGCAGGAAAGAGCTTCGTGTACTTTCGGCGAAAACCGAAGCCTATTCTAGACCCCGAGGTATATTCTAAAAGATAACAGACTGTATAGCTATTGTTACCGGTAAGACTGTCTAACCCACTGTAACCTTTGGCAATATTAAATACACATGAGTGCTGAATCGCTCGTAGCCCCGGCCCCCTGAGTGATCTTAAACGATCACAAACGAACATAGGGCGCGTTCAGTGCATGGATGGATGACCGTTCTATGACTAACGCTAGTAGCATTTTTCCGAGCGGTTCCGTGCTTCGCAAGGCACGTTAAGCAGTTGGTGCCGGCTGCCGTCGATAGATGACAGTCGTTAAGCCAAGTCAGAGGCCTTAGGGTGGCTTGGAAACTTGAAAAGACCACTAGTCTTACAAGCCTCCACCAATCTGGACTTGGCCCCCGTGGTGGAGTATGGCCTCGGTGGAGACATAATGGGTTGATAATGAAGTAAGTTAAAGGTTACGACCTCTGTGGCGCAGCGGTTAGCGCATCTGCCTACCATGCGAGAGGTCCCGGGTTTGAATCCCGGCTGGGGACAAAAAAACCCAGGTCTTGGATGTTTACATGTTTGTGACGTCGCTGTTTCTGGTTCCCATGACACAGGGTATCCTAGTGTGGGGCCAGAAGCAATGTATTTGCCTGTATGTAAATGTTGATGTTGATTGAGTAATTTACTTGATCGGTTTTTTTTTGCCATATAACGTTCATACAAAAATTAACAGCCGATATGTGACCTTCACATTGGTCGACTTACCTACGAGTACCCATGGTCTGGCGAGGTAGTCAAATTTTAAAGTCCCTACTTGCCGCCCCATTAAGAAATTAGAGCGAAGACTGTAAAGAGAGTGGGTCACAGCCAGTTGGCCCAAAAGTACTGTTAGCAACGGAGCCATTGTAAAATATTTAGCGCAGGATAATTAGAGGGGATGCCGAATTGCCGCCGTGGAGTAAGAGTCATTTTAGATGTGGTTTCATAGCAGTAACAGACTTATTCGCAAAAACACGATTTCTTTGAACACTCGGACTTCATGAAAACAAACAGAAACGCTGATGTGAATTGTGATCTTATGTCTTGTGTTTTTTTTTTTTGGAAAAAATATAAACTACTTGCGTTGCCTGCAGCTTTATCCGCGCGGATTTCAGCAAAATTATATAAGTGTGTCGCTGTAACCTTTTGACAATATCAAACACACATGAGTGCTGAAGGTTAAGCAATATTGGGCGCGTTTAGTCCAACCCGAGGTGTAAAAAAATTACTACCCCGAGAATTTTCCACGGAACTAATAGCTATTTCCACTGGAGCGTTTTTGCCACCCGTGGGTAGTCGGGGCGGGTCACTAGTTATCTATTGTATATAAAAGGAGAAGCTGACTGACTGACTGACTGACTGACTGACATATCAAAGCAGGGCTTAAACTATAAGGGTTAGAAACTTGAAATTTTGCACAGGGGTTCCTTTTGTAACGTAGGGGAGCACTAAGAAAGGATTTTTGAAAATTCATCCCCTAAGGGGGTAAAATGAGGGTCCAAAGTTAGTATGAAACTTTGTCGTTTTTGAAGTTATTCCAATGAAATTTGGTACGTAGGTTCTTCATTTAAAATTATGAAATACGTGTAAAATAGTTTTTAAAAATCATCCCTAAAGGGGGGAAAAGGGGGGTGCAAAAATAGTATGAAACTTTGCCGTTTTTGAAGTTATTCGAATGAAATTCGATATATAATTCCTGCATTACAATTTATGAAATACATGTAAAATTGTTTTTTGAAAATCGTCCCTTAAGGGCGTAAAAGGGGGGTGCAAAGTTAGTATGAAACTTAGCTTTTTTTTAAGTTATTCGAATGAAATTCAGCATGAAGGTCCTTCATTGAAAGTCATGAAAGACGTGTAAAGTAGTTTTTCGAAAATCATCCCTTAAGGGGGTAAGAAGGGGTTGCGAAGTTAGTATGACCTAGGAAGCTGAAATTTTGCACAGAGGGTTAATATATAATGTAGGCAAGGAATAAGATCGGGTTTTTCGAAATTCACCCCCTGAGGGGGTCTAAAGGGGGTGCAAAGTTAGTAGAAACTTTGCCGTTTTTGAATTTATTCGAATGAAATTTGGTACGAAGGTTCTCCATTAAAAATTATGAAACATGTGTAAAATAGTTTTTTAAAAATCATCCCTTAAGGGGGAAAAACGGGGGTGCAAACTTAGTATGAAACTTTGTCAATTTTGAAGTTATTCGAATGAAATTCAATAAGAAGTTCCTTCATCAAAAGTCATGAAATATATGTAAAATAGTTTTTCAAAAATCATCCCTTAAGGGGGTAAAAGAGGGGTGCAAAGTTAGTATGAAACTTTGCCGTTAATGAAGTTATTCGAATTAAATTCAGCATGATGGTCCTTCATTGAAAGTCATGAAAGACATGTAAAGTAGTTTTTCGAAAATCATCCCTTAAGAGGGTAAGAGGGGGTTGCGAAGTTAGTATGAAAGCTCTTTCGCATGCGCTAAAAGTATCCCTATCTTATTTGCAAACACTTTACTCAGCTAAAGTCCACGCGGACGTAGTCGCGGGCAACAGCTAGTATTTAATATTTTCACATAGCAAATATTGATTGCACTCATGGGTGATGAGCTTCTTATGTATACAGATATTCGTACCAACTTAGTATTATTTAAGGTGATTTGAAGAAAGATAGATAGATAGAAAACACTTTATTGTACATAAAAAGGTAGTAATGTACATAAGTACATAACAAGTATGAAAAGAAAAAAAAAGATTGTCAAAGCGGAGTGTTTTTGTCGCTCCCTTTTTGGAGAAACAACTTTACTATATTCGGCTCCAAGGCAGTAGCTGTCATTATAAATACATTGATTGAATGTCAAATTCTTGACGTTGAACTAAATTTCAGATTTATGACTTCTGAACCTTTAGTATAGAAAAAAAAAGAAACTCACGCCCGTTATCCCTGAATGGTTAGGCAGAGGCACAAATCACTAGAACTGGGCCTACGTTTTGCCGAGCTAGAAAAAGTTACAAAATTAGCCACATCCAGTCTTCCCGCGTCCATTACCGCGGTGGACCGTTCCCAGCTGGCAGGGGATCGCAGCCCGAACACGCTGTGTACGTGTATAATTCACACACCACTTCACGGATACCACAAGCACCAGTGTGTATAGAAGGAGGACTCTGGTGGCACATCTGCCTACCACGAGAGATATAAACAAAACATTTGCATTCAGGCTATCTATCTATCTATGGAGACCGAATCAGAAATTATGAGATCCGTAGACAAACGAAAGTTGTCGATATAGCCCAGCGCATAAGTAAGTTGAAGTGTCATTGGCGGGGCACATAGCACGCAGAACTGATGGCCGATGGGGCCGGAATGCTCTCGAATGGAGACCATATATCGGCAAGCGCAGCGTAGGACGACCAGCCACAAGATCAATCTTGTGTCCACAGAAGATCTCATCCAAGTGGCAGTAAGACGCTGGATACAAGCCGCTTCCAATCGATCTTTTTGGAAATCCATGGAGGAGGCCTATGTCCAGCAGTGGACTTCTTGTGGCTGAATGATGATGATGATGATCTATTTATTTAGCTAGATGCTAAGGCCAATTTTTTTCCTCAAATCGATGTGAAGAGCCACGGTCTTTCACGCCTTAGATTCTGCAAATCCATTGTAGTACAATGACATATGTAATAATTATGTATTAAGGACCTCAGAAAAGCACAACGTTTTAAGCAGTTTGTAAACATAAAATATTGTCGATAACGTTAGTTGTGTAGATTGGGTAAGTGAATAAGAACTGTTACCAAGAGCTTGCCGATAAACTGCATTAGCAGTTGGCAAACTGATGCAAACTGATCTTGCCGTGGAGTGTCGGTTAAGAATAGCACTCCCCCATATCTTCTCGTGGGTGTCGTAAAAGGCGACTAAGAGAATACCCGTGCATATTATTACCCAGCACATACGGGTCGTGCCGGTGTCGGGCAGCAGCGACATCGGCACGTATACGGTCTGCGATTGCCAACCCGCCTGCTCAGCGTGGCAATTACGAGCAAATCATTCCATGAAAAGCCAGAACGGACCACGGCCCCCAGTTCCCGGTCGCCCTGCTATTCCTGATCAAGGCGGCGGTCACGGTAACGGCAGGGTAGGGGGTGCGAAGAATCCCCGGGTTATGAAAGGCTGCCAAAAACAACTGACCTTGGCGACGTATAACGGACGCACATTACGGCTGGACGAGCACCTGGCACAACTGGAAGTCGAACTCGAGAAGGTAAAGTGGGATGTTCTTGGGTTATCTGAAGTCCGAAGAGAGGGGGAGGACACCGTAACCCTTGAATCAGGCCACCTGCTGTACTTTCGAGAGGGAGACCAGCTATCTCAGGGTGGCGTAGGGTTCCTGGTAAATAGAGCTCTCTGTGACAACGTTGTAGAAGTGTCAAGTGTGTCGAGCAGGGTTGCGTACCTCGTCATTAAGCTAACCGAGAGGTATAACCTCAAGGTTGTGCAGGTTTACGCACCGACCTCGACGCACTCGGACGATGAAGTGGAAGATATGTTCGATGACATATCAAAGGCCTTACACTCCACCACCAAGGCCCATTACAACGTTGTCATGGGAGACTTCAACGCCAAAGTGGGAGTACAAAATTGCAACGAATCGGTAGTAGGATCCCATGGTTATGGAAGCAGGAATCATAGGGGGCAAATGCTAGTCAACTTCCTCGAAAGGGAGGGGTTATTCTTGATGAATTCATTCTTCAAGAAAAAGCCCCAAAGGAAGTGGACATGGCAGAGCCCCGACACTATGACAAAAAATGAGATCGATTTCATCATAACGGACAAGAAGCGTATATTTAGAGACGTCTCAGTGATCAATAGGTTTAATACCGGAAGCGATCACCGACTTGTGCGAGGCTCTCTGAATATTAATTTTAAGCTCGAACGTGTCCGTTTGATGAAATCCAGGCTCCGACCAAACCTGCACCAAACTATAGTGGGATCTGAAAAGTTCCAGTCTAACCTGGAGAACCGATTCGCTGCCGTGGAAACCACAAATGACGTTGACATTGACCAGGCCCTCGAGAATGTAGTCGGAATCCTCAGGGAGGAAGGCATGAGATTTTGCGCAATGCGGCATAAAGGCAGGAAGTCGAAATTTTCAGAAGAAACACTCAAGTTTATGGAGGAACGACGTGAACGCCCACCAGTCACTGCGTCAGAAAGGCATGCTCTAAACAGGAGAATTGGCAAACTAGTTCGACGCGATCTCCGATGCTCCAACACTCGTTCAATAGAACGAGCAATCGAGCAAAATCGGGGATCGAAAGTGTTTGTTCAATCTCTTGGGAGAAGCCATCTGACAAAGTTGACCACCACGGATGGAGTGGTTGTTTCCTCCATACCAGAGGTTCTTTCGGAAGTTGAAAACTTCTACGGCCAGCTGTACGCTGCGCATGCATCTCGGCCTGATCCCGACAATGAGGATTCCAGAGCTACATTGACACGCCACTATACTGAAGACTTGCCAGAAGTCAGCCTAGACGAAATCGCGATGGCTCTTAAACAGCTTAAAAATGGAAAAGCCCCTGGAGAGGATGGTATTACAACTGAGCTCTTGAAGTCCGGCGGTAAACCCGTAATGAAGGAGCTCCAGAAGATCTTTAATGCTGTCCTCTTTGATGGGAGAACTCCGGAGGCGTGGAGTAAGTGTGTTGTCGTGTTGTTCTTCAAAAAGGGTGATAAAACCCTTTTGAAGAACTACCGACCCATTTCACTCTTAAGCCACGTCTACAAGCTGTTTTCAAGAGTCATCACGAACCGTCTTGCGAGGAGACTCGATGAGTTTCAGCCACCTGAGCAGGCCGGCTTTCGATCGGGTTACGGCACCATAGACCACATTCACACAGTGCGGCAGATTATACAGAAGACCGAAGAGTATAATCGGCCCCTGTGCTTAGCGTTTGTGGACTATGAAAAAGCCTTTGACTCGGTCGAAACCTGGTCTGTTCTGGAATCTTTGCAGCGATGCCAAGTCGACTGGCGATACATCCAAGTGTTGAAAGGTCTATACAACGCCGCTACTATGGCCGTCCAAATCCAGAACCGGCAATCTGAACCTATCCCCATACATCGTGGTGTGAGACAAGGGGATGTTATTTCCCCCAAATTGTTTACAAATGCTATGGAGGATATGTTTAAGACGCTGGACTGGAAGGGGTACGGCATTAATATTAGCGGCGAGTATCTTTCACACTTGCGATTTGCAGACGATATCGTCATCATGGCGGAAACGCTGCAAGATCTGCAACATATGCTGAGTAGCCTAGCTGATTCTTCCCAACGCATTGGTCTCCGGATGAACTTGGATAAAACCAAGATTATGTTCAATGAACATGTAAATCCGGAGCCAATTGCAGTTCAAGGCAGTATTCTCGAAGTCGTTAAGGAGTATGTTTACCTCGGGCAAACCATGCAATTAGGTAAAAACAACTTCGAGAAAGAGGCTAATAGAAGAATACAGCTGGGCTGGGCAGCATATGGGAAACTACGTCGAGTCTTCACATCGCCAATCCCACAGTGTCTAAAGACGAAAGTCTTCAACCAGTGCGTCCTACCCGTCATGACATACGGTGCCGAAACGTGGACACTCACGGTGGGGCTGATCCACAAATTTAAAGTCGCTCAGCGTGCTATGGAAAGGGCTATGCTCGGGGTTTCTCTGAAAGATCGAATTCGAAACGAAGTCATCCGACAGAGAACCAAAGTCACCGACATAGCCCACCGAATTAGCATGCTGAAGTGGCAGTGGGCCGGCCATATCACCCGAAGAACTGATAACCGATGGGGTAGAAGAGTTCTTGAGTGGAGACCGCGGATCGGTAAACGTAGTGTAGGACGTCCTCAGACTCGGTGGAGCGATGATCTTCGCAGGGCGGCTGGCAAGAGCTGGATGAGAGTAGCCGAGGACCGTGCTCAGTGGCGTGTAATGGGAGAGGCCTATGTCCAGCAGTGGACAACCGTAGGCCGATGATGATGATGATGATGAAACTGATGTATCGTAATTTTGCATTATTATAAGTGAATAAATAAAATAACATATCCGTTTAGTTTGCCGCCTCAAGTCGATGCGAGCACGTGTATCAAAAATTCTGCGCGTCAATGGTGTGAAAAAAAATATGTCACGTGTCCCGAACATGTATCTGTCATCGTACTAATATGCACTAACAGAATCGAGACCCAGTTATATCACATTTGCGAGGCTAAACATCTGGCACGGATGTATGCGAGCATTATTGTGTGCCGTTATGAATATTTCGGGCTGGTTATTGTCTCGGCTGAACGTTTCTTTAGCTCGCTAGGGTAATTTACTGGGTCATTTTGTGTACGAAGTGTTTGGCTTCGCGGGAATTAATCTAAATCCTTTTATTAGGTAATACTTATTATGTGAGACTTGGGTATGGGAGAAGAATCAAGAAAGATGGATTAATGCATAAAAATAAACATTTACATATAGGCACATACAGTCTGTTAGCTTTTAGAATATACTTCGGGCTCTAGAGTAGGCTTCGGTTTTCGCCGAAAGCACACGAGTGTAATACTACTTCCTGCTCTGTATAAATGAAATTAAGTGTCATATTAGTTCCGATTTCGAAATTAAGTGTCAATTATTAGTTCCGATATTTCTATTACACGAATATATCCGATTCTATCCGATAGCAGCCGAGGTATATTCTAAAAGCTAACAGAGTGTACACTGGTTCTGGCCCCACTGATACCCTGTGTCGTCGGAACCAGAAACAACACACAATCATGTAAACATTCAAGACCTAGAGTTTTGTTTTTTATATAAATATTAATATTAACATACAGACATATACATTGCTTCCCTGTGGCGTGGGAACCAGAAACAGCGACGTCACAAACATGCAAACATCCAAGATCTGGGTTTTTCCCCAGCCGGGATTCAAACCCGTGGCCTCTCGCATGTGGAGTGGACTAGCATAGGCCGATGATGATGATGACGATTGGCTAATCGCACATGGAGGATTTTCTTGATGAACTCATCTCGTGATGTGGAGTATAAGTGAGAATTAAAAGCAACTGCAATTAAGGCCAAATTCTAATATAAATTGGATGAATGATTTTTTATTTCACGTCTACCATCATTGTTCTTGGCCAATTTGCTCTCTCTCTTTCAGTACTCCTAATTGTTCGCTACAATAAACGTAAGCTTCATTGTTCGGCTACGAGCAAGGTCAAGATCAAAGGAGAAGCTACGTCTTTTGTAAATAACCTACAGATCTGTTGTCGAGAAGTAGTTCTTGCATCTGTTAAATGTGATCATAAATCATAAAGAACCAGTTCTTTATGATTTATGATCACATTTTAATAAACTAATAAACTTTAATATTAAACTAAGTTAGTTTTTCTACCTTCACCCTTTCCACTTCTTTATGATTTATGATCACATTTTTTAATATCGAGCAAATGTGAATTGAAGGATCTGTAAGGGACGCCCCAGGCGGACATGCTTCGAACAAATAGGTGATGTGTTACCACAGGGCAGGGCATGCCTGCATGTAACCACTAATGAATGTCGATGAAGCGAAAGTGATCTGTCAGGATCGTGACAAATGGCAGTCCCTGGGGAATCATTCTCTTCCAGTAAACCACTGTAAATTGAAGACGCTGGTGATAGGTAGAGCCAGAAAAGGCGAAACATAATAAACTTACATAAGCATAGGGAAATAAGTAAAGTTTATGATACATACATACATAACCACGCCTGTATCCCAGAGAGGCGGGCAGAGACCAGGGACTGCCACCTGCCACGATCCTGACAAATCACTTTCGTTTCACTGCCATTCATTAGTCGTTGCATGCACGCACGTCGGTTTAGGGTATCCGAAACTGACTTATTTTTATTTAATGGATTTGCTTAGTAAATACTTTGATTACAGTTAAAGTCGTTACCGCTTAAGGCACAGAATACATTTAATAATACTACAGGTACAGAAGATTCACTCCGCAAAATAAATTAAAGAAAAATGGACTCTAGCGGCGATACAATTAGGTGCAGTTCAGATCGCACGGCGCTAAAAAAGCTACGTTATATTCACCTACATGTTGCCTCTCTTTCTACCGCGTAACTCTTACCTCATCTGGCGCCTGAATTCCTACCTATTTGCCACTCCGGCGTCGTTGCCGCATGTACTTACGCGTTCGATACCGACACGCTTAGTGAAACAAGCCTGCTTACGGCCCAGAACTTTGTGACGATGTCTGCGTTATCACTTGCAATCATTAGGTCCTCCTGGATGCAGATGTCAGCGGAACTGTGAAAGGTGGATCCTGTTCTGACATAGTCATAACTTCATCGTCATCAACCCATTCCTTCCCTGAAGAAGGTATATGCCATACTCCACCACGGGGGCCTAGTCCGGATTGGTGGAGGCTTGTAAGGCTGGTGTTACTTTCAGTCAACTTAACTTAATGACTGACATCCGTCGACGGTAGCCGGCACCAACTGCTTAACGTGCCTTGCGAAGCACAGAACCGCTCAGTAAAATGCCACTAGCCTTAGTCATAGAACGGTTATCCATGCACTGAACGCGCCCTATGTTGCTTAACCTTCGTGATCGTTTAAGATCATCAGGCTGCCTGGGCCTGAGTAGTTGTGTAGCTTGAAAAAGACCTTTACCTTATACTTTTGTGAAATACCCTACCGTGACCTATATTCGGTCAAGGGTCAATAACTCCGCCTCCAGGCAAAGTTTAAGTTGGCTTATTAAATAAAGGCTTATTGTCAGTCATTAAAGACGAAGAATATAAATTATATGTTTACCATAAGAAAGAGATAAATAGTCAAAGAGCATAGGATAATGCTGGAAATTAAAAGGATTATTTATTTTACTTTTTTGTAGTTATGTTGTGTTTTGTTTGAAACCGCATAAAAAATATTAACAGTCTCACACGATTTACAGCCGAATTAATATTTTACTCTATAGTAAATGTCATCATCATCATCCCATTATGTCCGCGCCGAGGGGTACGGGTCTCTGTCCTAAGGAAGTTATATACTCCACCATACTTCACCACGGGGGCCAAGTCCGGATTGGTGGAGGCTTGTAAGACTAATGGCTGGTCTTAGGGTCAGAAGTTTTCAAGTCGCCCTAGCCTCTGACTTGGCTTAACGACTGCCATCTAGATAGCTGAAATGATTGCCAATCTCAGATTTCTTTGATTTCTGACCTAAAGCATAGTTTACATTAAGCCAACACTGGCTGCCAATGAGGCTGGCAGCCAGCACTGGCTTGGTATTTGCTCTGTATACAGTTTTTCAAGCCAATCCAGCGCTGGCCCAGCCTCATTTGCAGCCAGTGTTGGCTTCGTGTAAACTATGCTTAAGATAGGATTACAAATATATCTGTAATATCTTGAACTTATAATAAACATGATTTAATTTGCAAGGCTGTTACATCAAAATCAATAGTCTTGTGCGTAGGACTTACAAAATCGTTTCAAAAGACCACCATTAGTTTGAAATGGAATAATAGGACTGAGATGTTTACATACCTCAGCGCTTGAAATCGCCAATCCGCGGTGGGGACGCGTGGTGCATAAGTTCACAGCCTCTCTCTGAGAGAAGGCCTGTGCTTTATACAGGCAGCAAAATACTATAGCAAAAATTACATTTATTTCAAGCGATAATCATTTTTGAACTAAAACTTTTGTAAGCACTACAAATAATAATAATAATAATAATAATTCCCGGGTTGTACTTTCTCGTGCCGTAAATTCTCGGTCCGTGCAATATAGTGACCCATCATGATCATAGATTGAAAATCCGGGAGCTGTCACTGTCAACACAGATTAAATACATTTGACAAACATAAAAAGTAATAAATCGATCTGTAAACGAGAATCTACGAGAATCGTTTTTAAAGTTAATATTCTGTTTTATTGTAAACTATTGACAATATAATAACTTATTCCGTAGATTTTGTTCACTTTGATTGAATCCATCATTCGATGAGAGTGATTTTATGTTCAATAATAATTCTTGAAATCATTCACAGTAATCGATTATAGTAATCGAAACTCTAGAAATCAGTGCAATAAACTTGTTTTTAAGATTTCTCATCTCCCAGATTGTGAATTTGACCAGATTTTTTATATTTTGAAACAGAAAAACATACCGCTTTTTTTCAAACCATATTTCAGCTTATTACAATTGGGCCCAGAGATCCCCGGCTCCTTTATTCCGCATGCACTCACTTGACTTTTGTGTCTGAAGAGTCCGACCAGGTTTCGCTCTGATTAGTACAGCCTAATCATAGTGAGCAGAGACGAAGCTCGCGACGTCGGTTGCTCGTCTCTGTGTTGGACTCTTCCGACAAAAAGTCAAGTAAGTGTACCAGTGATGACTTATGGCACTGAAACGTGGTCTTTTACTATGGGCCTCATAAGAAAGGTCAAGGTCACGCAACGAAAGGGCTATGCTCGGAATTTCTCCACGAGACCGAATCAGAAATGATGAGGTCCGTAGACAAACGAAAGTCATCGACATAGCCCACCAGATGAGTAAGTTGAAGTGGCAGTGGGCGGGGCACATAGCACGAAGAACTGATGGCCGATGGGCCCGAAAGGTTCTTGAATGGAGACCATATATCGTCAAGCGCAGCTTTGGACGACCAGCCACAAGATGGACAGACTGGATGCAAGCCGCTTCCAACCGGTCTTTTTGGAAATCCATGGTGGAGGCCTATGTCCAGCAGAGGACTTCCTGTGGCTGAATGATGAAGTGTATCCGGATCAAAGTTAATAATAGAGATAGTAATCATAATCCTCTCTATTCCCCAGAGTGACACAACCTACGAGACCATCTCCAACTTCACTTTCGAAGCCAGCCGGTTCGAGAACGGCCGCAAGTTTCGGTGCGAGGCCGAGAACGATGTGCTGAGGCAGACCAAAGAGCCTGCGATACATGCCACCAGGGAATTGGAGGTTTGGTGTAAGTATTCCATCACTTTCCAAGACCACTTATGAGATGGACTGACGAACTTACAAATATGAATCCGAATGAGATGCGCTACAAACAGAGCAATGTAGAATGAAATGACACGGGAATTCATGGCTAGTGGAAATGAATAAACTAGACCAAATCACCCAGACAAGCCCGGTCAGCTAGGGTAAATTAGACCACACTTCGCTGGTCCTAGCGAGAGAGGCCTACCTTGTCCTCTAAAGGACCTACCATGCCACGGGATCATCAACAAGTGATTACCAATAAACTATTTCGCAGTGTTGTGAGTATTTGTTAAAGATAATTTGTTGGCTGGTATTGCACGTTTAATGAATTTTTGATAATATAATTATGATCCTTAGTAATAAATCAAGAAATATGTATTTAATCTTTTAATTAATGTAAATTTATACTGATAATCAGTATAAATTGCGAAATAGTTTATTGGTAATCACTTGTTGATGATCTTGATGATCTTGTGGCATGGTAGGTCCTTTAGAGGACAAGGTAGGCCTCTTGGAAATAAAGGCTTCATTATTATTATTATTATTTTTCCATCACTTTGTTGGATCATCAGTTCTGAGGAGTAATACCCTCGGCAGTATGCTGAGTCAGCTGCCTATTGCAGCAGCAGAGAGAAATACCGTGACCATTGTTTGTGAACGTTTTGATAAGTACTCTGTTTTTTAGCATCTCAATGTATTAAATAGTCAGTATGTCTAAAGTTTTGTGTAACTGTTGCTGTAATAAATATGTTTTTTTCTTCTTCTTTGATGATATTTCAAATCATTGTATACGAGGTGGATGAGGTGGAATTTAACTAGCGTATTTTTCACAATGCGGCCCTCTAATATAATCAAAACCTCGTGACACAGTGCATTGTTATCGAACTCCTTTAAAACGGCTTCCCTGATTTTTTATGTCTTTTCTCTTGTACATTTGCGAGATCTATGAATAGGTCGTAGACAAATTAATACAGCAAAATGTCATTTTCCTTGTTAGTGCACTGTGTACATCCTCGTAGACTAGATTGTGATGCCAAAAATAATCATAATTTGTCCATTTTCAGACCCGCCAATAGTCCACGTGAGTCCGAGCAACATGACCGTGGTGGAGGGAACAAAGATCCTGCTGAAGTGCGAGTACGAGAGCAACCCGTCTTCGCTCACCGAAGTCGTTTGGTAAGAACCTCTTCGCTTACAGTAAGAGTCACTTCACTCGCCGAAGTTGTTAGGTTTTTTATCTTTTAGGTACACTCCATTTATCTATACTTGACTTTTTTTCCAAACTTTAAACGAAACAGTTTGCAAATTTAGTACTAGCTAGCACTAAATTTGTAAACTGTTTCGAGTTTTCTGCCGCTAAAGGTTTTTGATTTAGTGTCGTTTAAAGTTTGGAAAAAAAGTCAAGTATAGATAAATGGAGTGTAGCTTATTAAATGCCAAGCGATGGTAGCCCAGTGGGTAGAACAATAGACTCGGAAGCAGGGGACCCATAGTTTCGATTCCTAGTAAATAATATTCTTATCTTATCTTACATGCATGTACCTATTATATTGTTTGAATTATTGTTTTCTAAGTGCATTTGTGAAGTTATCTAGCGATACTTCTCGCTTATGTGAAGGAAAACATCGTGAAGAAACCTGGGCGTCTCAGCTATTCAAAACCTCTGTGCATGACATCGCCAATCCGCGGTGGGCACACGTGGTGATTATGATAGTCCCTGCATCAATCGAAGAGCAAGGAATTTTCGATTACAAGTAAATTGCTTAGAATTACATCTTTAAGATAAAAACGTCTGCGCTAAAATGACTATGGTTCGAAGTTATTTGTTTTCAAAACAGAATATATAATTTGTTTATGAAAATTGAAGGCAAAGTCGATTCGATCACCGATAAACTTCTTTGCATGACTCTCAGATAAATATTTACCTTAAATTTTAATTAAATTTTACAGTCTGTTTACTCAAGAAGGTTTTGTTTAAATATTTTCATTGCTTACTGATTGCGTAAATAAGATAGAGGAATATTGTCTTGCTATGTCATTTCTGTGTCACTTTTAGCGGTAAAGGCAAAAACAATCAAGAAAGACAATTTATTTTTTCGTGTGCCTTGAAAAATTCATCATCAACCCATTATTTCCCCACCGAGGAGCACAGGTCTCTTCCCTGAGGAAGTTATAGGCCATACTCCACCGCGGGGGCCTAGTCCGGATCAGTGGAGGCTTGTAAAACTAGTGGCTGGTCTTATTGGCAAAAGTTTTCAAGCTGCTCAAAGACTTGGCTTAACGATTGCCATCTATCGACGGCAACCGGCACCGTGCCTTGCAAAGCACGGAACCGCTCAAAAAAAACCACAGCGTTAGTCATAGATGGTCACCCATCCATTCGCTGAACGCTCTCTATATTGCTTAACCTTCGTGATCCTTTAAGATAGCTCAGGCAGCCGGGGCTACGAGCGATTCCAATAATACATTATTTACTCTATACCTTTTTGACGAAGACATTGTATTTCAGCCATTAGGTAAAATTTTGCAACGTTTAAGTACCACATACCCGTCAAAACACTCAAATAAGTTTGCCTCTCTGCTTACCTCTCCGCCAATAAGAAGGCTTTGGCGAATCCATTTTCCTCCTCGAAGTAATATGGGGAAAGTTTTCAGTACCCACTTAATGGGGTGGTTAAGAATTCATTGTTATTCGCACACGGTAAAAGTTTCGTTAATCCGAGAAAAGGGGTGGAACTTTTCGGAGATTATGAGCCCTTTTTCCTTTAAACTTACATCGATTCTTTGGTAACGGGAATGAGTGAAAATTCAGCTGTAGAGGAATCAAGAACTGATGTGGTGAAAATTCATCGCAAATTAAACATAAAATATTTACAAACAGGCACACATTGATTCTCCACCAATCCGGACTTGGCCTCCGTTGTGGAGTATGGCCTATACCTTCCTCGAGGAAGAGACCTGTGCCCCTCGGTGGGGACATAATAAGTTGATATTGATGACACATTGATTTTGGTCGTGGAAATGAGAAATAGCGACATCACAAAAACAAAAATCATTAAAAACATGAATGTATCATGGGCATCTTTACATGATTAAATAAACCTATAACATTATCTTTATTTTATCTGGTTATAAAAAACTTCCAAGTTAAGAGAAATGCTGAAATTGCTTTTACTTGTTGTACTTCATCAGAACTTCAAAGGCATGCAGTGTGCCACCAGACTTGAGTAAATCAACTGTGGGTGTTAACTGATCTGCATGCAAAATGTGCAAATGCTCAACAACGAAACAAGACTTCTTGAAGTGTTACTACAGACCAAAATCGAATAGACCAACTTGGAGTTGTATGTAATTTGTTTCTCCAGACTATCTAGATCTTAGATTCTGACTATAAAAGGGAATCCTTGTTTGGAAGTCAGTAACAATGTTTTGTGACCATTCTACAATAAAGTTTTTTTAATTTTCAATCGACACCTAACTTCGACATGTAACGTTCTTCGGATCGCAGTTTCAGTACAACTTTGAATAAAATATAACATAAACATTCACATACAGGCACATACATTGCTTCTGGCCCCACACTACGATGCCTTGTGTCGTGAAAACCAGAAACAGCGACATCACAAACGTGTAGACATCCAAGACCTGGGTAAAAACATTTTTACTTTGACTTCTACGTTTCAACATATTCCTCTCCCGTTTCCAGGTACCTCAACGACACTCAGGTCCAGACGAATGACTCCCGGTACTACCAAGGCGGGACTACGGACCAGCAGGCCTTGATCATCCTCAGTGCGCGTGGGCAAGACTTGGGCAACTATAGCTGTCTTCTGGGCAATGTTGTCGGCAATGGCACTAGCGACAGCGCTATTGATGTTAACGTGCTCTGTAAGTATGATTTAATGTATTGCTTAGTTTCCTGATGGGCAGTGGGCAAATACAAAATTATTATCTATGACAAGATTACACCTCGAAAGATGAAGCGAAAGTGACTTGTCAGGATCGTGGCAGGTGGTAGTCCCTGGTCTCTGAATATTCTTGATACAGGCGTAAGCTTATGTATGTATGGTGGTTTCATTTCTGCACACCCCAGTGTCTGTTTCTTCTTTAAACTACATTTGTAAGGTAATGGCTGCATTTACGGGGTCGTCTGAAACAACTATTTTTTTGAACCCTCTTTTGTACGTAAAACAAGTTGCCAGAATTGAGGTCATTGATTAATTAATTAATTCTCTCATTTATTCATTAGGACGTCAAATACAGTTAAATCAAACAGCGGCTCAAAAACTTAACCCAAACATTCCAAAAATTTTAGACAAGCCAGAAGTCCGGCTTATCATGGATTCGCCCAGCCCGATCCTGGAGGTCGAGCACAAGAACGTGACCTTGACCTGTGACGTCATCTCCGGGAACCCCCGAGTGCTAGACGAGGTGGTCTGGTACCTTGACGGGCAGGTGCTGAAGCATTTGCCAGAATGCAACGGGACTGATGACGGAGGTAATGAGTTGGCTACTGGATAGATTAGATGCCCCTTGGGAAAATCCAGTTATTAATATAGTTAAGTGAATGTATAGTCATATAGTAGACAAATAGCAATCGCAATCACAAACTGTGTTATTTGTGTCAATTTTGGGTACATCTATTCTAACAAATTTAAAAAATAATATTTCTACCTATAGGGAAGAGCGGATGATCGCGTTCTTCCACTATAAAGGGGAATTTCACCTATTCCCGATCCAAATGTAGTTCGTTGGACGTCGTATTTATCGTAAGCCAGGTGTAATACTTTGCTTGCGCGATGCAGAATTTGCAGATGCAGAGTTGACATGTGCTCGCCTCATCACTCCCTTTCACTTCAAGAAGAGACGTCAGTATCGTTTGTTCAAAGAGACCTGTGAAAAAGACCATAGGGTGTTTTAAAATCTATTCAATTGCCTTAAAACAGAGAACCTCTGCAACGAAGTGGACCCCTCAATGTTGCTGCTGCAAGACACCACCAAAAGTTTCCACGGCAACTATTCCTGCCAAGGCAAGAACTCGGCCGGCTGGGGGGATAAAAGCAAGGACACTGAGCTGGTTGTCATTTGTAAGTAGACTTGGATTTCCCTTTTTGATCATCATCAGCATTTTGACGCCCTCTAGACATTTATTTCAATGTAAAGAATTCACATTCTGTTTGTTGAATGTCAGTGTACGTATTACTTTAGTGTTAGCCGCTGCCTTGGGGCCAAATGTAGTGGAAAAAGGCAGCAAAAAAATCTGCACTCTGACCATCGTTTCTCAAATCACCGTAAATCGAATACATACATACGAATACATACATACGAATACATACATACCAAACTTATTCTTTGGCCGAGATGTGCACCAGCCCTTTAGTATCCCGTGGTATCGATAGGGCGTAGTTTAATACATAGCTATATGTATGTGCATAATAAGTCATAAAAAAATTGTCTTTGTAATTTGTACTTAATGATCAACTCGCTTTTTATGTAGCCTTTGTAGGGCACAAGCCTTCTCTCAGAGAGAGAGGGAGTATGGGCTTAACTACCCCCCGTGCCTACCGCAGATAGGCAAATATGAATACCTGGGACACTCAGGTTCCCTCACAATGTTTTCCTTCACAGCAACTCCTATTAACCTCTAAAACTTCCAATTTCAGACCCACCAGGTCCAGCCAAGCTCACGTATTCACCCTGGAGGGTAGTGAAGGGTAAATCCCTGATCCTCTCATGCAGCATTCAGGAGAGAGGACGACCAGAGGCAAACAGGTGTGTAGTTTACTTAAAAGTAATGGTCTAAGATTAATTACTTTACCACGGCGTTCAAACTAATTTCAGCATTTTTGAACATATTATGTTTGGATTGCCAACGTCACCACGTTGCATGGCTCGTCCTTTTTGTCTAAAATAAACAAACACGTATTTTCAGATTCTGCTGGCACCCGCTGTGGTTTGTCTTTTTTATCTGCTGAAAACAAACAAATATCTCAACACGTATTTCCAGGTTCCGCTGGCACCGTGGCGGGAGATTGGTCAGCGACATCGTCTCTCAGAACTGGACCATCGATCCGGTGACCCTAGACCACAGGACAAACTTCTCGTGCCGCGGCATCAACTCCGGCGGCGAGGGAGAGCCTGGCATTGCGTCTGTTGATGTGCTAGGTAAGTTTGTTTTTTGTTGACGCGGGGAATGCATTTACGCACTTCACCGCTTTGCTGTCGGGGGACAACAGTACGGCTTCGTGTGTTACTCCCAGCCCTATCGAGCCTCCTGGTCAGTGCCGGACTACCCACTAAACCCCACGGTTTTCCTCCTGCTACTCTACTGGGCCACAGGATAGGCCAGAGGTTAATTCACTGTGACCCGGCAAGAGCTCGACCCCGAAGGGGCTCTACTGGTGGGGTACGCCCCCCACCCCATCGCCCATACAACGGGGCAGGGTAAGTTAGATCAGATAAGATTAGATAAGCACTGGTATATACACCAGAAAAAAAAATACATTAGTAAAGTAAAAAAGATTTTATTGCCACTTAGGAATTAGGAACTATTTAGGAACCATTAGGAACCTCTTTTGTAGTAGAGGTAGTTAGAGTAGCACTGTTACTGGAATAATTAGTAGAAATGTTGTTATTATCCCGACCTAGAAAATAACAATCGAAAACTACTGTTATTGTCAAGGTCAGGAATGGTCAGGACTAGGAGTTTAAAAAACTACGGATGAAAACTGAAATTTGATGAAAATGCTTATCATCGTACTTATTTTATTTTATGTAATTTACTTGTTTGCTACTTTTTAGCCTCATAATATAATTGTCGAGCAATATTAGTTGGAGAACCAACGCTCCCTTTTTTTAGTTTTGCCAGATGTCGATAAAAGTAAAACACCCACCCACGTAGGGATATGATTTTTCAAATTATTGATTCAATCGCTATCCCTCTTCCAATGATTATAAGAACTATGGGTTTGGTATTTGTCATGGCTTAAACCTAACAGCAGGATCTGTTTATTTTCAGCTCCGCCGAGCTTCAAATATGCAATGAACCACTACAGCGGTGCTTTGTACAAGTCTGAAGTAAGTTTATTTTATTATGTTTTATGTTGTAATTAAATAAATTAAGATACGAATCGCTCGTAGCCCCAGTTGCCTGATTAATCTTAAACAATCACAAAGGTTAAGCAACATTAGGCACGTTCAGTGCATGGATGGGTGACCGTTCCATGACTAACGCTAGTGGCATTTTTCCGAGCGGTTCCGTGCTTCGCAAGGCAGGTCGATAGATGGCAGTTGTTAAGCCAAGTCTTGAGTCGACCTTAGGGCGGCTTGAAAAATTCTGACAGTAATACTAGTCACTAGTCTCACAAGCCTCCACTAATCCCCCTTAGTGGATTATGGTCTATATCTTCCTCAGGAAAGAGAGCCGTGACCCTCGGTGGGGACATAATGGGTTGATGATGTACATTTTGGAAGATAATGGTGAAAGAAAACAACGAAAAGAAATCATCAGCCCACCGCTGCCCAATGCTTTTTCCTCCAATTGGGAATGGATGAAAATATCAAAAGTGCTTCATTTTTTTTGTGATAGGAATAACTTTCGTTAAGGCGAGAAAAGTTAATTTTTTTTTGGCTTCATAGTTAATTTTTAAATAATCTTAATGTTAATAAAAAAAAATCTGTTGTGACAATGACATTGACAGCTTTTGGATGGATTTTTTTTTTCATACGTAGCGGACCAAGGAATATGTCTGATAAGCCGTACTGAGCCCAGAACGACGAATGGAAAAATATTAAGTATATTTAAAAATTAACTACAAGGCCAAAAAAATTTAAACTTTTTCCTCGCGTTAAGGAAGGTTATTCCTATCACAAAAAAAAATATCAATCACTTCTGATATTTTCATCAATTCCCTATTGCCATCTCTCACTGTCCCTTGTCATACGATCCACCGATCTCCGTCGACAGAGTGCATTATTATAATTTACTTTATACTACACCTGCTTGGAAAGTACCTTGATACTTTATCAAATTTACGGTAGAAAGTACGTCATTGCATAATTATCGAACAAATATGCGGGGAGAAAACGCATCTGAGCGGGAGAGAAAAGTGTATGAAAATCCATTTCTTACGTGGTTTTTCTTTTTTAATTTTGGGTAAGACTATGCGCCGGTAACCTAAATATCAAAAGCCAAAAAGTTTTTACAGTGAGTTTTTATCTCCAAGTTCGCAAAATGACACTGGCCACTAGCAACAATTTCAATATAAATTTCAATTAGTAAAGATACTGGCCACTAGCAACAATTTCAATATAAATTTCAATTAGTAAAGATTTCGTTTTTTATTTTCCTTGTAGGTGTAGTATAAAGCACTATGTATCACTCGAGAGAAACTGCGATTCCCGATCTCGGGTGTTTTAAAGCCCTCGCCTACGGCTCGGGCTTCAAACGACACCCTCGACGGTAATCGGTCACTTTCTCCTCTCGGTGAACAATGTACTATTCTGCACCATTCCAGAACATCTCACTCTCCTGCACTGTGGAATGCGCGCCGCTGTGCAGCGTGCAATGGCTGAAAAACGGTGAAGTCATCGATCCCGAGAAGACTGACCTGTACTACGTGGTGGAGACGAAGATCGAGCCGCAGGTCAACAGGAACGACTTCGAGGCTACGGAGAGTATATTGGTGAGATAAATGTTATAGTTCCGATCCGATTTATTTACAAGCTAGGTAGTAGGGACTCGCTAAGAGATTTTTTCAAAGAAACTAACATCTTAACAGTTGCAAGCCAATACATTCATGAAAATATTATGTACGTTCGGAAAAATATTAAGGACTTCGAAACTCTTGGTAGCCATCATAACGTTAATGCTAGGAATAAACATAAATTGTCATTTCCACGATTTAGACTTGCAAAAGTTAATACTTCCTTTATGGGGCACTGTATAAGGTTCTACAACAAGATACCCCAAGATATATTAGAGTTACCCCCAACGCGATTTAAGAATTGTGTTAAGCACACTCTTTGCAAAAAAGCTTATTATAAAATCAACGATTATTTAGAAGACAAGGACGTATGGCATTAAATAGTAGTTTAATATTAAATTAAATCAGAGGATAAATGTGTCTAGTGTTCAACACATCCAAGATATTATTTTGTATGTTTTATTTGTATTAGCTTCAAGGTGATTTGAGAAAAGATGGTCAGAGTGGAGTTTTTTTTTCGCTGCCTTTTTCTCCACTACAGACGGCCCCAAGGCAGCGGCTAACGTTATACATAACTGTATGTACATTGACATTCAACAAGCAGAATGTAAATTCTTTACTACTACTACCTACGTTTTATCCAAATCTCGCGCGAAAACAGTCGCTGACAAAGCTACTTAAACTGATTTGAGTCAGAAGTGGGATACAATGATCAGATAAGATGTCTGAAGAAATCCATCTCTTACATTTGAAAGTTTCCGTGCGACTAAGATGTTGGGAATATACTGTTCACTTTCATTACAACTAACCTGACTTGACATCACCAAAATGTTAGGAATGCCATATAAGAAACATTCAACATACAAAGCATCAAAACTAAAACAGCAAGCTCAAAACAGCAAGCTTAACAACGAAAGTGACAGAAACGAGTGTTACTCGAAAGATGCACAGAAAGACTACCGTAGTAGTCCTTTGCAAAGTTAGCTTTGGCAGGCTCTTTAACCCTTCACCTTTTTCTCTTCAGTACTGGAATATGACGGCGTGGCCAAACCACTCACTCGACCGGCATGAGAACAGCACGCGGTATATGTGCCGCTCTTCACGCAACGATGCTGGCCCGGGGGTGAACAGCACCACGAATTTCGGAGTAGAATGTGAGTAAAAATAGTTCATCATTTCATCATCATCATCATCAACCCATTACGTCCCCACCGAGGGGCACGGGTCTCTTCCCTGAGGAAGCTATAGGCCATACTCCACTACGGGGGCCAAGTTCGGATTGGTGGAGGCTTGTAAGACTAGTGGCTGGTCTTACCGTATATATTTACGTTCCGCTATTGTTTTACTCTACAATAATCTTTAAGGCTGTGTGGAAAAATGGCCCTTTAAAAACGACTATGTAAAATTAAAAATACAAGTTTTTTTTTTATCATTAAAATGAGAAAATTACTTTGCTGAATTTGCCTTTTTTATAATTTAATTTTAAACGCAGACTCACTGCTTGAACTCGTAATATCCTCTGGAAGTTTATTGTAAACCTCCGGACCCATCACGTGGATAGACCTACCCGTTTTGCTCAAATTGCAAGCGACCGTAGCCAGTATCTGCGCGCCTCGTGGCGTATTTATTAATTTGCATAATAATGCAGTCCATAATCCAGAAGTCCTCAGATACTTGAACTTTTCCACTGACTTTTTCTGTTTCACAGTTGAGCCGGAAAACATCACCGTCACCCCCAAAGTGGTTTCGGTCAACGAGAATGACAGGCCTAATAATGCAGTATGTGAAGCCAGGTTAGTTAAAAGCTCTCCTTTAATTTATGAATGCAAGTTTGAATACTGGTTAGTTTCACCATGGTAATACTCGTAGTAATTATGTTTATCCTCGTTTGTTTTTATCTTAATGAATATGACTAGGACTATTATGTCCCCACCGAGGGGCACGGCTCTCTACCCTGAGAAAGGTATCGCCCATATTCCGCCACTGGTGCCAAGTCCGGATAGGTGGAGGCTTGTGAGACTAGTGGCTGGTCTTATTATCAGAAGTTGTCAAGCCGCCCTAAGGCCTCTGACTTGGCTTAACGACTGCCATGTATCGACGATAGCCGGCACCAAGGCTTAACGTGCCTTGCAACGCACGGAACCGCTCGGAAAAATGCCACTAGCGTTAGTCACCCATCCATGCACTGAACGTGCCCTATGTTGCTTAACCTTCGTGATCACTCAGGCAGATGGGGCTACGAGCGATTCGATTATATAAAGTTCAAAATAGATAAATTCCAGAATTCAAACATAAAACTTCAGAAATATTATCCTATATGACGACATCTGTGGCGCAGCGGTTAGCGCATCTGACTGTCATGCGAGAGGTCCCGGGTTCGAATCCCGGCTGGTCACAAAAAAAAAGAAACCCAGGTCTTGGATGTTTACATGTTTGTGACGTCGCTGTTTCTGGTTCCCACGACACAGGGTATCCTAGTGTGGGGCCAAAAGCAATGTATGTGCCTGTATGTAAATGTTATAAAATGTTTAAAAAAATATATATGTGAATGTAACTTAAAACATAGTTGTACCACGAATGGCTTGGAAAATCATAAGGCTTATGTCCTGCAGTGGGCGTCAGATGGCTGAACATGATAACCCAAAAACTTCATCCATTTGTTCTGCAGATCTAACTAATCCTAAAAATCTCTTCCAGCGGCTTCCCCAAGCCCTCCTACACGTGGAGACGGGAAGTGCCCAAAAATAGCAAGGACAACTCCTCCGCTATCCTATCCAGCTCCAACGTACTGATGCTGGATCCTGTGCAGCGGAAACACGCCGGGAACTATCTGTGTGAGGCCTACAACCGGCACGGGTCTATCAGCACTGTTATGGTCTTGGATGTCAGGTGTAAGTGTCATTAAGCTTATCATTATTGTCAGCGTCAGGAGTCATTGTATCCACCTCGAAGTCTGCTCGCTAATTACCATCGAAATCATCATTCTTATCGTAAGCATCATCATCATCGATATTTGAGAAACTTTCAGTTTTGTCCACTATTATTTACTTCAGACTACAAATATGGTAAAAAATTGCAAAGGTTTTATGTGTTATTTTTTTTACAGATATTCCTGAATGCGGCATCAAGCAAAGTGATGTGGATGGAGAACAAGTATTGATTTGCACGGCGCTTGCTAATCCTAGTGAGGTATGCCAAAACAACTTTTTTTTCCAATATTCCCCCCGGTACTTAGTTTTTTTCTTTGAACGTGAAATTTGCGTTGGTTATTGTATCAGCTTAACTATTTGGCCTCAGTACTACATTACAAGAAGGTGCCTTTTATCAAAGACAGATGCGTATTTTAAGATGCTCATAAAACAAATAGGGACTGTTCGAAAATCAGCGATGTGTACTAATGCCTTCAGCAAATGCTGAGCCAGATGCCTTTTGCAGTAACAGAGACAAACCGCGTCTTATGTTTGTAAATCCTGTTTTATTGCTGTATGTATATATTATGGTGTGTGTGTGTTACTGATGTAACAAATGTATTTCTTCTTCTCCTTCTACTACTTTTTATTCTATTCACTGCTAAATGCCGTGGCAAAGCTCTGAGTGACTTATAACACTTGGGTTTCCTTATGTTGTCAAAGGAAATCAGAGAGAGAAAGGGAGTAGCGTAGACTAAAGAGAGTATAAAATAATAGACTAAAGTAAACATACCTTAATTCTTACAACGAGCTTTACACACGTGGAACAGCTGGCGTATCCATACATTTGGTAAAAAACCTTCTACAAACGCAACAACTGAAATCAATTCAGCTGTGTTTTCACAATTTCAAATTCATTCCCTCCAGGTCTCCTTCACCTGGGTGCTCAAGAATGACAACGACAGCCTGACGGATGAGAAGATCTGGCAAGTTGGGCAGCAGAGCTACTTGCGCCTGAGTACCAGCGTAGATGTTCACAGAACCTACTTGTGCTACGCAAATAACTCTGTGGGGGTGTCCAGAGCTTGCGAGCGTGACGTCATAGGTAAATACAAATTCAATATTTTATTCAATACTAGCTTGGTTCGGGCATGTAAAAAGAAAACCCCCTGACTATGTTGGAAACGAAGCGCTACGTCTGTCCGTTCCCGGACAGAGATCCAGAGGAAGACCGAAAACCAGCTGGATGGACGTTAGTGAAGAAAGATCTCATAAAGTGCGATGCTTCCGAAGAGGAAACCGGGAACAGGGCGAAGTGGAGGGAGAAGATAAGGAAGGCTGACCCTACCATCATGTGGGATTAAAGGCCAGGAAGAGAGAGAGATTCAACACTAGCTACTAGCTGACATTCTCTGTATCCCAGAGCGGTAGGTAGTCCAAGCCACGGTTCCTCAAACGACTCAAACTCGACTCAAACGACGGGCAAAGCCTAACAAGACAGGGGCCTTGTTAGGCTTTGCCCTGAAAACCTTGGTTCCTCTTAACACAAAAAACCCAATGACGGTTACCAGATTGTTTTATGTACGAGAAATCTGGTCTAACATATTGTGTTAGACCAGATCTCTCTCTCTCTTCCTGGCCTTTAATCCCACATGATGGTGGGGTCAACCTTCCTTATCTTCTCCCTCCACTTCGCCCTGTTCCCGGTATCTTCTTCGGAAGCATCGCACTCTATGAGATCTTTCTTCACTAGGTACGCCAATCCACCTGGTCATGAGAAATTACAAATTAATACGAAAAGTACCGATGCAGATTATTTTTCATTGTTTGTCTTTTACTGAAGTGTCTAATAAATGATATATTTTGACTTACTTCTAAGTCCTTGACCATCATAATAACAATATTGTATTGAAATTGTTTTCCTTTCTTCATTAGCTAACCTGGAAAGCTACAGTAAGTAATACTAAACTTATGAATAGTAAGAAAAGATAAGAAATAAGTTTTATATTTACAGTTTCTTGTTAAATTAGGAAAAAACTTCTACAAAAACATTTTATTGTTATGTTACAGAAACAACTAAGGTCTGAACATTATTTGAACTCTTTATCAGGGCAGTTTACAACAATATTTATTTATTTTAATTTATTCGTCCTAGTGTCTGATTTTTTTTATTTGCACATAAATATCAGAAATCAGAAATTTATTTCAACGTATATAATTTACATTCTGTTTCTTGAATGTCAATGTACTTTTATTATTAGACGCTGCCTTGGGGCTGAATGTACCTAGTGGAGAAAAAGGCAGCGAAAAAAACCTCCACTATGACCATGTTTTCTCAAATCACCTTAAATATACATAAGTTGGTACGAATATCCCTCTACCTAAGAAGCTCAAGGCCCATGAGTTCAATCAACACTTGCTATAGCAATCTTTACATATTTTACACGATTATCTCCAAAGGGCAGTTTGTTACCGTTGCGCTCTTATAACGTAATGTTCACACCTAATTTTACAATTTAAAAAGGAGTTGAAGTGTTTAATTTTAAGTATTTAGAGTATTCTCTCTCGCAATCAAACACTTCAGCGTTCGGTTTGAAGGATTTTAAGTATTTTCTCTTATGATCAAACACTTAATCTGTCTGATTTATAGTACATTACTGCAGCGGCCAGCAAAAGAGGCATTGATGGACTAACGTGGAAATGTGGGCCGAGGCGAAGCCGAGGCACACATACGTGAGTCCATCAATGCCTAGTTGTGGCCAAGGTTGTATATGATTTTTCTCAAATAATGCGCGGAAATTAAAACTATGAACTGATTCTGTTAAATTCAATGAACTTTCAAAATCAGACGAACCACGAATGAACAATAATATTTTTTGCCGAGTTAAAGTGTTCTTCTTTTTCCAATAAGTATATACAGCTTTCTATCGCAAGCCAGTTCGAAATTTAAATAAAACCTCTGATATGTTACCTCCTTGTTGACCAGCAAGGAGGTACAAGGAGGAACTTTTTCCGGCCGCTGCTCGCGTGTGATTGGCCAGTACAGCAATTTCGATTCTCGAAGAAGGTCGTCGACGTAATGCTCAACTTTCCAAGCATGTTTGAGAAGAAGTATTTGAAGGCTCTCCTTCGTTATCAGACACTTCAACGTCTTATATATGAAAGAAGGAAGGAATGTTCTTTGCTTCTGCATTGCTTCTGAGCTTCTGACCCCATACTAGGATACCCTGTATCGTGGGAACCAAAAGTATCGACATCACAAAAAAAACTACTTTGTTTGATTTGAAGAGTGATCTGAAAGATTTGAAGTGTCCTCTTTCCCATTGCCAGGCACGAAGGTCTGGTGGCGTGACCAGCAGAAACTGATGCTGATTGGAGGCATCGCGCTGGCCGTGCTGGTCCTCACCGTGATCCTGTGCATCATCATCATCTGCATCTGCCGCCGCATGAGGGCCAAGTCCAAATGTGAGTCGCTTCTTCACGACTAGAAAGTCCTCTGGAATAGTTTACCTAAGACTGGTTTTAGAGTCGCGCTGACCATGCGCTGACAGACAAAATATATGGCTGGTCAGCGCTGAACGGTCGGCGTTTTTCTAAAACGTTCCTTACAGTGCCACCATCTTATCTGTTCAGTTGATAGCGGCGCTAGTGGAGAATTTAGTAGTAACATTTAAGAAATTTACTTGAACAAAAATTTACTTAAATGAGAATATTTTAATCCATCTTTCAATTTTAATGAAAATATATTTATAAATTTTAGTAAGTGAATAGATAAAACAAAAAATGGGGAACAGGATTTACAATTAATTAGTTAGTTACAATTTTTCCCACCTGAACAGATAATTTGGTGGCGCTGTAGGACGTAGTACATAATCGGCCTGTCAGCGTGACTCTAAAACCGGCCTAATAAACTTAGAAGTTTTTTTACAACTAAAAACTAGAAAGACACCGCTAAGGGAAATTTGACACTTAGACTAATTAATTGCTAGAAAATTTAAAGGAGGATTAGGCTCTACGTAACCTCCATTATTCATTATAATGGATATTATATTCCATTATTCAATTTAATTGGCATCGTTATTCAATGGAAAAATGGAACAAATACACACAAAAATATATTTTTGGCTCAATCTTGACCTTGAAGATAACAATTGTTCTTATTACAGTGTATTTTCAAGGTCAGGATTTAGTAGGTTATGAACGGAACAAAGCGGTGGTAGCGAAGCGGTCAAACGCTAGCTTCTCAGTCGAAAGGTCGTGGGTTTGAAACCCGGCATGTACCAATGACTTCGATTTCTCTAAATTATGTACACTAGGTTATATTATGTACCCCGATTGTAGTTTGTATTTTATTATTTTTTGTGATTGGCATTTTACGTTGTTTAACTTAACTGTTACAATAACTTAAGTTAGATGCTGTGACATGAATGTTTTAACGGTCCAATATTGCTTAACTTAACTTTTAATCAGTAGTAACTTAAATTACACTTCCGAATCAAAAATGGCTGCGCTAAAATCACTACCAGCTTACTTAGTAAATAATTTTATTAGTTATTGAAAAAGTACCGCTAATAGATGAGTTATTAAGTTCAAATTCACAGCACATTTTTGATGTCAGCACGTTTGTTTGTTTGTTGTTAAACTAATATTGTTTTGTTTCTTCCCTTTTTCATTATTTCCTGGAACGCCGCTAACCAAAACGCACTAATGACCAAATTGGATTACATCGTACATTAACCACACCATTGCAACGACATATCTGTTTAGACAATAATCCAGTGGAGCTCGAGGAGCGGGAAAAGTAAGTTCCTTTTTATACTTTAAAAAAATACTTTAAACTGAAAAAAAAAACGTGACAATCGTAGTCACCTGTTTTTTTTTTTTACTTTTAGATGAATGTGTAACTTAGAAATCTTTTTCAATTGTTTTAAGTTTTTGTTTTCTTTTGTCTTCATTTGAAGTTGAAACGATTGTAAAAAATTTAATAGTTATTTATTTGATTAATTTTTAAATTCAGCACCTTACATTTCAAAAATAGAACGCACATGTATTATTTATATTAACTTTATTTGTGATGTAGGTACAGTATATTACTTTTTTTTTCTATTTATTTACATTGTTTGTCATATTTTCACTTTTATAGGCGTATCGAGCTTCGAAACTAGATTTTAAAATTATTGATGGAAATTAAAAGTTAGCGAATTTTTGCAGCTTCGCCATTGGTCCGAGCGGATTCCTGGCACACCTTGTCTATGCCCCCCTCAAGATCCCCCCTCATTGTACCCATGCCGAAGTAACTGTCAAATGTCAAGGTTGTTACTGTCAAATGTCATATTGCGTTTGGCGGCTGTAAAATTACGCTATGCGCTTGGACCAAAGGTTGAAGTGTTGAATTTTGTTATGATTTTCTTAGGCGATAGCTTAACAGTTTTTTTTGTTTTCATAATGGAACGTAGCGGCATGAATTTCTAGTCCTCAACAACCTAACCCTATAATTATGTTTTACGATGATATTTTATTTTTTCTAAACAAAACCATATATTTGTGTAGGTTCCTAACAGCACTAACACCCGATGTACTGAGACTGACAACAATCAATAGCTCAGGTATTTGTTTCAACTAACAAATCAGTAATATTTATCTGTCAAGTTGTGTTTCGTGGAGAATGCTTTCTTATTTTTTGCGTCGTACGCTCATTAGGCAACTTTTGGCTGATAAGTTTTTGTAACGTGTCCGTAGTAGCTATTGCAAAGCGTAGAATCAAAAACAATTTTCAAAATTTCTTTCTTCGTGCATGAGAATTTTCTGTAAATTTTGGAAAGCATTCTTCTAGTGTGTCGTTCAAATATATTATACATTTAGCACTATTTCATGTACTTACGTAACTATTTGAATAACCGTATTTATCAATATCGCAATGTGTATTGTACTCGTATTTGTCTCGTATACTATCTTTTATGTATTCTCATAAGGCTTCCCTTTTTCGTGAGCCTTAATTAAGGTTCACTGTTCATTCTCACTTTGTTTAAAATCAAACAGACGAATCATGTATGCATGAATTAACATCAACCATTTATTTTCTTTTTTCATGATTTACTTTTACTCAATCAGTCCGGATGGTAGCTGTCTGAACGAGATCTCAATCGCTCAGTCCATTATATCGCAAGCTTTACCCACTTTATCACCAAGACTGAACTTGTCCTTCAGTCCCCAAAAGCCTTCCGACAAGACCAGACTTGTCGACTCACAAAACTACCCGCAAAGTCACTTAGAGATGAACAAATTCAACTTGACCACTGACAGTCCAGTAACTAGTAGCTTGCAAGCAAACCTATCACAATTAGAAGCGACAATCAACGCTAGTAGAAACAATGATGCTAACGAGACCGTCACACCGAAAACTGACCCCAAAAACGAGACCAACAGAAGTCAAGTTACTGTGACACCGAGCAAGTGGCCGTTGAAACCAGGAGTATTAGTGCACGTGAACGCAAATCACACGCTTAGTCCGAAGAATCAAGCAAGGCTGCAAACAACAGTCAATAAAGAAAACGAAGTGACAGAGCAAGAAGAAGCTAATCTTGGTTTGTTAGAAAGAAATAAAAATAATGATGGGGAAGGAGATAGGCAAGTGTCTTCGCCTAAAAACGAGTATTGCAGAAAGAACAGTAAACCCAGAAGGCATACTCAAAATGTAGTAACAGGGCTGCTAAAAAACCTTAGAAGAAAAAGCTCTGAATCGGACGATGAAAGTGGAAAATATAAAAAGATAAACAAATCTAACAAAAGAGCTGTGTCGTTGGTGAATTTGAATAAGTCCGGTTATACGCTGCCAAAAAGTAGACTGAGGTCTTTGTTTCAGAGTGAAACACCTAATGTAATTGTCACTGAAGGAGGTAGTTATTTTTATGATATTTTTACATTTCCAAAATAGAGGATAGGAAAACGTTGCAATTTAATTCATTTCTATAACTTATCACTATATTTTCATCACAGATCACGAATTCATATTTTTTATATTAAGTACCTATCACTATTTAATTACACTCACTTCAGCAACTGCAAAATAATTCAAATTACCTACACCAGAAAATTCAATAGCTGTTTCCGTGCTTGAATAAAATACAGATGTTTATCTTTTAAGAGGCAAATATTTACATCAGATAATATGTACAAATATGTCACAAAAATATTTTATTGTTACTAGTTTCAAAAAAGATAAACATCTGCAAGAATATTGTAATTTAGCTTGAGCATGTTTTTTTTCTGTTCATTTTGTGTGGATCTGAGATCTAATTTTTGTTTTGCTTCTTTGCATGGTGTTTTAGTTGTAACATTCAAAAGGCCTGATAAGATACCCGCTACTAGTGTGTGCAAACCCTTGCCTAAAGACGGCACCCCTATACGACTGGAGGGCACGAGGAAAAGGAAAAAGCCTGGAGACAGTAAGTTGTGCATGCTGTTGTTGGAAACTTTTTTCTGTACGTACTTATTACTGTTTCCAAATTTAACTCCCTATTTATGGTATACTAAGAATCTGTACATTTGTTGTCAGCACCTGTCAGTTGGCAAAACAACACACAAAAAACAACTGAGAGCTGTTAACATTAGATTAAATTAAATAATTCAAATTGAAATATTTTATTCATAATAAAAACAAAATGTTTACTTTATGAAAGTCAGAGTTGTTAGTTTCACAATTAATAGATTATGTGGAGAAGAAGCTAAGAAAGAAACTCCACATTTATTCTTCTCACAACAGTTATTAACAAATTGTTACTATACGACAAACCGGGGATAAGTTTACCAAGTGATCAACTGATAATAACAAAAAATAAGTCACAATCTAACCTAGCACAATATCTTCCACTTCTAATTGATATTGAAATCAAGTTGTAAACACTATTCACTTGCACTTTCTTCACACCTTCGAAACTGAATATCGAAAAATAAACACCTAATAGAATTTGTTACACTATTTTACTCCAAAAGGTGATTCAAAATCAAAAACATCAAGAGGTGTGGCAAAAAGATGTAGACAAAAAGACTACACCTGAAGTAAACTTATGTCAATGTAATGAACTGCCGTCCACTACTGGATTGATTTAATTTAGACGCCAGCAAAATGTTTGTAACATACAATAATTACTTAGCTAAGAAAGGCAACCCGAAGACCCAAAATAAAAACTTCAAGATGTACTCCCTAAAATCGACCTTCAGAAATTAGAACCGACGAAATTCTAACACCAAATCTCTCCACAGGCCCACCTACGAATGGCATAGATAATGCGGCGAACGGCCAGCTCGGTGCAGACCCTGGTCTGTACGAGAACCTGCCGTTCCATGGTCTCCAACAAGCCCCCAATAAGGTAAGTCCAACATACTATTGTGGCCAAACGGGATGTAAGCCTAGGGGTTGTCCAGTCAATTTTGCCCACCCAAAGAATTTTCCACTTCATCCATACAGTATTAACAACTAAGAGACGAAACTAGGTACTGTTGAATAGTAAGATCAGCAAGATCTTAAATAGTAGGGAGTGTCTTGGAATATGATCAACATATTACCTATCATTTAATACGAATATCATTTAAGCGAAAGCTTTATTTTAGAAAGTTGATTTTGCGATGAAGAAGATGTTTTACTGATAATCCAAAATAATATACCTACTTAGAAGCTAGAATCTTGTTGGTTTCAAAGAAAGGGAAAGCCAGGGTTTTAGCCAAGCGATACCTGTTTATGATTGAAAGTTTTTTTCTATTGGTGGGTAAAAGTCTGGACAGTCACTAATTTTTTTTCCTTGTAAATGATTGTTTGTATTTTTTTTGCTGTATAGTTTATTTGTCGAAAGCACATTATTTACTACAACTAACTCATTTACATCATAAACAGTTTTTCTTTCTAAAGAGTCCCGTGTAGTTAAACTAAAGAAAAATATGCTGTCGACCAATTTGATGCTATTTGTTTTTTTATATAATTTCTAACATTTTAATTTCGCTCTTTTTTTCATGTTTTGTGTTTTTGGCATGTCTAAAACAAAAAGCCCGTGCAAGCAATCCAACCAAGAGTTGTAGACACGAATCAAAAGGCAGACAAAGGGATTGAAGCTTTGCAAAGACAATTGACGACTAACCCTTCTTTTACACCAAGAATAGTGTCTTGTCCTCCGTTTGTACAAAATACAATGTCCTATTCCGTAGGATCGCCAACAAATTCGCAGTATTCATACGGCATATCAGTGTTGTCACCAATACAGCAGATGTATCCGATACATCAAACGGTGTTACTCAATCCATACTTGCCTCCTATGCAAACATCATTTCTGAAGCAATTTCCTACGATTGAGGAAGAGATGGAACCTGAGACAAGGAAATTTTCATCCCTTAACACGAGGAATTCGAGGAAACCACCGCAGTTCCAATCTATGAGAGTAGTGAGGAAGAGAAACATTGAAAGATTTTACCCTAATACTGAATACGGCGAGAATTTCACTGAGATTAACAACAATAAAGATAATCATGAGACTTCACAGAATGAAAAGGAGAGACAGCGTGAAGATGCTATTTACGAAAATTGTCCATCGTTCATAAGAGGCAATTTCAACATCAGTGGTGTGGACCAACTCTTCGAGAACCTTACTGATTCCATTCAGGTTTGCGAAGACATTGACGATCCCATAAACCAATCAAATGAATCTTTCAACAAACCAGTTCCCGCGCCAAGGTCGAAAGTATCTCCTTTCTCTTCGCCTGAAAAAACTGATCATGTTTATGTGAATTTATCTATGCCTTTGATAAATAAATCCAAGTTATCTTTCGATGCAGTAGATGCTCCTGTAAGACCCTCTAGGTCAGTCGAAAATGTGTCCAAGCCTGCTTTGAGTCTGCCTAGAAAGTTATTCACCAACTACAACGATGGCACTTTGACACGAATGACCAAAAATGGACTAGCCCATGAAAAAGACGAAGCTAGTGTTTTAGATGATGAGGATGATGAGAGTGAAAAAGATGGTGATACAGATGCGACGAAACCAAATATAATAGGAGCGACTCCAAAAAAAAATACCTCTGTAATTTTACCGTCAACTTCGTTAGTAAAGTCAGCCGTATTAAAATTAAACGCCGAATCTAAAGATATGAACAAACTCGGTTTACCGAAAAAACAAGTCATCTCACCAAATAAAACTTTGCAAATACCAAAGTTGTCCGAAAAACCCGTACCAAAAAGACCTCTAGTAAGGAGAAGCAATTCCGTTCAAAGTCGTTTAACCATTTCTTTGGATAGTAGAGATTCTCAGGTATACTAAACTAAACTTGCTTTTTCCTTTCTTTTCATGTTACGCTTCTTTTTTTACTTATTTTTGATGCTCTATTCTAACTCTGCTTGTCTCACTAACAATTGCTTGTGTCTTTCATTTCAGAATACTAACATACTGCAACAACAATACCTTCAAAAACGCAATCACTTCGTTAACCTAAACTCCAAAGGGAAAAACAAGAAAAACTTCCAAATACCCCTGCAAAAGCATCACAGTTTCTGCTATTTTCAGCCCGTTAGAGTTGACAAAAGAATGCCAGTCGACCAAGAAATGTCTTACAACAACACAATTGGACCTCTAATCTACCAGCCTTCAGAAGCCCAGTATTACACCAAAACACTCAATAGAAGTAGAGACAAAACTGGACACAAGCTAAGCAGACTAAAAAAGTCCGAAAGCCTCAGAGAAAAACTATCCTGTGTCGGCGTTTACGATAACTATGACAAACCAAACCATCCTGAACAAGATTACAACGACTCCGAAAGAAGATCCTACCTCCAGCTCCTAAAAGGGAACTACATATCAAATTCTACCAGAAATCTGGGCCCAGAGCACAATTACAACCAAAACTTCAACACAATGGGTCCCCAAGACAAGTCCCATAAAGAGGCGAAGCATAAAAAACTAGTGTACGCAGACTTAGCGTTAGGTAATCACAATTTAAAATTTAAAAATACTGTTAATTCTAATAGGCATTTGTATGATACTTACTCGATAACGAATTCCGAAGGGACTAACCGAGATCAGACTAACCAGAGTTACAATAACGGCATGCTGTCAAGTCAGAGGAAAGTCAACCAGACTCAGCAGAGAAGCGACTACGCTACGCTGAAATTCAACGAGATCGATGTCTGAGAGGTAAGTGGTTATCAATTAATGGGTCGCGTTAGTCTCAAGATTAGTAAGTTGAAGTGGCAGTGGGCGGGGCACATAGCACGCAGAACTTGTGTCTCTTTGGAAATCCATGGAGGAGGCCTATGTCCAGCAGTGGACTTCTTGTGGCTGAATGATGATGAATGATGTTAGTGTCAAGTAGACTGGTCATACATTTGGTAGATTCTAGAGCCTGAGTCATTGAATTTGGACAATTATATATTGGTTTACTATTGTAGACAATGAAAAGTCGTATTTCTAATTCATAAATCGATCTTAAAACGATTTACAAGTTTGTTAATTTAGTTTTTTTTACTGAATTTATATTTTCATTCAACTTGGTTACTCTCTTACATACGTGGCCCATATTAAATTAATTCATGTCTCTTGAACATTTTAATGGTAATATGTGTTTAAATTCATTAAGGTTTCTGCTTTCTTAAATTAGAAAAAAATCTTTTTGCACAGCCTCAATTCCCCGAACGCGATTGTTACTATCATTAGATACCCTCAAAAAGATCCGGCATTGAAATTGTTCTTTTTATGGTCAGAATTCACAGGGTACAGCTTTTTTTGCTAATTTATCACTAATTTATCAACTGCCCACATGAAATACTTTTGGTTTAAAAAGTTGTCTATTTTATGAATTACGACACATGCAACATAGAATGATAACATTATTGGATATTCTGTCGACAACCATAAGCCGATCTTGAATAGTTTTTTTTTAGTTTTTATTCTTGCTTAAGGTGTCATAGAAGCCAATTATAATAAGTTATAATATTCGCAAACTAATCTAAATATTTTCAATAACATAATAAAATAATCAAAATAAATAGTATTTTATGAAAATAATCTTGTCCGGAATCATGTCCTATTTAACAGTTACGAAAGCATGTTTAGATCCTGTTTTGTGACGTTTTACATTTTTATTTCTAGGCCCACTTTGCCAAGAGCAACACGTACATTTATTAAAAGGTAATTTCCAATTTTTTTCCAAATTACGCTCAATTTTCTAACGCTTTTTAATGTCACTTTTGGTTAAACACGTGGATAAACAAAACTGTAGATACTGTTTACACACTAACGCCTTCATAATATGCTTTTTATGTTAACACGTATTACCATTAAATTATTCAGATAATGATTCGTAAATACCTACTTCAGATTAAGTAAAGTTAAAATATAATTTCAGTTATACGGGGTGCAATACGACTCATCCATGCATACCCGGGTCACTCGTCAATAAAGCATCCGTTTTCTTGTTCAGTAAGAATCTCTTAACAACTGTCAGTTAGCCAAAGTTTATACAAAAAAAACCTCTGACAGCTGTTAACAGCAGCGATTTCGAGAAACCGTGTATACATCTTTTAAATTAATTTTGATATAATTTTTATATTTCGATATTGGAAACTTGATAATATTTTTGGGAATTTCTGTATGTCACCCTGTGTACGCAAATATATACACGTTTTTCTTATTATGTTGGCTCTTTTAGATTCATCAAACTTTTCTATTACATAATCTTCTTGCTTCAAAAAGTTCAGTACAATAGCCATGCTGAATGAACCTAAAGTAAACTGCAATTATTACCTTGTTATTTTATAATGCTTTGCACATAAAGTACCTGTATTTTGGAAAATCCTTTTTATCATTTTTGAACTATTATTAGGTTCTTCCACCTGCACTCTAAGATCACAGAACATTGGTTCCATCCATCTGAGTGTAGCACCATTAATTGTGTAATTACCAATAGTAGCAGTGCGTTTTTGTGTGAAACTCAAGTGAAAGCACTCAAGAACGTTTAGAGATATCTTTATAATTTTTGAAATAGGCGACAGTCTTGAGGGCTGTGAATTGCTTTATATGTTCTAAGATCATCTGCATAGAAATGCGCTTTAGAATGTGTAACATTCTGTAAAGCGTCATTTTTTATTGGTAAATATAACAAAAAAAGTGGGCCTCATTGTGATCCCTGCGCTACTGCTAACGGTACAAGTTATGATAAAGGTATCAGAGGATAGACCTGCCTTCAGTAGTCATAAACTGACTAACACCTTTCCACAGGCCTTCAGACCAGACGACGCATTCATATACGCAGACGCGGATATGAAAGACTATGGCCCCATCAACTACAAGGCAGCCTCCATATATGCCCAGATGAAGAAGGTGAAGGAACAACAGAAGATGCAAGAGATCTACGACAAGAATAATCCTGATGACGATTTGCTTTGATTTTTAACGAGCCAGGGGTAGAAGTGGGTGCGTTGGTCATTTCAAATGTAACGTTGATGAAAACTGTTAGCAGCTGTTCGGAGCTCACTCAAGCCACCAATAGGAAAGAATCATATCTTCGCTTATAATGATACGTTTTAGCAAAAAGTAAACATCATCAATCTCGGTAACAGTAAGAGCTATATTTAGATGATAGCTATTACTCAGACAGCGTTGAAACGAGGTCAAGAACCTATGACTTTGAGGCATTGTGTTTAGCAGAAATTGGTTAATATGTTAAGTTGTATATTCATGTCCATACTAATATTTTATAGAGAAAAAGTTTATATATTTTTGAGTTTGTATGCAGAGAGCAATCTCCGAAAGCACTAAACTGATTTTAAACAAGCTTTCACCTTATTTAAAATGGACATAGGATGTCGATCAATTCATTTACCACGTGAACGTAGTCACGGGCAATGCTAGTCCTCTAATATTATAAACGTAAAAGTGACGATGTTGTAATGTTTTTTATTCAATAACGTAGTAACGGTTGAATGGATTTACCTGAAATTTGGCCTACATATAGACAAATATCTAAATTGAGACATAAAGATCATTGATATTCCAGTAATCCTGCGCAGACGAAATTGCGGCCACCAGGCAGTTTATTTTAAATTTCGAACATAAGTTTCTGATAATAAACATATTTTTCTTTCCTTCTTCTTTCTACAGAAAAAAGATAAGGTCGACCTTTACGGATAAAAAAACCATTTTATCTCATAAGCGTCTTGTTTCATGCTATTCGACGATCATGCCTCTCGCTCTCGTTTGCCAAAGCTTGTCCGAGCGAAGGCATCTGAGGATTCCTTGGGTTTTCCGCAACCGACTACTAGATCGGATCGACAACTTCTGACAGTAACACCAGCCACTAGTCTTACATGCCTCCACCAATCCGGACTAGGCCCACGTGGTGAAGTATAGCCTATAGCTTCCTCAGGAAGAGACCCGTGCCCCGCGGTGGGGACATAATGGGTCGATGATGATGATGCCAAAAACGGCCTTTTTATTGGTAATGCCCTAGTCCTAGGTTGTTTGCCTTAGTTTCATGGCAATGGATCCTAAAAAAATCACAGTTAACATGGTGTATAGATTGTAGAGACACTTTTTGCAAATTCAATCTGTAAAAAAGATATGATAGGTATTCCTCCTCGGTGGCGCTAGTGTTACTCAGTGGATCCTCTTAATACCTTTCACTTGCCATCTCAATTAAGAAAATAGATCTAGCGCATTGGCTTCTACAGTTTGTCCAAAAACACTAGAAACCGAAAGTGAAAGTTTAAGAAGTGAAGCACAATACCTTATTTTATGTAATAGCTCAGGTTTTTAATTTATATAATGCTTGTAAGCGCAAGCTTTTAACAAACACAGACAAAAAGTCTGAGCAACACCGTACTCTTTAATTTCTACTCTTTCTGGACAAGCTGTACGCGGTCGATAAAGAAAACCTTCAAAATATAAACTCTGAAAATTGTTAGATTTTTTATAATTATATTTCTTATTACTTTGACTCTCAATGGTTATGCATTGTTTGTGCAAATTTAAATCAGCAATATGATAATAACATCAGTAAGAGATGCAGGTAAAGAATCTAGAGCACGTGCAATATAAATTACTAATTTGTTAAAAAACGCAAGTTTGACACAAAATACGTGTTAACAATTACGCAATGATGAAATTCATAACACGCAGGTCAAGAGTAGTTGTTCCTCAAACGAACTTTGATCACAAATATAAATACTGATATAAATTGAATCGCTATTTTCATACCTGTTTACCAAAATGTCTCATGGCTGGTTTAGAATTAACTCGATCAATAACACGTTGTTTTTATTACTTAACACTAGAAAGACGGGAAAATCTATCTACCTACAAAGACGGCGACCGGTCAAATGACTCCTCCAATATATTAAATCTTTTTTTTATTATTTTAGCTGTTAAAAATGTTAACTATAGTAATAAAACAGGGTTTAATGTATGACTAATTATAATATTTATATTTTACATTTTAACATTTGGTTTACATTACAAGAGCCGCAAAGTGGCTTTTTACAAGTGTCGCAGACTTTATTAGTTTTATTTTTGCACTTTTGTACATAACATTCTCGCCTTTTCCGAGTTTCCGGATTTTGAGTAGAAGGTGTAGACTCTTCAGGCAATTGTTGGGTTCCAGAAAGTCCGGCATCATTTTCTACTTTGCCGCAAAGTTCACTTGCTAAACTCATTATGAAATTCCTTCGTTTTATGTTGGTACCCGACATTTTTTTTATACAAAATGAAAGAATTTATCCCTGCTAGGGCTAGTATATTTTGAATATTTTTATACGAATATTTTGCAAGATTGAAAGTCTTTCTTCATCCTGAACCCTTCGAGACATTTTTCACAAATTACTTACAATAATTTCGACTAAATTCACGGGCAGTCGAAACTATACTGACTTCTTTGACTAACAAACTACAAACAACTAATAAACGTACCTAATTTATGTTCTACCCTCTCACAATAACAATTATAAACACTTATCGGATCTCAGCCGTCAAATGACTGCCGCCGTCTTTGTCGGTATATCAAGATTTTAAATAATAAACATAAGCGATGTGAGTTATTTTCATACATAGTTTCATTGAACTACTAATATTAATAAAAGTCACAAAGTTTCAATACGTTAAGTCAAATGGTTTGTGAATCATTCAAAATTTAAATTCAAATTGCAGTCAAATGACTGCTCCCGTCTTTCTAGTGTTAACTGATCCATTTTTTTTTTAAATTAAGAGTCAAAGCTCATAGTCATCAGGATATTGACAAACGAGTAGTAAACACGAAACTAAGAATTGGCGGCAACATTTTAGCCACCCTTTGCCAATACCCAATATTTTATTTGGCCTTATTATGTATGACGAAGTGAAAATACGTAAATATGAAACCTAAAATTATGTCTCGCAAATGGAATGAAAATACTAAAATGCTGCTGCGAATATCTTATTTTGTACAGTTTTATCAACGGCCTATGAACTAGATGAGAAAGTCTTTTGTAAATAATAACTAGTAGGATTTTTCAGCAGAACGTATGGTGTTAAAGTAATGGTATTGGCATCCCTCTTCTGTGAACAGGGTACGTGGTCTAATAATGCACTGTAGAAGGATACCACACTAGTTCGCATTTCTTACGTTGAAAAAAATATTTGTTGAACTGTCCCAAGACAACATGAAGAAATGTGGAACACTGAACGTAAAAATGCTACATTGTACGTTATCTTTTATACAATGTTTGAGACTTACAGTATTGTCTAACAACATTCTTATTAAAAATCTCTAATTAATGAAATAAATATATTACAAATTATTAGACACAATAATTTTACTAACATAACTTTTTAATTATTTATTTTTTTGCTGGCAACTCTTTTTTCTTCTTTTTACCAAATTATATTATGTGATTTTTCACATCATTTCATTATTCTTAATTCAAATATTTTTTCAAACGTAAGACAAGCGAACAATCCCCGAATGCACCGCTTAAGAAACATAGAGAACTAATATGTAATACAGGTTTAGAAGTTCTTCCGTCCATGCGGGATAGAGGGCTTGTGTGATTGTACTTCTTAATGGAAAAATTGTATATTTTTTGTTAGGAGAATTACCGGTTTGGGCCATCTTAGTACCGTTTTGGCCACTAGAAATTTCAGTTAATTTGTAGAAAATTTAACGGTAGAAATAATACTTTCATCAAGGCCTTGCTTTCATAGAACTATTAAACTTTTACATTTATATGAACCAAATTTATTAAGTTTGACATTTATCGAATTATTTCTGCATACCATCGAATCCCGGCTGGGGACAGAAAAAAAAAGGAACCCAGGTATTGGATATTTACATGTTTGTGACGTCGCTGTTTCTTGTTTCCACGACACAGGGTATCCTAGTGTGGGGCCGGAAGCAATGTATGTGCCTGTATGTAAATGTTATGTTATGTTTATATAGTAATTTGAACATAAAAGTGGCTAAAAAAGGTACACTGGCCATAAACGGTACATTATTAATCAAAACATACAAGATGTAACATTATCCCCTTATTTATGTAAAAAGGGGCATTACCCTTGTCTATTTGAAACGGGGATAAGAAAATCCCCTTATCCATCTGCGATGGAGATAACAAAAATCCCACTATTAATACAAGCATTTTGTAAATAGTGAAAATATGTGGAACCACTTATTATTATATCTCTTGTTTTTTGTTAATTATCTCCATTATAAAGAGTAAATACCTAATTAGCATTAATGACAGTTTCCCCTCTCTAAAACCAATAATTTATTGCAAAGGCACCCTGTACATTCTTTTAGCATTGTAATTTTTGTGAAAGCTAGCTTTCGCCCGTAACTTTGTTTGTGAAAACAGGCCAAAACAGTAAGTACCAAACGAGAACTTTTTTCGATAAGGAACAACATGCAAGAAAATAATCACACATCCCCAAAACTGTAGGTTGATCATTGATCATAGAGTATTCGTCGTCTAGTGAAAGTGTATAAATACTGATTGTAAAAAAATAAGATCAAAGAATCTCCAAAGAGAAACTAGGACTTAAAATAAAATGTACACTGTACCGACTTTGTACACTTTGTACCACTGTACACTGTACCGACTCTGTACACGTTGTACCATGGTACACTGTACCGACTTTGTACATTTTGTACCGCTGTACCGACTTAGTACACTTTGTACCATTGTACACTGTACCGACTTTGTACATTTTGTACCATTGTACGCTGTACCGACTTGGTACACTTTGTTCCATTGTATACTGTATTGACTTTGTACACTTTGTACCATGGTGTGTACAAATTTGGTACGGTCATTTTAAGTAGATGTGTTCACTAAAACAAGTACCTAGCTTAGTACTACAATACAATAGTGCAAAGAAACATGAACAAAAATCGGCATTTATTTTTTTATTACTTTTAATTGTTAGTTTCAACGAATATTTTTGTACGCAGTCGCAACGAAATATACGAATTTAAGTTAAACTTTTGTGTCTGTCTGTGAACTGTACTTAATAGTTATAATTGATTTTTTCTTATACTTTTTTTAACAACGCTTAAAAATAACATTGTTACTTTTTGTAATCATGTGATAATAGTCTGAACTATTGCTGTTATTGTATTTCGAATTGATGTTAAGTTGTTTTTTTTCTTAATGACTTACGGAATGCACGAATTTCACCATTATCGATAAACCCGGAATACTTTTTAATTTAAAGGAAATGAAAGTTAAAATGCGTAAAAGTTAAAAAAGTAAAAATTTGTTGATAGCAACGAAACACACTTTTAAATTACTAAAATAAGTAAAGTTAGCAACAAAAGGTGTATGCTCAGCGCGTGCCGCCAGAAACATCACATGCCTTTCGACGGCGCTGTTTTTCAGCACCTATGTCACCTATCAAAAGTAATAAGTGTGACGTAGTTCAGTTGTCCAGTGATTTAAAGTATCACCCCGCATTTTCATTTTAAGATTCACTCTTTTATTAAGTTGAAATACGTGCATTTCTTTCGAAGTAAGTTTGTGAGACTTAACCCAAATGTTGTTAGTAATAAAGTAATAATATACTTACTGAATTAAACAAAAAAAAACACTAATGTACACCACACACACGTAAAGGTCCTAAAGTAATGGCGGTCGTTTTAGTAAAAAGTAAGATTTTTTACATTACTTAATTAATTATTTAAGTTCTGCCACTATACTACGATCTTTACTTACTATAGTAACATAGATGTCAGTAACGAGAGCACTGAAAAAATTGTGCTCAGTTGTAATAAATAAAACATTAGTAATGTACTTAATTGCTATAGTTGTCACCTGTTGAATTGGTCCCTTTGATGAATATAACTAAGTGCAAGTAACCAATTCAAAGCATGCTGACTAAAATAAAAATTTAGAAAAAATAATGTAAAGTTATGGTTTTGTACATAAAGTGAACTTGTTATAATATTGTCAAAAATAGTGTTAATAAATTAATTTATGGATTTTTAAATACCAACCGCCTTTTTATTGCAAATAAAACCACAATCGAAATAAAATAATAATAATAATAATAATAAACTCACGCCCGTTATCCCCGAAGGGGTAGGCAGAGGCACCAGTCTCTAGAACTGGACCCACGTTTTGCCGAGTTTATTAGGTCCCAAACGTGACAAGTGGCAAGCCTGTCGCCGTTATCCGGGCACAATTTATCAGCGAATGGTGTTGCTGTGCAAACAAACAAATGTACGTAACTAAAAGTCATTGGTACATGCGTGGTTCGAACCCAGACCCTCATGATCGAGAAATACGAAATACGTAAATAGAAAATTTTAATTTCCTTCGACTTAATAAATAATTTTCACAGCCATGTTTTGAGGCAATTTCACTTCGTAAAAAAATCGATTATATAAATTAAAATATTTAAAAAATCACATGTAGCCAGTATCACAAAAATTCTCTTATTGTCTAAATACCTAACAAGTAAATTAGTAATAATTTATGAATTAAAAACTAATCTTTCAAACGCACTCATAATTTTCATCTAATTAAGCTTAGATTTCACAAACTGTCGTAAACTAATATAACATTCTCCATTGTATCGTCATGGCTTGAGTTTTGGTAGGTGACAATTCAATTTATCCCTCTCACCTTCGATTGTCAAGTTTGGAAATATTTCTTAAAATTATAAAATAAATTAAGCTACAATTTTATTAGTAACTACAACACGTACGAGTGACAAAACCTTTTATTTATGTTTATGATTATGTTACTGACGACAAGGGGAAACTTGCGTCTCACATAGATTGGAGTGACATTGTTCTTATACCATAGAAGACATTTAGAGTGCCACCATCTTATCTGTTCAGTTGATAGCGGCGCTAGTGGAGAATTTAGTAGTACTAAGAAATTAAAAAAAAAATACCTAGAAAAATGAGAATAATTTAACCCGTCTTTTGATTGCAATGAAAATATATAACATCTATAAATCTTAGTAAGTGAATAAATAAAACAAAAAAATAGGGAACTGGATTAACGATTGGTTAGTTACAATTTTGCCCATCTGAACAGATAGCTTGGTGGCGCTGTACAAGCGTAAGAAAAATAAAAAATATATTAAAAATAAAGTTATTCATTATTAAAAAAAATACGTTTTTTTTCCGATGAATTGTAAACGTTTTCTTATAAGAGTGCAGATGCATAAAACATTATTTGCGAGATAGATTCTTATATTAATAAACTTCATACATTATAAGGCGTTACGTGAAGGAGTGACGTCATAGTCTACGGCCGATTTGTATGACGCGTTTTAGGACCACTTGACTATATTGACTTAATTTATCCTTAACATCTCCTGTTCTGTTCTGTTTTATTGTGAGTTCTCCATTGTCATATAAATAACGTTATGTTACTTACAATTAATTGTCATTTCAATAACGTATTATCGTAATTATCGTATTATAAAATAGTAATTATCGACAATAAAAAAAAACACATTAAAAAAAAATACAAATCATCTAGAAAAACACGATTCCACTAAAACACTGTTTAAATAGTCTGTTGTCTTTCCTTTTTCTATAGTCTATAGAACTGCAAAACTATAAAACTGCACCTGAGCAGTGTTTTAAGATAAAACCGTGAATGTTCGCATTTTTCCAAGTCAGCCATCAAATTTCATACTCCACAATTAGTTGAATCAACTAGGCCTCAGCATTATTTAAATAATTTATTGCAAATACCAAAAATTAAAGTACGATGAACTTTAATTCTAAAAACATTATTTAGCTCGTTAACCTCGTTTTTGTGAAGATTTTAATGCACTGAATATTTAGTGCTTATAAACTTAAATATAATGGACATAAACAGATTATATTTAACACAATAGATAAGCCTACACCGAGGAAGAGGGGGGCAGGGTTACAATATTATATTAGTATTTAAATCAAAAATATAATAAAATAAAAATAAAATAATATATTATTATACATATAATACGTACATTTATGAGAAATAAACCAGAATACATATCGCACCCCCGGTGCTAGACTGTCACTTTTGCTAAAATTGCAAAAATGGGTTAAATATGTAATAACTATCCTAAAGCAAGTAAAGGGGACTTGGTGCGATAAAAGAAAGAAAGTTAAAAGTTCATGTTGTTGTAAAAGCTATTCATGTTGTCTAAATCTTGAAATATCATTAATATGTAAGCTATCAAAGCTTTCAAACCTTCTCCTGAATAATTGCATTTTTGCAAAAGTGACAGTCTAGCACCGGAGGTGCGATATATAATAGGTTATTTGACAGCGTGAAAAAAAAAAGGTATTATTTATATAGATTCGTCTTCAATCCGCGTTAAGGCATTTTAACAAAAAAAAATTAATCATTTATCCAAAAAAACCAGCATAAAATTTGATAATTTGCTATCTGTAGACATTTTGTCGAAAACGGCCTGGATTGGCAGAATCTATGACGTAAATGTACGTCACAGCTCAGTGGAAATTGCATCTGTCAGTCACGTCGTTCTTACGTTCATTGGTTTGTTTACTGATCAGTGACGTCATGACTCCTGTGCCACGCCATATTGCTCAAAATGGCGATTTGACGGCTTGTTTTAAAATTGAAAATTTATTTCTTTTTTTTTTTAGAAGAAATGCACGAAAGAATTTAAAATTTTGACTTTCTGAGCACCCAATGAACACTAGCAAAAAAACCGAGATAGTTTTCAGAAACCTGTCAAATAACCTATTACGATAAGTTCTGTTAATTAAAGAAAAAGTTAAAAACTGGTCTTGAAAACAGACAAAGACAGGTTCGGCGAATGTCCAGAGGCAGACTGTTCCACAAACGAACTGCAGTCACCGTGAAAGAGTTTCAATACCCAGCCGAATCATTCTCCGGGAGCCGGCTATGGAGATTCAGGGTAGGTAGCAGAAAGCTGCCATCTGTTTAGAGAAAATCAAAACGTCCCCTTAGTCGAATTCCCTTTGGCACAGTCATCCATCATCATCATCATCATCCCACTGCAGAACATAGTTCTCATCTGGCAAAAGCTGAACGACGCAGCGTGGGCCAGCGTCACCATATCTGGTGATCAGATGGCTCATTACAGTCTGACGACCTTCATCCAAACTACATTCAAAATTCCCTTGCACAAACAGCCTAGTCGAATATTCAAAATATAAACAGAAGACCAATATCCATTTGATTCCACCAATGATTACTTCCACCAAAGTAACAGTCGACTAAGCACCTAACGTAGTATAGTAGAAGAATAGTAATCGTACTGTCCCCTTCCAAAGTACACGTAGTCGTTACACCACCGCCTGGCTTCAATATCAGTGCTGCAGCAAGCGGAGTAGGCGATTGGGGACTTCGTCAGCTTGGCACATCTTTGGCAGAGGTCTAGAAGATCATCCTGTGGACAAATGAAGAATTTTTATGCTGGAGCATTCAATGTTGCTCATAGCCCCGGCTGCCTGAGTGATCTTCATGGATCACGAAGGTCAATATAGGGTGCGTTCAGTGCATGGATGGGTAACCGATCTATGACTAACAGTAGTAGCATTTTTCCGAGCGGTTCCGTGCTTTGCAAGGCACGTTAAGCAGTTGGTGCCAGCTGCCGTCGATAGATGGCAGTCGTTAAGTCAAGACAGAGGTCTTAGAGCGGCTTGAAAACTTTTGACAGTAAGATCAGCCACTATACTTGAGCCATTACAAATTTGCGAACCGAGTCCTTAAAGTGCGAGCGAGAGTTCCGATGGTCTGATACAATGTTTATGGCTCAGTTCGCACGTTTGTAATTGCTCAAGTAAAGTGTTACAAGCCTCCACCAATCAGGACTTGGCCTACGTGGTGGAGTATGGCCTTTACCTTCGTCAGGGAAGAGACCCGTGCCCCTCAGTGGAGATATAATGGTTTGATGATGATTCTGTCTACTATAATCCACAGCTTCATTACAAAGTCGAAAATTATCATTATCTTGACCTCTTACTCCCGGAATCTAAAACTCGTGAGAGTCATTAAAAGTTTAACGCCTCAGTTGTAATCATTAGTACAAGCATGTTCCATGCGCCTGTAGCATGTTTGAATTGAAACGAAAACCGGCCAAGTGCGAGTTGAACTTGCGCACGGAGGGTTCCGGTACTAATTTGGCCTTTTTAGCCATTTTTAAGGTCATTTACATTTTGGCCAAAGTAAAAATAAACGATAAGATAAGAATAATTATTCGGGTTAGTATAGATGATCGTAAAAGCAACTGGTCTACGAAATCAACTCCTCCTAAAATCATCTTGACGAAATTGCAACTAGACTAAAAAGTAATTAATCGTCTATGAAGCAACTCGACAGAAATAAGTTAGACAAATTATGAGGTTGCCCATGAATTTATGAAAATATTATGTACGTTCGTAAAAATATTAAGGACTTCGAAACTCTTGGTAGCCATCATAACGTTAATACTAGAAATAAACATAAATTGTCATTTCCACGATTTAGACTTGCAAAAGTTAATACTTCCTTTATGGGGCACTGTATAAGGTTCTACAACAAGATACCCCAAGATATATTAGAGTTACCCCCAACGCGATTTAAGAATTGTGTTAAGCACACTCTTTGCAAAAAAGCTTATTATAAAATCAACGATTATTTAGAAGACAAGGACGTATGACATTAAATAGTAGTTTAATATTAAATTAAATCAGAGGATAAATGTGTCTAGTGTTCAACACATCCAAGATATTATTTTGTATGTTTTATTTGTATTAGCTTTAAGGTGATTTGAGAAAAGATGGTCAGAGTGGAGTTTTTTTTTCGCTGCCTTTTTCTCCACTACAGACGGCCCCAAGGCAGCGGCTAACATTATACATAACTGTATGTAAATTGACATTCAACAAGCAGAATGTAAATTCTTTACGTTGAAATAAATTCTTGATTCTTCATTCTTGATTCTTGAAGTAACTGAACTCTATAGACAATCGTCTTAAATTCACCTGGACAAATTCGGAATTCAGCTAAAAAGTTATTGGTCTCAAATAATAAACAACTATTTAGACTTATCACATTTAAGTAAGTCGAATAGATAATAGGGCAGTAGACAAAATAATTTTCTGTCGAGCTGCTTCATAGACGATTTACTTTTTAGTCTAGTTGCAATTTCGTCAAGATGATTTGGACAATATGGTCATTTTTGGGTTAAATACACCAAAATGATCACTATCTCCTGTACTTTAAGAATCAAAGACTTGGATAGCGATGTAATGCGTATGTGCAAAGTTATGGCACATTGAAATCAACCCGCGCGTATGGAGCGCGTAAATCAGCTTAAACCTAAAAACTCAAATATCTCAAAAGTCATTTTGTGTGGGTTGGAACGTTTCTGCTAAACTACGTCCATTTTAGGACGAGTTTATGCCGTAGACCAGTTGCTTTTACGATCATCTGATACTAACCGGAATATTCTTCATTACACACAAGAAACAAGAGACAAATAAAAGTGGTACTGTTTGATACTCAATTTTTACAACTACGAGTATAGGGTGAATCGCTCGTAGCCCCGGCTGCCTGAATGATCTTAAATGATCACGAAGGTTAAGCAACGTAGGGCGCGTTGAGTGCACGGATGGGTCACAGTCTATGACTCTTTTGAACTGTTACTTTCGTAATCACTAGACATTTTATCATCCAAACATTATGTCCCCACCTCTTCCCTGAGGAAGGTATAGGCCATACTCCACCACGGGGGCCAAGTCCGGATTGGTAGACATTATTAACTTTATTCCGGATACACTTACTTGAATTTTTCGTCGGACTCTTCCGGCAAAAAGTCAAGAACAGTCTGTTAGCTTTTAGAATATACCTCGGGCTCTAGAGTAGGCTTCGGTTTTCGCCGAAAGCACACGAGTGTAAAACTACTTCCTGCTCTGTATAAAACTTTTCTTCACTATTTTGAAAAGTTATGTAAAGTTATAAATAACAATACAAAATAAACCTTTCGTTATTGCAATATAATCGGTTTAGTCGAAAGTAGCCGAGGTATATTCAAAAAGCTAACAGACTGTAAATGTATTTGGAATTAAATTAATGACTCCCAAAATTTTAATCGTAAAATAATCTTCTTAAACGAGGGTGGTTATAAAATACAAATTCAGATTGGGTTGTTTCAGACATCGCACATTTTAAAGGTAACCCTGAACGAATATTATACAGACGTGTTTATTTATCTAATGAATAACAAAGGTCAATCACTGTTTTTTATAAGAAATCAGAAATGTATGTCAACAACTGCTAAGTCACTATGACTGACGCTATTGGCATTTTTCCGAGTGGTTCCGTGCTTCGCAAGGCACGCCAAGCAGTTGGAGCCGGCTGCCGTCGATAGATGGCAGCCGTTATGCCAAGTCAGAGGCCTTAGGGTGGCTTGATAACTTCTCACAGTAAGACCAGCCACTAGTCTTACAAGCCTCCACCAATCCGGACTGCTTAACGTGCCTTGCGAAGCACGAAAACGCTCCGAAAAATTGCCACTAGCGTTAGTCATAGACGGTCACCCGTCCATGCACTGACCGCGCCCAATGTTGCTTAACCTTCGTGATCGTTAAAGGTAATTTCTGAATAAAACTTTTTCTATTCTATTCTATTCTATTCTAATTCAGGAAGCCGGGGCTACTAGAGTTTCTGAGCTAAATTGTCATAGTAATTACAATGAATCTTCATCGTCAAAGTTGAGTCGGCGGAAGATATATTGGTGCGAATGGTAAGGGAACTAGAGAGTTGGTATTTGGGGGATAAACCCGGCAGTGGGCTGGTGGGCCGGTGATGATGATTTATTTATTAAACAAAACATGATGACATGACATGACGTTATGTCTTTTTTTTTTAAAGCGGTATTGGCGTAGTTGGGTTGACCCTTGCTTCTCGATCATGTGGGTCTGGGTTCGAACCACGCATGTACCAATGACTTTTAGTTACGTACATTTGTTTGTTTGTACAGCAACACCATTCGCTGATAAATTGTGTCCGGATAACGGCGACAGGCTTGCCACTTGTCACCTTGGGACCTAATAAACTCGGCAAAACGTGGGCCCAGTTCTAGTAATTGGTGTCTCTGCCTACCTCCGTGGGGATAACGGGCGTGGGTTTATATTTATATATATCTATAATTATATTTATATTTCGATACGATCTGCAACTCAAAAGCAACCGATTTTCCACTGAGCTGCCGCCGCCCATAATTTTATCAACCAAGCAATAATAGGGGCCAACGGTTCAACTGATAAAGGTGGAATGTGCTATTAATTATTAAGTTATAATTAAAATAATTAAGTGTTTCTCCGTTCATGACTGATCTAAAGTGATAATAACCGTCTCTTTTTACATAATATCCAAAGCGTACAATTTCAACGCTCATACTAGAACAGTAACTATACTCGAGTCGAATTCCTAGGGAGCATTGAAGGTCACGCACATTAACCAATGGGCACAAGGACAATTTTCTTTGGGAGCTATTTTCGTGGAATTGAGCAATCAAAAAGAAATCATAGCCTTGTATGAAAATGAATGCTTTATATGAAAAGTCTTATCTAATCTCTTTAAACGAGCAATTCTTGTATATATAATAATAATAATAATAATAAACTCACGCCCGTTATCCCCGAAGGGGTAGGCAGAGGCACCAGTCTCTAGAACTGGACCCACGTTTTGCCGAGTTTATTAGGTCCCAAACGTAACGTAAAGTGGCAAGCCTGTCGCCGTTATATATAATCAGAATCTCGGAAACAGCTCCAAGATTTTCATGAAATTTTGTATGCAGGGGGTTTCGGGGGCAATTAATTAATCCAACTAGGTTTCATTTTTATAAAACGTCGTTTTAACCGTGTTTTAAGGCAAAGAAATAACTGCTACACTACAAGAAGGTAATTTTCGCAACCATCTGTAAGGTTGTCATAGCTCAAGTGGGAAATAGGACGATACCGTAAACAGAAGACCATGGTTCGAGACTTGATAATAATTTTTCTTTTTTTTTTTTCAAGTTCCTCCTTTTGTGTAAAAACCTACATACCGAGCAAAGCTCGGTCATCCAGGTACTCTAGTATAATATGAAAATCTCGTGTTGGTTTTCAGTCCTCTGATATAGTAACAATCTGCAATCGTCATCTTCTTTTGTAACTAACTTCTCTGCAATTATATTCTCGTGTGGTGTCTGTAGTGGTGTCTCGTCAAATTTCTTTACAAAAGAGCGTGACAGCACGTTATTTAAGTATTTACTTAGTGTAAATTCATAATTCAGAAATCAGCCCTATAATATCTCCAATCTAAGTAGAACTAGCACATGATCAATTGATCATACAAGTTACTTACATTTGTATGACACTCTGCGGACTCGCTGAATACGCCTCTATTAGGGATCTGCCAGGGGGGTCGCGCGTTCGATTCCCGGACGAGAGTGGCCAGGCCGAACAGGCACAACCACATCGCCATGGTGGTCTTCTGTCGAGACAAAAGAAAGACAGGGTTTAATATATTGAACCGACCTCAGAAAAGGAGGAGGTTAACTGTATTTTTTATGTTTTCTTAAATAACATAAAAATATTCATTAGATGACATAGTTAAGTATGGGGTATTAAGTATTAGGGGAGGGCTATGTCCAGTGGACTAATCTATACTGATAGCCTGATGATGATAATGATGATGATAGTTAAGTATCTACGTTAATTATATTTAGAGCCTGACTCATTGGGACGTCATAGCGACGTTTTAAGTTTTAAAGTTTGTTGATGATGCTAAAACTGTTTTGAAAGGAATACATGTCATGAATGGAGGTTCTTTATTAGTTTCTTCTCCATGTAATATATTAATTGTGAAACTAACAGCTTTGACAATCATAAAGTAAATATTTGTTTGTACTATGAATAAAACATTTGAATTTGAATTTACCATCCTGACAGCTGTCTTAGACTGTTCAAATAAGTTCTAACTCCAAGGGTATGTTCTAGTCCAGGGAAGAAACACTGCATCCTCTCCAATCCTTTCATCAGACCCTGTATCCGTACTTTTCAAAAGTACGTCTGTTACTGTTTATGATAAAGATTACTAGGAATTACAGTGTTGATTACTCTGTAATTCCTAGTAATCTTCATTTCTACTTCCGTCTAGTGTTTACTACACTAACGACCTCGGCACTGAGAGTGTGACTTTCCGGGTCATCATTTAAGCCTATGCGCACACTAGGCGACACGCGACAGCGACAGTTCGGCAACTAGACGCGACGACAGGCTACGGCCGTAAATTTTCATAATATATTTTGTTCGAATCTCCGCTCACTTGGCGTCAGAGTCGCGGAGTCGCGACGACAAGACTCCAGAAGCAAATGACAACGTCGAGTCTGACGCGGCGACTAGACGCGGCGACAAGTCGCCCTGTTTGCGATGGCTCTAATACCCAATACGCGTTATTAATCAGCTGAAGTACAGGAACTAGACATTTTTGTTTTGGAGTTGTAAACAATGTCTTCTCTGTGGTAGAATAATCTTGAGTAATAAGCCAGTCAAAAACTTCGCGCCTGCATTCATAGGAATTGAGATGGTAAATACCACAGATTTTATTCAGTTTATTGTATAGAAAAGTGCCAAGAAATGGGTAGAATTTACTGTAGAAGGATGTTATTATTCTATCTTGCAAGTTTGCTTTTTTTGGGTTGGATTTTGACATTTGACACCTAAAGAACTGGACAAACTCTTGACCCCTCAAGCCCCGAGGACCCGCCGGCGGGTCCAATAGGTATAAGCTACGGCGCATTCCGTCAGGCCCCGTAGACCGGCCGGTGATCGGTCTTGCAACGGCACTTTGATTCTAATTTTGAAGATGATGTAGACCACAGTTGTATGAGCATGTTTTATTCCTTGAAAACTGTGATAAATTTCAAATATTACTCTGTAAGTAGGTGAATCGCTCGTAGCCTGGGCTGCCTGAGTGATTTTAAACGATCACTATGGTTAAGCAACATACGGCGCGTTCAGTCCATGGATGGGTCACCGTCTATGACTAACGCTAGTGGCATTTTTCCGAGCGATTCCGTGCTTCGCAAGGCACGTTAAGCAGTTGGTGCCGGCTGCCGTCGATAGATGGCAGTCGTTAAGCCAAGTCAGAGGCCTTAGGGCGGCTTGAAAACTTCTGACAGTAAGACCAGCCACTAGTCTTACAAGCCTCCACCAATCCGGACTTGGCCCCCGTGGTGGAGTATGGCCTATACCTTCCTCAGGGAAGAGACCCGTGCCCCTTGGTGGGGACATGATGGGTTGATGATGAAGTAGGTAACCAACTTAGCCGTGAAAGGAAATATGTTCCAGGCCCTTACGCCTGGAACTAAAATTATTTGCAGTCTTTCAACTAATACTGCAAGAATTTTAAATCACGAAAAAAAGTGTGAAGAAAATATGTGGTACAGACTAAGCCCAAAATCAACAGGTGGTTTACAGATAAGATATCCTTGTCAGCCCTGACCTTGAAAATGACAGTGATTCTCCGTTCTTTTCAAGGTCAGGAACAAGGACGACCCTTAGCAAAAGTGGATGAAAAAGACGAATGAAGGACTATCGCCTCCCGTGGATAAACGCTGAAACACGTTTTTTGATGTTATCGCAGGCTCGATGACTTCAATGACAGGTAATGATAGTGTTTTATTAGTAGATAAATATTAATAACTACACAGACTGCTGTGATAAGAACCACACATGTTTGACATAATTTCAGTAGAGTAACAGGTTTTTGTTGAGTGGAAAGTCCGTGAATGCGGATGGCAAAGGATTGTAAGAGATGGCATTTGGGAGAAACTGTCTATTTATGCCCAGTAGTGGGCGCCAGTGGGCTGATGATAAGCTTGCTTCAATATAGACCAACCAACACACAACAAAATGCTTTTTAGCAATGATAACTTTTATTTTATATTTTTATCGAGAATCACTTATTTATCCTAGCCAGTCATCGACTGACATCTGAACAAAAACGTAGCGATTCCCTTTCAATCATTATTAAATCATCCTAGACGTCGTCAAAATCGTCCCCACCGAGTGGCAAGCGTCTCTTCCCTGAGAAAGGTATAGGCTCCACCACGGGGGCCAAGATCGGATTGGTGGAGTCTTGTAAGACTAGTGGCTGGTCTCACTGTCAGAAATTTTCAAACCGCGCTAAAACCTCTGACTTGGCTTAACGAGTCATAGAACGGTCACCCATCCCTGCACTGAGAGCGCCCTATGTTGCTTAACCGTGATCGTTTAAGTTCACTCAGGCGGCCGGGGCTACCAGCGATTCTTTAAGTATTCCTTTTTTCCTTTTATGGTATGTCTTTGTGAAGTTATAGTATCAATACCACTAGCTAACTATGAAGGAAAAAGTCGGGAGGAAACCTGAGTGGCTGAGCTTCATAGCCTCAGAAATCGCCAATCCGCGGTGGGCACGCGTGGCGATTAAGCCCATACTCTCTCTGAAAGAAGGCATCTGCCTAAAACAATGGGACGTAAATAGACTGCTTATATACTTCACTGGTGGTAAAGGACTCTAGAAGTGTACTTAGCAACAAAGATAGCAGATGCTCTCAATAAATAATTCTCGACGTGTTAAGTAAGATACATAATGCCACTGGCCTCTTAGAGTCATCGACCGAACCAAGAAGGCAACTGGATCTATTTCAGTTGTTATAACTATCGCTGACGATGAACTGATAAATAGGTAGGTACCCAAAGTCATACTGACCTAAATCTTGTAACCAACCGATTAAGCTAACTAGCTTAGAGATAAACTTGTCGCTAGGCCATAAAATGATTGAAATTGTTTATTTAGAGCTAGGCTTACTTACGATAATTTGGGCTTCGATTCTCTTATAGTGTATTTATAGTCTATGACGAACGGTAGTGGTATTTTCCGAGCGTTTCCGTGCTTCGCAAGGCGGGCTAAGCAGTTGCCGTCGGTAGATGGCAGTCGCTAAGCCAAGTCAGAGGTCTTAGGGCGGCTTAAAAAGTTCTGACAGTAACACCAGCCACTAGTCTTACAAGTAGATTAATAGTAAAAGTATTTAGAGGCGTTTTTTAGTGTGGTTAATTTCAAAAAAATATCTTCGAAAGTTTGTCAAACAAGGACTGTCTTGAAAAGAATAAATGTGGGGTTTCGTTCATAGGTTCTTCTCCACGTAATCTAATAATTGTGAAGCTGACAACCTTGAGGTACACAAAGTAAACATTTTGTTTGAATTATGAATAAAAACATTTGAATTTGAATGTAGAATTATTGATTCGCGTGCTCGCGTTTAATTGAAGCTGCAATGAAACTAAATCGCCATGTTCGATGCAGTAGTCATTGTAATAGAATGCATTAGGGTGATTATTAGAATGGCATAAATTTAATATTTTGTGTTTATTTGTTTTTTCCAGTGTGCAATAAAGAATAATAATATTCTTATTTTATCTTTTCTTATGCATTTTTTTTATATTAACTCAATTAAAAGTAGTAACATAAATACATTGTAGATGCTACCAAAACCTACAAATATGTTACAATACAATCTTCAGGGCCGACAAACCTACAATAGTGTTGCTTTTTATTGAGTTAGTAGGAAAAAATTATGCAATTAGAGCCATTTTCTGATTATTTTATTTTATTTTTATTTTATTTTATTTTATTAGGGACATCAACAGCGAAAACAAATAATATTAACACAATAATAAAGATACAATTCACAAGGCCAATAACAGACATCCACAAATAGACATTTCATAATTACAAAAAATTAACCACGATAACGCTCAGCAATATAAAATAAACGCATTTTCATTGAAATAAAATATGATTTACAATAATATAAACCATTCAAACAAGCAAGAATTGCCACCTTATGTGTGTGAGGGTGTGTGTGTGTGTGTGTGTGTGTGTGTGTGTGTGTGTGTGTGTGTGTGTGTGTGTGTGTGATACTTTGTATTCACAGACGAAGCATGAAACATCTTGTTACAAGTATGGCGAGTTCGACGAGAAGGTACAGATAGGGACAATTCCGAAACTAACTCAGAACAGTCAAGTTTACCTGAAAAGAGGTCATGCAGTAGCGACATGTCTAGTAGCTTGCGGCGATTTTCGAGGCTCATTAAACGATGATATCTACAAGACGATTCGTAATCGTAATTATAGCATTTACTTCTAAAATTTAAATGTTTTACAAACTTGGACTGTATGCGTTCTATTCGATGAACGTGTGTACCTAATGTATTGTGGTGACCAAACACAACTGGCATATTCCAATAGACTTCTTACATAGGCAAAGTATACCATTTTTACGCAAGTAATATCTTTGAAGGGCTGGCATACGCGAAAAACAAATCCAAGATTGCGATAAGCACGCTGAACGACATAGTCTACGTGCTTTTCAAATGTTAATTTAGTATCCAGAATCACTCCTAGATCGCGTACAGTGTCAACGCGCTGTAATGAGGACCCACCGATATTATAGGTATAAGGGATGGGCTTATCACCCATTAGGAGAATGTAGGCCCTGGTTTGAAGCCATATTTACATCTATGTGACTACTATCTTTCGTGATAGAGGCGTGACTATGTTACAATTATGTATTTTATCATGTTAATCCATTTTAAAAAGACAATTTAAAACGATTGCATAATTCTTAAGCTGTGATAAGTATGCAGCTTATCTAATGATAATACAGATAAATGGAAGAGCCTTGAATTTGGTAAGGCGTAGCAAGAAACAGGGGAAACTATAGAGTACAATAAAATTTCTTTTCTCAAACATGCTTGGAAATTAGAGCATTATTTTGACAACCTTCTTCGAGATAAATCGAAATTGGTGTACTGGCCAATTAGGCTCTAATTATATGCGTCCGCGCGACCGAGCGGTTTGGCCGCAGATTCCAGCGACCGCGGCCAAGTCGCTTTTTGATTTATATAAAGCGGCGGAGCGTCTCTGCTCTCCACACGTTCTCGCAAACAACAAAAGAGCGTCCCGTCCGCTTCAAATGCACCGATACAAGTGAACACGTTGAAACTCCTACGAGCGACCGGGCCGCGCGACCACGCCGCTCGAAGGCGCGACCGCGCCGCTATTTAAATAAATCGTTACAAACAATTGCTTGTAATTTCGTGGTATAGCGGCCGGACGCATAATAATTTCAGCCTTCGAGCAGCGGCCGGAAAAAGTTTTATGAAAATTCATTACTGTCGTGTTTTGCGGCCAAATAAATTACATACTAAGCTCATATCTGTCGTGTTATTTAAAAATGGAACGATCTTTTACTCCGAACAATGACAACCAAGGAGGTAACTTCTCAGACGTTTTATTTAAATTTCGAACTGGCTTGCGGTAGAAAGGTATATCCAGCCTATTGAAAAAAAAAGAACACTAACGCGGCAATAGTAGATTGTTCGCCAAGTGCGCAAACAAAATTTTTGCGTCGAGGTTGAGAAATTGAATCCAGAGCGAACGAGGCGATTCTTGCATCGTTGCATCGATTCAAGAATCGCTGAAGGAGCGAGGGATTCAACACTACCGAGACCAAAGATGATATGCGCCCGTGTAGAACACTCTGCTTTTCACTACCATCTGAGAGGAATTAAAAGACTCGCGATAGCGAGTCCAGCCAAGTTCGAGAAAAAAGGAACTGGCGACGCACAGTGGGCTGAAAATCGCTCTCATAGACTTATAAACTCGACTTATCAATTATTGACCGATTATTGCAGAAAAAAGGCGTCACTGGTTAATACAACTCCATTACAGAACGTTTGATATATAAAAAGTATGTTTTTCAGGACTTTGTGTAAAAACTTGTATGGGAATCTATACATAATGCGTCATAACTCGAGTATCGCACATTTGCGCAATATTCCCTCCGACACTTTTATTCTCCACATTTTTCTAAATTTTTTGACATATCGCACAGGGGGCGCACTCGTGCTACTTTGGTCGAAAAAAAATAAAATCTATTTTATTATGAGGTAAATTGAACGTCTTTTATTTAAATATAATATTTTTGCCCTTTGCAGCGTAACGTAAAATAATTCTCATAATAGGTTAATAGGGGTTTTTTATAATTTTAGACTTTGAACGAAAAAAAAAATTATTTTAATGAATTTACTACTTTCTCTGAACATCTTTTGTGTGTAATTCACAACTTTTGCAACAAATCAATACTTTTGCGTCTTGCTACTTACGGTAAGTACAAACTTTTAACACGTAACTATAAAATAAATTATATTTTATATAAATAGCGTATAGATAATTATGTTCTATTCCAATGCTTTCTTGGGAGTGTCTCATGTCTAACGACCATAAAGTAGTTCACTTATATTATTACATCTATACCTTTGCCATTCTTACTAATATAATAACAATTAATTCATTAGTAACACCAAAATTTTTACATATTTCATCATTATCAATAAACTAATTTTCTCTGATATTATTATGAATACAATACAATTTTACCTACATATCTATATCAGATTCCTCCTCCGATTCTGTATCGCTTTCAATATTTTCGATGTTACAAAACTCAACGTCATTATCTTCTATGACTAAAATATCTAACGCATCTTGATGCATGTTTTTCTTCAACTTCTGTCTTATAACAGGCCTTGTTGAAGAAATAAAAGGATCAGAAGTCAGAAGCATTCGATTCATTACATCCTCGTTTGAGTATTTCCTGCTTTCGTGAATGATTTTCTCGGAATCGTCGAAAATCTTTATGGCGTGCCTCCGAAGCTTCCTCCGATAATATCCCAGTCGGGACTAAAGAAGTATTAATGATGTTGGCTCCATGTATCAACAGTTTATGCACGGTTGCTGACATGGGGTACCAAGGATACAAAGCCACATACCTTTCAGCTGTCACTCTAGCATATTATGTTCGGAACTTATCAACATCTATCTTCACCAGATGTGATGACTTGCAGTATAATAAAATGCAAACCGGTGTATAAGTTCTTCATCTACTCAAGTTATACTTGCAGTCTTCTCCGGAAATTCGAAATATTTCGCCGTATTCCCATCATTTGTTGTGCTTTACAATATCCACAAGAAGGCCAAGCTCATTTCGGAATTTTTGTTGGAGGTTTTGTTTCCTTGCCAACATTATGGACTTGTTTTCATCTCCTCTTACTGCCCAAGTTTTTAAATCTTGTCTATATGCTATGTGCAATAAACACTCCATGCTGTTGATTTGCGCGTGTAAGGGGGACAAGCCAAACTTGAACATCTCCTCAGATACTTCTCTGCGTATAACATTTTCAAGATTATTCATCTCACTAGGCTTTGCCAGAAACAAGTAACATGATGCACTAGATCGAGATTCAGATAAATAAGTGCATACTTTTCCGTCGATCATAGTCATGGCAAGCTGATGTTTTATTTTGATGTCTCCACACTCTGAGGGCACTAATTCAGCAATGTATGCTTCATCAGAGGTACTACTAGAAAATGGCTCAACTTCTTCTTTGACTAGTACCTCTGATTCCTTTGCGAACAGAAACTGTATAGGTCTGCAGTAAAAAACAGAACAAGGTCTTGGGTTTTTCCATATCACTTCAGTTCCATCAGTCAATTGTAGTGGAACAAGTGTTGTCATGAGAATGGATTCATCTGTATCATAGCTTTCACTTCCTTCTATGGTTTGTTTGTATCTGCTCTGGCTTGAGGAACCGTCCAAACCCCATTTAGATAGCAAAATCAGTGATTTGCCGGCATCTACTGCATTTTCAGGTAGAGTTCTCAAAATTTGTTGTGTGGTTATGTCTAGAAGAGCTTGAAGATCTACTTTTGCCTCTTTGTCGGTCACAGCAAACGCCTGCTGTGGAGGGTAACAGCTTTACTTGACTTGCTGTATCTTGTAGTATGATGGGTACAAGTCAGTCATACGTACTCTCATTTATAGATATTTCACGCAAAGTCACATATTTCCACCTCAACATTCCAAGAGATAAAACTAGACCAAGCGCTTTTTCTGCTGCTAAAGTAGTTTTATTTGTTTCTATACCAATACAGATTTTAGCAATTTCTTCAGTTATTTTCATCAAATGTTCTATAACTGAAGCCAAACATCCATTGCCATCTTTTCTTAATTTTTCTACGGCATAGTAAAGGGCTTCTTTGGTATCTTCATGTCTTTCAAGTTCCAACCTTCTTTTACTTTGTTTGGATCCCAGGGACCCAAAAGATTTCTTGGAATAAACGATTTGGTTGACGTTCCAACAGTTTGGCTGGTTGAAGGGATTTGATGATCAGGTTCTGTGCTCGTTTTTTCTTGTTGAACGCAGGCAGTTTCATCCGAGGTCACAGAACTCGCAATAAAACAAGGCCAGTCAACATTTTGTGCCAACCAATCTTCATACTGGGTCCTGAACTTCTCAGATTTTCTATGGGTTGTCTTTAGTAGCCTAGAAACAGATTGACAGAATCGTCGACAGAACTCCCGAAGAGTGTCAATGTCCTCATCAGACAGATGTAAATCCAATTGCGAAACAACTTTTTCCAACAAAGCAGAGTGGTTGCTCAGTGTGTCAAACTGCTTTAAAATCACGTACAAGTCAAGATTACTAATCAGTCTTGTATTTTCCATTTCCAATTTAGGGTTGTTTCTTTGTAGCGAGTTCCAATTATAATAAGTTTAGAAAAAAAAGTGCACATTATTTATACGGACAACCAACAGAAATTTGCTTGTGTAGCACTTGATTTTTTGCGAATTACCTACGTTGTTAAAATCGTGAAATGTATCAACAACCCTTGGTATAGACAAAAAACAATCTTCTTGTAGATTGTAGCCCTCCGGCCGTTTTCGCAACTGCGTTTCGTAACTGGTTGCGAAACAAGAATGTTTATTCCTTGTTCACAACCAGTTGCAAATCAAGAAAACTTTTTCCTTAGCCGCAACTTGGTTGCGAACGAAGAATACGATCTTCCCAAACTTACAGAGTTGCGATGGGAGAAATTAATTTCCTTATTCGCAACCAAAGGCTAATATAATAATTCAAAAAGAAAGGAAATTAAATCTTAACCAATTTTAAATACTTAACACAATTTATATATTATATATTTTGTAATGCAACAAAGTAATCTTATGTAGTTCTCTTAACCTAATTAAATAAACTAAAATAAAATAAACATTTTATGGAAGGCCTTCTAAACACTGACGTGCTCTTAAAGGTATATTGTCGAGACTAGATATTGTGTACTAGCTTTCGCCCGCGACTCGCGTGGACTTTAGTTCAAAAATTTTGCAACCCCGTTAACTCCCTTAAGGGTTACATTTAGGAAAAGCGGCGAAACACGTGTTCAACCAATTGTGTTCAAGACTATTTACTTCAAGTTTCAAGAAAATCAGACAACATTCTTTATACCTCCCATACAAATTTTGGCAACCCTTTACGCCCCCTTAGGGGTTGAATTTTAAAAAATCCGTTCTTATTCCTTGCCCACATTACTCGCTAGTCACAGCCGCGACTGAAACAAACTCATAGAAATGTACGTAGCAAGCCACGGGGTTGACGCCCCGCTGTTCGCGCCGCGCGATTTTTCGCGCGGGCGATTTCCCCCGTGGCCAGGCGGTTATATATAGATCCTCTGTGCATTTCAGCTTCCTAGGTCAAACGGCTTGGGCTGGGCGTTGATGAGTGAGTCAGTCAGTCAGGACTTTGAATTTTATATATATAGATTGATATTATTGTAGATGTTAGTGTCTTTTTGAAAAATTTGTAATACGAATCAACAAAATTGAAACAGACAAAGATGGTTGCGAATAAGTATAAAATAATCTTTTGCCGCAACTGGTTGCGAAACATAACAATTAGGATGCGTAGTTGCGGCTAAGGAAAAAGTTTTCTTGATTCGCAACTGGATGCGAACAAGGAATAAACATTCTTGTTTCGCAACCAGTTACGAAACGCAGTTGCGAAAACGGCCGGAGGGGATTTGATTGTACATGCAGCAGTTTAGGAATTTTGTTTATTTTGAAATGAAATGACAATTATTTTAAGTAAATTTACATGATTCACTACTTACGCTCCATTTGGCATAGCCATAGAACACCCTGTGTATCACAAATAGCTTGCAATCTAAATGTTTCCTTAAATATCTTTTTTTGTGTTTTATAAGGACGTTTTTTTGTCAATTTGTAATATATCGTCTGTAAACTTATTACAAGAATAATTTTACGTTACGCTCCAAAGGGTAAAACATATTTTTGTTATTAATTTATTAAATATATAATTTATTAAATAACAATTAATTTAAAAGTTCAGAAACTGTAAAAATGGTTCAGAAACTGCCCTATCTTAAATTATGTATTAAATATACTTATACTATAATATGCATTGTATAAGAATAAAAGAAATAAAAAAAAAAAAACTCAAGCCCGCTATCCCCGAGGGGGTAGGCAGAGGCACCAATCATTAGAACTAGGCCCACATTTTGCCGAGTTTATAAAATTTATGGAAGTCACGTATCACTCAAGTTACGAAACATTAATTCAAGTTACAGCTATACATTCATACATAATTTAAAAGAATACAGGGCGGTAATTTGATATTGGGCAGCCAGGGAATCTAGTTGAACCGTTGAAGCTACTGAAAAATATTTATGAAAGACCACAACTAACTTTAAAATATAATAATAGTATAAGTGAACTATTTTATGGTCGTTACACATGAGGCACTCCCAAGAAAGCATTGGAATAGAACATAATTATCTATACGCTATTTATATAAAATATAATTTATTTTATAGTTACGTGTTAAAAGTTTGTACTTACCGTAAGTAGCAAGACGCAAAAGTATTGATTTGTTGCAATAGTTGTGAATTACACACAAAAGATGTTCAGAGAATGTAGTAAATTCATTAAAATAATTTTTTTTTTCGTTCAAAGTCTAAAATTATAAAAAACCCCTATTAACCTATTATGAGAATTATTTTACGTTACGTTGCAAAGGGAAAAAATATATATTTAAATAAAAGACGTTCAATTTACCTCATAATCTCAATAAAATAGATTTTTTTTTCGACCACTGTAGCACGAGTGCGCCCCCTGTGCGATATGTCAAAAGATTCAGAAAAATATGGAGAATAAAAGTGTCGGAGGGAATATTGCGCAAATGTGCGATACTCGAGTTATCACACATTATGTATAGATTCCCATACAAGTTTTTACACAAAGTCCTGAAAAACATACTTTTTATATATTAAACGTTCTGTAATGGAGTTGTATTAACCAGTGACGCCTTCCTACGTATATTTCTGCAATAACCGGTCAATAATTGATAAGTCGAGTTTATAAGTCTATGAAGAGCGATTTTCAGCCCACTGTGCGACGCAGCAGCCGTGTGTAATATTACAGGAATCACTTCGAGCTACTTTTGACCCCTTCAGAACTAACTCTACAACTATTTAACCTACGTATATGAAATTTGGCACATTTCTTAAAGTCCATTAGCTTGCCTAGAATCCAAAGTTTCTTTAAGAGGATATAGGACGAATCCTCAAGAGTGAAAGAGAAGTCCGACTTCTTAGTAAATGAGTGCATTAGTATATAAATTTAAAATTGGACTTTGAGTCTATTTACTTAAAGGTACCTAAAGGTAAATAGATTCAAAACCCAAATTTGACTCTATTTACCTTGATGCATCTTAGCTTGAACAACAATAGCGTGTTTAGGGTCCTAAATTTGTGCACCAAAATGCATCATTTCGAGCAGCTGGAGAAAATTATTGTTGTTCGTTCGTGGTTCGTCTGATTTTGAAAGTTTATTGAATTTAATGAGTTCATAGTTTTAATTTCCGCGCATTATTTGAGAAAAATCGTATACAAGCCACAACCAAGCATTGATGCTCTTTTGCCTCTTGCCTCAATGCCTCTTTTTGCTGGTCCCTGCAGTAATGTACTATTGTTGTATGGGAGCCCCCTCAAATATTTCATCATCAAACCATTATGTCCCCACCCAGGGGACAGGGGAAAGGGTCTTTTCCCTGAGGAAGGTATAGGCCATACTCCACCACGGGCGCCTAGACCGGATTGGTGGAGGTTTGTAAGACCAGTGGCTGATCTTACTGTCAGAAGTTTTCAGGCCGCCCTAAGGCCTCTGACTTGGCTTAACGACTGCCATCTATCGACAGCAGCCGGCACCAACTGCTTAACGTGCCTTGCGAAGCACGGAACCGCTCAGAAAAATGCCACTAGCGTTAGTCATAGACCGTCACCCACCCATGCACTGAACGCGCCCTATGTTGCTTAACCTTCGTGATCGTTTAAGATCACTCAGGTATTCTCATTACTGCACTAGACACACCTAATATACGAAGGGTTGGTGCTTCATAAAATAAACCAAAAAGATATATTTTCTTAATATACACAAAAACCTACCAGGGTACCAATATTAGTAATAGAACTCCACAAAAATTGCAGATGTAAACTGCCTCTGAGCTGTGTTTTAACGAGTTATAGACGTGCCCACGACTACTTTATTATTATTACAAAAGGTGGACTTAAGGTTAATGGCATTTTCTACCAGTCAACCCGGAGGAGGTACAGGAGAGGCAAAAATTAAGGTAGACGTGCAAAAACATTATCATCATCAACCCATTATGTCCCCACCGAGGGGCACGGGTCTCTTCCATGAGTAAGGTATAAGCCATACTCCACCACAGGCAAAAACGTGCAAAAACAAAAAGATAAAATACTTAAAATTCTTACCATGGTCATTTCGACATGGCTGTCGTCCTAAAAGACTATTCTAAATACTAGTGAGACTTTTGGAATCGGATAAGTAACTAAAAATAACAATATAACCTTCAATATTAGTATAGAAATATAGATACATATTGAACGTGCTATACACATCAACATACAGACTAAAATAATGAAAAGCTGTAAAAGAGTTAGGGAAAAACTTTTTTTTATTATAGCAATGAAAAAAGTTAATGAAGAATACCTATACTATTCGACCACTTATTTCAAGCATCAGTTCTTATTACTTGTATAGGTAAGCGAAATTTAATTAACTGGATGATATTCTTGAGTTACCTACGTGATACACTTTAAGATACAGACTTCTTTAAAATATAATACATTTAAAATATAAACAACTAATTCGGAGGTCGCCATCTGTCTAGCAGTGTACGCTTGTATTGTATATATGATGTAAAATAATGATTAAATAAAAAATAATCATCACTATTATTGCTGAAATTATTGACTAATATTAAAACAATACCAGACGCAAAAAAACAAATAACCATCAAATTACAATCACTTACCATAGCTTAACAATGCGAACATCTAAACAATACCAAATACAAAAAAAAACAAATCTAAAAACTTACCATAAAAGAACAGGCGGCCATTTTCAAAAGACGTAAAAAACTGCACACGGAATTCAAATATCGAACGCCACGACAACTTTCACGCAGAACTTTGTTTTATTTTCTTTTTTATTTACAAACCGCGGTTGGATTTGTTTTTTTTTTCTTTACGACAGACTTTTTCTCGTGTGCCAGACAGTTTTTTCGCACGTAATTTTGTCGCGCCAAGTCGGACGTTCGAGTTGATTATGTGAGGAACGCATCGAGATTTGTTGTATTAATAACATAGGATTTGCTTTATCGACAAAAGCGGGGTCAACCGTCTGCGTGCCAGTCTAGTGGTGCGTGATTAAAAAAGCTAGTCAAGCGCGTGTCGCCACACGTTAAAAAGGTTCCGTATTTAAAAATTATGTTTGTGATGTCGCGGTTTCTGGTTCCCACGACCGACACAAGGTATCCTAGTGTAGGGCCAGAAGCAATTTATGTGCCTGTATGTTAATGTTTATTACAAAAATTTTACTTTTTAAAACTATATCTACACTATACCTTGCTTCTCGATCATGAGGATCTAGGTTCAAATCCCACATGTACCAATGACTTTTAGTTACATACATTTGTTTGTTAGTACAGCAACACCATTCGCTGTTAAATGGTGCCCGGACAACGGTGACAGGCTTGCCACTTGTCACGTTGGGACCTGACAGTGAGTTTTTTTTTTGTATATTTGTGTTGATGTGTTGATATATTTGAAAGATTTGTATTTTTGTGTGTATGTTTGTAATGAACAGGCTCAGAAACTACTGGGCCGCTTTTAAAAGTTCTTTCACCATTAGCGAACTAAATTAAATTTCAGATTTTTATTACGGTCTCAATATTCTTTACAGAGAGCGTAAAAAATATCTGAAATTTACAAATACAAGAAATATACTAAATTAAATTTTAGATTTTTTTTACGGTCTCGGTAGAGAATTTTGAGACCATAAAAAAGATCTGAAATTTAATGAAGTAAGTATATTTGTTATATTTTTAGTTACAATTTTATTGAAAATTTATTTATTTTTTCGTAGGCACTTACGATACATGGGTATGTTTTTTCTATTAAATTTAGGTGACGTTTCCTAATCTCTTGATTTGTCTTTGTTGTTGGTTTCCCATTATTATATTCCTTCATCAACATTTTGTTAAGTCATCGTCAGAGCAACGAACCATACTGACGAACGGTGCTTTTGACGAAAAGTTCTTCGTTGTATGGTTATACCTACCCATCAGGCGTGATTTTGACGAAACGTGCTATCGGTGAACCATAGCATCGGGCAAAGATTTTTTCTATGAAATGAACAGTGGTGAATAATGCATTCTACAAACAGTTTGATCGACAAATCGAGTTTCGGCAATGGGTACGGAGCTCTTATTTGAGCAGTTAGTATGAAAAAAATGCGCCAAAAAACATTATGCATTTTGAGCCATTTTGCTGAGAATCACCCTTTTGTATCGAGTCATGGTATCACTAGTAACTGGCAGCTCATAGGAGCGTGATGACGTACTTCCGGTTTTTTAGGCTACGTGTTTTTTTTAAAAAGCCCAAAATATTCACCCTAATGTCTAAAAATTACGTATTAATTTGGAAAAAAAATTAAAAACATTTTTTCGGACTGTGCCAATATCAATGAATACCAATCCAGAAATGTAACTCTGTTTTAATTAAAACTGTTATAAATCGTGATATATCTATGGAAAAACCAATTTCCGATATCGAATCGGCAATTCACGTCATTAATACCCTTCACTTAACACCTGAATTGTCGAAATCATGTGCTAAAACATAATCATAGGTACAAGGTGTTTGGTGCATCGTTTTCCAAATTGAAATGAAACATTCTAGAATAGAATAGAATAATCGTTGATTGCTATGCAAGGATTACACTAAATCTTCTTTCAAAGGACCTTAGTCCTTTTACTTTTATACTGATCTTTTGACGGCAAATTTTAAAAAATGTGACCCTACATAGAAAGATCGATATTTTTAAGTTGGTAATGTTTTTTATGACTTATTCCATACCGTTAGAATTGGGATAGTCTAGAGTAGTTTTTTTAAATTATTTGAAGAACATGAGTGCTTTTAGTTTTTTTTTTTAACTTTCTAAATTGAACTTAAATTTTTTTTTCACTTTCTGAATCATTTACGAGTTAATAAAAAAACTACATGTTGCTGCCAATTAATTATCATTTTTTTGGATTGGCATTTCTTAATTTGCAATAATGTATTGCAAATTAAGAAAAAAACAACATTACTTATACGAAAGTAAAATTATGAATTTTTTCAAGGGAAAACTAAAAAAGTCAACATAGTTAATTAATTCCAAAATAATTAATAAATAATTAATTAAGTAGATACGACCAAAAAGTCTACAATAACTAATTCCGTTGGCCCAATAACTGGGGTGGACATAAACATAAACATTTACATACAGGTACATACATTGCTTCTGGCCCCACACTAGGATACCCTGTGTCGTGGGAACCAGAAACAGCGACGTCACAAACATGTAAACATCCAAGACCTGGGTTTCTTTTTTTTTTATTCCCCAGGCGGGGATCGAACCCGGGACCTCTCGCATGGTAAGCAGATGCGCTAACCACTACGCCAAAGAGGTCGTCAAAATCGACAGATCGACAGATAAGGACCTTCCCAATCCGCCATTTTTTTTTTTTTTTTTTTTTTTTTTTTTTATTTAGAGATCTATGGTGGACCAACAGCTATTACAATAAAATAGTATATAGTGTAGGGATACAGAAAGCCAATTACAGGTTCACACTTATAGTAAAGCAAACTTTTAGTTTGGCAAACGATGCACCAAACACCCTTTATATTACATAATCCACACTAACGAACATAAATACTTGCTCACAAGCAACATAATGCTTTCGTAGTCGAGTAAAATAATAATTACATTTGTTTCAGATTTTCAAAAAAGTTTTTATAATAGACGTACCAAGCTATCAATGGTGACCTGAGCACATTATAGTTGTCCGGATTCAGTTTCATTTCCCAAATTTACACGCTTGACCGTCGCTTTTGTCGAGCGATAATACGTCTGTTTACCGTGACAGAGGTCATGGATTTGATTCCCACTAGGGCGACGTACTTTGGGCAAATAGCCGGATCCACACCGGGCGATCCAGCGCGCTCCGATCGGCGCGGCGGGAGTGCGCTCCAGAGCAGCGTCTAATGGAGCGCGCTCCTACCACTCGCGTCCCCTCCCCCTCTTGGCGACGCCCTTGGTTAGCTCTCTGTATTATTTGCAACATTTTGCTTTTTCAAGTTTTTCCCTCATATTTTCCATCAACTATTTCACGTCATCACACTTTTTTTCATTTTCCTATGAGTCTTTTCAAGACAAGTACAAGTCTTCCGCTTCTACCGACGAGTCTTTCCCTTCTGCCGTCAAGTCTTTTCCTTCTACCGATAAGCTTTTTCCATCTACCGACAAGTCTTTCTTTCTACCGACAAGCCTTTCCCTTCTACTGACAAGTCTTTCGGGTGATTCTCAGAACTGCATAATTTCTTTGGCCAATTATAGTGACATAATGTTGCAGTGGATGCCACCAAAACCTACAAATATGTTACAATACAATCTTCAGGGGCCAATAAACCTACAATACATAATAATAATAATACTTCGTACTAGAATCGCACGTAGCCTGGGCTGCCTGAGTGATCTTAAACGATCACTAAGGTTAAGCAACATATGGCGCGTTCAGTCCATGGATGGGTCACCGTCTATGACTAACGCTTGTGGCATTTTTCCGAGCGATTCCGTGCTTCGCAAGGCACGTTAAGCAGTTGGTGCCGGCTGCCGTCGATAGATGGCAGTCGTTAAGCCAAGTCAGAGGCCTTAGGGCGGCTTGAAAACTTCTGACAGTAAGACCAGCCACTAGTCTTACAAGCCTCCACCAATCCGGACTTGGCCCCCGTGGTGGAGTATGGCCTATACCTTCCTCAGGGAAGAGACCCGTGCCCCTTGGTGGGGACATGATGGGTTGATGATGAAGAATAATACTTCCTATTTTTCACATCGTATAAAATTTTAACTTTGCCTTCCATTTACATCCAGGACATTATATACCTATATGTGTTTTTAAAAATCCTAACCTATTTCAGAACTACATTAATATCCATAAAATAAATACTTGACATAAAAATAGACTAGTGTTACCGTCCTCAAGAACTAAAATGTTAAATTGTAGTCCATATTATAAAAAAATATTAATAATAAATATAAATAAGTATAAAAAATTATGATAAACTCCCACCGCATATAAAATTGCAAAAGCATTTAAACACTTTAAAAAAAAACTCCAAGAATTCCTAATAGAAAAATGCTTTTACTCAATACCTACCTGCCAAATATAGTATGAATTAGTTTAACCCTAGATTACGAAATTGCCTGCAAAAGGTGACTAAGTTTTAAGTCCTAATCTTAAGCAAGACCTATGTACTACACTTAGTCGGCAATAAATATATTTGATTTGATTGAGTTAATATGAAAAAAAAATGCGCCAAAGAAATTATGCAATTTGAGCCATATTCTGATGGAATGACCCTTTCCCTTCTCCTGACAAGGCTTTTCCTTGTACCGACAACTCTTTTACTTCTATCGACGTACCTTGCCCTCCTACCGATAAACGTTTCCGTCCACTGACACGCCTTTTCTTCTCAACGGTTTTTCCGAACGATTCCGCGCTTCACAAGGCACGTTAATCAGTTGGTGCCGGCTGCAGTCGATAGATGGCAGTCGTTAAGCCAATTCAGCGGCCTTAGGGCGGCTTGAAAACTTCTGACAGTAAGACCAACTACTAGTCTTACAAGCCTCCACCGATCCGGACTTGGCCCCCGTGGTGGAGTAGGTACGGCCTATACCTTCCTCAGGGAAGAGACCCGTGCCCCTGGGTGGGGATATAATGGGCCCCGTCACTGCAAAACTAAACATAGTTTCTTCAGTAGGTCAATAATTAATTAAACCACTTATAACGGAACTTATTGTGAGTAATAATCAGTAATTGTCTCGTATGGACTTCTCCTGATTTCTCCGACTCTCCAAAATGTGCCGATAAGGGAATTATGTAAGTTTCGCTGAATTAGCGTCAGTGCAGTGTTGCCAGTGTCAAATTCTATAAACCCTGCTGTAATAAAACCATGTCTCCGTCCTAATTCATCTGCCACATTCTACTTACCAAGTCAGAGGCCTTAAAAGGGCGGCTTGAAAACTTCTGACAGTAAGGCCAGCCGCTAGTTTTACAAGCCTCCACCAATCCAGTCTTGGCCCCCGTGGTGGAGTATAGCCTATACCTTTGTCAGGGAAGAGACCCGTGCCCCTTGGTGGGGACCTAATGGGTTGATGATTGTATTCTACTTACACCCCCAAAAATATCCATAAGATATTATCTAACTAAAGGTTAATTAACTTCGTATGCCACATTTTTAGCATAAAGACGTTTTAGGGCTCGGTCTCCCAAAGGGTAAGGGACCCTATTACTAAGACTCCACTGTTCGTCTGTCTGTTCGTCACCACCAGGATGTATCTCATACCGTAATAGTTTCAGAACACCGTTAATAGTTAGAGAATTCAAAACTTTATTTTAGATAGGAAGGAGAAGCATACAGATAAGTGTAGATTTAGGTATAAACACAAAAATTTATGTACAGGCACATACATTGCTTCTGGCCCCACACCAGGACACCCTGTGTCGTGGAAACCAGAAACATTGACATCACAAACATCTTAACATTCAAGAACTCTTATCTTATTACCTGTTGGGTATTATATTGTCGCGGTATGCGATTCGGGAGTGCGGTCGTAGAAGTAAATAGGGGTATCCAGAGGCAGCAAAAGTTTATAAGTTTAAAACGTAAAGGAAAGGCACCTGGGAACAATAAAAATAGAAAGTGTTAGCTAAGGTCTAAAATATCTATAAAAATACAATTTGGAATATAAAAAAGCAGAACACTTACATTAATAAAATTAATGTGCCTTTTAAATATTTGTTGATGATTATAATATTGGATAAATGGGTCAATCGAAAATCCGGGATGTAATAAAGTTGTGTGGTAAAATAATAACGACGTTCAGGTCCACCTTGGATGGAAGCTGAGGATTGACTGGTTCAGCTACGTCCGTCCACGGTGGCGAATGTCAAAAACTAATTAAATTTAGAATTGTTAAAGGCCGAAAATTATTAAAAAGGAACGAGGCGATCACCTCGTTACAATATGACCTGATATGTTATTCGAACCGCTCTATTCTCGCAATTCGGGGATATTCCCTACGACTGGCAACCCAGATCGTACGAGGCATGCTCCTAGCACATGCCAGACGCCGGATGTATACGATACGACACGGATCAGTCGTACTACAAATTATAGTTTGAACCATGCAATACATAGTAATGCTTTACTATCAGCATGACACGCTTAACCAGAGGCGTATTTAGTGTATTTTTAAGAAGAATTCGCTATGCTACATTTTTGACTATGAACGGAAATCACATTACCATTTCGGAAATTGTGCTTTCAGTACAATGCCATTATAAATTTGTAATTAATTTGTAAATAAGTCTACACTTTTTAACATAATAATCAATAAAAAGCCTTGATCTTCAATAACTTTTCTTTGACGTCAGTAAATACAGTATAAGTGTTATTCCTTTGCCTTACTTACAAAAAAAAATACCAAACCAAATCAACTGCCGTTGAAAACGTTTTTTTTTATGTACGCAAAGACTTTCTCTTTAATCATACTGTGATGATCACAAAAATTTCAGAGAAATATAAAAAATAGACATAATTAATTAATAAATAAATTTCTCAGGGAAGAGACCCGTCTTCGGTAGCTGGAGGCTTGGGGAGCTCGCGCCTCTCCGCCGGGAGAGCCGGCGGCGCGGGGGACGCTGCGCGGACCTTGCGCCGCCGGTTGAGTGAGGTTCACAGACGGCAGGTTGGGGGACCTGCCGTCCGACATCGTGACGGGAGAAGGGGGTGGGGGGCCCATGCCCCTTCTCCAGTGAGGGTGGGCCCGACTCCTTGCGAGTCGGGTCGACGTCGCCGGGGCGCCGCTGTCGCGTTCGCGTTGTGGTTCACCACTTGCGAGATCCGGCGGCGCCCCATTGCACGAGCGACAGGACGGCCCCCGGGGTGTTTTAGGAGGTATGCCTCTCCTATTATTAGGAGAGGAGAGTCCGACACACGGCCGTCGCCCTCCCCCAAGGGTGGCGGTTATGATGCACAAAGCATTTCACCCCGTTAGCAAAAAAAAAAAAAAAAGGGAAGAGACCCGTGCCTCTCGTTGGGGACATAATGGATTGATGATGATATAGAATAAAACTCAAAAATATCGAAATTAGTTTAAATTAAAACATTCTTGATCTTATACAGACTGCGAAAGAAAATAGTTGGACATTTTTTGTTAATTTTCTTTTTTCTACTCGTATATCACTATTTGTTGCTTTATTTATAACCACGCAAACGTCAAACCCTGTCTGGACCCTGTTTTTGCGAATAGATTCGCAAAAACAGGGTCTTCTTCTTCAAAAAGGTATTGGCGACGCGAATGTGACTTAACAGGTTAAGAACTCATAGGTAAGGTAGATCTTTTCTCCTCTGTCAACCGGAAAACCGGATGAGACCAAAAACCAGGATGGACGTGTAATCTGTCAAGAAAATGTAGAAATTAAAGAGTTCGGGTTTGCTCGGACTTTTTGTCTGCATTTGTTAATAGCTTGCAATTACAAGCATTATATAAATTAAAAACTTGAGCTTTTACATAAATGAAGGTAATGTGCTTCAATAGATATAGTAAATGTTTAGGTTTTTATTTTATTTATATACAATTAGTTAACTTTCACTTCCGGTTTCTAGTATTTTTTGACAAACTGTAATGTAGAAACACCCATAGAGTGCGATGCTTCTGAAGAAGTTACTAGGTACCTACATTGTTATTTTATATTTAGTATAGTTTTAGTTTAATAAATAATTTGAAGATATTTACTCAGTGTTTAACTGTACGTAAAAACTTATGGCAATAAATCTAGATCATTATATACCATTAATGGTAATTTGTAATTAAACTTTTTTTCTAAAAAAACTTCTCGAGCACCACTCCTTACTCTTACGGATCAAAATTATTCCGATATGTCTGGCCTGCTAAAATCTCAAAGCCCGGGACATAATATCCAGTCATAGTAAAGACTAAATACGCCCCTGTAAAGATTAAAGCTTGCCTCATGTCACATAATAATTTATCAATTCCTACCGCGAACAAAGTATCGTAATCAAATCAATAGTTCTTAAAATGTTATCAAGATAAACACTTACAGCACGTTTTTTGTAAGCTGATAGCCGCATCAGTTGATTAGTTAACCATCTTGGGGATTTTCCGAATTCCAAGCGAAAGTAGGTGAGTACAATACATAAACATAAACAGACGACCTCTGTGGTGTAGTGGTTAGCGCATCTCCCTACCATGCGAGAGGTCCCGGGTTCGAATCCCGGCTGGGGATAAAAAGAAATCCAGGTCTTGGATGTTTAGTGACGTCGCTGTTTCTGGTTCCTACGACACAAGGTATCCTAGTGTGGGACCAGAAGCAATGAATGTGCATGTATGTAAATGTTAAGTTATGTTATGGTATAAACTAACCGATTTCGATTATTCTTTTTTTACTGGAAAGAATGTATTTCAAGTGTGGTTTGGTGATAGTTTGGTTAGGTTCTGATTATGGGATCCATGACAAAGGCCCGATTTCTGAATTGAGATTATCGCTATGTAACTACTTAACTGTAATGCTGTCTCGTCAAATTTCTCAGAAAAGAGCGTGACAGAACGTTACTTAAGTATTAACTTAGTGAAATTCTCAATTCAGCTCAACTCAATTCTGTCACGCTCCTTTCTTAGAAAGTTGACGAGACAACACTACAGTTACGTAGATAGGTACTTAGCGAGATTCTCAGTTCAGAAACTGGTCCAAAGTAGCGGAACTCTTCAATTTTTAAGAGCAATTAACGATAGGTACTCTGCTGAATCTTTTATATTATTATCTATCGTCGTGTGGTTATTTACGTTAAGTGAGGTAAGATATAATGAATGTATTGTTTCTTTGGCTGACACCGACTTAAAAACTAGCAATAACTATAAAGCAAGTAAGTAAGAATACGCAATCATTTTAACTTTTTAGTGCATATAATTTGTTTCAGAATAGTTTTCTTTTTTTAATTCGATTTTGTTTTTGTTTAATTTTTAAGATTGTTCCTACATCGCATTATATTCCTGAAAATACAGTCCACTATTTCATTGCAGACATCCCGCAACCACTAGTGAGGATTCTATAGTTACTAGTTCTTAATCCCTTCAGTTAAACTCACTTGAGCGAGCTAATCTTTGCTCTCTAATTAAGTATTAATTTCAAGTACATCATATGTGTTTCATAATTGGAAAATTATTGCGTCTTATTAAGCAAGGTTAAGTATTTGCTCTTAGGACACACTTCGACTTTGTCCGGACGCTCAATTAGCGCGAAACCACGCTGAATTTAATGTCAAAAGGTACTTAAGCAATTAAATTGTTATCAAAATTAATATGTAGTGGGGTCGTAGCAACCACGGTTAGAATTTAATCAAAGACATACATTTAAACTTAGACATTTTAGTACGATACAAACTCTGAGATCGTGAAAAAATGCAAACTCTAAAATCTGTTCGCTATCATAGTGTCACTTTGATATTTACCGCCTCGGCACGTGGCGGCTTTTAAAAAAAGAAATTAAAGGAAGCCGACACTGCGCAAACACGCCGGTGAATTTGGCTCGCAGCTCGTCTCATTCTACTATTATGTAGATACATACATACATACATACAAAAGCTCACGCCTGTATCCCAGAGGGGTAGGCAGAGACCAGGGACTGCCATCTGCCACGATCCTGACAAACCACTTTCGCTTCATCGACATTCATTAGTCGTTGCATGCACGCACGTCGGTTTCGGGTACTTTTTATCATGCCCTTTACTAATACATTTGGATATTTGGTCGAGGTATGTTCGCCTGGGGCGTCCCTTACCGGCCCTTCCTCTCACATTCGCTCGATATATTTGCTTCGTCAGTCTTTCTTCTTTCATCCTCTCCACATGTCCGAACCAACGCAACATTCCTTTCTCAATTCTAGTCACTACATCCTCTTTCAGTCCACAACGTTCTCTGATCACACTATTGCGTATTCTGTCATTCAAAGTAACACCACACATATTTCTCAAGGCCCTCATTTCTACTGCATTAATCCTACTTTCATGATTCTTCTGCCACACCCAAGTCTCGCTACCATACATCAGTGTTGGGACCAGCACACCGTTATGGATAGCCAATCTTGCCCTTTTGGAAATATTCTGGCTACTCACGAAGGAGTACAAGGCACCATTTACACAATTTCCCGCTTTTACTCTCCTTTCTATATCACCTTCACGGGATACCGCCGTTTAGCCAAAGTATTTTTCGCCAAATTTTACTTCCCAATAAACTTATGGCATCAGTTTCATTTCCCAAATGAAACTTTAGCAAGTTTTCATTTCGCATTTTACTAATTTGGTCAAATTATCATTTCGCATAATTTTACTGCGTCAAGTTTTATTAAGACAAACGTTTATTATGCTAACGTTTTATTTTGGCTTTTGTTCATTTGGTCAAATTATTATTTGGCATAAATATAGTTGACGATTAGGTACTAATTATTATTGAACGGGGGGTCGGCGATGTAAAGAATACGTGGCAACAGAAATATAGGTGCAACGACGCGCGTAGCGAAGCGGAGCGCGTCGGAGCGTTAGGTTCTCTATGTAAGATCGAAAACAGACTCGACTTTGTTGTGTCATTTACACACATTGTCGGCAGCGTATTCGGTATTGTATGGAAAGGTACTTTTTGCCAAACGATACTTTTGACAGAATAATGCTTGGTAAAATGAATTTTGACCAAGTATTTATTTGGTAAACAATAACTTGCCATAATAACTTTTGCTAACTGTTTATTTGCTTTAAGTTGTTTTGAGAAATGTTTTTTTGCCAAGTGATGATTTGCGGAAAATAGTTTGGGAAGTAATACTTTGGGAAACGATTTTTGGCAATACATTAGTAAACCCACCTTCACACTTACCAGCCCTTGTAAACAGGCTCCCCAAATAGACAAATTCTTTCACCTGTTCCACCCTTTCATCTGTAATCATTATCTTGCACTCAGTCATGGTATCATCTTTTTCGAAGACCATTACTTTCGTCTTACTCACATTAATGTTCATTCCTTTCCTTCTAAATGCCTCATCCATTACTGTTACTTGTGTCTGCAGTTCTTCCACCGACGATGCGAACAAAACCTGATCATCGGCGTACAACAAACATTTAACAAATAACTCACCCATCCTCATTCCACAGTTATTCTCTCTCAAATCAGTCAGGCAGCTGTCCATGAATAAGTTGAACAACCACGGGGACGCGACACATCCCTGTCTAACACCCTTGCGAATGCAAAACTTTTGCTCAACAAAAAAACAAAAAATTTGCTCCGCTGGTTTCAATCTTACGTAACTAACAGAACCCAAAAGGTAGTCATCAATGGATTTGCCTCTACTTCAACTTGTGTAACATCAGGAGTTCCGCAAGGATCAATTCTTGGTCCGCTCCTTTTTATTCTGTTTTTAAATGACATTTCTAGTTGTTTTAAACATGGCCATTTTCTCTTATATGCCGATGATCTCAAAGTTTATAAAAAAATTACATCAATTGACGACTGTAATAACTTGCAACAGGATCTTGACCGTTTTTCATCTTACTGCGTTTCCAATAAATTAAATTTAAGTTTGACAAAATGTAAATCAATTATTTTCTCGAAAAAAACAAATCTCATTCATTACACATACACTCTCTTAGGAACACCCTTGGATTCTGTTGCTAAAATAAAAGATTTAGGCATTTTACGGACTCCAAATTACATTTGGGCACTCACATAGATAACATCACCAACAAAGCTTTTCAAATGTATGGTTTTATCATGCGCTCATGCACTCACTTCAGACGGCCATCTTCATTTATTCATCTCTATTGCTCACTGATTAGGACAAATTTAGAATATGCTTCTATTATTTGGAACCCATACTATGAAAAATATTCTGATCAGATTGAGTCTGTACAGCGCAAGTTTCTACGCTCCGTAAATTTCAAATGTTGCCGTTCCAAATGTTCTTATGTTAAATGCCTGTCTAAATTTTCTATAAACTCTTTAAAAAACCGAAGACTTCTTCTTGATGAGATCTTTCTGTACAAGTTATGCCATAATGCTTTTGACTGCAGCCAGTTAATTAATCAAATTTTCTTCAAAATACCCAGTAAATCAAAGAGAATACAAGAATCGTACCCCCACTACTTGTTTATGACGGATCCTTGCAGAACAAACGCGGGCGAAAGGGCCCCCTTGAACAGAATAGTTAAGACGTACAATACCCACTTAAATAAATTAGACATATTTTCGTTATCGCTCCCCTCATTCCGTGCACTGGCCATGGAATGCCTTGAAATGGAACAGTAGGTTTTCTGAAATTTTTTTAGTTCATCAGTATTTTTTTACTTCTGTGCTATCCCCAAAATTATTTTGGGATAACATAAACTAAACCATCCTAAACGAAAACAGTCTGAATGCGAGCAATGCACGGTTCAAGTTCAAGTTCAAGTTTAAGTTTAGGTTAGCGTTCAAAAGGCACAAGAACATTCGTAATATTAAGTTTTCTGTTTTGTTTCTCCAATTTAATTTAATCTGTGGTTAACGGTGCTGGTGGTACAATTATGCAACACTTTAAATAATTAAGTAATTATGTTAAATTGTCATTGTACTACTGTTTGTTTTCCTTAATAAATAAAAATAAAATAAAATAAAATGAAAATAAAACCAGTCAGTGTACGCCCCATTAATTCTTACGCAAGCACTGGAATCTCTATACAGAGACTTCAAGGCTCGCAGCAAGACGTTGTCCACCCCATACCCGGACAGTACTGACCACAGGTCATTCCTCACCACTCTATCATAAGCCTTCTCCAAGTCGACGAACGCACAGAAAACCTTTTGACTTTTAGCCAAAAGTCCACCAACCGTCTCAAAGAGAAGATTTGATCCACGCATCCCATTCCCTTTCTAAAACCCGCTTGAACATCCCATATCTTTCCTTCAGTCACATCCAGAACTCTTTCAATCAAAATCTTTGCATACAGTTTGCCGACAATGCTGAGAAGGCTGATACCGCGGTAGTTTTTGCACTCCTGCTGGGACCCTTTGCCTTTATAAAGCGGCACTATGACGGCCGTACCCCAGTCCCTAGGTACTGTGCCACTTTTCCAACACTTATTGAAGAGCAGGTATAACTTGCTAGCTACGATGTCTTCACCAGCCCTCAGCATTTCTAACGACACCTTATCATATCCCGCAGCCTTACCTAATTTCATGCTTTTCATTGTCTCAACAATCTCTTCCATATTTTTAACGCTATCATCCCCCCCAGGTTCCGCCTCACTGACAGGATTACCATCAATGGGCAGCTCCTCTCTTTCAAACAGACTTTCAAAATATCTTTTCCAACGTTCCATAACTTTCGATTCCTCTTTCAGAACGGAGCCATCCTCATCCCTAACAATATTCAACTTAGATTGCTTTGATCTACCTCGGGCCAATTTCACTGCTTTCCAAAACAGTTTTATATTAGCCTTGAAGTTTCGAGAGAATCTCCTATCATACTTTTCTTTATTATATTTTCTTTTTCTTTTTTTTATTATGTAGATTATGTAGATCACGCAATTAAATAAGTAAATCAATCAGTATTTTTAAATGGATTTATAACGAGACGATCCTGCATCACTTAGGTAAGTACCTATTCTAAATACCGGTGGAGATGAATATCTTGAGGACACTTCGAGTGATGAAGAGTATTGTTTTATTTTGTGCTTCATTAGGTATATCGCGTACCATGTTTTTTTTTTCTATTTAAAGTATTTTTGTCGTCTAAGTTGTATTATTGAAATAAATGCTTTTTACTAAAACCAAGATTGCCTTCGTGTGTACCGACACTGTCTAAGCGAACCAACTTTACCAAACATTTAACTGGTGATAACTTCAGTATGGAAGAATTTAAAATACTTTTTTTAAGACTTAGTCTACTTAACTCAAGTAACATGGTATTAATAAAAATGGGTAAGAAGATAAGGTTAAGAAGTAGGATAAATAAGTGAATATATTAATACTATGACTTCATTACTAGAGACCAGATTACATGCAACATAAAAACAGCAAAAATATGCACAAAAATCCATAAAAATGGCCTAAAGTCCGTTTTTTAATTCAATGCAAATGTACGGAGCGGTATGCAATATTCACACCCCGTAGTGTCACGTGTCATGCAAAGGGAGGGGAGTTGTCAATGAGTACACAGCCGATTGGTATGACGGTCTATAATGCACTAATTAAAATATTACAGAGTTTGGTGTAGGTTTTAGTGGGTCGCGCGTGTAAGCGCTGTCAGCGGAAAATTTATAAATGTGTGAGTGGCTCATACATACTGCCACCCAAAACAGAGAAAGTTAAGATGCAACCTAAATGCATAAGACTAACATCTTAAATATTTACATGTCACAAGGTTAGTGAGAGTGCAATTACAAAGGTGTGGTGCAAGTTAGTACCTAAATTTACAATGCAAAAGTTATGGAAACTTATTACTCAAAAGTTATGTCTACAAAAGAGCATGATTTATTTAGATTTGTCCGAGATTTATTTATTTCGCAACACTTCACTGGTGAGGCTTCTTTCAAATAATTAGGCACTACCTCATTAACTACACTACACTCACTAATTTCTGGTCTACGATGTGTCATCTCGATCGGTTCGTCTGAACTACGACGTGTCACTGATTGTTTCTGGCATCTTTGCCTTATTCTATAGACTGCGTACAGTAGTATCACTGCTGATACAATCGAAGAAATACTGTAGTTCACGATGTAATGGGTATCTCATCAGATGTAAACTCTTCTGGAGTTTGTGACTTTAGGATGTCAAGTTTTTTCTGTATGTCTTGATACATTTGAGCATGATTCTCTATGTTCAGTATATCTTTCGGTAACGAGGTATTGATGATGTCATTTAGAGGGGATGATATGAGTGGGTTTGGCGTGTCAACCTTCTGTTGCAGATACATCTGGTTTACGAAGTCATAGTGTGCATGTATAGTAAAGGTGTCTCCTTTCATAACACAACCTTGGCTTAGCGCAATGACTCCTGTGCCGCGTAAGCGTTTTGTGGAGATCCCAGCTGGGCATAATATGCGGATGTCGCATTCCTCGCAACACGAGAACAGCCAAGAGTCTCGGGAGTGCAATCTAACCCACTTGTCGGTGCATCTCTTTGTTTCCGACCGACAGTACATCACGTTATCATTGTTTATAAATAAACGGGTGTCACATATTGACTCATGCGGCTTAAGACTGTATACGGGAGTTTTTAAAGGGCATAATAGTTTGTTGTCATTCTGTCTTATCGTCGAGTCCGTGTCTTCGGCGGCGGAATAGTGGCATCGTTGTTGGGCTGATTGTCATTATCGGAGTCTGGTTTCTGTTGCACGGGTAGAGGTACCAGTTTTATGATGGGTCTCTTAGTCAGTACTCCTTTGGTTTTCACAGTAACGACTCGTACAAGTCCGTCTTGCCCGGGGTGCAGGTCTGTCACCTTGCCTAGAGCCCATTTGGAGGGTGGCAAGTTTTCTTCCTTTATTAGGACTATGTCATTGATGGCCAAGTTCCTTTTAGGCTGATGCCATTTGCTTCTTGTTTGGAGATGGTGCAGGTAGTCAGTTGACCATTTATTCCAGAAGTCGCGATGCATTCGTTCTGTAAGTTGCCATCTCGTTTTTATGCACTTGATGTTGATGTCAGAGAATGGTGTTGATAATATTGGGGCGCCAGTCAGGAAGTGACCTGGTGTCAAAACGTCGTCTTCAATATCTTCTGTCAGAGCATACAGAGGTCTGGAGTTAAGGCAAGCCTCTATTTGTGTCCGGCTCGAAGGACCAATGTACGGAGCGGTATGCAATATTCACACCCCGTAGTGTCACGTGTCATGCAAAGGGAGGGGAGTTGTCAATGAGTACACAGCCGATTGGTATGACGGTCTATAATGCACTAATTAAAATATTACAGAGTTTGGTGTAGGTTTTAGTGGGTCGCGCGTGTAAGCGCTGTCAGCGGAAAATTTATAAATGTGTGAGTGGCTCATACAGCAAATAAAAATGACGCGGTGTTACCACTATAAAACATAAAGGTTTAATCGGTAGATTTATTTTTACCGCGAATAGAAAGTTCATGTGACAAAAATCCTTATCACGTCAAAGACATTAAAATGTGATTACTCATAAGAGGAAAGTCTAAAAAAACACCTACGTAGCACACACAATTTTAACTTGGGAAGTAAAATGGGGTTATTTGGTTTTTACCTACTAACAATATTCAGACATTGACAGCCCTTGGCTTGTATTGACATGTTACCATGGCAATTTATTTTTTTTGCATTGAATTAAAAAACAGACTTTAAATATGCAACATGACGATGTTTTAGCTTAAAAAAGCCATTATTTCATAGACCTCTTGTTTCTTGTACACTACCAAGTTGGCCAAAGTGCATATAGAGCAGCTCTGCTGTTAATCTACTGTTAACAGCAGAGCTGCTCTGCTGTTAACAGTAGATTAACAGCTTGTTAGCGGACGAGAAACTGGGGGACAATCAATCAATATGCTGTAATATTATATCAGCAATTTATAAATTACAAAATATAATATTCAATGAAATATTTTTAAATGTGACGTTTTTAAACATGATTGGTTCTGTTCTAAGTATTTCGTAGACAAATTGTCTCTACAATATTTCAATATCTTTTTGTAAGACTTAGTGGCAAAGGACCATTCTACGTCTACTGAGGTTTCTGAGTTGAATTGAATTAAAATTTGACATAAGACACGTGACATAAGCTGGGTTATCGTTCAATATGTCTTGAAACAAAATTTTCCCCGGTTTTACATAGGAACATCTCGGGTATCGACGAATTGATGAGACAGATTTTCTTTTTACTTTTCTTTTTTCTCAGGAATTCGTTCGTTCGAGTTATAGCGTAAATAAGCATGAATTCGAAACATTTGCTAAAATATGCAACAACCGCTGAAATGGGCCTAAATATGGATTTGCATATGCAAATATGCAATATGCAAAATATGCATAATCTGGGCTGAACTTATTACTAATTCATACCTAAGTACATATTTCTAAAACCGGTTTGCTTGAAAATACGGTGAAATCGAATACCTTTCAAATCTGGTGACAAAGCTGAGCGCGCTTCCTCTTGCCAAAAAAAATGTTTTTAAAACTAATTTAAATTTATTTTATATACTTATTTAAATTTAAGTTTAGCTCTAAGATTTATTTTCATGTTTAGCATGCAATTTTTGGCAATAAACCTTTTTATCCTTTTTATTCTTTAAGTGGTTTTAAAGCCGCGGTTATACGATAAGTAACTTACAATTATAAGAGCGAATCCGGAGAGAAAAAATAATAATAATAACATGAGGGGGTGGTGTCGGCCGAAATCGTTCCTATAGTCCTGTCCGCGAATGGGTTAGTTCCACAGATTAGTTCCAACCAGTCTCGTTAACCATCTGAGGCGGTTGGAACTCCGTGTGGGCATGCTTCCGGCTGTCATGCACAAGGCAGTGCTGCTTGATACAGCCTGGATAGTCCGGCGTTTTCTCTCGCTTTCGCCCTGACCTCCGGCCGCTTGGACTCCTTAGCCGGAGGGCGTCCGTTTGGCCACTTTAGTCAGACGGGACCGTTACCTTTTTTTTTCAACATAATAATAATATACAAAAGTTAGTTCCAAAACTGGAATTATAGTTCTGTATAGGTATAACAGAAGAATGAAGAATATGAGAATACTAGACGAAAACCCGGCTTCGCTCGGGTAAAATGTAGACGCAAAATGATATTCCACTATGTTTTTTTTATATAGTGACGCCTCTGTATTTATCAACCACCAGTAGATATAAATCTCTTAATACATTCAGATACATAAGCCCACACCTGTATCCCAGAGGGGTAGGCAGAGACCACGGACTGTCACCTGCCACTATCCTGACAAATCACTTTCGCTTCATCGACATCCATTAGTCGTTGCATGTACCCACATCGGTTTCGGGTACTTTTAATCTTGCCCTTTGCTAATACATCCCCTATTTGGTCGAAGTATGTCCAACTGGGGCGTCCCTTACCGGCCCTTCCACTCACATTCGCCCGATATATTTGCTTTGTCAGTCTTTCTTCGTTCATCCTCTCCACATCTCCAAACCAGCGCAACATTCATTTTTTCAATTCTAGTCACTCACTACATCCTCTTTCTCTATATCCTCGGTCTCTGATCACTATTGCGTATTCTGTCATTCAAAGTAACACCACACATATTTCTTAAGGATCTCATTTGTACTGCACTAATCCTACTTTCATTATTCTTCTGCCATACCCAAATCTCGCTACCATGCTTACATCAGTATTGGAACCAGCACACTATTACGGATAGCCAATCTTGCTCTTTTGGACATGTTCTGGCTACTCACGAAGGAATGCAAGGCGAAAATCGGATACTTATCATAACTTTGTCATGGGTACCTCATCACAAATTACTAACTAAATGAGCTTCCTTCATAAACTTAACAGCTAGTGAATCTAATGACGTATTCAATGAGACGTAGAATCCACTTGGCTAATCAACTAAAAACAGCTCCCTCTCTTTGGCTTTACAGCTTTTAGTTTTGTATTGACCACATGTTTTTCTTCATCATTTTAATTTTTGGTATTTTTCTTATCTAGTGGCTTTTTCATTTCAATAAGTTTATTGGTATCTAACTAAGCAAAACAATAAAGATCAATTTATGACTTTGATTTCCTTTTTCTACTTATTATTTTTCAGACCCTTCCAAAACTCAATGTCAATTATTGTCTTCCCGCCAATGAAAAACACCACAGATTACTTACTACACCTTCTCAGTTGGCACAGATTATAATAACCTTCTTGGATGCCACGGTATTCCACACACCATGGAGTTAACAAATTAGATCAAAGGGCCGGTTTAGATTATCTTAGTGTTTAGGAGAGTGATTTACTTTAAACTCTGTTGCAACATTATGCTGAATCGGGCCCATTACCTTTAATGTATTTTATTATTATTTTCATGTTGTACAGTTTATTTATTTTTACGCTTTTTATGCTTTCTGTGTTATTTTTTTTATTATTGTACGCACTCTGTGTGTGTGTGTTTTTTTGTTTTGTTTTGAGTATCAAATAAATAAATTTTCTTTTTTTCTTTCTTTCTTTATTTCTTTCTTTCTTAAGGAGAGTGCTTTTGTAGAAACTTGTAAGCGCCACTTGCTTAAGTAGGTACGTTTTACGGTATAGTACGGTTCTAGTTGCCTTTCAATTAGAATCAAAATAGAATTGGTTTCTATTGTTCTATCCAGTAACACCTGAGCGCGTTACTATCCTCGTTACTTATCTGTGTATAAACTAAAAATTTAGTGAGAACTTTAGGAGAGTGCGCAAGTGACCCGTGACGGGTGCGTGTTGTTTTCAATAACTCGAATTATCAAACTTACCTACTTATGTGTTCCATTAAAACTCATAGTATTTTGAGTAGGATAGCGCATATTTCGCGACGTCGACGAAGTGACACTCTACTGGAAGAAATATAAACGTTCACTCGAACGTCTAGTAATGTACTAATGCACTTGCCTCTCTAATTGTATTATAGCACTCTCCTAAACACTAAAATAATGTAAACCGGCCATAACAGTTCGCAATGAAAACTTGTGACACTAACACAACAATGACGACATTGACATGTTTACTTAGCAACGCCATTGTTGAATTTAATAATTTTTATATTGATGCTGCTCGATAATACGAATTTTCCGCCCATATGTTGTCGACTCAGATCAACTATTTTATTACGCTCTTTCATTTGGTGTGCATATCGTTCGAGTCTACCGTAGACCCGAACGAAATTATTAATATAGATGAGTCACCGTTTTCAATCACATAATCAGTCTAGACTCTGCACATGTGCCTAAGCTGCAGTGATATCTCGTGCGATACTTGGGATCACTGGAAAGTGACCCTTAAAGATCGTGTAAACAGACTAGGGTTAAGGGTGACATTCCCCGACGGTACCTGTCTTGGTCTTGATTGATTATATGTCTCAGAACTTATTTATCGGGGTGTTTACTTCGTTCTGTTTACAACAAAGAGAATAACTTTACTTATTCATCATCATCATCATCAACCCATTATGTCCCCACCGACGGGCAAGGTTCTCTTCCTTGAGGAAGGTATAGGCCATACTCCACCACGGGGGCCAAGTCCGGATTGGTGGAGGCTTGTAAGACTAGTGGCTGGTCTTAGTGTCAGAAGTTTTCAAGCCGCCCTAAGGCCTCTGACTGGCCATCTATCGACTGCAGCCGGCACCAACTACTTAACGTGCCTTGCTAAGCACGGAACCGCTTGGAAAACGCGTTAGTCATACTACGGTCACCCATCCATTAAATGCGTCGTATGTTGCTTAACCTTCGTGACCATTTAAGATCACTCAGGCGGCAGGGGCTACGAGCGATTCTTTACTTATTGCCTCATACAGAATAGGGTTAAATATACGATAAACTGAGATCCCACGATGCGCGATTCTGAGGACAGACGCGCATCAGCCCGCACCGTGGAAATGGTATAGATAGCGTCACGAGTTATGAACGCTCGAGGAAACTGGTGGAAGTGTCTGCGCATGTGTACAATCACGCAGAAAACTTCTAATGGCCTCGTCGCCCTAAGATTGGCGCTGAACTAAAGCGATCGTTGAAATATGGCTAATCTTAATAGTTAAAACTATTTTTCGCTGATTTTACACTCGTTTTATTGTTCAAATGGTTTTCTATTACGTTTTTTTTTACGGTCTGTTCCTGACGTCACGAACGGACCTCCGCGGGCTGCGGCGGCGGCGCGGGTGCAGCGGGTCTTCGGACCGGTTCCACGGGCTCCGCGGCCGACACGCCACTCGCTCAGACTTTTTAACGCGATCGCACGCACGTCGGCGCAACTTTGAATTTAATATACCTACCAGAACCTACGGAAATACATCGTGTTTTATTATTAGTCAAGATATCCTGAAGATACCCTGAAGGAGCTTGACACTCAGCCAGTGGTCCTTCGAGCGCAGAGGCCAGAGGTTCTTCGAAAGGAACAAGATCGCCGTCTTTTTGCTGCGCAATTCGCCGTGGACTTTGGACTCGCCGCTGCGGACGCGTAGAGGGCAGTCTACCAAAACGGACTTTTTGTACTGAGTGAGTCCGTTCCATATCCTTATTTCCTGTCTTCCTTATCATATTTCCAGGAATTTGGAATAGTGCGATACGGATCAGGCATTTTGATCTCTTCATAAATAGCTATTCATCTTTTTTATCACTCATTCAACGTCATTAGGAACAAAAGGCTTACGTATTACGTAACATCAACATCTGCCAGCCTTTTGTTCGCTTATCGCGTCAGGTGATTTTATTGCCGTCTTCAATTTAATTTTATTGCCTATCGCTTTGTTTCTTATGTATTGCGAACCGGTCTAACGCCGGCCACTGAACTTGATTACCGTTAGCTCGGCCACCTATCACTATTACGTAGGTAAACAAACATCGCATCTTTTGCATTGCATCTTATTGCCCCGCACTTTTTTTGCCTTCATATTTTGTTTCTTCCGTCATCATGACTGATGCAAGGTTGAAGGATCTTGTGGCGAAGCGTGGGAGCTTCAAAGCAAAGCTTACTCATTTCAACAACTTTATCAAGCTTATACCCAGCTCAAACTTAGACAAATTTCAAAGTTCCGAATTAAAATGCCGTCTTATTTTAATCGAGAAATTATATCACGATTTTGACGTGTTGCAGACTGAGTTAGAGACGTTATCGGAGGATAAAGATAGCAGATACGACGAGCGGGAGCAGTTCGAGTCACAGTACTATTCGCTGGTGTCACGCGCCCGCACGCTGCTCGAGCCCGCCCCCGCAACCTCTTCCGCTGCGTCCAACGACGACGGCCACTCCGCCGGCTCTGGCTGCAGGCACGACTTTGTCAGGCTTCCCAAGATAGACTTGCCTCACTTCGACGGGGACTATCAGCACTGGCTAGAATTCAGAGATACGTATATTTCACTTATTCATGATAACAGCAGCATACAAGACATAAATAAGTTTCATTACCTTCGCGCTGCTTTAACTGGTAGTGCGTCTTTGGTCATTAAGAGTCTGGATTTTAAAGCAGATAATTATGCTATAGCTTGGAGGTTGTTGTCTGAGAGGTACAACAATGAAAGATTGTTGGTCAACAATCACGTTCAGGCCTTATTTGGTTTCGAGCAACTTCAGAGAGAGTCGAGTAGTAGTTTGCGTCACATGATCGATGTCACAAATAAAAACTTGCGGGCTCTTGAGACACTTGGCCAGCCTACTGACCATTGGGACACGTTGGTCACTGACCAATCGTCAGTGAGAGGAATTTAAAGGCAACTTAGAGGCCCTTCCCTTGTTAAAAGACTTTATAAAATTTTTGTCCAACAGAGCAGACTTACTGGAGACATTGAGTGACAACAAAAACACTAAACCTACATTCATAGCGACTACATCTACACACGAAACAAAAACATCAAAAAACTTTCTTACAACTACAAAAAATAAAACCAACAATAATTCAAAAAAGCTAACATGTCCTATGTGTTCTCAAGATCACTTCTTATTTAGTTGCCAATCTTTCAGAAATATTGATATTGAAGCACGCATCAAAAAAGCTTCAACATGCAACGTTTGTATGAATTGCCTACGTCCCGGCCATACAGACAAGCGTTGCAGTCTTTCACATTGCAAATATTGCAAATGCAAACATAACACCCTCTTACATAGGGAACAATATTCAGAAGAGCAACCAGGAGGCAACATTGCCTTATCATCAAACATCATTGCCTCCCTTCAGGCTCTAATCAGACCCATGTACTACTCTCCACAGCGTTGGCGAAGGTGTCAGACAACCACGACAGGCTGCACACAGTCAGGTTTTGCTCGACAATGGCAGCACTTCCAACTTTTTCACACAAGACCTCTGTGGCAGGCTCGGCTTGGTAAAGTCCAGCACTAGCTCCACCGTCTCAGGTATTAATAGCCAAGTTTCTACTACCTCAGAACGTTGTAACATTACTTTGCAATCCCTTTTGGGTGGTTATCGGGCGAATGTGGACTGCTTCGTCTTACCGAAAATCACAAACTCGCTGCCTGGCTCTTATGTGGACACCCGTCAAATTTCTATCCCGCCAGGTCTTCAGCTAGCAGATCCAACGTTCAACGTACCTTCAGCGGTCGATATTCTTGTAGGCGCTGAAGTCTTTTAGGACGTCTTAGGAGCTGACTCAATCAATTTAGGCAGTGGTAAGCCCAAATTGCAGTCTTCCAAACTGGGCTGGCTTATTTCGGGCTGTTTATATCAGCCATCATCACGTGCCCAGCCTACAGTATGTCATTTTCTTTCTCAAGTAGAGTCTGATCAGCTAACTCGCTTCTGGGAACTTGACTCCGTGACGTCTGGCGATTGTTTCTCTTCAGAAGAAGAGCTTTGTGAAAAAATTTTTCAAGAAACAACACGCCGTGACGAAAATAGCCGGTTTGTAGTCACAATTCCATTGAAGGACTCGCCTAGAAGTCTAGGTGATTCTTACATAATGGCCAAGCGTCGATTTTTATCCCTCGAGCGGAGACTTGAGCGCGACTCTACATACAAAGAAAAATACATGGAGTTCATGCATGAATATTCAGATCTTAATCACATGACTCAAAATTCAAAATCAGACCGTTCAGAAAATAATTAATTTTTGCCTCATCATGGTGTCATACGCGAGTCTAGTACCACCACTAAGCTTCGTGTGGTATTCGAAGCTTCAGCCACCACCACTTCAGGCAAGTCCTTCATGACATCCAGAGGGTTGGTCCGACTGTACAAGAGGATTTACTCTCAATATCCTTGAGGTTCAGGCAGCATAAATATGTTGTAACGGGCGACATTGAAAAAATGTATAGAGCCATTTTGGTAGAGCCTTCTCAGCGCTCGTTACAACAAATAATTTTCAGGTTTGATCCCTCAGAGCCTTTAAAAACTTATTCACTTAATACAGTGACATATGGTATTGCTTCAGCCCCGTATCTAGCCACAAAGTGCCTAGTGTCTCTTGCTGATCAGTCTTCAGACCCCAAGGTAAGGGACTCTATCAGACGTGACTTTTACGTTGACGACTATTTGAGCGGAGGAGATTCGATAGAGTCAGTCGTACAGCAGTGCCAAGGCGTCGTTAGTACTCTCGAATCTGCTAATTTCCACCTTCGTAAGTGGCAGTCAAATAGTCATAAAATATTAGAGTCAGTCAGTAACACTAACTTGGAATCAACAGAAAAAACGATGAACTTAAATGACACTTCTCCTAGCAAAACTTTAGGGCTATACTGGGACACTACTTCAGACAATCTTTTTTTCACCATTGATTTAAAATCACCGACTAAAATAACGAAACGTGTCATTTTATCGTTAGTCAGTCAGATTTTTGATCCCTTGGGCCTCGTTGGACCTTGCATCGTCCAGGCCAAACTTCTTCTACAACAGTTGTGGATTCTTAAATGCAACTGGGATGACGACGTTCCGGCAGAAATTGAATCACAGTTTCAAGAGACATTGAACTCTCTCAAGGCTCTTAATACAATGCGTATTCCCCGCTGGGTTTCATTTTGCCTTCCCTCTTTGACCGAGCTTCATATCTATTCAGACGCTTCCGAACGTGCTTATGGTGCGTGTGTCTATGTGAGAGCGGTCACGGTAGATGGAGCAGTCTGCGTTCGCCTTTTAACGTCCAAGAATAGGGTAGCTCCTATAAAACCCACGACCATACCTTGTTTGGAGTTGTGTGGCGCCGTGTTAGGTACACAACTCTATATGAAGGTACGCAAATCATTAACACTTGAGTTCAATCACGCTTACTTTTGGTGTGACTCAACGATCGTACTGGGATAGCTTTCTACACCGTCACCCAGTCGACTCGATCAGTTTGTCGGTAACAGAGTCAGTCAAATTCAAAAAGCCACTACCGGCCAGACGTGGAGCTACGTGCCTTCCAAGCACAATCCCGCAGATCTCGCATCTCGGGGGGCGAAGGCTGATTACATCAGCACGTCCACTCTTTGGCGGTCGGGCCCTGACTTTCTTAATCAAGGAGAGATTACATTTCCTACATCTCCCAACACACATCAGAATACATAATTAGAAAATTCATTACACACGACTCAAACTGACAATAATACACAAACAAATAATAATCCAATTTCACTTTTAATACAGAAAACGTCAATATATACAAAATTAATCAAAGTCGTCGCGTTTATACAAAGATTTATACATAATTGCAAAAACACCAACAAAAAACGTCATATTTAACATATTCAGAACTACAATCATCTCAGACCTTAATTCTACAAGTTGCTCAGCAGGAAATGTTCCCTGAGGAACTAACAAACTTCAAAGCTAATCAGCCTTTACACAAAAAGAGTCGCCTAATTAGCCTCACTCCCTTTCTTGATTCTCAGAACCTTATAAGAGTAGGTGGGCGCCTCAACAATTCGAATTATAGCTACGATATTAAACATTCCATCTTACTTTGTAGTAAACATCACTTAACTAAAATAATACTTCGAAAGCAACACCTCACACTTTTCCATGCGGGACCTCAACTTCTCTTGGCTACCATCAGGCACACCTTTTGGCCTCTATCAGGCAAAAACCTCGCTAAGCAAGTTGTTCGTGAATGTGTTCGCTGCGCTCGCTTCAAATCCCAGCCTGTGCAGGTCATAATGGGCAACCTACCTAATGATAGAACGTATCTTGAGTTCCCCTTTTTGAACACAGGGCTTGATTATGCCGGGCCAGTGCTAATAGCCGACCGTAAAGGTAGAGGTTCTAAGCTTGTGAAGTCTTACATATGTGTTTTTGTTTGCTTTGCAGTCAGAGCCGTTCATCTGGAGCTGGTTTCCGACCTTAAGAAAGAGGCTTTTCTCGCGGCCTTCAGCCGTTTCATTTCTCGTCGTGGTAAACCCCAGCGTATATACTCCGATAACGGTACTACCTTTGTGGGAGCTTTCAATGAACTCTCACGCTTCCTACAGGTTTCATCTAACGAGATTGCATCAGATATTGCTACAAATGGCATAGAATTTAACTTTATACCCGCTTACTCACCACATTTTGGTGGTCTTTGGGAGGCGGCAGTAAAATCAACAAAACATTTACTTCGTAGAGTCCTTAGTCTTACTCACTTAACTTATGAAGAGCTTTCGACTTGTCTGATTCAGATAGAGGCTATTTTAAATTCTAGACCCCTGACACCTCTATCCACTGATCCATCAAATATTTCTTGAATTTCCCCTTCTCACTTCCTTATTGGACGGCCGCTCACGTCAGTCCCTCGCCCGCACATCACCGACGTCAACATTCAGCGGCTACAGCGCTTCGACCGTATAGAGAATCTACGGCAACATTTTTGGCAGCGATTCTCTAATGAGTATATCTCTCTACTTCAGCAGAAGACCAAATGGCAGACAGCCACACAAGACCTGAAGACAGGCACGATGGTCTTGGTGAGAGATGCCAATCGTCCGCCTCTTCTATGGCTGCTGGGTAGAGTGGTCGCCGTGAAGCCGGGATCTGATGGTCACAGCAGAGTCGCCGACATCCGCACGAAGAAGGGCATCATGACACGTGCATACAACAATGTGTGCCCACTTCCTGTCTCTTCTACATCTTCTCGAAGCCTTCCATACTTCAACCCGGGGAATCTGTTCCTGACGTCACGAACGGACCTCCGCGGGCTGCGGCGGCGGCGCGGGTGCAGCGGGTCTTCGGACCGGTTCCACGGGCTCCGCGGTCGACACGCCACTCGCTCAGACTTTTTAACGCGATCGCACGCACGTCGGCGCAACTTTGAATTTATACCTACCAGAACCTACGGAAATACATCGTGTTTTATTATTAGTCAAGATGTCCTGAAGATACCTTGAAGGAGCTTGACACTCAGCCACGGTCTTTACACTGGAACGAGTGATAAATTGATAATCTCCTTACTATTTGCTAACAAAAGTGGCTCGTATTGATGAAAATAACAGTTGTCATCGTCACAACGTCCCTAAAGTTAAAAAAATAGTTCTTTTGATTTTTACAGTAACTTCCGGAATTGAGTCTCTACTGTAGATTGATCTAACTTTGGCATTGTCATAAGGTCATCCTTTTCACAACGAAACAAAAAAAAACGAAGAGCGCGACTGTACATAAAGAACTAGAGACGTGCATGGAAAGTGCGGGAAACGAGTGACTGCCGATCTACCAACCAAGCGCTCGCGCTCGCTGGCGATGTCCGCCTCCCCCTCGCGCCTCACGTCCCCCCGTCAAACGGACCCAAAAAATTACTGCGCTTAGGGTTGTTGAGGAACTTGTTATGAGGAAAAGGATGAGGAAGAGGAATTTTTTAAAGTCGATTTTGAGGAAGAGGATGAGGATGAGGAATCTGGCAAACTAAGAGGAAGAGGATGCTAAAGACGAAGAACAAAATAACATTACGTAGATTACGCTAGTTATTGAACTTCTTTACCTAAATGTTTCCATCTCTGTTTTCCTTTAACTTTTTAATACGGCGAGACTTCTCTCTCTCACTCAAACACATTTCGTTTCAACAAAACTTATAATTCTCCTTCCTCTTAAATTCCTCATGAGGAAGAGGAATAGGATTTTTTCAATATAAATTTTGAAGAAGAGGAAGAGGATGAGGAACCTCAAAAATATGAGGAAATTCCTCATTTTGAGTAAGAGGAAGAGGAATCCTCATCAACCCTACTGCGCATTCACGGTCAGCGTTCGTAACTCGTGCCGCAGCCAGACGTGACGGATGTGTCATAAAACGCAGACACATCCGTCGTGAGACTCGTGTGTCATCGTCCGTTTCGTCGTCCGCTAATCATTACTTATTTTATTTGTAACTGTAAACACTGGACATGCCAATTCACCGTGTAGCCAATAATTTCCCAATCCAATTGTGGGTAAGAGATTGCGTGAGATGACACGTACTACTCTCGTGGACTAATTATCTATAAGGCTTCGGGCGGGCGATAAGCATGACATATCTGATAGATACTAAAAACACATGCACAATACCAACTCTTTCGTCTACAACATAGATAAAATAATACATAGTATCATCATCATCGGCATATGTTTGTCCCCTGCTGGACATAGGCCTCTCCCATTGCACGCCAGCATGGTCCTCGTAGCCTGGGCTGCCTGAGTGATCTTAAACGATCACTAAGGTTAAGCAACATACGGCGCGTTCAGTCCATGGATGGGTCACCGTCTATGACTAACGCTAGTGGCATTTTTCCGAGCGATTCCGTGCTTCGCAAGGCACGTTAAGCTGTTGGTGCCGGCTGCCGTCGATAGATGGCAGTCGTTAAGCCAAGTCAGAGGCCTTAGGGCGGCTTGAAAAATTCTGACACTAAGACCAGCCACTAGTCTTACAAGCCTCCACCAATCCGGACTTGGCCCCCGTGGTGGAGTATGGCCTATACCTTCCTCATGGAAGAGACCCGTGCCCCTCGGTGGGGACATAATGGGTTGATGATGATGACGGTCCTCGGCTATTCTCATCCAGCTCTTGCCAGCCGCCCTGCGAAGATCATCGCTCCACCGAGTCTGAGGACGTCCTACACTACGTTTACCGATCCGCGGTCTCCACTAAAGAGAGCAGCTCTTCTACCCTATCGGTTATCAGTTCTTCGCGTGATAATAGTGTAGACACACAAAATCAATAGTAGGTAGTAAGTACCTACTTAATAACAATAGTTGTAAGAAGTTCAAATAAATTATTTATCTATCTATTCATCTAATAATAGTAATATTAATAGGTCAATAATAGTGTAGACGCACAAAAAAAAACCTAACCTAACAATGTTCCGCGGAAAACAGCTGAACAAAAGGTCCACAGCACGCTGGCAGCATTGGCACGCTGCACCGCAAGAGAAATCCTTTGACTAAAAAATGGCCGCTGAATGCTCGCCCAAATGAATCGCTCGTAGCCCCGGCTGCCCCAGTGATCTTAAATGATCACAGTGCATGGATGAGTGACCGTCTGTGACTAATATAACGCTAGTGGCATTTTCACGAGCGGTTCCGTGCTTCGCAAGGCACGTTAAGCAGTTGGTACCGGCTGCCGTAGATGGCAGTCGTTAAGCCAAGTCAGAGGCCTTAGGGCGGCTTGAAAACTTCTGACAGTAAGATCAGCCACTAGTCTTACAAGCCTCCACCGATCCGGACTTGGCGCCCGTGTTGGAGTATGGCCTATACCTTCCTCAGGGAAGAGACCCGTGCCCCTCGGTGGGGACATAATGGGTTGATGATGAAGTAGTGGCCTTTAGCGGTAGTCGAGCCCACGACCTGTTTTGCTAGTCAAGCGTATTAACCTCTAGACCAAAGCAGTCAAGTTGCTACAAGGGCAGGAAAATCCGGGGCCAATCGTTAAGTTAACCTTATCCGACCCACTAAGCAACAACCTCATAAAGAAACAGACATCTGTGTTTTTGTTTACATTCAGAGAATAAAGAATCACAACCTCTCAACTCCGATTTTCTGATCAACTACATTTCTTTGGACCTCTCATACTTAATAAAGGTCACTAGAAAAATCAGTATTCCACTGTTAATCTCCTCGGTAAAGGTTGAGTTTTGAACTGTGGGGGTCCGACTATATTTTTGCTAGTTTATTGTCCTAGATAAGGGAAATAAATGTGTTGTTTACTGCCACGACGATCTAGGGGTTGACACGCTTGCCTATGTAAGCAGAAGCTATGTATTCTATTCCCGCTGGGTGCCGCACTAAATTGGTTTCCATGTTAATGTTTCATGTAGTCATTTGGTTATCAAAGTACAGTCGACAGCACGTCAACCTTCACATTTTAGTAGCATTTCTCAATGGGCCCATTTCCAGTGATTAGTGCCTCTGCCTCGGGGATAACGGGCGTGAGTTTTTTTTAAGTTTGAAAGTTTGTAATTTAGGCTAAAACTGTTTTGAAAAGAATAAATGTGGAGTTGCTTTGTTAGTTTCTTCTCCATTTAATCTATTAATTGTGAAACTATAGCAGTATCTAACGTAAGAAACCGAAATATATTGACTTTGCTAAGTAAATATGCAGGATGGCTGCAAAATTTGCAAATTAAAAAAATATTTTTCGCTTCTAAATCGGAACGGTGAAAACACTATCCGCCATCTTGAAAGCACCTTTGGTTGTAAACAAACATCTATCAGTCGTGCGTGGGTAAGTTCTATTGTGATTTGGATTGGATTTAGTGTTTTTGCAAAAACTCTTCTTGTGCAATTAGTGTCTTATCATTTTATTGATAAACGCAATCATGGACGCTGGATTCGTGGAAGCTGATAGTACCAATTTGCCAAAACCAAACCAAATCAAACCAAGCATTATTACAGCTAAAAACAGTTTCTGTGTACATTGATATTACAGGACTTACATTAAAGTGATCTTCACATAAATACACCCAAGTTTCAGTCGATAAAGAATCGGGGTCTCTCTTGGCAAGTTTGAGCCAAGTTTTTCGTATGTTTATTTCAGTGGGCACATGAATCCGCGACTTCCCGGCGGTCTTTATTGACGTGTTTTTGCAGTCTCGAATAATGCAATAATGATAATTGATATATTTTGCATGTAAATTCGATGAAATCATGAATGCGTTGTTGTTATTTCACTATGCTCACAGATCACTAACAGATTTTAGGACTAGGTAAAGATCGTTTCACCAAACAAGTCCCACGGTAAAATCCTTAAGGCCATAACAATAAAAGCCAAAATTCGTTAACTCATACTTCTTTCGTGGCACGAACTCTACCTATGTTGAATGTCAAACTTTGTTTACAAATATTTAGGACTTCAAACCATAGACAAAAATGGCGGACCGCGTTTTTGGCTGTTTAGCAAAGCAACGTTTTAAAATAATGTTTTTGTTGCTTTTAGGTCCTCAAAAAATATACTTAAATATTTTTTGGTCTAATGGAAGAGATATTTAGCATTTAAGACATACTTGAAAAAAGAGTCAAGTAGCGGATTAATGGATTAAGTTAATTATTAAACTATCAGAATTTGTTTTTTACCCTTGCAACTTTCAATTTATAGATATTTTAGGTTATATTTTTAGGTTTTTTCGAGGTGCTGATAAACTGGTGCAGTGCTAGCATTTGGGTCATTCACCCTATTTGAATTTGGAAAAAAGGTCTCGGTAGGTACATATGAAATTTTATCCCACGGGAACGCATTACTGGGACATCAAGTATCCAATCTCAATTCATATCGTTGCCTATCTGCATGCCAAGTTTCATGATGAAGCAAGAGAGATCTGTCAGGATAGTGGCATGTTTCCGAGCGGTTCCATGCTTCGCAAAGCACGTTAAGCAGTTGACGCCGGCTGCCGTTAATAGATGGCAAACGTTAAGCCAAAAAGCCTTAGGGCGGCTTGAAAACTTCTGACAGTAAGACCAGCCCCTAGTCCTACAAGACTCCACCAATCCGGACTTGGCCCCCATGGAGTATGGCCTATACCTTCCTCAGGGAAGAGACCCGAGCCCCTCGGTGAGGACATAGTGGGTTGATGATGATGAGTATGCAGAGAAACAAAACGCCAAAATTTCCTCAACTCTTTATTTCGTCAGTTCTCCTTATAATAGTGTGGAGCGATCTCCAAAAGCCAGTCCTTCTGTATCGTCATCAAGTCTCGCATGTTCGTTTTGTCCCCTACACTCTGGACCGACGCGAAAATCACCCTGTGGATAAGAAACAAACGTTTTAATAAAATCAACCTGCAAACAAGACATTTTAGAATAGAATAGAAAATCTTTATTTGGTACTCATACAGTTTTTAAATACAATGGAAAATTAATATAGCAAAAAGGTTTCCGCTCAGCTTAATGCCGCAGCAGAGAGAGATACGGCGCTGGTTTTCAGCGGATGCCTGAAAGCTTACGACTAAAACTTAAACTAACTAAAAATCAATTAAAAAACCTATCGGTCCCACTTACAATATAGACTTATAGTGTTTTGAGAATGCCAACTTTGTAGATGACAGATAATATCAAATAGTTCCAGACGGCCGCTGGTAAGAAAAATATATACAATTTTATCAATTAAATTTAGTTTGAATCTCACCATAATACGTTTGGTGCGAAAATATATTGGACGCACCAACCACCTAGAGATAGAATAATTTGATAATTTATATATAAAATATGTACAATATTTCATTACTATTTCTCTTTCTGTAATTTTAATAAATATTGTTTGAATTTCAATTTAAAACAATTGATAGAAGATTATGTTTTAAATAGAATCACCCGTAGACAAGGAACATACACACACACATAAGCTCACGCCTGTATATATAATTCTCGTGTCACATTGTTAGTGCATACTTCTCCGAAACGGCTTAACCGATTTTGAGGAAATTTTATATGTCTGAGGAGAGTTTGTTATTTATTTGTCATTCCCCTATGTGATAAGGATAACCAATTTGGCAAAATAACGTTTGCCGGGACAGCTAGTAATGAATAAAAGTCAAAAATACTGAAACCAGTTTCTTAAAATGGTCAATAGTTTCAAAATCAATTATAAAAAAACATATATACGCTATCCCCGAAGGGGTAGGCAGAGGCACCAGTCACTAGAACTGGGCCCACGTTTTGCCGAGTTTATTAGGTCCCAACGTGTCAAGTGGCAAGCCTGTCGCCGTTATCCGGGCACAATTTATCAGCGAATGGTGTTCATCATCATCAACCCATTATGTCCCCACCGAGGGGCACGGGTCTCTTCCCTGAGGAAGGTATAGGCCATACTCCACCACGGGGGCCAAGTCCGGATTGGTGGAGGCTTGTAAGACTAGTGGCTGGTCTTACTGTCAGAGGTTTTCAAGCCGCCCTAAGGCCTCTGACTTGGCTTAACGACTGCCATCTATCGACGGCAGCCGGCACCAACTTCGTTGCCTTGCCTTGCGAAGCACGGAACCGCTCAGAAAAATGCCACTAACATTAGTCATAGACAGTCACCCATCCATGCACTGAACGCACCCTATATTGCTTAACCTTCGTGGTAGTTTAAGATTACTCAGGCAGCCGGGGCTACGAGCGATTCTTCAAAATTCAAACATAATATATTATAAAAAAATAAGTAGCATTGCCAATTTATGGATGTATGTATTATTATAATATACATTTATGCATGTATTTAAATGATTATGTATGTGTTTATAGTTTATTGATCTAAGTATTGCCCGTCTAGTATTTCGGTTTTTTTTAACTACCCACCCAGCCACGTTCCACAAACCAAAGGACGACTGGTAGAAAATGCTATTTAGCATTAAGTACGCCTTTGTACCAAACATTTGTTTTGTGCAATAAAGAATTTAATAATAATAACAATAATAATGAATAGAATAGAATAGCATTTATTCAGGTACCACAACACACATTTTAAATCTTATAACTAACATGCATAGCCTAATTACAGACAAAAACATAACTTATTATGTTACTAATACTACACATAACATAACAATTACACAATTGAAACTGAAAAATAGAAACAAAAATAATCATATAGTGTTACACTATGTAGTGTTATAACATTTACACACACAGGCATTTACACACAGGCACATACATTGCTTCTGGCCCCACACTAGGATACCCTGTGTCGTGGGAACCAGAAACAGCGACGTCACAAACATGTAAACATCCAAGACCTGGGATTTTTTTTTGTCCCCAGCCGGGATTCGAACCCGGGACCTCTCGCATGGTAGTCAGATGCGCGAACCACTACGCCACAGAGGTCGTCGTATAGTGTGTGTGTTTTTTTTTTTTTTTGGTAAGGAACTGCCACTATTTATTTTGTGGCAACCTTGAAGTCTTTATTATTAAAAAATCTTTGATAAATGTAGTAATATTATGATGATTTAATAGCGCTTAGTCTAATGGGTTTTTCCTTGTATAAGGTGTGTCTTTTACCTTTTTGTCTTTCTCTGTCTTTTTCTCTTTATTATTTTTTTTTTTTCACTGGGTGTAGTAATATGTCTTTTTTTTTTCTCTTTTTTTTCCTTTTTTTTTTCTTCCTCCAAACCCATTTACATAGTATCAAAGATTAATTTACTGTAGAGTTTATAGTGTGTGTTATGGATGGCCCCATCCAAGTTTCTCACCATTTCGGCTGTTGTTGCGTGTAAAGACAGCTGTCTGAGCTGATATGAAGCGTGGCGCCTCGGATGCCGCGGTAAGACCCATCGATACTAAGATAGGCGGCTTGCGGGAAGAATCCGGATAACACGCACTTCATTAAGCGTTGGCATTTGGCTGGAATTCAATTCGTAATTTTATTTTATTTTACATTTACATTTACATATAGGCACATACATTGCTTCTGGCCCCACACTAGGATACCCTGTGTCGTGGGAACCAGAAACAGTGACGTCACAAACATGTAAACATCCAAGACCTGGGTTTTTTTTTTGTCCCCAGCCGGGATTCGAACCCGGGACCTCTCGCATGGTAGTCAGATGCGCTAACCACTACGCCACAGAGGTCGTTATTTTATTATTTTATTTTATTTTATTTATTGCATCACACAACAGATGGGTAACATTGCATGTTATAACATCGTGATAGATCTTATGTTCTAGTTACTTATCCTTTAACGAGTTGACGACAGCATGTTAAAGTATAGACGGGTATAAAAGATTGATCAAGCCACATATATTTAAATAACAATATTTCAGCATAATAATATGGTGTCGTCGTTTTATTTGGCTGCATACTTTTAGTATAAGTGGCTTGATCTGCCTGATTAATAATAACCATAAAACATAAACCTTCCCGTTTCCGTCGATGGGCGACCCATCATCATCATCAACCCATTATCCCCACCGAGGGGCACGGGTCTCTTCCCTGAGGAAGGTATAGGCCATACTCCACCACGGGGGCCGAGTCCGGATTGGTGGAGGCTTGTAAGACTAGTGGCTGGTCTTACTGTCAGAAGTTTTCAAGCCGCCCTAAGGCCTCTGACTTGGCTTAACGACTGCCATCTATCGACGGCAGCCGGCACCATGATGTGTACATAAATTGTGAATCATAACTTCTAACGAATATAGGTTCTGATTCAGTTATTTCATTACCTGTCCCCAAATCGGGTCCATCGAATTCTTTGTTTTCTATCTGGAACTTGTTTTTTACGAGTTTCTCTAAGCTGCTCCTTATCTCATGAGCCTGCAATTAAAACAAAACATTTAAAACAGTTCTCATAAGGGTTCAAATAGTTCAAACCGCGAACTGGAAAGATATAAACTTTTGATTTTAATTTGAGTGTTGGTTTATTAATTAAATTGTTTTGATTCATTGGATTTACATCGCCGTTCAAAATGTACTGGCAAAGCATTTTTCGGTTTCTGATTTTGCACTCCAAAAAATCATGTAACGTTGCGAAATGCGCTTCCGCGCATCGGCCAAGTAATTAAGCCACACGTGTAAATTAGCAATAACGCTTAGTCAGTAAAGTTAGAACATAGTAACTTTTATAATATTTCTGAGACATTCAATACACGACCATGGTCCAAGAACCATGTGTTCTGATTGACTTCACCCCCAACCAACCGTTGAAACCAGAGCACCTACTCCGCTCTCCAAAATCAAATGCCATAATTTATTTTTTTGCGAGAATAAGAATTTCCTTACTGTCTGCACCATTTTTTCCAAATATAGTTTTTCGCCACTGTAGTTTGTGATGAATAATTTAAAAGTTAAAAGTGATCTACAAAGAAGTAAGGCCATCTTTATAAAAAAAACACGATTCCTCTAAAACCAATCTACAGCGCCACCAAGTTATCTGTTCAGGTGGGCAAAATTGTAACTAACGAATTAATTGTAAATCCTGTTCCCCATTTTTTGTATTATTGTATGCAATTTCAAAGATTTATTGACGTATTTTCATTAAAATTGAAAGACGGGTTAAAATATTCTCATTTTTCTAGGTAAATTTCTTAGATGTTACTACTAAATTCTCCGCTAGCGCCGCTATCAACTGAACAGATAAGATGGTGGCACTTTAAAACTCTGCTCATTTAATCTGTGGCTACATGCTTTCGTTGTAAAATCTCCACCACCTATTCTAATACGATACGACATGTAGAAAAATATATTATTTTTCCCCATATCTTTTGTGGCACCAAAAAAATATGGTTTTTCTCCATATCCTTTATGGTGGCGGCAGTGTTACTCTATGAAGCCCATACAATGCAAAAAGCTCAAGGAAAACGTACCTTCTCCATAACTCTGTGGTTCAGATACATTTTATTGCACCACTCCTTACAGGCCTTTTGGGCTCGCTTCTCATCCCTTTGAGTTGAACGTATCTTCGAGTACGCATCGTATATGTTCAAATACATTAGTATATCGCCCTCTGCTACCTGAAAAACAGACATTATGTCATCAATAACATCAGCAGATGACACTAATGGGTGATTCTCAGAGGACGGCTCAAATTGGCGAGTTTTTTTTCATATTAACTCACTAAAAAATAACATATACTCTAGCGGCCTTTCTAATAAAGGTTATGAGCTGTGTATACAGCCGTTATGCGAGGTTTGACAAACTGGTTATTTGTACGCGAAATGCGATCAAACCAGTATAAATTGATATACGTCAAATAGTTATTCAGAGTGTATAACTTATTTATTAGTAAGGCCGTAAGTTTATTGGCCCTGAAGATTGCACTGTAACATATTTGTAGGTTTTGGTGGCATCTACTACAATAAATGTTACTTTTTATTGAAAAATATGAAAAAAAAATGCGGCAAAGAAATTATGCAGTTCTGAGAATGACCCACTTGGTTTACGACTGACACGTTGGTCGAGTCGTTAGGGCGCTTATCTACCAAGAAAGAGGTCGAGGGTTCGATTCCCAGTGGGGGCCGCCGTACATTTGTACAAATGGCCTCAGCCTGGGTGTTTTTCGATGAGGGGGTATCCTAGTTTGGGGCCAGGTCAATTGATTGTGGAGTGTTTCTTCGCTGCCTTTTTCTCCACTACATTCGGCCCCAAGGCAGCGGCTAACATTAGCATTATAAGTACATTGACATTCAACAAACAGAATGTATTCTTTACGTTGAAATAAATTTCTGGCTTATGATTACTGTTGTGTGAAAGTTATAGATAGATTAAATTTCTGATTTATGATTGTGTTGTGTGAAAGTTATAGATAGATAGATTAATATTCTTTACACATAAATTACATTTACTATAAATTATGACTAACATTTTTAGTCAAAATGTTTTATAACCCATTAACTAACCTAATAGGCTATTTGACAGATTTCTGAAAATTATCCTTTATGTTTTTTGATGTTCTTAGAGTACTCAGAAAGTGGTCATTTTTAATTCTTTCGTGTATTTCTTGGTAAATTGCAAACGAAAGAGCCGCCAAAACGCTATCTTGGGCAATATGGCGTTGCATAGGAATTATGACGTCACTTCCGGATAAACCAACCATGAACGTAAGAACGAATGAATGACAGAGGCCATTTTTACTGGCATGTGACGTCATCATAGAATCAGCCAATCCAGGCCATTTTCGATACCATGGCGGCAGATACAAAATTATGAAATTTTATCTCGTGTTTTTTTTACAAATAATAATTGTTTTTTTAGTTAAAATGCCTTGAAGCTGTTTTAAGACTCATAATTTATAGGAATACGTATAAATAATACTGTTTTTTCACACTGTCAAATAGCCTATTTAAACAGTTTATGTAGACCTTACAAACATCGATAATCACCCACACTGAGGCAATTCGTACAAATGTACGGCGGCGCCCGGGAATCGAACCCATCTCTTTCTTGGAAGCTAAGCGCTTTAACGGCTCGACCAACGTAGCAGTCGATAGGAATTAAAAAGTACAGTCTGTTTTTTCATTCAATGCAAAAAAAATTGTCACTTTGACATCTCCATACAACTTAGGCTGTCAACGTCGAATGTTGCTAGTACGTAAAAACCAAAAAACCCCATTTTACTTCCAAGTTAAATTGTCTATGCTACGCAGATGTTTTTTATAGACTTTGCTCTTACGAGTAATTCAATTTTAATGTCTTTGATGTGATAAGGATTTTGGTCACATGAGTCTTCTATTCACGGTAAAAAAAATCTACCGAGTTAACCTATAGCTTTTATAGCGGTAACACCGCGTCATTATTTTTTTGCATCGAATTAAAGAACGGACTGTAAATATAAAATTTACTTCAAAATTGTTCCTCCGACAGATCCTAGCAGCCATACTCTGTTTTCCAGTACCGGATTTTACAAACATATTGTCTATTTGCAGCATCGATACGATCGACAGTATTTCCTCTAGGCAGCCGAACTCGCCTGCAAGTGAGGAATGGTCGCGTGAGAAGAGCTGCAACCGAGATGGAAGCTTAGATGTCGCTTGTGAAGGAGATCAGGGGGTGATTTCGTTTGACTAACAAAATAGAGGGGGGTCGATTGACATTAAAAATATTTATTCAAAATATTTAAAAACACACATGAACCAATTACGTCACCACCATCTATCGACGGCAGCCGGCACCAACTGCTTAACGTGCCTTGCGAAGTACGGAACCGCTCGGAAAATGCCACTAGCGTTAGTCATAGACGGTCACCCATCCATGCACTGAACGCGCCCTATGTTGTTAAACCTTCGTAAACGTTTAAGATCACTCAGACAGCCGGGGCTTCGAGCGACTCAAGGCGCGCAATGGCCTCTGTCTGAGTGTATTTCCATGTTTGTGAGGTCCTTCCGTGGTTACCATAGCATAGGGTATCCTAGTTTGGGACCGGAAAAGTTATTGGATGTTTACACGTTTGTGACGTCTGTTTCTGGTTCCCACGACACAGGGTATCCTAGTGTGGGGCCAGAAGCAATGTATGTGCCTGTATGCAAATGTTATGTTATTGTTCTGTGCGGTAGTTATCTAATAATGCATACAGACTGGTGAAACGTAACATGCAATGCGACATTCTGCCTTTCATTAAACAAACATAACATAAGCATACATACATTGCTTCTGGCCCCACACTAGGATACCCTGTGTCGTGGGAACCAGCAACAGCGACGTCACAAACATGTAAGCATCCAAGACCTGGGTTTTTTTTTGTCCCCAGCCGGGACCTCTCGCATAGGCAGATGCGCTAACCGCTACGCCACAGAGGTCGTTTAACTACGAGAATCGGTTTCTAAGTGTGTTACCTTTCACGATACATTGCGGCAATGTGTATGGCAAATTCTTTCATTGCATGAATCGCTCGTAGCCTGGGCTGCCTGAGTGATCTTAAACGATCACTAAGGTTAAGCAACATACGGCGCGTTCAGTCCATGGATGGGTTACCGTCTATGACTAACGCTAGTGGCATTTTTCCGAGCGATTCCGTGCTTCGCAAGGCACGCTAAGCAGTTGGTGCCGGCTGCCGTCGATAGATGGCAGTCGTTAAGCCAAGTCAGAGGCCTTAGGGCGGCTTGAAATCTTCTAACAATAAGACCAGCCACTAGTCTTACAAGCCTCCACCGATCCGGACTTGGCCCCCGTGGTGGAGTATGGCCTATACCTTCCTCAGGGAAGAGACCCGTGCCCCTCGGTGGGGACATAATGGGTTGATGATGATGATGATGATGATGATGATACATTGCATGTTACGTTTCACCAGACTGCACGCACCATAATATACAAAAATTTCGTGTCACGGTGTCATAAGATAAGATAAGATAAGAATATTCTTTATTGTACCAGGAGATCACATACAAAACATAAAAAAGATACAGTACAATTGGCGGCCTTGTTGCTTAAAGCAATTTCTTCCAGGCAACCGACGATGGAAAGTTGCTGAAGGAAAAGAGAGACGGGTAGTCGGTGCAAATAAGAACAAAGACATAAATACTTATACAATCTACAATCTACCCACCCCCTCTGCTACAGACTTTAGTTTATGTATGTATGTATTTCATATTTGTATTTTTTATTTCTTATTTGGTTTACGTATTAGGTGCCGACAGAATACCAGCGTTACAGAAGGTATTCCTTTTGTAACAAATGCCGAGTCGGGTCCTTTCACAAGCGCAGTGCACTGACATCCTTGCCCTCTGTGTGCTTAGTGCGAGTTTTTTTAACTACTCGATCGCGTTAACGTAAACTCATATTCTATAGGAGTGACAAAGCGCGCCACCTATTTGTCTCTCTGTCACTCCTATACAAATTGCAAACGCTCTCGCTATCGAAAGTGAATGAAAAAACTCGCACTACGGGCCCTGGCCGTTTTCGCAACTGCGTTTCGTAACTGGTTGAGAAACGAGAACTAGTTCTTAACTGGTTGCGATTCCTTATCGCAACCAGCTGCGAACCAAGAAAACTTTTTCCTTAGCCGCAACTTTGTTGCGAACGGAGAATACGATCATCCCAACCTTACAGAGTTGCGATGGGAGAAATTCATTTCCTTATTCGCAACCAAAGGCTGAATAATTCAAAAAGATTACATTTAAAAAAAAAAATTACATAACATAATATATTTTGTAATGCAACAAAGTAGTGTTATTTAGTTCTCTTATCCTACTAAAATAAACTAAAATAATTTAAAAAAAAATCGAAAGGCCTTCTCCACCCTGATGTGTCTTTTTGAAAAGTTTGTAATCAAGAATCAAGAATTTATTTCAACGTAAAGAATTTACATTCTGCTTGTTGAATGTCAATGTACATACAGTTATGTATAATGTTAGCCGCTGCCTTGGGGCCGTCTGTAGTGGAGAAAAAGGCAGCGAAAAAAAAAAACTCCACTCTGACCATCTTTTCTCAAATCACCTTAAAGCTAATACAAATAAAACATACAAAATAATATCTTGGATGTGTTGAACACTAGACACATTTATCCTCTGATTTAATTTAATATTAAACTACTATTTAATGCCATACGTCCTAATATTAATCAACAAAATAAAGTGTCATAGAACAGACAAAGATGGTTGCGAATAAGGAAAAAATAATCTTTTGCCGCAACTGGTTGCGAAACATAAACATTAGGATGCCTAGTTGCGGCTAAGGAAAAAGTTTTTTGATTCGCAACTGGTTGCGAACAAGGAATAAACATTCTTGTTTCGCAGCCAGTTACGAAACGTGGTTGCGAAAACGGCCGGAGGGCATCCTTGCATGTTTCTAATTATTTTAAATTTAAAATTGTTTTAGTTTGTATTTTTATTTTGTCATTGTATTGTGTTTTAAGTGAATGAACTATTTCAATTAAGTTCAATTCAATTCAATTCAATGTATTTGTACTCACCGCTATTACAAAGCATCTTGGCACACATAGGCTTAAGCGGGAGTTCCGCCATATTGACACCAATATCGGGTGTTAATTCACCAGAGCTGCTTATTGCTTGGAGGGCATACAACGTTTCCAAGCCCGCCAGGAGGCTTTTGGCAGGCGGCGGGGTCGGGAATGTGAACCTTAAGTCAAAATAAATAATGTTAAAGGGGAGGATACATGTGAAATCATAAGGGAGGCATAATAGTTTTTCATAGAACTCTTAATAATTATATACTGTTACGGGCTAGGGTTCTGGATTTGGATGTAAAACGCCAATGACAACTTCTTAGGATTTATTCACGCAGGGTCTGGTCTGCAGGTCTTCACGACACGAAGTCCACACGTAGAATCCAATCGCAGGTCCAATCGAAGTCCAATAGTATCGCTGAGGTCGTAGGTTATCGCTCGTATCGCAGGTATGTTCGCTCGAAGTTCACACTTCGCTATTCCAAATCCGGCGGCAAGGGTTCTAGAACATTCCCGTACCTACGTCGCTCGAACAGTAACCCATTCAAAGAGTTTTGAACCTTACGCTAGTGGACATACGAGTCATTATTGCTTGCAGCGTTTATTGTTTACTAAAACGCAGCATGCGGCGACTATTCGATAGGCTTCTAGAAGGCTCTATTCTAGATGGTTCGGGATAGGACCGCGACAATACTAACGATGTTATGTGCTATGATTATACTATACTAACTAATTAAATTTGTATTTTTTGTTCCTATTTGTATTTTTAATTAAATTTGTATTTGTATTTTTTTATGATGTTGACATGTTTTTTTTTTACTATTTGTGAATTTGATTTATAATAGTTATTGTTTCTGTTTCTAAATTTAAATTAATAATGTATTTCGTACGTTCAACACATTTACACGTTGCGCTTGTGTAGTGTCTGTGAATAAGCGCGTGGCGTGACGTGTACTCTATACGCATCATGAAAAGTCTGCCCGTCTCTCTTGCGCGCGGTCTAGCTAACGAGTGTGAAGGGGACAGTTATAGTTTTACTTTCGCTATTGTTTGTAAATACAGCGTGATCTTTTTGGTACTCAACCGTATGTGCGTTTCAATGAGGGAGTTTTCTGACAGCTAAGAAAAGTAGTTCCAAATGAGCCGCTTTCAGAACTAAAAAAAAAAACGAATGGCTGTCAAAGGAATGCAATTTTGGACCTCGGTCCAATAGCCATGTGTGATACTGATACATCACATCATCGAATAGGTCTCAGCGAGCTGAATAAAAGTTACTATGACGCCAACAGCCAAATGTTTGTCCCTTCGGAGTTATAATATATTGAATAAAAAACTAAGATAAGATAAGATAAGATAAGAATATTCTTTATTGTACACGAGGAGAAACACAAACATAAAATATTTACAAGATAACAGTACAATTGGCGGCCTTATTGCTAAAAGCAATTTCTTCCAGACAACCCTACGATGGAAAAATTTCTGAAGGAAAAAGGAGACGGGTAGTCGGTGCAAACATGAATATTAATATACATACTACATAAATAGAAATACACCTACATAAACCATTACATACATATATAGTTATGATAAACATACATAAATATATAATAATAAATAACCTACAGGAGGAGGAAATAATAAATTATAATATACCTACTTACATGGGGGAGAAAAAAAAAAATACACGACAGAATAATGCACAAATATCATAGAGAGAGATAAAACTCTTTTACCTTGGTTTTAAAGACAGCGGGGGAGGGCGAGCGCCTTATTAAAGTCGGTAGATCATTCCACAGCCGAGCAGCCGTGACAGTAAATGAGTCACTGAAAAACCTCGTCGAATGCGCCGGAGTCTTCAGCGAGAGATTCCGATCAGATCGTAATGCCCGGCTGTGGGAATCACCGAGATAGGTGAAGCACTCTTTGAGATAGGAAGGGGTGGCTGGATTGAACAGTATTGAATAGAGAAGAGAGAGGATGTGAGCATTCCTACGAGAACGGATTGGAAGCCACTTGAGCTTAGCGCGAAATTCGGAGATGTGGTCATATTTGCGTAGACCAAATATGAACCTTATAGCGAAGTTTTGAAGGCGCTCAAGTTTGTTAAGCTGGTCTTCGGTCAAATCAAGATAGCTGGCATCAGCGTAGTCGAGGATAGGTAGCAACAGAGATTGCGCAAGTGCGACTTTGGTCGCAGTTGGCAGAAAATTCCGCAACCTTCTCAGGGAGGCCGCTGAAGCGAATATTTTCCGACTCACCTCCGCCAGCTGAGGAGACCAAGTCAGGCACCTATCGATAATGACCCCCAAGTTCTTCACCTTCTCACTGAACGGAACTATGACACCGTCAAACTTCACCCGTGGAAGCTGTTCCCACTTGACCCTTGATATCATTCTAGGACTGCCAACCACAATCACCTGAGTCTTAGAGGGATTGACCCTCAAACCATGAGACCTACTCCATTCCAAAATATGATTGAGATCGGCATTTGTATCGTCAATGGCCAAAGGCAGATTATCTACAGGGGAATGTGCATAGATTTGGAGATCATCTGCATAAAGGTGGTAAGAAGAAGAAAGGTTGCTGGAAATACTATTGATGAAAATGGCAAAGAGGAGAGGAGACAACACGCCACCTTGCGGGACACCGGCAGTAGTATCACACCAAGTGGAGAAGGATTCGTCAATACGTATACGCTGCCGGCGCCCATGCAAGTAACTACGAAACCAGTCAATAACTTTTGGAGATATGTTAAGAGAACATAGTATTCCTAGCAGGATGTCAAAGTCCACCGTGTTGAATGCATTGCTGAAATCCAACAGCGTGAGGATTGTGACCTGACCATTCTCCATCGCAAGCCGTATATCATCCGTGATTTTAATAAGTGCTGTAACAGTACTGTGGCCTGGTCGGAAGCCGGATTGGAAAGGATTAAGGAGATTGTTTTTGTTCAGGAACATACTAAGTTGACGATGGATCAGGCGTTCAAGGACTTTTGAAAGGAATGGCAGGATGGAAATGGGACGGAATTCGGAGAACGAAGAAGGATTTGGTTTCTTGGGCAATGGAGTAACCTGTGCTTCCTTCCAGGCCGCAGGAAAGGCACCAACCGAGTGGTTCAGCATTGCTGTGATGACCGGAGTGATAATATCTAGGATTGGCATTATCATTTTCCGGCTGATGCCGTCGCTACCAACAGCACTGGAGGTAATGGATACTATGCTCTTCTCAACATCACAATCAGTAAATTGACTAAGATAAAAAGGCGGGAAATCAGGAGTTGGAAGTGCAGAAAGATTGCTTAGTGTGTTCGTTTTAATAGTTCCATCAACGTTAGGAACAGAAGTGAAATGACGATTAAGAGCATTGACATCGAGGTCGTGAGAAACTGAATCCTGACGTGGCTTTCCAACTCCTAGTGATTTAAGAAAATTCCATACTTTGGCTGGATCACCGTTTTGAACAGATTCATGAATATGGCGTCGTTGTGCGTCCCTACACACCTTATTGCAGTGATTTCTCAAAGTCACGAAGCGCTCCTTGTTGTAATCTGTAGGCCTGATCTTATACTTATATTTGGCTGCAGCTTTTTGACGCATGGCAGTCCTAATGGCGTCTGTGAGCCATGGTGCAGGCAGGTGCCGAACTTTAATTGCTCTAACCGGTGCGTGCATGTCATAGAGATCAATGAGAAGGCTATTGAAAATGGCGATCTGCTCATCGACAGTGTCCGAATTCGCCACCACAGACCAGTCGGTACTCATTACGTCCTCCCTGAGTCGGTCCAGATCCATTCCACTAAAGTTGCGTTGCATGAGTATCCTCGGCTTAGCTTTGGGAGGGCGAATTTTATAGGAAAGAAATATCAGATCATGGTAAGAGAAGTCATCAGCTGCAAGCTGACCGTGTGTCAAAACATGCTGAGAAGAAGAAACTATCATTAGATCTAGGAGAGAAGGCGTACAGTTTGGAAAATTGTGAGTTGCAGCTGAAGGAAGAATGGACAGGTTATTAGCATTTATTAGGGATTGAAGAGAGGAAGAACGATGGTCATTTTTCAGTAAGCAAGTGTTGAAGTCGCCCATTATTATAGTGTGACTGTAGGAGGGGAGGTTTTTATGAAGGAGAGCGTCAAAAGAAGAAAAAAAGTTTATGTGTAAGGAAGGACAGTAATAGACACCAAGTAAGATTTTGGTATGTTTTAAAAATACCTCTATGAATAAATATTCTCCCGAATTTGGTGGGGGGGGTTGGGCTGAGGTAGAGATGATAGAAAACGGAATATGAGCTCGAAGATATATTGCTACCCCACCACCACCGCGACTGGTGCGGTCGTTGCGGATTAGGTGGAATCCTGGGAGAGAGTAGGAAGTGGAAGGAAGACAAGGCTTAAGCCAAGACTCTGAGATAAGAATAGCATGTAAATGTTTTACATCGAAGGTGGCCAGCATATCAGGGAAATGTGCAGGAATGCTCTGTGCGTTAATATGAACGACATTGAAGTTGTTAGGTGAGTCAGAGAATTGAGAAACAAGGCTGTCAGAGAGAGAGGGGATACTATGGAAGCTGCAGTCATTACTGTTCAATCCCTCCGAAGAAGAAAAAGATAAATAATCGCTGTGATCAACATCAGACATAAGCCAGTAAATATTGTAGGTAATATATAAGATAAAAGTATAATATATGAGATAAAATAAATAAATAGATACTATTCAAAAGAAAAATAAAATAAAATATATCACACGACCACCCGCCAGCTGTATACAAAATTAGTACCTACCTATGTAGGTATGCTTAAGCCTAAAAAGTAAAAACAACACATTAACAATCCAAAAACTTAGAGACAATTAAAACAGACAGAAAAAAAACCGATATCCAAAATTATTACACTCCACAGATACAAAATTAGAATGCGTAAAACGAAACGCGAATTAAAAAGTAAAGTGTCATTGTCATTCTGACTGACGTGAGTGAGTTAAAGAAAGGAAATCGTGGGTAATAAACATAAATGTTAAGAAAAATGGATTGGATAGATAGATTGCACACATATACACACCATAGAGCAACATAAATGCAAAACATTTCACCGCAACGAGCCACTTATTTGGAGACAGCTGCCTTTCGTTTTGGACGAACAGCGACGTTCGACTTGGCAATGTTTTGTTTAGCGGGGGCTGCCGCTGAAGCTTTGTTGTCTACCGTTGCAAGCTCTTTGACCTCCGGCAAGGAGTGCACTTTGTGTCGCGTACCATCCGACGTCAGTACATGAATGGTGCCCTCGCGCGTCCAACAGTTCGTTACACCAAATTGCTGCCTGGCCTCCATAAACACCTCGTGCCGTGTCTTTGTGAGAAACTCACATAAAGTGATACCAGATCCTTTCAATTTGGTCTTGGATTGCCATGCTTTGTCTCGAACCTCTGCGGAGCTAAACTTAACCAACACTGGCCTCATTCGACTCACGGCGGGGCGGCCCATCCTATGAGAATGCCTGACATCACTTGCACTGATGTTTATTGAGTGCTTCCCAAGGACTTCCACCACTGCAGCCGATGTTACTTCCTTTTCTGCCTCTGGAACACCATGGATAAGAAGCATCTTTCTGCGGCTTCGCATCTCCATAACATCCATGTTGCGGGCCAGCATGTCAACTTGCTTCTGGAGTGTGTTTAGAGCCAGCACGACGAATGAGCGGAACGAGTTAAACTCCACGTGGATGCTTGAGCTCGCAGAAGAGGACGCAGATCCGGCTCCCTTGTCCAAGGCGTCTTGAAATGAAGCCATTCTTGAACCAAATAAGTGTGACAGCTCATTGATCGAGTTCTTGATATCGTCCATTGATTGAGTTTGTGAGTGTTGCTGTGATTTTTATGGAGATTTTGTGTGATACAGCTGGCAGGTAATGCAGGACTCTAGTTAATTACTATTCATAAAGTTAATTGGTATTTAACAATTTTAATGAATTAAGTAAAGTTAAGCAATTAAAAACGTGTGTAATTTCTAACACTACCCACACAGAAAAAATAAAATATAACTCCAAAAGGACAAACATTTGGCTGTTGGCGTCATAGTAACTTTTGTTCAGCTCGCTGAAACCTATTTTATGATGTATCACACATGGCTATTGGGCTGAGGTCCAATATTGCATTCCTTTGACAGCCGTTAGATTATTATTTTTTTTAGTTCTTCTGAAAACGGCTCATTCACTGTTAACTGACCACTGAGCGTCCGTGACCCTTAGTTACATAATTAAATTTTTGAGGATTTCTGGGATAATTATTTTCTGATTCGGTAAAGATTTTCTTAGGTGAAATTATTTTTGCTCATGTGAAAATTTATTGAAAATTAAAACCATTTGGTGACCATTGATTCCACCTTGTTTTTAATACTTTTTGCTCGAATTTGCTAAAAATATATTATAACAAGTAACACATTATATTTGTATTTATTTATCTACAACGCACCCATCTTACTAAAACCTAACTCTAGTCTACACTTAAACTAGAGTCACATTTTGAATCAAAATCATTTATTTTTAAACATACCGTATAGTGAAATTGCATAAGTGTGAGTACTGTGAACGTGCCAGCTTTAGTTAACTGACCTGTACATAAGCTCACGCCTGTATCCTAGAGGGTAGGCAGAGACCAGGGACCGCCACCTGCCACGATCCTGACAGATCACTTCCATTTCATCGACATTAGACAAGATTACGACAAGACTTAGTCGTAGGGCTGAGTGTATGAGTGTAAGTACCCGTTTATTTGGTTTTTGTGTCTATTTTTGTATACTATCCTTGTTTTCTGTAATTTCTGTGTTGGTCTTGACTTATTGTGTCTACAGTATGTTCCATACTTTGTTGCTCTAGTGTTTGGGAGGCCTGGCATCCTAAGATACAGATCTTTGATCTAGTTTAGGACCCAGTCTTTCCACAAATTATACTTTTTGTGCCATATTGTATCACATCAGCTATTATACTCAATTTGTGGATAGAGAAATAAAGTTTATTTGTATTGTATTGTATTCCACAGTCTTTCCATGCATGCACGCCGCTTTCGGGTACTTTTTATCTTGCCCTTTGCCAATACATCCCCTAACTGGCCGAAGTATGTCCGCTTGGGGCGTCCCTTACCGTCCCTTCCGCCCACATTCGCTCGCTATTTGCTTCGTCAGTCTTTCTTCCTTCACCCTCTCTACTTGTCCAAACCAACGCAAAATTACGAGTGGCAAATAGGTACGAATTCAGGCGCCAGAAGAGGCAAGAGTTACGCGGTAGAAAAAGAGGCAACATGTTGGTGAATATAAAGTAGCTTTTTTACCGCCGTGCGGTAAAAAATTGCACCTAATTGTACCGCTGCTAGAGTCCCTTTTTCTTTAATTGATTTTGCGGAGTGAATCTTCTGTAACTGTACCATTACGTATTCTGTGATTCTAGTCACTACATCCTCTTTCAGTCCACAACGCTCTCTAATCAAACTATTGCGTATTCTGTGATTCTGGTCACTACATCCTCTTTCAGTCCACAACGCTCTCTAATCAAACTATTGCGTATTCTGTGATTCTGGTCACTACATCCTCTTTCAGTCCACAACGCTCTCTAATCAAACTATTGCGTATTCTGTGATTCTAGTCACTACATCCTCTTTCAGTCCACAACGCTCTCTAATCAAACTATTGCGTATTCTGTGATTCTGGTCACTACATCCTCTTTCAGTCCACAACGCTCTCTAATCAAACTATTGCGTATTCTGTGATTCTAGTCACTACATCCTCTTTCAGTCCACAACGCTCTCTAATCAAACTATTGCGTATTCTGTGATTCTAGTCACTACATCCTCTTTCAGTCCACAACGCTCTCTAATCAAACTATTGCGTATTCTGTGATTCTAGTCACTACATCCTCTTTCAGTCCACAACGCTCTCTAATCAAACTATTGCGTATTCTGTGATTCTAGTCACTACATCCTCTTTCAGTCCACAACGCTCTCTAAACAAACTATTGCGTATTCTGTGATTCTAGTCACTACATCCTCTTTCAGTCCACAACGCTCTCTAATCAAACTATTGCGTATTCTGTGATTCTAGTCACTACATCCTCTTTCAGTCCACAACGCTCTCTAATCAAACTATTGCGTATTCTGTGATTCTAGTCACTACATCCTCTTTCAGTCCACAACGCTCTCTAATCAAACTATTGCGTATTCTGTGATTCTAGTCACTACATCCTCTTTCAGTCCACAACGCTCTCTAAACAAACTATTGCGTATTCTGTGATTCTAGTCACTACATCCTCTTTCAGTCCACAACGCTCTCTAATCAAACTATTGCGTATTCTGTGATTCTAGTCACTACATCCTCTTTCAGTCCACAACGCTCTCTAAACAAACTATTGCGTATTCTGTCATTCAATGTAACACCACACATATTTCTCCTTCGCCCGTCTTTCTTTCATCACCGAGTATTAAGCAAAACGACGACGACCTCGACCTCTTTGGCGACCTCTGTGGCGCAGCGGTTAGCGCATCTGCCTACCATGCGAGAGGTCCCGGGTTCGAATCCCGGCTGGGGACAAAAAAAAAGAAACCCAGGTCTTGGATGTTTACATGTTTGTGACGTCGCCGTTTCTGGTTCCCACGACACAGGGTATCCTAGTGTGGGGCCAGAAGCAATGTATGTGCATGTATGTAAATGTTAAAAAAAAATATGTTACTCTGCGGAGTTGTTTCCCTGCCATCGCAGTAAGTTTTAAGATAAAATTGTTGCTATTAAGTAGTTCTTAGGAATACTTAGAAATCTCAAGTCCAACTAGAACTACATAACTGGAACATACATAAGCTCACGCCTGTATCCCAGAGGGCTAGGCAGAGACCGAGGACTGCCACATGCCTCGATCCTGACAGATCACTTTTGGCTGCCTCCCCAGTAGGCAAACTGTTCGCCGCCGACTGAATGAGCCGCAAATTTGTAGCCAACTGAAATTCGACTTAGCGGCATACTCAAAGCGAACCAAAACTATTTCGCCGCCGAGTGGAACAGGCTTTTCTGTGATACTGTTAAACAACAGTAGCACACCAAATAGACTTACCTAAGAAAATTGTGTATTCCTAACGCCTTCAGTTGTAACAGAACGCCGGACAGATCGCTCCGTGCCATTTCAGGCGGCACCGACTGTGCCAACTTGCCATATTCGGCTTCGGTGTATAGTCTGAAACAATAAAATACGATTAAGGTACGATTACGAATACATCCGACAGAGAACCAAAGTTATCGACATAGCTCAGAGAATTAGCAAGCTGAAGTGGCAGTGGGCTGGCCATATTTCGCGAAGAACCGACAACCGCTGGGGTAAACGTGTTCTTGAGTGGAGACCGCGACTCGGCAAACGTAGTGTAGGACGCCCTCTAACCAGGTGGGATGACGATCTGCGGAGGACTGCAGGCAGATGCTGGATGAGGCAAGCTGAAGACAGGGCGCTATGGCGCTCATTAGGGGAGGGCTATGTCCAGCAGTGGACTAATATAGCCTGATGATGATGATGAAGGTACGATTTACTATTTGTTTACAGGATTGTGACGTCGCTCTTTCTGGTTCCCACGACACAGGGTATCCTAGTGTGGGCCCAGAAGCAATGTATGTAGGGTAAACGGGTATTGCTGGCACCCACCTAGTCATTGGCACAGTGAGTTTTAAACACAAATATTAAGAATTAAAATTTCTTAAAGGGCATTTTGCTAGTTTTTTATAATTAGCATTGTTAAGTACAAAACATACATACAAATTGTAAGTGCCAATGACTGATGTTATTAGTGACAATGTTTATACCTGTAATGCCAATGACTGTAGTTTTGGAGATATTTTCAAATTATTATTATTTTTCTTAAATAAAACTATGACAACAAGCAAGAATTATTTTTTATTTCCAACTTATACTCATATTCTAACAAATAAAAATGGTTAATAGTGATTGAATATGAAATTGACTGCTTAGGAAGCAAATTAAGTCAAGGTTTTGCTTAAGGTGCCAATCAATGTATAGTTTAAATCAATAAAATAATATAAATAATAAACTCACGCCCGTTATCCCCGAAGGGGTAGGCAGAGGCACCAGTCTCTAGAACTGGACCCACGTTTTGCCGAGTTTATTAGGTCCCAAACGTGACAAGTGGCAAGCCTGTCGCCGTTATCCGGGCACAATTTATCAGCGAATGGTGTTGCTGTACAAACAAATGTACGTAACTAAAAGTCATTGGTACATGCGTGGTTCGAACCCAGACCCTCATGATCGAGAAGCAAGGGTCAACCCCACTACGCCACCACCGCTTATTGTTTAGTTTACCCTACATAAATGTGCCTGTATGTAAATGTCTATGTTTTTGCTTTTGATTCGTGTCAAGATGACACTACTAACTTTATTCCGGACACACTTAGAACGATGAAGAGAGTGAGACTGAAGCGCTGCACAGCGAATCCTTTCTCATAACAGCGGCTGTTGCGCGACTAAGTGTTGTGAGAGAGAGAGAGAGAGAGAGAGAGAGAGAGAGAGAGAGAGATAAAGAGAAATAATTTATTCAACGGCACAATACTAAAAACATAACAAAACAGTAAATAATACCGTCGCTTGGGGTGACTAGCTCATTTCCAATATGGATTCCAAAGGAGATTATAGATTTACCTGCTTTATTTTTTTCTGCTGTGGTGTTGTTTTCAAAACCAGATGTAAATATTTCGCTAATTTCTTGCGGGACATTGTTTTTCTTGATTTTGATGATAGGTGACCTTATCATATTAAATCTCACAAGACAGGTAGAGATTGGATTTCAGGAAAGTATAAATGTTTCGGCATCAAACATGACGTAGGTATGTAAAGTGTAACATGCTATACAATACACATGTGCTTCTATATTCTACTAATATTATAAAGAGGCGTGTGTATGTTTGTAATGAATAGGCTCAGAAACTACTGGGAAGATTTAAAAAATCCTTCCACCATCAGAAATCCACACTCTTCGCGAAAAATATGTTTTCCAGCTACACTGGATTTTTTTTTAAAACTGGGACCCGTACGAAATCTCTAATAATCTAACCCAATGTGTTAGAAAATTCCTACCCGAGGAATTTCCCACGGAATATACCAATCTCCACGGAAACGTTTTTGCCACCCGCGCGAAGCCGGGACGGTTTCATCATCATCATCATTAACCCATTATGTCCCCACCAAGGGGCACGGGTCTCTTCCCTGAGGAAGGTATAGGCCATACTCCACCACGGTGGCTAAGTCCGGATTGGTGGAGGCTTGTAAGACTAGTGGCTGGTCTTACAGACAGAAGTTTTCAAGCCGCCCTAAGGCCTCTGACTTGGCTTAACGGCTGCCATCTATCGACGGCAGCCGGCACCAACTGCTTAACGTGCCTTGCGAAGCACGGAACCGCTCGGAAAAATGCCACTTGCGTTAGTCATAGACGGTGACCCATCCATGGACTGAACGCGCCGTATGTTGCTTAACCTTTGTGATCGTGTAAGATCACTCAGGCAGCCCAGGCTACGAGCGATTCAAACCGGGACGGTTTGCTAGTTATCAATAAATAAATAAATATTCTCACCTGTAACATTTCCCTCTAGCATTCCGGCCGGCTCTGCCCGCCCTCTGTGTCGCATTATTCTTAGATATAGCACAAACAGACAGACTCTCCACCCCCACTGCCGGATCGAAGTAGGGGAGCTTGTGAAAACCGCAATCTATCACTGGAAATATTGAATGGGCATTGTATTAAACACCATGTATAATAGTTAGAATAGATAGGCTATTTGAGAGTGTGAAAAAAAAACAGTATTTTTTATACGTATTCGTATAATTTTGAGACGAAAAAGCGCTTCAAGGTATGTCAACTAAAAAAATAATTATTATTTTTAAAAAGAAAAGGGATAAAATTTGATAATTTTATGTATCTGTCGTCCTTGTATAAAAAACGGCCTGGATTGGCCGATTCTATGATGACGTCACATGTCAGTGACAATGGCGTCTGTCATTCATTCGTTCTTCCGTTCATTGGTTGGTTTACTGGCAAGTGACGTTATATTTCCTGTGCGACGCCATAATGCCCAAGATAGCGTTTTGGCGACTTATTTCAAAAGGAAATTTACTTTTGAAACGATACACGAAATAATTTAAAATTACAACTTTCTGAGGACTCCATGAACACCAACAAAAATTAATAAGAGATGGTTTTCAAAAGTCTGTCAAATTGCCTATTACGTCAAAAAATACATTCACACTCACCGTAAACCACTCCATTTATAGTCACACTAGTCTCCGCGATATTTGTTGCCAAAATCACCTTTCTAACGTTTTTGTCAGCCATTTGAAATACTCTAATCTGCCTGTAAAACGGAAGACTCCCATACATTGACAACACTGACAGGTTCGAAGCCAGAATGCCGCTAGGGAATTGTCTTCTGTGTGCGTTCTTTTCATTATTATCTTCCGCGTAAGTTTCGAGGATCTCTAGAGCCGAGAGGATTTCTTCCTGGAAATAAAATGGGATAAGATCAACATCATCGTCATCAGCCATTTAAATATACATCCAGCTCCGTCATACGCATTTTACAATACTGTTTCTATTAAACGACGATTTCGAACAAACTAGCAAATATCAAACGAATCGCTCTTAGCCCCGGCCGCCTGAGTGATCTTAAAACGATCACGAAGGTTGAGCAACATAGGGCGCGTTCAGTGCATGGATAGGTGATCGTTTTATGACTAACGCTAGTGGCATTTTCCGAACGGTTCCGTACTTCGCAAGGCACGTTAAGCAGTTGGTGCCGGCTGCCGTCGATAGATGGCAGTCGTTAAGCCAAGTCAGATGCCTTAGGGCGGCTTGAAAACTTCTGACAGTAAGACCAGCCACTAGTCTTACAAGCCTCCACCAATCCGGACTTGGCCCCCGTGGTGGAGTATGGCCTATGTCTCCCTCAGGGAAGAGACCCGTGACCCTCGGTGGGGACATAATGAGTTGATGATGATCATACAGAACGCCAATTACAAAGGTCATATTATAATAATGTTGTGAAAGTTATACACCTCATATCAATATAACCATTCTGTGAACACAGTAACACCTCGACTTATATTCTATTTACTGAAGCGAACAACTAATTGTCAACATGTCAAAAATTTGGTTTTTCAATATGCCAAATTTACAACGCTGCATAATATTTAGCAAAGTTATACAAAACGATGTGCCTAATAAATGCCATTAAGCAATAAACACAATAACACTGTTATAACCTGACTCATCCCTTACTCGCAGTTTATTTAACTAAATAATTAATTTTATCATGAAAATACAATTTGCTTAAGAGATCTGTGGCCCAAAAAATACCTAAAATTTCAGTGGTCCTCAAAATAAAAGCGATCCTACTGCTGCCAAATATGTTCGCAAAATCGCAACTAGCAAAGATGACGGAATTTTGTTTAAAGGCCGATTATGATCGATTATTTTATGCTAATGCGCTACGCGAAGTGTAGGAAGAAGTATGGAGAGCTGACTACGAACCTCTTTTTTAATTAGAGGCAAAAAAAAAGTAAGATAGCCACCCCGACGCCATATTTTTACTCTCGATTGATGTTGTTAATGCGAGTGCAACTTCTCTATAGTGCGTTTTTTAATTCCAGTCAGTAAAATGACATTTAGAATTGGAAAAGGGCTGCCAGTTAAAATAGTGATGTTTTCAGTCTGTCGATTTAACGTTATAATCAATTTTCCTTTTGAATTGAATCAACAAATTAAATATTAGCACAGAGGAAAAAAGGAACAGAGTGACCACCAGATTTTTAATTTTAAGTAAATCTTTTTACATATTCTTATTTTTTTGTCACAGGATTTCAACCTGGTGATTAAGTAATCTATATATATAAAAATGAATCCCTATTTCCCTTGGTCACGGCATCACGCCTGAACGGTTGGACCGATTTCGCTAATTCTTTTTTTGTTCTGTTCGTTATTATCAGGAGAAGGTTCTTATGAAAGAAAAAATTAAGGAAATTGCGCGGAAAATTAGAAAATTTAAAATTACTTAACCACCATATAAAATTATTAAACTTTTTTAATGTAACCTTAAGACATTTGACATAGAATTGACTGAATGCGTGCTGCAAATATAGTCAAAGAGGATGAAAAAAAAAAGACGTTTAAAACGGATTCTTCTGTCAATCTTATTTTATTGATAAACAATATAATAAAATCAAAAATCTGCTCATTTATTTCGTCTTAGGCGGAACAAAGTTCGCGGGGTCAGCTAGTTAAATAATAAAAACATATTGTAAATGAAAAACAAGTTTTGGGTTTTAGAATTTCATTCTGACTCTGACGAGATAGAACTGTCTGAATCGTTTACATTTATTTCAAATTTATCTACAACATCATCTATTGTATGGTCTAACTGACACATTTTATCCTCGACTTTTTTTGTATGCTCTATACATTCAGCCCAGCGATGAGGTGTCACCATAGCCAAACCATCTTCAAACAGTTTTTTCACTTCATTTAACTTGAAATTTTTATTGTTTCTTGCGACATGTCCTTTCACCTGTGCCCACACCAACTCTATAGGGTTTAGTTCGCAGTGGTAGGGCGGTAGTCGCAGAATGGTGACACCATACTGAGTGGCTAATTCTTCTACAACATATTTCGCATAATCTGCTTTATGTTGGTTAATAATTTCTAGCAGTTCTGCTTTGACCATTTCTGATCGGAATTCAATATTTTTTTCCTGTAGCCACTCAGCCAACGCTGCTTTTCGCCAAACTGTATTTGGATTTTTTTTAATCCTTCGCGAATGATAAGGAGCATTATCGAGGACTAATATAGAAATTTTTTTTAATCTTGGTAAAACTCCCTTTAACCATTCTTCGAAGATATTACCATTCATTTCTTGATGGTAGTCTTCAGTATTTTTTTTTCGCTTCAAAAATAAGTTGACTATTCTCCACAAATCCGTCCTCATTGCCAATATGGCTGATAATCAATCGTCTCCCTTTTCCGGTAGGGGCTTTCAAACCTGTCGTTAGACCCTCTAGAAAAGCCTGTCGGGATGATTCTACTTTTGTGTCTGTCCACGCCTTTTTTGTAGTATGGCCTTCATTGACCCATGTTTCATCCTGATAGTAGATGCATTTCCCCTCCCTGCGGTACTGCTTTATGGCGATTAGGTACTTTTTCCGCCACAATATAATATCTTGTCTATCAATCAGGCAACTTTGCCGTTTGCGAGTTGTGTACTTGAAATTGATGTGTTTCAGCAAGCGTTGCAGGGTTGATCTTGACATATTAGGCAAGTCAGAGACGTCATTTACAGCTCGTAACACTTTGTCTATTGTTGGAGCTTCCTTGGCATAAAAAAATTGATGTACTTTTCTGCGAACTGCAGAAAATACAAATTCGTCATATTTTTCTTTGAAAGTCAACTTCGGTCCTGTCTTTTGAGGGCTTTTAAAGTTAATGTTTTCTTTGTGCTCTTTTATAACACGATAAACCGAGCGTTTGGATATGCCCAATATCCCAGCAACCGTAGAAATGCACTCGTCTTTTCTCGGCATATCAAGCGGCGCGTCAGGGTCATCTTTTGCAAAAACATATTTATAGGTATTCAATATCATGTCTTTTTCCGACACTTTAAGTGTTAGGTGCTTCCTTTTCTTTCTCGGAGAAAGGCTATCACCTCTCGAGGTAGATGCTTGAGGATCCATAAGTGACACAGAGTAGATATTAATGTTCAGAAAACGTAAGCCAGTCAGTAATGCAGTCTCAAGGAAGTCAAGATGAGAAGCCAAGGTCAATCGTAGTGCAATCCAATAGTAGTCCAGATGAAACGCCAAATTCAGTCGCAATGCAATCCAGTCGATGTTCAAGTGAGAAGCCAAAGTCGTCAAAAAACACCAAAAACTATAAGAACACATTCACGTTGCCGCGGTAGAAACGGAATTGAAGAACTTAAAGTTCGTTTTTTTCTTAGTTCGTTTTTTAATTAGATGAAAAAAAACGGCGAAAAAATTTAAATTTAAAGAATTTTTTTGGAAAATGGCGCCAACCATAAAAGAGATTTTTTTTTCTTCACCAATTCTGGGTAGGCAAAGGGAACTAGCCCATACAGCCAAGTCTTCAGTAAATTTTTTTTTTTATATGAAATGAAAATGAAATTTAATGAGATGAAATGAAATGGAACCAAACCCAACTCAATCGAATCAAATCATTAAATCTGTTATTGAAACAAATTATAGTAGGTTCTTTGTAAAAATATTTGCATGAATCATAAAAACTTCGTGGTTGATTTTTTTCTTTTTAATAGACATTATTTTGAGAGTTAGTTATATTTTATTGAAAATGTTAGTGTTTTTTCAATACAATATAACTCCGAAAGGACAAACATTTGGCTGTTGGCGTCATAGTAACTTTTGTTCAGCTCGCTGAGGCCTATTTTATGATGTATCACACATGGCTACATGGCTGAGGTCCAAAATTGCATTCCTTTGACAGCCGTAATATTTTTTTTTTTAGTTCTTCTGAAAACGGCTCATTGATAATTTTTATTCATCTAACACGATTTTGGGAGTGAATTCTACGAAAGAAAGAAGTGATACAACCTTAGTCTTTATTTTATGTCGATTGTGTACATCTCTATTATTTTTCTTCCAAAACCTGGTCACATCGCAAATGTCATTTTACTGACTACAATTAAAAAATGGAGATTAAGCTATTTTATTTTCTTTTGTATTTGTTTTGTCTTGTTGGTAGGTACCTACCTTAACCTATGTGGGTATACGATGCAAGCAAAGCTGCGTGCATGAGCTATTTTGAGTGACATGTAAGTTTGAGAGATGCTGTGTCTTTGTTTACCTTTAGTCGTTCGCTTCAAAAAATAGAATATAGGCGATTTATATATCTCCTTATATTAATATTATATTAATAATAAATAGTTAAGGGAAATAACATAATAACACGCAAAAACAAAAAAAAAGATAAACAAAAATATAAAAATATATACTAACAATACTAACCTAATCCAAGTTAATTAAAATTAGAGTAACATAGAAATAATGTTTCCATACTTTGTAATACTAGTAATAGTTCAGTAAGAAATAAAAAGGGTTTTTATTATATATCTCCTCGACTCGTCCCAAGAAAAAACCCAGGGTCTTGGATGTTTACAAGTTTGTCTGTCGCCGTTTCTGGGCCTAGATTCTGCTAATGCATTGCATTACAATCTAGGCGTTAATGGTGTAACGAGGTGCATTTGCCTCGTTGCCTTTTTTTATCATTTTCGGCCATCTACTATTCCAAATTTAATTAGTATTTGACTTTTGCTGCACTGTCCGGACGTATCTGATCCATATTATCCTCAGCTTCCATCCAAGGTGGACTAAAACATCATTATTTTCTGTTTTTATCACGACCCGGATTATCCTATTCTCCGTATTACTATGATCAAACAATCATAAAATATTTTAAAGGCACATAATGTAAGTGTTCCTGCCTTCTTTCCCACTCCTAGTGTATTTTTGTATTTATTTTTAGACCTTTGTTAAGATTTTTTATTTGCATTGTTCCCAGGTGCCTTTACATTTAAATAAACATTAGATATATATTTCTGGCGTTCTTATATCTATGTAGGCATTTATGTAAGTTGTATGTATATTTGTAAGTAGTTTATTATTATTATTATTATTTTTATACCTACTTAAGAGTTGTTATCCACTTCATCTGCCCTACCCCACTCTCTTTTTTAACATTCCAAAATTTCTAGGCTGGCTGGAAGAAATTTCTTTAGAAATAAGTCCGCCTTTGCACATTGTTTTTATCACAAACCTGTTATTTAAGTCATATTATGTATTTTCTTTCGTGCAATAAAGTGTAACAACAACATTCTACCGTGCCCGTGGATACCCCTCTTTTGCTACGGATCGCACCCCTACCTAACCCCCGTGCGACAATGGTATGAAGAAACACGTCGCGTGGCCCGACCGTGTGTCTGTCATCGTACTGTAATGGGGTTCGGCTCTTAAAACCACCCTTTATTTATATAGTTATTGAACAAAGTAGTTGATATATTTTGTATAACACCTTATCAGATTCTACCCGGAATATTTAAATACAGTTAATATTTTTTAAGTTAAGTGCTTATGTCGGGTGGAATATTTAAAAGTCATAAAAAGAGACAATCGGATGAGAGACAGTCTGAAGCAGGTCCGTCGGCGCGTGATCGGTCGGTCTAAGGGCGTTCAACTCATTACAGATTTAGGTTTATAAGCACTGCTTTTAAAATATCCTATAGAAACGAGGCCCCGGTCCCCACGACACGGGATACCACAGTGTGAGGCCAGAAGCATACATCGCACCTCCAGAACTAAAGTGACTAACTCAAAATTTGCAGCTTTTGGGAAACGAAGAAAATGTATTCGGCGCTCGGAGCGAGTTGCTCAAGAAAAGATAACCCGAAATATTCCTCCATCTCTCTCTTGACCAAATATAGTCGGTTTTTTAATATAGTCACGAAAGAGTAGATACCTTTTTGAGTTGTTCTGAGTACTTAACTCATTTTACACAAATTTTGAGTTAGGTCACCTTAGTTCTGGAGGTGCGACACGTGACCGTATGTAAATGTTTATGTTCCGTCTTTTCTGAGCGTCACTATAATATAATCGTCGCGTATAATATAGGGCAGATTTCTGAATTGAGAATTTACACCAAGTAAATACTTGAGTAATGTTCTGTCACGCTCTTTTCTGAGAAATTCGACGAGACAGCACTAGAGTTAAGTAATTTTTAATTAAAAAAATTAAATTTTATGGGAATTGAATGTAATTTTATCTATTTTTAATTTTGTTTTCACATGTTTGATTTAATTGGTTATGATTTAATTTAATTTTTTATTTGATTTCATTGAGGCTACGAGCTATTATTTATTTATATTCTTATTTAATAATGAACTCAGCTATCGCAATAGGGTCGCCTGTAAAGATAGTTTTAAGGTTATGGAAATAAAATAAAAAAATAAAAACAAATTACTTCTCGAAATTCTCAATTCAGAAATCGGCCAATAGTCTACTCTCTCGTTAGTCTACATACAGTCTGTTTATTCATTCAAAGCAAAAAAAAAATATTGTCACGTTGACATCTCCATACAATTCTTAGGCTGTCAATGTCTAAATGTTGCTAGTACGTAAAAACCAAATAACCCCATTTTCAATAATGATAATGAAACGGATTTTGTTTCTATTCAATTATTTTTGTATTTTTTAGATTATTAAAAGAATAATATAATAATGTTTTACATTTCTCATGCTATAAAAGTAAAGTTCGTCTTTATGTGATGCGTACTAGTTGTACAATCTACTAATAAAATAATCACAATGTGGAATCTGTTACGTTAGTATGGCTATAAATTCCTTTACAGGTAATCATTGCATTCAATTCAACTTTTTGACTGGTGATTCCTTTGATTTTTACGGTAACATCCCTAGTTTTAAAAAACAGAAAGGGTTGACTGACATAACCTTGTGATGAAGTTCAGTTTTTTAGGACAAATATTGTTTATTAAGTTTAGAATGGTTTATTAGTCAAAGTAAATTGTAATAATGCCTTCTTTGGACATTGTTATAATAAATATGTCTTATTAACTGAAAAAAGTGAAGCAATTGTGCAGTTCTAACTTTGAAAAAATAAATAATATTGTGTGCCCTGCTTTACAAGGTTACTTTGATGCATTTTGATGAAGTATCAAATGTGACCTATTAAATTGGCTTTACATAAGAATGAATGAAAGACGCCATTTTTACTGTCATGTGACGTCAAAATAGAATCAGCCAATTCAGGCCGTTTTCTATACAATGGCTGAAGATCCATAATTGTCAAATTTTATCTTGTGTTTTTTTTTTAAAGCATAATTGCTTTTTTAGTTAAAACGCCTTCACGTAATTTATACAAATACGTATAAATAATACAGTTTTGTGTATGCTACGTAGGTGTTTTTTTTAGACTTTGCTCTTACGAGTAATTCAATTTTAATGTCTTTGATGTGATAAGGATTTTGGTCACATGAGTCTTCTATTCACGGTAAAAAAAATCTACCGAGTTAACCTATAGCTTTTATAGCGGTAACACCACGTCATTTTTTTTTTGGATAGAATTAAAAAACGGGTTGTAGCTATTAAGATCTTATCTACCAATACAAGGTCGTGGGTTCGATCCGCACTGGGGGCCGCCCTAATTTTGTACAAGTGGCTTCAGTGTGGGGTTTACCATGTTTGTAATGTCCTCGCCTGGTTACCATAGCACAGCGTATCCTAGTTTGGGATCAGGGCGAGTGATTGTTGTATGGAAGTAGAAGTATTATTATAACCAAGGACATCACAAACATAAAAATACACCCAGACTACGGGCATTTGTCCAAATCACCCGAGTCTCTAGCGGGAGTCGAACCCACGACCTTGGCTTGGTATTCAAGGGCTTCACCGCTCGACCAGCGAGGCAGTTAAAATTAACAGATACAATTTACTGCATTGGTCCTACAGATTATTTGATTTCCCAAAGAACAAAAAAAAAATTCAAAAATTTTTATTTCAACGTAAAGAATTTACATTCTGCTTGTTGAATGTCAATGTACATACAGTTATGTATAATGTTAGCCGCATTCGTCAATCTAACCTGTGAGGTTAAAAACGCCAGAATATCTCCAAAAGGTTCATTCTCGTGTATCTTTATGACAGTATCCACGGTCGCTTTGACGTAATCCGGCACAGGTTCTGGAATTAAAACGATAAGTAACATTAAATAACACGCCATTCTCTGGCATTTTTCCGAGCAACCGTTCATGCGCGTTCAGCGCGGATGGGTGACCGTTCTATGACTAACGCTAGTGGCATTTTTCTGAGCGATTCCGTGCTTTGCAAGGCACGTCAAGCAGTTGGTGCCGGCTGCCGTCGATAGATGGCAGTCGTTAAGCCAAGTCGGAGGCCTTAGGGCGGCTTGGCAACTTCCGACAGTAAGACCAGCCACTAGTCTTACAGTCTGTTAACTTTTAGAATATACCTCGGCTACTATCGGATAGGATCGGATATATTCGCGTAATAGAAATATGATATACATAATAATAGTACATTTGTTTGTACAGCAACACCATTCGCTGATAAATTGTGCCCGGATAACGGCGACAGGCTTGCCACTTGTCACGTTTGGGACCTAATAAACTCGGCAAAACGTGGGTCCAGTTCTAGAGACTGGTGCCTCTGCCTACCCCTTCGGGGATAACGGGCGTGAGTTTATTATATTTATATATTATTAGAAATATGGGAACTAATATGACACTTAATTTCACTTGGACAGAGCAGGAAGTAGTATTACACTCGTGTGCTTTCGGCGAAAACCGAAGCCCTAGTCTAGAGCCCGAGGTATATTCTAAAAGCTAACAGACTGTACAAGCCTCCACCAATCCGGAATTAGAATAGAATTAAAAAACGGACTGTAAACTATATCTAATCTAATTTTGAGTATACCTTGGACGTAGAATATATCGATAGGGTGAGTCCGTCCTTGTATAGACATGATGACCGAAGTGGACCTCTCTTTCTCACTCCCGGTTGTGTCTCGTTTCCTCTCCGGCTTGAGATTGAAGAAGTCCTTCAGGAACTCCGCATCCATAGTCGCTGAGGAGACGACGATTTTCAGGTTCTTGCGTTTCTGAAAACGATAAAGCAAAAAGCTAAAAAAATAAAGCAACGAAATTTATAAATTATGATTACTATAGACCAGCCATCCTCGAAGTGTGTTCCGCGGAACCCTAGGGTACAGCGATACCCCTGTAGGGGTTCCGCAAGAATTTAGAAAAAAAAAAACACCTCACTCTGGTCGAACGTAATACAGTTATTAATAAAGAATCGTTTTTTAAAAACAATTATTCTATTGTAGAGTTCCGTCAAGTGTTTCGCTTTCCAAAAAGGTTCAGTCACCAAAAAAGTTTGAGAGCCGCTGCTATAGACAAAGGAGTCATGTTAATAAAACCTTATTTACAAATCAAATCTAATACTTTTTTTTAAAACAAAATGTTTACTTTATGAACGTCAAAGTTGTTCATTTCACAATTAATAGCTTATTTGGAGAAGAACCTAACAAAAAATCTCCACATTTATTATTTTCAAAACTATTTTAACTTAATTAAAAGAAAAAACAACTAATAAATATTACTCATGGATGTGTTGAACACTAGTACTTTCTGAGACTAGTATCTTCTGAGACAGGGACATTAGGGCACTGGGATGCTAGGATAGTAGGATACAGTGACTTCAAGGTGATGTCTGATTTCCCAAGATATTATTATCTGAGAATATTGGCAAGGAATAAACACTGGCCTCTGCCTTCCCTTTGGGACACAGGGGTGAGTTTGTTTATATATGAGTAAGTACCTTTGCTATCTTTTTCAGGAGACCCATCAGGACGTCAGTCATTTGTGATCTTTCGTGAACCTGTAACAAAGTAAAAGTAATTTAGAAAAAAAAGTGTAGTCTTAACTTTGGAAAACTAGTTTCTGGTTGATCTCATAAAAAATGTTTCTACGTTTAGAAACTTAACACATTTACATACAGGCACATACATTGCTTCTGGCCTCACACTAGGATACTCTGTGTCGTGGGAACCAGAAACAGTGACATCTCAAACATGAAAACAACCAATATATGGAGTTTTTTTATGCCCAGCCGAGGTTCAAACCCGGGTCTAAGCAGATACACTATGAAAATAAAATTGTGTTCGCTTATTCATTTCGACAAATATTACACAAACCAATCGATTTTCACGAAAAAATTAAAATTGATGTTAATAGAAAAAGCCTACTACTTAAGGAATATATGGACGATAAAAACATAGTAAAAAATAATGTAATTTGAGTTAAAATATCCCATTTTAGTTTAAGACCTATTAAATTATTATTAAACTTATAATAAAGTTATAAACGGCGTGTTGCAATGCCCTTACTGGACTGGAACTGGAATTTAATATTTAAGACCATACTATGTACCACATGCCGCAAATAAACAAATAAACCTGTCTTAAACCAGTCGATAGACGTACAAACTTACTTCATCTAAAACTATACAGGAGTACTGCATGAGAAGTGGCGAGGCGAACATTTCACGTAGCAACACGCCTTCCGTCATGAACTGGAAATAGAAACGCATAATCCTTATTACATTCAGATTAATTTACCACCCTTCGCCAGGCAATGGCATAATAGTTGCCACCTCAAATTGAACCTTATCACTTTGAAATAAAGTCCAAAATCAATGAAAAAAATATGCCAGTTCTGCCCGTTAAAGCGTTAAAAATACATCAGAACAGAGCCTAATTGTAGTACAATGACAACTGGATGGACGTGGCGTTATAGTTTCATTGCCGCTTCAAGTCAACGTGAGCACGCGTCAATGGTATGAAAAACCTCGTCACGTGACCCGACCGTGTATCTGTCATCGTACTATAATGCATTAAAAGAATCGCAGCACAGGGCTATGTTCCACATTCTCAGCTTTTTCCTCAAGAGTCGAAATCAAACTATGCAATAGGCTATTTGACAGTGAAAAAAACAGTATTATTTATACGTATTCGTAAAAATTATGTGTCTTAAAACCGTTATAAGGCATTTTAACTAAAAAAACAATTATGATTTGTAAAAAAACACAAAATAAAAGTATCTGCCGCCATTGTATCAAAAACGGCTTGGATTGGCCGATTCTATGATGACGTCACATGGCAGTAAAAATGGCGTCTGTCATTCATTCTTTCTTACGTTCATTGGGTGGTTTACCCGGAAGTGACGTCATAATTCCTGTGCGACGCCATATTGCCGAAGGTAGCGTTTTGGCGGCTTATTTGAAAAGTAAATTTTCGTCTGCCTTTTTTAGAAGAAATACACGAAAGAATTTGAAATGATCACTTTCTGAGGACTCCATGAACACCAACAAACAATATGAGACGGCTTTGAGAAATCTGCCTAATAGCCTGTTATATTTTAAGCTATTGTAAATTTTACCTTCCTCAGGGAAGAGACCTGTGCCCCTCGGTGGGGACGTTTTGGATTGACGATGTGGTGAAAATTCCTTAATAAGATACTGTAACCCTTTCAGACCTGACCTTGAAAGTAACAATAGAAGACCATTGTTATTTTGAGGTCGGGTCTGAAAGGGTTATACTCACGACTATCCCAGAGTCAGGCCGCCTAGCCGAGTTCATCCCCGCCGCGTATCCCACCTCCCCGCCAAGGGCCGCCCCGCGCTCGTCCGCGACGCGCGACGCCAGCGCCACGGCTGCGCAAGCGCGGGGCTGCGTCACACACACGCGGTGCCCGATCTCGTTTAGATACTGGAATGGTTAACACAAACGGTCTTCATCGTCATCATCATTAACCCATTATATCCCCACCGAGGGGCACGGGTCTCTTCCCTGAGGAAGGTGTAGGCCATACTCCACCACGGGGGCCAAGTCCGGATTGGTGGAGGCTTGTAAGACTATTGGCTGGTCTTACTGTCAGAAGTTTTCAAGCCGCCCTAAGGCCTCTGACTTGGCTTAACGACTGCCATCTATCGATGGCAGCCGGCACCAACTGCTTAACATGCCTTGTGAAGCACGGAACCGCTCGGAAAAATGGCAAAAATGCTATGTTGCTTAACCTTCGTCTGACGACGTGATTGCATATTAATAAATCACTACATTTACTATTTTATTCATTATTGCGAGGCAATTACTTAATATTTAATTATTTTATCAACGAATTTTCGGAAAAAGTGAACATCAAAAAATATCAACAAAGCTATAGGTACCTATAAGATCTTAACCCTAGATTCGATTAAGTTGAATGCTTTTCAGTTACTAACAATAAGGCACCATTACTAAGCTATACAAGTAACGTGGTGCAATATTGATCGTGGTGTCCGCTGTATACGGACTGCCACGATAATAATCTTCCTAAGCTAAAAATGTAGATACAGTAGACTGCTGAAGAACCTCAACACTTTCGCGGTCATCCGTACCGTACAGTCGACTTCACGTCAATCTTCACATTTAGTTGCAAAGTCGCCCGTAATGCAACGAGGTAGAGTGCATGGGTGTATAGGATGATGTGCTGTCGACTGTACCTTTCGCGGTCATCCGTACCGTAGTTCACTACGCGTATCGGTATCGAACGCGTAAGTACCTGCATCCACTCCAGAGTGGCAAATAGGTAGGAATTCAGGCGCCAGAAGAGGTAAGAGTTACGCAGTAGAAAGAGAGGCAACATGTAGGTAAATATAACGTAGCTTTTTTAGCGTAGCGATCTGAATTGCACCTAATTGTATCGCGGCTAGAGTCCCTTTTTCTTTAGTTGATTTTGCGGAGTGAATCTTCTGTACCTGTACTATTATGTATTTATTATGTATTATGTGCACCTAAACTCGTATTGCCGACTGTACCTGCAGTATCATTAAAAGCGGATTTCCTTTCAGCGAGCTCCTATCAGATGAATGTTTTTAAGAATTGAAAAATATATTACAATTTCCGATGATTTAACTCTTATCGCATTTGTAATTTGAATTGTCATTCTCTGCATATCGCTGACCTTGAATCCATATGGACTGCTGTTCGTTAGTCTCACTAAAACTCGAAAACGGCTGGACCGATTTGGTTGAGTTTTGGTTTTTTATATTTGTGGAATTCCAGGGAAGGTTTAAATGGTGACAAAATATGGAAAAATTACGAATACTTTGGCGGTAAGTTTGCCGGGATAGCTACATGTAATTAAAATAATATGTGCTTAGGGTTTAAGCGTGTGTTTAAACATGTGTCAGGCCATCCACCCATGGATAAAATTTCATCATAAATATAAGTAAGTATACAAGTTAGTATAAAACTGCCAAACTAGTTAATTTAATTATTATAACTTTGATTCATCATCAACCCATTATGTCCCCACCAAGGGGCACGGGTCTCTTCCCTGAGGAAGGTATAGGCCATACTCCACCACGGAGGCCAGGTCCAGATTGGTATAACTTTGATTGATAACCAAATTTGACGACCTCTGTGGCGCAGCGGTTAGCGCATCCGCTTACCATGCGAGAGGTCCCGGGTTCGAGTCCCGGCTGGGGACAAAAAAAACCCAGGTCTTGGATGTTTACATTTTTGTGTCGTCGCTGTTTCTAGTTCCCACGACACAGGGTATCCTAGTGCGGGGCTAGAAGCAATGTATGTGAAAAAAAAATGTATCTACTCGAAACTGGCGTGCGTGTAATAAAATGACTAATGAATGTCGATGAACCGAAAATAATCTGTCAGGATCGTGACAAGTGCCAATGCCTGGTCTCTGCCTAGCCCTCTGGTATTCAGGCGTGAATTTATGCATGTTGCACCTACTTCGTCATACTATACTAAAATACATAAGTGGTACCATACTCCATAAAATCCTGGATCGACCATATTGAAAAACTAAATTATATGACCTGACAGATACTGTATCGCGATAATAACAATATTAAATATCGAAATGTCAGTCCTCTTATCGTAAAAGATATACCTACTCCGGGTTTCTCAAACGCTAACAGTCCGTTAACATATTGTTAACAAGAGTCAGTCGGCAAAGGAGCTTAGAAAAAAAAACAACTGATAGCTATTAATAGTAGATTAACAGACATCGTACATAATCGTAGGTAAAAGTAGATTAACAGAATCGCTCGTAGCCTTGGCTGCCTGAGTGACCTTAAGGGACCACGAAGGTTAAGCAACATAGGGCGCGTTCAGTGCATGAATGGGTGACCGTTCTATGACTAACGCTAGCGGCTTTTTTCCGAGCGGTTCCGCGCTTCGCAAGGCACGTTATGCAGTTGGTGCCGGCTGCCGTCGATAGATGGCAGTCGTTAAGTCAAGTCAGAGGCCTTAGGGCGGCTTGAAAACTTCTGACAGTAAGACCAGCCACTAGTCTTACAAGCCTCCACCCTCCACCAATCCGGACTAGGTCCCCGTGGTGGAGTATGGTCTATACCTTCCTCAGGGAAGAAATCCGTGCCCCTCGGTGAGGACATGATGGGTTGATGATGATTACGACTACTAATAATGCTCAGTCTATTTCTGTTTAACCTTAGTGGGTCTTGTACATTTTCTTAAATTATAAGAAGTTTATGCTAAAACGTTCTCGTTTTTATTTTAGTCAATACGTACCGAGCCGCGGGTTTCCTCACGATGTTTTCCTTTAACGGTGTCAACCCAGCATGACGAACAATGGACTGGGAAGCGAGACTCAAGTTCGACTCTCAATGCGGGCATTTACCTATGATCATCATCAACCCATTATGTCCCCACCGAGGGGCACGGGTCTCTTCCCCGAGGAAGGTTTAGGCCATACTCCACCACGGGGGCCAGTTCCGGATTGGTGGAGGCTTGTAAGACTAGTGGCTGGTCTTACTGTCAGAAGTTTTCAAGCCGCCCTAAGGCCTCTGACTTAGCTTAAGTACATTTACCTATGACTTTGTTTATTTGCAAAGTTACGTACGTCTGCAATTGGTAGTAGCAGTGACACACGCTACATAAATATAAAATAACCTTTCGCGCATCAATATCTGTAAATGGCAATGTCATTTAAATGTTTTTTTATAAACAAAATCGTGACAACGAAACAGCCCAATGCATTTTAGACACGTTCAAATTAACACCATCTTAAAATATAACGCTAAAAGTAACACAGAGTTGTAAATAAGTTCTTTCTAACCGACTTCAAAAAAGGAGAAGTTTCTCCATTCGACAGTTTTTTTATGTTTGTTACCTCAGAACTGACGGGATGAACCGATTTTGATTATTATTTTTTTATTTGAAAGTTTATGCTTCCAGTGTGGTCCAGTTCTGGCAATAGTATCCATGAGAAAACCATATAAGTCTTAATTAAAGGACATGCCAATTTCCCATCCAAGCTGGGGCCTGACGTTACAGCTCTGAAAATTGGCCAGCACTTCAACCATTCATTAAAACTTTCAGATTCCAAGTTTCAAGTCACTCAGCAATGGTCAAATGGGAAAAACATTTGTCTAAATGAAGTCATTAGAGGTTATGTTTATGCTGACGTAATAATATGAGTATACCGTCAAGAAGAATTTGTAAACAAATTTAATTTCATTTGTGTTTAAATAAACATTTATCTTATCTTATCTTAATGTTCTATCATTTCCAAAGATGTCTTTTACAGGTTTCAAAGAAATCCCGTGCCGTAAAAGTAGTTCAAAGAGATAAGGTGGAATGAAATGCGAGACTTCTTGCGTTGCGATTTTGACGTTTTATGAAAGCATTTGTGAGGACTGCATAGGCTAATTGCATTTTGCATTTTTGCGTAGTAAATCGTATCTGTTTCCATTTGGCCATTGCCTTTCGGGATAACTTGACAATGACAATTGACATTGACAATAACAATACAATTGACGTTGACACTTTCATGCTGCAACACAACGAGGTTGTACGATAAAAACAAAAGTTTTAACAAAAAAAAAACCGAATTCTAACAAAAAGTTTGAAAATAATTGCCTATTCTTACTTACTTGCGTTACAATTATTACTAGTTTTGGAGTCGGTGCCAGCCAAGGAAATACTACTGTAGCAGCGCGTGGGACGCGCGATGCATGCATAGACGGACAGGTTAGTTAGTAGTTCCTGTGCCGCGATTGTAATAACACGTTTGTCACATTTTTATATTACATACATGCAGTTGTCGTGAAACCTTCTTTCATTTCCTGCCAGGGACTACTCCGCAGTGACAAACCCTATATTGGTAACCCCGTCAATAAAAGGACACTGTGAACTTTAAAGGGGCACATATAACTTTTACGTGTTTTTGGTGTACAGTTTGGTGTACCTACCTACAGTCTGTAAAACATAGCTTGAGCTCCACGACAGCCGTCACACTGACAGGGCTAGGTTACGATATTGCTTAGACATCGAATAGTGTGCAGTAAGTACGGAGTTTTCACAGTACAAATATTCTGTGAAAAAATTCAAAACTGTTCGATGGACTGGACGCAATTTCGATGACAGCTGTCGCGGAGGTCAAGCTGTTTTACAGACCATAATCATAATGACACCGACTCAAAACGAACAATAATTGTAATGCAAATAAGTAGGAGTATGCAATTATTTTCAACTTTTTTGTTTGAAGTCGGTTTTTTTTTTTCATTAAAATTTTTTTTTTATCGTACAACCTCGTTGTGTTGTTGCAACGTGAAAGTATCAACGTCAATTGTCAGTGTTTTGAATTACAGTTTTTCACAATATCTTTGCCCTGAAAAAATAGTTTAATCCGCTTCGGACAAGAAACTATGTTGAAACACCATAAAAAGTTATATTAATGAAAATAAACAATTTATAGCAATAAAGATATTTGTATTGTATCATAGCGTATTGTATCGTGTTGTATTTATCATATGGATTGCTTAGCATTGCATTGTATTGTATAGTATTGTATTACCTACTATTATTTTGCAACATCATCAACCCATTGATGTCCCCACCGAGGGGCACGGGTCTCTTCCCTGAGGAAGGTATAGGCCATACTCCATTACGAGAGCTTAGTCCGAATTGGTGGAGGCTTGTGAAACTAGTGACTGGTCTTACTGTCAGAAGTTTTCAAACCACCCTAAGGCCTCTGATTGGCTTAACGACAGCCATCTATGGACGGGAGCAGGCACCAACTGCTTAACGTGCCTGCGAAGCACGGAACCGCTCGGAAAATCCCACGGGTGGTATTTAAACGCACATAAAAAAAAGTTCTTTTTGTATGCAAAAATAATCCGAATTCACATCAAACATACTGATTGAGCAGCAAAATTATCAACTCAAAATATTACTAAATTAACATCAATTTATAGTCGTGGCGTACCGCTATATATCTTAAAGTAAAGTTTTTTTATTAATGCATAGCTAATAATTACTAACGCACATCAAACCATTTAACTCTCTTTAAAAAAAAACAGCATCTATTTTCATAATAACATACAGCAGTTTATATAAATGAAACAGAATTCTATTTGACATGTCGTCTTATTATTTATTAAGTACAATATAATGGAATCAATCAGCAATAAAATATAAAATCAGATACAAACTGGTAACTTCAAAATGTTTATTGAGTTATTAGGGGGGTCTTGCTATGATGGCGGGGCGTCAGCGCTTAATTTTCTGCCCAATTGGCACATTTTTAGCTCCTGCAAGTCCAATGACATGCTTGCGTTTAAGTTCTTAAAAACTTACATTTTTCGTTTACCCAGTCGCTTTGTTTTATGGGTAAGGCAACTGTACAATATGCGAAAGCTTTATTTTTGTAACCGTTAAAAGTGTAAAAGTGATCTTGCTTGCTGTTGAGCTCGCTACTATGTATGTATTTAGTACGGATTATCCATCTCATTCGCTCTTACGCAGGAGGTTTAGGGTTGACTCGCGGCATGGCTTAGCGCTATCTCACTTGCTTGCTCCAATCTGCATAGATAGGAACAATTTGCTGTGACAAAAAGCTAGCGAAATAATTTTTCTGCATACTGCAATGAAAGAAAAAATTGTTGCTGTAATAATTATTAAATTTGCTAACCATGTTCTCTTAGAAATCAAGACAATTATGATGAGCAAGTTTTGAGGTACTTTTTAGGATATACCTACAGTACTCGGTTAGTTATTTTGCTGTGAGAATGAGATAATTTGCTGCGCAATTAGTATTTTTGATATGACTGTCGTATTTTTATAGCAACAGGAAATTATTTGTGTCGCATTAGAGGAAAAAAGTAATGTAGTATTGATGAACATTTTCGAATTATCTGGAGTACCTCCTAGTTTTGTTAAACATTTAGTTTATTTGTTGTGAAGTAATTTATTTGATGTAAAAAAGAAAATAAGTGATGAAAATAATTTGATGTGAGATTGTTTATTTGATGTGCAATTAATAATTTCCCAAATGCCACTAGCATTGGTCATAGAAGGTCACCCATCCATGCACTGAAGGCGCCCTATGTTGCTTAACCTTCGCGATTGCTTCAGATCACTCAGGCGGCCGGGGCTGAGCATTACCTGCAGTATAGTATATATTGTATACCGTTGCATTCCGTGTTAATGACTTACTGCATTAGAAGTGTCATACAAGCCACTTAGCATTGGATTGCAACTGATATCCCTTATCAAACACTCCAGTAATCTGTGTTCAAACTGTTTGTATAGTGCTGAATCATTTACAAGTTAAATTGAGTGCTTTAACGTAGAGACTTGCCTTTTTTAAATCAATAATTGTTTAGTTTAGACGACCGCTGTGGCGCAGAGGGAGCGCATCTGCCTACCATGCCAGAGGTCCCGGGTTCGAGCCCCGGCTGGGGACGAAAAAGAACCCCAGGTCTATGTTTACATGTTTGTGATATCGCTGTTTCTGGTTCCCACGACACAGGTTATCCTAGTGTGGGGAAAGAAGCAATGTATGTGCCTGTATGTAAATGTTTATGTTAATCATCAGTCTTTGTACGCACCCCCGCACGCTTGTTTCTGGTACATACTTATCTTGCTCCTTAGATGGATGGGTGACCGGTTCCAAGCTTCGCAATGCACGTTAAGCAGTTGGTGCCGGCTGCCGTCGATAGATGGCAGTCGTTAAGCCAAGTCAGATGCCTTAGGGCGGCATGAAAACTTCTGACAGTAAGACCAGCCACTAGTCTTACAAGCCTCCACCAATCCGGACTTGGCCCCCGTGGTGGAGTACGGCCTATACCTTCCCCAGAGAAGAGACCCGTGCCCCTCGGTGGGGACATAACGGGTTGATGAAAACAAAAATGAATGCTTTAGCAATGATGTTTTGTAAGCATGCTTTACGGAGAGGCAAAATAGAATAAAGGTACCTAAGCAAATAATAAATCAGTAATGGGCTATCGTAGTTGAAAAAAAATTTAATTAGTCCGTCTTTTAGATTATTCAAAAATAAATGACAGGTATTTTTTTATTTTTAAATTAGACCAAAAATAACAAAGATATAGCCCATTAAAGTTACGTGTGACGTCACGCCGTGCTGCATTTTTTAGCACGGAGTGACGTCACACGTCATATCTTTGCTCGGCTATATCTTTTTTGTTTAATCGAAAAAAGATATTTTTTTTATAATCTAAAATACCTAAGGCCTAAAAAGAATTTAACATTTTTACAAAGTAACTACTTTTAAATGTATGGTGCCCAATAAAAGCTATAAATCGGCATACATGTTTTCGCAAATAACTCGAACGAAAGCATTCTTTAAACGCATGAAAATAAAGCAATTAATATAAATCAACCTTTAAGATGTCGGCGGCACTGTTGATTTCGACCGAAATGGGCGGTTCAAGGGCCGAATCTTGGCCCATTTACCCGATGGGTCGTGACGGCGACAAAGCGTCTAGACAACAGAACACTATGAAAAACGCAACCTTGGAGTAAAATCTGCCATTCTTTTGCCGTCCTAGTAGTCTAGTCATTATATCCAAAAAACCGACCCTACCCGTGAATAATTCTTAGAATTTTTTTCGTAGGTCCCTCGGGAGTGTAAATTCAAAAAGTAGACTGTATCAGGCTCCTGTGTATATTCTAAAAACGGTTTTTCTTGAATAACTCGGCTATTTTTGATTTGACAGTAAAACCGCGAGGACAAAAATTGTAGGAAATCCACAAGTTTGGTCCTCACAATTTTTCTTCTAGGATCGATATTTTGGAAATTAAGCCTGAAAAACGCGACAAATGCAAAATATTATCATTATCTCCTATGTTCCACGTTTTAGTTATTCAATAAAAACCGTTTTTTGGAAAATCGTGTATATACAGGAGCCTGATTCAGTCTACTTTTTGAATTTACACTCCCAGTGACCCCCCTGAGGGACCTACGAAAAAAAAATCCAAGAACTGATTATTCACGGGTCAAATAGTGCAGCCGACATGACTGCCTCGTTGGTCTAGCGGTTAAGGCGCTTAGCTACCAAGACAGAGGTCATGGATTCGATCCCCACTTGGGGCCACCGGACATTGGTGCAAATAGCCTTAGTCTGGGTGTTTTTCCAAGTTTGTAACGTCCTTGCCTGGTTACTATGACACAGGGTATCCTAGTTTGGGACTACCAGGGCATCGATTCTGTTAGAGCATTGCAATACGATGACAGTTACACGGTTGTCGTTACACTTTATTGCACAAAAGAAAATACATAATACACGATCGTGTCACGTGACGTCTCTTTTCATACCATTGACGCCTAGATTGTTTGTAATGTGTGCGCGCGTAGATTTGGAGCGGCAATGAAACTAAACCGCCACGTACATACAGTTGTCATTGTTCTACAATGTATTAGCAGAATCTAGGACCTGGTCGGACTCTTCCGACGAAAAGTCAAGTAAATGTATCCGGAATAACGTTAAAAACCCTCAGCAGAAAAATCGAAATCGATCAACAAAATAATTAAATTGGTCAGCAAAATAATGGTCTGTCGACCTCTGTCGCGCAGCGGTTAGCGTATATATCTACCATGCGAGAGGTCCCGGGTTCGAACCTCGGCTGGGGACAAAAAAAAACCCAGGTCTTGGATGTTTACATGTGTGTAATGTCGCTGTTTCTGGGTCCCACGACACAGGATATACTAATGTGGGGCCAGAAGCAATGTTTGTGCCTGTATGTAAATGTTTACATAAGCCACATTGATCAGCCGTTGTGGTAAAAATAGCCTACTATGCTCATAACCAAATTGATGCCAAATATACAGGTTTTATTTAGAGGTGAAATGAAATACACTATTAAAATAGAATCCACTTATAATCAAAAGTCAACTTAAATATAGGTTTCCATCACAGACTATCATAATTAACATCATATAACTTAACTATTACTCTGTTTTAGATCAAAATAAATCGCTTCATTATCAGCGTATCACATTACATTCAATAAGTTATTTTAGTGTCCGCTATCTACCTACTTAACTTTATTGAACCATTCGCAATATTATAACAGGCTTTTTAGCAAATTATTTGTACTATCAGTTGTATAACATCTATATAAATAAAATTCAAGTCCTAACTGAATCATTCATTCACTCATCAACGCCCAGCCCAAGCCGTTAGACCTAGGAAGCTGAAATTTTGCACAGAGGGTCTATATATAATGTAGGCCAGGAATAAGATAGGATTTTTTTGAAATTCAACCCCTAAGGGGGCGAAAAGGGTTGCCAAAATTTGTATGGGAGGTATAAAAAAATGTTGTCTAATTTTCTTGAAACTTTAAATGAATACTTTTCAACACAATTGATTGAATACACAATGGTTTCACCGTTTTTCTAAATTTAACTCTTAAGAGAGTGAACGGGGTTGCAAAATTTTGAACTAAAGTCCACGCGGACGGAGTCGCCGGCGAAAGCTAGTTATACATATACATATTATACATACAGTTTCAGGACTACGGGCCAATTTCTGAATTGAGAATTTTAACTAAGTAACCACTTAACTCTAGTGCTGTCTCGTCAAGTTTCTCAGAAAAGAGCGCGACAGAACGTTATTTAAGTATTTACTTATTGAAATTCACAACACGGAGTTTTACTGGGATCGAAGTTAAGACTGTTTTACATCTGCGCCTAGATTCTGCTAATGCATTGTAGTACAATGACAACTGTATGCACGCGGCGATTTCATTTCATTGCCGCTTTATCTATGCGCGCACACGTATCAATCCTTCTAGGCGTCAATGGTATAGAAAATCATGTCACGTGACCCGACCGCGTATCTATCATTGAACTATAATGCACTAGCAGAATTGAGGCCCTGGTGTCCATCTTTCTCCTGCTAAATTGCTTTTAACGATCAAGATCATCAACAATCAATCTTTCTTATTTTGCGCCTCATTTTATTGTTTATTATTAATAACTAGCTTTCGCCCGCGACTCCGTCCGCGTGGACTTTAGTTCAAAATGTTGCAACCCCGTTCACTCCCGTTAAGGGTTAAATTTAGAAAAACCGTGAAACACGTGTTCAATCAATTGTGTTGAAGAGTATTTATTTCAAGTTTCAAGAAAATCTGACAACATTTTTTTATACCTCCATACAAACTTTAACACCGCCGTTTACCCCTTTAGAGGGTGAGTTTCAAAAAATCCTTTCTTAGTGCTCCCCTAGGCTCCCTAAGGAACTCCCATGCCAAATTTCAACCCCCTAGGTTCAGTAGTTTGGGCTCTGCGTTGATTCTAAGACAGTCAGTCAGTCAGTTTCTTCTTTTATATATTTAGATAAGGAATTATTTTTAAGTTTTAAAATTTGAGATTTCAGAGACGAGCAACCACCATCGCGAGCTCCGTCTCTGCTCACCATGATTAAGCTCTGCGAATCAGAGCGAAACCTGGTCGGACTCTTCCGACAAAAAATCAAGTAAGTTAATAATGATTTTAAAGTGAGTGTCACTCTCGTTATAATGGTTTTGAATTGTTTTGTTTTCCTCTTCTCAATCACCTTTTCGATCGAACAAGCTATTACAAATTGACATTCTGAAATGTGGGTAAAAAAAAAAAAACTCACGCCCGTTATCCCCGACGGGGTAGGCAGAGGCACCAATCACTATAACTGGGCCCACGTTTTGCCGAGTTTATTAGGTCCCAAACGTGACAAGTGGCAAGCCTGTCGCCGTTATCCGGGCACAATTTATCAGCGAATGGTGTTGCTGTACAAACAAATGCACGTAACTAAAAGTCATTGGTAAATGTGTGGTTCGAACCCAGACCCTCATGACCGATCATGATAAATGTAGGTATCATTGTAAAAAAGATAGTACGAACAATTTAGTAATATTTTAACCATCACATAACTTATTTTGCGTTGGCAAGGTAAAATATGAAATTCCTGCACCATTTTCCTTTATCAAAATTCAGTACCAACATGAAATGTTACAAGTTTTTGCCACCTCTAGATATTACTTTCGAGTGCCGCCATAGATTTATGTCAAAGCTATAGTTTTCACAATCATAAAAAATGTTACAAGGTTCAAACGAGAAGTAGAACCAGCCATAGGAAAGTGAACCTATCCTTTATCGCCTGAATCGCTCGTAGCCTGGGCTGCCTGAGTGATCTTAAACGATCACTAAGGTTAAGCAACATACGGCACGTTCAGTCCATGGATGGGTCACCGTCTATGACTAACGCTAGTGGCATTTCTTGCATGCTCTAGGTATTTACTCATTAAGATTACAAAACCTCCTTAAGATTTTGCATGTACCGCCGTAACTGTAAGGTAATCAGCCACATCTAATCCTTCCCCCACGGGACAGGCTCTGCCTAGTGTGGGGGTCAGCAAATGTTTAAATGTTACCTTTAAAATGGCAATAAATACTTTTTACTTTACTTTTTTACTTTATTTTTTCCGAGCGGTTCCGTGCTTCGCTAGGCACGTTAAGCAGTTGGTGCATAAGCCAAGTCGGTGAAAACTTCTGACAGTAAGACCAGCCACTAGTTACAAGCCTCCACCAATCCGGACTTGGCCCCCGTGGTGGAATATGGCTTAAACCTTCCTCAGGGAAAAGACCTATGCTTCTCGGTGGGGACATAATGGGTTCATGATGAATGAGATGATTTATACAGCATCCAGAGTCACCTTCACTCACACAAGATTGTGAATCAACCACTCTGACGCTGCTCGAGACATTGTTTAGATGGAGTAGTCTTGCCTAGCACCTATACCATCCTGTCAGCTTATGCCTGGTTCCTTTAACCTCTTGCGGGCCGACCTTGAAAATAACAATATGTTTTTGTACATTTTATTTGACATTGGGCCACACGAGGATAATTATAAGCCTACCGGCTACGATCCGTTCTACCCTACAATTTATTGACGGTTCGTAGGAATTTCGTAGGAATTGTAAGCGATCGTAAGCTAAAATGAAGCGTTTTGTGGATATTGGAACCGGGCATTAGTCGGCCTAGCAGACACGAAAGACTAGTCAATACGTGCGGAGACAACCAAGTCGCAGGTTTCCTCACTAACTTAAACTCCTCATTGACGCAGGAAAGATCTGGAAAGGTATGTTACTCTATATACTCTAAACAACTTTTTAATTTCAAAATCCTTCAGTATAACTTTACTCTAAAATCAGTCAAGGTCTAGCATTTTCTATATTTAAACTCCTCCAGATACACACAGTGTTGGCTTTTATTTTTTTTAATAACAACTGATCGTCACTATCATCGTCAACATTGTAAAATTTACCAATCCACTGGGTCTTAGCCTCGTATTATCAAGTTATTTGTTTTACAATTATCATAAATAATGTATTACAATATAAATCACGCCTTACATTGTTTACTAAAATTTACATTTCAACACCTAAAAACACATTCAATAACATTCACATAAAATTTTAGTTTCTTCATTTAACAGAGTAGGTAGTCCTAAACTCCCAAATATACCTAAATATTTATAGACACTGACGCAAATATATTAATAGAACAGTCATAATTTGGTTGCACCACCAATAACCTCTGTGTCAGCGTGAATTCTGCACTCAGTTATAAGAAAAGAGACGACAATGCACACGTAACCAGTATGATAAACAGCCTTCAAAAACCCCCATGTCTTATCACAGAACACAGCAATACAGAGCAAATGGAAAAAGCTATGAGGATTCACAATTCGCCAGATACCGGAAGTGTAGAAAAACATCGTCGATCTAAACGTCTCTTCGCGTCTTTTCAAGTCTAAGCCGTAAGAGTTCTCAAGCAAATCCTGATACATATCTATGTATCTATTCCACGCTAGCGAAGACAGAAATAGTTGTCCGGAAAAGAGACAAATCACTTTCAGTATCTTCTGCACGGAGACTTTAGTTTTGTACGAAATTCCCACATCTGCCGAGTTGTTTTTCTCGACATCTTCTACTCCGTTGATTTGGTTTAACTTGTGATAAGGTAGGTTGCTAGCATTAGTGCCTTTGTATCCTTTGCGAGGCGGGTTTGCGATCAGATAGAATGTTATCCCCACGATCATGAAAGTACCGCCCATAATATCGGCTATACCGTCCACCCAGTACCCCAAGGTTCCCACTTCGGACCGCTCCCCTTTTTGATGCATCCTTTCTCTGGCCACATGTCCATCCAGGTCATCTAGAAACATTTTCAATTGGAACAGGACTACTCCCAATCTTCGCGTGGATAGGCTTTGGCTTGTGAAGAGTTTTCCAGCAACAGCCGCTAAGAAAACATGGGCGAACGAAATCATATTTGGGGTGAGAAAGTGCATGTTATCCGAAATTCCAAGCCCCATGTCAAGTAAAGTACACAGAGGAGCGTACATATAATGATTGATCGGGTCTATCATTAACGCTTTGACTGTAGGATGGCAGAGAGGGTTGAAAGTGCAAGGTACCCAAGTGACATCATCATAGCATGATAATTTCTGGGCGAAATGTGACGTTGAGGTGGTTGTAGCGTTGACATGTCCAACGTCAAAGTTATCGAGTCTATAATTCTGTACTCTGAGGAAAAGGTATGTATCCATGAGCACAAAATAAATTAAAATTACTACCAACAGAAGGAAAAGCATTTTACTCGCCTGCGCCGATGGTCGGAACATTATGTTGAACGAATTGAGCGCGTGTATGAATTTACGCCCACGACAATGATGTCGGATAAAAATAAAACTACAGAACTATCTACGGCTTCTATCCGGGAATCCGTGAGGGATTATCGACTTTAAAGTCTACACAACATCGTTAGTTTTCGTCGCAGATGTTGTCATGGAAAGCGCGAGCCCAAATGTGTCGAAAATTGAGGGCAGTTGTCTCAAAAATACATTTGTGAGTTGAGAAGAAGTATCAAAAGTTTTTTATTTTCTAAATTTAGGCGCGTGGAGGACGCCTGCCTGACTTTCGGAAATAACTAAATAAATTGTTTTAATTGTAATGCCTTAACTTACGTATTAAAAATAGATCATACACAGAATAGAATTTTCAAGCTATCTACAAGTCACTGAAGTGTCTCGAAGGCAATCTCTCCCACGAAGAGAGTCAACATTTGTAGAATTTTATTACAGGCGCTCGAAGTGTAACTTATGAATAAAGGCAATAGTTTTGTCGGATCACAGTTTCGTCATAACAGTTTGCTAACACTACCGTTTTTTTATGGCATTCAAGAATATTTCCGCCACTTCGTCACATTTTTCTCTAAAACAACTCGATTTCACAAATAGTATCATGATCACGATCACACCTCTCAGCCTCGCAAGTTTGCGATCTTAGCACCACTTTTCACAAACTTTTGTGACACATTTTACACTTGCAACGCAAAGCATATTTTTGCATCCACTTTATCTTCTTGCGCTCTCAAGTATCATTGAGCACTTGAGGTACAAAATCACCCGCCTGCGTTAAGATACTCTAGATTTTTTATAGAATATCGTAATATCATAGTTCCGATGTATTTGGTAGACAATCGATGTGGCCGCAAGGAATAAAATTTTACTCTGACGATTGAATGCGCGCGCAAACTACGCGGCCGGAGTCAGAATGGCGACTTCACGACCCGCCTCGTGGGGGCGAACTATGAGTTGCGCAGTGACGTCAGACGACAGCTGGTCAACTTTACAGCCGTTCTTATAGTACAGGCAAAGAGTTGATTTCTGTCTGGCCGTGGTTTTAGATTGTCAATTCGAAAAAAGATCTGTTGTGTTGTGTGTTCTGATTTCTGAGGTAGGTACACACGAAAAATGTCTCTTATCGAATGAATTAAATTTTAATTAGAAATAGGAATAGTTACTTGTACAACAGATATGGTACAATGCGATACATAAAAATATGAAATAATAATAACTTCTACAAAACACTCACTTGACCTGGTCCCAAACTAGGATACCCTAGCTATGGCAACCAGGCAAGGACATTAAAAACATAAAAAACACACAGACTGAGGCTATTTGCACAAATTTACAAATTATTATATTTATGTCTAAATATATCTCTGTTTCTATGTTATTGTTAAATGCTTCAAACTCTTGGGACTGTATAGTATTAAACATGTCCTAATGATAGTTTGAAGTTTTTTTTAGATGATACTTTTCGTATTGATACCGGTTTTACTAACACTATAAGGGCATTGGCTGAAATAAATAGGCACAAACATGCACACAATCTATATACTTAAGCAAGCTAATACATAGGCTGCTACTTATGTATGCGGAATCTGGGATTCCAATAATTTTAAACGCAATGTCGGACCTCCATGGTCAAATTCGTTCTTTTTTTAAATACTGGCCGCTAATATTTTTCTCTTAAATACGTTAGTGTTTTGTTTTTGTTGGGTTTAAAATGTCATATCGCTGAAAAAATGGAACTCACTCGTGAAAATATTCGTGCTATGATTTATTACGATTTTCGACGTGGTTTAACGCAAAAACAGTGCGTAGATCAATTAACTTCGACTTTTGGTGGTGAAGCTCCATCAAAAACGACTGTGTATCACTGGTTTAGTGAGTTTAATTGCGGGCGCAGTAAGCTCACGGACGAAGTTAAAGAAGGTCGCCCGAAATCGGTGGTTGTGCCACAAAATATTGAAGCTGTGCGAAAACTAATAATGCAAGACCGCCATGTTACGTATCGCGAGATAGAGGCTATTCTGGGCATATGTATGACGAGCATTCATAGGATATTACATGAACATTTGTCTGTAAAAAAAATTTGTTCGCGTTGGATCCCGCACAACTTAACTCAGGATCAAAAAGATGCTCGCGTCGAATGGTGCAAGAAAACCTTAAAAAAATTCAACGGAGGCGTCTCAAAATCTGTTTATAATATCTACACAGGTGACGAATCCTGGATCTACGCGTACGATCCCGAAACTAAACAACAATCAACAGTTTGGGTGTTTCAAAATGAGCCGAACCCTACGAAAGTGGCTCGTGCAAAAAGCACTGTAAAGCAAATGGTGGCCTGCTTTTTTGGTATTAATGGCCATGTGGCTACAATACCACTGGAGAATCGCAGAACGGTTCATTCGGAGTGGTACACGACCATTTGTTTGCCGGAAGTATTTGAAGAAATACGCCAAAACAACCAGCGACGCAGAATCATACTTCACCATGACAATGCCAGCTGTCATACATCTCAGGAAACAACTACATTTTTGGATGGTCAAAAAATAGAATTGATGGGTCATCCACCGTACAGCCCTGATTTGGCTCCCATTGATTTCTATTTATTCCCAAATGTAAAGAAGAAATTACGTGGTCAACGATTTTCGACCCGTGAAGATGCCGTAGATGCGTTAAAACAGCACGTTTTGGAGATACCTCAATCAGAGTGGAAAAAGTGTTTTACAAATTGGTTTCATCGAATGCAAAAGTGCATCGATCATAGTGGAGAATACTTTGAAAAACAATAAAGCATATTTAGCCATTTACATTTGTTTATTTTTTCTATTCCGCATACATAAGTAGCAGCCCTCGTAGTATTACATTTTTAACTTAGGACCATTACTTGAACAATAAATTATTTCTACTGTCGTAAAAGTGTAAAGGTTGGAATAAGTCACTATTTCCATGTACTACTACTGTGTGGTTAAGATTAGGCTGAGCTGTCGTAAAATCAAAGTCGTCCTCGTACGTTACCACGATAGGCCAATCATGCTGCCAGTTTCAGTACGCCATCGGGAATACGTTACGTTACATAAATTCGCACCTGTATCTCGGAGGGGTAGGCGTAATAATAATTATAATAACAACATCGCCACCACACAATTACTTATCATGGTCCAAAACTAGGATAACCTGTGCTATGGTAACCAGGCAAGGATATTCATGGATTGAACGTTGATGGAGTGAAACAGGTCTGCCAGGATCGTGGCAAGTGGCAGACCCTGGTCTCTGCCACGAACTAGGTCGCAGTCAAGGTATTTTTAATACATTTACCTAAGAATTTACATGCAGGCACATACGTTGCTTCTGGCCGCACACTAAGACACCCTGTGTCGCGGGAATCAGAAATACCGATATCACAAACATGTAAACATCCAAGACCTGGGGTTTTTTTGTCCCCAGCCGGGCTTCGAACCTCTCACATGGTAAGGAGTCACAGAGGTCGTCAATACAACTCGTTCGTGTCCCGAATTATTGACATCCCATGGTAAGCCCCAAATAAAAGAGAGGGATGGTGAAGTTTTGCGGCCAAACTTTACCCGCTCAACCTCAAAGGGCGGCCGGTTGTTACGGGAAAATGGGCTTTCGACACCTGTCAATAAGATCTCCTACACATTTTTTGGAGTTCTGCCATGGATCAAGTTTTCAAGTGATCAAGGACCATTTTTTTTATCATTCCTATTATTGGTTTGAGTCGTCCGTTCAGGGTTTTTTTTATTATTTCGGCTGCATACCGTTTACAAAAGAATCATAAGAACCCTTCCATCTACCTGTTCACGAGAGGACTTGATGGGAACTGTGGACGATGCACTTTGCATGACCAATCGTCAGCAACATGTCAAGGAGAAGTTTGAACTACTTGGAGGTTTGGAGCACTTTTTTTGTAACAAAAACTTTCGTAAGCTCTATACATTCTAAACTACACTCCCGGGCACATCCATCGGCCCACCTAGTGTTTTAAGTTTTGACGGTCCCTAGCTAAAAATAAATGTTAGGTGGAGCAATAAGTTTTTCTGCAGTTTCGAAGCTGATTTGGTTGACCAATAAATCAGCTTCAAAACTGTAAAAACTTATTGCTCCACCTAACATTTATTTTTAGCTAGGTACAATTACGTAGGAGTCCACTGTATGGAGTTGTCTGATTTAGCCCCTTTGTTCCCGGTCACACAACCTTATGTCACACTGTTACATTCTGGGACTTTTTTTCCCAGTAGGTATCTTCTACTCCTACTCCGAACTGTCATATACATTGTTATTTCGACTCTCTCGAGTTGCCCAAATGGTTAACCCGATAGAGTGGAAAGTTACGTAATATAAGGGCTGGACCTAGATTCTGTTAATCATAGTACAAACTAAAGCATGAACGTGGCGTTTTAGTCTTATTGCCGCTTCAAGTCTACAAATCCCGGCTGGGGACAAAAAAAAAAGAAACCCAGGTCTTGGATGTTTACATGTTTGTGACGTCGCTGTTTCTGGTTCCCACGACACAGGGTATCCTAGTGTGAGGCCAGAAGCAATGTATGTGCCTGTATGTAAATGGTGTAAATCATGGTGAGCAGAGACAGAGCCCGCGTTGTCTCTGAAAAATCCAGTAAGTGGATCAGGATAACAAGTTTAGAATTTCGTAGTACTTACGAAAGTTAGATCACAGTATACTGGCCTTATTACTGATATTAATTTCTTCTAGACAACTGGCACGAGATTTTGATACCTATATTAGATTTTTTATTTTTTTTGGCTCAAAATGTCACCTTTATTTATTAGTATTTTATGTTGACTTTTATGATGTGACCTATTTAATTTCTTAACAATTACCTTGATGAATTATTATTTTCATTTTATGTCAATTTTTAATATTTTTTCGATGATATCTAAAATGTCTTTAAATTTTTAGTAAATAGTAAATTGTCAGCAAATTTTTTTAATTTTCATCATCTAAATGGGTCATTTTCATTTTGAATTTTTGCGTGAGCCACAGTGAAAACAGACATTTTTAAACCGAATTTCATAGTTTCAACTAGTTTTGTGGGTAGATTGGTACGTGTATAGGTCAGGAAAGCACTTTTCATGCCTTTTAATAGTAATTTCAAAAAGATATACGCGATTGGAACTCTAAAATGTCACAGTTCGTGGCATTATTATTTTACTTCCCTGCTGTTTTTTTTTGCTGGCAGAGGTGTAGTGATATATTCCCCACTTTTGTACTTCTTAGGGCTTACGATTATAATTTTAAAATTATTTATGGCTTTGGTTTTGGGGTCGTGGCGTTACGGATAGTCTTGTTCCATTTTTTTTGGTCACAGATGTGGTCCAAAACATTTTGCACAATGTCTCAGTAAATTTTGAATTTCGTGCGCTGGTAAAAACTAACGAAAAGAAACATACATCAGCCATTTGCTTTTCGGAGCGGCAGCGGAACACACAAGTACTCATCCAAGGTGAGAACATTTTTTGTTTTGAATTCTGGAAAACGACAAGCATAACTTGTATTAGATGTGGCCATCGGCATTTATCAGGTAGCGAAGCAATCTTCACGAATTTTATATTTTGATAAAGTTTTGGTGTGTAAATGCCGTCAAATCAAATGCAAGTTGTTAGTGTAGTTTTTAGATTAGTTTTTGATGACCACGATGCCTAAATGTCACAGGTTTTAAACAGTTGTCACAGACATGGTTTTTTTTCTTAATTTAGTACCCACGTCTGTGACACAATAGCCACATCAGTGACAAAATTAAATAATATTACAATATTTACTTTTAAAAAGCGTTATTTAGTCTGGATTTTTTGTGTTTTCATTAGATACCACTTAAAAAAGTAAAAAAGACTGCGGAAGAAATAAGACAACGTAAGAAAGAGGCTGAAAGACGTCGTAGAGAATGCAACAATGCAAATCCTGTGAAACCTGCGGCATAGAAAGAAAAACCAAAACTTAGGCGTCAGATCAGAAAAGAATTGAAGAAAGATTTGAAAGAATCTGAAATCTCATCTGAAGTGTTGATTATTGTTTATAATTGTTTTGTTGATTGATTGTAATATATAACTAACCTAAAATATATATTTTTTTATTTACGAATAATATCCCATTTATTTAAAGCAATGACACTTATATATATTATACAAATGACACGTTCAACAAAGCTAGTTGTGTTGTAGACGTGTTTCATAGTTTATTTACTTACATTACGTACTTTACATTCCAAATGTCACAAATGTGGTCGTGAAGTACCTGTTTTTCTATAGACAAGTCACATATGTCACAGACGTGGCTAGCATTTTTTTCAATATCGTTTTACAAAAAAATTACAGGTCATTAAGATCGGCCAGACAGATTAGCTAACTTCTGAAAAGGTTGTCTATCGAATTCAGTAAAAAAATCACAAATCTAGGAGATATTATGCAAAAACATAACTTTTGAAAATGACCCAAATAATTAATTGGTCAGCAAAACTAGTATTGTATCTCCTAAATAGTGGCTACCACAATGGGAGACGATATTTCTGCAGCACTCAGCCACTTCGTGTCGTTTCTATTAACACAATAATTTTCAATTAATTAATTCGTAAAAAGAAGCAATCAATTAATTCATGCTAACCTGTGGAACTTGTGTAGACTTCCCACATCCTGTCTCTCCGACCAGCACCAGTGTTTGATACTTCTCCAGCAGGAACAGAATGTGGTTCCGGAACTGGAACACCGGTAGCTTCTGTCGTTGGGCGTCAATGGACAGATGGTGGAAACGGTTGTACACAAAGTTGGATTTGGAATCGGTGTCTGTGATGAGTGCAGAATCAGTGTTTGGGTTTATGAGGGTCTCGATGCCGCCATCTTTGTTTCTGGAAGGGTAGAGGGTGTCCTCTCCTGCAAAATAAAAAAGTAAATATTAGTTGGATGTGTTTAAATTAAAATTGCAGTAATTTATTTTTCTTTACTAAGCAGTTTAGCAGGGAAGAGCCCCATGTCCCTCGGTGGGGACATAATGATTTCATGATCATGATGATGATGAACCAGTTTATAAACATTTCACTGTAGGGCACAGGCCTTCTCGCAGTGTTTGAGCCTAGTCACCGCACGTACCCACCGCAGATTGGCAATTTCAAGCGTTGAGATGTTTTAATAGCTCACACACTCAGGTTTCCTCTTACTACGACATCTAAGACATTTTCCTTTACCGTTAGCGAGTTACATTGCTACTGTAACTCCACAAATGCAATTTGTCAACCTTGGTCCAGCCTGGCACTTTACAATATCAGGGTATAAAAAGTGGAATTTGTATTTGCTATGATCCAATATGGAGGGTGTAGCGTAGAAACTGTCCTATTTAATAAGCAGAGGATTTCAGAGGAACCTAAGCTAACCTCAAAATTACGAAAATCCGGCCGGCGTTTTTCACTCGGAATCGTAGGCTACGAAGTTGGTTCGTAGTGAGTGGACTCTAGTTATGAAAAAAAAAATCGATTTGAAAGCACAATGCCTGCAAAACTTACCAGGTTTGACGAATTTAGGCCTCTCGCCGAACATTTTGTCACTTTTCGAGCTCCTGTGATTCAAGATTTCAAGGTGTGGTGGAATAACCGCTGTATCAAATAATAGTATTCAAACATTTCCTTCCATTATTTCACTAATTATTATTTACCAAGAAAAATAATCGATTGTTTTCTTTTCTGACAAAAGACCGATCGTATCGTAGTCTGTTGTGTTCACAGAAAACACACTGACAACCAACTGACAAGTGACACTGCGTTTCAAAATTATGGCTTGTTAACAGGTAACTACAGAATAAAAAGAGATACAAAGAACGTCACCTACTTGCAGCACCGTTAGGGCCTTTCTCCACTTCTCCGGTCCGGCAAACCGGTCCGATTTAGAAACACACAAGAATACTAGTAAGCTTCCCCACTACTCCGATAATTTGCTAGATCGGAACGGTATTTTACCGGGCCGAAGTGATCGACGTACCTACAAAACCAATACACGTTTTTGCACAGCGCATACAACCCGGAAATGTTCCCATACAGTTTGTCAAAAAATACTAGAAACCGGAAGTGAAAGTTTACTAATTGTTTTATTGAAAAACCTAAACATTTACTATATTTATTGAAACACATTACCGTAGTGTATGTAAAAGCTCAAGTTTTTAATTTATTATAATGTTTGTAAGTGCAAGCTATTAAACAATGCAGACAAAAAGTTCGAGCAAAACCGTACTCTTTTATGTCTACATTTTCTTGACAGATTGTACTATTTTATTTACATTAATAGAATGTGTGGAAAACGTCCCCTGCCTCGAATAGAAAAACCGAGGAATTTTAATAAAGCACTGCGTCACGCGTCCATTGCCGATTATAATCGGATGAAGTGGAGAAGCATAATCCGACATCCGATATTTTTCTCATGACTGATTCCGGGTCCGACGCCGGACCGGAGCAGTGCAGCAAGGGCCTTAATCACAAGCAACGTTAACGAAAAACTTGCCAATGTAAGGCATAGACCTATATGCTTAGGTCTCAGAAGAAGGTATACCATCTTCTGAGCCTTAGATATAGGTTGACCATAAAGTCTTGAAAACGGAAGTGAAGCGTAAATAAATATTGTACGAACTTTTCAGGCCATCTTGTATCCTAATATAAGCGCAATTATTGTAACTGAGACCAAGGTTAATTCTCCTTGCTGAGACTTTTAATACTAAAAGTTTGGGTATGGAAAATAAGAGTATTAGCAAAATCGCACTGTTTAATTTCTACTCTTTCTGGTCAACCTATAGTACCGTAGATTGAGAGTAGTACTTCTTTTGCTAAGATTGAAGATGAGATCCTCATCCTTAATCTTAATATTACTTTTTTTGGTATTGCTAATGTTGATGACATAAGTCTTCCACTATATGGAATTTACTTTAACCTATTTTAACGACTTAGGCTTAATCCTGAGCATCGAATCGTCTAAAGTAGGTTTGTTCGTCTATCAAAATCCATACTAATAAGGGCTTTTCAATGACAGCTGTCAGTTGAGTTCATTAAAAAAAACTAGATGGCGCTGCAAGAAGAACAAAATGTCATCATGTTTTTAGGTCTATGGTTTTAATCGTTATTAATCTGTGAAGTCTAAACATCTCTTTGTAGTCTGTGATCTAAACTAGACTTTGTTTTGTTTCGAAACTGTTGAAACTTGAAAGTTATCGAAGTATTTTTATTTTGTTCATTACATATGTACGTGAATTGTGTCTGCTCATGATTAGCCCGTGCATTATAGTAAAAGTAAAGTAAAAATAATTTATTTGCTAGAACCAAGGACCTATAGAGCACGGGTACATAACATGTTATTTGACGTCAACACCAACTATCGGTACTTTGCGGTACTATTTTTTTTTTAATGACGGTTTGTAAAGCCCTCATTTGACAGTTACCTACATGATATGAAACGCTTAGGATCTGGTGCGCGTAATTTAGGGGCAGCCCCTGTACTACCTATTACATGACGTCGGCTAAAGTAGCAAACCTCTTAACTCCATTTTTTTTCAAAATTTAAGAGATGTGCTATAAGATTCACCTAGAAACTTACTTTCTAAAGATGCAAAAAAAATGGAGTTTACAGGTTTGCGACTTTAGCCGACGATGAATCAAAATGAGTATTTTACCAAACGAGCACATACCTAGGTTTTTTTATATACCTATCTCTATATTATATAGCCTGTCCAGAAATGCAGAAATTAATGAGTACGGTTTTTCTCAGACTTTTTGTCTGTGTTTGTTAATATCTTGCACTACAAGCATTGTACAAATTAACAAAACTAAGCTATGACATAAAATAAGGTATTGTGCTTCAATAAATATAGTAAATGTTGAAATTTTTCAATAAAACAATTAGTAAACTTCTACTTCCGGTTTCTTGTAATTTTTGACAAACTGTATTTTTTTTTAAACCTCACATAGCGTTTATAATTATCATTATAAAAAACGCTCTACTAGTATTTTTACATTTATTTGTACGTTTACAAAACCTACCTGCACTAAGTCAAATAAAATTAGCTAAACATAAATTTTATGCATTTTTATAATTTTCATAAAAAGTTTATTTTTCTTCACTATTCGTGGGTGGTGCTGGTGCCGTTGTAGGTGAATTGATTCCTTTCGCACTATCCGAGTGTAGCTGTAAAAAGTTTGGCGACGATATTTCTTTTAGTTTATAGCGTAACTCGTCCATAGCTGCTAATGATTTCGACGCATCATCTTTATCGTAATTTCTGAAGCCATTGCTGCGGTAACTGTTTTTATATTTTTTAACGCCTCTGTTTTCGTCTGCTGATGGTACTTTGAAAGTTTTTGTTTGTATTACTTTTTGGTGATCTAAGTTATCGACCAGTTGCACAACTTCGTCATCATTGGGCAAAGCCTTTACGCTTACTTCAACAAACTTATGCGTAGAGTTATCATCGATGACCTTTGCATCTAATAGTGTCCCATTTTTTAGAACCTGCTCTATTATGTTCTTGTTTAGTGGTGTTCTTAAAACATTCGAGGAATCTGCAATGTCTGAAGAAGATTTAATCAGTAAGTCCTTGTAGAACATTTCTGGTGACCTGGTCTTAAGAGGTTCCTCTTTTAATAACTTCTGGAAGTTCAGTGCAAAAGTTTCATAAGGTATTTTATACTTCACAAAGTAGAATGGCTCCGACATTGGTTTGGGCCTGTTCAAAAGATATGACAGTTCAAGTACGCCCGTTTGATTAGGTTCAGTTACCAATTTGTAAACGTTTTCTGGAACATCCACGATTCGATCATCAAATTCTGGCGGTCTTTGGTCTAAGACATTTATGTGTGTTGGATTAAGATACGGCGTCACATGGATTGAAACCTTACTTGAATGTGACACTTTGTCATTGTTGAAGTTAGGAATTACATTGTCAGCATGCAGAGCTTTTTGAGGGATATCATTTAGAAACGAAGTTGAAAAATCATTGTTCGTCCAATTACTTTGATCTAAAAAAGAATTGGACTGCTGATTTTGTTTCTTTTTCTGTTTATTCAAGTTACTACCCAGGATTGTCGCATATTTGAGTTTGTTCAAAATTCTGCTTAATGCATTAGTGTCATGAGGCAATTTGTTCTTATCAAACTGTATTGTGTTTAAGTCTTGTAGATTAGGTTTCAAGATATCAGGTACCTGGTCTGATTTAAGTTTGTCTACTGCTTCGATAACTGAAGGTGGGTCCTGCAATGGATTTGGGTAAGATGTTTTTGACATGGAAATAGACGTTTGGTCTTGACTAGGCAGAAGTTTAGATAAAAGATCCTGTGTAGGGTCAACTTCACCAAGCGGTGGTACATGTTCTATGTTAAGTGCATTAGGGCCAGAATTGCCTTTACCATAAACTAAGTTTTCTTGAAGAATCTTATTAATATTTGGATTTATACTAGAAGGTCTATTATTCTGTGAATTCGGAATATCAAATTTTAAGACTTTACTGTCATTAGTTATTATTTTATTTAATAAATTCGATAGCAAGTCATTTTGGGTTTCAGTCGGTTGTTTTGTCTTTTTTCGTTTGGGATTAAATTGTGGTAACAAATTTTTCTGCTCATAATCTTCATCATTGACATTATTTTCATTCTGTAGTACTTGAGATATTAGATCATTAGAAATTCCAGAGGCACTAAGATCTTTCAATTTCGGATCTTTCAAAAGTTTAGACCAAAGACCATTATTGACATAAGGCTCGTTTAGTGCTTGAGGATTAATCCCTCCTGGTCTATAGTTGTTTAAATAGTTGAAAATATCAAAGCCAGTCGAACCTATACTAAGTGGTGATTTTCCGGTGCTAGTCAAAAGATCTTGTAAAGTGGGTACTCTGTCTTCAGTATTAGTCAAAGAAGTTACACTTTCCTCCAAACTTTTACTTCTTCCGCAAAGATGGTTCGATTTTAACGCTGCATACGCATTTTGTGCAGTTTTTACGATGTCTTCTAATGCATTCAAGCATAGCGGCTGACTTGGAACTGGCAATTCCAACGTTACTATCAATTTAGCTTCTTCTATCTGTTTGCTAGGCTTCGTTAAATCCCTTTCTACGGTTAACAACTTTTTTAAGAGCGCGAAGTTTTCTTTCGTTAGCTTGGCTGTTAGCAAATATTTTTTATAAAGTGCAATGGCTTCACTAAGCTGGTCTCTGTTAGGAGCTGCGTCTTTTTCCATCTGCTTTGATAGGCGTAAGAGAATTTTCATTAAGCTCTGTAGTATTTCGGATTTTGGACAGCCAGACGGGGAATCTCCAGAACTTTTACGGTTCGTTGAAGGCTGCCAAAGAAAAGTCACTATTACAATTAAGCCTTAAGATAATAGTATTAGATATAAAGTTTTTCATAGCAACCTATATGTAGGTACAAGTTACTTTCTAAGCTGGGGCCATTGTACAGTCTCGTGAACGACTTCATGTAGCTTAAAATTGATAATGAAGAAGACTAAAAGTTAGAGCACATGTACGGCTTGTTTGGAGGAGTTTTTATGATCATCTCTCCACTTAATATCAGAAGTGTCTACTTTAAGTTGCAGCATGAAATTACTATTTATGTGACCAAAATAAAAAGTCTCACCTGTGTGTAGGAATTTTCTTCGCCTTTCAAAGCCAAAGGGTCAACCGCAACATCGTTGTGCAGATTAAACTCCCGGAGTGCTTCCGGGATTAGGTCGTTCTTTGAACAAAAAATATAGACTGTTCGAAGTGTTCGAGAGAGTAACAGATAGTGAGTATCAAAAAGAGAAAAGGGGAGGATTTAGATTAAGAAAGTGTTTTCTTGAGCTTGATGATGAGTTGAGGGAGGACAAAGGCCATATCTCAACAAAGAGACTGATAGTTTTGAGCTTAGTGAGGGTGCGTCAGCTGGGACGTTGCTATTGTAAATACCACAGAGATCATGTTCGTGCTGCTGGTGATGATTTAAAAGATACTTACATTAAAAGCAGAGCAAAAGGCAAGGAAACACACCAGCGTGAACAGTCTGACGAAAATCATCATGACCAATTGAGGCCGGCAAACTTTATTATAACCTTTTTATACACCTTCACGCTACGTTATCGAGACAAGTAATAGGTGTAAAGTTAAATCACTGTTAAATTGATTATGGGTATTACAATCTTATTAATTTTCCTATCAAAAGTAGGTACAGGAATCAATTTTTGTTTGCTTAAGATTGCAAAATACAGACGTGGAATGTTTTCTGAGGCACAGTACCTACCTAATAGCTAAAAACATTTAAATAGCGCAAAAAATGACTCCACGATGAAAAGGTACGGTATTTGAAACTATCAACAATAAACTATTTGAGATGCTCGATTAAAACAAAAATTACAAAATGATTCGGAAAATATATTTCTTTTAATCATTTACTAGTTATTTCAATTTTTAAATATATGAAACATATAAAGAGTGCTCTGAAATGTGACGTCACATGCAAGTATTTCCATACAAAATTCCGTTTTAAAAGTAACTCATTTGACATCCTGTCAAATACCCAATTGTGGGAAGGCAGACAATGTGAGTCAGTACAGTAGTAGGTACACGGCAAAACATCTATGCACCGGGCGCCGTCAGACCGTCATTTTGCAACGTACCCTACATATCTGTAGTCTCTTTCTGTAATTCTTTTTCTATATCTATATATATTTATTTGTTGCTCGCCACCACCGTTTTGATGTGAAATTTGTAGGGAGAAATACTTCTACGGTTTTTTTATTCGACTAGGCACGTGTCTTTCTATTTGACAATGTGCAAACCATTGTTGTTCGTTTTGTTATTACTAGGTACAGTTTGTCCAAAAACACTAGAAACCGGAAGTGAAAGTTTACTAAATGTTTTATTGAGAAGTCAAAACATTTACTATAACTATTTATTGAAGCAGAATACCTTATTTTAAGTAATAGCTCAAGTTTTTAATTTATATAATGCTTGTAAGCGTAAGTTATTAACAAACACAGACAAAAAGTCTGAGCAAAACCGTATTCTTTAATTTCTACTCTTTCTGGACAAGCTGTACCTACCTTTGCCCTCCTATCACGTACCCTCCATTTGTCTATACTTGACTTTTTTTCCAAACTTTAAACGACACTAAATCAAAAACCTTTAGCGGTAGAAAACTCGAAACAGTCTACAAATTTAGTGCTAGCTAGTACTAAATTTGCAAACTGTTTCGAGTTTTTTTAGTGCTAGCTAGTACTAAATTTGCAAACTGTTTCGAGTTTTCTACCGCTAAAGGTTTTTGATTTAGTGTCGTTTAAAGTTTGGAAAAAAAGTAAAGTATAGATAAATGGACTATAACGGTCCACTTTTATTGGGCTAACCATAAATAAATGACCAGTGAATCTGACTAACCTATGAATCTGATGGTTTGGGTGCCGGTTTCTGAATTGAGAATTTCAGTAAATACCTAAGAAACGTTCTGTCATGCTGTTTTCTGAGAAATTTGACGAAAGAGCACGGCAATTAAGTAAACTTACTTAACGAAATTCTCAATTCAAATACTTGGCCCTGAAGTAGGTTAAATCCACGTTAAATCGGACAACCTCCATCTCCCTAGCGCCCTTGAGCAGTTCTTCTTTATAACGACCTCTGTGGTGCTACGCGACACAGGGTGTCCTAGTGAGGGGCCAGAAGCAATGCATGTGCCTGTATTTAAATGTTTTATGTTTATCGTAAAGAGAAAAAAAACCTTATCCACTCAAACGTCCAGGCGCGCGAGCGACTTTAACCTTACCCGTCCACGAGTCAAAGGTCACTTTTTTCGCGCTTTTTTTCGCACTTTCACCCGCGACCTTCTTGACAAAAAATATCCTAGCTTAAAGACTATGTACTATAGCTACACTAAAACAAAAAATACCTGCAGAAAGCTAAAAAAGTGCACAATTTTATAAAATTACAAAAAAAAAATACTCATGGCTATTGGGTCTGAGGTCCAAAATTGCATTCCTTTTACAGCCATTCTTTTTTTTTTATTTCTTCTGAAAACGTCTCATTCCAACCGTCTGTCAAATTCCAACTGTAGGTACTTTGGAATCAACACCTCGCTCTACTTAAAAAGAATGAGAAGAATATTATTATATCCACCTACATTCCACAAATAGGACAGATATAGGCATTGAATTTCTCTATCTAAATTCAATGGATATAGGTACCTAAGTAATTTGGTGGTATTTGTAATTTTATGGTAACGGTTGAAATGCTTGACATCTACTTGGGGTAAAAAATGTGCAATTAAAAAAAAGTTTAAGATTTTTAACAATTTTATTCCTATAGAAAACATCCCTATTCACATTGTTCATAAATAAAATATATATTTTCATACATAAACAACAAATAATTAATAGTGTCTACATCATTAACAGATTCTCCAATAAAAATCACATTCCTCCTATTCTCATAATTATTATAGGTATTTTACAGTAAGGCACAGCCCGTTTTTCTAACTGCATGGTACATTGTCAGAACAGTGTACAGCACATAAAGCTTCATAATTTACTAGTTTCTGCCCACGACTTCACCCGCATTCAATTTAGGGTTGATATTGATTCCTCATACAAACCTTGATACCCTTTTAGGGATGGAATTACAAAAACCGTGTCTAACGAAATACGATTGCTACTGAATGCAAATCCTAACAATGCAATGTAATAAAACATAAATATTTACATACAGGCACATACACTTCTGGACCTACACTAGGATACCCTGTGTCGTGGGAACCAGAAACAGCGACGTCACAAACATGTAAACGTCCAAGACCTGGGGTTTTAATCAGTCATTAAAATTGGTTCATTAAAAAATTCTATCATCATCATCAGGCTATATTAGTCCACTGCTGGACATAGCCCTCCCCTAATGAGCGCCATAGCGCCCTGTCTTCAGCTTGCCGCATCCAGCATCTGCCTGCAGTCCTTCGCAGATCGTCATCCCACCTGGTTAGAGGGCGTCCTACACTACGTTTGCCGAGTCGCGGTCTCCACTCAAGAACACGTTTACCCCAGCGGTTGTCGGTTCTTCGCGAAATATGGCCAGCCCACTGCCACTTCAGCTTGCTAATTCTCTGAGCTATGTCGATAACTTTGGTTCTCTGTCGGATGTATTCGTTACGAATTCTATCCTTCAGAGAAACTCCGAGCATAGCTCTCTCCATAGCTCGCTGAGCGACTTTAAACTGGTGGACCAAACCTTTCGTGAGTGTCCATGTCTCGGCTCCGTAGGTCATAACAGGTAGGACACACTGATTGAAAACTTTCGTTTTCAAGCATTGCGGTATGGATGACGAGAAGACCCGGCGTAGTTTCCCAAACGCTGCCCAGCCCAGCTGGATCCTCCTCTTGGCCTCCTTCTCGAAATTGTTTTTACCTAACTGCAGAATCTGCCCGAGGTAAGTGTATTCGGAAACGATTTCGAGTAGGTGACCATGTACGACGACCGGTATTGGATCAATGTGACCATTGATCATGACTTTGGTTTTATCCAAATTCATACCAAGACCGATGCGTCGCGAGGCTGATGCTAGGCTGGCCAGCATGTGGTTCAGCTCCTCTAGCGACTCCGCCATTAAGACTATGTCATCTGCGAATCGCAGGTGTGAGATGTAGTCGCCGTTTATGTTAATGCCCTTTTCTTTCCAGTCCAGCGTCTTAAACATGTCTTCCAACGCGCTTGTAAACAGTTTCGGGGATATAACATCCCCCTGTCTTACTCCTCTGCACAGTTGGATGGGTTTAGACTGCTGGCCCTGTACTTGGACACTCATGGTGGCGGCTTCGTACAGACATCTCAACACCTCGACATAACGATAGTCTACTTGGCATCGCTGTAAGGATTCCAGAACAGCCCAGGTTTCGACAGAGTCAAAGGCCTTCTCATAGTCCACAAAAGCAAGACACAGGGGCTGATTATATTCCTCGGTCTTCTGTATAATCTGCCTCACTGTGTGAATGTGGTCTATGGTGCCATATCCTCCGCGAAACCCGGCCTGTTCCGGCGGCTGGAACTCGTCGAGTCTTCTGGCGAGACGATTCGTGATCACTCGTGAAAACAGCTTATAGACATGGCTCAGGAGCGAGATGGGTCTGTAATTTTTAAGAAGAGTCTTGTCACCCTTCTTAAAAAAGAGCACCACCAAACTCCCGCTCCATGCCTTTGGAGTTCTCCCACTGTGAAGGACGGCGTTGAAGAGCTTTTGTAGTTCCTGTATAACAGGGGCTCCTCCAGCTTTCAAGAGCTCTGATGTTATTCCGTCCTCACCGGGGGCTTTTCCATTTTTAAGCTGCCTCAGAGCTAGCACGATCTCGTCTTGACTGATGTCAGGCAGTTCGTCGGTGTAGTGGCGAAAAAATTCTATATTGCCCAATAAAAAAATCCTACATAATATAATAAGTGTTTACATTTAGCTTAATTATTAAAGTATTTACTTCCAGTTAACATTTGGCGATAGGTATAATAGGGTAGTTTCCAGGGTCAAAATAATTTAATTCTATTTAGTCCGTATTTTAGATTATAAAAAAGTATTGGATAAGTATTTTTTCTTTTTTCGATTAAACAAAAAATAACAAAGATATAGCCCATTGAAGTTACGTGTGACGTCACTCAGTGCTACAAAATGCAGCACGGCGTGACGTCACACGTAACTTTAATGGGCTATATCTTTGTCATTTTTGGTCTAATTTACAAATAAAAAAATACGTGTCCCTTATTTTTGAATAATCTAAAAGACGGACTAATTAAATTTTTTTGGGAAACTAGCCTATTGACGGGGTAGTGCTAGAGTCTTCTAGCACTACCCCGTTAAGTGTCTACTTAGGGCCGATTTCTGAATTGAGAATTTCACGAAAGCTCTGGTTTCCCAGGACAGCGGCGCCGTCATAGAGCGGTCTTAATACAGCGGCGAATGACGTCACTACAACGTTGTCTATGTAAACCTAGGAAACCGCACCATATTGTTTACACAGTGCCGCCATCTTAACTGTTCAGTTAATAGCGGCGCTAGTGAAAAATTTAGTAGTAACATTTAAGAAATCTACCTAGAAAAATGAGAATATTTTAACCCGTCTTCCAATTTTAATGAATAAATCTTAGTAAGTGAATAATTAAAACAAAAAATAGGGAACAGGATTTGCAATTACTTAGTTACAATTTTGCCCACCTGAACAGATAAATTGGTGGCGCTGTACACAACGTTCTAGTGACGTCATTCACCGGGTTTACTAATGTATTGCCAAAAATCGTTTCCCAAAGTATTACTTCCCAAACTATTTTCCGCAAATTATCACTTGGCAAAAAAACATTTCTCAAAACAACTTAAAGCAAATAAACAGTTAGCAAAAGTTATTATGGCAAGTTATTGTTTACCAAATAAATACTTGGTCAAAATTCATTTTACCAAGCATTATTCAGTCAAGAGTATCGTTTGGCAAAAAGTACCTTTCCATACAATACCGAATACGCTGCCGGCAATGTGTGTAAATGACACAACAAAGTCGAGTCTGTTTTCGATCTTACATAGAGAACCTAACGCTCCAACGCGCTCCGCTTCGCTACGCGCGTCGTCGCACCTATATTTCTGTTGCCACGTATTCTTTACATCGCCGACCCCCCGTTCAATAATAATTAGTACCTAATCGTCAACTATATTTATGCCAAATAATAATTTGACCAAATGAATAAAAGCCAAAATAAAACGTTAGCATAATAAACGTTTGTCTTAATAAAACTTGACGCAGTAAAATTATGCGAAATGATAATTTGACCAAATTAATAAAATGCGAAATGAAAACTTGCTAAAGTTTCATTTGGGAAATGAAACTGATGCCATAAGTTTATTGGGAAGTAAAATTTGGCGAAAAATACTTTGGCTAAACGGCGGTATCCCCATTCACCGCTGTATTACGGCCGCTTTATGACGGGCATGACGGCACCGCTATTCTAGGAAACTAGAGCTTTAGTAAATACTTAAGTGACAGTCTGTCACGCTCTTTTCTGAGAAATTTGTCGAGACAGCACTAGAGTTGAGTAGTTACTTAGCGATATTCTCAATTCAAAAACTGTTCCTTATTGTCATAGCTTGGCTGAACTTCAGGAGGCCTCGCTGACCGCTCGGGCGTTGAAGATCTCTATCCAGTAACCGTCTGGGTCCTGGATGAAGGCAAGGCCCTTCATCTTACCATCTTGGGGCTTCTTGATGAACTTCACGCCTTGCTGTTCAAACCTGAGGGCAAAGGAAAGGGCTGGTATCAGAAACTAGGTGATACAAAGATGTCTAAAGTCAAACGGTTGGTAAGATTTTTGCCTGCAACTAATTTTAAATAATTACTTGTTTAGGTCCTGGTGTATTATTTACTTCCTTCATTGAAAACTGTTTTTATGCACAATTTCTTAATTTTTTTTTCGATAAACTTTTTTTTTTGTAGTCAAATTACTTCTGTTAAAGAAAATCAGAAGAGGAGCGGCGCTACTTGTAACACAGGCATCGGCTTAGTACAGAGTTCCGACTCATTTTTTTGTAATTTGATACACTGTTTAATGAATAAACGAATTTATTATTATATTAAATTTATAAAATTTTAACTAAGAAATCATAATTATGTGGATTAATAACATGTAAAATAATTCATTTGGCAATAAACAATTTTTACTTTACTTTTTACTTACTTTATTATAACCAGAGAAATTATATTTAGTGGACAATAGGGTAGTTTCCAGGGTCAAAATAATTAAATTCTATTTAGTCCATATTTTAGATTATAAAAAAATAATATTACAAAAAATAATATACATATTTTTTCTTTTTTCGATTAAACAAAAAATTACAAAGATATAGCCCAGTGTGACGTCACTCCGTGCTAAAAAATGCAGCACGGCGTGACGTCACACGTAACTTTAATGGGCTATATCTTTGTCATTTTTGGTCTAATTTACAAATAAAAAAATACGTGTACCTTATTTTGGAATAATCTAAAAGACGGACTAATTACATTTTTTAGGGCAACTAGCCCATTGTGTCTAGTGTTCAACACATTCATGAGTAATAATTTTTAAGTTGGAAACTTTATAATCGTATTAATTTTATTTCAGTACTAGCTTTTGCCCGCGACTACGTCTGCGTGGACTTTAGGGTTAAATAAGGAGTTAAAGGATAAATTTAGAAAAACGGCGAAACACGGTTTCAATCAATTGTGTTAAAGAGTATTTATTTTAAGTTTCAAGAAAATTAGACAACATTCTTTATACCTCCCATACAAATTTTGCCAACCTTTTCCATCCCCTTAGGGGTTGAATTTAAAAAAAAATACGGTTTTATTCCTTGCCTACATTATATATAGGCCCTCTGTGCACAATTTCGGGCTGGGCGTTGATGAGTGAGTCAGTCAGTCAGCCAGGGCTTTGAATTTTATTTATATAGATTTTAACATAAAATCTTAAGATATTAGAATTCAATAAATTCGTAAAAAGCTTCGTCAAACATAATAGTGAAAACCAATTCTATCTTAATAACGCACAACACAGAGGACAAACACACACATAACATAATAAATAACACTTAAGACTATGAAAAAAGAGGTTGTTGGCTTCCATTCCCTTGGAAGGCCGCCTACTTTGACCTCTACTAAGGGTCTACTTACTCTGAGTGTATTTCAATGTATGTGATTTCTGTGCTGGTTACCATAGCACAGGTTATCCTAGTTTGGGTCCAAGAGCAGTAATTTTGTTGTATTATTATTGTAATCTGTATTATTGCTGGATGCGGCAAGCTGAAGACGGGGCGCTATGGCGCTCATTAGGGGAGGGCTATGTCCAGCAGTGGACTAATATAGCCTGATGATGATGATGATGATGATTATTGTAATCTTAACAAGTCTAAGTAAGTTGCACTAGGCTTTATTGGGACAAACCACAAGAAAAAATTATTTACATAACAACATACATAGGATAGGGCAAATTCAGACATCTGATGCAGAATCTACAGCCAATGGAGTAGTAACGTCCTTAAAAGGAGACCATGGACTGGAAACGCAGCACAAGATAATCGGATGCGATGGCTGACAGCGGATGGATGAGAATGTTCAAGGACAGAATGAAAGGTGGCCTATGTCCAGTGGACAAATACAGTCCGAACGACCCAATGACCCAATTGAAGAGCTCTTTTCCGTAATGCACAAAATATAATTATTTACTTTTTCAAGAAACAGTGACGACAAATTATGTATTCTTCAGATAATCATACTTACCGCCGACATCTCGAATGCTAACCAGCTGTCAGTTGTCAAAAGTGCATGCAAAAAAAAGTAACTGACAGCTGTTAACAGTAGATTAACAGACTGTTAGCGTTCGAGAAACCGGGGGTTAGGCTCTTATTTTTATTTGTGATGTTCTGTGTCCGTCTCGTGGCATAGACAAAACGGAAAAACTTAAAAAAAAAAACATACTTAGTACGTTTTGGAATAGAGCTCGTAGATTAAAATTCTGTATCGACTGGTGGATTAATTGAGGATACCTTGCACAAGCTGTGTCGACGTCAGGTACTAGCACTCCGATGTGCCCAAAGCCGCGGGGATCCGTGTTACCATTGTGGTAAGTAATATCTTCATTCTCTGTGCCCCAATTGCTAAAAAAGAGAATAGATTATAATCATTGTCTGCTATCATACCCAGGCAGTCTGTGAAACAGCAATTGTGCTGTGCCTCTGTCCTTTTCATCACAGTCATATCTATTGTAAGTGTGCTTATTTACCTATCTGTATAAAACTTGTATTTGAACATTGTGTAGTAATGAATAGTGTGAAACTTTCGTAAGTCTATAGGGAAGAGCGGGTGATCATGCTCTTCCACTATAAAGGGAAATTTCCCGCCAGGCAGATCGTATGCCTGGGGACGGCCGGTCCAACTGTGGTTTGTTGGACATTGTATTTATTATAAGTCATGTGTAAACTTTGCTTGCGCGATGCAGGAATGTTGGAGTTTAGGGTGCGCGCGCAGAGTTGACATGTGCTCGCCACAAGTCTAAAAGTTTCACTACGCTCAATTGTCGAATCAATTCAAATCTAAATAATTAATTTAAAAATCCAAATTCATCCAATTAATTATTTTATTCATGACAATAATGTATCAAAATAATATAAAAGGTCTTATAGTTATTTCCATGTTCTTGTTCTACCTATTTTGGGCGTGTATAAAGAAGCGAGAGGCAAAAAAATTATTAAAATATCACATAACTAAAATGACTATGCTGTTTATAATAATCATTATTAATCTTAGGTCCATGTATAAATATGTAAACTCTTCTTAATAAGAAATAGTGTTTAGCACAAAAAGAAAAAATAAAGTTTGGATAAGGATGTACCTAGCTAAGAGAAAAAAGAAAGTGTTGTAAGATACTTTCAACACTTTCTTCTATTCTCTGATAAGTGCTAATAAATTAAAGGATTGTTGATATTGTTACGGGCTAGGGTTCTGGATTTGGATGTAAAACGCCAATGACAACTTCTTAGGATTTATTCACGCAGGGTCTGGTCTGCAGGTCTTCACGACACGAAGTCCACACGCAGAATCCAATCGCAGGTCCAATCGAAGTCCAATAGTATCGCTGAGGTCGTAGGTTATCGCTCGTATCGCAGGTATGTTCGCTCGAAGTTCACTCTTCGCTATTCCAAACGGAACTGACCGTGCGCCGCGGCGGCCGCTATTTATATCCGGCGGCAAGGGTTCTAGAACATTCCCGTACTTACAGTCTATTTATTGAAGCGAACGACTAAAGGTAAACAAAGACACAGCATCTCTCAAACTTACATGTCACTCAAAATAGCTCATACACGCAGCTTTGCTTGCATCGTATACCCACATAGGCTTAGGTAGGCACTGTTTAAGGAAAACAGACAGACAACCAAACAAGACAAGACAAACACTAAAGAAAATAAAATAGTTTAGAGAAGTCGTGAGTAAATATGGCGTCGGAGTGGCTATCTTGCTTTTTTTTTTGCCTATAATTAAAAAAGAGGTTCGTAGTCAGCCCTCCATACTTCTTCCTACACTTCGCGTAGCGCATAAGCATAATATAATCTATCATAATCGGCCTTTAAACAAAAGTCCTACATCTTTGCTAGTTGCGAACATATTTGGCAGCAGTAGGATCACTTTTATTTACATTTACAACATTTAACATTTACATATCATTTACATTTACATACAGGCACATAATTGCTTCTGGCCCCACACTAGGATACCCTGTGTTATTTGAGGACCACTGAAATTTTAGGTATTTTTTGGGACATAGATCTCTTAAGCAAATGGTATTTTCATGATAAAATAAAATATTTAGTGAAATAAACTGCGAGTGAGGGATAAATCAGGTAATAACTGTGTTAGTGTGTTTATTGCTTATTGGCATTTATTAGCCATATCGTTTTGTATGACTTTGCTAAATATTATGCAGTGTTATAAATGTGGCATATTGAAAAACCAAATTTTTGACATGTTGACACTTACTCGTTCGCTTCAGTAAATAGGGTGTACGTACCTACACTCGGTACACGCGGCAACGTCGCTCGAACAGTAACCCATTCAAAGAGTTTTGAACCTTACGCTAGTGGACATACGAGTCATTATTGCTTGCAGCGCAGCATGCGGCGACTATTCGATAGGCTTCTAGAAGGCTCTATTCTAGATGGTTCGGGATAGGACCGCGACAATATGAAATCAACTCACTATGTCAACTCCAATGTAGCCTTCCTGGACATTGCCCAGGCCGTCCTCTGGTTCTCATCCTGAGGGACGCTGGACGGGTCCTCGTAACCCATGAAGAAGAGGGAAAACTTCATCTCAGGGAAGTGTAGTTGCTTTAGCAGCGTCATGCCGAGCACTCCGGTGTAGAACGGTAAGGACTTGCGAGGATCCTTGATCCGGTACATTGTTTGTTGGAACATGAAGTCCTGGAAGGAACATATTTGGGCTGGTTAAGGCTTTGGCTGCTTAGTTATGTCGCTATCATCATTCTGTTCAGCAACACAGAAAGATACTGGATTCCATAGGTCTTGGTGTAAGAAAATGTTCATGCTGAATTATAAAAGTAAATTGTTGTTTCGCTTGAAAAAACTGACAAATGTGAAATGCTGGAGAAAGGAAACACTTAATAAATTTTCAAAACTAATTTTGTTACTAAAATGTTTGTCGGATTTTCTAAGGGCAGCAACGAAATAATCAGAAACAAGTAGGTGTTTTATTATTATTAGTGCAAATTGATTTTTTGCAATATCTGTAAAATCATTTTTTAAAAAGAACTAATTTTAGATTCCTTCAATTGTGACGGGTGATTTGCAATGTGCACTATGATACAAATACAATTTACCCACTCTAAAATTCTGTGTCTAAAATTTTTATTGTTATGAGAGATTGTGCAGAGATTAATTCTTATCTAAAGTGCAAGGTCATGATCATCATCAACCCATTATGTCCCCACCGAGGGGCACGGGTCTCTTCCCTGAGGAAGGTATAGGCCATACTCCACCACGGGGGCCAAGTCCGGATTGGTGGAGGCTTGTAAGACTAGTGGCTGGTCTTACTGTCAGAAGTTTTCAAGCCGCCCTAAGGCCTCTGACTTGGCTTAACGACTGCCATCTATCGACGGCAGCCGGCACCAACTGCTTAACGTGCCTTGCGAAGCACGGAATCGCTCGGAAAAATGCCACTAGCGTTAGTCATAGACGGTGACCCATCCATGGACTGAACGCGCCGTATGTTGCTTAACCTTAGTGATCGTTTAAGATCACTCAGGCAGCCCAGGCTACGAGCGATTCTCGTGATAATAATAAAGGTCATGATAATAATAAATAACTCTATTACTTACACAAATTCCACACAACACAATCACTTGACTTTGTCCCAAACTAAGATAACCTATGCTATGGTAACAGAGACAGACATGACGCATCAATACACCCAGTCTCCGGCCCCAAAGGTCTGGAGGAGGACCTTTGGAGCCGGAGACTGGGAGGTTCCAAAAATGGATACACATCCAGACTGAGGCCGAACAAATATATGGTGGTCACAGGAATGGAAAATACTTAAAAAAATAGTAGGTATACAGGATACTAATGGTATAAATACCTTGGTTGAAGGCTCAGGTGTCTGGCATAGTGCCTGAATTTCTTCAGCCGAAAAGCCCTGGATACCCATGCTTCTGAAACGTAAATTAACAAATTAACCAACTTAGAATAACCTCAAATAAGTTCTGATGTATTCCACTGGAACGAAGTAAAAATTTTGTGCTTACGTTGTTTTAAGTGCTCTAATTACGTAAGGGGTTAATAAACGAGTGTTAGCGGCGTAAATTCGGCAAGAAACTAAGGATCCGGACTTGAGTATTACGTTTGTGATAGCAGCTATCATTCTACAATTCATTCACAGACTACTACATAAATGTCAAAAACTACTGACAGTTGAGAGATGATCTCGAAACGGGGTTAATCTATCTAAATAAAAAGAGAAGCTGACTGACTGACTGACTGACTGACATATCAACGCAGGGCCTAAACTATAAGGGTTAGAAACTTGAAATTTTGCACAGGGGTTCCTTTTATAACGTAGGGGAGCACTAAGAAAGGATTTTTGAAAATTCATCCCCTAAGGGGGTTAAATGGGGGTTCAAAGTTAGTATGAAACTTTGCCGTTTTTGAAGTTATTCGAATGAAATTTGATACGTAGGTTCTTCATTTAAAATTATGAAACACGTAATTTTTTTTTTTAAATCATTCCTTAGGGGGGAAAAAAGGGGCTGAAAACTTAGTATGATACTTTGACGTTTTTAAAGTTATTAAAATGAGTTTCAATATGATGGTCCTTCATTGAAAGTCATGAAACACATGTAAAATAGTTTTTTGTAAATCACCCTTAAGGGGATAAGAGGGGCGTGCAAAGTTAGTGTGAAACTTTGTGTACTCTTTGTTTTGTGTTGTACATTAGTGTATTGTATTGTATTGCATTGAATTGAATTGTATTGTATTGTTGTTTTGTTGGTAGTTGTCTGCCTCGATGGATCGCTCCGTGGGTCACTTGATCTGGCCCTGGCAGAAAATCAGTGCTGTGGGTGATAAACCTGCAGCAAATACTGAGCCTGAGGCCGTTTTACCGCCGCATGGACATAGCCCGTGCCCATTTCTAGTTTTTAGTTTTTGTCTTGTATTTTGCATTGTCTGTTTTTTCCTTTTTTTATGTCTTTTCTTGTCTGTGTGGCGTTAAATAAATATGCTTCTTTCTTTCTTTCTTTCAAACTTTGCCGTTTATGGAGTTATTCGAATGAAATTCAGAATGAAGGTCCTTCATTAAATGTCTTGAAACACATGTAAAATAGTTTTTCGAAAATCATCTCTTAAGGGGATAAAAAGGGGCTGCAATGTTAGTATGAAACTTAGCTATTTTTGAAGTTATTCGAATAAAATTCAGCATGAAAGTTCTTCATTGAAAGTCATGAAAGATGTGTAAAGTAGTTTTTCGAAAATCATCCCTTAAGGTGGTAAGAGGGGGTTGCGAAGTTAGTATGAAAGCTCTTTCGCATGCGCTAAAATTTTCTCTATCTTATTTGCAAACACTTTACTCAACTAAAGCCCACGCGGACGTAGTCGCGGGCAACAGCTAGTTAATAATAAAAAAAAATCCATGAACCTTTATTACAACTGGACTGTGCACAGTGAAATAAAAAACGAGCAGAGTGAGAGGCACCAAAGTAGTAGTGGGTCTCTTTCGAATAGAGTGTCCATGATATGTGAGTGGTTGACCATAAATGGGCCTCAAGGTAAAATAATGATTTCGAGAAAATCGCGTTTGAAGTTTCGTGTTTTTATAGGTTTCGATTATCATAATTTTAATTATTCGGTTATCATAAAAAAATAACTACGGCACCTAAAAATATTCTGGTAAGACAAAGCTAAAATGCCACAAATTAAAAAAATCAAATAAAAACAATAACGGTTTCCAATCCCTCCAGGTCCCTTTTTGGTCAACCACTCATATATTTATAAATCTTCACCAGCCGTGGTCCAGGTCCAAAGTAGTGAGGTACTCAAAATGACGTGTGGTATAAGTAAAAGTTATCTATCCTCGTGAGGCCCAATGTCTTCAAGTGATCACAAAATCAATTGTTCTTTTCTAGGTCGGGCCTTACGAGGAGTAAGGAAATATTTAATCTTTAATGTAATATAATTTTGACGATTTTTTTATGACAGATTGACTTATTGATACAAGAGCTTTAATAGACGTACTACGACATAAAAGAGAAAATAATAAAATGGTGCAATTGTCGGACTACAGACTCACCTCTAGTGTAGTCTCACCAAAATCTTAATTCCGAACTATTTATGTCCCACTGTAAGTACCTACATTGTAATTTTATTTAGAGTGTGTGTAATAAAAAACATTTAAAAATTCACCTTACTTAGATACCTTAGGTAGGAATGTAGAAAATAAAACGAGAAGATAATAATTACTGTGTTTTATTACTAACTTTTTAAAATTCTAACGGCCAAACCAATTCGATGTAGATATGCACTTATTCATTTAACTCTCATATTCAGATATTTATTTACAATACATTTAATAATTTCTATTTCATGTTTCAGTGGAGTGAGACTGTACTAGATGAGAAATATCTTTCAATCGGGGATAAAAGTGTTGTGTTATTATGTTAATCATATATTTCTTCTTCAAATGTTCCTCCATCAGCGTCGATAAGGTTACGAACAATTTCCCGGTGTATTTTACAACATTAAACACTATCAATAATATGCTACTGAGCATGTGAATATCTTTCTCGGCTAAAACAATCTGTAAAAAAAAGTTTTCTCAAAACACAATAATTTCAATTTGTTGTATTCTGTAGTGGTCAGTTCTAAATTTTTCCTTACCTTTAGGAATATTGACGGTATTGCTGTAGATTTTAATCTTTTTCTTGACTGATTGACAAAATCTTCAATTTTTTAAATGTAGACTGCAAACGACCGATGCACGGAGAAGTATTTTACCCCAAATCCTGGCCATAAATCAAGTTTCCCATTGTTAACTAATACAAAGGAGATGTTTTTGTCTAGAAAGGTAGATAAATTCCGCGTACGATGGCGGTCTTTTTACCTGCATACGGTCAACGGTCCTTGTGTAAGGTCAGTCGGAACTTAGCATTCGTTGGATACAGTTTACTCTGCTTTTGACTACGCGCTGTGTTTTCGACTTTTGATTGGTGATTTCTAAAGTTGAGAGTGTTTTGTGACGAATAATCATCATGGATCCCAATGTACAAGGTATGTACTATATTGTAAGATAAATATTAATAAGATTGATAGCTCTCTGGATTCAAACTTGAACTCTACATAAGACATAAAATTTACGTAATGTTTTTTTCACGATTTGTACTTCATTAAGGTTTTTAAGTGGGTGCTACTAACAGAAACTGGACAAAACCTTTATCATATGAAGCAGTAATGTCTCTAGTTATATGACCACTAAACGAAGTTTTCCCGAGTTTTCCACAGTAATTTAAAAAAAAATATATATAGTAGTTGTTCCATGATAGTTAAAATATTGTTTTTTTGTTACAGTATCTGATGACTCGTACAGAAGCTTTTCTCGACGATATATGCATGATATCGTGAGAGGAAGTGCTCAGAAGTATTTTGATGACAAACTCAAAGAGCTAGAGGACAAATTGTTAGCTTTGACAAAGTGCCCTCCAGAAAAAAATGATGAATTTCGTCATGTCATGAAAAACTTCAAAATCGTCTACAAACTTTACTGGCAAGCATCTAAGGGAACTGATAAGAGGTTCCGCGAAAAGTACTGTGAATGGCTAAGCCAAACAATGGACTTGCCCTGTGCCTCATCTCCGCTAGCGGTATCTTCAAAGGGTCGACCAAACAAGGAATTCGGCGAGTGCAGCGAGCGAACAAAGCGTCGAAAAACCATGGAAATAAGAAAACAAGTGCCTGTGGATGAACTTACTTATGCAGCAGAAATGAGTAATCGCGCCGCAGGAAACCTAGATGCCGCCAGAATAATGCACGACATTCAACAGTCACCGACCAGAGCATCAAAATTTCGCAAAGCAGCCCAAAAAAAAGCCATGACTAAAAAACATTCACCAGAAGAGGCTCTGAAAATATTCGTGGACGCCAATCTGTCAACGACTCAGTACGAAATTATACAAAGAGCCAACAAAGAAATTTATCCATGTTACACGCTTTTGCAAAAAGCTAAACGAGAGACGTATCCTGATAAAACTGTCTCTGAAACTGAAGCGGAAATAAAATTACAAGATTTGGTGAACCACACAGCTACGAGGCTTTGCAAATACTTGGACGGTGTTTTGGAGATGTGTTCAGAAGTCGAGAAAAGTAATTTGTCACTTTTTTACAAATGGGGTTGCGACGGATCACAACAGACACAGTACAAGCAAAAGTTCCAAAACTATGGTGATAGTGATGCAAACGTTTTTATCAGTTCTCTAGTGCCCCTGAGGTTGACAAGTGGAACAAAAATCATTTGGCAGAATCCAACCCCATCCTCGCCTAGGTTTTGTAGACCAATCAGAGTACGATTTACAAAGGAAAGTAAAGATGTAACTAACGAAGAAATTGGCTACATCGAAGGGCAAACTAGAGCACTTCAACCTACCTTTATTGGTGATGCTATTAAAATAACGCATACTCTATTCCCCACCATGGTAGATGGAAAAGTCTGCAATGCAGCAACAGATACAAGTTCAACTTTGAGATGCTACATATGTGGCAGAACTCAAAAAACATTCAATGACCTCACGACTACAAGTACCGAAAATCCAGAGACTTTTAAGTTTGGTATTTCGTTACTGCATGCTCGAATCAGATTCTTCGAGTTTTTGCTTCATTTATCTTATAAGCTTAAGGCAAATATACACAAAGGCCGCCTTAACAAAGAAGATCAATCTTCGATCCAAGCAGCAAAAGAGTCTATACAGGAGAGTTTCAAGGATAAAATGGGATTACTTGTTGATATTCCAAAGGCTGGCTACGGCAACACAAATGACGGCAACACTTCTCGTCGATTCTTCAGTGATACAGGAGCAGCAGCTGAAATAACTGGAATCAATAAAGATCTGATTGAGAGATTTCGAGTGATATTGGAGGTTTTATCATCGGGATTCGAAATAGATACAGAAAAATTTGGCGTCTATACCTTCGAGACAGCACAAGTTTACGTAAACTTGTATCCTTGGCAGCCAATGTCTCCTACAGTCCACAAGATATTAGTACATTCACCGAGTGTGATAAAGCACGCTTTGCTGCCAATAGGACAGCTGTCAGAGGAGGCAGCGGAGGCCAGGAACAAACATTTCCGGCAATACAGACAAAACTATTCTAGAAAGATTTCACGCTCAGATTGCTTGGAAGATGTTATAAACAGGCTGCTCCTTACTTCAGACCCCTTCATCAGCAGCATTCGCTCAAGGTACAAAATGCAAAAGAAGAAGACAATTTCAGAAGATGCAATTAGATTTTTAATACCTCCAGCATCTGCAGAAGATGACAGCGACCAGTGACGATTAATCTCATATATCGTAATTTATTCATTATATTGTAATATTTATATTTATAGGAAGGTGTTTAGTGACATCGTGATATTAAAAACCCATTTATCATAAAAATGGTCTATTACCTATTTAAGATTTTTCAGGCCTCTGACTTGGCTTAACGAGTGCCATCTCAACTATAGCAGCCGATAACAATAGCTTATCGTGCATTATATACTAAATTTTTTTAAATATTTTTTTTTAATTTTTGTTGTTTAGTTACTAAATTATTGGTATGAAAAGTAGGTACTAATTTTTAGTAAATTTCAATGTTTTGACTACCAATTTTATTATTATTACTTATTTAGTACTTTCTTAGTGCTTTTATAGCAACTGGGTAAATAAAGTATTTTTGGCCACATTTTTGGGTCCAATACCTCTTAGTGCGATGTCTTGGTGACTTTATCAGGTATATTTTCTTTCCACCTCTCAGCCATTAATGCCTCTTTAGGAATCCTGTAAGTATATTATTATAACAAGAACATTTTAGACATAACAAACAATTTAAAACTAAATTATATATAACTAAGAAACCCACGAATAAAGACGAAGACCCACGAAGTTTCTTAACTTTTGTTTGCAGCACCCGTAAATCCCGAGTAGGTACGCCCCACGGATGTAAAAAAAGACGGATGGAACCTCCTCTAACCACGAGTGAAGCATACAAATGGCCGCCGTCTATTGATGTGTGCGTGCCATACGTGAGCGTAATTGGCGGAATGGCGGCGATTGTCCGACTTGGTATATCTGTGTGATTGTTTTAGCTCGAGTATGCACACGAAAAGTGTAGGAGTAACTATGCTTCACACCGTTTCAATGAAAGAAGGCATCCGTCTTTTTTTAACATCCGTGGTACGCCCATGCATAATGGACACCCTACTCTAGCATTGTTTCGAAAATTATTAAATTGACTCACCTGTGAAAAGATAAGCCGCACCCCGAATAACATTTGGTTTTATATCCGTTAACACAGCAAAAATACACCATTATACAACAAATCACAATCAAAACGTAAAAACAGCAAATTATTTCAGGCGGTTGCCATGGCAACCGCTTGAAAGGTCACTTATGATGACGAAAAACTACTAAATTTTTCTTAAAACTACTTTTATTTCGTTTTATAACTGCGATAATAAAATTCTTATAATAAATTATTAGTTTCAATATTCTAAATAACAATGTCACTATATCTAAGAAATAATACTGCCGTCTGCCCAATAAATAGACTACCAAATTGGATTTTATTTAGTTCTAGCAACACGGCTAGTTTTGCTACTTTCACGTTTGACGGACAAATATGAACTTTATATCGATGGCTTAGAGTGTAAGTTTGTGTTCATTGTAAATTTGTGTAAGCTATCCAGTTTACGAAGTATAAAGATCCGTGTTTATTTCAGATTCGCAGAGTATAGATACAATGACTTAGATACTTAGACAACTTGGAGCACAATGGTTAAAAACCGGGCACGTGCGAGTCCGACTGGCGGCGCAAGGAGGTTTCCATCTATACCAGAGGTTCCCAAACTTTTTTTCTCGTGGACCATTTTCAAAGTTTTACCATTTATTTTTTTGTTTTTATTAAAAACTGACCAACGGTTGACCCCAATCTCACCTGATGGTAAGTGAAGATGGAGCCGACGATGTTCCTCATTGGTTCAGAAAGAGCCAACGGTAGGATACACCCCCTGCTGCTACATTTCTACTCTATTCCCAAAACTCCTAAAAAATATCACGAGAAGAAGAAAAAAAAAGTAGCACATTTTCTCCCCCTATTTTCTTTTCACGTCTACGTGGAACCCCGTGTGGTCTCCTATGGACCCCTGGGGGCCCCACCTGGACCACTTTAGGAACCTATGATCTATACATTTCAATCCCCTAACTTGCGGTTCTTAATATTGAGCAAAAAAAGTTTGATGGGTATATGGGAGTGCCACTTAGACATTTTATTCTATTCTGTTTTTAATGTTTGTTGCTTACCGTCAACAGATACGAGTAGATAGATAGATAAAACATTTATTCACATTTTACAACAGAAATATATCATCTGTGGACAACTCTCAAGCTATTAGCTACAGTTAGATACAGCCTTGTTACGGGCAGACAGTCACACAGTGAAGTCATAGTAACAGGGTCCCTTACCCTTTCTAGAAACAATTCTTCTGTTACACTTGAACGCAGACAATTTGAGCTGTATTTGCAGTGTTTCAAGGAGTAATGATCTTATAAATAAGGCTGTAAGTAGTTATACTCCAGCGCCGAGCCCTAAATGATACAACATAATATCTTTCTTAAATAATAATGTCCCAAATTGGTAATATATGCAATACAGATTGTCTAAACACAGGCTCTGGTTCAAAGAACAGACGATGAAATTAATATTCATCAAACAGGGGCCTGGAATGTCTTATTCCTTAGATAGTACTTCTCATACAAATATTTCAGCTCTTGTAACCACACCAATTCACGCTGTACAGATGTCACAGAACAGTCATACACTGATATCATCCGGATGCCCCTCAACTCATCCACAAATATATCTCCTGTAATGCAAACATAGCTTCCTTTAGAAAAACTGATTGGCTTTTGTTTCTTTTTGAAAATGGAATCGTTTAAGCTCTTCATAATGGGTGTTTTCTCGCTGCCAGTCCATAAAATGGAGCGAAATTCGCGGGACAAGTCGTTAGCCACTCTGTCTGGCGTGTAAGAATTGTTCTTGGTGAAGTCATAGTAAGCTTGTATGGTGGCTGTAGCGTCGGTTAGTTCCAGATTTGTGAAGTTTCCACTGGTATTGTAGACGGCGGTGACAACGCCGTGTAGCATGACATTCTTGAAAGTGAACCCGAAGAGTTTGTAGACGTACTTATTGTGCTCCGTCCTTTGAGCGCGGTATACGTCTTGGACGTACAACTTGACCGGGTTGGTTTGGAAGTTGTTCATCGCATTGCGTTCCTGGGCTTGTCTCACAAAACTAACTTTTAAAGAAGCATTGAAACTATTGGAAACTTCTATTTCTTGGTAACCAAGACGGACGAACGAACTTTTGAAAGAAACAGCTGCTGATTGATAGAAACTTGTCTTGTCTTTTTGACAAGTAAGTAAACACGAAGTAAACAAAATATTTTAGTGATGGCGTATCACAATATCGATTACTTAAAAAAAATCGATTAAGTCCATAGATTAGATAAAGTCATAAATCGATACTTTGTTTTTTAATTTTTTGACACTTGTCACATTCATTGACATATGACGATAATATTGGAATAATAAAATATGCCTTATTTGCTTTTATTTTATTTAAGTTATCCGTAACGTTGACGAGCAAAACAGAAACCGTGAATTCGTTTCCCACTGGGGAGGAATTGGTACTTAGGTACTTGGTTAGTTTTTACCAGCTCAAGTTCATTGTGTGGAAATCACGATTATTTTTTACTCAGTACCTCTGTACTGATTCTGCAAGCGATTTTCACGACCTCTTAAGCTATTACTCGCTCTTACGTCACACGCAACTAGAGCTAGTTTTAATTCCAAATCTTAGTTCGAATTCGTAAGAATTTGGTCTAATAAGTTAAGTACTCTCAAAATTATTCTATTTAATACAGATGGATATACTCCAAAAAATATTATTAGTGTATAATACCTATAGTTTAATTATATTATATATTATTTAAGTATATTAAGTTTTAATTATCTAATAACTTAGCCGTATTGTATGCTTTTAAGTCTGAAACAACAAAGCTTAAGAATAAAAATCATTCATTCATTACTTAGCTCATAAAACCGGACCGTGCTGACTACACAGAGAAACGTAAACAAAAGAGTTTTGTGCATCGAGTCTCTTACGAACGCGCGGCAATTATGCAAACTGCGCTCCGTCCTGGCCCTGGCCTCGGTTATTTGTCGAGTGCTCCCGAGAGAGTGTAGTGTTGACTTTGTGACAGTGTGGCACTATCGATAGATGCCTATCTAGTGTATCGATATAAATTCTTATTAGTGTATCGATAGATATCATTCTACTGTCCGTGCGGTGATAAAACGAAGACAGGCTCAGTATTTACAGCAAGTTTGTTGCACGCAGCATTGCTTTTCTAAATAATATCATACAAAAGTCCATTCATTATACGGTGAATGATAGACATGATTATAATGCCCGACATAAACTCGAAGAAAAATACGAGCTGATCGTTCCGATCAGTTTGCAAAATGCGTTTAAAAAATAACTTGTACAAAATAATTTAATTTTATTATTTGATTTAACTACAATCTGAAGAATTATAATTCACATCTCTAACCTCTGCCAATGACATCGTAAGTAGGTACGTCCATTCAAAGTCGAAGTCATTAATTCAAGCTCTGTCGAATAATAAATCTAAATAAGTATCGACAAAAATAAGTGTATACTTACTCTCAAAATCCCACCACTAGTCACTCTCATCACCGATGCGCGAGCCCGTACCGTTCAATGAAGATACCGCATCGGAATTGACTGTTTTGTCGACATCACTATTATTGTGCCGGCATTGTCGTTATCGTATCGTATCCTGTTGTGAAACTGCAACGGAATCTTATTCGCTAATGGCTTATTCTAGAAAATAATTAGCTAGCTGCTTTTATTATTCTTATTAATAATAATACCTACAATAAATATTTTTATTCCAGACAAAGCCATGTTAAATTGCATTAAAAATAAATTAAATCCATCGTCGTTAAGTCGTCTTTAAGCCAAGTCAGAGGCCGGGGCGGCTTGAAAACTTCGGACAGTAAGACCAGCCGCTAGTCTTGCAAGCCTCCATCAATCCGGACTTGGCCCCCGTGGTGGAGTATGGCCTGTACCTTCCTCAGGGATGAGACCCATGCCCCTTGGTGGGGACATAATGGGTTGATGATGATGTTGATGAAAGCCATTGTCCACTCATCAGTCAACAGATGATTGCCTCGTTGATGTATCCGTTAAGGCGCTTACCTACCAAGTCATAGGTCATGGATTCGATCCCCACTGGTGGCCGCCGTACATTTATTGTACAAATACCCTCAGTCTGTGTGTTTTTCCATGTTTGAAATGCCATTGCTTAATTAGACAAAGCAAAGTGAATCTTGGGACAAGGCCAAGACCGAACCGCGTCCAGACCGTTATGTGGAAGCCATCTATCGACACTAGACGGTGACCTATCCATGCACTGAACGCGCCCTATGTTGCTTAACCTTCGTGATCGTTTAAGATCAGTCAGGTGGCCGGAGCTACTAGCCTAGAAATAAGACAATTCAATTTTTTTAAGTCTTCATTGCACCAAGTAAAAATTGTAAAGTCGATAGCACATCATCCTATACACCCATGCACTCTACTCCGTTGCATTACGGGCGACTTTGCAACTAAAATGTGAAGGATGACGTGCAGTCGACTGTACACGGACTTAATACATAGACGGGCTTAATAGTTCTAATTATTATTGGTGTTTTATTCTAGCCAATCGGTTAAATGGGTCACGAGAAAAGGTGGAAATAGCGCCATACCAAGCGATTTTGTTATTTGAAATTTCGTTTATTTATATTGTTTAAAAGTTTTACATATTTAGGGATATCACTGTAGCACTATAAGGTATGTAACACTATAGGTTATATAAGCATTCTCTGACTAACAATGCCACTAAAAAGTACAAAACGTGTAGTTACCTATGACTTAGGTAAATTTTAATAGAATAGGTGTTGTACACAAATATTTGTGTTAGTTTTATTTCAAACCATTGAAATTTAAGAGTTTGACAGTAAGACCAGCCACCAGTCTTACAAGTCTCCACCAATCCGAACTCGGCCCCGTGGGGGTACTCCCCTATATCTTCCTCAGGGAAGAGACCCGCGCCCCTCGATGTGGACATAATGGGTTAATTATGATGATTGAAAAAAAAAGTGACTTGATATCCCGTCGATTCTAAATTATTAACTAAAAATCTTCAAACAAGTCGATTAAATTGTGTATGAAGTAACATTTAATAAGACTTCAAGTCGGCCTTAGAATTCTTGGACTTATGACTCAAATCATCAAATAAGTATAAAAGAGACTTTACGTGTGCATCGCTGTGCATTTTAGTTCAACATATCTGCCGGGCATTGTAGCGAGGACCGTACTACAAACACCACCGTTGTCCAAACGATGAGGCGTTTGTTCTGCAAACACACGAGCGACTCTGAAGCCTTGTGCTGGACTTAGGTACACTGCTGTGACATTTCTGAGACAGCTTTTGTACCTACAATGGGTGTTATTGGAAACGCTGATGTCTGTAACAGATTATTATTATTACCTAGGACAGGCATCAGAGCAAATCAAATAAAAAAGTAGTTGCTTTTATATTTTATCTATACAGGGTGGTCCAAATATCATGGATCAAGAAAAGAAAATAAAGATCAAGAAAAGATGGTCAGAGTGGAGTTTTTTTTCGCTGCCTTTTTCTCCACTACAGACGGCCCTAAGGCAGCGGCTAACATTATACATAACTGTATGTACATTGACATTCAACAAGCAGAATGTAAATTCTTTACGTTGAAATAAAAATTTTTGAATTTTGAATTTTGAATTTTGATCAAAGGAAATGGGGAGTTAGCCAAGGTCATCTTCTACCAATAAGGTCCTATACAGGGTGGTAAAATTCTCAACGGTTTTGAACTTATGATTGATTTTCGGTTTTTTTTTCAAGAAAAGAGTTCCTACTACTTATTAAGAGCAATAAAAAAAAAGTACTTACTTTTGGTGGTTGTTTTTTTTTTGAGAGTGACGGTCCATGATGAGAATGTAACAAAAAAAATTCATCGTCCCTGTCTTTATGGATCATGAGAAATTAATTAATTTTTTACGGATCTCGTATCATAATTGTTTGATCCAACATTTTCATCATTGATTTAAAAAAAAAAAGTGTACTGCGGAAACCTGCCCCAGTAGTAGAAAAACTGGACCATTTCATGAGGATTGTAAAAAGATACAACTCAAAGCCCTGTCTCTCCTGAGTCTTTTATTATTGACCTTTATTCTCAGCAAAGTTGCATTTTTTTAAATCAACTTTTGGTTCTAACTAATTTGAGTTACAAAGCACTGTTCTAGGACATAATAAGTCAAAAATGGATTTAAAAATTAAGTTCTAACAACGGACAGGTCGTTACGATCTTTTTTCGTAGCTCTTGTCCCGTCGGTGTCACTTTTCTTGTGGTATCACCAGTTAATAAAATAACACTAAACAAAAGCTTTGTTTGTATTCTGAGAATTTACCGGTTGGACATGGGGTCCCAGGAACAAAGAGAGGTTTACTACCTGCGCTAGCTACCTGCTAGTGACCCTTTACACGCCTCCAGCAACTTTTACTTAGTGTTCTGCTTGCTGTTCGCTACTTAACACGGTTATTTGGTTGTCACTTTTTGCGCTGCTCTTTTTTTATCGCTTCGAACTTTGCATTCTCCCTGGACTCTGTTTTGGATTTTCACCTACAAACTTGGCATTTCTTACTGGACTCTGTTTTGCATTTTCACCTACGAACTTGGCATTTCTTACTGGACTCAGTTGTGTATTAGTGAATTTAGACTATTAAAAATGGCTTACTCAGCCCGTGACTATGCTAACATGCATTGTGTGTACGGTTTTTGTGACGGAAACGCTCGTGAAGCAGCAAGAGAATATCGGCGACGTTTTCTGAATCGTGATCGCTATCCCGACTACAGAGTATTCCAGCGTGTACACAACGCTTACATGGAGGGCCATATTCCTGGAAGTAGCGCGACGAGAACCGGGCGCCCTATAGTACATGATTTGGAAATGGAAGATCAAATTCTTCAAGAAATATCGAATGACCCGTCGACGAGTCATCGGCGAATTTCAAGAACATTAGGTGTCCCGAAAACGACTGTGCAACGCGTTTTAAAACGGAACATGATGCACCCGTATCATGTCCAGCGCGTGCAAGCACTGCTGCCGGCTGATTACGAAAAAAGACAACTTTTTTGCACAGAGATGCTCCGGCGCAACAGAGAAGATCCCGAATTTCTAAATAAAATTATGTGGTCGGACGAAAGTATGTTTCAACGCACTGGTGTTTTTAATATTCACAACCTGCACCACTACGAGTATGTGAATCCTCACATTATTCGACGAGACCACTTCCAACACAAATTCGGAGTCAACATGTGGGCCGGGATCGTCGAAGGACAGTTAATAGGACCACACGAGCTGCCTGCAAGAGTGAATGGTCAAATTTATTTGTCATTCTTACAAGAGGAACTCGACCCATTATTAGGAGACGTTTCTCTTGAAACAAGAAGCGCTATGTGGCTGCAACATGACGGCGCACCTCCGCACTTCGCTCGTGACGTGAGGATTCACCTAAATGAAGTATTTCCAAATCGGTCGGGATCGGTCGCGGTGGAACTATTCAATGGCCACCGCGCTCACCCGATTTAAACCCCATAGATTTTTTTCTTTGGGGTTACTTCAAGGAAGTGGTATACGAAAAGGAGTGCAACACGGAGCAGGAGCTTCGACGACGAATATCAGCGGCCACCCACCAGGTGAAAAATAATCACCGGGCCTTTAGATTGTTAAAAAGAAATTTTATTAGAAGATGTCGACTCTGCCTCCGAGTGAGAGGTAGAAATTTTGAACATCTTCTATGAAAAAGATTATTTTTTTATTTTTGATTAAACTGTCTATTCTAATTATCGGGTGTAATATTTTTATCCTTTTGCTACTTATTTTTATGTCCTAGAACAGTACTCTGTAACTCAAATTAGCTAGGACCAAAAGTGGATTTAAAAAAATGCAACTTTGCTGAGAATAAAGGTCAATAACAAAAGACTCAGGAGAGATAGGACTTTGAGTTGTATCTTTTTACAATCCTCATGAAATGGTCCAGTTTTTCTACTACTGGGGCAGGTTTCCGCAGTACACTTTTTTTTTTTAAATCAATGACGAAAATGTTGGATCAAACAATTATGATACGAGATCCGTAAAAAATTAATTAATTTCTCATGATCCATAAAGACAGGGACGATGAATTTTTTTGTTACATTCTCATCATGGACCTTCACTCTCAAAAAAAAAAAACAACCACCAAAAGTAAGTACTTTTTTTTTATTGCTCTTAATAAGTAGTAGGAACTCTTTTCTTGAAAAAAACCGAAAATCAATCATAAGTTCAAAACCGTTGAGAATTTTACCACCCTGTATAGGACTTTATTGGTAGAAGATGACCTTGGCTAACTCCCCATTTCATTTGATCCATGATATTTGGACCACCCTGTATACATATAAAATTCTCGTGTTACCGTGTTGCATACTCCTCCGAAACGGCATGGCCGATTTTGATGAAATTTTATATGATGTATAATCTCTAGGTCTGAGAATAAGTTGAAAACAATGCATGTAATTAAATCATAAAAAAAATATTTGAACTATCGGAAAAGTTATGAAGAAACTACTTTTGCTCGACGAGTGCTCTTGTAGAGTTTTTTTTTCAGAAAATACAAACTTACATACGTAAGCTCACGCCTGTATCCCAGACGGGTAGGCAGAGACCAGGGACTGACACCTGCCACCATACTTTTTAGGGCCACGACCAATTTTAGGGCGTCCCGTACTGGCCCTTCCACTCACATTCGCTCGATATTTTTGCTTCGTCAGTCTTTTTTCCTTCATCCTCTTCACATGTCCAAACCAACGCAACATTCCTTTCTCAATTCTAGAAAAATATAATGAAAATAGGTTCACAAAAATACAAGAAATTTGTGATTATTACTGATTTACAACTATGGCATTATATTATCCGTAAAATTTTGTAAATATTGTCAATATTTAGGATAAACTCATTTAACTAGTTACTTAGCTGTGATGACGCTTGATGCCAAAACAAACGTCCTAAGTTCGATTCCCACTGGAGGTCGCTATACTTAATCTGTACAAATGGCTTCAGTCTGGGTTTATGATGTCCTTGCCTGTTGCAAACTAGGATACCCTGCTGTGGCAGGGTTTTAATTTAGAAAAGTAACCCTAGTTTGGGTTACTTTTCTAAAATCAAACCGGTTAAATTTACTGTAATCTACTGTTGTTTATTACACCCTTTTCTATGATATTAGATAAGTATAAACAGTAAACTGAAAAAAAACAACCTAAAATTAAAAATAACAATAATAAAAAAAACTTAACTAACAATAAAAAGGTCTGTCGCTAATAGTACTGTTAGTTAATAGCTGTTAGTCCATTTTTTTCGTAATTACTATCGTCAACTGACAACTGGTAGCAATTAATTAACAGACGGAGAAAAAAAAACTCACGCCCGTTATCCCCGAAGGGGTAGGCAGGGGCACCAGTCACTAGAACTGGGCCCACGTTTTGCCGAGTATGAACTGTAGCTCTTTTAATAATGTGTGCTCACTCACTCAAGTGACAAATCTGTTCTTTTCAAACTCTCACAGGACAGATCTCAATAGATAAGTACGGTAGGCACCAAGCGTCTCTACAGCAGAACTCAAATAGCGTGGAATTAAGAGCGAGAATCGAATGCTAACGTATTTCCGTCAGTAACCGTACACTGTGAAGATAGCACGTATGATCGCCACGTTACATCCTTGTATGCAATAATAACAGTGGAAAGACAGGAGACATTTTGACAGCTTGAATGTACTAATTGACAATCTCTGTGGCGCAGCGGTTAGAGCATCTGCCTACCAAGTGAGAGGTCCCGGGTTCGAATCCCGGCTGGGGACAAAAAAACCCCAGGTCTTGGATGCTTAATGTTTTTGTTGTCGCTGTTTCTGGTTCCCACGACACAGGGTATTCTAGTGTTGGGCCAGAAGCAATGTATGTGCCTGTATGTAAAATTGTAAATGTTTATGTCTTAGTGTTATGTTTATTTTGCCAGTCTTGAGCATCGCGAACATAGTTTGGGCCACGCTTAGTGCGTGACGCCAGTTCTAGTATTTCACTAGGCGTTAGTTTTTCTTGACGATTACTTGGGATCTGGACAGAATTTTTATGATAGATTAAGATTTAATGTAAATATGGCCTATGATTTTTATCAGGATATTCTCTATTCTCTGAATCGCTCGTAGCCTGGGCTGCCTGAGTGATCTTGAACGATCACTAAGGTTAAGCAACATACGGCGCGTTCAGTCCATGGATGGGTCACTGTTTATGACTAACGATTCCGTGCTTCGCAAGGTAGGTACGTTAAGCAGTTGGTGCCGGCTGCCGTCGATAGATGACAGTCGTTAAGCCAAGTCAGAGGCCTTAGGGCGGCTTGAAAACTTCTGACAGTAAGACCAGCCACTAGTCTTACAAGCCTCCACCAATCCGGACTTGGCCCCCGTGGTGGAGTATGGCCTATACTTTCCTCAGGGAAGAGATTGTTGAAATTGTTGTGTAGGGGCCTAAGGGCCCTGTCTCACCGGGACGCCCATAGCCACGTCGCGTCGCCAGCGACCGTATCCAAGCAGTTGATATTGAAATGTATGGTGCCTAACTCACTTGGCGACTGTTGGCGACGTCGCCATTCAATACAAACAGCTTGGGTACGTAGCCGGCGACGTGGCCATGGTCCCGGTGAGGCAGGGCCCTAATTCGCACTAAATAGGCTATTTCATATGTTTCTCAAAACCATCTCAGAGTTTTGTTGTTGTTCATTGAGTGCTCGGAAAGTGATAATTTTAAAAAGGGTAGTTATGATTTAAGCGATCATCAATTTATTAAGGATTACTAATGGTTGACCAAAAAATTATTGACAAATGGTCATTCGACAAACAACGTTTAACCAAATGTTCATTTGGCAAACGAGACATTTGACAAAAGTATCATCTTACAAAAACTCACTTAGCAAATGATCCATTAGCAAACACTACATTTGTTAAATGTTTTGAATATTAAAATGTCAATTGACCTTTTTTTAATTTCACCAAATAATATGTTTTGCAAATGAAGCATTTGTCCATATGTCATTTAACAAAATGTTGAACGCATCAAAGTCGAGTCTGTTTTCGATCTTACATAGAGAACCTAACGCTCCGACGCGCTCCGCTTCGCTACGCGCGTCGTCGCACCTATATTTCTGTTGTCACGTATTCTTTACATCGCCGACCCCCCGTTCGTAAGATTGATTAATAAACGAAACATTTGTCAAATAATACATTTTATCAAACGTTTTAGACCAATAGTAGTTTTGTCTGATAACTCAGTTGTTAAATGTTCATTAAGTAAAATAATTATTTGTAAAATGTAAATTTAAGTGTTGATCATTTGGATAAGTGAGTCATTTGTAAAATGATTAGTAGTAAAATGATCAATTGGCGAAAGCATTTTTTGTCAAACATTGTTTGTCAAGTGTAATTTTGCCAAATGACTTTTGGTCAAACAGCAGGACCCCATTTATTAAGTTTTGAATGTTTTCAATAATAAGGTTTGTCCGCAAAATAATAGATCTGTCATCAAAGTGTAGTCGTCAACCAATATAAAAACAATTTCATAATAAATCACATATAATCATCGGGATATATTTTCAAGTATGAAATAAATAGGTTTGTACTTATTTTAATAGATTTGTCTTGATAACTGTATAATCAAATTAAGGAAAAACGGTCATTAAGAAAATGAAATATGTAACTTAAAAAAATCATAAACCAGAACAATAATGTTTTTGTACCTATGACTTTAACTACTATCTTACATTAGGTACTTGTGTACTGGTTGTACCTATTGTTGTTCCTACATCTGCCGTAGTTTTATTTACACCCTGTAAATATTTATTAATGTTGAATTGTTATTTAGATATAAGTAAGTAGTATGAATGTATTAGAATAATAAATGAAACACAGAATTATTTAAAATCACAATAATTATTATTACTTAATACCAATAATAAAATATAAATTGTACCTAATCATAGGTTTATATCGTAGGCCAATTTGGCTCCGCCCCTTTGAACATTTTTTCATTAAATTAATGAACTGAACTATTAAATTGGTAACAAATAGTATTATTTGGAGAATTGATCGAAATAATTCGTAACTACTGTACCTACTGATGACAAAATAACAAATAAAAACAAATCTCAATCTGCGGACGATAATCGATTTATTTGATGACACATCTACTATTCTGAGTACGAAGCTGTTATTTTTGGAATAAACTTATTATTTTGAGAACAAATTGTTTATTCAATGGATGAACTACGATTATATAGATAATCCATCTCTTTTTCTACGTACATATTGATATTAATTTGATAATTTGTACCTGGCGACACTTTTTATTTTTCTGAGAATGAAAATATTTCGTGGTGATCGATCTATTAATTAGATGATACAAGTTGATGACAAATGTAAACTTTGATGACACAAAATATAGTTCCCAGTTTTAAATCTTTCGTGTATTTCTTCTAAAAAAATGAAATAAAAAAAATCACTCTTAAAATAAGCCGCCAAAACGCTATCTTGGGCAATATGGCGTCGCACAGGAACCAGTGACGTCATGATGAATGACAGACGCCATCTTTACTGACCAGTGGCGTCATCATAGATTCAGCCAATCGGCAGTTTGCGACAAAATGGCTACAAGACCAAATTTTACCCTGGTTTTTTAGATAAATGATTGATTTTTTTAAGTTAAATTGCCTTAACACGGTTTAAAACTCATAACTTATACGGATGTGTAAGTCACACAGTCACACTGTCAAATAGCCTATTATGAGCGATTTCAATCGTATAATAACCGCCGGGCTAAACCCTGTGATTAACCGAATTAGGTACATAAATACAACGAATGTTCTATTTTATTCCTGTTCTTAATTCTCTGTCCTTGTGGCTGAACGACGATGTACTTAGAGCCATTGGCACCGTCAAAGCTAGACGATATTTTAAACTAAGTTTAGAGCTTTTCCTTCTGGGGCAGGTTGGCTCGTTCTTTCTGGGGCTGAAGCTCTAGAGCTTCAGACTTTGAGGCGCCTATAAAGCCATTATGATTTAGATTTTGAATCGTCACCCCCAAACTGCGCCAGCTTAAGCCAGAGTAAAAATGGCACAGATAGTATAAATTACTTAAATTTTTGACGATTAAATTCTTCGAACCTAGGAAAAATCTCTGTAGAAAAACCAAACATAAGAACATAAAAAACTAATTAGTATAAAGCCCGACTATTGTATAATATTTAGTAAGTTGAACAAAGAATTTTAATAACAACATCATCATCATCATCATCATCATCAGGCTATATTAGTCCACTGCTGGACATAGCCCTCCCCTAATGAGCGCCATAGCGCCCTGTCTTCAGCTTGCCGCATCCAGCATCTGCCTGCAGTCCTTCGCAGATCGTCATCCCACCTGGTTAGAGGGCGTCCTACACTACGTTTGCCGAGTCGCGGTCTCCACTCAAGAACACGTTTACCCCAGCGGTTGTCGGTTCTTCGCGAAATATGGCCAGCCCACTGCCACTTCAGCTTGCTAATTCTCTGAGCTTTAATAACAACAATAAAGCTTTATTCAGAAAAAAAGGTTAAAATGTAGGGTGGATTACACTAAATGGTACAATATTGGGATGTTGTTACAATTTTATTACTGAGCGGCTGCTGCTGAACTAGGCGAATAGTCTGTGTTTCACATTATGTGTAAAGATTTTTCGTACAGATTTTTAAAGCAATTACAAGCGTAGTAAGCTCTTTTAACAATACATAATAACATACAGATGGACGGACGGACAAATAAAAAAGACGGTCAAAGTATCTTTAAAAAAAAAAGAATGCTGAAAATCAGTCCACCTAGTCAAAAGTTCTTAGGTAACAAACATAAAAAAATCAGTCGAATTGACAACCTCCTCCTTTTTTGTAGTCGGTTTAAAATGTATTGATTGATTGATTGAAAATTCTTTATTGCGCAATAAAGTCATGTAAATAGGCTAGCTTAATACTAAAAAGAATTTTTTTCCAGCTAACCTTTGGTTAAAAATCGATGATCGACTTGTTAAACATCGGAACTCTGGTTAGTAAAACGCGTTCAGTATTCAATAGTGGCATCGGCTCTTTCGAGAGCCCGTTAATCCCAGCAATTCAATGATCCCAGCTTAATTCAACTTCCAGAGAGTAATGTCAAAGTTAACGGTTTGCCTTTGTATGATGTGCTACTTTGATTCTATGAAATGACAGCTTTTTCTTTTCCCTTTCATTCGGGGCAGATTATTCTTGGCTAGAAAGCCGCGGCAAAAAGTACCCGAGACCGGCGTGCGTGCATGCACCGACTAATGAATGTCGATGAAGCGAAAGTGATTTGTCAGGACCGCGGCAGGTGGCAGTCCCTGGTCTCTGCTTACTCCTTTGGGATACAGGCGTGAGCTTAAGTATAAGTACATGTATGAAGCCGCGGTAAGACATTTGCATCACATTTGAGGGTTTGTAGGTTTAATTCTGGCAATTAACATGCTTTATGTGCATAAGTTATTTTTAAGTCGTTTGTATCGGCAAGCTACAACCAGCCACAAGATGGACAGACGATCTCATACAAGTGGCAGGGAGACGCTGGATGCAAGCCGCTTCCGACCGGTCTTTTTAGAAATCCATAGAGGAGGCCTATGTCCAGCAGTGGACTTCTTGTGGCCGAATGATGATGATCATGATAATGCAGTCGTTCGTTGGTCGAGCCGTTAAGGAGCTTAGCTACCAAGAAAGAGGTCCTAGGTTCGATTCCCACTGGGGGCCGTCATTTGTTTTGTACAAATGGTATTTCTGGGTATTTTTTCATGTTTGTACATAATTCCTGTTACCAATAAAATAAGACAGCCTAAGATATATATTTTTAATTGTAGCTCTTATTGGTCTCTTGTTTCTTGTATGCAATAAAGAATATTCTTATCTTATCTTGCCTGGTTGCCATAGCATAGGCTATTCTAGTTTGGGACCAGGTGAAGTGATTGTGTAGTGTAGAGTTATTATATTACTAGCTGTGCCCCGCGGTGTTACCCGCGGTTCATCGATTTTCCCGTAGGGATAAGATATTTCCCCGCGGTAAAACGTAGCCTATGTTTTAATCCAGGGTATCGGCTAACTCCATACCAAATTTTATTAAAATCCGTCCAGCCGTTTCAGCGCTAAAGACTGACAAACATATAAACACACACACAAACTTTCACGTTTATAATATTAGTGTGATTCTCATTTATCAATTATTTATGTTATAGTTAATATTCACTAACCATAATTTTCTTCAAATCTCTCTTCGAAGCTTCAATGACGACTGTGGCGCAGCGGTTAACGCATCTGCCTACCGCGAGAGGTCCCGTGTTCGATACCCGCCTGGGAAAAAAAACCCCAGGTCTTGGATGTTTACGTGTGTGTGGTGTCGCTGTTTCTGGTTCCCACGACACGGGGTATCCTAGTGTGTGGCCAGAGTGCGTATACTGAGTTTTTTCATTCACTCTCGATAGTGAGAGCGTTTGCGTTTTGCATAGGAGTGACAAAGAGACAACTAGATGGCGCGCTTTGTCACTCCTATGCAAATCGCAAACGCTCTCGCTATCGAAAGTGAATGACAAAACTCAGTATACGCACTCTGAAGCAATGTATGTGCCTGTATGTAAATGTTTATGTTTATAAGGTAGGGCAGTGTCTATCGAAGCTTACGCCGATTAACCTATGGGTGCACATGGATGGTGTTCTTGGAGAGCTCGTTTCGTGGACTGGTGTATAATAGAGTACCAAAATATCTATTACAAAGTCAAATTAAAATATTTTATTCGTAGTACTGCTACTTATGTATGCGGAATAGAAAAAATAAACAAATGTATATGGCTAAATATGATTTTATTGTTTTTCAAAGTATTCTCCACTATGATCGATGCACTTTTGCATTCGATGAAACCAATTTGTAAAACACTTTTTCCACTCTGATTGAGGTATCTCCAAAACGTGCTGTTTGAACGCATCTACGGCATCTTCACGGGTCGAAAATCGTTGACCACGTAATTTATTCTTTACATTTGGGAATAAATAGAAATCATTGGGAGCCAAGTCAGGGCTGTACGGTGGATGACCCATCAATTCTATTTTTTGACCATCCAAAAATGTAGTTGTTTCCTGAGATGTAAGACAGCTGGCATTGTCATGGTGAAGTATGATTCTGCGTCGCTGGTTGTTTTGGCGTATTTCTTCAAATACTTCCGGCAAACAAATGGTCGTGTACCACTCCGAATTAACCGTTCTGCGATTCTCCAGTGGTATTGTAGCCACATGGCCATTAATACCAAAAAAGCAGGCCACCATTTGCTTTACAGTGCTTTTTGCACGAGCCACTTTCGTAGGGTTCGGCTCATTTTGAAACACCCAAACTGTTGATTGTTGTTTAGTTTCGGGATCGTACGCGTAGATCCAGGATTCGTCACCTGTGTAGATATTATAAACAGATTTTGAGTCGCCTCCGTTGAATTTTTTTAAGGTTTTCTTGCACCATTCGACGCGAGCATCTTTTTGATACTGAGTTAAGTTGTGCGGGATCCAACGCGAACAAACTTTTTTTACAGACAAATGTTCATGTAATATCCTATGAATGCTCGTCATACATATGCCCAGAATAGCCTCTATCTCGCGATACGTAACATGGCGGTCTTGCATTATTAGTTTTCGCACAGCTTCAATATTTTGTGGCACAACCACCGATTTCGGGCGACCTTCTTTAACTTCGTCCGTGAGCTTACTACGCCCGCGATTAAACTCACTAAACCTGTGATACACAGTCGTTTTTGATGGAGCTTCACCACCAAAAGTCGAAGTTAATTGATCTACGCACTGTTGTTGCGTTAAACCACGTCGAAAATCGTAATAAATCATAGCACGAATATTTTCACGAGTGAGTTCAATTTATTCAGCGATATGACATTTTAAACCCAACAAAAACAAAACACTAACGTATATAAGAGAAAAATATTAGCGGCCAGTATTTAAAAAAAGAATGAATTTGACCATGGAGGTCCGACATTGCGTTTAAAATTATTGGAATCCCAGATTCCGCATACATAAGTAGCAGCCTATGAACAAACAAAATGTTTACTTTATGAACGTCAAAACTGTTAGTTTCACAATTAATAGATTACATGGAGAAGAAAATAACAAAGAAACTCCACATGTATACTTTTCAAAATAGTTTTAGCCTAATTAACAAACTTTCAATCTCGAAAAATATTACGTTTACGTGCAAAAATATTGCATTCCAACACAGCCACGCTATTGTGGCTGTGTGGGAATGCATAATTCCAGGTTTTGTTTGAATATTGTTTCGCAAGTAAAGTTTTGTAATTGGCAGTGAATTTAATCTGATTGCAGCTGTAGGAATCCTCATTCAATAGTTCTAGAATACATAATTATTGTTCCTTGGTGATTCAAATGTAGTAGTATAATTTTGTTGTTCGTTAAAGGTGAATACGGTGTGAATGGTCGGTGGAAGAACTGCAGAAACAAGTAACAGTAATGGACGAGGCATTTAGAAGGAAAGGAATGAACATTAATGTGAGTAAGACGAAGGTAATGGTCTTCGAAAAAGATGATGACATGACTGAGTGCAAGATAATGATTAGAGATGAAAGGGTGGAACAGGTGAAAGAATTTGTCTATTTGGGGAGCCTGTTTACAAGGGATGGTAAGTGTGAAGGTGATATAGAAAGGAGAGTAAAAGCGGGAAATTGTGTAAATGGTGCCTTGCACTCCTTCGTGAGTAGCCAGAATATCTCCAAAAGGGCAAGATTGGCTATCCATAACGGTGTGCTGGTCCCAACACTGATGTATGGTAGCGAGACTTGGGTGTGGCAGAAGAATCATGAAAGTAGGATTAATGCAGTAGAAATGAGGGCCTTGAGAAATATGTGTGGTGTTACTTTGAATGACAGAATACGCAATAGTGTCATCAGAGAACGTTGTGGACTGAAAGAGGATGTAGTGACTAGAATTGAGAAAGGAATGTTGCGTTGGTTCGGACATGTGGAGAGGATGAAGGAAGAAAGACTGACGAAGCAAATATATCGAGCGAATGTGAGTGGAAGGGCCGGTAAGGGACGCCCCAGGCGAACATACTTCGACCAAATAGGGGATGTATTAGCAAAGGGCAAGATAAAAAGTACCCGAAACCGGCGTGCGTGCATGCAACGACTAATGAATGTCGATGAAGCGAAAGTGGTTTGTCAGGATCGTGGCAGGTGGCAGTCCCTGGTCTCTGCCTACCCCTCTGGGATACAGGCGTGAGCTTATGTATGTATGTATGTATGTAAAGGTGAATACCATTGTTAATTAAACTAAGACTTTTGAAAAGAATAAGTGTGGAGTTTCCTTGTCAGTTTCTTCTTCGCATAATCTATTAATTACGAAACTGACAACTTTGACGTTAATAATGCTTGAATCTTGAATAAAAACTTTTGAGTATGAGTTGGGCGTAGTTTAGCAGAAAAGTTTCAACCCACAATATGGTCATTTTTTAGTTAAATATACTAAAATGATGACTATCTTCTATACTTTAAGAATCAAAGACTTGCATAGCGATCCAATGAGTTTGTGCAAAGTTATGGCATATTGAAATCAACCCAAATGTATGGAGCGCGTAAATCAGCTTATACCTAAAAACTCAAATATCTCAAAAGGCACTTTGTGTGGGTTGGAACGTTTCTGCTAAAGTACGTCCAGTTGAGGTTAGGGGAAGATCGTTACCCTTCGTACGCGGGGCACATTCATACAGTCAAAATAAAATTTGAATGAAACAACGTACGGTCTTGCTTTTGTATGTGTGCGTGAGTCTAGGTACCAACTTTACGTCAACGTAGTATCGCGCACTTCGCACCGGTGAGAGTGAAGTGACAGGCAGAAAGGTGTTTTCTCGCTCGGTAAGTAATTTTTTGATCGATGTATTGGTCTATTGTTACCGTAGATAAAATAAGATTTCTTGTAGAGTAATCTATCAGTAACTAGCAAAATATACTTAAGATACGTTTTCAATACTTAATTTATGACGTTTTCCTATTGATATTGAAAGAGGTTATATTTTGTTAATATTTAGTTAGTGGGGTACTTTCGGACGGAACCAAATGGGGCACGTTTGAACGCGTACAAATGTGCCCCTCAACTGGTAGGTAGATACAATTTATTGTGTTAGTGTGTAATTGCTAATTTTTGCATTAAATTTGTCCTGTGTATTTCCATCGTCGATACACGTATATATATTTTAATACCTATTTCTTATTATTTTTTCACAGAAACATGGTGCGGACTTATAAACCAAAAAATACAAGTCGCTTTCCCTAATGTTGAAGATATTCATACTGTTTATCTGATGTTGAAATGATACTTCCTGAACCAAAGCCTCCAAAAGTTTGTACTTCTAGAACATCAAAACTTTTCACTTTTTCAGTAATTTTTTCTAATTTTACTGTTCAATAGTTTTTATTATCTTGTTAATTAACAACTTTTAGCAGTGATAATCCGTAAAAAGGTTAAAAAATGTGATTATAAATTTAAGATAACTAATTTACGTAGACGATGAAGAAATTTCATAGCTTATTATTACAGAAAAGTAATTTAATTTTCATTAATTCTATGAAAAGTCATTTAAGTTTTGTTTTACATAGGAATATTTGTATGTGATTTTTGTTGAATATAAGAAAAGTATTTTATTTTTGTTTAATTGAAGTTAATTCTTTGTTTTTGTGTTTAATAAAAGAATTTTGATTTATATGTGTCGTTTTAATCGCACGTACGGAACTACACCGCAGCGTATGAAGGTACCCCCAACACTGTACATAGGTGCCCCGTTGTTGGGGCAGATTCGTACGTATTCCAGATTTACTTTAAATCATAATTATGGTTGAAACATCAGATGAAATTATCTGTAATTTTTTTATATGAACCGCGGATAGTTAGACAATAAATTTAAGCTGTTAGCTGATTGATTCATGAAAAAATATAAAAGAAAAAAAACTAAATGTGAAAACCGTACGAAGGGGCCCCACCTTCCCCTATGTTTTGTTGTTGTCCTCTAACCCAAATGTGACCGTAATCTGAGGCAATTATAACATTATACGATTAGGTGTCAAACTAATAATAATATTAACTCAACTTTTTACACAACTTAACTAGCTTACCTGAATAATTTAGTTTTTTTTGTATTGTAAGAAAACAATGTGACAACTCACTTAGTTTAATTGCATTGTATACTATTGTACCCATTACTTAATTTAATTCAAGTTTTTCCTTGGCAGCCTGTACTTTGTACAACTTTTAGATATTTGTAGTAGGTACCTACCTAAGTCTCTTTGCGTAATACGCTAACAAACTACTTAAAAACTGCCAAAGCAGCGAAAATAGTCACGTAGGCCACTATAACTTGTAATTGTCTTATCATTTTTAATTCTCAATAATGTAATTAGACCCAGTCCGGTGGCCAGTCGGCTCGAGCCACTCGTCCAATACACACACATAATTATTTAACTATAAACATTGTAATTCTGTGTCACGATTAAACTACTAGCATGTAGATATAAACTAAGACTTCTTCTTCTTCCACCACCGTCCAACAAACAACATCTGCTGTGCGACAGAGCGAGGGCTGCACAGTGCACACGCTCTCCTCTGCTCGTATAGCATTAGTCTAAATCGTAGAAATGACAATTTACGTTTATTCCTGCTTAGACGACAGAAATATTTTTCTTTGTTCGAAACCAGGTTTCCTAAAAAGAAAAATAATTCGGTTTTCGAAGCTGGTTTCGAACCTTCGGGTTTCCAAAGTGGCCGAAGGGTAGGGACTTCACACACGACTGCTATAATATACATTACATCCCGGGAGGTATAGCTTTACATTATATTAAAGTATCACACACGGAACAGGTAACGTAATGTATATTTCGCTTCATTTCGTTGACATACGTCTCGACCGACACACGTTCCGGCTGCTAAGGCGTTATACAGGGTGTTATGGATCTGTCGACTTACTACTAGATTTAATAGATAGGTAGTTCATCAGAAGATGATTGAGATTTTGATGCGCGTATGCGTTGGCACATGTGCCAAAAGTAGAACGATGTGCATTGAACAAGTTTAAATTATATGCGGAATTATCAGACATCGCCAGCTAGTGGACAGGCATGATATTATTACAAAATTGATGACCACTGTGTTGCTACACTTTTTTTTCTTTTCTTGAGGTAGATTGATTTTTGTTACTATCCTTCATGTTAAAGGCAACTTTAATGTTATATTCCATCACTATATACAAGTTGTAACTTCCTATGTTATATCTATAAAATCATAGGCCATCAATTATTATTATTATTAATACGTTTATTGCACATAAGTAAAAATTACAATGGCAACGCGGCGGACTTAATGCTACAAGCATTTTCTACCAGTCAACCGCAGGAGGTGTATCAATCGACTGAATCGAAGAATTGCTCGCAGCCCTGGCCGCCTGAGTGATCTTAAACGATCACGAACGTTAAGCAACATAGGGCGCGTTCAGTGCGCGAATGGGTGACCGTTTATGATTAACGCTAATGGCATTTTTCCGAGCGGTTCCATGCTTCGCAAGGCATGTTGGTGCTGGCTGCCGTCGATAGATGGCAGTCGTTAAGCCAAGTCAGAGGCCATAGAGCAAGACCAGCCACTAGTCTTACAAGCCTCCATCAATCCGGACTTGGGCCCCCGTGGCGGAGTATGGCCTATACCTTCCTCAGGCTTACGAAACGTAGCTTACGGCCGATTTCTGAATTGAGAATTTCGCTAAGTAACTACTTAACTCTAGTGCTGTCTCGTCAAGTTTCTCACAAAAGAGCGTGACAGAACGTTATTTAAATATTTAAGTGAAATTCTCAATTCGGAAACCGGCCTTTAGCGAGACTATTTATATGGAGCAAATTTATGTGGAGCAAATGATTTTTTTGAGATAGGCCTATGAATACCTATGTCGTTTAGCGACATAAGACTCCTAGTGGAGTTTTTTGAATCACCAAGAAACTTTTTGAACACCCTTTACGAAGGAAGATATATCGTAATATACGGAAAGGTATTGGGAGGTATTGAAAAGTATCGAAAGGTAAATATACATCTTCGTATCGCTCAGTACCTTTAAGGTACGAAGATGTAAGGATGTATATTATAGCTGTCGTGTGTGGTCTCCTGACGATTTCTATGGAAAGATGTAATGAGATATATCGTGCTATAATATACATCCTTACCTTATAGCCGTCGTGTGTGGAGTCCCCGTTATGATTGCTTCCAAGAGTTTCGAGTTCTACAATTACTACCTATTGTTTGTTATTATTGTGTTACAATTATTATTGTTTAGTAAAAAAACCTCCTGCTAGTCTTACCCCAAGAGTAAGATGAGTCAGGCATAGCCCCGTTTTCCTTTCCGCGCACGGAACTGAAAATATGATGCTTCCAGAGATTTTTCGCGCGAGATAACAAGCCTGAATGCTGCACGGCACGACATGTGCGGACACTAAACAGGCGTATCTTCTCACAGAAGGTCAGGCGACATCAGGACCTAGAGTCTGTTAACGCATTGTAGTGCAATGACAGCTGTATGAACACTCATAAACATAAAACATAAACATTTCATCATCATTATCACCATCAGGCTATATTAGTCCACTGCTGGACATAGCCCTCCCCTAATGAGCGCCATAGCGCCTGCAGTTGCATGCATACAGCCATATTATTTTAAACATTTATAAACATTTAAATATTTTACATACATGCACATACATTGCTTCTGGCCCCGCACTAGGATGCCCTGTGTCGTGGGAACTAGAAAGAGCGTCTCAAACATGTAAACATCCAAGACCTGGTTTCTTTTGGGAACTATATTTAGTGTCATCAAAGTTTACATTTGTCATCAACTTGTATCGTCTAATTAATAGATCTATCACCACGAAATATTTTCATTCTCAGAAAAATAAAAAGTGTCGCCAGATACAAATTATCAAATTATTGTCGATATGTACGTAGAAAAAGAGATGGATTATCTATAAAATCGTAGTTCATCCATTGAATAAAAAATTTGTTCTCAAAATAATAAGTTTATTCCAAAAATAACAGCTCCGTACTCAGAATAGTAGATCTGTCATCAAATAAATTGATTATCGTCCGCAGATTGAGATTTGTTATTATTTGTTATTTTGTCATGAGTGCAGTAGTTACGAATTATTTCGATCAGTTCTCCAAATAATACTATTCGTTACCAATTTCATAGTTCAGTTAATTAATTTTATGAAAGAATATTCAAAGGCGCGGAGCTAAATTGGCCTACTAAATAAACCTACCATTAGGTACAATTAAGATTTTATTATTGGTATTAAGTACTAATAATTATGGTGATTTTAAATAATTCTGTGTTTCATTTATTATTATATTCATACTACTTACTTATAGGTATCTTAATAATAATACAAAATTAATAAATATTTACAGGGTGTAAATAAAACTACGGCAGATGTAGAAACAACAATAGGTACAACCAGTACACAAGTACCTAATGTAAGATAGTAGTTAAATTCATAGGTACAAAAACATTATTTTTCTAGATCTTTATGATTTTTTAAGTTTCTTATTTCATTTTCTTAATGACCGTTTTTTCTTAATTTGATTAAACAGTTATCAGGACAAATTTATTAAAATAAGTACAAACCTATTTATTTGATACTTTGTTAATATATCTCGATGATTATATGTGATATATTACGAAATTGTTTTTATATTGTTTGGCGACTACACTTTGGTGACAGATCTATTATTTTGCGGAAAAACCGAAAAATATTTAAAACATTCAAAACTTAATAAATTGATGATCGCTTAAATCATACCCGTTTCTTTTTGTTCCTGACCTCAGTCGGGATTCGAGGCCGGGACCTCTCGCATGATAGGCGATACGCCAACCGCTGCGACACGGAAATTGTCAAATATAACAGCTTCAAAGTCAGAAAAATATTATTATACCGTGTCGTGGGAACCAGAAACAGCGACATCACAAACATGTAAACATCCAATCATTCGATCAAGAAAACCAGATCAAGAAAATTATCTAATGTTTTGATTTTTCAAGTTATTGATGGAAGTAGAAAGTTTCTTGATTTTTTTTTATGAATGATGTGACCTTCTTTTATGAAATATGTGGTGTGGAGTTTTTTTTAGTGCAGATTTTTTCTCCTTCGTAAATACGGCCCGAAGGCATCGGCAGCAACAGAGGCGTAGTACCTCTACCTACACGTCCTACAGTCGACAGCACATCCTATACTACATCCATCGATGCACTCTACTCCGGTGCATTACGGGCGACTTTGCAACGAAAACGTGAAGGTTGACGTGCTGTCAACTGTACATTGACATTCAGCAAATGCATGGAATTGTATACAGATTTTTTTACCTACACCGACGAAACCCTAGGTGGGCGAGTCAGACTTGCACAGGACAGGACGGGACGGGACAGGACAAGACAAGATAATTCTTTATTGCACACTGGAAAAAAAACAAAGTATTTACAAAGGTTCATGGTACAATTGGCGACCTTATTACTAAAAGCAATTTCTTCCAGACAACCTTACCTTAAAATTCATACCTAAAAGTGATGGTCTAAACAGCCGGGGCTTTCAAACCACTCACATTTCAGGGTGTGTCTACATACCTACGTAGACTGCTTTGCTAAGAAAGCCGTTGTTCTGTCTTCACCGGTACTGTCACGGATTGGTCCTATATTGGCACGGAGCCAGTGTCTCCGGCGACGTCAGCCGAACACGTGAGATTTCTATTGACATAGTGATGGGATTACCGCGATAAGATCCGTATCGACTGTCGATAGTTTAAACTGTGTCACGAGGGCACTTCAGAGATGGTCGATTAGACACGTTACAGTTTTCAATGGTGTATGGTGAGGTAAGGGTGTTTTTTAAATTGTATAAGCGTTATCGATAGTTTGAAATGTGTTTTTCTACTTTTGTTTTAGTTTTGGTACTAAGAACCAATCTTGGTGATTTTTACATAAAGTCTTTTTAAAGTTACCATACATAGCACACGGTATTTTAGTTTAGTGCCAAGAGAGGCAGTTTTATTTTTCAGTTCTTTAAATTACTCTGAATTCTTAAAACTGTTCTTACTCAGAGGGTGGTGTCTTACTCATAATTTAGTACGTATTTTTAATTTTTGTAATAAAAATAATAAACTGTTAAAAATACTCTGAACGTTTGTTCATAATAAAGTTATTGGCATTTCGAAGTTTCGTAGTTCCGAAATGATTCATTTTATATCGTGTTTTTTTAATACAATTGTTACTACAGGAAGATAATCCACAGATAAAATATCAAAATTACCCTTCATTGGACATTTGGGAGATAGTAATCCTGTGCTGAAAATAATTAATAACTATTTTACTCATTCATTATTTATACCATATAATAGATAGATCCCCATGTACCAACATAAGAACGGTCTGCAATTATTGAATTTGATGTATTTATCAAAATCATTAATTTCAATTGTATCGATCACGATCTTTCTGCCGGGATGGCAGGGAATTGCCGATGATGGAAAGGAGTTAAGACCTAATGCCATTGACGAACTCTACGGCGCAACGGTTAGTGCATCTGCCTACCATGCGAGAGGTCCCGAGTTCGAATCCCGGCTGGAGACAAAAATAACCTCTGGTTTTGAATGTTTACATGTTTGTGATGTCGCTGTTTCTGGTTCCCACGACACAGGATATCCTAGTGTGGGGCCAGAAGCACTGTATGCGCCTGTATGTAAATGTTATGTTATGTTAATGAAGGGTAATTTTAATATTTTATCTGTGGATTATCTCCCCGTAGTAACAATTGTATTGAAAAAACACGTTATGAAATGAATAATTTTGGAGAGGCACGGGTCTCTTCCGTGAGAAAGGTATAAGCCATACTCCACCACGGGGGCCAAGTCCAGATTGGTGGAGCCTGTATGTAAATGTTTATGTCATCGCCCCGCTATGGGGCACTAAATCTAAAAAGTATATCTTATGTTTCATGTTGTTTGAATTATATAATAATATTGTGTTTCTAGAATTGTGCCGTTAAATAAATTTACTATCAATCTATCGAATAATAAAAATCGATGTTCATTTTGCCAAATCCTATTTTTACCGACACATCGATACTGCACCACGTCCCGTCACTACAGCCGGCCGCAATAATCGACAAGCTATAGAGCGGCAGTGCGGGAACTACCAGCCTTATCAACTTGTACTGGTTAGAAACTACACTCCGGTCTCTGGGAAAAACTTAACGCCTTCAACGTATTAACTGAGACCTGCACCGAGAATGCCATTCTGCGCTACTGTTACTGAGACGTTGGAATGTAATCTACTAAAGTAGATTTCTACTGGGCTTTGAAACAATGTTTAAACTACGTAGCTAAAACTTAGTTTCTTGTAATAGGAACAAAGCATCAAATCGACCGGATTCATAACTCCTCTGCTAAACTAAGTATTTAATAAAGGGTATTGATATCGAAGAGGTGTACGAGACGAGAAATCTGGGGATCCTCGTGGATAACAAGCTGAGGTTCGAGAAACATGTTCTGGATAATGTAAGAAACTGCTATTATCGTTTAAAAGTACCTACTGTATCTACAGAATTCGGCCACATCTGGATGTTGATATGCGGATCTATCTCTGCGAGTCATTGATTCTGTCAAAGCTAACCAACCACGTCTACAGGGTCAGCTAGTGTTTTCATATGATTTTTCGAGGCGGAAACGCATCATCGGTTTACAGCATTCATATAATGTACGAAAATGATTATAAGCCACTCCATAATTAAGCTATATGGTTCCCCAAAGAGTTTGTAAGTGAATGCATCTCGTTTAGTCTATATCTATACCTACTTAATATTATAAAGAGGAAAGATTTATATTTTTGTGTGTATGTTTGTAATGAGTAGGCTCAGAAACTACTGGGTTGATTGATTTCAAAAATCTTTCACCATTAGAAAGCTCCATTTTTCGTGAGTAACATAGGCTATACTATTGGGTTTTCAAAAAGTTTTGGTTTCCGTACGAAATCTCGAATAATGTAAAAGAAAAAACCCAAGTCTTGGATGTTTACATGTTTGTGACGTCGCTGCTTCTGGTTCCCACGACACAGGGTATCCTAGTGTGGGTCCAGAAGCAATGTAGTGCCTGTATGTAAATGTTATGTTATGTTATTTCCACGGAAACGTTTTTGCCACCCGTGCGAAGCCGGGGCGGGGCGGCTCGCTAGTTTGTAAATATTTTGTGTTTTTTTTTGTTTTTTCTAGTGTGCAGTTAATAATATTCTTTATATCTATCTCAATCATCATCAACCCATTATGTCCCCACCAAGGGGCATGGGTCTCTTCCCTGAGGAAGGTATAGGCCATACTCCACCACGGGGGCCAAGTCCGGATTGGTGGAGGCTTGTAAGACTAGTGGCTGGTCTTACCGTCAGAAGTTTTCAAGCCGCCCTAAGGCCTCTGACTTGGCTTAACGACTGCCATTTATCGACGGCAGCCGGCACCAACTGCTTAACGTGCCTTGCGAAGCACGGAATCGCTCGGAAAAATGCCACTAGCGTTAGTCATAGACAGAAACCCATCCATGGACTGAACGCGCCGTATGTTGCTTAACCTTAGTGATCGTTTAAGATCACTCACGCAGCCCAGGCTACGAGCGATTCTAGTTATATCTATCTTCTAGTTATATCAGATTATATCTATCTAGTTATAGATAAAACTACAACAGGGTAGAACTCGATCGCAGCGGGCGAGTCGCCCAATTTCGTTTGAACACTGCAGCTCTGAACAGAGGCGGCACGCCTCCGGTGAAATAATGAAACTTCCCAAAGATATATTGCAGCCGGCAACTAACGGTTAGCACGAGAAACTGGGAACACAGAAGGTTAACTCTGCCCTCGTAATTGCGTTTTTAGTTTATTAGGTACCAAAACACACAATAATATAATATTAATAATGAACTATAAATAAAAATAAATCTAACTTAAGTATAAAACATTGCTACCGATATAAATATTCGATTAAATATATTTACAAATAAAATACCTGCCCCAGGTCAGTGCCCCGCGGCAATGAGCCCAGAATACTGGCGACGTTGCCTCTCTGGATGGCCAAGCTTATCCTTTGGCCGAGGTACGCGCCAGCTCTCTGGTCTCCTGATGCGTCGACTAGGCTCGAACTGGGCCCACGTTTTGCCGAGTTTATTAGGTCCCAAACGTGACAAGTGGCAAGCCTGTCGCCGTTACCCGGGCATAATTTATCAGCGAGTTTTTAGTTTCAATGCAAAAATAAGCTGCTTGGAGGTTATAGATCTGTTATAAATGGTGGTTATAGATCTACAGTAGACCTACAGCCACCATTACTTTTTTTACTGTGTTTCTCGTTACGAGGGCAGAACTCTCGACTTCAGAAGCATTTGGTCGGATTCGTCATTTTTATACTTTACGGGAGAGCGAGCCTACAAGTTACTATAAGCCTACAAACGACATTATGCTACTGAATTATTTCATCAGTCGAATAAGATACAAATATTATGCAGATGGTAAGAAAGAGCTCGATGAGGTGAGATTAAAAGTATGAAAAAGGAATTTTCGTCGGAATCGAACATACATACGCTAATATGGTCCTGACGTTAAGAACTATGTTTAGACAATACACGTAGAAAATTCAAATTAATATGAAATTATTTGGTACTTTATAAACGTCAGAGTTATTAATTACACAATTAATGATTATGTGGAGAAGAAACTTACAAAGAAACTCCATATTATTTATTCTTTTAAAAAACATTTTAGATTAATTAACAGAAACTAAAAAAGTATTAATCACTAGACACAATTCTCCTCTGAATACATTTAATATTAATCTACTGTTTGACACCACACATCTTTGTCTTCTAAATAATCGTTGATTTTGATAAGCTTTTTTGCACAGAGTGTGCTTAACATAATTCTTAAGCCGCGTCAGAGGTAACTCTAATATATCTTGGGGAATCGGGTTCGTGTTTTTAGAAAAAACGTGCGCGCGTTAACGTCGATGCGCTCTCGAGTTAATCATCTGCTACAAAATAATTTTCGGCTAAGTGCTTGAAAGTTAGATCGAACGAGGGCTAACTTAAGTTAAGATCTGGCTAGAATTAGTAAAAGCTACGCGAACGTGGCTGGGCGGTTAAGTTAGGTACGATCTTTTGGCAGCTAGGTACCTAATTTAGGAGTTAACTGGAGATCTATTCTTCAGTTAGCGGCGTGTTTAGGCGGGAATACGGCTCTGTATGTGAATGTAGAGAGAAAGCTATGGAGAGAGAGGTCTGGAAGAAGTCGGAGAAGGCCTTTACTCGAGAGGTTCCGATCAATGGTATTGATAGTGAGTAGAGGAAAAAGAAAACAAATATATACATACATGCACTTATATTTAAAACTAATCACTACACGTTATATTTGTAATAATTATATTAAAAAAGCATATAGTAATAACAATTTTTTATATTGGAAATAAACGGGCTTTATTATTATTATAGCTGATTTGTATTTAGTATTGTAGTTACAGGGGGTCATGTACCATAACAAAATACATTTACCAGCTGTAACATTCTCATGACATAACAATAAATGATTGATTGATTGATCGAAAAACGTTGTTTTGTCAAATATGGGTATGAAAAATAGATAACAACCTGTTCTCTGACCTACCGAATATGCATATGAAATTTCATCAAAATCGGTCAAGCCGATTCAGAGAAGAATGCGCAATAACACGGTGACACGAAAATTTAATATATTTGACTACGGGTCTTTACTATTTTATTATTACGACTCTGTGGTTCGAATTTCGACATAATTATGAGCACCAATCGTAGATCAGACAACCCCAGACAGTGGAGTACTTCCATAATAATTATGGAAGTACTCCACTGTCTGGGGTTGTCTGACTTAGCCTACTCCGAATTGTTGAATCGCTCGTAGCCCCGGTCGCCTGAACGATCGTAAACGATAACGAAGGTTAAGCAACATAGGGTTCAGTGCATGGAAGGGTGACCGTTCTATGACTAACGCAAGTGGCATTTTTCCGAGCGGTTCCGCAAAGCACGTTAAGCAAGTGGGTGCCGGCTGCCGTCGATCGATGGCAGTCGTTAAGCCAAGTCGGAGGCCTTAGGGCGGCTTGAAAACTTCTGACAGTAAGACCAGCCACTAGTCTTGCAAGCCTCCAACAATCAATTGGCCCCCGTGGTGGAGTATGGCCTATACCTTCCTCGGGGAAGAGACCCGTGCTCCTCTGTGGGGACATAACAGGTTGATGATGATGAACTGTCAAATACATTAAACTATTGTGACACTTTGTAGTTGTCTAAAGGCATAACTCGATAGAGTGGAAACTACGTAACATAAGGGTAGCTCGACACTTCGCACGGCATAAACGGACCTCTACAAAGAGCTCTATCTCACTATAACTGGGCGAAGTGACCACAGCAGACGCCCTCTTGTAACAAATCTTAGCCGGCTGTAACAAAGGTTAAATAGATGTTTAAATAGCGCCGGAGGTTAGTTGTGGTTATGGTACGGGATAGGCGGATGGGGTATTCTCTTCAGTCATGGGCGTGTCCGTCACCTTCTGGATTGGTACCTATAGCTCTACATTAACTTTTAGAATGTTTGATTGGTCGCTCGGCTCACCATAACAATGGTTTTTAGGGTTCCGTACTCTTTATTTGTTTTATTTTTGTCTGTTGTGTTACTATATTGTTATTGTGCTTCTTGTCTGTTTATTTTGTTTCTGTGATGTGACTTGATGCTACAATAAATATTTTTCTTTCTTTCTTCTTTCTTTTTTTAAAAGGCAAAACAGACCCTATTACTGAGACTTCGCTGTCCCTCCGTTGGTCCGTCTGTCACCAGGCTGTATCTCAAGAACTGTGATAGTTAGACGGTTGAAATTTCACAAATAATGTATTTCTGTTGCCGCTATAACAAAAAATACAAAAAAAAATTATGAAATAGATATTAAAAGGGGGCTCACATACAACAAACGTGATTTTTTTCCAATTTTATAATGGTACGGTTAAGCAACATACGGCGCGTTCAGTGCATGGATGGGTGACCGTTCTACGACTAACACTAGCGGCAGTGTTTTGCAAGGCACATTAAGCAGCCGTCGATAGATGGCAGTCGTTAAGCCAAGTCAGAGGCCTTGGGCGGCTTGAAAACTTCTAACAGTAAGATCAGCCACTAGTCTTACAACCCTTCACTAATCCAGACTTGGTCCCCGAGGTGGAGTATGGCCTATACCTTCCTCAGGGAAGAGACCCGTGCCCCTTGGTGGGGTCATAAAGGGTTGATGATGATAACATTATGATGCTACCAATAGTTTCGAAGTCTTTAATGTTTTTCGAACGTACATAATATTTTCATAAGTGTATTGGCTTGCAACTTTTAAGTTGTTGATTTCTTTGAAAAAAATTCTTAGTGAGCTTTATTGATTTAACCGTATTTCTCCACTTATCCAAATAGCTGAATATTAAACGGGGAGTACCCAATAAATTTATTTTGACATACATATTTTGACAGATTATTATGTCTCAAAGCACCTTGAGCAATTTTCGATGGCATTACCCCACGTCATCTATTTGCCAGTAAAAAGTAGATGCCTATTAGCCTATTATTAGAGATGTTAGAGTCCCAAAGTCCGTTTTCTAATTCGATGCAAAAAAAAATGACGCGGTGTTACCGCTATAAAATATACAGGTTTACTCGGTAGTTTTTTTTTGCCGTGAATAGAAGACTCGTGTGACCAAAATCCTTATCACATCAAAGACATTAAAATTTAATTCATCATAAGAGCAAAGTCTAAAAAAAACACCTACGTAGCAGAAACAATTTTTACTTGGAAGTAAAATCTGGTTATTTGGTTTTTGCGTACTAGCAACATTCAGACATTGACAGCCTTCGGATTCTACTGAGATGTCAACGTGACAGTTTTATTTTTTTGCATTGAATAGCGTGACAGCATGTTGCTTGAGTGTTTGCTTGCCGTAAGTTTTCAACTCAGAAATCGGCTGTTACTAAGCTAGCATACGGAAGTAGCCTGGCTACCCATAGGACAGGGAATCCTAGTTTGGGAGCCAGGACACAAATTGTAACATTTTTACTTACAATAAAGTTTTCTTATTTCTTATTTAAATTAAAAAACATACTTTTAGCAGTCGAGTAGAATAGTAATAGAAAATACCAGGTCTGCGTGTACATAGTTGTGGCGAGCAAGAACGGGTTAAGCCACGGTTAAGCTCGGGATTAAGCAATGAACGGACGGTTTTGACTTGGCGGCTTTTGCTCGTGCATTGTGGATCTGTGGTGCATATCGTTTTTAGAGGAATTTCGTTCGTGGCACAAAACAAGATGTAAATGGACGTTTGTCTAGTTTCAAGTTTCTGGAGGTACCACCACTGTCCGATTAATCAAGCATAATATTAATAATATTTTATATTATGCTTCATTGGCCATGCTACTTATTTCTGATATTATTATGTGTTTTTTATAATTTAGTTTGAATTTTTATTTTTTTATTTTTTATTAAAAACTGACCAACGATTGACCCCGATCTCACCTGATGGTAAGTGAAGGTGGTTCAGTAAGAGCCTATTCACTCTAGCCTCATTATAAAAAATGAATTTCAGTATTTATTTATTAATTATGTCTATTTACTAGTATTTTATTAATTATGTCTATTTTTAATATTTTTCTAAAATTTTCGTGTTTGCGACGTCATCAGGGCATTTCTCCAGATGAGGCAAAAATGGCTGACTTCGGTGGTAGTTTTTTTTTCGTCTTTCGGGAATTTTATCGATTGTTTTGGATAAAGGGCTAAAAACTGTAAAACATGATATATTTTGGGCACCCAGATTCTCGGTTATATAACGAAATATTTAAATCACCGAAATCAGACTACACCAAAATCAGAAAACTGTACACCGGAATCTGACTACCAGCACCGAAATCAGAAAAACTAACACCGAAATCTGACTACCTGCACCGAAATCAGATTGTAAGCATCGACATCAGACAATAATTCACTGGAATCAGAAAATGACCAGAGAATCATTTAACGTGCCAAAGTCACAACTTGAGTCACAGTAGAGTAGGTTGATGTAGAGCCTACTGTGCAGACATACAAAATCAGTTTGTTGAATCAAATTGTTGCAGAATCAAATTGTTGACACATTCACATAATTCACAAACACAGACATAATAAAAACACACATGCGCATGAAAAAATGTACACACGAATAGGTACACATGTTTCACATTTTCAAGTTAACGTAGGCACGTAGTTGCTGCTGCAGCAGTTTTTAATCTGACTGAAATCAATTATGACAGAAACAACATATTTTTGTAGTTGCTGCTGCAGCAGTTTTTAATCTGACTGAAATCAATTATGACAGAAACAACATATTTTTGTCGTTATTATTAACCGTAAAGAAAATATCTACACGTGTAAAACTATTCGCAGGTTTCCACACGATGTTTTCTTTCACAGTTAGCGATTACTTTTCCAAAAAAACAAATGCGCATATCCTACTTGAAACTTACAAGTAAGGAATCTGACCTCGGTTCTCTAAAGTCGAACGAAATACACTGAAATCAGGCAAATTTGACTTCGGTGGAAGTTTTTCTGACTTTGCTGCTCAAAAAGCCTCCGAAATCAAGCACACCGAAATTAGAAAAGATAGTTTTTTCAAGTTCACTGTTATACAACACCACGTATCAACCCCAGCTCAAGGCACTAGAAAGTAGTCACTGAGATAAATTATGCAGTAGGCACTAGATTTTACAGTCAATAAGTATTCTTCCTAATATCACCTCCACCGAAGTCAAAGTGTGCCCTGGACCAAATCTGAAGAATGAATTACTTACCCTGATATTTCCCAAGACTTTCATTCAATCACCCGTCCGTTGACCTCGGGCGCTGCGGGGTGAATGACATAATGGCTCGTCCACACCGTGAATTCCTAGAGTAATCTACGACCGAAGAAACGCTTGGTTCATAAGTGCCACCGAATTCAGGCAGAAGCAAGGGACACTCAAACATCTTGCTATTGTAGGCGAATTGTTGATTAGATTCTTATGATATTTAAATGAGAGGTACTTTAACTATCTGACAATATGTGAACATAGATTCCCGGAAAACAGTCTGAGTTTTATAGAAATAATTATAAATTGTCAAGTTTTGGGTTGGGGACAAGCCACCAAAGGTCATTTTCAGACATTTCAGATTTTTTTTCTGTAAGTTGCAAACGGTTTTCAGCAAAGTAGTAGGCGAGAACCTAGAGGACACTGTAGTATTTTTTACAGGGGTATATTTTGATAATCTGTACATGTTCTGCGCCGGGCCGTCAAATTCGGACCCCGTGGAGAAATGCCCATCAGAGCATGCTCAAAGTCTTTGCCTGCGTACAAAAAAAACTAATAACTTTGACGTTCATTTTGTTTTTAATGTGAATAAAACGTTTGAATTTCGAACAAAAGACTGTTTAAAATTATCCATACTCCATACATCAGAAATTCTAAATGGTGGTCCACTACAAAATTGACCATCCTTGATAACAAAGACACAATTCCAAGAAGATTTATTAAAAGTCGTTGTTGTGGTTTTGAAAAGTCGACGACTAATTTAAAACTAAATTCAACTCCCACTGATCTAATTAAGCGCCCGTTTCTGAACTGAGAATTTCACAAAGTACTATGTAACGTTTTGTCACGCTCGTTTTTGCGACATTTGACAAGACAGCACTACAGTTAAGTGGTTACAGTGCTACACAAGAAATAAGTCTCGCGGATTGCGCAGATGACCAAATTTTGGATGTGCGGCAAGTTGATCGACCAATCAGATAGTTTAATTTTATGGCAGGCCGCGCGCCTTTGTTGCTATTGGTTGATTCAACGTCATCGATGCAGGTGACATAGTATTGGCAACATTAGCGTGAGCGAAATAGGTAGCGCTACTGCGGCAATCAATTCTGCACCTCAACCGTATCGGTTAAAGATCGTGTTGAATGTACTTATCGCTTCGGGTACTTTCGTTACATTTCTTCCTAGTCTGCGCGAACGTAGATTCCCGAAGGGACTTTTATGATGTGTAGTACTGTACTTAGACAAATTTTAAATTCAGAAACTGGCCGCACAATAGGTCCAAAATCCGCAGCGTAGCTTTTGGTGCAGTATTGTTGATGCAAAAGCTGACTTTGTGAAGCAAAATAAAATTACCAAACATTTAAAACCCACGCGTGTTTAAGTTTGTCACAACCCACATAGCCTTGACAAAAAAGTGGGATTAGTTTCCAATGATAATGTTAAACAAAAACAAGTACACAATTTTGAAATGTTTATTATCAAAATTTACAAAAAATGACAGTACTTACAAGAATAAATATTTACAGACTAAATCCTCACATAATTCACAACATAAATAAGACAAACTTGGTAACTATCAGTAGAGATTCTTGAGATGAGCTTATTAAACTAGTGACGTATTCAGTAACTTAAGTAGCGGTTGATTCTATCGATAAAACTGCTCGATAGCTTAGGTGTAGGGCCTGAAAAGTCGACGTTTTTCTGTGTTGCGGAGAAACTGCTTGGTGTTGACAGACCTTGGTAAACTGATGTTGGTGACACTGTAGGTATACTACTCCTTATATTCGTATACAAATTCGGTTTAGGTCCTCCTATAACTACTACGTGTTCAGTAGTCGTTTGATATGTAACAGGTCTTGGCGTTGTGGACGGCACATTCAATTCTATAGGAATCTTTTTGTACAAATAGTTCTGTGAGTCTGGAATAGGCTGTTTGTGTATGAATAAGTTTTGCAAGTCCTCATAAGAAGGTTTTAAGCTAGGCTTTGGGTTAGTTTCATCTAAATTGTTAGGCACAACGATTACACCTACATTTTGTTTTTCGTTCACCTTAGTTTCAGCCAGTTGACTGAATTTACCACTGTGTGGTTGGTAGTTGCCGTTTTTGCCGTTAAATTCTAAGGAGTAGTCATTGTTTTCGTATTCATTAGATGCGTCACCATATTGGTTATAATATTCGTCTTTTAGTGCAGCTTTTTGATACTCTGCCTGTTGGACTACTGCTTCGTTGACATTTCTATGCTGATCATAGAACTGATTATTTATTTGTGTATAATCAACATCATCTTTAAGATTTGCCTGATTTACATTCTGATTATAATTCTGGTTCGTCTCAATGAAAACTTTCTTCGTTGGCGTGACGTAATTTTGCGGAGGAACTGCATAAGTTTGTCTATGATTATTCTGACTGTTGTAAGGAGCTACGTGATGGTTTTGACTTTGATAGTTGTGTTTATTGGATAAATAGTTGTTTTGACTTTGGTAATTATGATTGTTAGCTACGTAATTATTCTGACTTTGGTAATTGTGACTGCCGAGGCTGTTGCCAGCAGTTTTGTCTTCATCGTCGTATCTGACATCTGCTTTATACCCGTTCTCATCGGCGGTGTAAGAGACTATCTGCATTCTGCCATCAGGTAATCGAACCCTGTACTCTCCATTTGTGGCCGATCCACTGCTCTGTTGCGAGTGAGAGAAATCATCGCCCGTGTTTTTGTCCTTCACGATGTAGGAGAAGGCGTAGTTGGAATTCTGTAAGAAATAATTCAATAAGTTCTTGATAAATGATGTCTGCTACATGTAATCCTGGGGTTCATGTATATTGTAGAGTTTAATATACGCATTCAAACTTTAGGGGATGCCTCTAATGGCATCATCCAAACAAACGTAGTGTGGTTTCAAACAATATACTGGATGGCAATGGTATTTGGGATTTTTTTAGGCTGGCCCTGGTTTTTGGGCATTAGTTAGGACATTTTGCACGCCACTGAGCACGGCCCTCGGCTATAATAAAGCGGCCTCGGCAGTGGCGCGCAATGGGAGAGGCCTATGTCCAGCAGTGGACAAGCATAGGCCGATGATGATGATAGGGCATTTTTGGTTTAGTTTGGGACCAGGGCAAAAAAAATGTTGTGTCGAAGTTATCGTTTCTTGCGTTTCTATGTTTACATTCCAAGCGTAGGTAAACTTGTAACTTAGGTATTTAAAATGTTTCAGGCACATTTTATTGTGTTGTGTTGTGTTTACATGTTTGTGACGTCGCTGTTTCTGGCTCCCACGACACGGGGTAGCCTAGTGTGGGGCCAGAAGCAATGTATGTGCCTGTATGTAAATGTTTTGTTATGTTATGTTATGTGAATATGCCGTCACATCCCGGGCCTTGGACGTGCGCAGGGATATGCAACAAGGCTGTATCTTGGCTTATGGCATATTTATGGCATTGTGAAATTAAACTTCTGTAGATTATAAACCTAGGCATAACACACCTGAGAATAATCTTTGTCTTCTTCTTCCACGTGGTTTCGTTGATACTTGTTGGAATAAACAGGTTCTTTTATCTGTAAAAATTAAGATATTTTACTGTATTTTTTATGATATTTTACGGTAAATATCAAATTGACACTCCATTTTTAGGTGATTTTCACGAAAAAAATATTTTTTTTTTAATAATTATTTTTCCTTCACTATTATGTAAATAACCACCTCTGAATCGGACAAAATTGTACAAATCAACACCCTGTATTTATGGAGTACTTTTGTGTTATATCAGTAGGTAACGCATTAAAGTTTTTTGCTCGCTCGCTCGTAGCCTGGGCTGCCTAAGTGATCTTAAACGATCACTAAGGTTAAGCAACATACGGCGCGTTCAGTCCATGGATGGGTCACCGTTCTATGACTAACGCTAGTGGCATTTTTCCGAGCGGTTCCGTGCTTCGCAAGGCACGTTAAGCAGTTGGTGCCGGATGCTGTCGAGAGATGGCAGTCGTTAAGCCAAGCCAAGCCTTTGGGCGGCTTGAAAACCTCTGACAGTAAGACCAGCCAGTCTTACAAGCCTCCACCAATCCGGACTTGGCTCCCGTGGTGGAGTATGGCCTATACCTTCCTCAGGGAAGAGACCCGTGCCCCTCGGTGGGGACATAATCGGTTGATGATGATGTTATTGTTGATGTTTTTTTTTTTAAATGTACCTTAAAGTTTTTAAGTTTTGCGTCAGAACTTTTCTGTTTCGTTTTCAAGACGTTTTGCTTCGCGTAGTCAGCCAAAGCCTTGTAAATGGGTGGCAGCACTGTCTTCTCCTGAAAAGAAGCAATACAATTTGAAAATATGTAAAAAAAATGGCCAAGTCCGAGACGAACTTGCACAGGAAGTTATCCGTTCTATACAACATACGAGTATCTCTATCTAGACAACATTTGAATTTTTTAAAGCGTCTATTTCTATGTCATATTGCATATTTCTAACTGTAGCCGTAATTGATTTCAAGCAAAAAATGCCAAAAAAAGTGTTGTTCTTTTTATATTTGTAGTGTAAGACACATGTAACCTAGATTAAGCTACTTATATATATCAGTCCTTCGACATTATAGTCAGTCTTGATTGAGCACTACTCGCTTGATTCGTCTCCCAACGCTCCACCCTACGAGTACATGGCGACCCTGCCTTGTTTGGTGCGTGCGAGCGCGCATCAAAATAAAGAAAGAAAATAAATAAAAAATGTGTGATTCAAAATTCAAAATGAAGTGACAAAATAGACTTCTAATTGTGCCGACAAAATTACGCGCCAAAATGGGCAATTCAAATGTGCCGCAAAGCCCAAAACAGGACATTATGACCCAAATTAGGTACAACAATAAAATTATAAACACAGACATCGAACTGCATATTGGTATGATTTCTTGGTGCATGTTGGCATTGTTGTTGCTGTTAGTAGCAATAGCTATTATACTAGCCATCAGATACTGCAACAAATGCTTCAACAAGCGTGTGGATCGTGGCGTCGACTCCGGCATGTTGCGCCTACAAAAGTTGTAAGGCCCACCCGCCCAACCCCGGACACATCCAGTCCCAGCAGATGAACCCAGCCTATGGACCAGCCCAGGACCAGCGAGCGATGTTCGCGGTTTGCCTACAAAATGAAGTGAAGTGACGTCAGTGCAGTGCGGCAATAGTATAATTTAGGTATAAAAAATAATAATAATATAATAGAATAAGATAAAGAAAAATGTGTATGGTAATTTTAGTAAAAATAGTAAATAAAAGTTATATTATAAAGTGCGATTTTAATGGCAGAAAATATAAAAAATATCTATGATAGTTTGTTAAGAATAAGAACATATCTTATTAAAATTGGTCCAAGTAGAAGACATGGTGAGATACTCGCGGATAAATTATTAGAGGCCAATGAGTTGTTAGCTCAATATAATAACTTTTTAGATAGTTTAAGAAAGTTAAAAATAGGTGACGACGCAGAGACAAATTTAATTCATAATTACTGCAATCGTTTCAAGGCACTGTATCAAGAGATAAGTAAGTTGTGTAATTCTCCAGAAGCTGAGGATCAGGAGCAGAGTGACAGCGAGGTAAGTGACCCCTATAGTGATAGTGAAACATATCAAAACATCGATATGGCTAATATTGACGTAAAGACGGCTCTAAGCCTATTGCCAATAATGACCGATAAGGAGGAAAACACAAAGGAGTTAATTGACGGTATAGAATATTACAACACTCTTTTAGTTCAAGCATCGCAGAGTCAATTAATCTCGTTCGTGCTGAAAACCCGCCTGTCACAATCCGCGAAACTGAAATTATCAGGTAAGTATGAATCCGTAGAAGAACTTCTCAGGGACATGCGCAAACAACTATTACCACAGAAAGCAGCAACAGCGATTCAAACCCGGCTACAAACGAGTAGGCAAAATGAGAGGTCAGTAGCAGATTTTGGAAAGGAAATATCCGAATTATTTCACAGGCCGACGGAAACTCAGATCATTATGGCATTTTGCGGCCCCTCAATGAGAAGTTGGCTATTAAAAGATTTGCCGACGGCCTACGGAATAGTCGTTTAAGTACTATAATGGCTGCCCGAAATTACAGCTCCTTGAAAGACGCGATACAGGCTGCGCAAGAAGAGGACATAGCAACGTCTTCAGCTGCCCAAGTTACCTACCTGTCGCAGAGGACGCGTGGAGGCTACCACAGGTCTAACAGAGGTCAGCGAGGCCAACGCGGACAGCGCGGAAACCGAGGTCAGTGGAATACCAATAATAATTATCGACGACCATCCCGCCCGTACCGTCCCTGGGCCGGTAACAGGGGTACTTTCAGAGGTAGGCCATTTAGAGCGGTACATACCCATTCCACAGGTCAACGAACGGTCAACATAACGTCCATACAATGAACCCGGAAGACGACATAAATAGGCAGCAACATGATAACTATGTTCAACAGGTTGATTCATTGAATCATTTTTTTCGTGCCTAACTATGTTTATGTTTCAAACCGTTTAAATAAGGTATCAATCAAAATAGGAGATCATGATTGTAAATGGCTCTTGGATACCGGAGCTTCAATTTCAGTTGTGAAGAAAGAACTCATTCAATGTTTACATATACCAATCCATACCGAGAAACTGTCCATTAATGGAGTTGGAGGTACAGTTAACTCAGAGGGATATGTTTACTTACAGTTAAATGCCAGAGGGTATATTTTTGAACACAAATTTTACGTATTTGACCAACTGCCGTGTAAAACCGACGGTATTCTAGGCCAAGATTTTCTCAAAAGGTTTAAGGCAACTATTGATTTTGAACTAAATTTAATACAACTATCCACATTACAAGGTCAATTGGTAACTCTAAAAGTTAACTATTTTGAATAAAAAAACTCGTCTTATTTAACCGTTCCCGCTCGAAGTGAATCTATCCATTACATTACATACGGAGTTAAGAGAGGATTGTGTCATTAATTCGCAAGAATTATGTAGCGGAGTGTACCTTGCTAACATGATAGTGAAACCGAAAAATGGGAAAGTAGCTATCAGAGTCATGAATACAAGAAATGAAGAAGTTAATTTAAATTACTTTAATGTTCACGTAAGCAAGTTAAGCGAATACAATATTTGTCAGTTCAGTAAGTCTTCAATGAATTCGGACAGAGTAAAATTATTATTTTCCTTACTAAAAATTAGCGATTTGAATAGTGAAGAACAAAAGGCCATTGAAAATATTTGTGCGAAATTCCCTGACGTATTTCATTTACCAGGGGACAAATTAACTACGACAGCACTATATGAACAAACTATAGAGTTGCAACCTCACAGTACACCGGTTTATGTGAAGCCATACCGACTGCCCCATGCACAGAAAGCCGAGATTGATAAACAGATACAAGGTATGTTAGAAGACGGAATGATTGAGGAAACTAGAAGCGCGTGGTCCAGCCCACTATTGCTAGTACCGAAAAAACTTGATTCTTCAGGTGTTAAAAAATGGCGAGTTGTAATTGACTATCGAAAATTAAATAACCAAATTAAAGATGACAAGTTTCCTCTGCCAAACATAACAGATATTTTGGACTCACTGTCAGGAGCAATGTACTTTACTACATTAGATCTTTATCAGGGTTTTTATCAAATGAATTTAGATAAAGACAGCCGACCATATACAGCGTTCACGACCAGTAAGAACCAATATCAGATGACACGGCTCCCAATGGGATTAAAAACAAGCCCTAATGCATTTTCAAGAATGATAACGGTAGCAATGTCAGGTCTAAATTACGAGCAATGTTTAGTTTATTTGGACGATCTATGTGTTTTTGGACGAAATTTAGAAAACCATAACAAAAACCTCATGGACGTGTTTTTACGTTTGAGAAAAGTCAATTTAAAATTAAACCCTGCAAAATGTAAATTTTTACAAAAAGAAATTCTTTATTTAGACCATTTGGTATCAGAAAATGGAATATCACCAGATCCAATGAAAACAAAGGTTTTGGAAAAATACCCGAGGCCACAAAATAGTGACGAAATTAAACGCTTCGTGGCATTTGCTAACTACTATAGAAAGTTTATCCCAAAATTCGCAGAGGAAGCTTGTCCTCTTAATAAACTGTGTGGCAAAGATGCGACCTTCATTTGGAACAAAGACTGTGAAAGCTCATTTCAGTATTTAAAAACAGCTCTCGTGCAACCACCTGTACTGGCATACCCAAATTTTTCAGCAAAAATTGAATTTTTGCTCCAAACCGATGCTTCGGGATCAGCTATTGGGTCAGTATTATGCAATAGTGATGGTAGGCCTATAGCTTACGCTAGCCGTGGTTTAAATAAAGCCGAAAAGAACTATCCCACAATAGAAAAAGAGCTTTTAGCAATTGTGTGGAGTGTGAAGTATTTTAGACCCTATCTATATGGCCGTAAGTTTAAAATCCAGACAGATCATAGGCCACTTGTTTATCTATTCGGAATGCGTGACCCTTCAAGTAGATTAGTCAAATTTAGGTTACAGTTAGAAGAACATAACTTCGTTAAGTATACATCAAGGGTACAAAAAAATCAGCTGCGGATGCACTGTCAAGGATTACGATTGATAGCGAAGAGTTAAAAGCATTAAACGAGCGAGTTGTAAACGTTATTACTAGGGCACAGGCGAGGAAAATGCAAGAAAAGTTAGAGGAGGAAAAACGAGACATCCCGAATTTAACGGCCGATAATCATTTCCAGAACTCAAGGTCCGATCAACCAAGAGTAGTGGAGATTATTAAGAAGCCCAAAAATTTCGTGGAGTTGAGTATAATAAATAGAGAAAAATATTGCAAGTTAGAGAGAGAAGGTCAAATAACAGATTCGTCAAAATATTTTATTTACGTGCAAAGAAAGTCGGTATTCTCGATCACCAGTCTCGCGAGTCGAATTGGTGAGAGATTTATCCAGTTTTTGTAAAAAAGTAGGCACCGACGAAATATGTATTATTAGAGACGCCAATAATGAAGATTTTATAGGAGTATTAATAAGTGAAATAAAGGCGTGTGCACAATAGTCCGGACCAGGAATTTGTATAACAAAGGGTGTGCAAAGAATAAATAATATAGACGATAGACGTGTTATAATAAATGACTTCCACCTATTGCCCACTAGTGGCCACGCGGGCATTAGGAGAATGAGCAATAATATTAAGAAATTTTATTATTGGCCCAGCATGGATAAGGATATTATCGATTTTGTGACTAAATGTCCAAAATGTCAGACACAAAAGCACGGGATAAAAACAAAACAACCCATGGAGATAACAACCACATGTAATAATGCATTGGAAAAAGTATGCCTAGATATAGTAGGTCCGCTGCCTAAGGATGAAGGCGGCTATTGCTACGCGCTCACGTTACAGTGCGCGCTATCCAAGTTTGTGGAGGCGTATCCACTACATAGTAAGGATGCGTCATCTGTCGCCAAAGCGTTTGTAGATAATTTTTTGTTACGATTTGGGGTTCCCCGGGAAATAGCAACAGATCGCGGTACAGAGTTCATTTGCAGCACTATGAAGCAGATCTGTGAGTTGCTAAATGTAAAACAGCTCACATCCACAGCGTATCATCACGAGTCTATTGGCGCACTGGAAAATACACATAAGTCAATGGGTGCGTATTTAAGAATAAACTGTGAAAATCGTGCGGATACTTGGAGTAATTGGTTACCGTACTGGTGTTTTTCCTATAACAATACCGTACATACAGAAACACAGTACACACCACATGAGTTGGTGTTTGGAAAAACTGCAAAGTTGCCAAGCAATTTCGAATCAGGTAAAGTAGATCCTGTATATAACTATGATAATTACCCTCTAGAATTTAAGTATAGGTTACAAGTTGCACAACGCGACGCAAAGATGAATTTGGAGCGGAGTAAACAAAGGCGTAAGGAGTCCTACGATATTAAGGTAAACGAAATTAAGTATACTACAGGCAAGTATTTACTTTTAAAAAATGAAACAGGAGACAAAATAGATGCTATTTATCTAGGACCATATTTAATAATAGAAGATTTAGGATGTAATGTCAAGATTTTAAAGAACCGAAAAGAGGACATAGTTAATAAAAATCGCACAAAACCATTTATAAATTGTTTGTATACAGATAAATAAAAATGAAATGTTAGGTATAAGTCAATAACCACATTTATGTTAAGAAATAATGTTTTTAGAAAACTAAGGATTGTATTTAACCGTGTATCATTAGAGTTAGTTAATTAAGATAGCTTTAAGAAATAAAATAAAATTGTATAAATATTATTTTATTTTTCTTTACGGGGAAGGTGTAGTGTAAGACACATGTAACCTAGTTTAAGCTACTTATATATATCAGTCCTTCGACATTATAGTCAGTCTTGATTGAGCACTACTCGTTTGATTCGTCTCCCAACGCTCCACCCTACATATTTATAAAAAATATATCTTTTTATATACACAATTAAAAACTAATATAATAGATCGTTTAAGATCACTCAGGCAGCCCAGGCTACGAACGATTATAAACTATAATAATTTAAAATATGAACTTCCACACAATATAATCATAATTATTTGTCAAAGATGGCGGTGCAGCGCGCTGGGGACTTTTGGTTCAGCTGTTTTCCAGGGAGGTTTATTAGGTTAGATTAGGTTTTTTTTAACATAATTTACATCCGAGGCCTTAAGGCGCCTTCAAACTTCTGACACTAAGACCAGCCATTAGTCTTACAAACCTCCACTCCGGACCAATCCGAACTAGGCCCCCGTAGTGGAGTGTGGCCTATACCTTCCTCAGGGAAGAGACCCATGCCGTGCCCCTCGGTGGGAACATAATGTGTTGATGATGATGATTATAAATTCTCATTAATCAATGCAGCTAAGTGACAGGCGACTTTCGACTCAACCATTTCCTACCCTTTACCCCTACCTACTTATGTAGAACGTACCTCCATCCCACGATTCCTCTACTTTAGAGCCAAAAGCTTCTATTCTTCTAGAATATTTCTATTACATCTTATTCTCGCTTTACCTTATTCTGCGTTTCACTAAAAATTGCAAGAAAATTCGTGCAGAGTCTCGGATTTATAGAAACGTTATAATCCGATATAGGACTAAATTGAACAGCGAAATTACAAATTCACGCCGAACATCGTACCCAGCAAAATACCAAATACCCGCCCTTATTTGGGGCATAACGAACTCTTGATTACGGAGCCCTTTTCAGCCACTCGAGAAAGATTAATCCTCCGCTAGGATGTTAAACAAAACAACCGCAACACCTGTTTCCTTTCCAAATAACACAATAAGTAGTCCACGCAATCAATCATTTCCCCTGAAGGCATGAATGGATGGAGAAAAAACATCACGGAATCATTCCTCTGAGACTTGAGTGCCGTGGGGCCAGGAGAAGCGCGGTTTTTTACAATAACTCCCTTGTAGTCCGTAACGGTAGCGACACCACTCGTTCATGGTAGTAATACCACTCACTAGCCCTTTGCAACCGAGCTATCACAACCATGCATATAATTTAAAAAAATCCTGACTCCATACAAATTAACTTTTCGGGACGCAACCGGCATCGATCGATCGTGCATTTATCTGTTTTACCTACAAAAAATACTGCAAGGTGCGACGCCTCACTTGTCGGCGACCATTGGCCACAGATTGGCTCGCGAGCCGCTGGTAGAGATTTCTGCTTATTTTGGTGGTAAACGTGCTTCACGTAAAGTACCAATAATTAATAAATTTTGTTTGAAGCCTTACAATAATTAAGTTTAGATGTGTATAAAGCATTGTAGAATGTTTTTATAAATACAAAGTTAGTTTTTAGTCATAAAATATGTCTGGAAAAATGTAGTTGCACGATCGTGCAGTTACTTTTTAGCCGGACTAGCAGTTAACTAGGATTTATTTGGTTTTTTTTCTTGGAATCTATGGCATACCAAAACAAGGTATTTTAGCCAAGATAGTTAAATTTAAGAAAAAAAATTCTTCGGTTGCAAAGGGCTAGCGGTAGCAATAGCACTCTCTGTATTATTACCACTCACTAGAGGTAGCATTTTACATTTAGAAATTATTGAATTCAGTTCCGTAATTAGTTTTATATACCTTAATTTAAATTATTTTTCACTCCATTCTGCTCGAAATGATGCATTTTGATGCCCAAATTTAGGACCCAAAACACGCTATTGTTGTTCAAGCTAAGATCAAAGTAAATAGGCTCAAAATTGAATCTATTTACCTTTAGGTACCTTTAAGTAAATAGACTCAAAATCCAATTTTAAATTTATATACTAATGAACTCATTTACTAAGAAGTCGACTTCTCTTTCACTCTTGAGGATTATTCCTATATCTATTTCGCTCCAACCCAAGCAATAAGTTTTAAAACTGAGTTTGGAACTAATTACTGAACTTCCAAACTCTTTGCTGCAAAACTTTGTGTACCTAACTGTCAAATATTTGAAATTGGACCGCAATTACCTACGCAATTTCATTCCTTTCAGATGGTAGTGAAAAGCAGACTGTTCTTCATGTCAAGTCAAGTCAAACATTTCAAGAAATTAACAAAACAAAAAACGATTAGGGTAAACTATACATTGATTGGCACCTTAAGCAAAACCTTGACTTAATTTGCTTCCTAAGCATTCAATTTCATATTCAATAACTATTAACCATTTTTATTAGTTAGAATATGAGTATAGGTTGGAAATAAAAAATAATTCTTGCTTGTTGTCATAGTTTTATTTAAGAAAAATAATAATAATTTGAAAATGTCTCAAAAACTACAGTCATTGGCATTAGAGGTACATACATTGTCACTAATAATATCAGTCATTGGCACTTATAATTTGTATGTATGTTTTGTACTTAAAAATGCTAATTATAAAAAACTACCAAAATGCCCTTTAAGCAATTTTAATTCTTAATATTTGTGTTTAAAACTCACTGTGCCAATGACTAGGTGGGTGCCAGCAATACTATGGTTTACCTACTTTATTAAATAAAGAAAACTTCCATGGAAAAAATAAAAGAACCCATGGACCCACTCCATGTGACGTCTACACGTGTAGACGTCACGCCTACGCCTACGCCGGCTTTTAAGACTGCAGGCAGGATTCGCTGCTTCAGATGACACCGACAAGACCGGCAGGTTTCCTCACGGCCCGTTTCCTAGCCGCGGCCCCCGGACGGTTGATCAACGGCGAGATTGCAAGTCACTCCGACAAAAGAATGCCCACAATATGGACGCGCCGACCTACATACAGCTTTGTTGATCTCCCGTCCGAAGGGGACCAATATTTGCTCGTTTAAAACGGCAACTTTTTTTGTTTCCAGCTTAGTATTGGGCGAGAATGTTTTGTTTATCTTTAAGTAGGGATGTCAGTTGCACTGTGCCTAAGCCTGCGTTCGGACCAAACTGACTGTCACAGCAGCGTTATGTCCTTTCTCAACCGGTCCGGCAAACGTTAATTACTGATCCGATTTTGAAACACACAAGAATACTAATAAGCTTCTCCACTACTCCGGTATCCGGTTTTTAACGGTCCGATAATTTGCTAGATCGGAACGGTATTTTACCGGTCCGAAGTGATCGACGTACAAAAACAATAAACGTTTTTGCACCGCGCATACAACCAAAAAATGTTCCCATACTATTTTATTTATATTAATGGAATGTGTGGAAAACGTACCTCGAATAGAAAAACCGAGGAATTTTAATAAAGCACTGCGTCACGTCCATTGCCGATTATAGTCGGATGAAGTGGAGAAGCATAATCCGGCATCCGATGTTTTTCTCATAACTGATTCCGGTTCCGACGCCGGACCGGTACGGTTAGAAAGAAACGGGTTACCCGTACCGAAAATTCTATTCCGTACTGATCGGTATTGGTATGACGGTCCCAACCATTCTCTTTGTAGCCGTTTATGAAAGATGCAGGTTATTTTTTATCTGCATTAGATTACCTGCATTTATCATACCGGTTGAAGTCTTTCTCTGAGTAGGGTGTGTGTGTGAAAGAGATCTGCACGTATCAGACGCAGTTTATTGTATTTCCATACAAATGAAACATGTATTACGACATTTACATACAGGCACATACATTGCCACACTAGGAGACGCTTATTAGCTACGTAGCTAAACGTCAGCGTCTTGGATCCAGCTCGGCCGGTTAAGAAGACCAGCAACGTCTCAAAAGAGACGTCGCACGTCTCTTAAATAAACAAACAAACAAACATTTACATACAGGCACATACATTGCTTCTGGCCCAACACTAGAATACCCTGTGTCGTGGGAAAGAGAAAAAGCGACGTCACAAACAATAAGCATCCAAGACCTGGGGTTTTTTTTTGTCCCCAGCCGGGGTTTCGAACCCGGGACCTCTCGCATGGTAGGCAGATGCGCTAGCCACTGCGCCACAGAGGTCGTCGAATATCGTCGAAATCTTAGTTTGGCATTTACTCTTCGACACGCTCGCATTTGATTAAGGGTTAAAATAGGTACATAATGCAAATTGTAGTTGTATTTTTTTATATGCATGGGACTTAAGGAGACATAACTAGTTTTGTTTACTTTTTTAAGGAAGGACTGTTTTAAAGGAACTACCTTTTTAGATCAAGGGTGGTTTCAATTTTCAATAGAGGCCGTCATTACAAATGGCCTCATTCTGGGCGTATTTCCATGTTTGTGATGTCCTTGCCTGGTTACCATAGCACAGGGTATCCTAGTTTGGGACCAGGTCAAGTGATTGTGTTGCGTGGAAGTTATTTGTTTATTTACTAAGTCTCGAACATATTGAATAAATAAAACTAAAAGATTTTTCGCACCGCTCATGTTAAAATGCAATGCGACTAACATTTTCGCGGGTCTGAGTAACATTTTCAGTGAATTCAGTCACCAAAGTTCGGTGCGTTTACACCCAACAAGCCAATTAAAGATGCGTTGCAATGCAATGCAATGTATGTACGTGTCTGTATGTAAATGTTTATATTTATGTTTTTTTATGTTATTTTTTTTTGTAAACTGTATGCTCTTTGCCATAAAGTATAAAATAGCTCAGCAATCATTTGGGCCCATTTTGGGGACTCAATACTTAAGACTTTCCCGATATTTTGTTAGGTATCTATTTTTGTTTGTTTTCGTGTTACTTGTATTTGTTACTTGTTACGGTGGTGGCGTAGTGGGGTTGACCCTTGCTTCTCGATCATGAGGGTCTGGGTTCGAACCACGCATGTACCAATGACTTTTAGTTACGTACATTTGTTTGTACAGCAACACCATTCGCTGATAAATTGTGCCCGGATAACGGCGACAGGCTTGCCACTTGTCACGTTTGGGACCTAATAAACTCGGCAAAACGTGGGTCCAGTTCTAGAGACTGGTGCCTCTGCCTACCCCTTCGGGGATAACGGGCGTGAGTTTATTATTTATTTATTTTATTTTGTATTTCTGCCGCACCCACTTTGCAGCTGATTTTGTATTTCTGTATAACATTTTTGTATAACATTTTGTATAACAGTTATGTTGTATTTTGTTGCGTTATTTTGTGTTTTTTAGTATATAGGAATGTTGAAGTCAGAGTTTCGGAAAAGTTTAACTAGCGCGAAAAAATAGCTGCCGCCTCCTTCTTCTTATCTTCATATAGGTATTATGTTTAATAATACATTTGTTTGTCTGCTCCCTGGGTTGATTGAACTTGATCAAACCTTGATTGAATGTAAAAATATATAAAATACATATAATGTTAGTCTAAGTAGCTCGTCTAAGTCTAATTTCGTAAATTGTGATCATGCTGTGTACACATGTTTTGGAGATTAATCTAGATCTTAAATATTTATTCATGTTATTTTGATAATGTACTGGCTAATATCTGTTTTGTGTGCCAAAGAAATAAAAAAAAATAAAAAAAAAAAATATATTGGTAGTCGTGTAAATATATTTTTCTATCCTTTATTTATTTTAATACTACATTTAGAAAAAAACGACTTATAGAAAAATCACGCATTAAGAAAAATGGAACGCTTTTAGCATTAATTTCACCTTTGAGGTTTTATTTTTATGAGACTGCAATAAAAAACCTGAACAAGATTATTTGATACAATCACTAGACCGTTGTCAGAAGCGGTGAAAGATAAGGTCGAACTGTCTCCGCTGTTCGAGCAAAAGGATTATATTTTTCACATTCGCAAACTGTCACTGTACATACATACATACAGAAGCTCACGCCTTTCTCCCAGAGGGGTAGACAGAGACCAGGGACAGACACTTGCTACGACCCGGACAGAACACTTTCGCTTCATCGATATTTACTAGTAGTTGCATGCACGCACTCCGGGTTTGGGTGCTTTCTATCTTGCCATTTGCTAATAACTATATCCCCATTTGGTCGAAGTTTAAAATACTTCAAAATACTTCGCAACTAAGCTTCTCTACACAAAGTAAAATTTATATGTTCAAAAAGGTACTCTATTGTATGTACACCAGGAATTGCACATAATAATTTTATTGACAATAACATAGTATAGCCGTGCTATTCAGCAAGCCAATTCGAAAGTAAACTAGTAAATTCGTATTCTGTAAAGAATTCTACACTAGTACAATTTATTAGTACAACTATTTTACTTCTATCAGCGAGAGGCATAATGATAATTATTCAGATTATTCCGTTAATTAACCGTGTGTGAGTTTAGAACGTTCTAAATTGCTCGACAGGTGTAAACGTGCCTTTTTAGAGAAATGCGAAAATCGCTAAAATAATATTTTATGAGGCAATCTTGCCAGTGACAGTCCCGTTCCGTCGGAACATAAAATATACTCAACACAGGAGGTTGAATCGGTACTGTTTGTTCCAAACAAGTCTCAAGCAGTCGATTATTATTATATTTAGAGCAAGTTCAAGCCGCCCTAAGGCCTCTGACTTCGCTTAACGACTGCCATCTATCGACGAAACCCAGCACCAACTGTTCAACGTGCCTTGCAAAGCACGGAACCGCTCAGAATAATGGCACTAGCGTTAGTCGTAGTTGGTGACCCATCCATGGACTGAACGCGCCCTATGTTGCTTATAAAATATTGCCATAATATTTCGAATATTTAATTTAATCACTGACCTAGCTGAAAGAAAGGCCAGCATAAAGTGATCTCAGTGTATTTTTTCAGCATTTATTTAAGTATTTATTCATGTGTTACTGTATACATATTGCATGTTCCGACCGAACGGGACCGCTCCGACGGAACATGAAATATACTCAACACAGGAAGTTAAATCGGTACTGTTTTGTTTGTTCCAAACAAGTCTCACGCAATCGATTATTATTATATTTAGAGCAAATTAAAAGTGGGCCGGTTTTTGGCTTGAGAATTTTCACAAAGTAAACACTTAAGTAGCGTTCTGTCACGCTTTTTTCTGAGAAAATTGACGAGACAGCTCTATAGTTAAGTAGTTAACTACTTAGCAAAATTCTGAATTGGCTGAATTCTAAGCGACTTGTTCCACGGTGTTGCTTCGGTACCTATTTCCCGCGATTTCTGTCAATAATTTATTTGCGTATGGACTGAAGCCGAATGAATTTAAATACCTACATTCGAACGCGTCCTCCTATAAAAATATGCTAACTATGTTATTTACCGACCCATTTCGATCAAATTTTAAAAGAATATTCTTTGGGTGATCCAATTACAAAAAAAAGTGCTGCTCGAAATTTAAAATGGTAGCTCTAATAATAGGTCTCTACCTATGAAATTGCCGTTCTGCAGTACTGGCCATTTCAAATCAAAATAATTTTTAATTGGCTAAGAATTCCAATTTCAAATTAATTTTATTTTAAGAACATGGAATTCTTTTTCCAAAAGTAGTCATTTGTTTATTGATTAGTGTTACATTTTCATCGCATTTCAATCTTTTTCGAAATCAAAAATTCGACTAATTATGGAATATGAGTACCGTTGTAGCAGCAACGCGGCACAAGCGGCACGCAACATCAACGACGTTTACGGAGCTAACACTACAAGCTAACACACCAGCTGTTATTAGTTTGCTCGCTTCCTTTCTGGAAATTTCGACCTGAAAAATGAACCTCGACGTCGTCCGAAGACTTTGGTCGACAATGACGAATTAAAGGCGATTGTGGAAGCTGATGATACACAATCTACGGCTGAAATAGCAGCAGCTTTCGACGTTAGCTACAAAACAATATTGGTCCATTTGTGTCAAATTTGCAAGGTGAAAAAGCTTGACAAATGGGTGCCCCACAAACTCAATGATCGCCAGCGCGAAGTAAGCGTCGAGACATGCCTTGCACTGCTCAACAGATACGCAAATGAAGGAATTTTGAACCACATGGTTACCTGCGATGAAAAATTGATTCTGTTTGATAACCGCAAGTGCTCAGCAAGTTGGTTGGATCCTGGTTCAACACCTAAACAATGTCCTAAACGAAAACTCACCCCTAGAAAATTGATGGTCACTGTTTGGTAGTCTAGCGCCGGTGTGATTCATCACAGCTTCTTACCAAACGGGGTGAGCATTACTGCAGATGTGTACTATGAAAAACTGAACACAATGATGGAGAAGCTGGCACATCTCCAACCAGCATTGGTCAATCGCTCGTCTCCGCTGCTCCTGCACGACAACGCGCGACCTCATACTGCACAGCAGATGGTCTCCAAGTTGCAAAAACTGGGGTTGGAATCTCTCCGTCATCCGCCCTACTCACCAGACCTTGCGCCTACAGACTACTACTTTTTTCAGAATTTGCATAACTTCTTGGCGGGAAAAAAATTCAATACCCGAGAGGCAGTACAAAATGCCTTTGAAGAATTTGTTGCCTCCCGTCCAGCTGATTTCTTTAAGAAGGGCATCAATAAACTGCAACTGCGTTGGCAAAGATGCATTGATTGCATGGGTGATTACTTCGATTAATACAATAAAAAATACATGAAAAAAAACTCTTTTCAATTTTTTCATACAAAACGGCAATTTCATAGGTAAAGACCAATATTATTGTGGCCGCTTGAACCCATTTTTCAACCTTTGCGCAAAAAAGTCTGCAGTCAACTGGGCACAATATGCTGGAGACAATCTGTAAACGTCTAAACATTATAAGAATAATGTTAGTAAGTGATATATAGAGATAAAGCGCTTGACGAAATTGTGTGACAATATGAAGGTTTGTATATTTGTCAAAAAAACTCAATAGTCCACACTAGACGTAATTCTGCATACGGGCCAGTGACATTTTCGCATATTTATTCAGTTAAAGTTCTGCAGCGGAAATATTGTGGTTGAACCGTCGGCAAACAGAAGTTGAGAAGTGAAAATAAATATGTTCGCATTCGCCACTGGGGGAAATCCGTTTTCTTTGAAATACGCGCGTCACACAGTTTCAGTAATAAAAATTCTTTTTGTGGCCAAAATATGGCGGATAGTTATTTTAATCACTGACCTAACTGTTAGAAAGACCAGCACAAAGTGAGCGTGGTCGTCGATCGTCGATTTATTTGAGTATTTATACTGCTTCGTTGGTCTAGGGTTAAAGCGCTTAGCTACCAACAAAAAGATCAGGGACTCGATTCCCAACAGAGGTCGCCATACATTTGTACAAATGGCCTCAGCCTAGGTTCTTTCCGATATTTGTAATGTCCTTGCCAGGTTACCATCACACATCATCAACCATTATGTCCCCACCGAGGGGCACGGGTCCCTTCCGTGAGGAAGGTATAGGCCATACTCCCCCACGGGGGCCAAGTCCGGATTGGTGGAGGCTTGTAAGACTAGTGGCTGGTCTTACTGTTAGAAGTTTTCAAGCCGCCCTAAGGCCTCTGACTTGGCTTAACGACTGCCATCTATCGACGGCAGCCGGCACCAACTGCTTAACGTGCCTTGCGAAGCACGGAACCGCTCGAAAAAATGCCACTAGCGTTAGTCATAGACTGAACGCGACGTATGTGGCTTAACCTTAGTGATCGTTTAAGATCACAGGCAGCCCGGGCTACGAGCGATTCTAACTCAACACTAAAAATACTAAAAGAATCGAGGGCCAGCTTAGTTGGCATAATCCAAAAAAGCTGGAAAAACAATGGTAGACAATAACACTGGTTGTGTGGTGTCGGCCTAGAGAATAGCACCAACCCAACTCTTCCCGCGGGTGTCGTAAAAGGCGACTAAGGGAGACAAAACCGGGGGGTGGGCAGCAGCGCCTCCTGCAGTACAATTCTACCGCACTGCGATCCCCAACCCGCATGCCCAGCGTGGGGATTATGGGCATTACCCCATGATGGCACAACACAGAAAACGGCCCCCAGTTCCCGGCCGCCTCGCTATTTCTGGCCATCGTGGCAGCGGCCATGGTAACGGCGGGGTAGGGGGTGCTAAGAATCACCGGGCTACCTCAGGCTGCCACAAACATCTGACCCTGGCAACGTTCAACGGACGCACTCTGAGGCTTGACCATCATCTAGCGCAGTTGGAAGTGGAGTTAGAGAACATTAAATGGCATGTTCTGGGGTTATGTGAAGTCCGTAGAGAGGGGGAGGACACCGTAACCCTAGACTCGGGCCATCTTCTCTACTTTCGCGAGGGTGATAAAACATCCCAGGGTGGCGTAGGTTTCCTCGTCAATAAGGCCCTCTCTAACAACGTTGAAGAAATCTCTAGTGTGTCGACCAGGGTAGCGTACCTGATCCTTCGGCTGTCCAAGCGTTACAGCATGAAGGTCATTCAGGTTTACGCACCGACCTCGGCACACTCGGATGATGAAGTTGAGGATATGTACGAAGACATATCCAAAGCCTTACATAACACCACGAAGGCTCACTTCAACGTTGTTATGGGGGACTTTAACGGCAAGGTGGGAACCCAGAGTGGCAACGAGTCCCGAATAGGCCCGCATGGTTATGGAGTCAGGAATCACAGGGGGCAAATGCTTGTCAACTTCCTTGAGAAAGAGGAACTATTTTTGATGAACTCTTTCTTCAAGAAACAGCCTCAAAGGAAGTGGACATGGCAAAGCCCCGACACTGTGACCAAAAATGAGATCGACTTCATCATGACGGATAGCAAGCATATATTCAGAGTTGTCTCAGTGATCAACAGGTTTAATACCGGATCTGATCACCGACTTCTCCGAGGCTCTCTGAATATCAACTTGAAGCTTGAGAGAAACCGTCTGATGAAGTCCACGCTCCGACCAAACCCAATACAAATCATGGCGGGCACCGAGAAGTTCCAGCAGCTTCTCGGGAACAGATTTGTTGCCTTGGAGCCCACCGACGACGCTGACGAGACCCTACACAATCTGGTCGTAACTCTTAGGGACGAGGGCATCAAGTTCTGCAAAACGCAGCGGACAGGCAAGAAATCCAAACTCTCGGCTGAGACTCTCCGGTTGCTGACAAAAAGACGGGAAACCACCCAAGCGACTTCGTCAGAGAGGTCAAACCTGAACAAGCAAATTGCGAAGATGGTACGGCGCGACCTTCGGAGCTCCAACACACGCCTCATTGAAGAGGCAATAGAGCAAAACCGAGGGTCCAAAGTATTCACTCAGCAGCTTGGCAGGAGCCACCTGACGAAGCTTACAACGCACGACGGGAGGACCGTATTGTCGAACCCGGAGATCTCCGCCGAGATAGAGGATTTCTATGGCCGATTATACGCTGCACATGCCCCTTATTCCCAACGAGACGACCAAGATTCCAGAGCCACCCTGACGCGCCACTACACCGACGAACTACCTGACATCAGTCAAGACGAGATCGTGCTAGCTCTGAGGCAGCTTAAAAATGGAAAAGCCCCCGGTGAGGACGGAATAACATCAGAGCTCTTGAAAGCTGGAGGAGCCCCTGTTATACAGGAATTACAAAAGCTCTTCAACGCCGTCCTTCACAGTGGGAGAACTCCAAAGGCATGGAGCGGGAGTTTGGTGGTGCTCTTTTTTAAGAAGGGTGACAAGACTCTTCTTAAAAATTACAGACCCATCTCGCTCCTGAGCCATGTCTATAAGCTGTTTTCACGAGTGATCACGAATCGTCTCGCCAGAAGACTCGACGAGTTCCAGCCGCCGGAACAGGCCGGGTTTCGCGGAGGATATGGCACCATAGACCACATTCACACAGTGAGGCAGATTATACAGAAGACCGAGGAGTATAATCAGCCCCTGTGTCTTGCTTTTGTGGACTACGAGAAGGCCTTTGACTCTGTCGAAACCAGGGCTGTTCTGGAATCCTTAAAGCGATGCCAAGTAGACTATCGTTATATCGAGGTGTTGAGATGTCTGTACGAAGCCGCCACCATGAGTGTCCAAGTACAGGGCCAGCAGTCTAAACCTATCCAACTGTGCAGAGGAGTAAGACAGGGGGATGTTATATCCCCGAAACTGTTTACAAGCGCGTTAGAAGACATGTTTAAGACGCTGGACTGGAAAGAAAAGGGCATTAACATAAACGGCGACTACATCTCACACCTGCGATTCGCAGATGACATAGTCTTAATGGCGGAGTCGCTAGAGGAGCTGAACCGCATGCTGGCCAGCCTAGCATCAGCCTCGCGACGCATCGGTCTTGGTATGAATTTGGATAAAACCAAAGTCATGATCAATGGTCACATTGATCCAATACCGGTCGTCGTACATGGTCACCTACTCGAAATCGTTTCCGAATACACTTACCTCGGGCAGATTCTGCAGTTAGGTAAAAACAATTTCGAGAAGGAGGCCAAGAGGAGGATCCAGCTGGGCTGGGCAGCGTTTAGGAAACTACGCCGGGTCTTCTCGTCATCCATACCGCAATGCTTGAAAACGAAAATTTTCAATCAGTGTGTCCTACCTGTTATGACCCACGGAGCCGAGACATGGACACTCACGAAAGGGTTGGTCCACCAGTTTAAAGTCGCTTAGCGAGCTATGGAGAGAGCTATGCTCGGAGTTTCTCTGAAGGATAGGATTCGTAACGAATACATCCAACAGAGAACCAAAGTTATCGACATAGCTCAGAGAATTAGCAAGCTGAAGTGGCAGTGGGCTGGCCATATTTCGCGAAGAACCGACAACCGCTGGGGTAAACGTGTTCTTGAGTGGAGACCGCGACTCGGCAAACGTAGTGTAGGACGCCCTCTAACCAGGTGGGATGACGATCTGCGAAGGACTGCAGGCAGATACTGGATGAGGCAAGCTGAAGACAGGGCGCTATGGCGCTCATTAGGGGAGGGCTATGTCCAGCAGTGGACTAATATAGCCTGATGATGAGACAATAACACTTACCTCATAATCATCATAGTGGTTATCCCTCCCAAACCCTCCATTCAGCCGTCTGTTCTTCTTGACCACATCAGCGTATGGACTCCCAAATCCACCATCTCCATAGTCGTCATAATCACCGAATCTATTCACCGGTTTCCCTGTTACAGCATTGACCAGCACCACTGGAGTGGGTCCTGCAGAGACTGGCGTCACATAATTCTCCACCGGCTCAATGTAATTGTCATGGGGTGTTACGAAATTCTCGTAGTGTTGGTCAAAGGTGAAGGGCTTGTAATCCTTGACCCTGGCTAAGAATCCAGGTTTGAACTGCACTCGGTTGAGTTGGGTTTGTTCGCCGATGGAGTTGTAGTCGCCAGGGTCTGGTGTGGGAGAGGGCGTTGATGGTTGCGGAGGGTTTGGGTTGAGGTCGCTTCTGGCCAAGGATTCTTCTAAGGGTCTGGAGGTGACCACGAGGGGCGGCCGGGGCGGTGGAGGCGCGTCGTTTGGGAATAGTACGGGGCCTTGTCTGGAAAAAAAGGAAATGGGGTATGTTAACATTTCTTTTTTTTTCGAAATTTCTTTTGAAATAAGTCAGCCTTTGTACATCGACACAATATTAAAATTTTTATTTATTGTTTTATTTCTCTCGTGCAATACAGCGTAACAAACAAACAAACATACAGATTATAGATAAAAATCATAGGTACTTTGACAATTTTTTTTTATTGTATATTTGGAACAACAAAGAACTCCATATTAAAATATTATAAAAATGAACAAAGTTTTAGATTAATAAATATTTAGTCCACTGCGTTATCCGCAACTTAATAATTTTGAAATAAACAAACAATTATAATTGCTCTTTTATTTCAACTGATTAAACTGTTTTTTTACCCATGTGGGTTTCACTCTTTACTCCGACATGAAATTAAATTGGGAATATTATTAAAATATTTTATTTATAGTACAGACAAAATGTTTACTTTATGAAATAAGTTGTTAGTGTCACAATTAATAGATAACATGGAGAAGAAACTAACAAAGAAAATCCACATTTTTTTTTTCAAAGAATTTTTTAAAATTAAAAATGATTACTCCTGGATGTGTTGAACACTAGACACAGTTATACTCTGGTTAAATTTAATATTAAACTGCTGTTTAACACCAGACATCCTTGTCGTCCAAGTAATCGTTGATAGATAGATAGAGAACACTTTATTTTACATAAAAAAGGAAATTACACGGGTATTTGATAATAATGGCGTTTTATTTTATTTATTTATACTATTATAGGTAGGGTACCTAGCTACTTACCAAACTAAAACTAATAATAATATTAAAAAAAAACTATTTTCTAATTAAAATAAAATATTGGAGCCAAATTTAATAATGGTCGATTTTTTGTTTTTTGCATAGAGTGTGCTTAGCATAATTTTTAAACCGCGTTGGAAGTAACTCATATATCATGGGGTATCTTCTTGTAGGACCTTATACAGTGCCCACTAGAACTGGGCCCACATTTTTCCGAGTTTATAAGGTTTAGTTAGTCTTGATTAGTACACACAACAAGTTGTTTTCACGCTTAATAGATTACATGGAGAAGAAACTAAAAAAGAAACTCCACATTTATTCTTTTCATTTATTCGGTTCCCCTCTGATTCTGATATAATTTATAGGAGACCAAGAGGAGAACACTCGTCCTCACTATCTGCTGAGGCAAGCATTCACTAACTAAACGATTCATCGAATCTCCACCTATTGGGCACAAAACACACTGTGCCACTTCACTCATCAGTATGACATACAAAACGAACGCCTATATCGCGGAGAGGTACGCAGAGTCCTCTTTCACTTCGTGACCATTGATTCTTAAACTTTTTATGTTTAAGATGTAACACGCCCTCTACGCCATTATTTAATTTGCAATCACACTAATATTATAAACGTGAAAGTTTGTGTGTGTGTTTATATGTTTGTCAGTCTTTAGCGCTGAAACGGCTGGACGGATTTTAATAAAATTTGGTATGGAGTTAGCCGATACCCTGGATTAAAACATAGGCTACGTTTTACCGCGGGGAAATATCTTATTCCTACGGGAAAATCGATGAACCGCGGGTAACACCGCGGGGCACAGCTAGTATAAACATAAAATGGACGTGGTGTAAATCAACGACGCTAGATTTTATTTTAAAATCTGGCTTAATCATGATGAGCAGAGACGGAGCTCGTGGCGTCGTCGTCTCCGTCGTTTTGTTTTCATTGTGAATGAAAATATTTGACATACATGCATAAGCTCACCCCTGTATCCCAGAGAGGTAGGCAGAGAACAGGGACTGCCACCTGCCAAAACTGTCCTGACAAATTACATTCGCTTCATCCTCAAAATATTTGAATTTGAAATTATTCCCACATCCATCAACTTCCCCGTTTCTTGTTGGTCATACTGGCATGTCATACTAATATGACCAGTGAGAATCGCTTGTATTGGTGGTCATATTATTTTTATAAACATCCTTATGCATATTTGCTACATACGTATAATAAAGTACAATTAGCTCAAAGCTCAAAACAACGGTTCTATTTAACTTAACGACGCTTTTCTAAAAAAATCCGATGCTAATCTCACTATGCAAAAGCTCTAAGTATGACCACCAATACAAGCGATTCTCATTGGTCTTATTAGTATGACAGGTCAGTATGACCACCAAGAAACGGGGATCAAATTTAACTGTACCCGCGTCACTGCAGTCGTCCCTTACCTTCCGGACGCATATAGTTCATAAATACGAGTACGAAACTGTTTCCTGAAGATACGAAACTGTTCTTCTACGCATACAGGGTGGCCCAACCGATTACAACCGGAGATACATGACCCGCTTACCCGCGTGCCACGACGCTAATGCGAAATCGATATTAAGCTGCAGTGCTTACAATCAATGCCCCTCCCTAATTACTTTAATACTGCCAACTTCTTGGCTCCTTTGAACTTAACGAGACGTTGAATTTTAATCCTATTCAAATTCAACTCCAATATTTTTATTCACAATAAAACAAAATGTTTACTTTATGAACGTGAAAGTTGTTAGTTAAGTTTAATTTTCAAAACAGTCTTAGTTTAATTGACCAACTTTTAAACTTACAAGTGTTGTGTTGATCGCTAGACATGTAAATGTTAAAAAATGTTATGTTATAATATTACAATTACCACTGACGCGGTTACAGAAATTTCTTAAATACATTCTGTGGAAAAAAGCTTATTATAAGCTTATCAAAGATGTCTGGTATAAAACAGTAGATTAATATTAAATGTATTTGGATTACGTTGAGGAGGACATCGTCAATGAAACCGATCGGATTAAAATGAAAATCCAGAAAAATAATGAATTAATTCAAGGATAAAAAGTGAGAGTAAGAAATGTTTTTGCTATTAGAGTAACTTCATCATCAACCCATTATGTCCTCACCGAGGGGCACAGGTATCTTCCCCTGAGGAAGGTATAGGCCATACTCCACCACGGGGCCGAGCCTGGATTGGTGGAGGCTTGTAAGACTAGTGGCTGGTCTTATTGTCAGCAGTTTTCAAGCCGCCCGCCCTAAGGCCTCTGACTTGGCTCAACGACTGCCATCTGTCGGCAGCAGCCGGCACCAACTGCTTAACGTACCTTGCGAAGCACGAAACCGCTCGGAAAAATGCCACTAGGGTTAGTCACAGAACGGTCACCCATCAATGCACTGAACGCGCCCTATGTTGCTTGACCTTCGTGATCGTTTAAGATCACTCAGGCGGCCGGGGCTGCGAGCGATTCTTATTCAGAGTAACTTACCTAGTCCTATCTTTACAGTAATTTTCACATTTTTTACATACATAGTTTCCTGCGTAAGCTCACGCTTGTGTCCCAGAGGGGTAGGCAGAGACAAGGGACTACCACCTGCCACGATTCTGACACATCACTTTCGCTTCATCGACATTCATTAGTCGTTGCATGCAGGCACGCCACACACACATTTTTTTCTGGCCCTAAAAACACCATAGCTTTAATCGTTTCAGTTCTAATTTTCTTTCTAAGTTTTTATATGATTTTCATAGTAGAGTCAGAATCAGAATCAAACATTTATTTCAACGTAAAGAATTTACATTCTGCTTGTTGAATGTCAATGTACATACAGTTATGTATAATGTTAGCCGCTGCCTTGGGGCCGTCTGTAGTGGAGAAAAAGGCAGCGAAAAAAAAAACTCCACTCTGACCATAGTATAACAGCATTATCACTCCAATATAAGTTAGACGTAAGTTCTCCTTTGTCTTAATCGCCTACTAATAGACGACCCCTGTGGCGCAGCGGTTAGCGCATCTGTCTACCATGCGAGGGGTCCCGGGTCCAAACCCGGCTGGGGACAAAAAAAAGAAACCCAGTTCTTGGATGTTTACATGCTTGTCACGTCGCTGGTTATGGTTCCCACGACACAGGGTATGTCTGTATGCTGCCGTATGTGCCTGTATGTAAATGTTATGGTATGTTTTAAGCTATGATTGTAGTTTTATGAAACGCAGCCGAGTGGGAGGCCTTTAGCGAGCCCATGTCATCTCTGCGAGCGCACTATCAACTCCGACATTCCTGCATCGCGCAATCAAAGTGTTACACATGAAATACCATAAATACAACGTCCAACGATCGATCGGCGTGGAGGAAACATTTTCCCTTTAGGCTCTAATTATATGCGTCCGCGCGACCGAGCGGCCCGGCCGCTACACCACGAAATTACAAGCAATTCTGTGAGACGATTTATTTAAATAGCGGCGTGGTCGCGTCTTCGAGCGGCGCGGTCGCGCGGCCGGCCCGGCCGCTTTTACGAGTTTCAACGTGTTCACTTGTATCGGTGCATTTGAAGCGGAGACGCGACGCTCTTTTGTTGTTTGTGAGAAAGTGTGGTGAGCGGAGACGCTCGGGCCGCTTCATATAAATCAAAAAGCGACTTGGCCGCGGTCGCTGGAATCTGCGGCCAAACCGCTCGGTCGCGCGGACGCATATATTTAGAGCCTTATACCTATAGGAAAGAGCACGATCACTCGCTCTTCTCTATAGGTCTATGTCCAGCAGTGGGCAAACGATGTCTGATGACATCACATTACCTCGTTGCCACGACAAAGGTGCCTCTCTTCCGTGACAGCAAATAAAAGATCTTTCTTTTAGTAAAATAGCTTTTTAAATCTGTATTTTGTCTCTATTTCTGCGGTTGAGTAACAAACAAAAGCCTATAACAGTCACTATGACGCAACTTTGTCGTTTCGTGAACTCTTTGAACTGTCCAAGTAACGTCTTCCCAGGCAATATTTTATCTTGTTGAGACTTTAAACTTCTTTCTTGAATATTCAAAAACTTTATTCCGGATACACTTCCTATAGTCCGTTTTTTAATTCGATGAAAAAAAAATGACGTGGTGTTACCGCTATAAAAGCTATATGTTAACTCGGTAGATTTTTTTTACCGTGAATAGAACACTCATGTGACCAAAATGAATGAAAATTGAATGAAAAAACAGACAGTAGTTACAGTCTGTTAGCTTTTAGAATATACCTCGGGCTCTAGAGTAGGCTTCGGGTTTCGCCGAAAGCACACGAGTGTAATAAATACTACTTCCTGCTCTGTATAAGTGAAATTAAGTGTCATATTAGTTCCAATTTCGAAATTAAGTCAATATTAGTTTCGATATTTCTATTACACGAATATAACGTCCTAACAAATCAAGCGCAAATATTTTAAGGGGTAGTCACATACAGTGTAATAATACCTTTGAGCAAAAAAAATATTTTATCATTAAAGGATTTGCTAAATTTTTTTCTACAACAAAAATTAAAACTTTCAAACAAATTCATTTTATATCATCCTGTTTTCATGTACACTCACGATTGAATACGCTACTTGACTCGTATCAAATTTGACGCGATAAATGGATATTTGCTGTAGTATCTAACGTAACAAACCGAAATATATTGACTTTGCTAAGTAAATACCTATGCAAGATGGCTCCGAAATTTGCAAATTAAAAAAATATTTTTCGCTTTTAGATCGGAACGGTGAAAACACTATCCGCCATCTTGAAAGCACCTTTGGTTGTAAACAAACATCTGCCAGTCGTGAGGGCGTAGGTTCTATTGTGATTTGGATTGGATTTAGTGTTTTTGCAAAAACTCTTCTTGTGCAGTTAGTGTCTTATCATTTTATTGATAAGCGCAATCATGGACGCTCGATTTGTGGAAGCTGATAGTACCAATTTGCCAAAACCAAACCAAATCAAACCAAGCATTATTACAGCTAAAAACAGTTTCTGTGTACATTGATATTACAGGACTTACATTAAAGTGATCTTCACATAAATACACCGAAGTTTCAGTCGATAAAGAATCGGGGTCTCTCTTGGCAAGTTTGAGCCAAGTTTTTCGTATGTTTATTTCACTGGGCACACGAATCCGCGACTTCTTTATTGACGTGTTTTTGCAATCTCGAATAATGCAATAATAATAATTGATATCTTTTGCATGTAAACTCGATGAAATCATGAATGCGTTGTTGTTATTTCACTATGCTCACAGATTACTTACAGATTTTAAGACTAGGTAAAGATCGTTTCTCCAAACAAGTCCCACGGTAAAATCCTTAAGGCCATAACAATAAAAGCCAAAATTCATTAACTCATAATTCTTTCGTGGCACGAACTCTACCTATGTTGAATGTCAAACTTTGTTTACTAACGTTTAGGACTTCAAACCATAGACAAAAATTTAGTTTTTGGCTGTTTAGCAAAGCAACGTTTTAAAATAATGTTTTTGTTGCTTTTAGGTCCTCAAAAATATACTAAAATATTTTTTGGTCTAATCTAAGAGATATTGAGCATTTAAGACATACTTAAAAAAAGAGTCAAGTAGCGGATTATTTTAATGACATGTGACATTTATGACAATGTGTACTTAGTGAGGCGGTACTTATGTGTGTGTGCGTGTACATTGTTTAGAGGGTGATTCTTTAGTATGGATGATCGATTTTTTATTCGACCTATTATTCCTAATAATAACTGTTTAATTGATGTATTGAACATTTTAAATTGTTATTTATCTTTTACTCTATCGGCCCTTAAAATATTTGCGCTTGATTTGTTAGGACCTTATATATCCGATTCTATCCGATAGTAGCCGAGGTATATTCTAAAAGACTAGTAGTATTATTAACTGTATTCCGGATACATTTACTTGACTTTTTGTCGGATGAGTCCGACCAGGTTCCGCTCTAATTTGCAGATATTAATCATGGTGCTATTTAAGTTTTTTTGTATTGTTTTATTTCTTTTGTGTAATAAAGCGTAACAAACAAACAAACAAACATGGTGAACAGAGACGGAGTTTGCGTCGTCAGTTGCTCGTCTAAAATAAAAATAAAATAAATAAACTCACGCCCGTTACCCCAGAGGCACCAATCACTAGTTGCTCGTCTCTGACTGGAATAAAGTTTATAATGTCTAGTGCTTACGAAAGGCTTAGTTCAAACATTCAAATATTTCACATACTCTCTTTACTCTTAATACTCTCTCTCTCTCTGGCCTATGCCACAGAATACATAATAGTACAGGTACAGAAGATTCACTCCGCAAAATCAATTAAAGAAAAAGGTACTCTAGCTGCGATACAATTAGGTGCAATTAAGATCGCACGGCGCTAAAAAACCTACAGTTATATTCACCAATATGTTGCCTCTCATTCTGCCGCGTAACTCTTACCTCTTCTGGCGCCTGAATTCCTACCTATTTGCCACTCCGGAGTGGTCGCCGCATGTACTTACGCGTTCGATACCGACACGCGTAGTGAAACAGTAATAATAATAATAATAATAATAATAATAATAATGATACTTTATTCAGAAAAAAGAATTTACATGTAAATTGGCTTACGCTAAGTGGTACAAGAGTAGGTTGTTTGTCCAATTAATGAGCGACTGCTGCTGAACTAGACGAATAGTCTGTGTTTCAGCATTCAGTTTCCCTTACAGTGTGTCTAAATACTTCGTACAGATTTTTAAGCCATAACAAGCATAGTAAGCACTTTTAAAAAATAAGAAATAAACAAAAAAGCATGCAATCTAAACATAGAGAAGAACAGTAAATAATAATATCACCAAAGCGCAGTACGAGTGTGTGTATATTAAAAGTACGTGTGTGTGTGTGTGTGTGTGTGTGTGTGTGTGTGTGTGTGTGAGAGTGTGTGTGTGTGTGTGTGTGTGTGTGTGTGTGTGTGTGTGTCTACTAACTAGTAACACGTAGCAGGGATTCTGTTTCATCATATGATAACTCCATAAGCCAAAATCTAACTTGTTTTCTACATTGAAATTTATTTAGGTTGTATATTTCCGAAATTTTATTAATTTTTTTATACAAAAAGGGACCCAAGAAGGAGAAAAATCTGCGAGCAAAGGAGGTTTTGATTTGCATCGATCTATCACCAACTGCATGGCCTCGTCGCCTTTCTCGTAAAGCCTTGTCGAAGTGAATTGTTGAGTGATGCTTCATTATTGTTTGTGAAATAAATAGTTGACGTACGGTTAATACCTCACATGTCTCATAAAGTAATTTTGTTGGGAAGTAAAAAGGTTTTTTTGTGCATACTTTTAGTACCGCTCTTTGAGCAACTTCAAGTTTTTTTATTGTTGTTTTCGGGGCACCACCCCAGGATGTAATGCAATAAGTTATCAACGATTGGCAAATAGCGTAGTATATTTGCTTGAGTAAATACGGTTCAACCACATTTCGCAATGTTTTAAAAAAGTATATTAGTTTACGGATTCTCTTACTAAGTACGTGTATATGTTCTTTAAAACTAACTTGTTCATCTACGAGAATACCTAGGTACTTTATAGTTTTAGCACGTTCCAAACATTTACATGAGCATTTTTTTGATGTATCTTTATTTTTGGATGGATGAGAACAATTATGGGCAGTTAAATGATAATTTAGATCTAAAGTTTCACGAATCGAAAAAGCCATATATTTTGTTTTATCGGCGTTTAAAGTAAGTATATTATTCTGTAGCCAAACCGTTACTTCGTCGAGACCTTTTTGAGCCAGTTGAAAAGTACTTTCCCATGTCGCAGCAGAGAAAATTAGGGCTGTGTCATCTGCATATGACAGTATTTTGCCATGGAATGTCTTCATAGACAGTAAATCGTCTAAATAAATTAAAAAAAGGGTGGGCCCGAGGATACTCCCTTGCGGAACGCCGTATGTTATTTGCAGATCTTCACTTACATAAGGACCAAGCTTAACACGCTGATATCTGTCCGTCAAGTAGTCTCTCATTAATTTTAACTGTACATCTCTAATACCAATATGCTCCAGCTTGCTCAAAAGAATAGGGACAGAGACCGTGTCAAAGGCTTTGGCTAGGTCTAAGAAAATTGACACACACTTATTTCCCTTATCCAAGTTAGTCGTTATGTAGTTCACAAGATTAGAGACAGCGTCATCTGTTGATCGACCTCGGCGAAATCCGTATTGGTTATCAGATAACAAGTGATTGTCTTCTAGATAGCTAACCAGTCTGGAATTTATGATTCTTTCAAGGACCTTCGATAAGGCAGGAAGAATGGATATCGGCCTATAATTTGTGACACGATCTCTGTCCCCCGCCTTGTGAACAGGGATAATTAGGGATCGTTTAAGGTATTTTGGAAAGACACCATGCGATAAGCAGCTGTTGAAAATAAGGGTAAGGGGTGGGACCAAACTATGTATATTTTCTTTAAGTAGTTTATTTGAAATACTGTCCCATCCTACCGAACTATCGTTTTTAAGTTCTAATATAAGGCGTTCGACTTCTTGTTCGTCTGTATTCGTAAGTACAAAAGAGTCAATTTTGCTGCTAGCCTGTATCGTATTTTTAAGATTATCAACACCGCATGTGCTATCGCCTGTAGGTGTAGTTTTTTCCGCCAGCAATTTACCCACATTCGCAAAATACTTATTTATTTCACCAACAGATTCCTCAGCAGTACCTGCGATAGATAATAATTTTTTAGGCATAAAATTTTCATTGATTGTGTTTGTAATCTGCTTGATAGTTTGCCAAAGTTTTTTACTGTCTTTGCCGGCTTTTTGAACCATTTCTTTATCATAATTAGACTTTACCTTCTTCAGAAGTCTACAACAAAAATTCCTGTACCGAGTATAGGTCAATTTAATTATTAAATTGTTAGGGTATCTTTTTACCTTTTTGTGGAGTATGTCACGATTTCGAATGCATCTCAAAAGCCCTGGAGTAATCCAAGGCTTAATCATCTTTTTTCGACGTGGTAAGGATACAGTTGTTGTGTTTTTATCTATGGCTGATTTGACACTATCTATTAAGAGAGTCATAGCAGAGTTTGGATCAGAAGTAGAAAGAATAGGTACAAAGTTTATTTGGCTTATATCCTCCCGCAGTTTATCATAGTTGATTTTATTAAAACTTGAGAAAGAGTAATTTCTAGACTGCTCTTTTTTTAGGCACCATACAACTGTTTTATGGTCTGTGAGCGAAGAATTTACAACAACTGTTAGAGAAGATATTTTACTTTTTACCAGTACGTGATCAATGCATGTACCACTGGCATCTCTGGTCACAAAATGATGGGCGGGTAAAAGACCATGAGAAGCCGTGAGTGCCAAGTACTCATCAGTGTAAGAGCAATTATTATGATCACTTGATAAGATGTCAATGTTCAGATCACCCATCAGTGACACATTTTTAAATCCCGAAAGTGTTTTCAGTGCCTCGTCCAGTGATGATAAAAAGGGATTTACATTTGTGTAGGAGGGAGACCTGTAAATTGCCAATACTGCAGTGTCATTATTACCCAACTTTATCATAAGACAGTTGCAATTAGTGATAACGGGTTCCTCAATAGTATAAGATAGGTCGTTTCTGATGTAGACAACAACACCATCATTTTGAATGGGATTACAAGCCGTGGCATAGTTACTATAGCCGTTAATAATGGGAAATGAAGTCACATGAGACAGCCAACATTCTGTAAGAATCAGGATGTCACAACTTATATTCATACTTGTTAACATGACTTCGAATCCCAAGAAATTGCAATTGAAACTTCGTATATTTTGTGATAGGACTGTAAGGTAAGTATTGGCTGGTATTAGATTTCCACATATATCCACATCACATTCTTTAGCATCTGAGATTGCGTAATTATCGATATCGTTTGAGATAATGTCCAACTTAGCCACCGTGAATATTATATAATAATGTATGAGACAGATCAGAGACCAGTAAGAGACCTACTGTGGAGGCTTGGTGTATGAAATAGAGTGTCATTAGAGATCTATGGAGATTTTGTATTTTTAAGTAAGTGAAACAGAAGTGTGTTTGTAGTAGTATGCAGTATTGTTGTTGTATGGCTGATGTGTGTGTTTGTAGTGATATTGTTGTATTTACTATAAATAATATAAACAGAAAATTAAGATTAAACAGTCTCAGGCAACCCGAAATCGAATAACAGTTACAAGCATAGTTGTATAGTCATTTCTGATTATTCAGTTTGAGTAGGTGAGCTTCGGACTCTACACGAATTGAAGAGGATCCTTTCTTTTTTCGTAAGTAAATCTTGCCATAAGCAGACCAGCAAAAGCTGTATTCATTTGTCTTTGCGAATTCTCGGGCGAGGTAGAACAGTCTTCTCATAGTGGGAGTTAAATTGTCGGAGATATAGATTTGTTTTTTAGGACCGCCAATATTCAAAGTGTTCGAGCTAAGCATATTATTTTTGTTCCTCTTATTGAACTGTTTTACTGACTCCATTAGTTTGTCCTTGAGGAGTACAGATGAGAAGTCCACAATAATGGGTTTATTTGCTTCATTTTTTGTGCTTGTGCGAAAAACGTCTCGAACCTCTGAGCTCTGTATTGGCAAATCTACTGCATGCCCAATAGTATTAATCAGTTTTAATAAATCTTGCTTAGTTTCTCCCTTTATTGGTGTGATATTTCGGATTTCTACACTAGAAGATCTGCGATTTCTCTCCATATTCTCTATTTTGTCTTCCAGAGTTTTTATGTAAGAAATATTATTCCTTCTTTCCGCATCGCATTCGTCCAATCTTTTTTTCATATCTTCATATTGCTGAGACATGAAAGTAATAGATTCTTTAAATTCCGCATTCTGCTTTGATAACACTTCCAATGATGACTTGAGTTCTCTGTAGTTCGCATCTTGCTGAGTTTGAAAGTCACTGAAAAGCTTCCTTATTTCGGTCATGACGATGTCGGGTGATTCAGTGTCGGCGATAGGTAATGACTTTGGAGAGACATTAGAACCGTAGTCGCTTGCCTGAGTCTTAACGGGCGTATTGGTGTTATCCCCTTTTGGCAGACTGTTTTTACAGTTCGGGCAATGCCACCCTCGCGTATTTTTGTAATTAGCGGCTAATCCAACACACAAATGGTGATAGAGCGATGAGCATGAAGCACAAGCAATTCTCTCAGTATTTTCTGTGCAGGAATTGCAGGCATAGCAGTAGTCGGCTTTACAATTAGCGCAATACCAAGCAGTGGTTTGTTTTTTGGCCAATTCTAGAGTTAGACCCACACACTTGTAGTGAAACAAAGCTGAACATGCTTTACGCACGCAGATTATTTTATCCTTACTCACCACCGTGAGGTCACATTTGGAGCATTTACCCATTTTTTTCTGTGGTATGTTAGTTTAGATTGCTTTAGATATTGTTATACAACAAACAAAAATAATTCGGTTCACTTCAAATGTTGAGACCGCCAACATGAATAGAACTCGGTGCCCCTGCGTTTAAGTCTGTAGCAGTACCACTCGGCCATATGGCAGTTACAAAGCGAGTTGAAAAATCACATCATATGTCGCAGCAATTGGTCGTCCACGATAGCGGGCATTTGGAATGCAGTCTAACCGGTTTATAGATGAACTCGACGGCGTGCGTATGGATCACAACTATTTGACACTGACCGAATAGTATTATTTAGCACATTTTATTCACTGATTCTGTTATTTCCAAAATTGAAATGATTTGAGAAAGCACGGTATTTGTTAGGATACCACTATGGCATTGTTTAGGCTATGTTTACGGCACAACTTGTGGGTTTAGACACACTTTTATGATTTAAAATGAGTGTAGTGGCCTGCCTGTGCTCGCTGTGAAACAAATTATAAGCTACTGGCTTAACGCATACAATTTTTTTTTATCTTTATTCCGGATACACTTACTTGACTTTTTGTTGGACGAGTCCGACCAGGTTTAGTAAAGGTTAAGGTTGATGTGAAGTGCTGACGAAAGTTTTAGGTCAAAAATTCTAATGTGTTGCGTCTAATTTTTGACAACGCGTCTAGTTTAACAATCGGACTGTAGAAAGTACTTATTATTCTTAGGTAGTTCGCACCATCGAGAGTAATAATATCATTGTTCAACATAAAGTGAAATTTCGAAAAGTTATCGTACATCGTCTCATTTAAAACGTCTCAGAACAGTAAAATTTGACAAGTCGTAGAATTTAAAAATCTAAAACCGGTCAAGTGCGAGTCGGACTCGCCAACTGAGAGTTCCCTACTCGCACGCCGTTTTCCAAGCTTTAACGAAACTTCGAGGACAATTTGATTGATTTGATTACTAAAGTATAGTTTTCGGATTTTCCCTGAATTTGTAGTATCATCATCATCAAAACATTACGTCCCGACCGAGGGGCACAGGTCTCGTCCCTGAGGAAGGTATAGGCCATACTCCACCACGGGGCCCAAGTCCGGATTAGTGGAGGCTTGTAAGACTAGTGACTGATCTTACTGTCAGAAGTTTTCAAGCCGCCCTAAGGCCTCTGACTTGGCTTAACGACTGCCATCTATCGACGGCAGCCCGTACCAACTGCTTAACGTGCCTTGCGAACCACGGAACCGCTCGGAAAAATGCAACTAGCATTAGTCATAGATCGGTCACCCATCCATGGACTGAACGCGCCCTATGTTGCTTAACATTCGTGATCATTTAAGATCACTCAGGCAGGCTACGAGCGTTGTATGAAAGTGATTTATTATTATTTCGTCTCTAAATGTAGTTATATTTATCGGCATTCTGAATGAAGGCAAGTATTTTAAAATGGTAATCAGCTACTGTGGTTGACACAAAGCCTCCCAGCTTCAATAGGCCACTGATTAGATACTATTGAAGACTACGCTTCCAGTTTACGGTTGCAGGATGCTATAGCAGTTATTCATAGAATAGGGCGCTAATAGCAGTTATCTATAGTAGCAGGTTAATAGCAGCTATTTGATTTATATTCTTTATCCATATGGGATCAATTCACAACCAGATCATACCATAACATAACAGTATGACTGAAATTATGTTGATACTTGGGTCGTTGATCTAAAGGTATTGAGTAATATTGAGTAGTATCTAAAGATATAAAGTAATTGAGTAGATTATTTATGATTGTTATTATTTTGAATGAACTTTTTAGGGTAGCAGAGCGCTAATAGCGGTTACTTACAGTAGCAGGATGGTAATAGCAGCTACTGGAAATCAGTTTATTCATATAAAATGGATTCACATTCAGATCATATCATAATATGTCAGTACATGATTGGACTTCGCTATCCAATAAATAATTAAACATTCAATTATAATAAATTTTCATCAATTGGGTATACAATAAAATTGATAAACATGGCTTGATATTATGTGGTACAGTCTGTTAGCTTTCAGAATATACCTCGGGCTCTAGAGTAGGCTTCGGTTTTCGCCGAAAGCACACGAGTGTAATGCTACTCCTGATCTGTGTAGAACTTTTCTTCACTATTTTGAAAAGTTATGTAAAGTTAAGTGTCATATTAGTTCCGATATTTCTATTACACGAATATCATTTTTTTTTCGTTTTTGAAACTTGAACCCGGATTTCTCATAACATGGTTTATGTTACTTAGTGATTTTTCGCTCTACGGGGACGATATCCGAGTCTATCCAATAGTAGCCGAGGTATATTCTAAAAGCTGACTGTAGGGTAAATGCATTAATTGTAGGATATGAAAAAGAAAAAAAACGTAGCGACGTGTGTGTGGCAAATGCTAACGCGTTTCGACTCCACATTGTGCTGAGAGTTTAAAAAGAAAACTCCAGCGATCCAGTTTCCGTAGCCGTTTTCCTTCATTAGCTGCTACGTGGTAGAAAATACCGTAATTGCCCATCCCTAGTTTACAGTGGCAGGAAAATTGTCGGGTGTTTAGTCCCTAATCAGGGCACATTGAAGGTCGCAGCGTAGAGAATAGTCGCAGTAGCCAATTAATAAGGTTTTTATTTCCGTTTTTGACCTTCGGACGACCAAAGAGGGAATGAATAGCAAAGGCGAAGATAAAAAACACCCGAAGCCGGCGTATGCCTATTAAAAATCTTACATATAAAAATGAATTACTGTTCGTTAGTCTCACAAATACTCGAGAACGGCTGAATTTGCTGATTTCTGGTTTTTAATATTTGTTGAACTCCAGGAAAGGTTTAAATGGTGAGAAAATATGGAACTATTACGAAAACTTTGGCGGTATGAAGTTTGCCTGGACAGCCGTAAAAATGCATAAATAAATATTTACATACAGGCAAATACATTGCTTCTGACCCCACTCTAGGGTACTGAAAGAATAAAATAATAATGAATAAGAATCATCATCAATCCATTAATGTCCCCACCGAGGGGCACGGGTCTCTTCCCTGAGGAAGGTATAGGCCATACTGCGCCACGGGGGGCAAGTCCGGATTGGTGGAGGCTTGTAAGACATAGTGGCTGGTCTTACTGTCAAAACTTTTCATGCCGACCTAAGGCCTCTGACTTGGCTTAACCACTGCCATCTATCGACGGTAGCCGGCACGAACTGCTTAGCGTGCCTTGCGAAGCACGGAACCGCTCGGAAAATGCCATAGTGTTAGTCATAGACGGTGAACCATCCATGCACTGAACGTGCCCTATGTTGCTTAACCTTAGTGATCGTTTGAGATCACTCAGGCAGCAGGGGCTGCGAGCGATTCAAATAGTTGGTAATAATAAGTATGGCTCCGGTGGTGGAATAAAATTAATGATGGACGTGATTTAGATCTTGAAATGGAAACCTAGTTTAACTTGTAACGTGTCACTTTGAATGAAAACAATTTGATTGAGAATGTTCAAAGAAGGAAAATATCTGTAAAGGAACTCTTAAAAGTTCAGCTACTGCGTGGGTATACAATTAGTAATTCTCAGTAATTATTTCTCAATAGAGTCTAATTTTGCCGCCAAGATTTTACACAAAATTATTAGCCGAGGTCAAAGGAAAAGTTACTTCTGGTACAATTTAAAAATCATTATACGCTAAAAATAACTAAAAGAGTCGTGCTAACGCAATTTATGTTTTAAATCTAATTACGTGCTTTAACTAGTCTATTACTGCGTTATATTTTTGAGTTGCCTTAAGTGTAGCGACACACCAGCGTAACGTACAGCGTAGAACGTTCTTTTGAATACGCTCGCAGTGTTTTTTTCAAATCCCCTATGACACATCAGACGAAATTACGTCAAGTTCGGCATAGCGCCGAACCTTCCTTCGGGCGATTATGTCCGCTAATACGCATTCAATGTAAGTCCGTTCGCTTAGATAGTGTCGGTACACACGAAGGCAATCTTGGTTTTAGTAAAAAAAAACATTTATTTCAATCATACAACTTAGACGGCCAAAACACTTTAAATAGAAAAAAAACATGGTACACAATATACCTAATGAAGCACAAAATAAAACACTACTCTTCATCACTCGAAGTGTCTTTAGAATATTCTAATATCTCCACCGGAATTTAGAATAGATACCTAAAGTGATGCAGGATCGTTTCTGAATTAAAACTTTCGTAAGCACAACACATCAGGATCGTTTCGTTATAAATTCATTCTAAAATACTGACTGATTTAATTCTTTAATTGCGTGATCTACATAATAGTAGAATAAGATGAGTTGCGAGCCAAATTCACTGGCGTGTTTGCGCCGCGTCGGTTTCGTTTGTCAAAAGCCGCCATGTGCCGAGGCGGAAAATATCAAAGTGACACTATGATAGCAAACATACTTTATTTTGCATAGCAAGCGACGCATCATGCGACGCGTTACGCGACCGAATGTTCGGCGTGCGTAGTTCCACCCAAAAGTCCTTTTTTTTCTTCTTCCCCTCTACAATAGCCAATCATCATCAACCCATCATGTCCCCACCGTGGGGCACGGGTCTCTTCCCTGAGGAAGGTATAGGCCATACTGCACCCCGGGGGCCAAGTCCGGATTGGTGGAGGCTTGTAAGACTAGTAGCCGCCCTAAGGCCTCTGACTTGGCTTAACGACTGCCATATATCGAAGGCAGCCGGCAACTGCTTAACGTGCCTTGCGAAGCACGGAATCGCTCGGAAAAATGCCACTAGCGTTAGTCATAGACGGTGACCCATCCATGGACTGATCGCGCCGTATGTTGCTTAACCTTAGTGATCGTTTAAAATCACTCAGGCAGCCCAGTCTACGAGCGATTCAAATAGCCAATATTGTAACAGAATCCATTATTCTGGGCAATTTAATACGTCACACCACATGTACCGAAACCGACTGACGACGACGACACCACGTAACGTTGTGTTGCGTAGCGCGCTGAACAAGACGCAGCGTTCCGAGCGTTTCTACGTAACGTTCTGTCGCGTAGCGCGCTGAACAAGACGCAGCGTTCTGAGCGTTTCTACGTAACGTTCTGTCGCGTAGCGCGCTGAACAAGACGCAGCGTTCTGAGCGTTTCTACGTAACGTTCTGTCGCGTAGCGCGCTGAACAAGACGCAGCGTTCTGAGCGTTTCTACGTAACGTTCTGTCGCGTAGCGCGCTGAACAAGACGCAGCGTTCTGAGCGTTTGGTTTGTCGAACCAACGGAACGTTACGACTGCAAGTTCAGCCGCCGAACGTTTGGCGCGGTACGTGCCGCAGGTGTGTCGGTACACTAAGAATTGGCGACTGAAAGTATAGTCTTTCAGAACCAGCTCCAAAAGCTTTCAAAACGACGGATCACAATGGCCGCAATGGTACAGGTCAGTTATCTAAAGCTGGCACGTTCACAGTACTCACACTTATGCAATTTCACTATACAGTATGTTTAAAAATAATTGATTTCGATTCAAAATGCGACTCTAGTTTAAGTGTAGACTAGAGTTAGGTTTTAGGAATATGGGTGCGTTGTACATAAATAAATACAAATATATGTGTTACTTGTTATAATATATTTTTAGCAAACTCGAGCGAAAAGTATTAGAAATAAGGTGGAATCAATGGTCACAAAAGAGTTTTAATTTTGAATAGATTTTCACATGAACAAAAATAATTTCACCGAAGAAAATCTTTACCAAAACAGAAAATAATTATCCCAGAAATCCTCAACAATTTAAATATAATTTAATTATGTAACAAAGGGTCACGGACGCTCAGTGATCAGTTACTAGATGAATGAGCCGTTTTCAGATGAACTAAAAAAAAAAACTAATGGCTGTCAAAGGAATGCAATTTTTGACCTCAGCCCAATAGCCATGTGTGATACATCATCGAATAGGTCTCAGCGAGCTAAACTGTAGGGCTGAGGTCAAAAATTGCATTCCTTTGACAGCCATTCGTTTTTTTTTTAGTTCATCTGAAAACGGCTCCTTTGGAACTACTTTTCTTAGCTGTCAGAAAAATCCCTCATTGAAACGCACATATACGGTTGAATACCAAAAAGATCACGCTGTATTTATAAACAGTAGCAAAAGTAAAACTATAACTGTCCCCTTCACACTCATAAGCTAGACCGCGCGCAAGAGAGACGGGCAGAATTTTCATGATGCGCATGCAGTACACGTCACGCCACGCGCTTATTCACAGACACTACACAAGCGCAACGTGTAAATGTGTTGAACGTGCCAGCTTTACTTAACTGACCTGTAACCTCCTTGCGAAATTATCTATCTATCTCTTTAAACGAGCAATTCTTGTATAATATATATTTATATATAATCAGAATCTCGGAAACGGCTCCAACGATTTTCACGAAATTTTGTAGGCAGATGCTTTCGGGGGCGTTTAATTGATCCAACTAGGTTACATTTTTAGAAAACGTTGTTTTATCCGTGTTCAAAGGCAATTGAAATTTGCTATAATAACATACAGAGGTAAATTTCGCGTCTACTTGCAAGGTTGGGATAGTTCTGACTGGAAAACGGGCGACCCGTTTCGGGCCGATTTCAAGAGACCCAGTTCGAGTCATGATGTTTTTTTTCCAAGTAATTTTTTTGTTGAAAAAGGATTATTTTAATTTTATATTAAATATTACAAAAAAAGTACCGAGCAAAGCTCGGTCACCCAGATACTAATATAAAATCATCATCACCACCAAGGGCCCTTACATCTGTTGTTGTAGATAATTTATGCAGAGTTCCTGAAAATTTACGCTCGTGGTGAAAAGTATTCCGTAGAGGACTACCCGTCCGCATAGACGGCAGGCCCGTGCGCCCTTAAACATGGACCGTGGCACGCCTTGTCTGGGTTCTGCACTTGAAACACAAGTCATAGGTAAAGCCCATTACACAATGAAAAAAAAAGGTTTAAGAATAAGAAATAAGGAATAGCACAGAAATCAATTGTCTTCCTTATTCTTGAATTGTGTCTTGCTCAACGGTGCTGCCATTGCTGGATTCCGCTATTCCTTATTCCTTGTTCCTTATTTCTTATTCTTATACCTTATTTTTTTTCACTGTGTAATGGGCTTTAGGCTCTTAAAAAATGTACCGTAATACTCGTGAGATTGTAACACATAGTAACATACTGGAAAATTGCACGAACCGGCTTCTACCCAATAATGGTTTTCTTATGTTTCTGGGATGTCGCGTGTTCGTTTCAATCTGGTCACAAATTTCGTTGCATTCTGTAAAGCTTGCAACACCCGGCTGCTATACCCAATAATGTTTTTCTTATGTTTCTAGGATGTTGCGTGTTCGTTTAGAGAAGAAAATCTGATCACTTTGCGTTGCATTCTGTAAAGCTTGCAACTGTAAATTTGTGACCAGATTGTCTTCTCTAAACGAACACGCAACATCCCAGAAAAATAAGAAAAACATGATTGGGTATAGCAGCCGAGTGTTGCGATTTTCCAGTGTGTGTTACTACTCAAAAAATGTACCGTAACACACGTGTATTTGTAACACATTGTGTTACAAATACACGTGTGTTACAGAACATTTTTTGAGAGCCTTACCCACATATACTCACTTAGTAGGCTCCGCGGTCTTCAGATTTGTCTCCTTCAAGTACTGCCCCGCTTCAAACGGGTGATGGTTGAAGTGTTCTGGTCCAAGTAGACTGGAAGGCGTTGCCGTCTCCTCTGCTCTAGTGTTTGCTAGAAGCAGAAGGAGGCAGAAGATAGCGGGGGACCTTCCGGCGAAGGTACGTGGCATGGTGAGATCTGAAACAAGAGAATGGGGTGTTCAGTGTGATACGGTTAATTATACTTGGGCTGGAAAGTTTAAGTTGAATATGCAGTGATTTATTACGTTAAGAAGTAAAGAATTAGCTTAAAAGAATAGATAGATACAAATCTAAAGAATATTTTTTACGCAACTAGGATAATGAATTACGAAACGTTTCTTATATTTATGTTGTGGCGCACAATCGGCGGTCTTATCGCTTAAGCCTGCTGTACACGGGTAGAGTAAACGGTAGAGTAGAGCAGTAGATTACTAACTATCCTATTAACTATACCAATGTAAACAGTATTGGTAGAGTAGAGTACTGAAAATTAGTAGAGTAGAGTAACTAGCAACGTGGGCGAGCTACTCTACCGCTTTCCTTCCCCCACTCCAGCGTCCACTCTACTCTACCGAATACTCGACCCATGTAAGCGGTTAGTAGAGTAACTAGTTCAAACATGTTTCTTACGATTTCTCAATTAGTGACGTTCATTGTTCTAGCTTCTTACATAGTGACAACTCTATCGACAAAATGAAAATTTACGTGAAAACAGTTACTCTACTTAAATTGGTGGAGTACTTGGACCTGGTAAAATAGTATGCTAGTTGACTCTACCCGTGTACAGGTCCGCGATATCGCGGACGGACGCGGACCAGCTAGCACGTCACACCGTGGGCAGGGTCTCGGTCCGCGGTAGCACAGACGTCTGTGGCGGTGCGCCGTGCCGACCGACCGTGGGAAGAGCCTCGTGCGTGGTGCATGGCTGTCCGTGGTCGTCGGCTGTCCGTGGTCGTCGGCCGTCCGCGTCCGTCCGCGATATCGCGGACCGTGGGAAGCGAGCTTTACACGTTGGGATTCGAACGCACAACCTTCCGAATGAGAAGCCCATTACGTAACTTTCCACCCTATCGGGTTTAGCATATAGACAACTTGAAAGAGTCAAAATAAGAATGTATATGACAGTTCGGAGTAGGAGTATGAGATACCTACTGGGAAAAAAAACCCAGAATGTAACAGTGTGACATAAGGTGGTGTGACATACCAGGAACAAAAGGGCTAAATCAGACATTGACAGTGGAGTCTTACGTAATTACACCCCACTTCAGAACTGACAGTTAGCTGACTATTAGGGACTCCACACACGACGGCTATAAGGTAAGGATGTATATTATAGCACGATATATCTCAATACATCTTTCCATAGAAATCGTCAGGAGACCACACACGACAGCTATAATATACATCCTTACATCTTCGTACCTTAAAGGTACTGAGCGATACGAAGATGTATATTTACCTTTCGATACCTTTCAATACCTTTCCGTATATTACGATATATCTTCCTTCGTAAAGGGTGTTCAAAAAGTTTCTTGGTGATTCAAAAAACTCCACTAGGAGTCTTATGTCGCTAAACGACATAGGTATTCAGAGTCCTATCTCAAAAAAATCATTTGCTCCACATAAATTTGATCCATATAAATAGTCTCGCTAAAGGCCGGTTTCCGAATTGAGAATTTCACTTAAATATTTAAATAACGTTCTGTCACGCTCTTTTCTGAGAAACTTGACGAGACAGCACTAGAGTTAAGTAGTTACTTAGCGAAATTCTCAATTCAAAAATCAGCCGTAAGCTACGTTTCGTAAGCCTGAGGAAGGTATAGGCCATACTCCGCCACGGGGGCCCAAGTCCGGATTGATGGAGGCTTGTAAGACTAGTGGCTGGTCTTGCTCTATGGCCTCTGACTTGGCTTAACGACTGCCATCTATCGACATTGCGAAGCATGGAACCGCTTGGAAAAATGCCATTAGCGTTAATCATAAACGGTCACCCATTCGCGCACTGAACGAATGATTCGTGATCGTTTAAGATCACTCAGGCGGCCAGGGCTGCGAGCAATTCTTCGATTCAGTCGATTGATACACCTCCTGCGGTTGACTGGTAGAAAATGCTTGTAGCATTAAGTCGGCCGCGTTGCCATTGTAATTTTTACTTATGTGGAATAAACGTATTAATAATAATAATAATTGATGACCTATGATTTTATAGATATAACATAGGAAGTTACAACTTGTATATAGTGATGGAATATAACATTAAAGTTGCCTTTAACATGAAGGATAGTAACAAAAATCAATCTACCTCAAGAAAAGAAAACAAAGTGTAGCAACACAGTGGTCATCAATTTTGTAATAATATCATGCCTGTCCACTTGCTGGCGATGTCTGATAATTCCGCATATAATTTAAACTCTTCGGAATTTTCCTTACTTTATATGATGTTCAATGCACATCGTTCTATTTTTGGCACATGTGCCAACGCATACGCGCATCAAAATCTCAATCATCTTCTGATGAACTACCTATCTATTAAATCTAGTAGTAAGTCGACAGATCCATAGCACCCTGTAGAACGCCTTAGCAGCCGGAACGTGTGTCGGTCGAAACGTATGTCAACGAAATGAAGCGAAATATACATTACGTTACCTGTTCCGTGTGTGATACTTTGATATAATGTAAAGCTATACCTCCCGGGATGTAATGTATATTATAGCAGTCGTGTGTGAAGTCCCTTATAGGCGATATTGAAATGTTCCGTTTTTTTCTGATTTGTTCCGGACTTGTATCCAGATCTGTTGTACTCTAGTTTTGTCGTATTCCAGATCCGTCGTACTCTAGATTCGCCGTAATGCGTACAGTTGAGCAGGCAGATTTATTTATTTTTCATTTTATATATTTAGTAAGTTACATTTCGGTTGTATTCATAAAAATTTTGCACTTCTTAAAAGAGGCATATAAAGGGTCTATAGAACGTTTGCTAAAAATCTCTATTCATAAACGTAAGTTAGTGCCTAAAACGTTCATTAGCTATTTAGCAAAGGTTTGCTAAGCTAGCAACCGCAGTCGCCTTGTAGTGTCCATAACATACTGATTATAACCTCTCTTATAGTGTCCATAACATACTGATTATAACCTCAAAACGAGAAATTGACATTAGTGTTTTCGGAGTGTCGTGTTTATTTATACATTAAAAATGAATGTTTTGCGCGCAATATATTCAATTGGCCGCTTGCAAGAAGCGGAAAAGGCGCAAAGGCGGAGAAAATTTTATAATAAAGAATAAACCCCTATGTATTGCGAGATCTCACGTTCAAAAAATGCTAGGCACAGATTCTGTAAAGATACAATTCGGGAGATAAATAATCTGGTGGAAGACGAGCTCATGGTGGATGGTGTTGGTGGGAGGTGCTGGCGTTTCACCAGATCTCCAATTCCTGATCGCGATCCGTTGTTGGGGACACGTGAAGTAAGTCACATTCATTTCTTATAATCTCCTGTAATTCTGTAATATCTTCTAAATTGTCTGTTTAAAAGCAAGTAAAGCATTTCTATGGAAGTAAAGTAGGTATTTCCAGTGTCTTAATATAATAAAATGTTTCAGGTTCAAGACGATGCTGGGGAACTATACGGGGTTAGCCAGCCCACAGTCAGTCGAATTTGCGCCAAGGTGGCACGTGTTATTGCGGCCAAAGCTCCAACTTTCATCAAGATGCCCGCTTCCTTAGAAGAGGAAGAGTCAGTGATGGCGAAATTCGGACAAATTAAGAATTTTCCTGGTGTGATAGGGGCGATTGATTGCACACACATAAAAGGGAAAAAATAAGGTGGAGAGCAAGCTCATTATTATATAAATAGAAAAGGGTATTATTCCTTGAATGTCCAGGTACCTAAATACTTCAGTACATAACTGATTAATTTACTTTAATTATTGTTTACCATACCATACTCGTATGTATACCTACCTATATAATATTACTAGCTGTGCCCCGCGGTGTTACCCGCGGTTCATCGATTTTCCCATAGGAATAAGATATTTCCCCGCGGTAAAACGTAGCCTATGTTTTAATCCAGGGTATCGGCTAACTCCATACCAAATTTTATTAAAATCCGTCCAGCCGTTTCAGCGCTAAAGACTGACAAACATATAAACACACACACAAACTTTCACGTTTATAATATTAGTGTGATTTATTCTGTTCTAGGTTGTTTGTGACGCTAGCTTCAAGATCATTAACGATAGCCGTATCTTCAATGAAAGTAATATAAAGCAACGCTTTGAAGATGGCCAAAATGGCCGAAATAGAGGTCTAAAATAGAGGCCGACTACTGGGAGACTCGGGCTACCCTCTTATGCCAACCTGTTCACACCACTGCTGAACCCCAGAAATAAGAGCAGAGTAAAAAAAAATATTGTTACGCCAGACTATAATCTGTCTCTGTCCCTAAATTTCATCCAGATCCGTTCAGCCGTTTTTACGTGAAAAAGTAACAAAGATCGAAACATAAATCTACAAATTCTCGCAAACTTATAATATTAATAGGATTAAACACTATCTCAGTTTTCAATTTCTGGCTAGTTTTTTTACTGTTATTTTTACTAATGTAAAATAAAACTTCTATGCATTTTTCAAGTTTTTTATTTTCATCATCATTAACCCATTATGTCCCCACCAAGGGGCACGGGTCTCTTCCCTGAGGAAGGTATAAGCCATACTCCACCACGGGGGCCAAGTCCGGATTGGTAGAGGCTTGTAAGACTAGTGGCTGGTCTTACTGTCAGAAGTTTTCAAGCCGCGCCCTAAGGCTTGGCTTGGCTTAACGACTGCCATCTATCAACGGCAGCCGGCACCAACTGCTTAACGTGCCTTGCGAAGCACGGAACCGCTCGGAAAAATGCCACTAGCGTTAGTCATAGATGGTGACCCATCCCTGGACTGAAAGCGCCGTATGTTGCTTAACCTTAGTGATCGTTCAAGATCACTTAGGCAGCCCAGGCTACGAGCGAGTTTTTTATTGACATGAATGAATTCTTATCATACAAAGATATTATTATTATTTGCTGTTCTGCATCTCTTTTTTTTAACCAATGGCGAGCATTCGGTAAAAATGAAACTACATATCCTACATACTTTTTGGTTCCAGTCCAGCAAAAAAATATTTGGCGCGTCAATTAGTTTTCATTTGTCAATGTCGAAATACTGTCTTTGGTTTATACCACAGACTCTCTTGTTTACGAAAATAACGATATTTGCCAAGTTTTCATTCATTTCTTCCCATAATCTGTGGAAATCGTTCACTTCACTCCATTATAGACGTCCGCTAGTTAATGTACGGTTATCGTGCGTTTATGAATAGATATTTTTAACGAACACTTTAGCAGCATGTTAGGGCTTATTAAACAAGTTAACTAACTGAGGTTTATAAGCAACTTTCGTGAGTTTTTATGAATACAACTGAGTGCTTTGGTTCTATCGAAGAAGAGAGTGTTTGTTCCATTGCTTTTATTTATGTTAATAAAAATAAGTAACAATTTCTATATTGTTTTTATTTTATAGCGAGTATGCTTCTATAGTGGACTGCATTACGGCGAATCTGGAATACGACAGATCTGGAATACGACAAATCTGGAGTACGACAGATCTGGAGTACGACAGATCTTGAACACGACAAGTTCGGAACAAAATCGTTTTTCTTTTCTATGAGTAGCCTATCACTAGTTAACATTTTAACTGGTGGTAGCTGGTTGGTAAATTATTGCGACAGGGCATTAGAGATGGGACTTTCTTTACAACGAAAGTGTCAGTTTTGATGCCTTTATAGCCCATCCCGTTGCTAGATCCAAAGGTCTCAGCTATATAAAAACGTTGAAGCGGTGACCACCGCGAGATAAAAATCAAATCTCGCGCTCTCTAAAGAGTTGAACGGAACGATTTATCTCGAATATGAATCTCGATTTGTCTTAACTCCGGCCTGGTAACGTCCGATTGCAAGAGATGAGGGACGCACTAGCTCCTGAGTTTTGTCCCTTTTCCCCCACACAAAGTAACAAGTAACTACCACAAGGCACAATCACTTAGCCTGGTCTCAAACTAGGATACCCTGCGCGGCGGCCCCTAAAATATTTCATCATCAACCCATTATGTTCCCACCGAGGGGCATGGGCCTCTTCCCTGAGGATGGTATAGGCCATACTCCACCACGGGGGCCAAGTCCGGATTGGTGGAGGCTTGTAAGACTAGTGGCTGGTCTTACTGTCAGAAGTTTTCAAGCCGCCCTAAGGCGTCTGTTTTGGCTTAACGACGGCCGTCTGTCGACGGCAGCCGGCACCAACTGCTTAACGTGAACCGCTCGGAAAAATGCCACTAGCGTTTGTCATAGACAGTCACCCATCCATGCACTGAACGCGCCTGATGCTGCTTAACTTTCGTTAAAGATCACTCAGGCAGCCGGGGCTACGAGCGATTCATACTCATGTTTCACAAATAAATATCTCTAAAGCGTAAGTTTTCTACACTGGATATCATTGAACATTGAAAATATTTATTTTAAAGTGAATAAATATTTAAAGTAATATTTTTTCTGTTTTTTAGTATTTATTATTATAGCGGCAACAGAAACACATCATCTGTGAAAATTTCAAGTGTCTAACTATAACGGTTCATTAGATACAGCCTGGTGACAGACGGACGGACGGACAGCGGAGTCTCAGTATGTAATACGGTCCGTTTTACCCTTTTTATAAAGAGGAAAAGTTTGTAAGTTTATCATGTCCCTCATATAATATAACACGATTTGGGACCAAACCTTCTTTCCAACAAGTCCTCGTCCATTGTGGGCCGCGTTTGTTTGAGTTTTATATTGAATCGATTTTGAAATTTTCATGACTTTATCTTCGCTCCGGTCTTCTTCGGGATCTTCGGCATAACAAATGACATTATTTATCCGAGCTCGTCCGTTCGAGACGTGAGATTGCTTTTGTTCGAGCTTGTTTCCAGCAGCTAACAAAGAGACAGGGGAAGATTCAAATGAGTTAGCCTGCTTTACTCCGTTACCTAGGGCCGGTTTTTGAATGAGCCGTTTTCAGAAGAACTAAAAAAATAAAAATATTACGGCTGTCAAAGGCATGCAATTTTGGACCTCAGCCCAATAGCCATGTGTGATACATCATAAAATAGGTGTCAGCGAGCTGAACAAAAGTTACTATGACGCCAACAGCCAAATATTTGTCCTTTCGGAGTTATATTGTATTGAAAAAATAAACTAACATTTTCAATAAAATTATAACTCCGAAACGACAAACATTTGGCTGTTGGCGTCATAGTAATTTTTGTTCAGCTCGCTGAGACCTATTTTATGATGTATCACACATGGCTATTAGGCTGAGGTCCAAAATTGCATGCCTTTGACAGCCGCAACCGTAACATATTTTTTTTAGTTCTTCTGAAAACGGCTCACTGAGAATAGGCTAGTATTGACAATGAAAAAAACAGTTTCATTTATACGTCTGGGCTGGCTGTCTGCCGTATGAGCGCAGATAGGTGGGCTAAAATTGCAACCGACTGGGTTCCGCAAAATGGCCACCGACATCGCGGCAGACCAAGGCGAAGATGGCGGGACGACCGAAATGCATTCTTGCCGGGATGGTGCGAGGTGGCTGGAGACGTTACAAACATGTAAACATCCAAGACCTGGGTTTCTTTTTTTTGTCACCAGCCAGGATTCGAACCCGGTACCTCTCGCATGGTAGGCAGATGCGCTAACCACTGCGCCACGGAGGTCGTCAAGTCGTCAGTATTAACGTTATGATCGCTACCAAGAGTTTCGAAATCTTTAATATTTTTTCGAACGCACGCACTATTTTCATAAATGTATTGGCTTGCAACAGTTTCTTTGAAAAAATCACTCTCGAGTCGCTACTACCCAGCTTGTAAATAAATCGGATCGCTCTCTTCTGCAAGATGAAGATTTTAGATATGCGATTTTGTATGCAACTTTTCCAGACCGGTTATCATTGAACATTTCGGAAAATCGATTTGACCTTTGCTCCGTCATGCTACACTAAAGCAATATTCACACTGCCTAACTTAATTTAGCTTTAACTAACAATTAATAATGGAATAGGATAGGATGTTATTTCACGTGGGAACAAAAGATGCTTGGGTAAACTATGCTTTGTGCTCGAAACTATGTCGAGGCGAGCAATGGCTGAGAAAATAGAGCTGATATCTTGATGGTACAACTTACCAATCTGTCAGTCTCCACACTGTAATCTTCTTCATTACATACATAAGCTCACGCCTGTATCCCAGAGGGGTAGGCAGAGACCAGGGACTGCCACCTGCCACAAACCTGACAGATCACTGTCGCTTCATTGACCTTCATTAGTCGTTGCATGCACGCTCTCCGGTTTTGGGTACTAATTTTATTCTCTTTTTGTCTGACATTCAACAAAAATTTACGTTGAAATAAATTTGTGATTTCTGATTTATGACCCGCCGACCGACATATTGTATGAAAGTGCATTAAAAGTGCAAATACCTATTTACCTATGTCTCTTTCTACGTAGAACACAAAAAATATAGCAATATATTTTTTTAAATTATTTTCATCTTAGTCAGAACAGTTGCTTAATTTTTTTGTGTATTTTCATCTTGTAAGTATGTTTAATTAAATCTTAATCATCTTAAGCAATGTAGAACAAATTCAGGTGAAAGGACCTCTCTATAATAGAATAATCAAAACATAATAATATATCACTTACCTTAATACTCGTACTATAGATATATTTTCACTTATAGCCCTGCATCATTTAGGGCACTGACTCTTAAAATTATTATGGATGTTTAATTTAAAAGTTAAGGGTAAATGTTTTGTTGTGAAGTCAATTCTCTTTTTCTTCCCATGGATTATTTATGAACAATCCTTGGTCTAAGCGTGTGGCGTTTGTTTGATTTTTACTAATAACGTTATTGTAAAATGTGGATAAGTGGATAACGGAGCCTGATGTACAATTGACTATTCTATTGTTCAATGATAAAGTTGTCTGTTCAAAATACATTGCACTTCTGTTTTGTGTCCCTAAAAAAGAAATAAAAAAATAAAATTTTAGGTCTAATAAGTTAGAAAATTCAATTTTTTCTCCTTGAATAAATAAAATAAAACAACTAGCCTTATCGATGGGCATTGTTACAAACGTCACGATAAGATAAGATAAGATAATAATAATTCTTTATTGCGCACCGGAAAAAAAACAAAAAACGCAAAATATTCACAAAGGTTCATGGTACAATCGGCGGCCTTATTGCTAAAAGGAATTTCTTCCAGACAACCTAACGATGGGAAATGATTGCAAATTTGAATATTGATAGATACTTATTCCTGTTCATTCTGCTGTGGCTTTCAAAGCATCCAAAATTGATGATGTACAACATACGTGTAGTGTGTACATAACACGAGGGTGTTTATTAAGTAGGTACAGATAGCCAGACGGACGGATTCCATTAACATTATCTCGATGGCAGACGGTGCCGGTGTAAGCTCAGCCGGAAAATTTATCATGTAGTATGCTGTATTCGCGTTATCGACGTAGTATTCGATTGGTGTATATACTATACTAGCTTTCGCCCGCGACTCCGTCCGCGTGGACTTTATTTCAAAATTTTGCAACCCCGTTCACTCCCTTAAGTGTTGAATTTAGAAAAACGGCGAAACACGTGTTCAATCAATCGTGTTGGAGAGTATTTATTTTAAGTTTCAAGAAAATTAGACAACATTATTTATACCTACCTCCCATACAAATTCTGGCAACCCTTTTCGCCCCCTTAGGGGTTGAACTTAAAAAAATCCGGTGTTATTCCTTGCCTACATTATATATAGACCCGTGCAAAATTTCAGCTTCCCAGGTCAAACGGCTTGGGCTGGGCGTTGATGAGTGAATGAATCAGTCAGTCAGGACTTTGAATTTTATTTATATAGATAGATTCTGCGAACTTTCTATGTTCAAAATGCGCCTACGAAATCGTCATTTCTAAGCAGCCTATATACGTCCCACTGTGGGGCACAGGGCTTTCAGAGAGAGTGTGGTCTTAGGCCCGGTTTCTGAACTAAGAATTTCACTACGTAAGTACTGCAGCGTACTGTCACGCTCTTTTCTGAGAAATTTTACGAGACAGCACTGCAGTCAAGTAGTTATGGGCCTTTTACACGAGGCCAATAGCTGAGACAATCCAGTAAGCCAGGACAATGTTGGCTTCGTGTGAAAAGTGCCAGGACAATGCATTGGATTGTCCCAAGCCAATGGATGAAGCCAATCCAATGAAATATAACGATTTCGAATTCGCTGGTGCCAATGCTTCCCCCACTACTTTCCCATTGGATTGACTCGTGTATTGGCTTCATGTGAATGTGTTTCCCGGGCCAGTAAGCCAATGCAATACATGTCAATGCGTGTTGTTTATTTATTTTATTTAAAATTGTTATTGGTTATAGTGCCTAATTCAATTTAGGTTCCTTAAAAGCAGCAATGTAATGTAAAACGTGATTAATTTTATTCCAAATTTTAATTCATAATGAAATATTATTTAATTTTAATCAACATTCGATATAATTTATTTAACTCGGACTTTAATGAACTATTTTATCTGTTTTTATTTTTACTAAACACACAATTTTGAAAGATGTATACTCCTGTAAAGGTGTTTCACACTGAACTATACATAATTAGAATAAGTAGTTTTTAAATGAATTGTGAAAATACTGTTGGAGTATCTAATAAATAATAATAATAGTGTGATAAACCATGGGTATACGTGGGTAACATTTCTAAACGTTTTTATTAAAATTTTAACAATTTTTTTTAAATTAGAAATTAATTTGATTAAACTTACTGGCCTACTCAACTGGCTTGTGTGTAAACGACAGACAAAAATTTTGCGCTTTTCATTGGATTGGCTTATTGTCCTGGCTTACTGGATTGTCTCAGCTATTGGCCTCGTGTAAAAGGCCCATTAGGGACTCAACTAAGTTCTCCATTCAGAAACTGGCCATTAATCATCACGCGTGCCCACCGCGGATTGGCGACTTCAAGCGCTGAGGTATGGAATAGCTCAGAGACTCAGGTTTTATCACGATGTTTTCTTTCAAAGTTGGCTAGTGGTATTGCTACTTTAATTTCACAAATATACGTAAGATACAAAACAGGTGGCACCATACCACAATATATACACCATACCTATTTTATTTTACAAATAAATTAGTATTTTTTATCTACTTATGTAGTTCGGGGATAACGGGCGTGAGTTTATTATTATTTTATTATTATTATTATTATGTAGTTAAGGGGGTACCATGGACTAAGTAGAGCAACCAATGGAAAAATACCTTCTTTGCAAAAAAGGGGTCATCAAGGGTTAAAGAAATCAAAAAATCATAAATTGATTTCTCGAATGTTCATTTACTCAATGTTTTCTCTGACCGCTCTGACCGCTCTGACCGACTTTTCTTATCTTAAATCTAATCATCAATAACTTGTGATAAATCAATTCAATAAATCATAGCCCCGCTATTCGCTACTCTCCAAAGAATATATGACTATAGGGTCCTAGATAAGGACCTATGGTCAACAATTATAGATCACAACGTTTAATTTTCGCTCAGCCATTCTACACCATGTTTTATATTATATTTTTTTAATTAATAGGACAATAAGGGAAAATGCTGAGTCTTCAATATTTTACGCCCTAGGTTTCTGTTTACAAAAATTGGTTTGTAAATAAACATATGTAAATCATGATTTTCTTTTATTTAAATTTGACTCCATCTATCTATCGGTACTGAAGAAAATGTTTACGGATTTGACGTTTGCATCTTATAGGTAACCTTACATTCCTACATAAGTACAACCAGGAATACCACTTAACGGAGCCAGCGTTGCGGTGAGTCAATTAAGCACATATTTACATAATCCCAAGGCATCTAATGCAAAAAAACGCAACTGCACACGCCCCAGCACAGCGCGACCGTTTTCACACGCGCGGAAAACAATCGCGTTGCCATGACAACGCCAATATGGCGGCTCCGTCGCGCGCCAACATAACCTCAGGTATGTTTCTATTCTTGTCGCTGTGGGAATAGGGTATACTTTTGCGTGGCAAACGGCAAAGCTGGGTTGGTAGTGGAAGTGTCACGCGTATAGTCACACGAAGACAATATAGCAATCAGTTAATTGTACGAGTATTTGGACACGTTGTTACGTACAGTGAAACAGATAAAAATATTTTGAAATAGCTCTTAAAGCGTGTGAGAATACAGTCTTTTGAGAATCTAAAGTACTCAGTCATACAAGTAGCAGACAGTACTTGTATGGGAGGGTTTTTTATATTGGCGATTGATTGGATACTGTGCTGACTGATAGTGTTTGGCATTTTTCTGAACGTGCTTATTCAATTATAAGTTTCAGTGACCGGGCTTTATTTTATTTTCTATGGTTTCGTTTTGTGTTATTTGATAATAATATTGTGCATGGTACAAACTACTACATAAAAAATAACAAAGAGAGTCAATCATATTATGTATGATCGTCGACGACGACGACCTTGTTCGTAAGCAAAAATTTATTTGATGTTTTAATTAAAATCGATATGAGAATCTCGCATATGCGTGATTACGTGATTATTTAAAGTAGATATGGAATACGATTTTAATAGGGATTCTATTTTAATTAAACACTAGTATATTATATCGTCGTTGTGCCTGGAAAAACCGACAAACGTAAAATGCTAACTATTCAGGAGAAGGAAAAATCGTAATTGTTTTGAAAAAAGTTGTACTGAAAGTTTTTTATTCAGTAAATAAATACATAGCTGATATTATTTACATTTTAAGTTTCAAGCTAGCTAGCACAAAATGGGTTTTACAGGCGAGTTGGGCTAAGAAAATACAAAAAAACACTACTAACTAAAAAAACTAATTTAGCTTAAAATAATGTGTGTTGGGTTTTCCAGACGCAGACGATATTCAAGAAAGATAAATACTGAGTTTGAAATGAAACTGCTTAGGAGCTGCTTTTAAGTAAATTAGTACGGTACGGTTTTTCAAAAATGTTGGGTTATTATTTTTAAGCTAAGGTTTTTATTAAGTACCGTTTTGAAGGAAAACAATAATTGCCATAGATTATAAGGTGTAAATATATGATCTGCGGTTGACTGGTAGAAAATGTTTATAGGATTAAGTCCGCCGCATTGTACTATATGTTAATTTTTTAAATGTAAGTGCAATAAAAGAATTCATAAATAAATAAATAAATAAATATAAGGTTACAATTTTTTTTTTGATATCCATATTTTTTTCGAAAATTCTTACTCTACAGTCGACAGCACATCATCCCATACACCCATGCACTCTACCCCGTTGTTTTACGAGCAACTTTGCAACTAAAATGTGAAGGTTGACTGGGTGTCCACTGTACTATGACAAAATTATGAGAATTTACTGAAAAAAGAAAACTACCTTCTACTACTACGAAAACTATCTGCCTACCTTCCGGGATGTAGTCGTGACCTTATTTGTATGTGAATTTACACTCACGCCTGTAACTCAAAGGGATAGGCAGAGATTGCAATCCAGAGATCGCCTATTGCCACGATCCTGACAAACCTTTTTGCTTCATCAATCAACATTAATTGTTCTAACATGAATGTGAATGGAAAGACCTAAAAGGAGCGTCCCAGGCGGACAAACTCAATCAAATATAACATGTATTAGCAAAGGGCAAAATAAAAAATACCTGAAACTAGCGCGCGTGCGCGCAACGACGAATGTCGATGAAGCAAAAGTGATCTGTCTTTATTGTACATAAAAAAGGAGATGTAATCTAAGAGTACAGAGGGCGGCCTTATCACTGAAAGTGATATCTTCCAGACAACCTTTTTTATACTTAGAATAATATTCTTACCTAAGACCAAAATCTTGTTCTTCAAGGTAATTCAGCAAGAATACACTCTCACATCACAAGTTCAAGTCACTTCCTAAAACATCCAAATTATGTAATTAGCACTAGAAAAAAAAAACAATTATAAAAAACAACAAAAACAACTTTTAAAACTGTCACAAAAATTACTTACAAAATAAAAAAAACACTCAAGTTATGTACTTTTGTCGCGGCAGCCTATTTGCAAATGATCGCTACAGGCACTGTACAGATTATTTTATTACAAAAGGCGTCTTTTCTTAGAAAGTAATACCTCCCATTATGTTCAGTTGCAACCTTTTCGCAGTGTGGCCACAGATTAATAAGAAAACAGAAGACGTCGTACTTTGAGGCACCGGCATCATCTAATTAAAGTTAACTAACTTTGATTAGATGAGTTTACAGCAATTTCTTCCAGAAAACCCTATGAAGAAACAATTCTCAAGAAAAAATCAAATGAAAAATTGATAACAACCTATTCTCAAAGCTATCGAATAAACATAATAATTCTGTAACATGATAATAATGACACGGGAATTTTATATATTAGACTAGGGGGCGAGCCCCCTGCGCGCTTCGCGCGCCAACCCCCAGCCGCTACGAGCTTCGCTCTCCGCGGCGCTCGGCCTAGGGCCTCGCTAGACACTATTGGTTGGGATTTGACGCGTGGGAACCCGTGTGGCCTCGGCCTGAACGGATCTCGGCCTTCGGCCTCGCCGCGGCGGGTCTCTCATGTCCGCTTCGCGGAGCTCGGCCTTCGGCCTCGCAAGTTTGTCCATTTTTGCTTTTGCGTTGTTATTTTTCCGCCGGAGCACGGACAGTCTCGGCCTTCGGCCTCGGCCTGGATGGAGCTCGGCCTGCGGCCTCGCCACGGCGGGTCTCTCATGTCCGCTTCGCGGAGCTCGGCCTTCGGCCTCGCAAGTTTCTCCCATCTGGCTTTTGCGTTGTCACTTTGACGCCGGAACACGCAACGTCTCGGCCTTTTGCCTCGCCACGGCGGGGTCTCTCGTGCCCGCTTCGCGGAGCTCGGCCTTCGGCCTCGCAAGTTTGTCCCATTTTTTGTACTAAATTAAGTACTAATAGTGGATTTTCAGTGAAAAAACTCCATAGAAAATTGGTCAACTTTGATCATCGATATCTCGGCCGCCACTTTGAAATCTCGAAATGTCGGATTTTTCTGGTCTTTCAACAACCTGATGCCGTTAATAACGTGTCTCATACGCATGCGCCCAGTTGGCTGCCAACTTTTTTGCGCGGAGGTCGAAAAATGGCCGATTTTTGGGAGGCTATAGCTCAGCCGCCATTTTGAATTTCGAACATACAAAATTTTTTTTCTTAATCGGATCACCCAAAAAAAATTCTATCAAAATTTGATCCAAATCGGTCGGTAAACAACAGAGATAGCATATTTGTATGAGAGAACGCGTTTGAAATTAAAAAATCGGCTACATAGGATGGCTGTAGTTCGTACCTTCTCTACACTTTTTTCAAACAAAACATATAGATGATTAATCAATCAGTCAGTCAGTCAGTGAGTATACCGTGTTGTAGCTTTATATATTAGTAAAAATAATACTGGCTGATCCGGCAAACGTTGTTTCGCCACATTTTTTTTTCATTGACGGGTATGAAAAATAGATAACCTATTTTCAGACCTACCGAATCTACAAAACTTCACGAAAACTTCACCAAAATCTTCGGAGGAGTATGCACACTAACATGGTGACACGAGAATTTTATATATTAGAGAAGAGAAGAGATATGCGTAAATTGTAAGACGTGCATGGCTTGTGGCAAATTCTGACACCTACTTATACTATTTACATACATATTTAGTTATATACATATTTAGTTATGATAAACATACATAAATATGTTACATATTACTTTGTTAAATTATCATTAAATTATGAATATTTGACGTAAAAATTCTGCTACGTTCTTTGCCCACTTTGGATCAGCAATGTTTTGATAAACACAAAAATGAGAACAAAAATTACATCATCATCATCATCAGGCCACCGCTGCCCACTTCTGGGTATAGGCCTTTTCCCATAATGACATTTCACACGGTCTCTCGCTATTCGCATCCACGGACCTTCTGCCGACACAAAGACATTGTCCGACCATCGGGCCGCAGGTCTGCCCACTGACCGTCGTCCTGTAAAATTACATATAACGCCTTTATTTTTCTACTTGATCAAGACTATACGGCTACTGCCTACCCCTAGTTCGAGTGGGAGGTAAACAAACAAACATAAACATTTACATACTGGCACATACATTGCTTTAGGCCCCTCACTAGGATACCCTGTGTCGTGGGAACCAGAAACAGCGACATCAAAAACATGTAAACATTCAAGACCTGGGGTTTTTTTTTGTCCCCAGTCGGGGTTCAAACCTAGTAATGCCTTATTTGTGTAAAGGTAGATCTAAAGCTATTAATATAGCAAAACAATGTTTGCCGGGCTAGCGAGACTATACTTTTAGAGCTTCTGACAATTTTCCGGTTTGTGTCAATACCCTAGCAAAGCATTAGTGATCTGGTGACCCCTGGTTTGACACTAAATATTGAAGGACTGGGCGACCACAATCGATGATGATGTCTGCCAGAGCACTATCACTGCTTTAGGGGATAGAGTTGAAAGGTCTAATGTTAAGGTGAGTACACACTGTGCTGTTTTAAATGTTTGACCTACTAAAATGTTTACTTTTAATAGGACCTCAGGCTTTTCAAAAAAAAAATATTGAAATATATTTAAAGTTTTATCTAATAATCTAATAAATAGAAAATGTTTCGGGTTGATTTTTTTTAATAGAAGTACATACAGAGCTTTGATCTGATTTCGTCTACTTTGAGAATTTGTCTCATCTTATTAGTGTGGTATATTTTTAATAAGTTTTGTTAGTTTTTATTAAGAATCAATGATCAACTCTAAAGTAAAAATAAAATTTTCTTCGAGAAATATTTCGTGAAGTATTTATTTTAATAATCTTTAATCTGTATTAATAATACATTGATCTAGTATTGTATTAGTATAGTATCAGTATTAATAATAGATTAGATGATGATAGAGATACGTAAGATTTTTTATTTTATTTGGTTCCACAACAGTTAATGGTACTATTAAATACATCAGGCTTAATGCAATACTAAAAATAATAATAGACTAATGTACATTAACTAATTTTAGTGAAACACAGTATGCATAATTAATTGCTAAGATTATATATGTTAATGTACTTTTTTTTTTTTGTTAACGGGGTGAAATGCTTAGTGCACCATAACCGCCACCCTTGGGTGAGGGTGACGGCCGTGTGTCGGACTCTCCTCTCCTAATAATAGGAGAGGCATACCTCCTAAAACACCCCGGGGGCCGTCCTGTCGCTCGTGCAATGGGGCGCCGCCGGATCTCGCAAGTGGTGTAAAACCACAACGCGAATGCGACAGCGGCACAAGGACTCGCAAGGAGTCGGGCCCACCCTCACTGGAGAAGGGGCATGGGCCCCGCACCCCCTTCTCCCGTCACGATGTCGGACGGCAGGTCCCCCAACCTGCCGTCTGTGACCCTCCCTCAACCTCCTCTATGCCCTTTGCTGAACAGAGGGACATAGAGGAGGGCCCCCACCGTGTGTTTTTTATAGAGGTTGTCTCCTCGCGGCCCGAAGGCCCCCGGCCCCACTCAGTGTGGGGTTACGGGTGCGGGGCCCATAGTGGACCCCGCGGGACATCCAGCAGCGCAAGCCACTGGACGTCCCCCTCCCTCTGATTTGGTCCGCGCCGGCCGAAGCCGGTACCCCCCATATCTGGAGGACGTTCCCCTATCCGCCACCCGGGGGACGCGTCCGATGGAAGACCAGAAACTCCACACGGATATGTTAATGTACCTACGATTTGGGATAAGTATTTTACAAATACCCATTCATTTAGTATAATACCACTTTAGTTTATATTTTATGTTTCTTTTTCTCGTGTACAAAGAATATTCTTATCTTATTTTAACTTAGTCAATAAGGTGTTCTTTTATCAATGTTGTGTGGAACATTTATTTTTATCAAAGCTCAAGTGTGCACTACCCTTATGTCAAGTGAATGTTCTCTTTATAGAGTGGCCGGAGTTTCTTTGACAAGGCACTGTGGGGCATTATGCCTTCTCATTATTGTTTTATAATAGTTAATTTTGTAACTGTATCAAAATGTCCACTGTAGTAGGTCTCGACGCACAGTAAAATTTTAGACAAACATACTTTACGTAACAACGCAGGGCACACGTCTCAGTAACATAGTTTGGGTTTAATTACCAAATGTGCCCAATTTAGTTTGGTACTAATTATCAAGCAGAAGTATATGTACATTACTGTCATTCAGGCTTCTTCACGGTGTCTTTCTCAAATGTAATGTTGCTTGACTTTTTAAGCTTGCGAGAAAAGCCGACACCACTTTAAATTTAATTTTGACTACAGTATTTTGGTTTTGGTTTTTAGAATGTCTGAGCGGATCGTAGCAAGTGGCAAGCCCTGGACTCTGCCTATTCTCCTGGATACAGGCGTGAGTTTATGTAATCATCATCATCAACCCATTATGTCCTCACCGAGGGGCATGGGTCTCTTCCCTGAGGAAGGCATAGGCCATACTCCACCACGGGGGCCAAGTCCGGATTGGTGGAGGCTTGTAAGACTAGTGGCTGGTCCCACTGTCAGACGTTTTCAAGCCGCCCCGCCCTAAGCCTCTGACTTGGCTTAATGACTGCCATCTATCGACGGCAGCCGGCACCAACTGCTTAACGTGCCTTGCGAAGCGCGGAACCACTCGGAAAAAATGGGTATTTGTAATATAATTAGATAACCAGGCAATTATTTTGCCAGATAGTTATTCTCAGACCTACCAAATATACAATGTATATTGTATATACAATGTATATTGTATATAAATATACAATGTATATTGTATATACAATGTATATTGTATATAAATATACAATGTATATTTGGTAGGTCTGAGACATGTCATGTCGCAGTAAAGTAGTTAAATCAGAGAGTCAATTGAATCGCTAGACAGTCAATCAAAGATCGATATTCAATCACGTCGCTAAAGTTCCGTCAGACAAGTGAGTGAACGAAACGTTTAACGAGTTTCCTAAACGTTCCTAGGTATTTCAACTTTCGTAGGGTGACCAAGATATATGATTGGAAAAAAATGGATAACTAGTAAAAAGACATTGCTTGTCTTATATTTATTCATAAGGCGTAATGCCCTCTTAGAGTGTGGATGTTTGTCGACCTGACAAGGGCCAACTTTGCACGGCATGTTCTACCCAATTGAACTCCCAGTTCTTCACGATGACACCGAAATAAAAATAACAAATTAAATAATCGTGGCGGAGTCGACAACATGTTTACAATTTCACCAAAGACCACAATTTGAAACAAAAAACCACTCGCACAACAAACCAACGTTGCACAAAGTTTGCTAAAAGAAAGACTCTAAGGCTGACATTCAGAGACGAAAACTAAGCAAAGACTGGTCTCAGAAATGTCAAAATCACGTACTTAAAAACATTTCGTATTCAGAATCGAATCTTAGCAAGTTTGGTATGAAATGGTGCTTAGCTAAGTGTAAGTAGTCAATATCGGTGACTTTACGTAAACTTAGAACTGTCACTTCTAAGCCTTTTGTTCACAGACTACTCCAAACGTCATTTCACTGATGTTCTACGAGCATTATCTGTGGGATTTTTTTATTCACTCTGACATATATAAAATTGTATGATGTTGTCCTGCTCTCGTGTAGCAATGTCAAATTTAAAAAACCGGTAAGAACTAAATCACTGAGAAATGATAGACAATATAGATGACTTTCTTAAGTACTGTGAATCATCTGTGAATACGAAAATTACGGCACTTTACTAAGTACGACTTTAGTTTACTTTGCTAAGACTGATCTAAGCGTGAGCTTAGGATTCGTCTGTGAATGTCAGCCTTAAATTAATCAGCTGTTGTCGTGAGTGCCATCTTGTTTTACATTATTAATCAACATGCTGGCTTTCGGTCAGTCAGATAGTTAAACGTTTTCGACGCTGCTTTATTTAAATCAAAATGCTAGCGACTTGATTGAATATCGATCTTTGATTGACTGTCTAGAGATTCAATTGACTCTCTGATTTAACTACTTTACTGCGACATACATATAAAGTTTCACCATAATCGGTCATGCCGTTTCGGAGAAGTATGCGCAATAACATGGTAACACGAGAATTTTATATATTAGAATGTACCTAATATTTTTTTCTGGTATGTACATTAAAAAAATCTAATCTAGTCTAAACAGCAAAACGTAATTAAGTGTCAAACTATACATTTCTTATTTGAAAGAGAGTGTCTTAATAACACTAAATAGATTTGCTTTGTCGCTTAGCGCAAACAAGAACAATAGTTGAGGAAATCATGCTTATCACGATTTGACAATCTTTAGAAATGAAAAGTGATAGTCTTCGCGGGCCATTCCCCACTGATCCGACCAATTGCCTCAAGAATCACTTCTGGAATAAATATTTTATTTATTTAATAATAATTTTATTTTCACGAAAATTTGGTAAAGGAAAGCTTAGCAGAGCAGAGCAGAGGAAGGCGCATTGTTTTTTTTTTGTTATTTTATGCACGCTTCGTATAGAGTAAACTTTAATGCTGACTATACATCTTACTGTTTAACACCATGTAAAACTATAAATAAACATAAACTTTCCTTTCCAAAATTAAGGCTAACTGGCAAAGGTTAATACATCCTTTATAGGGCATTGTATAAGTTTCACAATGAAATGCCTGAAGATATATTAAGCTAGCCAGAAACGCGGTTCAAAAAATGTATAAGGCACACTTTTATCCTCCTGAGGCCCGACCTTGAAAATAACAATGGGTTTTGTACTATTTTTAGGACACGGGGACTTAGGACGTTGTTTATTAGAGACTATGACAATGACTTCTTGAATAAAAGCCAATTTAATGCATGAGTTCTACGTCATTATGTAAGCACTTAGACTAATTTTGTAAGCTCTACCAATTAAGGACTTTTGAAAAGACTTACTTAGAATTGTTATGTCCATATTTTCGCCAAAATTATCTAGATTTTGAAAAGAACACTTACATGCATGAATTTGCAGTTTCAGCACTATTTGGAATAAAATACTTTTTATTTTTACTGGATTTTGTCCTAATATTGTTTTATGCTTGAAGGAATATTATTTTGCAGGTGTGACCTTAAAGAGAAAGGGTTACTAATTGTTTGATTTTAAGTGAAATATCTGAAGGTTTTAAAGGCGTTTAGTCAATATTAGAAATAGTACGCGGATAAATCGGTTTGTTTCGGTGCCAATGTGTTTTCATAAATAACACCTTATCTGGGAGCAACATGTCAAGAGTTTGTGGTTCTACTTGTAAACTTCATTGAACCATTTTTTGGTTACAAAGCTGGGAACGTCGCTATTTATACACTTTGAATTTGGCAGCGATATTGTATAATCTTTTGAGCGTACTAGTAGTTACCCGCGGTTTAGCGTGTCTAGCCATGGGAAGGTTATAATCCGGTCGGAACATTTCGGTGTTGCCAACAATTAGTTTTAATTATCCCGTTAATTATGTCGGTTTTTGCACAGGTGATTTCGGATGGCTTTTTACTTTTCTACCTTGGGAAAGGAACGACGGATGGGTGCGTTCAAACAAACAAAAGGGAATTTTTTTGTGGAAACATTTTGTTGATTCTAACATGTTTGGACGTTGTGGACTACAATGTAGATTGTTGGATTGATTAAAAGATATCCTATCCTCTTCGTGATCGTTAACCTTCGTGATCGTTTAAGATCACTCAGGCGGACGGGGCTGTACAATAAATACTATTTTATCTTCTATCTATCTACTACGTATATATAGGTACTACATACACGCAGCTCTTCCCACGATGTTTTTCATAAATGGTCCAATCCGCTTTCGATAACTTAACAAGCGGGAACCAATCTCGGAAGCCTTAGAAAAGTAAACAACGATCCGCGAATTTCTCTAAGGGACCTATTTCATTAGGTACACGAGTTGTATCGCTCGTAGCCCGGGCTGCCGCCTGAGTGATCTTAAACGATCACTAAGGTTAAGCAACATACGGCGCGTTCAGTCCATGGATGGGTCACCGTCTATGACTAACGCTAGTGGCATTTTACCGAGCGGTTCCGTGCTTCGCAAGGCACGTTAAGCAGTTGGTGCCGGCTGCCATCGACAGATGGCAGTCGTTAAGCCAAGTCAGAGGCCTGAAGGCGGCTTGAAAAACTTCTGACAGTAAGACCAGTCACTAGTATTACAAGCCTTCACCAATCCGGACTTGGCCCCCGTGGTGGAGTATGGCCTATACCTTCCTCAGGGAAGAGACCCGTGCCCCTCGGTGGGGACATAATGGGTTGATGATGATGATGATGACGAGTTGTAGGATCTTCTTATAACGACCTCGGGTTTGGGGTTTTAATTAATAATATTATAATCTACTAGCTGACCCGGCAAAAGTTGTTTAGCCGTATGAAAAATAGATAACAAACTGAATATACATATAAAATTTCATCAAAATCGGTCAAGCCGTTTCGGAGGAGTATGCGCAATTGCGCACTAATACTGACACGAGAATTTTAGAAGTTTAGTTTTTGTAAAAGTTTACAGATATTCTTGCACCATATAGTGTAAAAGGGGCCTTAGAAAATATTATAAAACAACAAATATCTTAATTTGAGCCAATATCCGGAATGGGGCGCAATTCCGGAAGTGATGCATCGATCGGGCGGCCATCTTGTTTTTGTTTCTTTTTCGCTTAACTTCAAAACATTTTCATTTAATACTTTTCATCACAATACTTGTTACGTTGGTCTAGTGGTAGCACGTCAACCATTCCGGAGGCCACAGGTTCCATTCCACTGGGTTCCGCCGCACATTTGTACAAGTGACCTCAACATCATCATCATCAACCCATTATCTCCCCACCGAGGACCACGGGTCACTTCCCTGAAGAAGGTATATAAGACTTACTCCGTCACGAGGTCCATAAGTCCGGATTGGTGGAGGCTTGTAAAACAAGTGGCTGGTAAAGACCAGCCAGAAGTTTTCAAGCCGCCCCTAAGGCCTCTGACTTGGCTTAACGACTACCATCTATCGACGGCAGCCGTAACTTGTGGAGCACGGAACCGCTTGGTAAAATACCACTAGCGTTAGTCATAAAACGGTCACCCATGCATGCACTGAACGCGTCCTTTATTGCTTAACCTTCGTGATCGTTTAAAATCGCTGAGGTAGCCAGGGCTACGAGCGATTCACTAGGACCTGCCACTCTCGAATTGGACTTTTTAGTCACTCAAAAATTGTCATAGTCTTAGGCACTGCAAAGGCTTATGATATTCTTGTGTAGGTACTCTTGGTGATATAAAAATTCTAATTACACTTCCCGGTCGCGAATATCTTCAACACCTTTCAATAAGTAAATAAAATATAAATCTACAACAAGCAAGAAACAAGTTTATAGAAAACTTACCTGTATTGTTTCATAGAAAATCTGATCGGATCAGTCTATTTGACTGAACAACTACCGGGAACAAAAGCAATATAAGATACACCGGCGCTTTATTTTCATGAAATAATATTATTTTCTTCTAAGTACTGATAAAAGCGAAGATGTTTTTGAACTAAAACTCTCGTTGAAGTACTGACAGACGTGCTCATTAGTAGCACGAAAGCATGCTTTTATTGAGCAAGTGCTCATTAGTAGCACGTGTGTACCAACATTGCTACTAACGAGCGTGCTTATTTTGAGCGTGCTTAAAAATCTACCGACGTTTGATTGTCAAGCATGCTAGCTGAGGCGAGGGTAGAAGGGGGCGTGCTTTGAGCACGCCTGAACATGTTTGTTTATGAGCATGCTCATTATCGATTCGATCTCGATCCGTGACAGTTGCTGCGTACATTATGAAAGAAAAATAAAATAAACTCTCAATCCAAACCCATCGATTACTTGCTCCCAGTGATTCCCTTCTATTCCAAACCCAAATTCTCCTTTTTTTTATTTTTTCTTTTTCTCCAAAATTCGGTTGCAAGCAATATGATTATTGTACTGAGTTCTATACGGATAGCACTGTCACTATATCTTGGTACATCCATTTTGGTCGCGAGCCTGGTGCTAAATAGCGCGTATGCCAATACGTTTGCTTTGGGTATGCTGAAAATAAGCACGCTTATTGCAGGCAAATGTAGACAGTTGCAGAGCATGCTAATTATAAGCAAGCTTATGAGCATGCTTTTTTTTAGCACGTCTGTCAGTACCATTAGCACTACACATTATTTTACTTTATCCCGGATACCCTTACTTGATTTTTCGTAGGAAGAGTCCAACCTGTCTCTGACCAGCAACCGACGACGCTCCGTCTCTGCTCACCATGATTAAGCTCTGCGAATCAGAGCGAAACCTGGGCTTTGATTCTGTTAGTGCGTTACAGTTGAATGATCGGGTCACGTGACATTTTTTCAATTCTATTGACGTATAGAATTACGATTTGTAACGGGAATGAAAGGAGATCGACGCAGTCGTGTAACTGTCATTGTACTACAATGTATTAGTAGAATCTAGGCCCTGGTCGGACTCTTCGGACGAAAAATCAACTAAGTGCAACCGAAATAAGATAACAATTACAATAACAATGAAGATAACCATTTCCTGCCAAGAAAGATCTCACAAGGCGCGATGTAAGCAATAGTTTGAACTTAAAAGTATGTTAAAGCCCTACCTATACTCCATTCTGCGAAACGAGTTCTAAGAAAACCGTTCATGTGCGCTCATTGGTAAACGCGCGTGACCTTCAATAGCCACAGCCCTAGGGCCTTTCTCCACTACTCCGGTCCGGCAAACGTTAATTACCGATCCGAATTAGAAACACACAAGAATACTAATAAGCTTCTCCACTACCTCCGGCATTAGGTTTTTAACGACCCGATAATTTGCTAGATCGGAACGGTATTCTAACGGTCCGAAGTGACCGACGTACAAAAACAATACACGTTTTTGCACCGTGCTGCAACCCGAAAATGTTCCCATACTATTTATTTACATAAATGGAATGTGTGGAAAACGAGGCAGGGGGCCTCGAATAGAATAACCGAGGAGTTTTAATAAAGCACTGCGTCACGTCCATTGTCGATTATAGTGGAGAAGCATAATCCGGCCTTCCGATATTTTTCTCATGACTGATTCCGGTTCCGACGCCGGACCGGAGTAGTGGAAAAAGGCCCTAACCCTATGAAGCGGACCGTCTTCCAATGAGATGCGATTGTTTGGTTCTCCAGGAGTATGACTCGTGGAATGGAGTATAAAATTCGGTGCTCAGCTCTTATCAATTTTTCCTGGAATGCTAACTGCAAGACAATGTTAACCTGTCAACTGTCAAGATGACAACTGCTGCGTGACAGAGGTCAGAACGATATAGCCGCTCTACGCAACTGTGGTGTCATAAAACTGGGTGTTCTCTTACCTTCAATTTCGTTCGAGTGGACCTAGCGCAAGTATTCTCTGTTCTAAACAAGATGACTGACCAACTTTGTTTTGCCATGCCAGAGTCTTTTTGCCAATAGGCTATTTGATAGTGTGAAAAAAACAGTATCATATAAATTATGAGTGTTAAAACCGCTTTAAGGCATTTTATTATTTGTAAAAAACCCAAGATAAAATTTAATAGTTATCGTGGGTTAAGAACCAGAGTAGCGTAAGGGCAAAAATTTAAATAAAGTCAAAATTATTGCAAGCAGACAAACTTCATTTTGGCAGTAAACAAAAATCTTTTTTTTTGTACTAAGCAATCGACTCACAATATCGATCCGGTTTTTTGGCTCATAAAAATACGAAGGATTTAAAAGCGAATGGCGAAAAAAAATTTTTTTAACAATTTTTGCCCTTTCGCTACTCTGGTTCTTAACCCACGTTATGTATCTGCAGCCTAAAATAAACCCATATCTTGGATGTTTACATGTTTGTGATGTCGCTGTTTAGGGTATCCTAGGGTGGAGCCAGAAGCAATGTATGTGCCTGTATGTAAATGTTTGTTTTTCACACTGTCAAAAATAAAATTTAAAAAATATTATCTATTCATTCTAGAATGTTCGTCTTCCAAGAAACTCTCGGAAGAAGGAACTGTCGTCTCTACTTGACGCAACAGTTTCATCTAACACCTTTGTACAATACCGTCGTGTCCCGAATTAAGGTCAGTCGTGATATCATTGGTCGTATTCGCGCCACAGGTAATAAGTGGAATAGAATTGCGATTCAGTTTTTAATAATAAGAGTATTTATTCGCTGTGTGCGTTTCCATTGCAACGTCATTCCCAAATTCGCATTGAAAGATTTGTCCAAGGGCAAGATAAGTATCCGAATGCAACGACTACTGAATGTCGATGAAGCGAAAGTGATTTGGCAGGATCGAGGTTGGCAGTCCCTGCCTACCCCTCTGGGATACAGGTGTGAGCTTATGTATGTATGTATGCAGATTTATCCGTCTCACTGGTTTTTCTCAACACAGAACTTACTAGAACTATTTTTATTCCATCCACTGTCTCGGTCACCAAAGTTACATGGAAGAATTATTAGATAGATCTATCTATGTATCTAATATTTTAATAATAATATAGAGAACCCTTTATTGTACATAAAAAAAGAAATTACAATTAAATATATTAGTTAGTATTAAGCTAGTCTATGTATTACAAATATTTCACTCTATAATAGATAATTTTTAATCAATAAGTTCTCAGGATAAGAAAACTACGCAGTCAGTACACTGCGTAGTTTTCTTTTTTACATACATACATAAGCTCACGCCTGTATCCCAGAGGGGTGGGCAGAGACCAGCGACTGCCACCTGCCACGATCGCTTCATCTACTTTAATTTTATTTATTATGTACAATGATATGCTGTCTGGTCTTAGTGTCAAAAGTTTTCAAGCCGCCCTAAGGCCTCTGACACTAGTTTAGCCACTAGTCAAAATAATTGCCTGGTTATCTAATTATATTACAAATACCCATTTTTTCCGAGTGGTTCCGCGCTTCGCAAGGCACGTTAAGCAGTTGGTGCCGGCTGCCGTCGATAGATGGCAGTCATTAAGCCAAGTCAGAGGCTTAGGGCGGGGCGGCTTGAAAACGTCTGACAGTGGGACCAGCCACTAGTCTTACAAGCCTCCACCTATCCGGACTTGGCCTCCGTGGTGGAGTATGGCCTATACCTTCCTCAGGGAAGAGACCCGTGCCCCTCGGTGGGGACATAATGGGTTTTATGATGATATGAATATATTCTCTATTATATTTTACTCTAAGTATACGGACACTGTAGGCCATCCTTTTCTAACCTGAAGTCTGGAAAACTTATAAATTACTTTTCAATGTTTTATCTAAGGCCGTCGGTCATGATTTCTTAAGCTTCATAGTTCACTATGATTAGATATAATTTTATTTGAGCCTTACTGAGTTTTGGATACTTAGAAATATGCCAGAATGACTATCACTGAATGTGTTATTGATGTCAATTGTCAGAATTCTCTTTATGGGATTTGTATTTATTAGTTCCGTGGAAAATTCCCGGCGTAGTGATATTTTACACCTTGGGTTACATTATTAGAGATTTCGTACGGAACTCTAAACTTTTTGAAAATCCAACATAGCCTATGTTACTCACGACGAATGTAGCACAGCTACATTCGTGGTGAAAGAAATTTTAAAATCGGCCCACTAGTTTCTGAGCCTATTCATTACAAACACACACACACACACACACACACACATACACACAAAAATACAAATCTTTTCTCTTTATAATATTAGTACCTACCTATAGAAGAAAAACATACTTTGCCCTCAATTGGTCGCTCGCGCAACGCAACTAGTCTACTGCGTCAACTAGGATTTGTATGGACAAATTCGTGCGCCCGAAGAACCCATTCTTACAACTAAATGAGGAATAAAATAAAATGAAATAAAATTTGAACAAAAACTTTCGTAAGCACTACACATTATTAACTTTATTCCGAACAGACTTGCTTGATTTTTCGTCGTTGGAGCCCGACCATGTTTTGCTCTGATTTCACAGAGCTTAATGGTAAATGACGTTTTACAATGGAAACGCGACCATTCGAAGCGAACTATTTGATCCAGTCGCGATTATGCGCAGGCGCAGCCGATAATTCTTTCCGATTATGACTCAAGCTTTGACCCGAAGACATTCTCTTCTATTGTTGCGTTGGGAGTACAAAGGATTTCTAAGTAAAGTCTACGAAACGGCCGACGCCGGACCTTTTTAATTATTATTAAATTTGGTATCACTACCATTCTGTTAAATTTAAGATTCACTATAGTTAAGAATAGCCATAATTAGGTTACTTGACCGTTTTCTAAAAACCATCTCATATAATTTTGTTGGTATTCATGGAGTCCACAGATAGTGGTCAATTTAAATTCTTTCGTGTATTTCTTCTAAAAAAGGTAAACGAAAATTTAGTTTTGAAATAAGCCGCCAAAACGCTATCATGGGCTATATGGCGTCGCACAGGCATTTTGACGTTACACACAACCCAGAAAACCAACCAATGAACGTAAGAAAGAATGAATGATAGACGCCATTTTTACTGATATGTGACGTCACCATAGAAACGGCGAATCCAGGCCGTTTTCGTAACAATGGCGGCTGATACAAATTAGCTATAAAATTTTATTGTGTGTTTTTTACAAATCATAATTATTATTGTTTTTATTAGTTAAAATGCCATAGAGCGGTTTTTAGACACATAATTTATGCGAATACGTATAAATAATACTGTTTTTTTCACACTGTCACATAGCCTTTCGTGACGCATGATAATTGTAAATACCTATATATGTGATACCTGCAAATGTAGAACATGGAGATCCAGATGTGAGCAGCTAAATGTAACCTCTGACAGTAAGACCAGCCACTAGTCTTACAAGCCTTTACCAATCCGGACTTGGCCCCCGTGGTGGAGTATAGCCTATAGCTTCCTCAGGGAAGAGACCCGTGCCCCTCGGTGGGGACATAATGGGTTGATGATGATACATCAGTGTGGTATGTATCATCTTCAAAATTCGATTCAAAGGCAGTTGCAGACCGACCGGGGCGGGTCTAGGGGCCTGACGGAATGCGCCGCAGTTTACATTGGACCCGCCAGAGTGCGTATACTGAGTTTTTTCATTCACCTTCGATAGCGAGAGCCTTTGCGATTTGCATAGGAGTGACAAAGAGACAACTATGTGGCGCGCTTTGTCACTCCTATACAAATTGCAAACGCTCTCGCTATCGAAAGTGAAAGAAAAAACTCAGTATAAGCACTATGGTCAAGTGATTGTATTAGTATTAAGCTCGCCTATGTACATAATTTTAATTTTGCAATAAAGAATTTTCATTCATTCATTCATTGTCCTGAGTGGGGGGTTATTATTAACTACAATGAGGTTGAATGAAGAAATTATAGAGCCTTGATTCTGTTAGTGCATTTTAGTTCGATGACAGATACACGGTTGGATCACGTGACGTGTTTTTTCATACCATTGACGCCTATTTGCTGGATTTGAGTGCGCGCGTAGACTTGAACCGGCAATGAAACTAAATCGCCATGTCCATACAGTTGTCATTGTACTACAATGGATTAACAGAATCTAGGTCTAACTAAAACTAGGCGCCTCTTGTCGACTGTACCCGCCCATACACGTCCTATGTCTCACAGGGGGCGAGCAGTGTGCATATATTAAGCTCGAAGAGGCGCCCCCCGGTTAGTATGCACTGAATGTACTTCTGAAGCAAAACCCCGTGCTCCTGTGTGCATTCCTGAGTATCTTTCGTACAGGGTTACTCTTGAAAAGTACATTTCAGTAACTCATCAACCAAAGTTTGCACCCAAGAATTTTCTGTCCGAGTTGTTTTATTCACCGAAGTGGCGGTGGTGGCGTAGTGGGGTTGACCCTTGCTTCTCGATCATGAGGGTCTGGGTTCGAACCACGCATGTACCAATGACTTTTAGTTACGTACATTTGTTTGTACAGCACCACCATTCGCTGATAAATTGTGCCCGGATAACGGCGACAGGCTTGCCACTTGTCACGTTTTTGACCTAATAAACTCGGCAAAACGTGGGTCCAGTTCTAGAGACTGGTGCCTCTGCCTACCCCTTCGGGGATAACGGGCGTGAGTTTATTATTATTATATTATTATTATTGTTTTATTCCTAGATTTAAAGAAAGTTATATAAAATAGAATATGAAGTATTTCTCGTAGCCTGGGCTGCCTGAGTGATCTTAAACGATCACTAAGGCTAAGCAACATACGGCGCATTGAGTCCACGGATGGGTCACCGTATATGACTAACGCTAGTTGCGTTTTTTCGAGCGGTTCCGAGCTTCGCAAGGCACGTTAAGGCTGTAACAAGGGCGAATGACTTTGAGCATTTGACCTCTGAGTTATAAAATAATAAACTAGCGCAATCTCTTGAATGTTTGTTGTACTTCTTCGGCGGATACTTTAGAGGCTAATCCATAATCCAAAGATTACACAGATAAGAGATGTGGCGGATTTTCGATGGCGATTATTCCCTGCGCTAATTAAGAAATCGTACAATTTTGTACTAATCACGCTTAATATTAACATTAAAAAATATATGATCAGATAGGATTGCAGATATTGATGTAGCCGATATTTGCATGAAAAATTTAAATGAAAAGCTACTATCGTTTACCAGCGAAATTAGATTCTGTGGAAAATAAAGCTTTTGGAAAAAATTTTTTTTTGCCATCTAGACAGGTTAAATGCAATTTTTTTCCGTACGAATTAGTCACTGATATATCCTTTCTTACCAAAGATTTTATTTAGAATTTTTTAGTGCGTAGTTTTGCCTAACATTTCAGTTAAAGCTAGCCAATTTTGCAACATTTACCCTTGTTACACCCTTAAGCAGTTGGTGCCGGCTGCCGTCGATAGATGGCAGTCGGTAAGCCAAGTCAGAGGCCTTATGGCGGCTTGAAAACTTCTGACAGTAAGACCAGCCATTAGTCTTACAAGCCTCTACCAATCCGGACTTGGCCCCTGTGGTGGAGTATGGCCTATACCTTCCTCAGGGAAGAGCCAAGACCATGAACATTTGTAAATATTTTGTGTCTTTTGTTTTTTCTTGTGTGCAATAATAATAATATAAATAATAATAATTTATTATGGATAAAACAGAGATCCATAGTGTTAGTAGCCTTAAAACAAAATCTAAACTAAAGATAAAAAAATGTTAGTGGGATTAATAGATATCTATATTAAATTTACTGAAGCGAACGACTAAAGGTAAACAAAGACACAGCATCTCTCAAACTTACATCTCACTCAAAATAGCTCATGCACGCAGCTTTGCTTGCATCGTATAGGTACATCGGTTTGGCAGAATCAGCGTTGGGTCCGGCTCGCTCGCCTATATTTTCGGTTTCGTAATAACAAACACAAAAGTATAACAACAGCTGGACGATGGACCAAAAAACTTTACCAATACCTTATTTACAATGACAATAGACTAAAGAAAATAAAATAACTTACAGAAGTTGCACTCCCATCAACAACAACGTCAATCGTGAGTAAATATGGCGTCGGAATGGCTATCTACTTTTTTTTTGTCTTTAATTAAAAAAGAGGTTCGTAGTCAGCTCTCCATACTTCTTCCTACACTTCGCGTAGCCCATTTGCATAAAATAGTCGATCATAATCGGCCTTTAAACAAAAGTCCGTCATCTTTCCTAGTTGCGAACATATTTGGCAGCAGTAGGATCGCTTTTATTTGAGGACCACTGAACTTTTAGGTATTTTTTGGGGATAGATCTCATAAGCAAATGGTATTTTCACGATAAAATAAAACATTTAGTTAAATAAACTGCAAGTGGGGGATAAATCAGGTAATAACAGTGTTATTGTGTTTAGTGCTTAATGATATTTATTAGGCATATCGTTTTGTATAACTTTGCTAAATATTATGCAGTGTTATAAATGTGGCATATTGAAAAACCAAATTTTTGACATGTTGACACTTAGTCGTTCGCTTCAGTAAATAGGGTGTACGTACTTTTGAAGAATAAAACATGTTGCTATCTTACGGTAACTTTTTGGGGATATATCATTTTATGTGTTTAGTTTATTATCAATTTATTTTAGTGTACGTACCTATGCTGTGTAAGTGTATTTTGTTTTGATAATGTATTTAATTATTTTCTTTTATGTTGTTAATATATGTATATGACTATTCTCTTTAATTTTACTAATGCATTCTATTATTGTCACTATCACTTTTATTCTGTTTCGGTTGAAGCTCCGTGAGTCACCAAAGGCCCTTGCTGAAAATCAGTGCTGTGGGTAAAACCGCAGCGTATACTGAGCGTGAGGCCATTTTATCGCTGCACAGACATACCCTGCGTCCCTTATTGTTCTCAAATAACTCTGTGTTTTTGTTTAATTATTTTGTTTATTTTTAAATCACTGTTATAATATGTATGTCTTTGTGGTGTTAAATAAATATTTTTTCCTTCTTTCTTTGAAACCAGCTTGTCCAAGCCATCACTTATTCGTTCCAATCTCCTAGCTTTTACTTCAAGAAACTAATATTAACAAATCATAAACACTTCTCCGGGAGAGCGCAGTAAAACTAGTAAAAAATGTGAAAAGCAGCTTGCTGCTGTGTTTTATTATATTTTCTTGGAAATGTACACTGCTTGGTGGGTTCCGTATTTTTAATCGACTTCAAAAAAACCGGTTAAGTGCGAGTCGGTCTCCCACACGAAGGGGTCCGTACCTACTATTATCTTAACAACATTTGAATATTTCAATTGTCTACATGTAGGTTGTTATTAATATCGAGCTAAAAACGACAAAAAAAATCATGATTTTTGTATGAGAGCAACACTGAATTATTATTTTAATCTAGTTATTTGTTGATATAGCGGCAGGCGAAATACATCAACTGTGAAATTTTCTGACGGCCGGACGGACGGACGGACAGACGGACTCCAGACACTTCTTTTTCACATAAGAGTGGTTAGGGTGGCAAAAGTGTCCGATTTTTGTATACTAATAATAATAATTTATTGCATTATTAAACCAAATTACAAAATTGTGATCTATAAATATATAGGGTAGTGCTTGGTTTTAGCGAAATTCTTAATTAAAAAACGAAGAGTTATTTCGGGTATATGTAATACCCCATAATAATAATAACTTCCACATTTACTTGACACAATCACTTGATCTGGTTCCAAAGTAAGATACCCTGTGCTATGGTAACCAGGCAAGGACATTACAAACATTGACACCAAGAAAACAACCAGACTGAGGCCATAATGTACAAATGTACGGATGCGTCCAGTGAATATCTACCCCACGACCTCTTTCTTGGTTTTTTGGTTTTTTCCAAGTTTTGCTACGGAACCCCAAAATTCCCGGCATGCAGAGCGACCGTGCTCATAAAAGAAGCCGGGCTTTAGAGGTCACACGTGACTCCGAATAACTTTGTGGAACTCCCGGTACATAATATCGGATAAACAGCCGCGAATATAATTTGCCTATTTAAATATTTTCGCTTTTGTTTCAGCTGATCCGCTTGGAGATAAAAGCAAATATGTATATAATATACTATACTCTCTTCTGACTCTTCCGACAAAATATAATTAAATAAGTGTATCCAGAATAAAGTCAATAATTATAAAAGACTAGCTTCGCCCGCGACTCCGTCCGCCTGGACTTAGTTCAAAATTTTGTAACCCCGTTCACTTAGGTTAGAAAAAACAGCGAAACACATGTTCAATCAATTGGGTTGAAGAGTATTTATTTTAAGTTTCAAGAAAATTAGACAACATTCTTTATGTCTCCCATACAAATTTTAGCAACCATTTGCGGTTAATTTTAGTACCCTGAAAATATTTTTCTCAAATTTAAATAAAGAACTGGTCTCATGCGAGTTGGACTCGTCCACGATGGTTTACCATACAAACATAAGCTCACGCCGTATCCCAGAGGGGTAGGCAGAGACCAGGGACTGCCACCTGCCACGATCATGAAAAATAACTTTCGCTTCATCGACATTCATTAGTCGATGATGATGTCCACGATGGTTTCCGTATAATTATCCGTCACAAGATTGTCTCGACGAAATTGCTGTTGGCAATATTAGTCGCTACACGGACGCACGCAGTTTTCGTGTACTTTTTAACTTGCCCTTTGCTAGTACATCGCCTATTTGGCGATTATCGATCATCCGCCTGGGGCGTCCTTTACAGACCCTTCCACTCACGTTCGCTCGATATATTTTTTTCGTCAGTGTTTCTTCCTTCATCCTCAATAATTCCTTACGTCTCTACTTTCCTCTTCGATTTTGTTTAAGTAAGGTAGTTAAATTAACTTAATAATAATTAGCTAACACGAGTCAGTTCATTAGCTAACGTTATTAATCTAAATAAGGCAAAGTTGGGTAGTCAAAACTTTAGTTAAACAGGACCCGCTCCAAATTCGACGCCTAAGCGAAAATTCCGCTAATTCTGGGATTTTACTCTGAAAGTAAGTGAGAAAGGTCTAAATCGCTAAGTGAATCGCTCGTAGCCTGGGCTGCCTGAGTGATCTTAAACAACATACGGCGCGTTCAGTGCATGGATTGGTCACCGTCTATGACTAACGCTAGAGGCATTTTTCTGAGCGGTTCCGTGCTTCGCAAGGCACGTTAAGCAGTTGGTGCCGGCTGCCGTTGATAGATGGCAGCCGTTAAGCCAAGTCAGAGGCCTCAGGGCGGCTTGAAAACTTCTGACAGTAAGACCCACTAGTCTTACAGGCCTCCACCAATCCGGACTTGGCCCCCGTGGTGGAGTATGGCCTATACCTTTCTCAGGGAAGAGACCCGTGCCCCTCGGTGGGGACATAATGGGTTGATGATGCACTAAGTAAATACTTCAAGGGTAGTTTCCAGGGTCAAAATAATTAAATTCTATTTAGTCCATATTTTAGATTTTAAAAAAATATTGGACACGTATTTTTTCTTTTTTCGATTAAACAAAAAATAACAAAGATATAGCCCATTAATGTTACGTGTGACGTCACTCCGTGCTAAAAAAATGCAGCACGGCGTGACGTCACACGTAACTTTAATGGGCTATATCTTTGTCATTTTTGGTCTAATTTACAAATAAAAAAATACGTGTCCCTTATTTTTGAATAATCTAAAAGACGGACTAATTACATTTTTTAGGGCAACTAGCCCATTACAATAAATAAAACGAGGGTGAATCTCTTTCCAGAGTAAGTACAGTCAGTGAGTACGCATTTGGATAATCCAAATTTAAGTCGAACTTAAGCTACAGTTAAGTTGAAGACTGATTAACTTTACGCTAGGCAGGTAAGCCGTTTGAATTGAATGGGATTGCGCCGGTTACGATTATGCGAGTAATTGCCATTATTTCGAATTGAAGTTCTTGAATCCGCTACTTGACTCTTTTTTCAAGCATGTCTTAAATGCTAAATATCTCTTCTATAAGACCAAAAAATATTTAAGTATATTTTTTGAGGACCTAAAAGCAACAAAAACATTATTTTAAAACGTTGCTTTGCTAAACAGCCAAAAACGCGGTCCGCCATTTTTGTCTATGGTTTGAAGTCCTCTACGTTTGTAAACAAAGTTTGATATTCAACATAGTAGAATTCGTGCCACGAAAGAAGTATGAGTCACAATAGAACCTACGCACGCACGACTGACAGATGTTTGTTTACAACCAAAGGTGCTTTCAAGATGGCGGATAGTGTTTTCACCGTTCCGATTTAAAAGCGAAAAATATTTTATTTATTTGCAAATTTAGCAGCCATCCTGCATATTTACATAGCAAAGTCAATATATTTCGGTTTCTTACGTTAGATACTACAGGAAATATCCATTTATCGCGTCAAATTTGATACGAGGCAAGTAGCGTATTAGGACCGACTGGCAGAACGACGGCGTCGTCTTCTGGAGATTGTGGGTTTTCTAAGTTAAGATAGATACAGTAGTCATTATCGCTCATAGCCCCGGCTGCCTGAGTGATCTTAAACGATCACAAGGTTAAGCAGCATAGGGCGCGTTCAGTGCATGGATGGGTGACCGTCTATGACTAACGCTAGTGGCATTTTTCCGAGCGGTTCCGTGTTTCGCAAGGCCCGTTAAGCAGTTGGTGCCGGCTGCCGTCGATAGATGCCAGTCGTCAAGCCAAGTCAGAGCCTTAGGGCGGCTCGAAAACTTCTGACAGTAAGACCAGCCACTACAAGCCTCCACCAACCCGGACTTGCCCCCTGTGGAGGAATATGGCCTATATCTTCCTCAGGGAAGAAACCCGTGCCATGTTTAAGGTACATAGGTAAAATGATTTTTTATTAAATATTAATAACGGCAATAGCTATACGCTTCAAATATTCAAACATCATGCAGACAAGAGTACAGAACCCTCCATGCACGAGTCAGACTCGCCCTTGGCCCCTTGGTCTTTGCTAGGCGTTCGTTTGTACTTCCAGCGCCGACCAAATGACTCCTGTAAGGGGATCGCTCCAGCAAACGGGGCAAACAACGCCGATCCTGTTACTCCGCTACAATACCAACACAAAGGGACTCAATCTCCGCAGCATTTTATACTGGAGAAGGCAGGATGGCAGAGCCGGTATACTCTTGCGGAGACAGTGACTGTAAGATAAGATAAGAATATGCTTTGTAATAATATAATAAAATTAATTTATTATTTAGTGTAATTTTTATTTAAATATTGTGTTAACTAATTCTATATTTTTGCCGAAGATGGAATTTTATGGCGAATAAATAAATGTGAAGAATTTTTGCATCTTTCGTTTATGTTAGAAAGAAAGAAAGAAAGTTTATTGTACCAACAAGACACATCACAGAAACAAAACACACAAAAAAAAGTAACATAATAAATAAGTAAGGTAACAGACGAAACACAAATAAATTTAATCAAAAACCTTAGTCTGTGGTGTGTCTAAGTCGCCACAAAAGGCAACTGACTAAGCGTTGTGCTGAGGGTGTGAACCCTCAGCGCTGATTTTCAGTCAGTGCCTACGTTACTGTATGAGATAGCTATGTAATTTTACTACTTGTTCGTGATGCTCGTGATTTCACTTAGGGTCTGGCGGAAAACCAGCGTTATGGGTTTTACCCATAACACATGCTGAGTCCAGACTCCTTTTTCAGGGCCATGACACACATCGTCACACCCACCCACTTTTCTAATTATTACTATTAAGAGTATACATTAGTTACATAGTTGATAAAGTAAATCCACGAAATGTTTGCTCGAAATGTTTGTAATCCATGCTTACAAGCATGCAATTTGTAAAATCGTGATGTTGTTTTATTATTGTGTGTTGTGCTTTTGAAATAAAGCTTTTCTATTCTATTATACCGGGAAAAACACATACAAAACATTTACAAAAATATTGTACGATTGGCGGCCTTATTGCTAAATACCTAAATACATAAGCTCACGCCCGCCTGTATCCCAGAGGGGTAGGCAGATACCAGGGACTGCCACCTGCCACCTGCCACGATCCTGACAAATCACTTACACTTCGTCGACACTCGTTAGTCGTTGCATGCACGCACGACGGTTTCAGGCACTTTCATCTTGCCCTTTTTGGACGAAGTATGTCGCTCTCAGCCCCCGCTGCCTGAGTGATCTTAAGCGATCGCGAAGGTTAAACAATATAGGGCACGTTCAGTGCATGGTTGGTTGACCGTTCTATGACTAACACTAGTGGCATTTTTCCGAGCGGTTCCGTGCTTCGTAAGGCACGTTAAGCAAATGATGCTGACGTTAGATAGATGATTCGATAGATGGCAGTCGTTAACCCAAGTCAGAAGCCTTAGCGCTAAGGCTAAGCCGCCCGGCTTGGATACTTCTGACGCATGACGGTAAGACCAGCTACTAGTCTTACAAGCCTCCACCGATCCGGACTTGGCCCCCGTGGTGGAGTATGGCCTATACCTACATTCTTCAGGGAAGAGACCAGTGCCCCTCGGTGGGGACATAATGGATTGATGATGATGAATGATAACAGGCAAATTCAACAGAATATGAAACGTGCACCAGCTCGCTCATATTTCATGAATTACTGTTTTAAGAAATCACGACCTAGTGTCACTCCGGAATAATTCACAGCGTATTTCTACTTAGAGAAACAGATGAAATAAAAGAGAGAACAGGGGAGACCGTTCCGATAACAAGTCAATATTCGATATCTCAACAGAGTCCTTTGTTATAGTTGCTCGTGCACTGGCGAGCCAGAATCGGTCCTCTGACGTCGCAGGCGGAGATTGAAATAAAAAATAATAAAAAATATTTCACATACATATAAGCTCACGCCTATATCCCAGAGGGGTAGGCAGAGACCAGGGACTGCCACCTGCCACGATCCTGACTAATCCTTTACGCTTCATCGACATTCATTAGTCGCTGCATGCACGCACGTCGGTTATATATCGAGCAAATGTGAGTGGAAGAGCCGGAAAGGGACGCCCCAGGTGGACATACTTCAACCAAATAGGGGATGAATCAGCAAAGCTCAAGATAAAAAGTATCCAAAAATATTTCAAGTTCAAGAATTTACGTTCTGTCTGTCTTTGGTTTAATTTCTAGCAGCGATAAAGGCAATGAAAAAAACTCCACTGAAAACATCTTTTCTCAAATAATTTTAAATGTAATAGACTACATCAGTTGCCTCCTACGTGATAAATTCTTTAAGTCACCATCACCAACCCATTATGTCCCCACCGAGGGGCACGGATCTTCCCTGAGGAAGGTATAGGCCATACTCCACCACGGAGGTCATGCCCGGATTAGTGGAGGCATTCTTTATGTACTGAACATGAACATAAATTACAAAACTATTTCGAGTTTACATGTTTTATTGAGCAGAACAAAACTTAACACTATTTATAGTAGCTCGGAACCCCAAACTAAAATAAATTGTATCTTGAGGCTCGGTGAAGTCGTGTTTTTTCATAATCAGAAATAAAGAAATTTATTTCAACGTAAAGAATTTGGATTACTAATGGTTGACCAAAAAATTATTGACAAATGGTCATTCGACAAACAACGTTTAACCAAATGTTCATTTGGCAAACGAGACATTTGACAAAAGTATCATCTTACAAAAACTCACTTAGCAAATGATCCATTAGCAAACACTACATTTGTTAAATGTTTTGAATATTAAAATGTCAAATGACCTTTTTTAATTTCACCAAATAATATGTTTCGCAAATGAAGCATTTGTCCAAATGTCATTTAACAAAATGTTGAACGCATCAAAGTCGAGTCTGTTTTCGATCTTACATAGAGAACCTAAAGCCGGGTCCACATTTGTAGCCTTTCGGTGTATCGTATCTCCGTTGCGTGGCCTCGGCGCGTATCATGATCGCTAGTTTAGACGGTATCATTTTGCGTCCAAACTAGCGATCATGATACGCGCAGAGGCCACGCAACGGAGATACGATACACCGAAATGCTACAAATGTGGACGCAGCTTAACGCTCCGACGCGCTCCGCTTCGCTACGTGCGTCGTCGCACCTATATTTCTGTTGTCACGTATTCTTTACATCGCCGACCCCCCGTTCGTAAGATTGATTAATAAACGAAACATTTGTCAAATAATACATTTTATCAAACGTTTTTATACCAATAGTAGTTTTGTCTGATAACTCAGTTGTTAAATGTTCATTAAGTAAAATAATTATTTGTAAAATGTAAATTTAAGTGTTGATCATTTGGATAAGTGAGTCATTTGTAAAATGATTAGTAGTAAAATGATCAATTGGCGAAAGCATTTTTTGTCAAACATTGTTTGTGAAGTGTAATTTTGCCAAATGACTTTTGGTCAAACAGCAGGACCCCAAAGAATTTACATTCTGCTTGTTGAATGTCAATGTACATACAGTTATGTATAATGTTAGCCGCTGCCTTGGGGCCGTCTGTAGTGGAGAAAAAGGCAGCGAAAAAAAAAACTCCACTCTGACCATCTTTTCCCAAATCAACTTAAAGCTAATACAAATAAAACTTACAAAACAATATCTTGGATGTGTTGAACACTAGACACATTTATCCTCTGATTAAATTTAATATTAAACTACTATTTAAAGCCATACCATTGACGCCTAGATTGTTTGATATGTGTGCGCGTGTAGACTTGAAGCATGCAGTTCATGAAGTTGTCAATGTACTACAATGCATTATTAGGTCAGGTCTAGAGAGATCAGGAGAGTTATTATCTTCTTTTTTTATTAGCCCTTTTTGTGTGCCACTGCTGGGTAAAGGCCTCCCCTTTAGATATCCACTCCTCCCTGTTCTCGGCCAGCACTTCCACCCCGGTAAATATTTTGTAAGGTCGTCGCACCATCTTCGCCTCGGTCTTCCGGTGACAATTTTGGCCCACCTTACCGGGTCTATACGTCTGACGTGGCCAGCCCAGCTCCACTTTAGCTTTGCCGTCGCAACTCCAACGTCGGTGATTTTGGTTTTGGCTCGCAACACGGCGTTTCGGCTTTTGTCAATCCTTCTTACGCCTAGCATGCTGCGCTCCATAGCTCTTTGGCACACCTTGAGTCTGGACTTCTGATATCTTCAGTCCAACCTCAAGGCTCGCATCACTGAGGTTTTGCAACATCTGTTGGAGTTCAAGTGCACTTGAACTTCAGTTATTATCTATATAAATAAAATTCAAAGTACTGACTGACCCACTCATCAACACCCAGCCCAAGCCGTGGGACCTAGGAAGCTGAAATTTTGCACAGAGGGTCCATATATAATGTAGGCAAGGAATAAGACCGGATTTTTTTAAATTCAACAAATTGAGGTACAAAGAATGTTGTCTAATTCTCTTTAAACTTAAAATAAATACTCTTCAACACAATTGATTTTACACGTGTTTCACCGTTTTTCTAAATTTAACCCTTAAGGGAGTGAACGGGTTGGCAAAAATTTGAACTAAAGTCCACGCGGACGGAGTCGCGGGCGAAAGCTAGTTATTAATATTATTGACCCTAAGGAAGCTTCCGCTTTCCCTGTCCGCCACTGTACAGCAGATCGTATCGTCACAGAGTCATCCAGTTATTTTCGAGAGCAATTACTGTGTTTTTCATAGGGACCAGTGATTTGAACCGGGTCTGAGAAATCCGATAAAGAAACCGTTTGTTTCAAACTAGATAATACTCGTAGCAGGTTATTTAAAAACTGAATGATTTCTTTATGTAATGTAATTTGTAAAATACAAAAAGAAAATTCACTTAAACCTTATCCCGGATACAGCTTTTGTTAGTAGAGTCCATCATCATCATCATCAACCCATCATGTCCCCACCGAGGGGCACGGGTCGCTCGTAGCCTGGGCTGCCTGAGTGATCTTAAAAACGACCACTAAGGTTAAGCAATGTACGGCGCGTTCAGTCCATGGATGGGTCACCGTCTATGACTAACGCTAGTGGCATTTTTCCGAGCGGTTCCGAGCTTCGCAAGGCACGTTAAGCAGTTGGTGCCGGCTGCCGTCGATAGATGGCAGTCGTTATCCAAGTCAGAAGCCTGAGGGCGGCTTGAGAACTTTTGACAATAAGACCAGCCACTAGTCTTACAAGCCTCCACCAATCTGGACTAGGCCCCCGTGGTGGAGTGGCCTATACCTACCTCAGGGAAGAGACCCGTGCCCCTCGCTGGGGTCATAATGGGTTGATGATGAAACTTAATAAGCTTTTGCACAGACTGTGCTTAACACATTAATTTCTTAAACCGCGTCGGAGGTAACTCTAATTATATCTCGGGGAATCTTGTATTTAGTATTGAAAATCTCTCACTTCAAATTGATGTGGCTGACAGGGTTTGCCGAGTATAACACGCCAATCATCTCCACGCTCGACGCCTTTTTCGTAAATGTACCCTGTAATGGATTACTTTGCTAGTAATGGTGTTTGTATGAAGGGAATTTCGGCGCTATATACGAACGATACTCAATGCTTTTGTGTCACTCAAAAGAGTACAATTGTCGTGAAATGTCGTTATATTGTCGCTGCACCTGGAAAATTTTATTAAAATTAATTTTGTTGTATTTTGTTACTACACTGGCCTGCAAAACTAAGTATCACACTCTTAAAATTGCATTAACTTTTTAAGTACACAAGATATACTTTCGAAATAAAAAGGACTCGAAAAAGAGTTTAATACTGCATATAAAAACATCATAGTCGATAACCTTTTTTGTAAGATATGCATGAAAAAAACTTTAATAACATAAACAATCCTTATTCGTTTTACCATAATTTTTTTTTGTTTCTGTTTTTGTTTTCAAATTATTCCTTGATCGATAGTCTTGTTACGCTAAGTTAGATAGATTTGCTGGGAAATCAAGCTAAGCGATGTTACGAGAAGCACAGGTTACACAGAATGGCGCTCCAGTAACTGGAGTTACAGCACGATTTATTAAAAATGTTATTAATGTACAGTTTATTATAGTTTAAAAGAAAGCCGATAAAATTTTCTATAAAACGTTTTTTATTTTAAATCTCTAACTCCCATAATATAGAAAAAAAATAAAATTTAAAAGTGTGATACTTACTTTTGCAGGCCAGTGTATTTTCCTAGTGCGAAGCGCCTATAAAACTCATTTTGCCCTAGCTAGCTTGAAACTTAAAATGTGAATATCAGCTATGAATTCACAGAATAAAAAAAGGCGTCGTAATTACGAAATTATTAACATAACATTTATAACATTTACATACACACATACATTGCGTCCGGCCCCATACTAGGATACCCTGTGTCGTGGGAACCAGAAGCAGCGACGTCACATACATGTAAACATCCAAGACCTGGGTTTCTTTTCCTAGTGTGGGGCTAGAAGCAAATGTATGTGCCTGTATGTACATATATGTTATGTTAATACGATTACGTATACGAATACGCTTACGAATACTAATAGAAATACGTATACTAATACTAATAATCATAGGAATGCAAATACGAATACGCATATGAATAACAATACGATTACGAATACTAATAATAATACAAATATAAATATGAATTGGATACTAGGGCATGGCTTAGACATGAGTGGTGAGTATTCCTCTTCTCCTACGAAAAGATAAACCCAAAAGTCTCTTCATCTCTGACGTATAAAAGCAATGTGGTCCGTAAGCTGATTCGTATCGTGACAAAACGCGATCTCCGATTTGTGCATTTGACTGTACATTTGAGCGATCGCTCTAAAATGGTGATACTTCCCTAGTGTGATGGAATTGGTGTTCCGAACACAGTTGTGAATGATCTGCCGCAAAAATTGTAAAGGTCTGTTGGCTAATGCTTTTCAGTGAGATTATAAATTTCAAAAATGGACGTAGTTTAGCAAGAAGATTCCAACCTACAACATGGTATTTTTTTTGTTAAATATACCAAAATGATCACTATGTGCTATATTTTAAGAATCAAAGACTTTTATAGCGATCCTATGAGTATGTGCCAAGTCATGGCACATGATAGTCCAACCCACATGTATGGAGAGCGTAAATCAGCTTAATACATAAAAACTTAAATATCTCAAAACTCACTTTGTGTGGGTTGAAACCTTTTTGCTAAACTGCGTCCACATTCAAAGCACGATTCTTTTTTTATTATTTTATTTACGGGCTTTGGCACCTTAAGGACGCATTGCGGCCCCATTGTAACTTATTCTAAAATTAACAAACTACTTAAAAAAAAATCAACGCTTAACTAAACTATCTGTTACATACTTATAAATTAACAATGCCTCTCTAGAAAAAGGTTCGGAAAGAAAAGTTTGGAATATTCATTCTGGTTACCAATACACTCGAGCATTAGGTGATGAATCTCTTCAATGCAATGCCAGCAATGCAATAGTAGTAATAGGAACGCCGGGTTATTTGGGATTTTTATCCCCGCTGGCCCTCTCCGTGCGTTGACGACGTTTCACGACCTCTGTGGCGCAGCGGTCAGCGCATCCGACTACCAGAGGTCCCGAGTTTGAATCCCGGCTGGAGAGAAAAAAAAACCCCAGGTCTTGGATGTTTACATGTTTGTGATGTCGCTGTTTCTGGGTCCCACGACACAGGGTATCCTAGTGTGGGACCAGAAGCAATGTATGCGCCTGTATGTAAATGTTTATGTTTAATAAGGGCCACTCTCGCCACCCACGACCCCGGTCTCCTTTTAATCGCCTCGTACCACAGTTAGGAGGCACCGTAGCCCTATTCTAAGCCCGGAACTAGCGACCTAGCTACCCCAACAGAGCCGAAATGCTAACAGCTATTTAGATTAAATTTTCGACTATGCAGGGGTGCTTAGGGCAACTTTTAAGCGACTACTTTATAGTGCGAGCGCGGCGTTGAGACGGTGTGGGGGAGAAGTTTTGACACAAAGCATAGCGATCCAGAAGGCAGGCAGACGACAGGGTCTCGATTCTACTAATGCATTGCAATACAATGACTGTTGCTTGAAACGGTCGATTTATTTCATTGCCGCTTGAAATTAACTCGCGTACGGGTATTCGTAATTGAGGAGCAAACATTCAAAAGCAGACTTGTCCATGCAAATCGATTTTTTTTTTTTTTTTGTAGATTCGGATTTTTCGGGTTCGTTCTATGATGTGTCGAAATATTTTCATTCATATCCGGTCCTATCCTATAGAAAATGAGCTCTAACAACAGCGATTTCGATCAAAAGCGTACTCGTTTCGGTCGCCTTCAATCAGTTTTTCGCCTCTCCTGTAAAAAATTACTAAGTGGACAAGTCCGCTTTTGAATGCTTGCTCCTCAATTTAGGCGTCGATGGAATTAAAAAAAAACCGGCCAAGTGCGAGACTGAGGGTTCCGTACCATTATTTGTCTCATTATCTATATAAAACGGCAAAAAAATCATGTCTGTTATATGGAATTATTTTATTTAAATATTTATTTTATTTTCATAATTTTTTTAAAATAATATAAATCATACTAGTGTAACTCAGTATTCTGTGAATATTTCAAGCGTCTACCAGTTGCCGTTATCAACAAAATCACTTTTTTTCTGCTTAACGTGCCTTGCGAGGTACCGAAACGCTCGGAAAAATGCCACTAAAGTTAGTCATAGAATGGTCACCCATACATGCACTGAACGCGTCCTATGTTGCTTAACCCTCGTGATCGTTTAAGATCACTCAGGCAGCCGGGGCTACGAGCGATTCAAAAAGCATACAATTATTCACATTTCACAAACGTTTTGATATAAATTGAACATGTAAACACAGACACTGAATTCACAAAGTATATCATACATTCGAGTTATTTACAAAAATGTTTTTATTTAAACAGTCAGCAATAAAATAAAAGTATTTGTAAACCAAAAGAAACGTAAAGTTTGAATTAAAATTATTAATATCAAGGTTTTCAATATCATTCGGAATTTTATTATAAATCTTTGGACCTAGTTCAATTACGCTTTTACTTAGTAGGCTGTTCTTGAACAATATTTTGGAGCAAGAATTTCTTAATCTATTAGTTTTTGTTAGCAATATTGGATTTGTTTTAACAATTAAGGCAACTTCATAAATACACAAAGAGAGAAATCTTAAAACAATTTCAGTTGCATAAAATATGGTTTACAGGTGTCTGTTAATTAAATCGCTCGTAGCCCGGGCTGCTCGAGTGATCTTAAGCGATCACTAAGGTTAAGCAACATACGGCGCGTTCAGTCAATGGATGGCTCACCGTCTATGACTAACGCTAGTGGCATTTTTCCGAGCGGTTCCGTGCTTCACAAGGCACGTTAAGCAGTTGGTTCCGGCTGCCGTCGATAGATGGCAGTCGTTAAGCCAAGTCAGAGGCTTTAGGGCGGCTTGAAAACTTCTGACAGTAAGACCAGCCACTAGTCTTACAAGCCTCCACCAATCTGGACTTGGCCCTCGTGGTGGAGTTAGGCCCTCTACTTTCCTCAGGGAAGAGACCCGTGCCCCTCAGTGGGGACATAATGGGTTGATGATAATCACATGACCATACCTTTTAACTGTAATTGAACTATAATGCTCTTACGGAATCGCGGCCCTGGCAACATGGCAAGGGATTAGACTTTACCACCACGATGCAACTCTGCCCTCGTAAGGAAGAACGCAGTAATAGCCATTACTGCGTTTTTACTTTGGATGCAAAATTGGGCTCCCTGGTGGTATATCTATAGGTGAAAAAATAATGGTGGCTGTAGGTCTACTAGAAACCTGAAATTTCAGTAAGAAAATATGCAGTAATGTATGAAATCATAACATAACATAACATAACATTTACATACAGGCACATACATTGCTTCTGGCCCCACACTAGGATACTCTGTGTCGTGGAAACCAGAAACAGCGACGTCACAAACATGTAAACATCCAAGACCGGGGTTTCTTTTTTTTTTGTCTCCAGCCGGGATTCGCTCTCGCACGGTAGTCAGATGCGCTAACCGCTGCGCCACAGAGGTCGTCGAATCCTTCTAATCCTAAGAAATAAATAGCTATTTACTCAAAACTGCGTTTTTACGATTACTGCGTTCTTCCTTACGAGGGCAGAACTGTACCTCTGCGACGTTTACTTTGTGCAGCAGCAAGATAAGAGAAGTTTGGTTAGATGTGGCTCTATAAATTTGAGACTAGGTAAGGAATCCACAAAACAAGCGTTTCAGGCTCTTATTTTGTGATTTGGATCTTATTTACTTGGCAAACCAACTGTTGTAAACACTGTTAAAAGAATCTGCAGGGTATAAAATGCCACCAATGAAATCAAAACTTCATCGATTATTTTTGGAAAACAGTGGTTTTGCGTTTAGTGGCTTAGAAGTGGCCGTGGGGGTTCTTTATCACGGTTCATCATCATCATCATCATAAACTTCACCGAGGGGCACGGGTCTCTTACCTGAGGTAGGTATAGGCCATAATCCACCACGGGGGCCAAGTCCAGATTGGTGGAGGCTTGTAAGAGTGGCTGGTCTTACTAACAGAAGTTTTCAAGTCGCCCTAAGGCCACTGTCTTGGCTTAACGACTGCCATCTATCGACGACAGCCGGCACCAACTGCTTAACCTGCCTTTGTCAAGGTTGATTGGACGATATTCTCCGATGCACTTCTTTTGTAACTATTATCTCTGTAATTATAAATTGCTCGTAGCCCCGACTGCCTGAGTGATCTTAAACAATCACGTAGGTTAAGCAACGTACGGCGTGTTCGCTGCATGGATGGGTGATCGTTCTATGGCTAACGCTAGTGGCATTTTTCCGGGTTCTTTCAAAAATATTTGAACGTGCGAGCCCGATTTCACTGCCAACGTCACAGCAGCCGTAAATAACATAACATAACATTTACATACAGGCACAAACATTGCTTCTGGCCCACACTAGGATAGCCTGTGTCGTGGGAACCGGAAATGGCGACGTCACAAACATAAACATCCAAGACCTGGAGTTTTTTTTTCTCCCCAGCCGGGGATCGAACCCGGGACCTCTCGCATGGTAAGCAGATGTGCTAACCACTACGCTACAGAGGTCGTCGTAAATCCGGCTATTAGTGCGCTACAGTACCGGTAGTCCTCAATTCTAGAATTTCCTCGCAACTTGGCTACGGAACCAGTTTCCTCGCGAGGATCGATGTACCCCGAGACCGAGTAAGCAGCCTGAGTGGAGAACCTTGTAGCAATGTTGCTTATAAACTTTATTGTTTTCACAATTAATTATTAAGCGAGAGGCGAGCCGAAACTTGGCGCTTGTCTTGCGAACTGACTTTTCCTCCTTATCCCGATTTGTTTACGGGATTTAGATTTTTTGTTATTTTTATCGTATTGCGGAGAGCGCGAAGATTCCTTACTCAAACTAAGGTTCATCATCATCAACCCATTTTGTCCCCAACGAGGCATGGCTCTCTTCCCTGAGGAAGGTTTAGGCCATACTCCACCACGGGAGCCAAGTCCGGATTGGTGGAGGCTTGTAAGACTAGTGGGGTCTTACTGTCAGAAGTTTGCAAGGCGCCCTAAAGCCTGACTTGGCTTAACGACTGCCATCTATCGACGGCAGCCGGCACCAACTGCTTAAAGTGCCTTGCGAAGCACGGAACCGCTCGGAAAAATGCCACTAGCGTTAGTCATAGACGGTGATCCATGGACTGAACGCGCCGTATGTTGCTTAACCTTAGTGATCGTTTAAGGTCACTCAGGCAGCCCAGGCTTCGAGCGATTCTAAGGTTATCTATAGGCAAAACTATATCTTATTGCTTAGAGGAAGGATACAGTCGGGGGGTGTACCTTACCTTAATTATTTGTCGGATCCCACTTCTGATATCAAGATTACAATTGAAATGTTAGTAAACGTTTAGAAAAGTCGTTTTAAAAGGAACATTGTTACAGCGATGAGCCAGAATCAAGCAAGTATCAATTTGGTTTCCTTTTGTGCGCAACCTGTCTGGAATTGAATTAGGATAATAATAACGTGATAACGCGATGGGACTGGGATGTATCTAGGGTTTTACTGCGGTGGATAGTCTAAAATAGTGGAAATGGATATCCTTTTAGCGGTTAATGATTTAAAATAGTCAAAAAGGTAAACGTTTGCAATAATCGGAAAATACGTTTAAACGAAGGTTTATATAGGTAGGTTAGCGTAAGTTTCTCTTAAAAAATGTTTCGGTTATTGAACAAGCGGAAAATCTTTTGTTAACAGCTATTTTAAATTAATATTCATTTATTCATTGCATTGTCATGTGTGTCATGTCATGAATTTGACCAATTTTAGTAAAATGGGAGATGTGTTTGACTATTCCACCATCAGTTTGCTTTGATATTAGTGACATGAGATAAAAAGTATTCACTAAAATAGTGTCATGATACGTCCAAAATCGGAAGTGTCGATGTCACTATTCAAAAGTAACCGTTCGCTATGATGGTCACACTGCGAAATAATATGGCGGGGAACCTCGATGAGTGAGGGACAATAGAAGTGCAAGGAGGCTGACTTTTACGTTATACTTGGTGGAGGAAACATCTTTTCACATGTGTCATCATGTGTCATTACATTACAGTTTTTTTTTGTAATTTTGAGAGTCGGTACATGATACTTGATATGATATTTTTGCTTGCTCTTTTTATCAGCGGAGTAACATATTGTTAAAGAACGAGAAACTGAAACTACGACACGTTTTTTACGGATATGAATAATAAAATATAAAATTTTAAGCTCTCAAAATTTATAATATTTAATTTTATCTAAATTATAATTTACAATTTTTATATTTTATTTTGTGAGCGGTAAACAATAATATTACTTTTTGGTTGGGTAATTGCCCTTAATTATTTGCGTTATGAAAATGATGCAGCAGTTTTGCGATTACCTACTTATTTTACATTTTATTCGGACTAACATTACAAAGTTCAAGCGTGTAAGCTCGTTAGCCACGTAGAGGTCTAACCAAGGTTAAAAAGTAGTTTATGAAAGGGTGAATAGTTGGCGCGCTCCTATTGGCTAGATTATTGACAGCACGGCACCTTCTTGCATTTGATTGGACCAAAATGACGTGATCTTCTACATTTAACACATGTCGTCGCTGACATGTGTAATGCGTGTGTGAAGCTTGATCTGGTATCAAAAGCGTGAACAATACCATTGTTACAGTGTACCGATTGGCCCTCCAATTGTACATGTTAAATAATATTATTATTTTCAGAAGCCGCTCCTAAATACGTCCCCCTGTCAAGACAAAAACGCTGGCTGTATAGAAAAAATACAGTAAAGATACACAAGCAAACATCAGCAGTTTATCTGCTCTCATTTGGAGGAATTGTGCTCGTGTGTAGGTGATTTTTGCTGTGCGGGTTCCGTAGAAATTAGTTCACTGTTGGCAAACCTACACGGAAAAGCAATCACAAAGTGGCAGCCGAGAACAGGGCCTGGATTTTGGTAATACATTGTAATACAATGACAGTTGTATCACTGCGTCGAATTCAATTTCCTTGCCGCTTCAGAGTGCTTATACTGAGTTTTTTCATTCACTCTCGATAGTGAGAGCGTTTGTGTTTTGCATAGGAGTGACAAAGAGACAACTAGATGGCGCGCTTTGTCACTCCTATGCAAATCGCAAACGCTCTCACTGTCGAGAGTGAATGACAAAACTCAGTATACGCACTCAGATCAAGGCGCGCGTATTCTTAATTCTCGGCGTCAATGGAATTAAAAAAACATGTCACGTGACCCGACCGTGTAACTGTAATGCACTAACAGAATCGAGACCCAGAACGATGGTCAGTGGGCAGACCTGCTGCCTGCAAACTGATGGTCGGATGATTTCGTTGAGCCGGCGGAAGGTCCGTGGATGCGAATGGCGAAAGACCGTGTGAGATGGCATTTGGGGGAAAACGCCTATACCTACCCTGCAGTGGGCAGTGGGTTAATGATGATGATGATGATGATGAAAACTTACATGCGCACTTACACAGTTACAGCTCAGCATACGTAGTACGAAGGTGTGGGTCACGCGTTTTGTTGTGCTAAGCCGTCTGAATTTGACGGTAAATATACTGCAAAATTGCCTTTTTAAGAACCACCGAGGGGCACGAGTCTCTTCATGGAGAAAGGTACAGGCCAAAGTCTACCACGGGGGCCAAGTCCGGATTAGTGGAGGCTTGTAAGACTAGTGGCTGGTCTTACTGTCAGAAGATTTCAAGCCGCCCTAAGGTCTCTGACTTGACTTAAAGACTTAACCATCTATCGACAGCAGCCGGCACCGACTGCTTAATGTGCCTTGCGAAGCACGAAACCGCTCCGAAAATTCCCACTAGCGTTAGACATAAAACGTTCACCCATCCAAGCACTGAACGCGCCCTATGTTGCTTAACCTTCGTGATCGTTTAAAATCACTCAGGTGGCCGGGGCAACGAGCGGTTCTTTATTTTCTTCTGAATCTGTGAAAAAAACAAATTTCTAAGTTAACGGAAAAAAGAGACACGGTCGTTTATACTTCACAAAAACGTGTATTTTGACACTGAAGGGAATCAATATTTAGAATAGAATAGAATAGAATATTCTTTATTGCACACTAGAAAAAAAACCACAACATTTGCGGCCTTATTACTAAAAGCAATTTCTTCCACACAACCTTACGATGGAAAATTGCTGAGAGAAATTTGAAAGACGGGTAGCCGGTGCAAATTTGAATATTTATATATACTTATACTTAATAACTCGGTGGGGTTGATCCACAAATTTAAAGTCGCTCAGCGTGCTATGGAAAGGGCTATGCTCGGGGTTTCTCTGAAAGATCGAATTCGAAACGAAGTCATCCGACAGAGAACCAAAGTCACCGACATAGCCCACCGAATTAGCATGCTGAAGTGGCAGTGGGCCGGCCATATCACCCGAAGAACTGATAACCGATGGGGTAGAAGCTAGAGTTCTTGAGTGGAGACCGCGGATCGGTAAACGTAGTGTAGGACGTCCTCAGACTCGGTGGAGCGATGATCTTCGCAGGGCGGCTGGCAAGAGCTGGATGAGAGTAGCCGAGGACCGTGTTCAGTGGCGTGCAATGGGAGAGGCCTATGTCCAGCAGTGGACAACCATAGGCCGATGATGATGATGATGATGATGATACTTAATAACTAATATACACTTACATGTCTTATATAACTAATATACACTTACAATATTTATAATATGGTACTTCCTGTTGATCTAGAATTAAAGTGACAAATAGAAGGTATTTTTTTATTATTTTATTTATCATGGAATTGTATCACAAAGGCCACAATGTTTATGTAAAGAATAAAAGCGATCACGAATTCCACCACGGAACCCCGGAAAAGCCAAAAGAGCAATTTTAATCTACGTAATGCGCGATCATTTCTCATTCACGATTGTCTGCTTGTGAGGCATTGGATCGCTTTATGCTTGCTGGATTTTCTCTTCTTTATCCATATTATTACAGGCCTAAGGAGAAATTGCACTGTAAATGTTTATTGTAATCGAGGTCATGTTAACCTGTAGACTTTTGAAGACTTCGACACTCTTGGCTACCAAGTGTTAATACTAGGAATAAATATTGTCATGTCCACGACTTAGACTTGAAAAAGTTAATACTTCCTTTATGGTGTGCTGTATAAGGTTCCACAATAAGATACCCCACCCCAACATATACAAGAGTGACCTCCAACGCGGTTTAAGAATTGTGTTAAGCACACTCTTTGTAAAAAAGCCTGTTATATCAGTGCCTCCAGTAAAAAACGGATTAAGTCGAGTTAATCCCTTTTATTTTTATTACACCATTGGAATCAGCTCATCGAGTTACATAACATATCAAAAGGACATAACTGTATCTTAACTCCTTCATGGATTTTATAAATCATCTGAAAGCGTAGTTGGAGATACTTATGGGCTAAGAGTACTTATACTAAGCATTTTTCATGATTAAAATGGGATAATTGCAGCTGCGTCGTTAGATTTGCGTGTGACTAAGGATATTAATACACTTAAGCACAAATAAATAGGCATAACTAGCGTAGTTCCTAAAAAACTTATTCATATAAGGGATCAACATGAAATATTTCTTTGTTAACTTAAGAAAAAATATATTAAGGTGATTAAGTCCGACGTTTAGTTCGTTAACAAGGGATTAAGTCGTCTCATTCCTTTGCATTGTTGTCATTACTCGGGGATTACCTGCGCTTATATCCAATAGACATTGGCTCACTCGGTGTATCATAGATATTACTCATTTAGTTCCCCTTATTACTGAGAGAAGTTCGTCTTCTTGCCCGCGACTCCTCTGAAAGCAGAGAAGTTGGAGAGCGAGCGAGTTGGAGGGCACTCTATGTTTTTGCTAGAAGGTACCGCCGGAACACATGGGGGTGCCTTCCAGCTCGGTGCAAAGGCAGGCGGGGGGTCCCCCGACCCTGCGCCCGCGGCCACTCTAGTCTGGGGCGCGCGCATAACAAGCCAATGTACTTAGTGCTCTTTGAATCAGATTTAAATTAAATTAAATTGGATTAAATTATATTAAATTGTATTAAATTGTTTTAAATTGTATTAAATTGTATTAAATTGTATTAAATTTTATTAAATTGTATTGAACTATTAAACTAACTTAAGTTAAACTAAATGGAACTAGATTGAATTTAATTAGATTAAATTAAATTGAATTGGGTGAGACTGAATTGAATTTAATTGAATTGTATTGGATTGAATTTAATTGCTTTGAATTTAGTTGAATTGAGCTGAATGGAATAGAATAGAATAGATAGATAGATAGATAGATAGATAACACTTTATTGCTCAACCATAATACAGAGTTATTGTAATTTCCTTATGTCTAAATGGTACACAATTAGAATTGGATTGGATTATATCGAATTAAATGGGTTTGTAATGATTGTTACTTAATTCATAATTATGTAATTATTTTTATAGTTGGATAATTTTAATGTGTAACTGAAGAGATGATTTTTGTATTAATAATTATTGATTACTTTTGTGTGATGTAAGTGATATACGATAATTTTTATGGTGCCTATTATATTTTTGTTTGGAAAGTATCAAAAGGGACGGGCTGAAAACCAGCGCTGCGACTACGCATGCAGTCACGGCAATAAAGCTGAGCCCGCTCCTTTTTACCACTAAGGTGTGATTTTTGTAAGAAAACATATTGTTAATTAATGTAAAAATTGTGGTAATTAAACTATTTTCACTTTCACTTTCATACGCCTCGCGACGGCACCCCCTAATTGGGCGGCAAGGTGAGAGCGTCAGACCTGCACGCTCCCGCTCTCGCAGCTCCTCTCTCTTGGCCGCCATCACCTCGCTAGCAAACGTGGCGACGGCGGCCCAGCTTTCCTGGCTGCCGGCCATCTCATGAATGACGGCCGGCAGCGACAAATTGTCCCCCGACACGCCCACTAGGGCTGCCCGCTGCTCCCTCCACGCAGCGCACACGGCGAGCATATGCTCCGCCGTTCGCGCAGTAGCGGCACTCGGGGCCCGACTCTATTCCCACAACTTCCCACAGGTACTTAGCAAAGCAGCCATGGCCTGTGAGAAGCTGCGTCAGGTGATAGTTCGGGGCCCCGTGCGCCCTATCCACGGGCGCAGGACCGGCCGCAACGCCTCCGCGAGCAGGAGGCTCGTGGAGGCTCCTCCAACCTTACGGCCCACTTCCGGAAGAGATCGTCGCGAGCCTCCTGCCTCCAGCAACCGATCTCCGCCGGAGTGGGCCACCCTCCACTGTTCCGCACCAGGGCACTCCTTTCATACACCTGCTGGAGGACTCCCGCCTCGAGGTCCCAGGGTAGACTCGCCGCCAACAAACACGGTCGTAAGAGACGGTGTGGTACGCTCTTGCAGCCCTCTGCGCTATCACCCGCTGCGGGCGCCGCAGCACTGTGGTGTTGCTCGCAGAGAGGGCTGCCGCCTATATGGGCGCTCCGTACAGAGCCTTAGAGCGCACCACACCGTCGTAAAGATGGCGGCAAGCGCTCAATGGGCAGCCGCGGTTAGGCAGCAATCGTGCGAGCCTCCCGGCGTACGACACCAATTTTGGTGCCAGCCGCCGGAAGTGCTCGCCGAAACTCCATCGGCTGTTGAGGACGAGACCCAGGTACTTCATGGATCCCCCGACAGCGATGGAGGTGCCACCGACGGTAATTTGGGAGTCTCGAGGGGGTTGCATCCGAGGCCCATGGAAATAAAGGGCCTCGGATTTCTCCAGAGCGTCTGCGAGCCCGAGTGCCCTGATGCGGCGCACGACCTGAGCTACCCCTGCGGTAGCCAGGACCTTGGCATCCCAAAGCGTTGGGCCCTGCGCGGTGACCAGGATGTCATCGGCTTAACAGAGTACGCCAACTCCCGGGAAAGTAGCACCGCGCAGGACCCAGTCGTAGCCAATGTTCTACAGGAGCGGCCCGAGGACCGACCCCTGTGAACACCACAAAACATGACCGAGCCGGGTAACACACGGCCCGGTCTACAAAGTAGTCCGCAAGGACTCGCCTGAGGTACCACGAGACGTTGTGGTACCTCAAGGCCTCCGCTATTGTCTGCCAGGGGAGGGTGTTGAAGGCGTTGGAAATGTCCAACGAGACAGCCAACAATACCTCTCCCCGGCTCGTGACCCTCTCGACGCTGTCTCTGAGACGGGAGATGGCGTCCAACGTCGACCTACCGCGAAGGAAACCGAATTGGCCGTCACTCAGGTTGGGCCCCGTCCCCTCCAGATGTCGGACTAGACGCGCCGCGAGCACTCGCTCAAAGAGCTTGCACGTCTCGTCCAGCAGAACGATGGGGTGGTAGGCCAACGGTGACTCCGCCGGGCGCCCGTGCTACCGAAGCAACACGAGCTTACCCTCCTTCCAACGTCGCGGGACCCTTCCCGACGCCAGACACTCAGTCATCAGAGACAGCGTCTCCTCCTCGAACGCCGGCATGACCGCGGCAATGACCCACCCAGGGATTCCATCCGGGCCCGGAGCGCGGTTCCTCACCTTCATCTTCAGGACCGCTACCCCTAGCTCGGCCGACGCCATGCGGGAAAGAGGAAACCCACCTCCACGCCGACGAAGGCTGGGTCGAGTGACCGGGTCAGCGGAGGCGCCCAAGGCTTCAGCTTCTCGCTCACCACCTTGTAGGGGCGCCCCCACGGGTCCCGGTTCAGACTCCCCAGCACTCTCTCCAGGCCTCCTCCTTGGCGGCCCTTATGCCCGCTCTGAGCGCGGCCCGGGAAGTCGCCGAAGAAGACCCAGACCTATCCAGCATTATGGGACCAGACCACGACGCTGATTATGATCTTGTTTAAGTTTTTTTGTAATACTTTCTTAATAAAAAATACTCGTACTATAAATTTTAATTTGTTCCAGTCCATCAGAATAACTATCTGCACACTTCTTGCAACGATAATTTTTGTTTTTCATGAGAAAATTAATTTCATAGTTATTTAGGTATGAGTTATTCCTTTTTGCCATAGAAGCTCTAAGTTATGAAAAAAATACAAAAAGGAATAAACGATCTTATGCCCTTATGCACACGACATCAGTTTAGTATAAATACATTTATTTCCATAAGACGTAAGAAAAATACTTTTTAACTGCAGTTATGCCACAATTATATGGTTAACAAGGGAATAGTTCAACAAAACCATAAAAAAAATATATGATTTATGCATATTATATGAACATGGTGTATATGACTTAAAAGGTATGAAATATATGTATAATATAACGTTATCTTTAAACTGTATAACTAAGGAGTTTTGTTTAAAAAAATAAAAGTTCGCATTTTTCGCTCTCCTGAAAAGTGCCGCTTTTCAACTAATCCCTTTTTTACTGAAGGCACTGATATAATCAACGATTAATTAGAAGAAATGGATGTCTGGCGTTAAACAGTAGTTAATATTAAATTTTGTCAGAGGATAACTGTGTCTAGTGTTCAACACATCCAGGAGTAACATTTTTTAGGTTCGAAAATTTGTTTAATTAGGCTAAAACAATTTCGAAAAGAATAGGTAAATGTGGAGTTTCATTGTTAGTTTCTTCTCGATGTAATCTATTGATTGAGAAACTGACAACTTTGACGTTCATAATGTAAACATTTTGTCTGTACTATGACTAAAATATTTGAATTTGAATTTAGGGGCCGATCACTTTAAAAATGGTTTTTAATTTATTGGCTATGGTACATTTTTAAACATAAACGGAAATCTCAAAACCCTTTCGAGATACGTCTTATTCTCTAGATCAGTGTTTTTCAATCTGTGGGCCGCGACCCCCAGGGGGTCCTGAAGTCATGCTCAGTGGTCCTCGTTCGCCAGCCAAGTAAAAGTAAAATGCTAGATTTGTAGTTAATGTTGCCAATGAAAAATTTGACGAGTGGTGCCAGAATAAATAAAGGACAAACGGTCAGGATTGTTTTTATTCTTTTGTTTTTGAAGGCGCAGATTTTTTATTGAATTAAAAGAGTCACCGTGGTAAAGTTTAAAGACAATCATTTATTTAAAAAAATTACTGTCAATTAAGTCTTTTAATATGGTGGTGAGGGCCGCAATATTTTTTTACTTGTTAAGGGGGTCGCGTCTGTAAAAAAATTGAAAAACACTGCTCTAGATAACTGTATATAATATAATTATTATTAATACATATTAGTGTTCCGTACCCAAAGGGTTACGGACCTTATTACTGAGATCCCACTGTCCGTCCGTCCGTCTGTCACCAGGCTGTATCTCATGAACCGTGATAGTTAGACAGTTGAAATTTTCACTGATGATGATTTATTTCTATTGCCGCTGTGACATAAAATACTAAAACATAACATAACATTTACATATTGGCACATACAACGCCTCTGGCCCCACACTAGGATACCATGTGTCGTGGGAACCAGAAACAGCGACGTCAGACACAAAAGACAAAATAAAACAAATATTTAAGGAGGTGATATTCTTTGCTCGATATTGATAACGGCAAGAGATAGACGCCCGAAATATTTACAAAATATTGAGTCATAATGTTGACTTTAAAAATTAATAAATAGAAAAAATAAATAAATAAACTCACGCCCGTTATCCTCGAGGGGGTAGGCAGATAATAATAATGAAATTAAAATAAAATAAATCATCATCATCATTCAGCCGCAAGAAGTCCACTGCTGGAAATAAATAAAATAAATATATTTTTTTTTTATTATTTTTTTTTTGTTTTAAGGAAAACTTACAGCTTATCACTAACGCATTAAAATGTACACACATAGAAATAGAAAGCCAACAAAAAGTTTTCACAGCTAGCCATAATTTGAGCAAATAGAACAGTTGTTGTCACATACAACAAACGTGATTATTTTTCCATTGTATAATGGTACGGAACCCTTCATCCGCAAGTCCGACTCGCCGGTTTTTTGTTCTGTAAGCATGACATGTCTGTGACAATAAATCATTCATTCATTCTGAAGTCCCCATAATACTGGCCGCGTTACCGCGCTGAAAAACCTTATTTACTTTTTCCTGTGGCGCAATTAATAAGAACATATATTAGGTATATATACCTAACATAACATTTACATACAGGCCCCACACTAGGATACCCTGTGTCGTGGGAAGTAGAAACAGCGACGTCACAAATATGTAAACATCCAAGACCTGGGTTTCTTTTTTTTTGTCCCCATCCGGGATTCGAACTCGGGACCTCTCGCATGGTAGGCAGATGCGCTAACCAATGCGTCACGGAGGTCGTAGACTTATTTCGAAACTCATTACCTATTTCATTGACAATAGGTAGGTACGTCAAAACAAAAAAGCAGCCTTGACATACTACTAATATCACACAATCAGAAATTTAATCTTCGTCGAAACCAAACAAGTACAAGAGGCGACCCAATTCAGGAAGTAAGCCATATTATAACAAGAATTGTTCGATCAAATCGGGAAATATGGTGAAGCAAATACGCTTCATTGATTACATACGGCAAGATGAAATTGACTTCTTTTATTCGGTAAGTATCACAATGCTCTGTGTCGGACGACCTCGGTGGCGTAGCGGTAGAGCATCTGCCTATCGTACGAGAGGTCCGGGTTCGAATCCTGGGGACAAGAAAAAACAGGTCTTGAATGTTTACATGTTTGTGATGTAGCTGTTTCATATAGTTAGGGAGGCGAATAGGGGAATTTTCGGCAATACTCGAGCGTGGCAGTTTAAGATATGAGAGATACCTTAGACGTAATAGAACAACCTTGTAAAGTATTTAGCTCTATATGTAGTGACGCGCGCCTAAGATAGACGATCAGATTAGTAAAAAAAAATGGATAGTCTGAAATACTCGAGCGCGTCAGATTAAGATATTGGGGGTTGATTTTAGTGTTTAAAGACTAAATTTAACTAATCTGACGATAAGTCCTTGACGCCGCCGAGTTATAGGGTCGCGAACTTGTAAAAAAAAAACGTTAATCCGGCATTCTCGAGCGCGATTTTTTTATTTTTTATTTTGAAGAATATAATCTAAAACTCACAAAAAATACAAAATCTGCCGGTTTCCGCATGACCGGAAGTGTGGAGGAGCCATTTCGTCTTCCTAAGAACGCGTTACGGCATATAAGTCGCGAACGATACATTTTACAAAAAAAAAAGTTTAAATAAACAAAAAAGGTAATTTTATTTTACACAAAAAAGGTCTCTTTACATTTTTGTCCAAAGTTAAAACTTTGTGACTTGAAGCATCATAAAAACTCAAACTCCCGGTTTTTTGAGTATATCTCGAAAACTGAGCGTGTTAAAAAAAATTGATATGAAATAACGATGATTAAATTATGTGACTTTTATTATATCTCAAAATTTTTTTTTTTCTAAAGCTTCTCGACAATTTTCGTTTACTCGGAAGAAGTTACGCGTATCTGTATACAAAAGTATTATTAACATGTACAGTTTCATATATTTATATTATTCAATAGCCTGTTGATCCTCAAATTGTTTTTTGGACGTACCGTAAGCAAAACGAAGTCAAGAATTGAAGCAAAAAAGAGGAATTTGCCATAAACATGTAATACAGACTGAGCGCTTCGCGGAAATATGCCGTCTTACCAGTATTTTTCCTTTATTTCGCAACATTGATGGTGGGGAAAGAAGCGGTAGGAGGGAATTAATTTTCGGTACAATATATATATATATATATATATAAATATATATTTATGGTCCCCTAACGTAGGCCTATGTGCCCTCAGTATGACGCCGATTGAAGAGAGAGAAAAGACCCGACGGTATATTTCTCGAATGTGCTGGAAACTTTCTCCCCTGTAGCCCCGCCCCGCACTCGCTGTATCTATCTTGTTCCTCGGCCATTCCTCAGTCAGCCGGCATCCGGCACACGTGTACTATACACTTGCGTATTTCGAGCTCACAGTTTATTCAATATGTTTTTGTAGTTTATCGACTTTTGTGGTAAGATTTTCGTGATGAGTGATAATCAAAGGAAGTGTGTGTTTTGTTCGGAACTATTGACTGCTTTTATCAAGGAGAAAGAAAGGAAAAAAAGAAACCAAAAAACTTTTTTCGGTCAGATTAAGAGAACCCACCAACATTTTGGTCAGATTAAAAAAATATGCTTTCAGGATACCGAGATAAACCTCCCCTATGAAAATCTGACGCGCTCGAGTATTTCAAAAAAACTTTTTTTTTTTGCATTTTCAAAAATTCATCGTAACTTATCGTCACGCCGAAATCGTCAGTTTTTTTAAAGGGAGCTTCCTTGGGGCCTACTTAACACCCCTTCCGAAAATCTGACGCGCTGGAGTAAATTTTTTTTTTTTGCATTTTTGACTACTTTATATGCCTACCCCCACCACGCAAACCGGCAGATTAGTATACCGTTGTTATCAGAGGCACTCGGGGCATACGTAGTATGAATATCTGACGCGCTCGAGAATGCCCAAGTAACTGTTTTTTTTAACATTTTTGAAAAACCGTACACGCCAAACCCACCGCTAAAATGGTTTTTGCCATAGGAGCTTTTCTTTTCGAAATTATTTTATCTTTCGATTTTGATAGGTCTCGACCGCGCCGTTGAATTACGCCATTTAGCTACCTCGCCTCCCTAACTAATAGGATACAGACATCATCGGCAACCGCAGCGTAGGACGACCAGCCACAAGATGGACAGACGATCCCATCCATCCAGGAAAACGCTGGATGCAAGCCGCTTCCAACCGTTATTTTTTGAAATCCATAGAGTAGGCTTACGTCTAGCAGTGGACTTCTTGTGGCTGAATGATGATGATGATTACGGTTGGTGAGTAAAGTTGGGGGCGGGGAGTAGGCGTTGGGGTGTATGCATGGGGGCGCTATTAGGAACCCAATTGAACGCAAAAACTAAAAAAAAGAAAGAGAAATGCAAAATTTTTCTAACTACTCGGCCCATACCGCCCCCAAGACTGTAATCTTGTACCCCAACCGAAATTACAGACAAGATTAGATGGGAGCTATTTATTGTACACGCCAGAAAAAAAACGTTAGAAAGCTGAAATGTATTAAAATGGCAGGAAGACGCTGGATGCAAGCCGCTTCCAGTCTCTTTGGAAATCTATGGAGGAGGCCTATGTCGAGCAATGGACTTTTTGTGGCTGAATGATGATGATGATGTATTAAAATGAGTCCGTACTTCCCAGGCCTGTCAGATGCACCGGGACTACTATCGAGGCTTAAGGGATTCCCACCATCCGCTCACCATCTTCAGAGAAGCTCAGTACACTTACCAGTGTCCACGAGAGTTGTCTCAGTGAGTTACCACGAACCTTCTTTACTAAAAGTTCAACGGTTCATCATCATCATCATCCAGCCACAAGAAGTCTACTGCTGGACATAGGCCTTCTCCATGGATTTCCAAAAAGACCGGTTGGAAGCGACTTGCCAGCGTCTTCCTGCCACTTGGATGAAATCTTCTGTCCATCTTGTGGCTGGTCTTGTTGAAATTGCACTTAGTTGCAGCCGTTCTTCACGACAGTCCCTAGGCAATACTAGGCATATGATCTGCCAGGTGGGAAATTTCCCTTTAAAGTGGAAGAGTGCTTCCATGTTTCGCAAGGCACGTCAAGCAGTTGTTACCGGCTGCCGTTGATAGATGGCAGTCGTTAAGCCAAGTTAGAGGCCTTAGGGTGGCTTGAAAACTTGTGACAGTAAGACCAGCCACTACTCTTACAAGCCTCCACCAATCCGGACTTGGCCCCCGTGGTGGAGTATGGCCTATATCTTCCTCAGGTGCCCCTCGGTGGGGACACAATGGTTTGTAAACGCAATAAATTTCTTAACTTCTTCTTTATTTCTAATTTTTACAGAGTATATCTTAGCTACCCGTCGTACCATGTGAAGTACAAGCAGCCAGCTGTCATCGGGACCCTTCTTCCTGTTGGAGAGATCCCGTCTCTCCCTGAGAGATCTCTGAAGCCACGTTTCAACAAAGCTGCCTGTAAAGCTTTTGTTAGATAAACTGATGGAAATAACTGATACTGCGCGTTTGTACATCATCAACCATTGGACTCTCACTGCAGGACATGCTTCCCTCATGGTTTACCAAGTCAATCGTCTTTTTATAAATAACACCGTTATTAAATAACACCGATAACACCGTTATTAAATATCACCATTATTAAATAGCACCGTTACTAAATAACACCGTTATTAAATAACACCGCTATTAAATGACACCGTTATTAATTAACGACATTATCAAATAACACCGTTATTAAGTAACACCGTTCTTAAACAACACCGTTATTAAATAACATCGTTAGTAAATAAAACTGTTACTAAATAACACCGCTATTAAATAACGTTGTTTTTAAAGAAAATTACAAAACGCAAATCTTGTCTTTTGCATTTTTCTATAGTGTTGTTTTAGTGGGCTACGCCCGACTTAAAATTTATAAATAATATATATCATAATATCTTTGATGTGGGTTTTTGATTTTCTTATACTCATCATTACCATCAGCCATTTTGCCCACTGCAAGACACAGGCCTCTTTCATACTCCAAGCTTCCAGGTGTAGTACCACCCGCATCTAGCGACTCCCCGCCACCGTTGCTTGTAATCATCAACCCATTATGTCCCCACCGAGGGGCACGGGTCTCTTCCCTGAGGATGTTATAGGCCATACTCTACCACGGGGACCTAGTCCGGATAAGTGGAGGCTTGTAAGACTAGTGGCTGGTCTTACTGTCAGAAGTTTGACTAAGACCTAAGACTTGGTCTTAGTCAAACTTCTGACTTGAACTTGGCTTATGGACTGCCATCTATTGATCGCAGCCGGCACCAACTGCTTAACGTGCCTTGCAAAGGATGGAACCACTTGGAAACATGCCACTAGCGGTCACCCATCATTGCACTGAACGCGTCCTATGTTGCTTTACCTTCGTGATCGTTTAAGATCACTCAGGCAGCCGGGGAAACGTGCGTGTCTTTGTGGTGCTACATAAATAGAAAGAAAAAATATTTATTTAACAGCACAAAGACATACATATTATAACAGTGATTTAAAAATAAACAAAATAATTAAACAAAAACACAGAATTATTTGAGAACAATAAGGGACGCAGGGTATGTCTGTGCAGCGATAAAATGGCCTCACGCTCAGTATACGCTGCGGTTTTACCCACAGCACTGATTTTCAGCAAGGGCCTTTGGTGACTCACGGAGCTTCAACCGAATTAGAATAAAAGTGATAGTGATGATAATAGAATGCATTAGCAAAATTAAAGAAAATAGTCATAGACATATATTAACAACATAAAAGAAAATAATTTAATACATTATCAAAACAAAATACACTTACATAGCATAGGTACGTACACTAAAATAAATTGATAATAAACTAAACACATAATAGATGCAGTCATTTGCAGTATTGCAAATGTTCTCTTGTTCTTCACGAGATCTTTCTGAGACACCCTGTTTAATCCTAACCTGAAACATTCTGTATAAATACATAATGCACCGTGGATACAGTTTACAGCTTCAAACGTGCGCTGCCACAATCACATTAACCCTCTGCGACTGACGTGGTAGTCCCACAGACACTGCAAAACATGAAATTCGGTTTATTTCCGTAATTTTTTTGTTTTGAGCCGCGCCGCTTTCAGTACCTTCCTAAAATGAGCTTGTGGGTCTCTCGGTGTGCGGAAAGCGGCCGGAGCGAGCGCACGTGCCCGCTGGGGGAGGAAGGTGTCCACGAGACTACCACATCAGTATCGATGTAAGTTATATTTTCATAGTGTCTCCTAAACTACCACATCAGTAAATAAGTTTATTTCAAATAAGTCAATACCTAGTAAAGCTGTTGGATATGATGGTATTGGTCGTGATCTACTTATCCCCATACTGAACTATGTCCTTCCTGCTGTCACTCATATCCTAAATTACTCCCTTACCAATAGCTCCTTCCCTACAATCTGGAAAAAAGCGTATATGGTGCCGATCCCCAAAACTATTGACCCTACCGAATTCAAGCACTACCGCCCTATATCCATTCTCCCATTTCTTTCTAAAGTGCTAGAGCGGATTGTAAATCGCCAATTTTCCCATTATCTTCGTTCAAATGATCTACTCAATTCTTTTCAATCTGGCTTCCGCCCTGCACACAGCACCTGTACGGCCCTTATTAAAATTACTGACGATTTCCGCCAGGCTAGTGATGAGCGGCAACTGTCGCTGCTTACATTACTAGACTTCAGTAATGCTTTCAACTGCGTGGATCACGACATACTTTTGGCTAGTCTACGATCCTTGAATATTTCGGGGTCGGAGGCCGACTGGTTTTTCTCATACCTTTCAGGGCGCCAGCAGCGCATTCGTCTGGATAACTCCTATTCTGATTGGTGCGACGTTACTGCTGGTGTTCCTCAAGGCGGCGTACTGTCTCCACTTCTTTTTTCAATATTTATCAACTCTCTGGTCTCTGTCATTAACTTCAGCACCTATCATCTGTATGCAGACGATCTCCAGCTATACACGTCCTTTAAATTGGAAGAAGTTGACGATGCAATTGTGCGCATGTCTACTGACCTGGAATCGATTCGCCAGTGGACAATAAAATATGGTCTCCTAGTAAATCCGTCGAAAACACAGGTAATGTTTGTTGGTAGTAGGGCCCTCATTGCGAGACTCGATCTGGACTCTCTTCCACCAGTGCGATTCAACAATATCCCTCTCTCCTACTGCAGAGAGGTGAGGAACCTTGGTCTTTTCATTCAAACCGACCTATCATGGGATCGGCATGTGGCTGAGATAAGCAAGAGAATTTTTACCTCTATGCACTCCCTTAAGCGCTTACAGAACTTTCTCCCGTTTTCATCAAAGATTACGCTTGTTAATTCCCTCTTACTTCCTATCATTGACTATGCTGATGTATGCTATCCTGACATAAGTCAGGAGCTGCTCAACAAGCTTGATAGGCTCCTCAACTTATGCATCCGATACATATTCGGACTGCGTAAGTATGACCACATTTCCCAATTTCGTACCCAGCTGAAATGGCTTAACATCCGATTCCGCAGGAATGCTCATATTCTCACCATCCTATATGGCATACTGAACAATCAGTGCTCCCCCTCTTACCTAAAGGAACGTTTTAAACTTCTCCAAACGGACGGGCGCCCTCTGCGTCAGTCCCGGACCCTTCTGCTTCGCACCCCTGAGCATAATTCGGCTAGATATTCAAACTCTTTCACTGTGACTGCGGTACGCCTGTGGAACGGTCTCCCTCTGCACATTCGGCAGGCTGAGTCATTGACTATCTTTAAAACAAAAGTATATAATTATTTTATCTATTTACAGAATAATAATATATCTTAATATATCTACACACTTTTTCCAAATTATTATATAAATATTTAAGGACTTTCTCAATATCTATCCCAGTTTGTTTGTTGTACGTAGTTGTTAGGTATACTCGTGTATATATATATATATATATACGTATTTATTTATTAATGTGTATGTATTATAAACTATTATGTATATGTTATGTATGTCTATAGTCTATTTATACAAATAAGTATTGCTTCTCTACGTTTAGTATTCCTGTGTTGTTTTTTTTTTTTTTTTTTTTTTGCACTACCCACCCAGCCACGATCCACAAACCAAAGGTTGACTGGTAGAAAATGCTACTTAGCATTAAGTACGCCTTTGTACCAAACCTGTGTTTTCTGTGCAATAAAGAATTTAATAATAATAATAATAAATTAGGCCTTGACAGACTCACAGAAACCATAGCTTCACTACGTGTTTTGTAACATTCAGTTTGTCTGTATATAAGATAAACTAAATATTCTTGCTGTGATTGTTAAATTGTTTGAATTGCTCGTAGCCCAGGCAGCCTGAGTGATCTTAAACGATCACTAAGGTTAAGCAACATATGGCGCGTTCAGTCCAAGGATGAGTCACCGTCTATGACTAACGCTAGTGGCATTTTCCGAGCCGTTCCGTGCTTCGCAAGGCACGTTAAGCAGTTGGTGCCGGCTGCCGTGGATAGATGGCAGTTGTTAAGCCATGTCACAGGCGTTAGGGACTCCACCAATACGGACTTTACCCCCGTGGTGGAGTGTGGCCTATACCTCCCTCATGGAAAAAATCCGTGTCCCTCGGTGGGGACATAATGGGTTCGTGATGATGATTGTTCAAAGCCAATTTGCTTTCAGTGCTCCAAGCCGCTGTGTGAAAATTTTCAAAAAAAGTTGAAACTCATTATTTTTTAAGTGAACCTACAAATGTAACTCAAATTGCTTAAACTGCTTACTGTATGTGTTAACTTTCAAAATGTGTAATGATAGATTTAAGAAAAGTTGATTTTGTTACTTTTTTTAAGACATAAATGTGTTACTAGAAATTCATAGAGTGATTTAAGGGAAGTCAATAAACAAAGTTTATTTTTGAAAACACAAGAAATTTCTTTTCTTTGAAGTTAATTTAACATAAACAAATAGGCTATAAATCTAACGAGTATCAAAGGAAAAGCTACGTAACTTAATTTTATGAAAATATTTGCATTTGAAAAGGTGTCTGGTGGACTACCACGTCAGTAGAATTGTAAAAATTGGACCACGTCAGTCGCAGAGGGTTAATTAGCTAATATGTCCTGTCGATACATACGGCTATCACAACTTCGTGTGGCTTAGTTACTACAAAATGCGGGCTGTTCCTCTAAAGGCACATCTGTTTCACATTTTGATAATTGAAGATGCGTAATAAAAAGATATCTGAAAGCAAAACCATTAAATTCATCATCATCATCATTCAGCCACAAGAAGTCCACTGCTGGACATAGGCCTCCTCCATGGATTTCCAAAAAGACCGGTTGGAAGCGACTTGCATCCAGCGTCTTCCCGCCACTTGGATAAGATCGTCTGTCCATCTTGTGGCTGGTCGTCCTACGCTGCGCTTGCCAATGTGTGGTCTCCATTTCAGAAATTTTCGGCCCCATCGGCCGTCAGTTCTGCGTGCTATGTGCTCCGCGCACTGCCATTACCACGACAATGGTTAATAATGTTACTGATTAACATGACAATGGTAAAATCAGACGCGATACTGCTAAACCAACGAACCCAGGCAGTCAGCACATTTCTCAGGGAAGAGACCCGTGCCCCTCGCTGGGTGGACATAATGGGTTGTTGATGATGATGATGAAGATGGTGATGGTGTATGTTTTTCTGTTTTTTTCTGGTACAATAAAGAATATTCTTATCTTATCATTATCTTCTCTTATAATATAAGCCTTTATTAATTTGTTGTAAATCGTAATAAATTACGTGCATCAAATAACAATGGATTGGAAATAAATAAATTGACAATTACATTACCTAATTAATAAATTGTAAACATTTTTTTCTTATTTAGCATTTCATGCATTTTTTATTAGCAAGTGGGACCACACGCCCACAAGCCTTGTGGTTGACCAGGCCTTGCCAGGCTTCACTGGTTGATTTCAATCAATCAATTTACTCAATCTTATTACTAGATAGAAATATTTTATTGCTTGTGGCAGTAGAATAGTTTTTGAAATCGGATAAATTTCCAAACATAAAAACCTTTTCTCTTTATACGTAATATTACTATAGATAAATATATGTACCTACTTCACCTAAATCGTACTGTTATCATAAATATGAATTTAAATTCCAACAAACGTTGTTAAGAAATGGGATATAACAGAAACAGCCCGCCCACACGGCATATTTTGCTAACTGCAGTATTGCAAATGAACAATTTTATTCGCAATAAAGTAAAGTAGGGTTTACCACGAAGCGATGCTTTGTCCACGTTTATTACAACGCATCGTAGAGCAAGGAATTTGCTAGACACGGCCCGGCACTACGCCGTACAGATATTTGTGTCTCCAGGGCTAAAAGCCTTATAAAATTCCAGTTAATTGTTAATTTTGTCAATTCTAGGTGCAAAATGTAGCTCTTTAGACTCTTTCTATTTGTTAACACAGAAAGTTAATCGACTTTCTAATGTTCATCGAATTGTCATAGTAAGTCAAGAATTGTAGTATTAATAAAATAATATTTTTTAAGATACTAATAAAACTTTATTTTGTCGACAGATCAATTTTATTTTGTGCAATAAAGCGTAACAAACAAACAAAGCTTAACTGCAAATAGTAGGTACAAGTAACCACCTTAGTGTGATTGTTTATTGTTAATTGTTAAAAGATGTACAATAACAGTCGAAAACCATTGTTATTTTAATGTTAGGACTTGCGGAGGCTAGACCGCTGTCACTAGAGAGAGATAAAGAGTTTCTAGCAGCATTCCCCCTGTGAATGGCTAGGCTGATGCTCTAGTTACTTAGTAAAGTTTTGACTGAAGAGATACAATCAGGTATGCTTTGTTCCGTGAATTTATTTATGATCTTGTCAATTCTATTTATTCACAACTCTATAGTGGGGTACTTAATAGAGTAACATACTGTTACAAGTACAAACGCGGCATTGGCAAAACTAAAAGCTGTTTCAGCAATGAAGAGTAAAAGGAAGTTTTAGCTCGAAAAAAGTAATAAAAGCCACTGAATATTTCATTATTATGAATTAAGAAAAAGACGAAGAAGATGACGCGAGAGAAGAAAAGAAGAGGAATAGCAAAAGAAGACTTTATTCACCTAGGTGATATACCCTGGGTGCATTAAGTGGAACAAAGCGAATCATCATCATCAACCCATTATATCCCCACCGAGGGGCACGGGTCTCTTCCCTGAGGAAGGTATAGGCCATACATATAGGTATACACACCGAATAGAAATCGGGAATAAAGAGCGGGGGGAAGAAAGAGTGTGAGTTGGGGAGAAGAATAAAAAAGGAGGAGACACAGAGTGAGATGGGGAAAAGAATAATAAAAGTGTGTGAATAAAGAGCGTAAGGAAGAAGGGAAAAGAAAAGGAGTCAAAAGAGTGACGTGGGGGAAAAAACAACAAAAAGAAGTAATTTTTTTAATTTTATTTATTTATTCCAAGTAACAAAGACTTATTCTGTGAGGTTAGTATGCAGATGAAATACATTAACCTATGTTAGTAAATGCTTAAGTTATAGCTTAAATTAATTGATTTGATTAAATTAAACAATTATGAGTAATTTTATATTGAACTTTATTTAAAATAATTTTTAATTTCCATGATAATTAAATATAAAACAACAATGATAAACTAAATATTAAAACTAAACAATTATTCAATAAAACAATCAGAGAAATCAATACAAATAAATAAACAATCATTCAATCAATCAATGAAATTAATGAAACGAGGAATAAAATTGTAATTAGATTAGATTATTTAGATAAGAGACAAAAAGTAAGAGACAAAAGAGGATGAAAGAAGGCAAAGAAAGACGGTAGAAAAAAAAACGGACAGAAACACTCGAACAGTCTTTCTGTTGATGGTTTGCAAGTTGAGCTTTAATGTTTACGATGATGAACGCTTACGTTCTAGTTGGAAAAGTCCACTTATTTGCCTTGCTAACTGCTTTGTGTTGCTGCAAGGTGTACATTTGTGGCTTTCACTTTGACGGGGTCGGTTTTACTGCAACAAGATACAAACAGACGCTCGTAGCCTGGGCTGCCTGTGTGATCTTAAACGATCACTAAGGTTAAGCAACATAGGGCGCGTTCACTCCATGAATGGGTCACTGTCATTTTTCCGAGCGGTTCCGTGCTTCGCAAGGCACGTTAAGCAGTTGGTGCCGGCTGCCGTCGATAGATGACAGTCGTTAAGCCAAGTCAGAGGCTTTATGGCGGCTTGAAAACTTCTGACAGTAACACCAGCCACTAGTCTTACAAGCCTCCACCAATTCGGACTAGGCCCCCGTGGTGGAGTATGGCCTATACCTTCCTCAGTGAAGAGAGCCGTGCCCCTCGGTGGGGCCACAAATGGGTTGATGATGATGATACAAACATACTACCAAACAGATTGTTCAAGACCAATGCCTGACCAGTAGCCTAATTACACGCACTAAATTCTGATTGTGTGACTGTCAAAGTACATATGTACTAATTTAATACAATTGAAATCTTTCACGATTTGGGGCGCGTAATATATGGGCTGAGAGCTACGCACGCGTATTGGACACCAAAATTAGCTGGAAAATAATTTTGTAATTAAATTAATATTACATCATTGAAATTGTCAATCCGTGGTGAGAACGCGAGTTAAATCCATGATCTCTCTTTAAGAGAACGCCTACGTCTTCTGTGGTGGGACATATTGTGCTCTGGTCCAAAACACTGGGATTTCTGTGCTATTGTAACCAGGCAAGCACATTACAATCATGGATAAAGACAGTGAGATCATACAAGCTATAAAAGTCTCCAGTGTGTGTTAGTGTTAACTAATTGTAGTTTAGTGTCATAGAAGTAAAATTAACAGAAGAAAAAACTATTCTAATAAAAAATTAAAATGCCTCTACTACCAAGGTATGTCGGTAGCATTCCGCAGTTAATACTTCACACAGGTGTAAATTCTACGCCAACAAGTTAACCTACTTTGTTGTAGGGCTCTCTGTTAATAGTTTATTTTGCAAACGGTGCAAGGTAGGTGCATTTCACGTTAGAATTTTCTTTAAAAACTCTTCTGAGGCAAATCCCGACTTCTGAATCAGACAGTGTATTGTCTAATATTAGGCTAACATATATCAGAACTCAGATTTTCGCACATAGCCCCATACTTACGTAGCAAGGCTGTGAGTTTATCCCAGCCAGCTTATCTCTTTCCAGAAGGCCAACAGAGCTTTGATGTCACTGTACGCTTCTTGAAGGGATTTTTGGACTCCGTAGAGCGTCGCGCGCGCAAGCCAATTGGTGATGCTCCTTTGGTCGAGGCCAAACTGCAAAGCCTCGAACACCGACGGAAGGTAGCCTGCTTAGCGGTATTCTACAGGATACATTTTGGCGAGTGCGCATGTGAATTACATGATCTTATCCCACCATCTCCTTTCCATCACCGGACATCAAGGAGAGGGGAGCGACTTCATCCTTATGTTGTTCAGACGCCTTTTGTGCGCACGAAGCGTTTCGCCTCGTCGTTTCTAATGCGCACCGCTAAGGAATGGAATTCGCTCCCTTCCTCGGTTTTTCCGGAAAGGTATAATTTGGGTGCCTTTAAGGCTAGAGTGAATAGGCTCTTACTGAACCAACGAGGAACATCATTTGTTAATTTTTTTAATAAAAAAAAAAGGATCCTAGCTTCCCAATGACGGCGGTCCCTTGTTTTTCCACGCGTTCTTAGTAAACGGTCACGTGGGTGGGTGTTTATTTTTCTTTCAGGCATCCCCGGCAAAGTGGGATGTCGGTTAGTCCCATGTTGTGGAAATATCTACCTATTCAGTGAGCAGTTGCCTGTTAGGTTGGCCACAGCTCTGCGCAAATCATCTCTTCTCAGACGAAGCAGGCTACGCGGAAGACGTTTCGAGATTGTTGGTAGAGCCTCCATGGCTTGTCTGCATTTAGTTTCTGTTCTTCAGAGTTTAGCATACTGGTTTTCCGTTTCTCACGCCAACCATTTCCTAAACGGTTGTAAGGGAGTGGGTGCAGGGTGTGGCGTATAGCGTTTTACCACATTTTCCAGAGGGTCGATGTTCGTATGCAGCTTCTGCGCAACTCTACTTGCTAGAAGCAGATTGGGGCTGGCTAGTTTTTATTTGGCGTTAGTTTTTATTTGCCCCAGCGAGCTGCCAGGGCTTGCTGACAAAACGGAGCGTAATGAATGGCGCTTTACGGCTGTACCGTTTCACACTCGCTTTTAAATTTAAAAGTCCTGTTTATGAACGAGAATTAACCACCATTTAAAAAAGAAGCTTTGGCCTTTGCTTCATCATCATCATCATTATCAGCCAACCTCTGTCTACTGTTGGGTAATGGGTATAAGTCTTTTCCCATTACGCTACACCTCGTGGTCTCTCGCCATTTGCATCCACGGGCCCAATGTTGTCATCCGTCGTCGGACGAGGGTCGACGGTATTGGTGGTCGGATCGCGAGCCTGAAGGGTGTAACAAGGGTAAATGTTGCAAAATTGGCTAGCTTTAACTGAAATGTTAGGCAAAAGTACGCACTAAAAAATTCTGAATAAAATCTTTGGTAATAAAGGATATATCAGTCACTAATTCGTACGGAAAAAAAATTGCATTTAACCTGTAAGAAGGCAAAAAAAAAAGTTTTTCCAAAAGCTTTATTTTCCACAGAAACGATAGTAGCTTTTCATTTAAATCTTTCATGCAAATATATGCCACATCAATATCTGCAATCCTAACTGCTCATATATTTTTTAATGTTAATATTAAGCGTGATTAGTACAAAATTGTACAATTTCTTAATTAGCGCAGGGAACAATCGCCATCGAACATCCGCCATATCTCTTATCTGTGTAATCTTTGGATTATGGATTAGGGACTCCACACACGGCGGCTATAAGGTAAGGATGTATATTATAGCACGATATATCTCATTACATCTTTCCATAGAAATCGTCAGGAGACCACACACGACAGCTATAATATACATCTTTACATCTTCGTACCTTAAAGGTACTGAGCGATACGAAGATGTATATTTACCTGTCGATACATCTTAATATATCTCAATACCTTTTCGTATATTACGATACATCTTTCTTCAAACAGGGTGTTCAAAAAGTTTCTTGGTGATTCAAAAACTCCACTAGGAGTCTTATTTCGCTACACGATATAGGTATTCAGAGTCCTGTCTCAAAAAATTCATTTGCTCCACATCACTTGTAGTCCTATCTGTAATTTTAAATAGCCTCGCTATAGGCCGGTTTTCGAATTGAGAATTTCACTTCAGTAAATACTTAAATAACGTTCTGTCACGCTCTTTTCTGAGAAATTTGACGAGACAACACTACAGTTAAGTAGTTACTTAGCGAAATTCTCAATTCAGAAATCGGCCGTAAGCAACGTTTCGTAAGCCTGAGGAAGGTATAGGCCACGGGGGGCCAAGTCCGGGTTGGTGGAGGCTTGTAAGAGTAGTGGCTCGTCTTACTCTATGGCCTCTGACTTGGCTTAACGACAACCATCTATCGACGGCAGCCAGCACCAACTGCTTAACATGCCTTGCGAAGCATGGAACCGCTCGGATAAATGCGCCCTATGGTGCTTAACCTTCGTGATCGTTTAAGATCACTCAGGTGGCCAGGGCTGCGAGCGATTCTTCGATTCAGTCGATTGATGACCTATGATTTTATACATATAACATAGGAAGTTATAAATATGGTATAGTGATGGAATAACATTAAAGATGCCATTAACATGAAGGATAGTAACAAAAATCAATCTACCTCAAGAAAAGAAAAAAAAGTGTAGCAACTATAAAGAACAACACGATTCACTTCACAAATCTCACATCTCTGTATAATAACTTCATAATTTAACTTTTAATATAAAATTATGAATATAGACTATTTTTATAGACTAAAGGCGAGCGCATGGTATTGGTTGGTCTTGGCGCCATTTTGTGACAAATCCGTTAAAAATGTAATTCTATTCAAATGGCCACTTTTAAAATAATGAACTGTTAAAAATGATTTTAAATATATCTTATAAATTACCGGTCGTCGTAAAATTATGTTTTAATGTTAAATGAAATAGAATCATTGTCGCAATTTATCAAAAATCATGACACAACACAGTGGTCATCGAATTTGTAATAATATCATGCCGGTCCTCTAGGTGGCGATGTCTGATAATTCCGCATATAATTTAAAGTCTTCGGAATTTTCCTTACTTTACATGATGTTCAATCCACATCGTTCTCTTTTTGGCGCATGTGCCAACGCATACGCGCATCAAAAACTCCATCATCTTCTGATAAACTACTTATCTATTAAATCTAGTAGTAAGTAAGTCGATCCGGACTTGGCCCCCGTGGTGGAGTATGGCCTATACCTTCCTCAGGGAAGAGACCCGTGCCCCTCGGTGGGGACATTATGGGTTGATGATGATGATGATGAAGTAAGTCGACAGATCCATAACAACACCCTGTATAACGCCGTAGCAGCCGGAACGTGTGTCGGTCGAGACGTATGCCAACGAAATGAAGCAAAATATACATTACGTTACCTGTTGCGTGTGTGATACTTTAATATAATGTAAAGCTATACATCCCGAGATGTAATGTATATTATAGCCGTCGTGTGTGAAGTCCCTAAGCCTATAAAGTATTCGCCGAAGAATTCAAGAGATTTCGCTAGTTTATTATTTTATAACACAGAGGTCAAATGCTCAAATTCATTCGTCCTTGTTACAGCCTGGAATGGCGATGGGCGGGACACCTGGCGAGGCATGAAGACGGCAGGTGGACCAGATCAGTAACGGAGTGGCGGCCAAGAAGCGGGCGGCAGACGAAATCCTCAGAAATCAGAAATTTATTTCAACGTAAACAATTTACATTCTGTTTGTTCAATGTCAAGATAAGATAAGATTATTCTTTACTAGATGTGCCCCGCGGTGTTACTCGCGGTTCACCGATTTTCCCATGGGAACAAGATATTTTCCCGCAGTAAAACGTAACCTATCTGTTTATCCAGGGTGTCAGCTAACTCCATACCAAATTTTATTAAAATCGCTTCAGACGTTTAGATGTGAAGAAGTAACAAACATACACACTCACGCACTCACGCTGTTTAATATTAGTGTTATTGCACACTAGAAAAAACAAAAAACACAAAATATTTACAATGGTTCATGGTAATGTCAATGTACCTATAATATTAGCGACTGCCTTGAGGCCGAATGTCGTGAAGATAATGGCAGGGAAAAAAAATCTCCACTCTGAAGATCTTTTCTTAAATCACTTTAAATCTAAAAGATTAAATTACTTCAAATCTAAAAGATGATATTAGATGATAGATGGTGATAAATGTAAAAAGAAAAATGTTATGATGGTTTTCTAGGCATAAGAGAGTCCTCTATAGGTCGTTGTTTCGGATAAAATCATAAAAATATTAACTAAATATACAGAAAGATACACAGAAAAATAAAGAGTAACATATTTCCTACGCAAAGTGTATTAGCAACCTAAATATTTATAAAAAATTATGACATTATTACTTGACCACCTCTGTGGGCGCAGCGGTAGCGCATCTACCTACCATTCGATAGGTCCCGGGTTCGAATCCCGGCTGAGGACAAAAAAAAGAACCCAGGTCTTGGATGTTAACATGTTTGTGACGTGGCTGTTTCTGGTTCCCACGACACAGGGTATCCTAGCATGGGGCCAGAAGCAATGGATGTGCCTGTATGCAAATGTTCATGATTAAGTTTTTACGCGAATGGTATACACCGCTATAATAACACAAATATTAACACTGACGTAACTGGAAACCAATTTACTGCACGGTTGGCTGGAAAAAAATAGTTTTTAGTACTAAGTCTTTTCTTGTGCAATAGAGAATTTTCAAATCAAATAAATCTTAAGCGTAATTTAGACCGAATAATTTCCTTACGTTTCAATTTGAAGACGATATTAGGTTTATTCACTCTGACCGAAAGCAGCGACTGACGCCTAGAATCTTGTGAAACGTACCCGACCACTCACTTCTCTTTGCATTGCCAGTAGGGATGGGGTGGGGTCGATAAATATATTTTATCGACATCGATACAATGTACACAGTTCAAGAGCTTTTTTTTTTACATAGCCTGTTTTGTGTCCCACTGCTGGGAAAAGGCCTCCCCTTCTTTCTTCCAACTCTCTCTGTCTCCAGCCACCCCGCACCATCCCGGCAAGAATGCATTTAGGTCGTCCCGCCATCTTCGCCTTCGAGCATATTATTATTATCAAAAAAAATTATTGCACAGTTTTATAAAAATAAAAGTACAAAAGCGAACTTAAAGCTAAAAGCATTATCTTCCAGCTAACCCTTGGCTTAGCCTACATCTAAAAATAAATATTAATAAAAAAAGTCGGTGTCACCCACGAAAACAATACAATATACCTAACTATAATGACACCAATAACTCCAGAACTAACAATAATTGTAACGCTACATGCGTGATTTATTTTTTATATTTTTTGAATCCGAAGTACACGAGAAACATTCATATTTTATGACTGTGTGCTCGCGTAAACTTGTAGCGGCAATGCAAATTAATCACCACGTTCATGCAGTTGTCATTTTACTACAATGCATTAGCAGAATCTAGGCCAGGGCCAAAGATCCTGGTCTTTGCCCACCCCAAAACGGTCTCTGTGCTATAGGCGAGAATAATTATTATGTTTTATTATGCTACTAGATGAAACCCCGGCTTTGCTTGGCGAAAATGTAACGATATACCACATTGTATCAACCACATATTTTTGTTGAGCATTTAATTTTTGTTATTTTTGTAATTAAATACCACAATTGCTTTTTTATTTCAACACATTAGACCTTAGGGTTCTAAATAAACACCTGTAACGTGACTTATTATATCTAGCATTGGCAACACTGGTTACACAGTCATTCAACCTGACAGCTGTCATCCTGTCATTCGAGTCGGTCATCATTCGGCAACTTGAGCATTCTAGTGGAGGACTCTGTTGTGAAAGGTTGGTAGCGATTAATTTTTATTTTGCATATTCAATTTAATAAACAACCGTAATGTCAATATTTCTTTTAATCAATCTTCCCTTCTGAGGTGCCGTAACACACCTGTGACACATGGTGACGTGACACCAACGGGAAATCGGCGACAATTACATGTTTACTTCGCAACGCCGTTGTGTGTAGAACGATCATTTTACATCGAAAATACTGGATAATCCGAATTTTCCGTCTATAAGTTGTCGACTCGGATCGACAAATGTTTTACCCTCTTCGATTTTGTGTGCATTTCGTTCGAGTCTACTGTAGACCGATACGAAATCTATACTATATTATAAAGGGGTAGGATTTGTATTTTTGTGTGTGTGTATGTTTGTAATGAATAGGCTCAGAAACTACTCAATCCAACTTTAATTTTTAACTCAGGCCAATTTTAATTTTTTTTCTCCATTTCAAAACTACATTTTTCGTGAGCTAAATTGGATTTTCAAAAAGATTAGAGTTCCGTACGAAATTTCGAATAATGTAACCCAAGGTGTGAAAAAATTACTACCCCGGGAATTTCCTACGGAAATAATATAGCTATTTCCACGGAAATGTTTTTGCCACCCGTGCGAAGCCGAGGCGGGTCGCTAGTTATATAGAAAATATATAATAATAATATAGAAGATACAGGGTTAATCATCGACACCGCAACGATCCCATTCCTAACAGTTTGCGGAGGCAACCGCATTTTGTGGATGCCTCTCGCTGGGGTATCCGAAATTAGATTTTCTCTGTGAGCTGTAATTCTGATTAAAACCATTTTCTGGGGTAGTACACACTTAGGATTCGTCGCTCGCGCCACGCGCCGTCGGTCCGCTCCATTGTCTGGCATATATATAATACGTCTCGTTCGAAATTAGTATACAGTATTCTAACTTATACGCAAGTTGCGTGCTTGCAAGTCGGCGGTGACAAATGCGACCATCTCGAAGTGTAACTAAGTTTCAGTTCATGGATGGAACTTCAACTTATACTGCAAGGCAAATATAGACGAAGAAGCGCCTAAATATTGCAGAGTGGATTACTTCTGAGTAGTGTATCAAACATGAGCCGTAGATCTCAGTCTCCACACATCTCTTCTGCGGAAGTAAAGCAAGCGCTAGAGCATCTTTGCTGTGAAGTAACTGCAAGATCATCTTTGATGTGAAGTAACCACTACAGCATCTTAGATTTGAAGTAACCGCAAGACCATCTTCAATGTAAAGTAACCACTACAGGGTCTTTGATTTGAAGTAACCGGTAGAGCATCTTAGTTGTGAAGTAACCGCAAGATCATCTTCGATGTGAAGTAACCGCTACAGCATCTTAGATTTGAAGTAACCGCTAGAGCATCTCAATTGTGAAGTAACCGCAAGATCATCTTTGATGTGAAGTAACCGCTAGTGCATCTTAGATGCGAAATAAGCGCTAAAACCTCTATGTTATGATATAAGCGTCAAAACCTGTTAACTGCGAGGCAAACGACTCCAGATTGGTTAACTTAGCACATTAAAGTATAATTAGCTAAAATGACAATGTAGTAGCTCTCCAAAAGGAGCGTCAGCGGAAAAGGGCCCTCCAGTATATTCAAAAGGGTGGAGTCGGCAAAAATGGCCTCTCGCGCGACTGAGTGCATATTCTTAGAGGTTGTCTCTTTACACTGCCACCGCCACCGGTGGCGGTATAAAACTCTACATCTACGACTATCATAGGCGGAATTTAATTGAATTTACGTACAGACATAAGATCACGCCTGTATCCCAGAGGGGTAGACAGAGACTGCGGAAAGCTGCTTTGCTCTAATATTTGTTATGTTTCATCATCATCATCATCATTTAGCCACAAAGTCCAAGTCCAAGAAGTGGTTATGTTTCGTTGCCGTCAATTGGAAAATATCGAAAATATCCCATATATTTTATTATTATTTTTAGGTTTATAGGTCACGCGGCAAAATTTTATGGTAAACATTACGCAATTGAGTAACAAAAGTACCCACGAAATATATTTTTTCTAGAATATTAGTAGACAGGAAACTGTTTTTTTCTGAACATCTATGTGTTATTGTTGTCCGAAGCTATTTTTATAAATATATTTTTGTGATAATATTATCATAATAATAATTACAAAAAGTTATAAATATATTTGAGTTTTAGGTAAATGTTGTTTTATTTTTGTACAGAAACGTCAATCAGAAAGCGCGTTCAAATTAAACGTCCCGCCCTAAATTCTTGACTGCTTTGTTGGGCTATCGGTATCACGTCTAATACTATGCCGAAGGTCATGGGCTCGATTCCGACTGGCGAACGCCGTATGTTTGTACAAATGACTTAAGTCTGGATGTGATTCCATGTATATTATGGTATTGTCTTCTCATCACAGCACAGGATAATTATCCGAATTTGGAACAAGGGTCTAGATTCTGCTAATGGGTTGTAGTTCAATGACATTAGCAGGAACATTACTAACTAACAGAATCGAGAACCAGGACAATTAGTTGTGTTGAGTGGAAAATAATAACACTATTTATTTATCTACTTTGCTGAAGCTGAAACTCGTGGTGGGGTGAGTTTCATCATAAACCTATTATGTTCCCACCGAGGAGCACGGGTCTCTTTCCTGAGGAAACTATAGGCCATACTTCACCACGGGGCCCAAGTCCGGATTGGTGGAGGCTTGTAAGATTAGCGGCTGGTCTTACTGTCAGAAGTTTTCAAGCCGCCCTATTTAGGCCCCTGCCTTGGCTTAACGACTGCCATCTATCGACGGCAGCCGGCACCAACTGCTTAACGTGCCTTGCGAAGGACGGAACCGCTCGGAAGAATGCCACTAGCGTTAGTCATCCATCCATGCACTGAGCGGGGTGAGCTTATGTCATTATTTATTTATTATTCAATAATAATTGTATTGGCCGGCTGCAGTGTAAGGTTGCCGCGTTCGAGTAGCAAGGTGCGAGAGTCGTTGCTTTGTCTACCTGAGCACCGCTAGCGAGACAAAGACTGCTTTTGCGAGCGCTGCCTGAAAATAGCGCTTTTCCCCGTCTGTGATAGTAAATTACATTCTAACTGTGTAGGTATACAGCCCATAAAATACCCACTCGTGGGCATAAGCCATCAGTTGGGCCTTTGTCTATGTTACCGCTGGCATGAATCGAAACTTAAAAAGGAGAAGTCAACCTGTCAGCTGGACATACAGCGAAAAAACAACGTATTACTAGCGTTTTATACCTCGCAACACTGTAACCGAATCTCTTGTATTTTTATTATTTTATAATTAAAGCCGCAGTAGGAAACATCTTCCGTATTTCATTTGATGAGAAGACCTGCGGCTTCAACATCTATTTGGTGAGAGTGTTTACGAGGAATTGAAAGCGGGTGAAGGAACTGTAAAAGCCGGAAATTGTTAAATGGATAACATAACATAAACATACAGGCACTTACATTGCTTCTGACCCCACACTAGGATACCCTGTGTCATAAGAAACAGAAAGAGCGACATCACAAATATGAATGAATCTTCGTGAGTACTCAAAACAACTGCAAAAGAACAAGCTTGGCCATCATGATGTGCTGGTCCCAATACTAACGTAGGTATGTGTTGACGCCTGCTAAATAAGATAACATAACATAACATTTACATACAGGCACATACATTGCTTCTGGCCCTACACTAGGATACCCTGACACCACGACACAGATACCACGACACATCGTGGGAACCAGAAACAGCGACGTCACAAACATGTAAACATCCAAGACCTGGGGTTTCTTTTTTTGTCCTTTTTTTTGTAGGCAGATGCGCTAACCACTGCGCCACAGAGGTCGTCAATAACGATTGTTATTGATATAGCTATTACCTTTATTTTAGGCGTTCGTCGGCGTGTCGTTGTTTCTGGTTCCCAAGTCACAGGGTATCCTAGTGTAGGGTCAGAAGAAATGTACGTGTCTGTATCTAAATGTTTATATTGTTATAAACATATATAGCAACATAAACATTTACAATTTTTGTTTATGTTGTTATTATGGCCTACCGGCCAGATTGTAAGTTTATTCTTCCACCAAGCATCTTTTTGTACACGTTTTAAAATCAATTAAAAGCTAAGTTTCTATTCAAAAGACATTGTATCACTGTATACCTATCCTGAGGACTTACGGAAGATAAGATTCTTCGGTGCGGTAGCGAGACTTTGGCATGGCAGAAGAATAATGACAATGCAGTAGAGATGTGGTCCTCGAGAAATGTGTGTGGTGTTACTTTGAATGACATAATACGCAATACTGCAATTAAAGAACGTCGTGTATTCTTGACTTAATTCTATCGATGGCAGCCGGCACCAACTACTTAACGTGCCTAGCGAATCACGGAACCGCTCGGAAAAATGCCACTAGTGTTAGTCATATACGGTCACCCATCCATGCACTGAAACCGCCCTATGTTGCTTAACTTTCGTGATCGTTTTAAGATCATTCAGGCAGCCAGGGCTACAAGAGATTCAAACTTTTGTAGAATCGATCGCTGTTGTATGGTAACTTTTGACTAGATAAATAAAATGTTTTGCGAGATCTAAAACTCATTACACCACGTTTCATTTTTGTGAAAATATCAGCAACGACTCCACATAAATTCTTAGCTTCCGAAGAAATATAACATTTAATCAGCGAAAAGTCATTTGGTAAACATTTATTTCGGTCAGCAGAATAAACGAATGGTCAGCAAGTTAATTATAATGATTAAACTTCGAAGTCATTATTGAATATCAACCGTAGCGCCAAAGCACAGCACGACACCTCTTTGGGTGAAAAATTCAAACTCGTAGAGGTACCTGAAATAAATACATAGATAGTAAATTCCAAAACGATTATGTATGTTCATCATCAAGCCATTATGTCCCCACCGAGGGGCACGGGTCTCTTCCTTGAGGAGGTCTTACTGTCAGGAGTTTTCAAGCCGCCCTAAGACATCTGACTTGGCTTAACGACTGCCCTCTATTGGCGGCAGCCGGCACCAACTGCTTAGCGTGCCTTGTGAAGCACGGAACCGCTCGGAGAAAATACCACTAGCGTTAGTCAAAGAACAGTCACCCATCCTTGCACTGAACGTGCCCTATATTGCTTAACCTTCGTGATCGGCTAAGATCACTCAGGCGGCTGGGCTACGAGCGATTCTGTATGTTACTTCAGTTCAATTGATTTCGTAACCTAAGGGATAGTACGACGACGCGAGTTGAAATTTTAACATTTTTACTGTCATGATTTTCTTGAAATATATTTAACTTTATACGTAAATACGTATATTTAAATATTTTTTATCATAAGAATAGTCCCATCCGTCACCATTTAATTAGAGAATCGTGAATGTAAGGGTATGTAAACATTACATTGACAAGCATTTAATAGTAACAATATTGAAGGGTAGTTGTAAAAGGAAACGGAAACTAAAGAGGGGTTTGCAAATGGCTTCACGTCGCACGCTGACGGCGGGAGGCCATTGCGTTCCGGAATATGGTGCTGATCGGATCTCCCGGCCAAAGTTCCTATTAATATACAGGCACATACATTGCTTCTGGCCCCACACTAGGATACTATGTGTCGTGGGAATCAGAAACAGTGACGTCACAAACATGTAAGCATCCAGGACCTAGGTTTCTTTTTTTTGTCCACAGCCAGGATTCGAGCCCAGGACCTTTCGCATGGTTTTAAATGTTATCCATGTGTAATTCCTGGTGTACATATAATAAAGAATATTCTATTCTGTTCTGTTCTGTTCTGTTCTGTTCTGTTCTGTTCTGTTCTGTTCTGTTCTGTTCTGTTCTGTTCTTTTCTGTCCTGTCCTGTCCTGTCCTGTCCTGTCCTGTCCTGTCCTGTCCTGTCCTGTCCTGTCCTGTCCTGTCCTGTCCTGTCCTGTCCTGTCCTGTCCTGTACTGTCCTGTCCTGTCCTGTCCTGTCCTGTCCTGTCCTGTCCTGTCCTGTCCTGTCCTGTCCTATCCTATCCTATCCTATCCTATCCTTTTTTTTTTTTACGGGGTGAAATGCTTTGTGCACCGTAACCGCCACCCTTGGGGGAGGGCGACGGCCGTGTGTCGGACTCTCCTCTCCTAATAATAGGAGAGGCATACCTCCTAAAACACCCCGGGAGCCGTCCTGTCGCTCATGCAATGGGACGCCGCCGGATCTCGCAAGTGGTAAACCACAACGCGAATGCGACAGCGGCGCCCCGGCGACGTCGACCCGACTCGCAAGGAGTCGGGCCCACCCTCACTGGAGAAGGGGGCATGGGCCCCCCACCCCCTTCTCCCGTCACGATGTCGGACGGCAGGTCCCCCAACCTGCCGTCTGTGATCCTCACTCAACCGGCGGCGCAAGGTTCGCGCAGCGTCCCCCGCGCCACCGGCTCTCCCGGCGGAGAGGCGCGAGCTCCCCAAGCCTCCAGCTACCGAAGACCCGTTTTTTGGCCCTCTGCCAGGTCTTCGGCCCATCAAGTCAAACCCTCCCATGAAACATCCCTCGGCCAGGGCCATATGGGGTGACCAGTCCCTGGTCCCTGGCTTACCTCCTGCAGTTTCCCCTCCCAGGCCCGGCTTGTGGATCTCACGCCCCTCCCCGCCCCTCCAGCCCTCTTCCATGCCCTCTGCTGGACAGAGGGACATAGAGAGGGGCCCCACCGTCCTATCCTATCCTATCCTATCCTATCCTAACCTATCCTATCCTATCCTATCCTATCCTATCCTATCCTATCCTATCCTATCCTATCCTATCCTATCCCATCCTATCCTATCCTATCCTATCCTATCCTATCCTATCCTATCCTATTCTATTCTATTCTATTCTATTGTTGTTGGTGGGTGTGGGTGGTTGGTGCACCAATAAATTAAACTGGCACGCAGCCCTAAAAATAGTGAAATAATGAAAAAACAACATAAAAGTATACGAGTATTTTCAGCCGTCTAGGACATTATCATCATCAGGCTAATCATAAATCAGAAATCAGAAATTTATTTCAACGTAAAGAATTTACATTCTGTTTGTTGAATGTCAATGTACTTATAATGTCAATGTTAGCCGCTGCCTTGGGGCCGAGTGTAGTGGAGAAAAAGGCAGCAAAAAAAAACTCCAACATACAAGTCTACTGCTGGACATAGGCCTCATCTAATGAGCGCTATAGCGCCCTGTCTTCAGCTTGCTGCATCCAACATAGGATATCATAATTATTATGAAATGAATTAAGAGCTGACACTTATTTCATTAATTTAATGTGCTCAAATAATCAAATATAGTAAACAAAAATATGGCTGGCCCAAGAAAATACTACAACTTTTATTCTTTTGAAAACAGGCTCAGAATTTCATCCTCTTTGTATAAATTACTCAATGCTTACCGTCCGAATCGTGATTTCGAAAACTTCCAATAACGGACGATGTCGTTCGCTGGCGTTTTGTAAAATGAGTATTTGCCCTGAAATAAATACCAAATAAATAAGTAGGTCTCCATGCAAGAACCTTTTCTGCCCCATCGGCCATCAGTTCTTTGTGCTATGTGCCACCCCCACTGCCACTTCAACGCTGATCATCATCATCATCAACCCATTATGTCCCCACCGAGGGGCACGGGTCTCTTCCCCGAGGATGGTATAGGCCATACTTCACCACGGGGGCCAAGTCCGGATTGGTGGAGGCTTGTAAGACTTGTGGCTAGTCTTACTGTCAGAAGTTTTCAAGGCCTCTGACTTGGTTTAACAACTGCCATCTATCGCCGGCAGCCGGCACCAACTGCTTAACGTGCTTTGCGAAGCACGGAACCGCTCGGAAAAATGCCACTATATAGCGTTAGTCATACACGGTCACCCATCCATACACTGAACGCGCCCTGTGTTGCTTAATCTTCGTGATCGATTAAGATCACTCAGGCGGCCGGGGCTACAAGCGCAGGCTGGTACAATCAATTAAAATCAATCAATAAAGAGTTCTAATCTAATCTAAAAATATTACACACCTGTAATGCTCTGCACTGTGCCCTCGAATACTTGAGATTTATTATTTCGAGTAGCATAGTAATTAACGTATTTCTGCACGTTACATTTCTTAAGACGATCTCTTGCGCGTTGACACTCTTCCGGATGTGATAGCCGCGTATGTCGATCTGAAAATAAATAATTATAAAGTCTTCTTTGTAACCATTACTTTGAATAAATAATTTTATTATTATTTACCGCAAGCATTGGAACGACGCAAAATTCTTTATAGTAAATAAAATGTCTTTTCACTCAATCTGCTCGAAATGATGCATTTTGATGCCCAAATTTAGGACCCAAAACACGCTATTGTTGTTCAAGCTAAGATGGATCACAGTAAATAGACTCAAAATTGGGTTTTGAATCTTTATAGACTCAAAATACAATTTTGAATTTATATACTAATGCACTAATTTACTAAGAAGTCTCTTTCGCTCTCGAGGATTCGTCCTATATCTATTTCGCTCCAACCCAAGCAATAAGTTTTAAAACTGAGTTTGGACTACTTACTGAACTTCCAAACTCTTTGACAAAACTTTTAAGTACCTACCTAATTGTCAAATATTTGAAATTGGAACGCAAGTACCTACGCATTTTCATTCCTCTCAGATGGTAGTGAAAAGCAGAGTGTTCTACACGGGCGCAAAATATTTTTGATCTCGCTCCTTCAGCGATTCTAATGCAAGAATCGCCTCAGTTCTCTCTGGATTCAATTTCACAACCTCGACGCAAAAATTTTGTTTGCGCCCTTGGTAAACAATCTACTGTTATTTTCTTCTTCTTATTTATAAAGTGAATTCAATTCATATTCATGTAGTCTGGACGGCCAGCGACTACTGCGTACCTACATTGAGGAACAAGGTAATTGTTTTTTATTACACTCTGTAAAACATAGCTTGAGCTCCACGACAGCTGTCGCACTGACAGGGCTAGGTTTTGCTTAAGGTAGAATCCATAATTCGAGATACCAAATTGATAGTTCATTTCGCACAAGTGTTGCAATAATCAGGCTAGGGCTGTTCTTGTCGATATTTTAATCGGCTTTGGTATCGATATCGGCTTTGGTAACCATTGGTATTTATCCATTTGTTATAATGACTTAGTGAAATTCATTTAAAATTTACATGAGATAAAGGCTTTTTGCAAATGTGGTCGTTTTGCGATCAAGTCTGTATGTGGTTCTGGTCGTTTTGAGAATCCAGTCGTTTTGATACCGACCCTAAATTTTTAACCATCTCATATTATAAGTAACATTGTGTAAAGTGGTTTAAATAAATAAAAAATAAGATAATAAATTGATGTATCATTAAATAACTAGCGTATAATGTCCCATCGCAAGACACAGGTCTTCCCTCAGATATAGAGTATGGGGTTTAATCACCACGCGACTCGTATGAGTTGCAAATATTCTCCGCAATAAATTTATATAACGCAAAATTTAATTTTTATTAAGTTTTTTTACTATCAAAGTAATTTTTGACGATTCGAAAAGCTTCTACCAAGAACGACAAAACAAACACATTTTATTTTTCCTTGTTATATTGACCCTACATTTGTTATATTTTTGAAAAGGTCTATTGAATACCTTTAATTTGATATCCGTGACAATGAAATGCGATAATTTTCATTTTTGAAGTCCTCAACATAGAACCCACGGCTATCATATATAATTTTTGGCTAATTGAGAAAAATTAAACAATCCTTGAAACGAATTCTGAATAAATGGTACTCCCAATAAAACATCGTTGTGTCTCCGCTTACTCAAACTGCTTTCTTCTTTCTAACCTAGTACTTAAGGATCTATTAAGAGGATGGCGGCTTTCAGACTTAAAAAAAATGGTACTCCTTTGATCGATAGATGGCGCTGACGCAACCCCTATCTGAATGAAGAAAGGCCAGCCGAAGTTATTCAAACTATTTCGTGGTGGATACGCTGTGTTGCTCCTTGCTTCTTACTGTTCCCAGGCGGAATTGCGTACAGCGCCATTTGATAAATTTTGGTGAACCCAACTGACAACTGTCAAAAAAGCTTACCTGAAAAGGCCTTATTGCAAATACGGTATTTGACACTATCAACAATAAATTATTTGAGATCCTAGATTAAAACAAAAATTACAAAATGATTCGGAAAATTTATTTCTTTTAATCATTTACTAGTTATTACAATTCTTAAATAGATGAAACATAAAAAGAGTGCTCTGAAATGTGACGTCACAAGCAAGTATTTTCATACACAATTCCGTTAAAAGTAACTCATTTGACATCCTGTCAAATACCCAATTATAATATTCGCTAATTATTACGACTTAGCAAACCAATTGGTCGAGTCGATATTCAATTCAATTCAATTCAATTTATTGCGATAAATTACAGTAAATAGGTCTTAAGTAGGTATTATTCATACAAGTACAAGTGTAATTTTACCGGGCACGGCATGGCAATATCATAATAATATTTTTATTAAAAATAAAATACTTATGTCAATTCAGAATCATTAAGAGTCAATAGCATTTGACAAAAATATTTCCATTTCTATATAAATTTTATCTCACTCACAAAAATGTTTATTATCACAATTTTCATAAAATTCATTTAAATTATATGGGGATATTTTTATTAGAAATTGCTTTAAAGCCTTCAGGAACTGATCACCTGCGAGAGCCTTGATTTTAATTGGGAGTTTGTTGTAAACAGTAACAGCCATATAGCTAGTGCTTTTACTGTAGGACGTAGTCCTACAAGGCTTTAATGCAAGGTTAAGCTTATAAAATTCTCTTAACCTAACACTTTTTCGTTCGGCACTAAGAGGGAATTTATCAGGATATCGTCTGACCAATTTGCACAATTCCATAATATATAAAGCAGTGACCGTGTGGATCTTTAATTTAGAAAATAACTCGCGACAAGAGACTCGATTTGATTTAATTCTACACAAAATACGAATGCATCTCTTTTGCAAAATAAATATTTTATTTACATCGACACTAGCACCCCAGAGCGCCAAGCCGTACAGAACTCTTGAATGAAAAAAAGCGTAATATGCCTGTATCGATGCATGACTTGTTGTTACTTTTGACAAGCATCTCAATGCATAGCAAAAACTACTTAGTTTGCCCTCTAGTGTTTCAATATGTTTCTTCCAATTCATGAATTCATCTGCAAAAATACCTAAGAACCCAGCGTGGTCCACAAAAGCAATTTGAGTGTTATCTACAGTAATATCTAATTCTAATTGAGGAGTATTATAGTTACGAAAGTGTACAAGTTTAGTTTTACTAGCATTTGTTTTTAAGCCTACATCCTGTAACCACTTAACAACAGTATTTATGGTTTGCGATATTTCAACAGATAATGGCGTGGTATCTTTTCTTTCAAATTTAAAAAACACTGAGACATCGTCTGCAAACATTGTTATTTTGTTTTTAATGAGTTCAGGTAAATGGTTGATGTAAAGTATGAACAACAAGGGACCCAATACGCTGCCTTGGGGTACACCGCGCGTTGTCTCGGTGCTTAAAGATTCCGTGTGTGACAGTATTTTTGTCTTAATGTCAACATTAGGAAGCAGAACACTTTGTCTGCGTTGAGTCAGATACGACGTTAGCCATGTTAAACAATTTCCTCTGACACCATACCTGTCTAGAATAACTGTCAAAACTTGGTGATTTACGCAATCGAACGCTTTGGACAAATCCAACAAAACAGTCACGATGTTCGCTTTCTTATTTAGAGAGTCTGCCACAAAGTCCATCATATCGAACACGGCATCTACCGTCGATCTTCCCTTTTGAAAACCAAATTGATTATTTGACAATATTTTGTATTTTATTAAGAACTTTGTTAAGCGGTTTGAAAAGAATTTTTCAAAGATCTTTGAAAGAGTCGGTAATAATGCTATCGGCCGATAATTGCGAACATCGAGTCTACTATCACCTTTGTGCAATGGTATGATATGGGCCCTTTTTAATCTCGTCGGAAAAGTGCCAGTGCTGATTGATAGATTTATGAGGTACACTATTGTATCGGCAATTATCTCAATAACGTTTTTAATTACAGAAATTGGCAATCCATCGTATCCAAATGACTTTTTATTGTTTAGATCCGAGACCAGCTTTAACAGTTCATTTTTTGTTATAGGAGCAACAAACATGGAGTTATCCTGATGGGAAGAAAGCTTTGTGTTGCTCAAGTTGTTTACACTAGTGCCAGCATTACTGATAGAAAAGAAACTATTAAACAAATCTGGAGCCTCCAATTCATTTCGAATAGTTTTGACGCCATCTGTAAGCCCTTTGAAACTCCCAACCCTCGGTAGCTTATGTCCCTTAACCGTTTTATTTACTACATGCCAGATAGATTTTATTTTATTACTTGAATTTAAGATAAGACATTCATTTTCTTTCTTTTTTGAATGTGATATAACTCTATGCAAAATTGAGCAATATTTCTTGTAATATAACGAGAGTGCAGATTTGTCTTTAGAGTGTTTTAGCTCAATAAAAAGTTCTCGTTTTGTTTCACATGATTTTTTAATACCCGGTGTAATCCATTTTGGCGTAGAATATGTATTATTAATTTTTACTGTTATTAGTGGACAGAATCTATCAAATGCGCTTAGAAATATATCATGAAAGGCATTAAAAGACTGATCTGTATCAGAATTTGTATAAATCGCATCCCAATTCACACCTTTCAAGAAATCTTTCAACTCATCTATATTGTTTTTATTAAGATCTCTTACGTGTTTAAAAGTTACATCAGAATTCGACTCAATATTGACTTCCAACGTAGCAAGTTGAAGGCAATGATCCGATACACCTAGTTCAACCACTTTAATGTCACGCAACTTTGTATTAGAAATTATATTGTCAATGCAACTGCTGCTATGCCACGTAATACGCGTGGGTTCCTGCACAAATGGTTTTGTACCAAAAGATTTCAGAAGACTTACAAAATCTCTGGTCTCGGAGCTATTTACAAGCAAATTCACATTGAAATCTCCACACAATAAGATGTTTCTGTCAGATTTATTGCTTATATGATAATCATTATCGATATTGGCTATGTCACTATTTAATTTTCTCTAACCCTGGTAACCCTTTATCCGTCAAACAGTTGTCAATTTAGTCTCTCGAATTAAAAATCTGACCTTAGACGTCGAATAGTTGTACAGAAAATACGGAGTTTTCACAGTACAAATATTCTGTGAAAAAATTCAAAACTTCATGGACGCAATTTCGATGACAGCTGTCGCGGAGCTCAAGCTATGTTTTACAGACTACAGTAAGTTTTTATTTATCTTAAGTGTTACTGGAAAGAGCAAGTTGCTGCCGCACAAGACCGTGAGAAATGGAGATCCCTTCTACAAGACCTATGTCTCTGAGAAGGGATAAGAGAATATCATCATCATCTTATGTATCACAAATATAAGTTAACTAAACAAATCTTTTTTTTTAAATACTTTCTTCTTAAAAAAAATAAAAAAAGGTAAATTGTAGGTAAATTCCCAAAATAGTAACAGGACATAAGCGGAAGCGCCGTTCACCTTTGCTGTACTTTAGATTTCGTTATAAATTAGCCCGCGAATAACAACCATTAAAAATAAACAGTGAAGTTTCAACATCATTATTTTTTTTAAAGTACCGTACCGTTAAGTACCTTGTAACTTTAAGTTTATTTAATACTTATAAGTTAGTTTGTAAGTTCCGTGTGTGTAATTAAACTATTGTAATAATTTTTATATGTATGTAACGCTTTATGTGTGTGTGTCTATAAGCCCAAATAAATGTTTTTTCTCAAACCAGCTTAGAAAGTACATAATTTCGACAACCTTTTTCGACATAAATCGAAATTGCTGTACAGGCCAATTACACGCAAGCAGCGACCGGAAAAAGTTCTATTAAAATTCTTAACTGTCGTGTTTTGCGGCCAAATAAATTACATACCGCGGGCTTCATATCATAGGGGCGTATGCCCAAAAATGCATTTTTTTTTATTATGTCATTCGATTCCTATTTGGAGTTGGCATCTTCTGTATTTTTTTCTATCTTTTGAACAATTATATTTTCAGTTATTGATTAAAAATCGAAAGGCGTATCTATTATAACAACGACTTTTTGTTGAAAAAGGAAGGCGCATAATGGCAGCAGTAACAATCATGTTCATTCTGATCTCACATTGATAATATAATATAATCATATTTGTAATACCTTACAATAAATACCCAAGACGTCTATCGTGTTTTACTTTTACTATTTTCTCTCTTAAATAATTTAAAACATATTCTCACAGCTGTATAAAATGTTCTTAACCTTCATAAGGTCTTTAATTTTACAAACGCTGCCGTACTTCGGGTCAGATTTGACCCAGTAGTAGAATTAACCTAAAAAATGTATAAAAAAATAAAGATAAATATTATGTAATGGATTTACTTGACATTTATATTTATTTCTACAGAATTACTATTCATTTTTACATAAATGTTAATGTTATACATCTAATAGAAAAAAAATATACAATGTTGTTAGACATTTGTATAAAAAGAGACTGAGCGGTAGGTATATAAAAAAAACAACTGTATTAGAATGATTTTACATACGAATTTCTTACAGTCCATACAGATCAAAGGTGTTTTATTGTTAGTTTTAGAACATATTATGTAGTTGGCAACAACTTCTTTTGGGAGCCGTTTTAGTTGAACGAGCGTTGTTTTTGTATGGTTGGGTCGAAGTTGATGGACTCTTTACATTGTTTTTTGACTCTTTACATTTTTGTAATTTCTATTGAAAAGGGTGCCCTCGGTAATGCTTTCCAGTTTTCACAAAAACATAAACTAAGTTTTTCTAATTGTGTCACCGATTTGCTAGTCAGCCTTCTTTCCAGCTGTTTGTTCAAAAATGGATTTTTCTTCCAAGGTGATCCTTGAGCAAGAATAGCGTGTCAATCTGGTGTCAAGTTTATTATGTTTTCTCTGGAAGCTCTGCCATAAGACAGTATGACAGGGTTTCTGGAATAGTGTATTTGCCCATTCTTTGACTTCATTGCTAGCACAAGCACTGATTCACTGTCACTATCCAAGCTATCTGATGGTTCAGCTTCTTCGATTTCAGAACAAGGTTCATTACTATCAGACATTTCTACTAATAACACCGCTTCTATTTGACTGTCTGTAATTTTTTATAAACTAAGGTACGTTTTATTGAATTTATGTATAATATAATACTAAGATTTGTGTTGGTAGAATAAAAGAATGACTCATTCAAAAAGTTATGCGAAACATAAGAAATTCGAACGATAACAGATGCACTGTGCGTTTGTTATTAGTTGAGGTCAATTCTGACCCGAAGACCGTTACAGTAAAAAAAACATATGTGGAATATTTTTATCATTTTTGATAAACTTATTCCTATAATAAGTAAATTGAAGCGAATGATTAAAAGTCATAGAATATCAAACTCTTTGAACGATTATTTTCTGAGGAAATTAAATTTTTATGCCAAAATGGGTAATATTTGACCCGAAGACCTTATCAAGGTTAAAGTGGCCCAAGTCAAATATTTGTGCCAAATCATACGGACGTATAAAATTTGAAAAATATGAAAATAATAATATTTTGGGACGAATGTTACTGTGAGATGAATGCAGATAAAACATTATATTACCAGAGGCCTTCGTGATGGTATAAGTTATCAAAATAAAAAGTGATTTTATACGCCTATTTTTCGTATGCACTTTATGATCATAATAATACTAAATTGAGTGATTTTTGACAAGTCTATGGGCGTAAATACCAGAAACTGATCTTGGAGCTTAGATAGATAATAATGATGTTAGGGCACAAATCAAAGTCGCCTTGTTAAGCTGTATGCCAAGTTTTAGCACGATAACTTCATTACGTACGATGTTATTAAGTTTTTTGTCTCTCCTGAAAAGTAGGTGTTTGGGCATACGCCCCTATGATATGAAGCCCGCGATACTAAACTCATTATCTGTCGTGTTATTTAATAATGGAACGATCTTTTACTCCGAACAATGACAATCAAGGAGGTAACTTATCGCAGGTTTTTTTTTAATTTCGAACTGGCTTGCGATAGAAAGCTGGATATGCCTATTGAAAAAAAAGCGCACTTTAAAGCGGCAAAAATTATTTCAAATAAAAAGTTCTGCCTTAGTACTACTTAGTATTAATTTCCCCGCATTATTTGAGAAAAATCATATAGTTACAAGCCTTGGCTTCGCCTCGGCCCACATTTCCACGTTCGTCCATCAATGCCTCTTTTGCTGGCCGCTGCAGTAATGTACTATATCTATCTATCTATCTATTTAATTGGTGCAAACATCCCTCAGCAAATAAGAACAAGTAGACTTGACTCTCCCTAGTCGATCCCATTTTTAAGTCATTTCTGCATATTAACCTCGTAAGGCCCGAACTTGAAAACAACAATTGTTCATGTATTTCTCATTTTACGATTTTTGCAAGTTGTGCTCTTGTACCACCAAAGGCGGTATGACGATGTGTATACAGTCGGAAATCGTCGTAATCATCGGAATTTGCGAGAAAATGTCAGAAAAACAAAGTACCAGTATTGGCAGGGTCTTCTGCGTTACCGTCATGCTGAAGTTGATGAGCTTCCTGCCGTGATCCTTGTACAGCACCAACTGGTGCCGTAGCTGGTTGTCGTGGTCGTATCGGTTTTTGGGTAAGTCGCAATCTTGGAGGGAGTGGATGTTGGTTATGCTTGTCTGTGAACATTGCAGTGATTATACAAACCTGAGTCGAGATGTTTTCATTTCCTAGTCTAGTCACTATTGCACTGTATCCTACTTTGTAACTGGCTATTGATTGTTTATGAAGCAAAAGACTACTAGATCCTGGTGATAGAATAGAATAGACGTTTATAGACTTCTCTGAGTCGGATCAGAGTGGCCGCGGACGGAGAACCGGGGGACCCATCGCCACCATCACGACGAGCTGGAAGGCACCCTCGAGTGTATTGAGGGTGCATTCTAGCACAAAGAGACGATCCGCCCGCTCGCTCTCCACCTTCTCTGCTTTCAGAGAAGCGCTGAAGAGCGAGCGACGGGCGACACAGCGTCGCGGCCTCCTCCTATTGTTCCATTGTATGGGCGATGGGGCGGCGGAGGGCGGCGCGAGGAAGCCTATGGGGGCCGAAAGGCCCCTCACCAGGAGATACGGCGTTTCCTTGCCCCGTTATTTGGGCGATGGGGCGGAGGGCGAGCCAATCTGGCTCCCCACCAGTAGAGTCTCTTCGGAAACGAGCTCTTACCGGATCCGTTGTGGCCTGGTAGAGTAGTAGGTTTGGGGGTTTAGTGGGTAGTCCGGCCTGGAGCAGGAGGCTCGATAAGGCTGGGAGTCCCACACGAAGCCGCTCTGTTGTCCCCCGACAGCAGGGCGGTGATGTTCGTACAGTCTGTTAGCTTTTAGAATATAATATACCTCGGGGTTAGAGTAGGCTTCGGTTTATATATTGATTGATTTATATATTGTACTGATGATCGAGTTCTGATTTCGAAATTAAGTGTCATATTAGTTCCGATTTCGAAATGAGTTTCATATTAGTTCCGATGTTTCTATTACACGAATATATCCGATCCTACTAGAGATGTAAATTGTTATTCAAGTTTAAGATTTGACTTGGCTAGTTTTCGCACGTACAGGCTAAATAATATTTATTTAATGAACTCTACTTCGTTTAGTCATACGGGGGTTAGTGTACTTTCTGTTTGTATTGTACTTATGCTGTTAGGTTGATATAATACCTATGTGACTTTTCTGAAATTTGGTTTGTGGGTAAAAACTAGCAGTCAAATCTTGAGCTTGAATTGCAATTTACATCTCAGTGATCAGTGAAATTTTAGTTACAAACTAAAATTTCATGATTTTCTTCAGAGAACTTGGCAGCACCCATATAGATCTCAATTCTTTTGTTGGCGAAGTCGATAACGACGTCTGTTCTTAATACCTATCGAACTTATCTCTTCTATCATTCACATGTCATTTATGTTTTTGATGGGATTATACTTACAGCACTTACTAAAGTTACCAGCACTATTATTGATAGAAAATACACAGTGTAATTGTATGTTCTACATATATTATCCATTATGCTTTTTTGGTTTGTTTTATAAATATCTAGTGCCTCATTTGTACTAGTTACTATGCAAACTAACTGACAAATATCAATATATCAAACTGAGTTTGGTGCACAATAAACAATTTTGTCTGGTCTGGTCATCTAATAATGACATTATGTTCTTATTGCTATATAATTTTAGGGACTTCCGCTGTTTCGATTTAAACGTTGTGATGTCGGCCATCATCAACCTAGCATGGGCTTACTATGCTTATTATTAAAACGCAAAATAATAAAAAATATTTTTGACCGACTTCAAAAACAAAGGAGGCTCTGTATTTTTTTATGTTTGTGACCTCAGAACTTTTGACCCTTTTGAACTTTTGACATGGCCTGGATTGGCAGATTCTATGATGACGTCACAGCTCAGTAAAAATGGCGACAGCTGCCATCGAAATTGTGTCCATGAAGTTTAGAATTTTTTCAGAGAATATTTGTACTGTGAAAACTCCGTACTTACTGCACACTATTCGATGTCTAAGCAATATCGTAACCTAGCCCTGTCAGTGTGACAGCTGTCGTGGAGCTCAAGCTATGTTTTACAGACTGTAGGTAAATTGTAGTATTTCCTTGGCTGGCACCGACTCCAACACCAGTATTGCATACAGCAATAAACAGGTTATTTGTTGGTTCATGGAGACCACAGAAGGTGGTAACTTTAAATTATTTCGTGTATTTCTTCTAGAAAAGGCAAACGAAATTTCACTTTAAAAATATAAATAAGCCGCCAAAAGGCTATCTTGGGCAAAAAGGTGTCGCACAAGAATTATGACGTCATTTGTCAGTAAACACACCAATGAACGTAAGAACGACATGAATGACAGACGCCATTTTTACTGAGCTGTGACGTCATCATAGAATCTGCCAATCCAGGCCATTTTCGATACAATGACTGCAGATATAATTAATTATAAAATTTTATACTGTGTTTTTTATAAATTATCATATTTTTTTTAGTTTAAATGCCTGAAAGCAGTTTTAAGACTCATAATTTGTACGACTACATATGAATAATACTGATTGTCTACACTGTCAAATAGCCCATTGTAACGCAAGTACGTAAGAATATGCAATTATTTTCAACTTTTTTGTTTGAAGTCAGTTATTTTGTTAAAATTCTTAAACACATGTTATTGTTTCTTTGTGACAGTGAAATGTTGTGTGATGTAATCTGTAGTATCTCTATAAACAAGGGAGTCAAACAAACGCTACAGGCTTAGACCAAGGATTGCTCAATAAATAATAATCCATGATAAGAAAACGAAAAAAAAATAAAATAAAAAAAAAACTTCATTTAATTTTATGACTTTAAACATCCACCTTCAAATTTTGAATAAATAAAGAAGAGAATCTCCACCAATCCGGACTTGGCCCCCGTGGTGAAGTATGGCCTATACCTTCCTCAGGGAAGAGACCCGTGCCCCTCGGTGGGGACATAAGGGTTGATGATGAAAAGAAGAGAATAAGTCAATCGTCCGCAAATTAATAATATAATTATTATACTCTGACGTCGTTATTGGATATCAACTGTAGCGCCAAAACACAGCATGACACCTCTCTGGGTGAAAAATTCGATCTCGTAAATGTACCTGAAAAAAACGAATTATAACTTGAGTTCCATTGATTCCGTAACTTACAAGAAGTTGTCACCTGTAAGATAAATGATGATGAGCATTTTAGCATCACAAAAACGTGTGACTCATGCGAAATAAATGAATAAATAAATGAGCGAAAGTGATTTGTCAGGTGGCAAGTGGCAGTCCTTGGTCTCTCTCTGCCTACCCCTCTTGGATACAGGCATGAGCTTAATGTATGCATGTTCTACTACCTGATGCCCACGACTTCGTCTGCGACATATTTTGGACAATTCACACAATATCTTTATAAATTGTAGCCTCTGACATTGTTATTCTGACTTCAATTAAAATTCATTCGGTAGTTTTTACGTGAAAGAGTAACAAACATCCATCCATCTATCCATACTTACAAACTTTCGCGTTTATAATTGTACGATCTAGCGTCGCACATTTTGCTTACGCGCTTAACCTACTTTTAACTACCTTAGTATGGACTTTAGGCACGTTAAGCAGTTTACATTATTAGGTAATCTTGTACAATTAAGTTAGTCTATCGTATACGGTACTAGAGAGAGGAACGGTCAGTATTCTACCTATCTGTAGATTCACCAATATATTTATTCTACTACTGTTGGTCGTCAAGAGACTCACTCAAGTGTAGCAGTACTATAACTCCTTACTACGAGCCCAGTACTCTACAATAATATTAGTAGGATAGGATAGTAGGATACTTAATTTAGGCCTCGCCCAGCTTTAGGCTGGGGTCCCACGGTCCGCTATTCTACGGATCAGCCACGCACAGCCGACGAGCACGGACGGCGACGTACCGCATCGATAGATGTCGATAGATGGCAGTCGTTAAGCCAAGTCAGAGGCCTTAAGGGCGGCTTGAAATGTTCTGACAGTAAGACCAGCCACTAGTCTTACAAGCCTCCACCAATCCAGACTTGGCCCCCGTGGTGGAGTATGGCCTATACCTACCTCAAGGAAGAGACCCGTGCCCCGCGGTGGGACATAATGGGTAGGTGATGACGAAATACGTAACTGTAGTGCTGTCACGCTCTTTTCTGAGAAATTTGACAAGACAGCACTACAGTTAAGTACTTAGTTACTTAGCGAAATTCTCAATTCATAAACTGGGCCAAGAAAAGGTTTTATTCCTTCCCAAAAGAAAACTAACAAATTTTGTTGTAACGAAAAAAAACTCAGGATTTTATTCTATCCTCGGATTACTTAAAACTTACCGTCCGACACGCGATTTCGAAAACCTCCAATAACGGACGATGTCGTTCGCTGGCATTTTGTAAAACGAGTATTTGCCCTGAAATAAACAAGAAAGCTCAATAAATATCTTATCTTATCTTAAATACCAATTTGCCCATGTACACAAAGAAATATAATAAAAAACTTTATTGTAAAACTGTTACGAAAAGACTGGCTCCCAAACTCAGATTTCGGGTACTTAAAAAACGGCATAAGGCGGGTTCATCATCATCATCAACCCATTATGTCCCCACCGACTGGCCCGGGTCTCTTCCGTGAGGAAGGTATAGGCCATACTCCACCACGGAGGCCAAGTCCAGATTGGTGGAGGCTTGTAAGACTAGTGGCAGGTCTTACTGTCAAAAGTTTTCAAGCCGCCCTAAGGCCTCTGACTTGGCTTAACGACTGCCATCTATCGACGGCAGCCGGCACCTTGCGAAGAACGGAACCGCTCGGAACCACTAGCACTAGCAAATACCACTAGCGTTAGTCATAGACGGTCACCCACCCATGTACTGAACGCGCCCTATGCTACTTAAACCTTTGTGATCGTTTAAGATCACTCAGGCGGCCGGGGCTACGAAATATTTCCCTATAAGATCATCTTGGTAATATGCATCTATCACACTCAATCAAAAAAATATTACACACCGGATATGCTCTGCACTCTTCCTTCGAGTACTTCATATCGACTAATTCGATAAGCATAGTGATCAACATATTTCTGCAGGTGATGTTTGGTAAGACGATCTCTTGCGCTTTGACAGCCTTCCGGATGTGGTAGCCGCGTATGTTGATCTGAAAACAAATTGTGTTCGGGTTCAATGATATTTATTTATTATAAAGAACGTACATATAACTTAACTAGCTGTTGCCCGCGACTACGTCCACGTGGGCTTTAGTTGAGTAAAGTGTTTGCAAATAAGATAGGGATACTTTTAGCGCATGCGAAAGAGCTTTCATACTAACTTCGCAACCCCCTCTTGCCCCCTTAAGAGATGATTTCCGAAAGACTACTTTACACATCTTTCATGACTTTCAATGAAGGACCCTCATACTGAATTTCATTCGAATAACTTCAAAAATGGCAAAGTTTCATACTAACTTTGCACTCCTCTTTTACCCCCTTAAGGGATGATTTTCGAAAAACGACTTTACATGTCTTTCATGTCTTTCAATGAAGGACCTTCATACTGAATTTCATTCAAAATACTTAAAAAATGGCAAAGTTTCATACTTACTTTGCACCCCTCTTTTATCCCCTTAAGAGATAATTTTCCAAAAACTATTTTACATGTGTTTCAAGACATTCAATGATGGACCTTCATTCTGAATTCAATTCAATTCAATTCAAAAATTTTATTTCAACGTAAAGAATTTACATTCTGCTTGTTGAATGTCAATGTACCTACATATAGTTATGTATAATGTTAGCCGCTGCCTTGGGGCCGTCTGTAGTGGAGAAAAAGGCAGCGAAAAAAAACTCCACTTGATCATCTTTTCTCAAATCACCTTAAAGCTAATACAAATCAAACCTACAAAATAATATCTTGGATGTGTTAAACGCTAGACACATTTATCCTGTGATTAAATTTGATATTAAACTACTATTTAATGCCATACGTCCTTGTCTTCTAAATAATCGTTGATTTTATAATAAGCTTTTTTGCAAAGAGTGTGCTTAATACAATTCTTAAATCGCGTTGGAGGTAACTCTAATATATCTTGGGGTATCTTGTTGTAGAACCTTATACAGTGCTCCATAAAGGAAGTATTAACTTTTGCAAGTCTAAATCGTGGAAATGACAATTTATGTTTATTAATTAACGTTATGATGGCTACCAAGTGTTTCGAAGTTTGTAATATTTTTCCAAACGTACATAATATTTTCATATATATATTGGCTTGCAACTGTTAGGATGTTAGTTTCTTTGAAAAAGTCTCTTAGCGAGTCCCTACTACCTAGTTTGTAAATAAATCGGATCGCTATCTTCTGCAAGATGAAGATAGTCTCAATGTCTGCTGCCCGGCTCCACAGCAGTATACCATAGGACATAATACTATGGAAGTAACTAAAATAAACAAGCCTAGCAGTTGTAATGTCAGTAAGTTCTCGAATTCTTTTTACAGCATATGTTGCGGAGCTAAGTCTATGTGCTAATTTTACAATATGTGGACCCCATTGTAGTTTGGCATCGATTGTGATGCCCAAAAATACAGTATCTTCAACAAATTCTAGTTTTTCATTTCCAATCGCAATGTTATTTTCAACTAATTTTACGTTAGGTAGGGTAAACTTCATACATTTTGTCTTTTTTGAATTTAACAATAGATTATTTGCAGTAAACCAATCTAGAACGTGCGAGAGAGCATTATTTGCTTCGTCAAGATTATTTTCCTGTCTCCTTATTTTAATTTTAATTGAATTTCATTCAAATAACTTCAAAAACAACAAAGTTTCATACTAACTTTGCACCCCCCTTTTTACCCCTTAAGGGATGATTTTCGAAAAACTATTTTACATGTTTTTCATAACTTTTACTGAAGGACCCTCATATTGAATCTTATTCGAAAAACTTCAAAAACGGCAAAGTTTCATACTAAGTTTGCACCCCTCTTTTTCCCCCCTTAAGGGATGAGTTTTAAAAAACTATTTTACACGTATTTCATAATTTTAAATGACAAATCTTCGTACCAAATTTAATTCGAATAACTTAAAAAACGGCAAAGTTTCATACTAACTTTGAACCCCCATTTTACCCCTTTAAGGATGAATTTTCAAAAATCCTTTCTTAGTGCTCCCCTACGTTACAAAAGAAACCCCTGTGCAAAATTTCAAGTTTCTAACCCTTATAGTTTAGGCCCCGCGTTGATATGTCAGTCAGTCAGTCAGTCAGTCAGTCAGCTTCTCCTTTTATATATATAGATTAATCATTCAGCCACAAGAAGTCCACTGCTGGACATAGGCCTCCTCCATGGATTTCCCAAAAGACCGGTCGGAAGCGGCATGCATCCAGCGTCTTCCCGCCACTTGGATGAGATCGTCTGTCCATCTTGTAGCTGGTCGTCCTACGCTGTGCTTGCCGATGAGAAAATAAAACTTAAAATTACATTAAATTACACGCTATGCAATATTACCAAACAAAGATTACCAGACGAATTCAGCTAGGATGGCCTGCCATCGCGGAGGTTCGCGCCAATGGCGGGATGCCGCTTCCAGAGGAGGTCGTGCGGTGAAGAGAGGGAGCCCGTGACGATATCTTCCGGGACTGGTGGGAGAGGCTGGCGCAACCTACCGCCGGCCTCGAGGTGGTGACCGCCGTTCGACCTGTTTTTCGGGAGTGGGTCGAACGCAAGCACGGCGCACTGACCTACCGCCTGGCGCAGGTCATCACCGGGCACGGCTGCTTTGGTGTGGGAAAAAATTGTCACCGCGTGGGTGCCGTGCGATGGCTACCGGCAACGCGGAAGACCGAGGCGAAGAAGGTGCGACGATCTGACAAAATATTTACCTTGGTGGAAAGAATTGGCCGGGAACAGGGAGGAGTGCACATCTAAAGGGGAGGCCTTTGCCCAGCAGTAGGACACAGAACTGGCTAATTAAAAATATAATAATAACTACATATTACCAGTGCAGGTAGGGTTACCTCCGGTACCGTTAAGCTGAAGTTGATGAGCTTCCTGCTGTGGTCCTTGTACAGCTTTAGTTTATACTGGATGTTGCTGTTGACGTCATATCGCTCTTTGGGTATGTCGCAATCTTGCAGGGAGTAGATGTTGGTTATGCTTGTCTGTGGACGGAACGGTGACTCTACATCATCATCAGCCCATTATGTCCTCACCGAGGGGCACGGGTCTTTTCGTTTGTCGTAACGACTGCCACCTATCGACGGCAGCCGGCACCAACTGCTTAACGTGCCTTGCGAGACATGGAACCGCTCGGGAAAATGCCACAAACGTTTGTCATAGAACGGTCATCTATCGATGCACTGTACGCGCCCTATGTTGTTTAACCTTCGTGATCGTTTTATGGCTCCTTTACACGTCGGCGGATGCGTCCGCGGATGCTGGGAGATGCGTCTGCAGATGAATTTTCACGAGCTGTCCACACGTCTGTAGGTCGACCAGTGTTGTATATGTAGGTATAGCCGTAGTGGTAACTGCGCTTACCAACGCGCTTGACCGTTATCCAATAAAAAGACAGTGTGCTAATGGCCGGCTTTTAATTCACACGCGCCCCATGTCACATATTTAACAATGGTGACTTCGTCGGATAAAATACCCACAAACGTACAAGTAAAAATGGCGCAAATCGGAATACTGCCAAGTTTTGACCATACAACACAGTCATGGCAAACGTATAGAAACAGGATTCAACAGTGGTTTATTGCGAACGACTTGGAGGCTGAAGCAAATCCAGTGAAGAAGCGGGCAATTTTACTGAGCGCACTCAGCGATGGTACCTACAAACTCGCGAGCGACCTAGCTTTGCCAAAACAGTTAGAAACGGTGCCATTCGAAGAAATCATCGAAATACTGGACACTCATTTTATTCCCAAGATAAAAGGGTTCGGCGATCGTTTTAAATTCTACGCTGTAACACAGGACTTGGGAGAATCATTCACACAATGGGCTGCAAGATTTCGCGGACTTACGGCGAACTGCAAGTTTTTTAAGGTAGAAGAAGCACTTCGCGACCGATTCTACCTGGGGATGCTACCTGGACCAGAAAGAGAGAAGTTGTTCGCGCAAGGACTTGATGAATTAACGCTAGCAAAGGCTATAGAACTAGCAGAAAGTATGAAGAATGCACGCGCGATGACAGCTGCAGCCACGTCGGGACACCAGGGCTCGGCGCAGGGAAACCAGCAGTTGTACAAGATCGTACAAAGTGCAAAAAGTGCAAGCGTTAACAAAGAACAGTGTAAAGTATGCGGTCTAAGAAATCATAAGAGTGAGAATTGTCGTTATTCGAAATATAAATGCAAAAAATGTAACGAAAAAGGTCATTTGCGTCGTATGTGCACGAAATTAAATTTCATTGAAAATGAAGGTAGTTTGGTTGGCTCCGGGGACGGCGATGATGGTGAGTTATTCCATATCCGTTCCCTCAATGGCGAGCCTATGACAGAATTTGTATTGGTTCAAGACGTACGAATGAAGTTCCACTTGGACAGTGGATCAGCGGTGACAGTTATTTCCGATCAGACATACAAACAAAATTTCTCTGATTTCCCTTTAACTCCCACTAAAAAATGCTTGCTTACATATACAGGATCAAATATTAAGTGTTTAGGTACTTTAAACCTATCGTTTACATATTTAGATCGAACAAAAATCTTAAAGGTTTACGTAATATGTGACGGCGGACCACCACTGTTAGGTCGCGACTTCATTGCAACCTTCGAGTTAGAAATGTTGCCGATACATTTTTGCGAACAAGTAGCCATAGAAAAGCAGTTACAATCTAGCTACCCCTTAGTATTGTCCAAAACGTTGTGTAAATTTAAAGAGTATAAAATAAAGATACATCTTAAAGACGACGCTAAACCTGTCTTCATTAAAGCGAGACCGGTGGCCTACGCACTGAAAGATAAAATCACAGAGGAGATAGATAGGCTGGTGAATGTAAGTATACTGCAGCCGGTCGAGTAATCTGAATATGCCTCTCCGATTGTCCCCGTATTAAAGCATAATGTTTCTCTTAGACTGTGCGCCGATTATTCAGTTTCAATAAATAAACAGTTAAAAGTGGAACAATACCCACTTCCGACTGCACATGAGCTTTTCACGAAGTTACATGGAGGTGAACAGTTTACAAAACTGGATTTATCACAGGCGTATGCACAGATCAAGCTGGACGAAGAGTCACAAGGCTTAACTTGCATTAACACACACAGGGGCCTTTTCCAGTATACTAGGTTGGTATTCGGTTTAGCAAGTGCCCCAGCAATATTTCAGCGGATAGTTGACAGCATTCTTTCAGGAATGGAAGGGGTATTGTTTTTACTGGATGACATTTTAGTTACAGGTGTAAATAAAACCCAACATATGGAGCGGTTAAACAGGGTGTTACAAAAATTACAAGATGTAGGTTTAACTCTTCAGCAAGAAAAATGTCAGTTTTTCAAAGATGAAATTGAATACCTCGGTTACATTATAAATAAACATGGATTAAAAAATCACCAAAAAAAGTTGAAGCTATTTTAGGTGCACCAGTACCTACTAATGTAACAAAGTTACAATCATTTCTGGGTTTAGTAAATTACTATCGTAACTTTGTGCCAAATGCATCCTCTATACTCAGCCCTTTATACAATTTACTTCAGAAAGGAAGTAAATGGTGCTGGAACGAAAAACATCAAAATGCATTTGACACCATGAAAACATGCCTTACATCAGATTTAATTCTAACGCATTTTAATCACAATGCGAAAATTATTTTGACGGTGGACGCCTCGCCAACCGGTTTAGGCGCGATTCTATCACAAGTCGATGATAAGGGCATCGAACGGCCAGTCGCATTTGCTTCGCGTACATTAAATAAAGCTGAACAAAATTACGCACAGATTCAGAAGGAAGCAACAGCCATTATTTTTGGAATACGGCGTTTCCATCAATATTTATATGGCAGGACCGATCCGTTCGTATTGCGCACCGACCATAAGCCATTATTGTCCATTTTTGGCCCCTACAAAGGTATACCAGAGGTTACCGCTTATAGGTTACAAAGGTACGCAATGTTTCTGAGTGCATATAACTACGCGATTGAATACATAAGCAGTGCTAATAATACCGCGGACTACTTGTCGCGCGCGAGCCTACCGCCGCCGGAGTGTGACACATCGCACGTCATACAGAGTGATGCGCTCAGAAACATGGAGGACCGCGCGTCCTACATAAATTTTGTAACAGATAATAGTATGCCTATTACACTTTCTTTACTACGTTCGGAAACACAAAGGGATAGTACATTACAAGAGGTAATTAAGTGCATTAACGACGGTTGGCCGCGAAAAATAAACAAACCTGACTTACAACCATTTTATCATTGTAGAACTGAATTGTCATACGAAGGGGGATGTATTATGCGGGTACACAAAGTAGTAATTCCCGAGAAATTAATACCAAGTGTTTTAGATGAATTACACGAATCGCACCTAGGTATCGTTAAGTGTAAAGCCGAAGCACGCAGTAGGTTGTGGTTCCCGGGAATAGATAAAGCTATTGAAACGAAAATAGCCGCAGCATTTGTGCCCAGCTCCGACCATTACCGGCAAAGGCACCACTTGCCGTGTGGCCTTACCCACCGAAACCCTTTCATAGAATACATCTGGACTTTTTGGGTCCCCTAAACGGCAGCACGTATTTAGTGATACTAGATGCATATTCGAAATGGGTCGAGGTTTACTGCATGACCAGCCTGTCTACTCCATCAGTTTTGGTTGAATTGCAAGATTTCATTTCAAGATTCGGCATACCCCATACGCTGGTAAGCGATAATGGGACTGCCTTTGTTTCACATGAATTCGAGTTGTTTTGTATGTCGAACGGAATTAAACACGTCACCTCACCCACTTACCATCCGGAAAGTAACGGACAGGCGGAGAGTTTCGTAAAAATTATTAAAAAGGGACTAAAAACCAGCATTTTATTAAACCAAAACAAAGAACAAACAAATGTAAATTTGTTGAAATACCTATTTGACTACAGGAATTCAGTAAATATGACAACCGGTTATTCTCCTGCAGAAATAATTTTTGGTTCGAAACTTCATTCACGTCTTGATTTGCTTGTCAACACACCGCCACCGCCGCCGTCTTCGGAGCCAATCGATACTAATGTAAGAATTAAACAGTCTTTACAGAGTGAAAACTACGGGGGCACAAACTTGCAAATCTTTAGCCCTAACGATGTAGTATTATACAGACAACTGTGTAATCGACAAAATTCTTGGAGAAAAGGAATTATAGTAAAAAAAGTTGGTAAAGTTTTGTACCAGGTCAAAGATTTGGCCACTTCAACAATTTACAAAAAACACAAAAATCAATTGATATTGTATAAAGGGAACGACAGCAACATAGACGTTTCTTCAGAAATAGAAATGCAAGATGCAATTGGGAACAGACTCGAAGACAATATAAGTGACCTGAGATCACCGCCGCCGCCGCCATCGCCGGGGGAAGAGAATAGAGGTCAAACCCCAGCTGTTGCCGCCACCGCTGCCGACGCTGCTACCACCGCCGCCGCTGCTGCCACCGCCGCTGCCGCCTCCGCCGCCGCTGGCGCTACGACCGGTACCGACAGCAGTGACCAGACCGAGCCGGCCCCCTCAACAGAAGACGAGGTAGAAGAGTTCCATGAAGCGAGTGAAGGCCCAGAGGAATGGCCACAACAGCCAGAGGACCGTCAAGCAGGAGCAATGTTGTTGCGTCCCCTTAGTAGGGTTAATTATAAACCATTTTTGTAGTACTAGGTAATAATAGTTAATAGTCTTAGCTTACTTATTATTTGCAGACTAGAGGGTGGAAATGTTATATATGTAGGTATAGCCGTAGTGGTAACTGCGCTTACCAACGCGCTTGACCGTTATCCAATAAAAAGACAGTGTGCTAACGGCGGCTTTTAATTCACACGCGCCCCATGTCACATATTTAACAACCAGTCTATGTTCATTCCCGACAGACGAAACATGGCTTCGCCCCGTTTACAAAAATAGATATTGAGACCGTAGCTGCCGCAGCTATTTATTTATTTAGTACTTATAACTACTACTTGAGTGTACAGTCGACAGCACATCATCGTATACACCCATGCACTCTACTCCGTTGCATTACGGGCGACTTTGCAACTAAAATGTGAAGGTTGACGAGCGGTCGACTGTACCTACATCGCAGTAGATTTATTAAAAAGAAACGGAGAAGAAGAAGGTGGTGGATGTTAGCTATAGGTACCTATCTACATATTTTTATTTTTGTGATATTTATTTTTTGGATTCCATAGATAGTTTTATCAGCTTGATACAGCTCAATAAACCTAAAATTTTCGCGGCACTCATATTGCTAGTCATTTCGGGGGGAATTAAACCACAAGAAGCACGCGTACACTCTCATTCGCAACTACGATCAAACTGATGGACGTGTGGACAGACTCCTGACGTTCGCGCCGAAACCCTTTGATGCGTCCCACAAAAACCGACAACAGACGGTTTCGAGGCGGACGTCCGCGGATGCGTCTGCAGACGTTAAATACCTTTTTTTTTTTTAACGGGGTGAAATGCTTTGTGCACCATAACCGCCACCCTTGGCGGAGGGCGACGGCCGTGTGTCGGACTCTCCTCTCCTAATAATAGGAGAGGCATACCTCCTAAAACACCCCGGGGGCCGTCCTGTCGCTCGTGCAATGGGGCGCCGCCGGATCTCGCAAGTGGTGTGAAACCACAACGCGAATGCGACAGCGGCGCCCCGGCAACGTCGACCCGACTCACAAGGAGTCGGGCCCACCCTCACTGGAGAAGGGGCATGGGCCCCCCACCCCCTTCTCCCGTCACGATGTCGGACGGCAGGTCCCCCAGCCTGCCGTCTGTGACCCTCCCTCAACCGGCGGCGCAAGCTCCGCGTGGCGTCCCCCACGCCACCGGCTCTCCCGGCGAAGAGGCGCGAGCTCCACAAGCCTCCAACTACCGAGGACCCGTTGTGGCCCTCTGCCCGGATCCTCGACCCATCGAATTCCCTCCCAAGAAAACACCCCTCGGCCAGAGACCATATGGGGTGCCGAGTCCCTGGTCGCTGGCTTACCACCCGCAATGTCCCTCCCAGGCCCGGCTTGTGGATCTCGCGCCCCTCCCCGCCCCTCCAGCCCTCTTCCATGCCCTCTGCTGGACAGAGGGACATAGAGAGGGCGTCCAGCGTGTGTTTTTTATAGAGGTTGTCTCCTCGCGGCCCGAAGGCCCCCGGCCCCGCTCAATGTGGGGTTACGGGTGCGGGGCCCATGGTGGACCCCACGGGACATCCAGCAGCGCAAGCCACTGGACGTCCCCCTCCCTCTGGTTTTGGTCCGCGCCGGCCGAAGCCGGTACCCCCCATATCTGGAGGGCATTCCCCTATCCGCCACCCGGGGGACGCGTCCGATGGAAGACCAGAAATTCCGCACGGAGACGTTAAATACCTACCACAGATGCGCAAATCACCCCTTCTACACGTCGGCGGACGCATCCGGAGATGATGTCCCCAGAAGCGTCTGCAGACGTGTAGAGCCTCCTCTACACGTCGGCAGATGCATATTCTGCAGATCTGTAGTCCGAGGGCGTTAAAAAATCAACCAACTAATTCACGAAACACAAAATCGCCCGAGCGCACCTCATCGCCACCATCGCGGCGCCAGCCATCAGCACCGGTTGAGCGGCGGGCAACCTCATTGTCTGCTACTCCGACACCGGAGTTGCCGACGCCTGCGTTGGTCGAGTCGCATACGGAAACGGTGGATGTTTCTGGACGTACTGCTAGCGAACTAACTACGTCACCAGCCACACCACGAGCACGCAGTGACGCCAGCGGGGACTGGCGGGAGGCGCGGGGCACGGCGGCGACACGAATATAAAAGGCGCAGCGCTAGCTCAGTTGAGCGCTCCGCTGTGCGCCCTCCTCGGCCTCGAGGGGGGTCGCTCATGATGTAGGTTTAGGGGTCCTTAGGACCAAACCAGCACCAAGGTGGTGTTTAGTGGGTAGGCGCACTCTGCGAGTCCCACATTGGCAGCACGGCCGGGCCCGTGCTGTGCATGCATGAGCATTCACCACCTCCCTCCCCCGTGTCCTCCGGAGGGTGCCCTTTATAGGGCTAAAAAAAAAAAAAAAAAACTCAGTTGAGCGGCTCCCACTACCAGTAAGACAGCCACCGTAGGTCCGGTCCCGGTGTGGTTATAAGGGGTTTCTGGTTCACTGTGGCAGTCCCGGTAGGGCTTCAGGACAGTCGGAGGGGCTCCCGATCTGTAGAGGGCTTAGGAATAGGCGAGGGCACATCGGCTGATCGCCGGAAGCGGTACTGTGGTTCGCCTTTGTGGGCCCATCCGAGGTCAACCGATGCCGCTCACGAGATGTCCTAGGGCTCGGTATGTCGGAGGTCCGATAGTGGCCGACCTAGGACTTCTCGTGTGCCTGCCTTAGGCTGACATTCAGAGACGTTGAATGTCAGCCTAAGGCAGGTACGTTGGGGTTCCGATGGTGGCGCCATTTTGTGACCATTGATTCCACCTTGTTTTTAATACCTTTCGCTCGAATTTGCTAAAATTATACATATTTTATAGCGGTAATACCGCGTCATTTTTATTTACAAATGAACAGATTTTTCCCTGTATTTGCAGCAAAAGACGATTAATTTTTTCCCAATATTACATAGTTCTAGGCTAACGGGAATACCCGAAGAGTTTTGATTACTACCTTGAGAATCGAAATATACAGGGTGTTCGGCGCATGGATAGTCAAAAATTTTCGGGATACTGGTGGGGTCATCTACCTTTCCACCCTTGGACCCTGGCTCCTAAGAGTTGCGGTTATAATATTTTTTCTAAAATTACCTACAATTCGTTAAGTCATAGACCAATAAGGTTAAGTATTTAAAGCCTCATACCTTTTTTACTTGTTTGTTTTTTTTTAAGCAGAAAATGACCCCACCGAGTAGATATCCCGAAATTTTTTGACGGTTCATGCGCCGAACATTCTGTATAGTTCTTCCTCTTACTTTTATTCTTTAACTTTGGTAGGTACTTACAGAACTTACTAAAGTAACCAGCACTGTTATTGACAGAAAATAGACGGTGTAGCAAGATATTCTACGAATATTATCCATTATTCTTTCGCAACGAGTGTTCGGTTCAATTTTGTTTTGTAAATAGACGTTTAGTGCCTCGATTATTTCAGTTACGATCTTATCAGACCACAGTTTGGTGTACCTATAATAAACAGTTCATAGATGTAATTCAATGGACTTCCGCTATTTGGATTTGAATGTTGTACTGTTAGGGCCTTTCTCCACTGCTCCGGTCCGGCAAACGTTAATTACCGCAAGGCAGCTGGCAAGAACAGAGTGCGTATACCGAGTTTTTTCATTCACTTTCGATAGCGAGAGCGTTTGCGATTTGCATAGGAGTGACAAAGAGACAACTATGTGGCGCGCTTTGTCACTCTTATGCAAACTGCAAACGCTCTCGCTATCGAAAGTGAATGAACAAACTCAGTATAAGCACTCTGGATGAGATTAGCCGAGGAACGTGCTCATTGGCGTGCAATGGGAGAGACCTATGGCCAGCATTGGACAACCATAGGCCGATGATAATGATGATGATGATGAAAATTTGTGTCCGTGACCCGTTTAGACTGGCAATGTACATTGAGCTGCATTTGACCGAACTAATCAATTTTGGTCTTTCAGTCTTAAGGGAGGCTTAATAAAGGCATTTGTTGGTATTAAAAATTAACCATGTATAATAATATGATGTATACTTTAACAATTCACAATTATAAAGTTTAATTTAATACAAATTGTATATTATGTGTTTTATTCTGGCATCAAAATGGATTAGTTCGGTCAAATGCAGCTAAATCTACATTGCCAGTCTAAACGGGATACGGACACAAATTCTAGGGAAATGTTATTATTTTATTATGAATAATAAACAGTTACACAAACTTTGGCCATATACAAAGACGCCCAGACGACCATATTGTAAAGCTTGCCCTGATTTGCCTACGACGAAACGCACGCGTTGAAGACCACCCGCCACATGGCAGACAACGGTCCAAAAGGACCTGAAAAATGCTCATATAAATTCAGACCAAGCACAAGACCGTGCTACATGGAGAATGAGGACAAGGAAGGTCAACCCCAAGTAACGGGACAAGGTCTAGACGGAAGAAGAAGAAGAAGAATAAACAGTTACACACAATCAATTGTCAGCATTGAATTTTAATATTATCATCTGATAAACATCTGTTTTGTTTATTGACATCCTAGTATACCGTGGTTCTGGACAAGCCACTCGTGTCACCTCCACCTTTATTTATACCATCTGCTCTTCACTCTTGAGGCTCTGTCGCTCTGGTATGTTAACTATAACTAATTATATTTCCTTATGTCTTATTATTAGCATTGCATAGGTTTGTAACAGAATAATTGGCATTACTTATAATAAGGTCTGACATTCAGGTTTGATAAAGTACGAAACTCCTATCTAAAGGAGATGCCTAAAGATAAGAGTTTGGTAAACTGAACATACTGTTTAGATAGGAATAGTTATTAATTATTAATAAGTAATCATTGCTTCTAAACTTTTCATTTCATCGTAATCTTTCATTGTCACAGAACATTGATCGCCGTAAACTTCAATCAGTTGTGTTCTCAGTGGGATACTCCTTAGGGATGTGTTAATTTACTTTATTCATTTGTGTATTTTACTATGCGACTATTTTTATGTGTAACTTATCCTGTAATAACCCCAACACATAAAAAAGAGTACTCTGAAATATGACGTCATAATTCGGTATTTTCATTCAAAATTCCGTTTTCTTATTTGACATTTTGTCAACTACCGAATTATTATACTCTGATGTCATTATTGGATATCAACTGTAGCGCCAAAGCACAGAAAAACACCTCTTCGGGTGGCAAATTCGACCTCGTAAAGGTACCTGAAAGAAAAAAAAAACGAAACAAGTTAAAAAAGAAACCCAGGTCTTTCATGTTTACATGTTTGTGACGTCGCTGTTTCTGGTTCCCACGACACATGGTATCCTAGTGTGGGGCCAGAAGCAATGTATGTGCCTGTATGTAAATGTTATTTTATGTTTGTTATGTTAGATTTGGTTATCTCTTCTAATATATAAAATTCTCGTGTCTCAATGTTCGTGCGCATACTCCTCCAAAAGGGCTTGGCCGATTTCAATGAAATTTTATATATACAATCGGTAGGTCTAAAAATAGGTTGTTATCTATTTTTCATAGCCCTAAGTGAAAAAAATATATAAATCACGTTCGCGGGCTCAGCTAGTAATATAATATAAGTTGCGGTGTGATTATAATTTGAGTTCCATTGATTCCGTAACTTACAAGTAGTAGTTATCTGTAAAATGTCAGAAAATGTGAGAATTTTATCTAATGCTACATTTGAGTCTCACAAAAACGTGCGGTTCGTGCGAAATAAATGAATAAATAAATGAAATTGATTGAAAAAATAAAAAGCGTAATTGATTTGTCAGGATTTTGGCAAGTGGCAGTCCCTGGTCTCTGCCTACACCTATCAGATACAGGCATGAGCTTAAATTAAGTATGTTCATTGTTTTATTCATCATCATCATCATCAACCCATTATGTCCCCACCGAGGGGCACGGGTCTCTTCCCTGAGGAAGGTATAGGCCATACTCCACCACGGGGGCCAAGTCCGGATTGGTGGAGGCTTGTAAGACTAGTGGCTGGTCTTATTGTCAGAAGTTTTCAAGCTGCCCTAAGGCCTCTGACTTGGCTTAACGACTGCCATCTATCGACGGCAGCTGGCACCAACTGCTTAACGTGCCTTGCAAAGCACGGAACCGCTCGGAAAAATGCCACTAGCGTTAGTCATAGACGGTGACCCATCCATGGACTGAACGCGCCATATGTTGCTTAAGCGTAGTGATCGTTTAAGATCACGCAGGCAGCCTAGGCTACGAGCGACATTGTTTTATTGTTATGTCTCATCTCGTGGTTCCATGACAAATTTATAATTTTGTAGAAAACCCCTATTAATTTCGTCGTCGTTGTCGGTTGCTTTCCGTCTCTGCTCACCATGATTAAGCTCTGCGAATCAGAGCGAAACCTGGTTGGACTCTTCCGACAAAAAATCAAGTAAGTGTATCTAGAATTTTCTGATTATCAAAGCAAATTTTTCCGCTAATTTTGTTTGTAGACCAACCACCTTTTATTATTTTTTAATTTCATATTTTCTGCCATTGGCTAGTTATTGCTAAAACACTTTTATTGCAGACTTAGGACCAGTTTCCGAGATGAGAATTTTATGAGATTTGACGATATAATGACAATTATATAATAGAAATTTGACAAGACAGCACTACAGTTAAGTATCTAGTTCCTTAGCGAAATTATCAATTCAGAAACTGAGCCGATAAGATTTTGTTGCTTACCCAAAAAAAAAAAAACGTACAAATTTTATTGTAACGAGAAGAAACGCAGGATTTTCTTATCTTCCTCGCATTACTTGAAAGTCAAATATTTTATTCATAGTGAATGAATGAATTGAAAATGAAAATGTTTATTTGTAACCATGAAATGTCTTAAGAGAGTCTAAATAATCTGTTATCAGAGTGCTAAGGTTAAGAGTTAATTTACTTACATTATAGTGGAAACAAAATGTTTACTTTATGAACGTCAAAGTTGTAAGTTTCACAATTAATAGATTACATGGAGAAGAAACTATCATCCACAGAGGTGCTACTTTTTCGAAACTCAGACGTTGGCAGAATCCTTAGGGAAGCCATCACCATAAAATTGAATTTAATTGAGAAGAAACTAATAATGAAACTCCACATATATTATCAAACTTTTAACATTTAAAACTTACCGTCCGACCCGTGATTTTGAAAACCTCCAATAACGGACGATGTCGTTAGCTGGCATTTTGTTAAATGAGTATTTGCCCTGAAATAAATACCAATTTATCCGTGAATGCAAAGAAATAAAATTGAAAAAAACTTTGTTGTAAAACCGTTACAAAATGACTTGCTCCCAGACTAAGATTTCCGGTAGTTAAAAACGGCTTATGAAGGTTTCATCATCATCATCATCAACCCATTAAGTCCCCACCGAATGGCACGGGTCTCTTCCCTGAGGAAGGTATAGGCCATACCCCAACACGGGGGCCTAATCCGGATTGGTTGGGGCTTGCAAGACTAGTGGCTGGTCTTACTGTCATAACTTTTCGAGCCGCCGTAAGGCCTCTGACTTGGCTTAACGACTGCCATCTATTAACGGCAGTCGGCACCAACTGCTTAGCGTACCTAGCAAAGCGTGGAATCGCTCGAAAAAATGCCTCTAGCGTGAGTCATATAACGGTCCCCCATCCATGCACTGAACGTGCCCTATGTTGCTTAATCTTCGTGATCTGCTAGGAGTGATTATCACGAGCTAAATAATACATTTTCACTCATTTAAAAGAAACATTAACATACAGGTACATACGAGTACCTACATTGCTTCTGACTCCACACTAGCATACCCCGTGTCGTGGGAACCAGAAACAACGACGTCACAAACATGACGATTGACAAACAATGAAAAAAATATTACACACCGGAAATACTCTGCACTCTTGCTTCGAGTACTTCAAATCGACTAATTCAAGTAGCATAGTGACCAACATATTTCTGCAGGTGATGTCTGCTATGACGATCTCTTGCGCTTTGACGGTCTTCCGAAGGTGATAGCCGCGTATGTTGACCTGAAAATAAATTGTGTTTGGGTTCAAAGATATTTATTTCTCATAAAGAACGTACAGATAACTTAATGAATCATCATTATCATCATTCAGCCACAAGAAGTCCACTGCTGGAAATAGGCCTCCTGCATGGATTTCCAAAAAGACCGGTCGGAAGTGGCTTGCATCCAGCGCCTTCCTGCTACTTGGATGAGATCGTCTGTCCATCTTGTAGCTGGTCGTCTTACGCTGCGCTTGCCGATGAGAAAATAAAACTTAAAATTATATTAAATTGCACGCCATGCTAAAAGTAACATTGGAGATTACCAGACGAACTCAGGGCTGCCTTCGAAAAGCTTGAAGATGTCTTTAGAAGCAAAATTCAACAAAGCCTAATTAACATCATCAATACATCATGTCCCCACCGAGGGGCATGGGTTTCTTCCCTGAGGAAGGCGTAGGCCATACACCACCACGAGGGTCTAGTCAGGATTGGTGCAGGCCCATTCAACCCATTTTTAACTACGGTGCAGAGACATAGACGCTCAAGAAAGCCAAAATGTAAAAATCAAGTCGCGCAAAGGGCTATGGAGCGGGCCATGTAAGGCATCACACTTGAGCATTGTGTGCTAAGCTTCGCTATCCGAAAAAACGCTGCATCAAGAAAATCGGCCACATTTATGCAGAATGGTCACGGAAATTTCGACAAAGGAGTGCTTGTGTGTATGCAAAGCTGTGGGGGCCATTTGCTTGATGTGTTATTCTATCAATTCTATCAATTGACGACCTCTGTGGCGTAGTGGTTAGCGCATCTGCGTACCATGCGAGAGGTCCCGGGTTCGAATCCCGGCTGGGCACAAAAAAAAAAAAAAAGAAACCCAGGTCTTGGATGTTTACATGGTTGTGACGTCGCTGTTTCTGGTTCCCACGACACAGGGTATCCTAGTGTGGGGCCAGAAGCAATGTATGTGCATGTATGTAAATGTTATGTTATGTTATGTTAATTACCCTATTCTATGTACTTTAGAATTCATTAAAAAATTACAATCAAAAGGATAAAAACTGTGTTTTCTATTTAATTCAAATCTTGCGTTAATTTTGGGACACCCTTTATATGGCGAATAGACTCGTCTAATAATAACTACATATTACCAGCATAGGCAAGGTTGTCTCCGGTATCGTCAAGCTGAAGTTGATGAGCTTCCTGGCATGGTCCTTGTATATGTTCAGTTTATACTGGACGTTGCTGCTGACGTCATATCGCTCTTTGGGTATACCGCAATCTTGCAGGGAGTAGATGTTAGTTATGCTTGTCTGTGGACGGAACGGCGTTTCTACATCATCATCAACCTATTACGTCCTTACCGAGGGGCACGGGCCTTACTCCACAACGGGTGCCAAGTCCGGATTGATGGAGGCTTGTAAGACTAGTGACTGGTCTTACTGTCAGAAGTTTTCAAGCCGCCCTAAGGCTTCTGACTTGGCTTAACGACTGCCATCTATCGACAGTAGCCGGCACCAACTGCTTCACGTGCCTTGCAAAATACGGAACCGCTCGGAAAAATGCCGCGTGCGCGACAGCCACTTGTGGCCGGTGACTGACACTTGCGGTCGGTGGCCGCAACTTTTTTATTTAACCAATATAATCGCAGGACGGGATTGAATCTCTGATATAAATAATTATATATCCATATTTATTTAAATGAACAACAAGCTACGTGGCGTTGCCGTCGACTCGAACAGGTTAACTAAGGTAAGGGAGAGAGGGGTGCGGAGTCGCGCGAGTGGCGTGTGGCGGCGTTTTGTGTCGGCGTTAGTGGCCGTGTGTGGCGGCCACCGGCGTCAACAGTGTGCGTGTGTAACATAAAAGATAACAGTAAACATTTCATTTTAATTTCAATTATTTTTGTGACATTTATTGAATAAATAATTTAAAAAAAAATTGATCTTTTAAAATATTTTTCTGATAGACCAGTATGACTTGCCTTTTAACCCGGTTCCGGCTTGAAGTCGAGTTTTGGGACACCCTATATTTCTTCCTCTTACTATTACTCTACTTATTTTACTATATTTCTTCCTCTTACTATTACTCTTTAACTTTGGTAGGTACTTACAGAACTTACTAAAGTTACCAGCACTGTTATTGACAGAAAATACACGGTGTAACAAGATATTCTACGAATATTATCCATTATCCTTTCGCAACGAGTGTTCGGTTCAACTCTTGTTTGTAACTAGATGTTTAGTGCCTCGTTTACTTTAGTAACGATTTTATCAAACCACAGTTTGGTGTGCAATAAATAGTTCATAGATGTAATTCCATGGACTTCCGCTATTTTGGCTGTTGATTTGAATGTTGTACTGTTGAGTCAGGGACATCAGGACCTACATTCTGCTATGCATCATCATCCATACACAGTACAGTCACGAGCAATAATATGTATACACTGTCACATTTTGTACGACGTACATCTTTTGATTTGTACTGTACATACAGCAATTTGTCCTAAATTATCCTAACCATTGGTTATATAATTTAGGACAAATTGTCGTACACTTCTTCCTTTATAGTTTTAAGTAAGAATTTTTAGAAAATGTGACAGTGTATTGACGACCTCTGTGGCGGAGTGGTTAGTGCATCTTACTACCATGCGAGAGGTCCCGGGTTCGAATCCCGTCTGGGGACAAAAAAAGAAACCCAGGTCTTGGATGTTTACATGTTTGTGACGTCACTGTTTCTGGGTCCCACGACACAGGGTATCTTAGAGTGGGGCCAGAAGCAATGTATGTGCCTGTATGTAAATGTTATGTTATGTTATGTTATTATTGCTCGTGACTCTACAAATAAAGTCGCTTCCAGGCTGTCTGTCTGTCCCTAAATGAATAAAATAATTTTAAATGACAAAATGAACTTTATGAACGTTTAAGTTGTTAGTTTAACAATTAATAGATTACGTGGAGAGGAAACTGACAAAGAAACTCTACATTAATTATTTTCAAAACAGTCTTAGTTTGATTAACAAACTTTAAAATTTGAAAATTTTACTCATGGAAGTGTTGAACACTAAACACTTTTATCAATATTAATTTTATAATAGGTCTTGGATGTTTACATGTTTGTGACGTCGCTGTTGCTGGTTTCCACGACACAGGGTATCCTAGTGTGGGGCCAGAAGCAATTTATGTGCCTGTATGTAAATGTAAATGTTTATGTTTATATCATCAGAATGGACAGTTGCCTTTTTTCGGTTCTGTGCTTTGCAAGGCATGTTAAGCAGTTGGTGCCGGCTACTGTCAATAGATGGCAGTCGTTAAGCCAAGTCAGAGACCTTAGGGCGGCTTGAAAACTTCTGACAGTAAGACCAGCCACTAGTCTTACAAGCCTCCACCAATCTGGACTTGGCCCCCGTTGTGGAGTATGGCCTAGTCCTTCCACAAGGAAGAGACCCGTGCCCCTCAGTGGGGACATAAGGGATTGAGGATGAAGTGGAAAAGAAAGTTAATAATTTCAACCTCCTATTTATTTTAAGTCGGTTAAATAGCAAGAAATCGGGGTAGTAGTATGATGTTTTTAAAATATTAAACATAATAGTGTGTAATAGTAATATTATGTTAATAGTACATATTAAACGTGATAGGAAAATATAATTGATATTATCAGTAACTTTTGCATACATAAGTAATCGCGATATTATCTTGTAACTAAATAGGTTTTCGGGTACATAAGAATAAAAACGATAAACGTTGTAATTTTAAAGCCGCGACACAGCCTCACATGTGTTAGTAAATTGTAGATGACAGTAAGGCCCTTTCTCCACTGCTCCGGTCCGGCGTCGGAACCGGAATCAGTCATGAGAAAAATAATATCGGATGCCGGATCATGCTTCTCCACTTCATCCGATTATGATCTGCAATGGACGTGACGCAGTGCTTTATTAAAATTCCTCGGTTTTTCTATTCGAGGCAGGGGACGTTTTCCACACATTCTATTAATATAAATAAAATAGTATGGGAACATTTTCGGGTTGTATGCGCGGAGTAAAAACATGTGTATTGTTTTTGTACGTCGATCACTTCGGTCCGGTAAAATACCGTTCCGATCTAGCAAATTATCGGACCGTTAAAAACCGGATGCCGGAGTAGTGGAGAAGCTTACTAGTATTCTTGTGTGTTTCTAAATCGGGCCGGTAATTAACGTTTGCCGGACCGGAGAAGTGGAGAAAAGCCCTTACACGTTGGGTCACGCGTGACCTGTTTTTCATGCCATTTACGCCTAGGTGTGATACGGCGCGTGCGAGCGCGTAGTGAAGCGGCAATGAAATAAAATTTTCATGAAAAAGTTGCTATTTCAAAAGGCCCGTTATAGAGTTGACGACTTTATAAATGACTAGCTTTCGCCCGCGACTCCGTCCGCGTGGACTTTAGTTCAAAATGTTGCAACCCCGTTCACTCCCGTTAAGGGTTAAATTTAGAAAAACCGTGAAACACGTGTTCAATCAATTGTGTTGAAGAGTATTTATTTCAAGTTTCAAGAAAATCTGACAACATTTTTTTATACCTCCATACAAACTTTAACACCGCCGTTTACCCCTTTAGAGGGTGAGTTTCAAAAAATCCTTTCTTAGTGCTCCCCTAGGCTCCCTAAGGAACTCCCATGCCAAATTTCAACCCCCTACGTTCAGTAGTTTGGGCGTTGATTCTAAGTCAGTCAGTCAGCTTCTCCTTTTATATATATAGATAGATAGATAGATAGACTAGCGACTCGCCCCGGCTTCGCACGGGCGGCAAAAACGTCTCCGTGGAGACAGCTATATTAGTTCCGCGGAAAATTCCCGGGTTAGTATTGTTTTTACCATTGGGTTGCATTATTCGAGATTTTGTACGGAACCCTAAACTTTTTGAAAATCCAATATAGCCTATGTTACACACGAAAAATGTATCTTTCTAATGGTGAAAGAATTTTTAAAATCGGCCCAGTAGTTTCTGAGCCTATTCGTTACAAACATAATATATACACAGAAATACAAAAAGACAGAACTTAATATTAGTATTTATAAATAGATAAAAGCCCTATAGGCAGTATATCAAAGGTCATTGGTATTTCATTTAAGTTTTTTTTTATTTAAGTAGATTATAATATATAGGGTTTTATAAGTTTTTCGTAAATGTACAGAAGCTGTGACTGCATACCAAAAACTGTGCTATTATTGTTTTGACATAGCAATTGTTGATTGCGCTCATGATTCACAAGCTTCTTAGATTCTTACCGTGTCAGCCTGAGTGAATCGCTGATATTGTCCAGAACGTTTAATCTGTGACGTGTCGTCAAAATTCTATTCATAGGATTTTAATTTCTGTAAAATAAAGAACCGCTTGTAACCACGGCTGCCTGAGTGATCTTAAACGAACACAAAGGTTAAGCAACATAGGGCGCGATCAGTGCATGGATGGGTGACCATTCTATGACTAATGCTGGTGACATTTTCCGAGCGGTTCCGTGCTTCGCAATGCACGTTACATAGTTGGTGCCGGCTGCCGTCGATAGATGGCAGTCGTTAAGCCAAGTCAGAGTCCTTAGGGTGGCTTGAAAACTTCTGACGGTAAGACCAGCCACTAGTCTTACAAGCCTCCACCAATCCGGACTAGGGCCCCGTGGTGGAGTATGCCCTATACCTTACTCAGGGCAGAGACCCGTGCCCCTCGGTGGGGATATAATGGGTTGATGATGATGAGAATAAAAAATAAGCCTCTCCAAGCCTAACTTTTCGCTTGGGCCGTGAAATCGCGCGCATAGAACCCAGCCTTAAAGAATCGTTTTTTTTATAACATAAAATTTACATACAGGCACATACATTGCTTCTGGCCCCACACTAGGATACCCTGTGCCGTGGGAACCAGAAACAGCGACGTCACAAACATATAAACATCCAAGACCTGGGTTTCTTTTATTTATAATATCACTTAGACAAATTCATCTTCATCTCATTACGGCAACGAAGATGAAATTGTCAATTTCGAAAACCAGCGGAAACATTTGATTAATTCCTCGTCTTTCCTGTGATTCATTAAACAAAATATCAGTTCGTAAACTTCCGAACTACTATCGGTACAGTTAATCCCTACTTACGAGGCTTCTGTACGAACTGACAGATCGATCTTCTTGTAGGGTTCATAATGTTGCTCCCATCATACTGCGGTGTTTTGCGATGAAGCACTGGGAAATGGGTAGAGTCGAACTTATTCGTCTCTTAAAAGTGGCAGTATGATATTAGATCACTCTTAGGGCCGACTTCTGAATTGAGAATTTACACTAAGTAAATACTTAGTAACATTCTGTCACGCTCTTCTCTGAGAAATTTGATGAGACAGCACTACAGTTAGTGAAAATTCTCAACTCAGAAACCGGGCCTTAGGCACCAGAAATGGGGTTAAAACAAAAAGGTTGTGATTGGTGGTGGCAAGGTCCGATACATCAGAAGATAAATTCAAATATTTTATTCATATACGTTAGATATTGTACAATAGTGAATGAATTAAATGAAAATGAAAATTTTTATTTGTAACCATAAAATAAGTCTTAAGAGAGTCTAAATAATCTGTTAATCAGAGTGCTAAGGTTAAGAGTTAATTTACTTACACTATAGTACAAACAAAATGTTTACTTCATGAACATCAAAGTTGTTTCAGAATCAATAGATTACATGGACAGGAAACTAAAAAAGAAACTCCACATGTATTCTCATAGATCGATACATATTATACTAAATTAGTCTTTTAGTTTTCATTAACCTTCTTACCTGAATAGGAATTTCTATCATGAAAATCTTCAGGTTTAAAATGTTCAACACAAGTGTCTTTTAGTGTCTTTGGAAAATAGATGATCACCCTTGCAATTCACCGCTGTAAATAGCGCCATTGTGTATTTTAAATCTAAAACTTGTATTGTTTGTTTAGGAAAAACTATGGAGATGAAAAATCTGGTCGGACTCTTCCGGCAAAAAGTCAAGTAAGTGTATCCGGAATAAAGTTAATAAAATCAGTTTTCTTTAGTGGATTATATGCTACGGAGAGTAGAAACAACAATTTGAGCACAGTTATTACGCCAAATTAGTGGACGTGGCTACAGCACTGCAAGTGCTATTGTATCTCCCCTTGTTTTTTCTCCCCGGCTGGGGAGAAAAAAAAAACTCCAGGTCTTGGATGTTAACATGTTTGTGACGTCACTGTTTCTGGTTCGCATGACACAGGGTATCCTAGTGTGGGGCCAGAAGCAATGTATGTGCCTGTATGTAAATATTTATGTTTATATCGCTCCATTTATATAGATTTAGATTTGGAGATAAAGATTTTAAGGAGATGCACTAAATTCAATTCAATTCAATTAATTATTCAGCACAGACCTATGTAAAATTATGTTTCTCTGGCGAAAAAGTTTTTGCCGTCCTTTAATCTCGTCATAGTAATCTGTGGATAATGTTGTGGGTTATACTCTTACCTATTCGACTTTACAACTATATTTGTTAATAATTTTATATTGTGTAGCTGTTTATTGTCCCAAATAAAATAAAATAAAAAAATAAAATAAAAATAAATTACTTCGAGGCAATAATAAATAATAGGCATACATTTCTTTTTATTGTTTATAATAAACATGGGATATTAAAAATAATAATAAAAACTTCTACATAACACAATCACTTCACCTAGTTTGAAATTAGGATACCCTGTGCTATGGTAACTAGGCAAGGACATTACAAGCACCCATGAAAAACATAGACGGCAGTCGTTAAGCCAAGTCAGAGGCCTTAGGGCGGCTTGAAAACTTCTGACAGTAAGACCAGCCACTAGTCTTACAAGCCTCCACCAATCCGGACTTGGCCCCCGTGGTGGAGTATGGCCTATACCTTCCTCAGGGAAGAGACCCGTGCCCCTCGGTGGGGACATAATGGGTTGATGATGATGAAAAACACCCAGACTGAGGCAATTCGTACAAATGTACAGCGGCCCCTAGGGCGAATCGAACCCACTACCACTGTCTTTGTAGGTAAGCGTTTTAATAGCTAGACCTATGAGGCAGTCGTTAACCAATGAATATTGTGTCTGTAAACAAATAAGCAATAAATTAGTGGCTATTATATTTCAAGCAATTGAAACCGTCATCACTCTGTGACTGTGACTCGAAACTGTGTCTTATTGAACATTCCAAGTAAAACCAGGCGTCCATTTCAAAACCTAGATCTATTTGGAGAAAAAACGGACAAAAAAAGTGAATCTTTTTCAAATACGTTTCTTAATTAACAGACACATTTTAAGCGACTCTACAGTTCTCTCTAGTCCTTGTTATGAGTCCACAGTAATATTATTAGGGCTAGATATACCCGCTTAGACGGTGTGTAGGTAATTTGTATCCGTTGATATTTTCACGAAATTGGCCCGACGTAGGAGCGGTCTCTTCCCAAGTGACCCTCGAAGATTCATTTTAGGAATTCGGGGTTGAATTTTTGTAGCGGAACATTGATATGCTACGAAAGATCCATTGTTAAGTTTTCAAACGACTCGTAATGACGATAAAATATTCGTTATGGTAATTTACATTTTATTATGTGTATTTATTTCTTTTATAAAATGACTAGCTGAACCGGCAAACGTTGTTTTGCCAGTTATTGGTATAAAAAACAACCTATTCGTAGACCTACCGAATGTATATGCAAAATTTCATCAAAATCGACCAAGCCGTTTCGGAGGAGTATGCGCACTAACATTGAGACATGAGAATTTAATATATTAGAAGAAAAGAAAGATGTATCTATTTATTTTCAAAACTACTAAATATACCTATAAAATTTTATCAAAATCGGCCAAGCTGTTAAAACATACATAGATACATATCGACGCTGGAAAGGAAAAAATATCCAAGCGAAATTTTTGGCCAAATTGAGTTATATACATTGTTAGAATCGCCTGATTTTTTTGCGTCGTTTGGTCTTACTCACGTCCTTCTACGACGACTTTTGATGTCGCTTCGACATTTTGGAGTTAGCGGGATTTAACTTTTTGTTCCTTACTAACCGACAAAAATTTCGACCATTTTTGAAAATTTGGTGGCTGTCGTAATTGTGAAATGCTAAATTTGCGTTTGGTCAATTTTGACATTTCTGTTCGTACGGTAATTACTCCATTTAGTAATTTTTTCCAGTATCTGGCAATATAGTGTTAGCGCATGTAATTTATGTCAAAATTACGAAAGAAATATATATTCAATTAATATTTAGTTTCCACATGTTCTTTATTTTGTAAAGGCAACTTTTACTCTGATAAAATTCTAAAAAAAGATATTTATTACATTTTTACCATACCTTCCTTAATCAAAGCTTGTCGGTTAGTCCATTTTTCCCATCTCTACTTTAAGGTAAAATTTCACTGAGCGACACTAACTTTAAAACTATTATTTTTAATAGTTACGTATACTATTACTTAGATAAAAAAATTAATAAATAAATTTATAAGAATTAGGCTTTTTGGACCATTACAAGAATTTACACGATTTTGTTCCGAAAATTCAATCTTTAAACAGCTCTACTGTAAAGTTAGTCTGATGTCGCTTGGATAATTTTTCCTTTCCAGCGTCGATATGTATCTATGTATGTTATGATATATATGTATCTATGTATGTTATGATACATATGTATCTATGTATGTTATGATACATATGTATCTATGTATGTTATGATACATATGTATCTATGTATGTTCGTTTATGGTACTTTTTCCTTTAGTGAGCTAGTTAGATCTGGTTAGTTGGGTTTACGGTTTCCTCGGAACACGGAAAGTGGCAGTCCCTGGCCATTGCCTACCCCTCTGGGACGCAGGCGTGAGTTTATGTATGTATGTATCTATGTATGTTGGCTTCTGGTACTCTTTACTTTAGTAAGCTAGTTAGATCCGGTTATCCGGTTTACCGTTTTTTTTTAGAACAGGCGGATGATCAATGCGGAATGGCCCGGTAAGTGCGAGCGCTGCGGGCCCATGGAGTTGGATTAATTAGGTTAAGGTAAACGCAACAGAATACTCTATAGAAGTACATCCCACTGGAGTAGGTATTTTGATGACGCCTTATATCTTATCCTATATGTGCCAAATATTTATGTATTTCATCATCATCAACCCATTATGTCCCCACCGAGGTGCACGGGTCTCTTCCCTAAGGAAGGCATAGGCCATACTTCACCACAGGGACCAAGTCCGGATTAGTGGAGGCTTGTAAGACTAGTGGCTGGTCTTACTGTCAAAAGTTTTCAAAAAAATTGAACTTTAAAGAATTTAAGGAACTATTTTCTACTTCTTTACTACCTACCTGTTACCTGCCCAAGTGACCACAAACAAAACTATAGTCGCTGGTCGCTCTTACTTATTGGAAACACACACAAAGAAACTTTCAGCTTTTATGAATTCAGCTTTTATGAAAAAACTAGCTGTACCCCGAAGTGTTACTCGCGGTTCATCGATTTTCCCATGGGAATAAGATACTTTCCCGCGGTAAAACGTAGCCTATGCGTTAACCCAGGGTGTCAGCTAAACTCGATACCAAATTTTATTAAAATCGCTCCAGCCGTTTAGACGTGAAGAAGTAACAAACATACACACTCCCATACTCACAAACTTTCGCCTTTATAATATTTGTGTGATAGTCTGATGAAGGTCTGGCTTAAAGATATCTAGCGCATGTGGGTGGAAGGGCCGGTGCTCCAGGCTGACATACAATAGGGGATGACTTAGCAAAGGCGAAAAAAAGTGACTTAGCAAAGGATCGTGGCAGTCCCTGGGGTCTGCCTGCCCCTCTGGGGCAAAAATATCTCCGGAGATTATGCTTAAGGGCCTTATCAAACTAGCGGTTCGCGAGCGGCTGCGTGGCGGAGCGGGCGCGCTGCGAATTCGTCGCGAACACACCACGGCTGCACAGCGAGGACGTCGCGGACGCGTGACGAATTCGCAACGGATTCGTCGCGTGTTTGTAGCAAACCAACGGCGTACTTGGTAACACTTGGTAACAACATCTCACATTCGTGTATCGTTACGGACTGAAGTGAGGCGGGATGGACGGGCTGGCGATTGTGCTACAGTACAAAATGGCGTCCACGCTGCTATTCGCGGCGAATTCGTGGCTCATCCACAACGAATACGCTGCGCATGCGTGGCGTGTTCGTTACGCACCCGCAACGTATACGTTGCGCACCCGCTCCGCTTTCAAGACGCTCGCAATCCGCTAGTATGATAGGGCCCTAAGCAAACATTTCTACTTACCTTCTATCTCAGTTTGTTTCACGCAGGTAGGATTAATTAGGTGTATGCAAACGCAAGTCTTCTTTGATAAACAGTTGATGTGTGTAATCCAATTTGGAGGGGATTAACCCCTTGCATGAGACTCCCTGAGGCGTAATAATACCTACAGTGTACGCTGCCGAAGCTAGCCGTGGTAATAATTTCATACTGTATAAATTTTAAGACAGCTTGTTCTTGAACGATCACTTAGGTTAAGCAATATACGGCGCGTTCAGTCCATGGATGGGTCACTGTCTATGACTGACGCTAGTGGCACTTTTCCGAGCGGTTCCCGTGCTTCGCAGGGCACGTTAAGCAGTTGGTGCCGGCTGCCGTCGATGGATGGCAGTCGTTAAGCCAAGTCAGAGGCCTTAGGGCGGCTTGAAAACTTCTGACAGTAAGACCAGCCACTAGTCTTACAAGCCTCCAACAATCCGGACTTGGCCCCCGATGGTGGAGTATGGCCTATACCTTCTTCAGGGAAGAGAGCCGTGCCCCTCGGTGGGGTTGTGTAGCGAGATCGTAATTTTATTTTTTTATTAAGTAAGGCCCTCTTGTATAACACTTATGCTTAATTAATATTAAAACAGTTTTTAGCTTTATAAAGTTGACAATTAAACGCTGACACAGCATTAACATCTTGCATACAATTTTTTTCATCCAACAATAAGATTGTGTTTATATAGAAATAATGCTTACTGTATGGCAATACGAATTTACAACGCATTGCCAAACGAAATAAGGGATATATAGGGAAAAAAATATTAGAGCGCCTTTTAGAAAAACGTTTTTACAAAATTAACGATATTTTTATCGAGAAAAGGAATCTATGACAATTCATTTGATTTATATTAATTAGGATAATTGACTTTACTTTCTGTATGTCTGTAAAATAATGTTGCATATCAAGACTGACCGAATGTGCGTTCCTTAATATGTTTTAGGTACAACCTGTACTTATATAATAAACTAGCTGTTGCCCGCGACTACGTCCGCGTGGGCTTTAGTTGAGTAAAGTGTTTGCAAATAAGATAGGGATACTTTTAGCGCATCCGAAAGAGCTTTCATACTAAATTCGCACCCCCCTTTTTCCCCCTCAAGAGATGATTTTTTAAAAACTATTTTACACGTATTTCATAATTTTAAATGAAGAACCTTCGTACTAAATTTTATTCGAATAACTTCAAAAACGGCAAAGTTTCATACTAACTTTGAACCCCCATTTTACTCCCTTAGGGGATGAATTTTCAAAAATCCTTTCTTAGTGCTCCCCTAGGCTCCCTACGGAACTCCCATGCCAAATTTCAACCCCCTAGGTTCAGTAGTTTGGGCTCTGCGTTGATTCTAAGTCAGTCAGTCAGTCAGTTTCTTCTTTTATATATTTAGAAGATAGATGTACTAATAAATGAATTGAATTGAATTAATCTCGTTCTCGGCACAGACGCCTAATTTATGGGACACAAAAGACCATCAGCCTCTGAGCCCACAATTCGAAGGCTTCCCCACGACGTTTTCCTTCACATTGTCCTAGCTTGAAAACTTACAGCTACCCGCAACTTTGTCGCTGTCCGTCAGTTCCATTATGGAACTAAGGTACGCAGTTATTTGAATAATATTCTCGTTACATTAGAGAAACTTTGTCCTATTTGAAACCTAATCATAACTTTGTACCTAGAAGGATAGAAGACACGTGGCTCGCGTCGCAGGGTTGGACTAATAATAATCTTGTCACATGACTTTGAAGTATTTCATGTTTTTAGAAAATTAGTTTCGTTACAAAGAAGAAGCGTCTCTAAGTGGATCCATCGATTAGTAAGCAATAATACGGTCTTGGTAAGCAATAGTCACTTTGTACTTTCCAATACCTAAATACAATACGCTACTTGACTCGTATCAAATTTGACGCGATAAATAGATATTTCCTGTAGTATCTAACGTAAGAAACCGAAATATATTGACTTTGCTAAGTAAATATGCAGGATGGCTGCAAAATTTACAAATTAAAAAAATATTTTTCGCTTTTAAATCGGAACGGTGAAAACACTATCCGCCATCTTGAAAGCACCTTTGGTTGTAAACAAATATCTGTCCGTCGTGCGTGCGTAGGTTCTATTGTGATTTGGATTGGATTTAGTGTTTTTGCAAAAACTCTTCTTGTGCAGTTAGTGTCTTATCATTTAATTGATAAGCGCAATCATGGACGCTGGATTCGTGGAAGCTGATAGTGCCAATTTGCCAAAACAAAAACCAAAAGCCAATAATTAATTTGAGACAGTGGATGATATGGTTCTAAAGTTTAATGCGCTTATCATCCAATTGTTTGATAAGCATGCCCCAATCCGAACTACCCGTATAAGACATTCGTCTACTCCTTGGGTTACAGACAATCTAAAACTAATGATTGACTTAAGAGACAAGGCGCTTGCTAGGTTTCATAGAACAAAGAAAGATTCTCATAAGGAATATTATAAGAAACTGAAAAAAATTGTTGGAGAAGCCATGTACAACGAGCAACGTGCGTTTTATGACCAAATTATTAATAAAAACATGCATGACTATAAAGGTTTATGGAAAGGGTTGAAGAAACACGCCCTGCCCGGGCATGGAAGCGACGATTGTCTACCTGCAGAATTTGACGACCCTGACCATATTAATGAGCATTTCCTCGATATACCAGGTAATGATGAGATTCCTGCTTCAGTATTTGAGAGCTTTAATGTCGGTAAACACAATGAGAGCTTTAATTTCAATTTGCATCCTGTTGATGATAAAGTTGTTGGCAAGATCTTACTTGAACTAAAATCTAACAGTCTTATTAATAAAAACGACCTATAGTGTGCTTGTAGCGCACTTTGGCTATAGTCCTCTATTAGACATATAGTACGCTCTAACTTTTCCTTATTAATAAAAGTACAACAATCCTACTTTAACTATCGTGCTCTTTTAGGACCTGTCAATTTGGCAACGTCGCGTACTATGATTCGTTCATTCTTTTAGGTCTGTGGAAGTGTCAAAACACCCAGATTGTCTAATCTATGTACATGACAAGAAAAAAAAGTTTTCAACTTTTCGTTCGAAAGTTTTTGAAGAGGATACATTTAAAAAGAATTGAATTGAAGAGGATACCATTTTATACCATTTTATTTAATACAAAGCCAATGTCAACTGTGAGAGCAGATTCGTCTGTGTCCAGCAATAGCCAAGGTAATATAGGTAATCCGTAGTCAATCAGGGTCCAGTAAACAGGCCAAAAACGTTCGATAATAGCACTTTTTCACGAAAAACCACTTCAGGACTTCAATGACAACCAAACCACTTCAGACAACAATCTGACAAATGCACACTTTTGTAATCTGTGGTTTTGCAACCACAGATTAAAATATCGCTTATAGTAAGCTTGTAGTCGAGATAAAGTAGGGCCATATCAACTATAAGTTATAGCAGGGTTATAGCCCAGTTATAATGTGGATTTTGTTTTATTAATAACGTTTTTGTGAAACCCATGATAATGATCTTATAAGGCCACTATAGCAGTGCTTTTAGTGACCTAACTTTTTATTAATAAGGCTGTAACTCTTTAGGTATCGATAATTTAAACTGGGACATGATCCTCCTTACTTTGCCACACACTTTGAAAATAATTACAATGATAATAAATACCTAAATAATTACTTCTACTTTCCCCACTCTATGGAAAACAGCTCTCATTACACCAGTCCCCAAAATCCCTAACCCTAAAGTATTTAAGGATCTCAGACCCATTAGCATCCTGCCTTGTCTCTCAAAGGTGCTGGAGAAAATTGTCCATATGCAACTCTCAGAGTATCTTGAAGGAAAAAATATCTTGCCAGCAGTCCAGTCCGGTTTCAGGAGAGGTGTCGGTACGGCCACGGCCTTACTTGATGTGACTGACAACATATTGGCTGCTGCAGATGATGGTTTGAGTACGTTTCTAACACTCTTGGATTTCTCTCGTGCATTTGACTGCATCAACATAAAATTGCTTCTCTCTAAATTGAATTACTACGGCTTAGGTGCATCTGCTGTGGAGTGGTTTAAGAGTTATCTCTGTAACAGATCTCAGATAGTTAAACTGCAACGAGGCGATGGAACTACTGCTCTGTCTTCTGCCCGTAGAGTCACTAGAGGAGTGCCCCAAGGGTCAATTCTTGGGCCTTTGTTATTTATTTTGTACACAACGGACATGGCGAAACGGATTAAGAATTGTAACTTTCATCTCTATGCTGATGATGTAAAGGTTTACGTCTCTGCAGACCCTAAAAACGTAGAACCTTCTATACTTAGGTTAAACTCTGATCTGAATAGAATAGCTGACTGGGCAATGCAGAATGCCCTCGTTCTTAATCCCAGTAAATCTAAATTTCTGGTCTTGGGAACTTAAATGCAAGTTCAGTCGAGCCTTTCTCATGGACTGTATCCAGCAATAGCTGGAGTTGTTATTGAACAAGTAGAGGAGGCTAGGAATCTGGGAGTTCTTATGGATGGTAAACTCCGCTTCGAAAACCATATTCTTAATGCTGTCAAGTCCTGTTTCAATCGTCTCAGGGTACTGTACCGAATACGTCATTTAATTTTATTGTGTGAAAGAGTACGCTTACTGGTATGTGAGTCCCTGGTTCTCTCCCTGCTGAATTACTGTGATGTTGTGACAGGTCCTCGCCTACTGACACGATAAAAAAAAATGATACAGCGGGTACAGAATGCCTGTACTAGATACTGTAATAAAATTCCCCCACGAAGTCACATCACTCCTTACCTTAATAAAGCCAGGTTGTTGAACATGGACTCCAGACGTGACCTGCACTTGGCTGGCCTTATCTACATCATAGTAAAATTTTAAAAACCCAAATACCTCTACGATAAACTTAACTGGTACACCTTCCATAACTCCTTTAAATCGCGCCGGGCACAAAGACCGATTTTAGCAACGCCTTATCACAAAACAAGAGCTTTTGAGGGTAGTTTTCGCTATCAGGCAACTAAATGTTGGAACAATCTCCCACCGCCGCTTCAAAAACCCATCACTAAGGCAACCTTAAAGTTTAATTATAAAATACTACTATTGGACAAACAGTCCTCACTATAGTTGCCTTATAGTTAAGTACCTACCCGCTATATGTCCGTAAACACGCACCCATGCACGTACACACACACACACACTCACACACTCACACACTCACACACACACACTCACACACACACACACACACACTCACACACACACACACACACACACACACACGCACACATACACACTCACTCACACTCAAACACACAATCAATCAATCAATCAAATAATTTATTTTGTTTAACATAGGTGACATTCATGTAGGTGTTATAGGCTATACAGGTTTCTCTATGTTATACCCATTGGGTGTACAAATATTAAGCTTAACATTTACACATGCAAAAATGGAAAAAAATATGGTATTAATTAAAATCTTCAACTTGAGAGAGGCTCATTAAAAAAAAAAAGATATATACAAACATTTCTATTTCTTATTATTATAGTAAAAATTGTTTAATAATTATCATTTTAATAAGTCAATAATGTCAAGTAAAATAAATCAAATTCAATAATTAAATGTCAACAGTGTCAATTTAAATTATTACATAGGATACAATTAAAATCATAATATAAATATAATTACTATGTCAATAACATTGCTACATTTCAGTTTCTAAAAATTAAATCAATTTAAATAAAATTACAAGTCAATAAAAACTATTCAGAGTCAACTCGGCTGGAGACCTACATTTTTTCTTTAAATATGTCATCAATCCTATAAAAACATTTGTCAACAAGGAGCTTGCCCAATTCTCTTTTAAAAGGGATCAGCGGAAGACATTTGATAGCATTTGGAAGTTTGTTATAGATTTTCGGCGCCATATAGAGGTGGCTCTTTTGCATAAGTGCTGTTCTACTGTGTTGAGCGGTCACTCTCTCTTTATTACGTAGATTCAGATTATGAAGACTGCCAGCTTTTATAAAAAGATCGGGATTGGTTTTCACAAACACCGCTATTTCATAGATATAGAGTGACGGGAACGTTAAAATCTTCAACGATTTGAATACCTCTTTGCAACTATCTCTAGGTTTTAGTCCAGTCATGGCTCTTAAACACCGTTTTTGCGCCTTAAAAATGACTTCTTTATCTGTGCAATTGCCCCAGAATATTATGCCATAACGTAGTAATGAAGCTACTAGCCCATGGTATGCTGTCTTAACGGTATGGAGCTCTACAATTTTCGATAGCTTATAAAGCGCGTAGGCGGATCTATTTAACTTATTGCAAACTTCGTCAGCGTGGTTTTTCCATGTGAGTTTATTGTCAATCTGGAGTCCCAGTCAATTTTGTTGTTTGTGTGCAATTTATTATTTCATTTTTATACATTATATTTAAATTTGGTGTTGCAAACACTCTTTGATAAAAATGCATTATATTGGTCTTTCCCAAATTTACTAACAAATTATTCCTATCTAGCCAAGTAATTATTTCTTTTATAGAGTTGTTAATATTATGTTCGTAAGTAGAGGGGTCTCCTGTTGTATTATTACTGTGCTATCGTCTGCGAACAGTATTAATGGGTTGGAGACATTTAACGGTAGATCGTTAATGTAGAGCAAGAAGAGCAAGGGCCCCAAAACACTTCCTTGTGGCACGCCGTACTCTACAATTCTGTTCTCTGAAGTGTAGAGAATCTCTCGTTTACTTTTTATACATATTCTATTTATTTGTGTACATTGAGGCCTATTTCTTAGATAAGACTCTATTAATGAAAGTACATTTCCACGAATACCGTATGAGTGTAGTTTGTTACATAAGATACTATGATCGACGTAATCGAAAGCCTTAGTCATGTCCATGAAGACTGCGCACACCGGAATACGTTGGTCCATGCTCGTTATTACAGTCTGGAGAAGGTCATGTATTGCCAAGTTAATAGTTTTATGTTTTTGAAACCCTTTCTGTTCAGGGGCTAGTATATTGTACTTTTGTAAATAATTATATAATTGGTGGTAGATTATTTTCTCGAAAACTTTTGATAATATCGGTATTAATGCAATTGGTCTATAGGACTTAAGTTCTGTCCTGTCTTCTTTTTTAAAAAGTGGTTTAACGATGACAGGTTTTAGTTTTTCTGGGTAAATGCCGTTAGTTATGCATAAATTAATTACATGGCTGAGGGGGAATGATATTAATTCCGAGACAAATTTAATGGATTTTGTCGTTATTTCGTCGTAACCAAAGCTTTTTTTATTTTTTAAACCCATGATGACCTTTTGTACATCTGAAGGTGATGTGGGGGCCATAAACATAGACTGACTGTGGTTGTTTATATTTGGCCGTTTTTTGTCTGCTAAGGCATTTCTTGAGGAGTCTCTGATATAGTAGTGTTTTTATAAATAATTTGTTGTATAGGTTCGTTTATTATTCCATGTTTACATTGATTTATTATTTGCCAAGTAGCTTTAGATTTGTTTTGAGCAGTACTTATGTAAAAATTGTTTTGAGCCCTTTGTGTCATTTTTATAATTCTTTTGTATCGTTTTGAGTAGTTAGTTAATGCTAATTTTGTAGCCACGTTGGGTTTTAATCTGTACTTCCATAGAATTGCTCTCTGGTTTCTACTGCATTGTTTAATACCTCGTGACACCCATTTGGGCTTTTTTATGCAATTAATTCTAATTCTTTTTTGTGGAAAGCACAAGTCATATAACATCTTAAATATGCTTACCAAGCTCTCAAATGCTTCGTTTGCATTTGTACTAGAGAACACATCGGAAAAGGAAAAACTTTGTAAACTTGATCTAAATTTTTTGAGATTTTCCAAGCTTTCATCTCTTACTTCTTTATGCCAATAGTTTATAAGAAAGGTTCTCCTTGCAGGACATTTGAGAATTTGACCTGTATGGTCAGATAGGCCCAAATCAATTACTTCGCCCTGACATCCATGACTTATGTTATGTGCAAAGTTGTCTATACATGTGTTGCTTGTAAGACGTGTCGGCCCTTTTAGTTCAAGCTTAAGATTATGACCTAGCAAGAAGTATTCAAACTCTTTTGCAAGTCTATTTCTTTTTAATATATTAATATTGAAGTCTCCACACAAAATTATTTTATAGCGTTTTTTTGTTATTTGACGTAGAATAATGTCTAATTTCTCATAAAATATATCGAAATTTGACTTTGGGACTCTATATAAACAAATTATTACTAAAGATTGAGCAGTTAGCTCGATAGCACAGCATTCAAATAGGCCTTGAACTGAGTGCCTGGTAATGTCTACCAATTGCTTATATTGATATCCTTCCTTTACCAGGATACACGCTCCACCTCTACTTTGTTTATCTCTAGAGTAATGAGCCGCTACCTTAAAGTTTGGAATAGTTACAAGATTTTCATTACCTGTGGTCATAAAATGTTCTGTAATGCATATTATATCAACAGGGGTGTTCCTTTGAGTCAGGTCGTGCAGGTGTACAGTTAATAGGTCGGCTTTATTTATAAGTCCCGCTATGTTCTGATGCATTATATATAAAAACTTATCAGAGAAAAAAAACTGTTTCATTTTCCTCTTGTTTTTTTTCTGTCTCGGAGAAAATGTCGTCTGCTTCGATAAGTCCATTTTCTCTGTTAAATTGCGTTATCTCAAGCATTGTACTTTTTAAGTCATTAAATATCTTCGACATTCCTTTATTATTTACGGTTCCTCGTCGTTCTGAGAACATTTCGTAGTCATAGGTGAGGCTGGCATTTGAATCCAAGTAGTACGCGTATTCGTGTGAGAGCAGGTCCATATAGAGTAGGTTATTAAATGTCTCTACTCTCCATCTGAACATCGTTGTATGTGCGCCAAATATATATGTTGGGTAACATATAACAATGTTTGTGTGTTTTATGCGTTAAATAATATCTCTTATGTTGATTATGATATCGAAGTAGTTTTCGGTTCTAATAAAATCCTCCTCTCCAATCATTATTACACAGAAATCTTTTTTTGTGAGATCTTTTACTTTTTCATGTAATCCTTTCAATAAATCTTTGATTCCGATGTTTGGCGTCAAGTAATGGCAAATTTGGTAATCCGTACTGCTGAAGGTGCTTTCAGCTATTTCTAAAATTCTATTAGTTCTATTGCAGCTTAATATACACAGTTTATTCCTTTTGGCGCACCTTGATTTATGCGAGGGTGTTTTTGTATTAATATTGCTGTTTAGATTAATATTGTGGTTTGCTGAGCTTTCGGCACACATACAAACACATACACTGAGATGTTTTCAATCCACTAAAAAAATTTTATCTTGGTGTTTTATAATATCTATGTTCCCATGTTCATATGCTTCTATATTTCTATGTTTCTTTGTTTCTATGTGTCTATGTTTCTATGTTTCGTAAGCGCATTTTCAAATTAATTATTATTTTCTCTTTGTTGTCAAATATGTGTATTGTGTAGTGAAGTATGAACATTTTTTCATACTTCAGCGAATCAGGTGCAGCAGAAAACCAGCGCTAGTCACCTTTGACTAGCTTTATGCTGAGCTGCAGCCTTTTTCTGTTGTAGCACTCGTATTTATTATGTCATAATGTTATTTTTGTGTTTTGTTTGTCTCTAAATATTGTTTTATCTTTGTGTTATGTATGGTCAATTTGTGTTATATGTAGTGTTATAATAGAAATAAATGTTTTTCACTGAATGTTTTTCACTTTCACTTTCACTAAAACCAAACCAAATCAAACCAAGCATTATTACTGCTAAAAACAGTTTCTGTGTACATTGATATTACAGGACTTACATTAAAGTGATCTTCACTTAAATACACCCAAGTTTCATAATGGTAATTGATATATTTTGCATGTAAATTCGATGAAATCATGAATGCGTTGTTGTTATTTCACTATGCTCACAGATCACTAACAGATTTTTAGGACTAGGTAAAGATCGTTTCACCAAACAAATCCTACGGTAAAATCCTTAAGGCCATAACAATAAAAGCCAAAATTGATTAACTCATACTTCTTTCGTGGCATGAACTCTACCTATGTTGAATGTCAAACTTTGTTTACAAAAATAAAGGACTTCAAACCATAGACAAAAATGGCGGACCGCGTTTTTGGCTGTTTAGCAAAGCAACGTTTTAAAATAATGTTTTTGTTGCTTTTAGGTATTCAAAAAATATACTAAAATATTTTTTGGTCTAATGGAAGAGATATTTAGCATTTAAGACATACTTGAAAAAAGAGTCAAGTAGCGGATTCTCGTGTCTAAAGGCCAGGTTCTGAATTAATAATTTCGATGAGTAACTAAGTAACTGTAGTGCTGCCTCGTCGAATTTCTCTGGAAAGAGCGAGATAGAACGTTACTTTATTATTCACTTATTAAAATTCTCAATTCAGAAACCGGCAACCAGTGCGCATAGTCAGATTTTGATGACATTTTGTATAGATATTCGGTAGGTCTGAAAATAGGTTTTTGGTATTTTTCATACCCCGTATCTGGCAAAACAACCTTTGCGGGGTCAGCTATTTCTAATTATATAGTGTAACGAGCGGTGGTGGCGTAGTGGGGTTGACCCTTGCTTCTCGATCATGAGGGTCTGGGTTCGAACCACGCATGTACCAATGACTTTTAGTTACGTACATTTGTTTGTACAGCAACACCATTCGCTGATAAATTGTGCCCGGATAACGGCGACAGGCTTGCCACTTGTCACGTTTGGGACCTAATAAACTCGGCAAAACGTGGGTCCAGTTCTAGAGACTGGTGCCTCTGCCTACCCCTTCGGGGATAACGGGCGTGAGTTTTTTTTTTTTTTTTTTATTTATATAGTGAAAGTGAAAGTGATTTTAATGAAAGTTTATTTGTGCAGTTGGTAGATTTAAGAATAGCTTGTTATCTATTTTTCATAGCCATAAGTGAAAAACTAAGCTATCAGCTAGTTATATAGGGTTTTTCATAAATGAAGAGTGCTGTGACTGGTTACCAAAAACTGTGCTATTATTAAAGTTTTGACATAGCAAGTGTTGTTTGCACTCATAGGTCTTGAGCTTCTTAGATAGATAGATATTCGTACCAACTTATGTACTAGATTTCAGAGTGCTTATACTGAGTTTGTTCATTCACTTTCGATAGCGAGAGCGTTTGCAGTTTGTATAGGAGTGAGAGAGCGCGCCACCTAGTTGTCTCTTTGTCACTCCGATGCAAATCGCAAACGCTCTCGCTATCGAAAGTGAATGAAAAAACTCAGTATAAGCACTCAGGTGGTTTGAGAAAAGATGTTCAAAGTAGAGATTTTTTTTTCGCTGCCTTTGGTCTTGGAGTACGACGTACGGCCTATATCTTTCTCAAGGAATAGACCCGTGCCCCTCGGTGGGGTCATAATGGGTTGATGATGATGAAATATATATATAAAGTCCATTAAACTACAAACGACATGTTTGAAAGACATGACATCTCGTACAAGCCTGACTCGTGTACGTAACATTAAAACCTACCTTGTGACTTTTTCTTCTGTTTTAAATTGCATTTATCTGCGAGCCAATTTGTTCCGAGATTCTCTTTGAGCAAAGGACCCTCTCCTTTAATATAAATTGGAAAATTATTGTCAACTAGCTAGAAGAGACTACCAACCTAGCAAGAAGAATTTAATTCTAGGGGAATTTAATTCTCCTGCTGTCCAGTTACTTTTCTATCGTGAACATAAGACAAAGGATTTTGATTTGATTTTTTACGGGAATATATATATATATATATATATATATATATATATATATATATATATATATATATATATATATGTATTTCTTATACGAATCGTTCGTAGCCTGAGCTGCCTGACTGAGTGATCTTAAACGATCACTAAGGTTAAGCAACATACGGCGCGTTCAGTCCATGGATGGGTCACCGTCTATGACTAACGCTAGTGGCATTTTTCCAGGCGGTTCCGTGCTTAGCAAGGCACGTTAAGCAGTTGGTGCCGGCTGCGGTCGATAGATGGCAGTCGGTAAGCCAAGTCAGAGGCCTTAGGGCGGCTTGAAAACTTTTATTTTCTTATAATTTTTATGTATGTAATTGTACCCTTTTATATGGGTAAGTAAGACTCTCAAAAAGTGCACCGTTATACACGTGAAATTGTAACACACTGGAAAATCGCAACATCCGGCTGCTATACCCAATCATGTTTTTCTTATGTTTCTGGGATGTTGAGATTGATTGATTGATGCATGTTCAGATTTGTCCAGGACGTTGCATTCTATAAAGCTTGCAACTGTAGTGAGCAGAGTACGTATACTGAGTTTTTTCACTCACTTTCGATAGCGAGAGCGTTTGCGATTTGCATAGGAGTGACAAAGAGACAAGTATGTGGCGCGCTTTGTCACTCCTATACAAACTGCAAACGCTCTCGCTATCGAAAGTGAATGTAAAAACTCACTACAAGCACTCAGAGTGCGTATACTGAGTTTTGTCATTCACTTTCGATAGCGAGAGCGTTTGCGTTTTGCATAGGAGTGACAAAGCGCGCCATCTATTTGTCTCTTTGTCACTCCTATGCAAATCGCAAACGCTCTCACTATCGAGAGTGAATGAAAAAACTCAGTATACGCACTCTGATTGTCTTCTCTAAACGAACACGACGCGACAGAAACATAAGAAAAACATCATTGGGTATACCAGCCGGGTGTTGCAATTTTCCACTGTGTTACTATGTGTTACAATTTCACATGTGTTACGGTACATTTTTTGAGAGCCTTACCCATATAATATATACTCCCCTACCTATTATAATAATCGTTTCACAACTGATCTGGTTGGCTGGAAGAAATTTCTATAGAAATAAGCTCGCCTATGTACTCGCTATATTACGCTTATATTTTTGTAGCATTTCTTTCTTGTGTAGTATCTAATATTTAACAATCGTGGTGTAAACCGCCCTTTATGTTATAACTGCACAGCGTATATATATACTTTAGCTGCTATAGAAGGCAGTAGACTCTGACGCGTAAACGGACCTCGCTAGCGTAGTCTGGAATGGAAGTGTGGCATCCGAAACTTGTCCAATCTAAACTACTACCGCTCGGACACGTGTTTAGGAGAGCATAGAGGTGGCAAGTACTTCAGACGGTCGGATTTCAACAAGCATAATACGAGTATATACTTTTACATCGATGGTTAAAAGGCGATTTGACTTAAGCGAGATATAAGGCGATATTGAGTTTTATACATATTTGAAATCAGCAAATTTTTCTGCGTCTTTTGAGCAGGGTTTTACGCAAATCGAAGCACTTTTTTGGCGCTTCAGTCAATAATCAATAGGGGTAGATAATAATATCAAATTTTACTTCACAGTGTTTAGCGACATCATTTTATCGTTTTTTTCTAAATTATGCTTCTAAGTCAATCTTAATGAAGCGTCAAATTGAACAAAACTGATTTGTAATAAGGTATAATTATATTTTTTTAAATCACGAAAGTTTGTGAGTGTGTATGTTTGTTACTACTTCACGTCTAAACGGCTGGAGCGAATTTAATAAAATTTGGTCTTGAGTTAGCTGACACCCTGGATTAACACATTGGTTACGTTTGACTGCGAAAAAATATCTTGTTCCCATGTGAAAATCCATATGAATGTGAAGAGTTATTATTTTTACTGTTAATACACAATTTATTTTCTCTAATAAACCGCGGGTAACACCGCGGGTCACAGAGTATTCAATAAAAATACTTGGCTTTAAATGACTTTTCTGTGGCGTCAGCAAACACAGTATGAGTATGAATCCTTTGCATTACAAATAACATTTGTTTTTTTATGCTATGTTGGCAAAAGGCTATCTCTTTAATCATGCTTAATGATTTCACAAAAACCAAAATTTTATAAATGTTTAAAACAGATTTATTGAATAAAACTCAAAAATACCGAAATTATTTTCTCAAAATGGGTCAATATTTTTAAAAATTATGTATCAAAAATACTGCACATATTTATCAATCTATGTATCTTAAGTTGCCGGGTGGTCTGTAATAGCCTTAGGGACAGCGTCACATCTTTATGCGCGTCACATCTTTATGCGCGTCACGTGAGACGGTGGTCAGTATGTAAATACGCGTGCGTTATTAGCGTCCTAGGATAACGAGGCGGCCAAATATTTTGTACGGGATCCTTCACTTGTTAAGGGCCAGGCAGCTATCATAAAGGGAATATAATGTTCATCATTATCATCATTCAGCCACAAGAAGTCCACTGCTGGACATAGGCCTCTTCCATGGATTTCCAAAGGTTTCCAAACGGTTGGAAGCGGCTTATATAATGTTTCATGAACACAACATACATGACTACCTCTGTGGCGCAGCGGTTAGCGAATCTGCCTACCATGCAAGAGGTCCCGGGTTCGAATCCCGGCTGGGAACAAAAAAAAAACCATGTTTACATGTTTGTAATGTCGCTGTTTCTTTTTCTCATGACACAGCCTGTATGCAGGTAAATGTTAATTTTTAAGGTTTAATTTTTTGCAGATTGTCTCTTTCCGAGGTCATTCTTCGCAACGACGAATGCATTAAAGAAGACATTTGTTTTACTTAAATTTCCACATAATCAGAGTATTATCGCGTGGTAGGCATCTGCCTACTGCGCTAAATGCTATACACAAGTAAAAAATTAAATAAACACACTCAAAATATTGTGCTATCGAAAGATCATCATCAACCCATTATGTTCCCACCGAGGTGCACGGGTCTCTTCCCTGAGGACGGTATAGGCATACTCCACCACGGGGGCCAAGTCCGGATTGGTGAAGGTTTACAAGACTAGTGGCTGGTCTTACTGTCAGAAGTTTTTAAGCCGCCCTAAGGGCTCTGAGTTGGCTTAACAACTGCCATCTATCGACGGCAGCCGGCACCAACTACTTAACGCGCCTTGCGAAGCACGGAACCGCTCGGAAAAATGCCACTAGCGTTAGTCATAGACGGTGACCCATCCATGGACTGAACGCGCCGTATGTTGCCTAGCCTTAGTGATCGTTTAAGATACCGAAAGATGCTCAGCATAAATTAGACCGTGCAAGGTGATTAAGGCGTTGCTTACTCTCTGAGAGAATTTTTTATTTCTGATTTCTCCCAATCGGAGGAGAAGTTTACATACCTTTTCTACTGAATTTTGAAGTAATTTGCTGATTCCGATACCCCGATATCCACTCAATTAAAACTTTTTCACATCGATGAAGAGCCCGCCTTTTTGGATAGTTCAGATAATTGGATAACACTTCAGCTTGAAGCGAAACTACCTGAAATAGGTTTAAATTCGACCGAAGTTAGCCAAAGTTTCCCAGAGAATTCGCTGTGCTCAGATCTTCTTGAATGTGTTGTACATATCTGTTAGCTGGTGCATTGTTCAACCACGTCGTGTCTTGTACCTGATGATGAAGTTTCGATGTCTATGCGAACTCGACCATTAGATTATTTGACAGACAGCTTTTAGATTTTTCTCTCAGATTTTTAATTGGAGTTCAAAATGCTTATAAAGTGGTAATTTTTAATTTTTTCCTGTACTATATCATAAAAAAAAAGCAAACGAAAATTTACTCTTAATAATCCGCCAAAACGCTATCTTGGACAATATGGCGTACCGCGTAACACAGGAGTCATCACGTCACAGGTATATAACTATTGTATAATGTTTATTATGTGCAAATTTATGAGACTGAATGGTCTTGTGAGATAAATCGATTGTGCTAAGTATAAAAAAAAAACTACTGTGTTGTGCTACTTTTCTTTCATCTTTTTTTTTAATTGATTTTAACACTGTGTTGTGCTTATGGTAAGCTTAAACGTAACTTAATTAGATATAAGTAAACTGCAATTATGTATATTATACAAGCAAATACGAAAGTGCCTGGCTACCCATAGCACAGGGTATTCTAGTTTGGGAGCCAGGACAAATACTGTAACACTTTTAGTACAAAATAAATATTTTTCATTTCATATTTTTCATTTCATTTCATTTTCAGATCTATTAACAAAACCATTGAACGTAAGAACGACATGAATGACAAAACGCTATATTTTCTGACCTGTGACGTCGTCATAGAATCGGCCAATCCAAGCCGTTTTTGATAAAATTGCTGCAGATACACAATTATAAAATTTTACTATGTTTTTTTTATGTATTTAATTCTATATTACTAAAGATATATTCTAAAATTAATTATTAAATTAGAATTAAACTACATATTCTAAAATATTCATACATAGTCTAAATATAAAAAATGGACTCCAGACCGCTGCCGTTGGGGAGAGTTCCCAAGATGCTGGCAGCATTTCCCCTCTGGATGGCCAGGCGGGTGCGCTGACCGAGGTAGCTACCAGCTCTGGGGTCTTCTTTTTTCATTCTTTCTTTTAGTTCTTTAAATAGTTTACGTGCCTCAGAGCCCCACGGGCCTAGTTGCCTAAAAAGGGGTTTTCTTTTTTAAACAAGTTTATATTTTTGCGCTGTTTTTTTCTCTACTACAAATACGACACGAAGGCAGCGGCTAACATAGTAGATTGAGATTCAGCAAAAAGAGTGTAAAATCCTTACATTGGAATAAATTACTTTGGTTTGATTTATAATCTGGCTCTTTGCTTATATCCTAGAATATTCCCTAACATCGACGTTTCCGAAAATCCTTCGCCTAAGCACTGGATCACGTTTTTCTCGCTACGTTTGACTAGCTTACCCTTAACAGATTTTTCCCGTAATCAGTGCCTATTGTTGTTTTAGGCTACGGCAAATCAAAGCCTCCACTAATTAGATGAGGGGATAAAAGTACGGATGTTTCAGTACAGAATGGAATATACAGAGTAGATAAACATAAGCATTTTGGGTTGAAAGAAATATGGCAAGTTTATGTGGGTGAAAGGGACTTGAGGTCCCAGCAGACGGATTAGATTTGGTCATTAATTATGTTTAGGCTCTGACGTAGGGTAAACCATAGTATTGCTGGCACCCACCTAGTCATTGGCACAGTGAGTTTTAAACACAAATATTAAGAATTAAAATTTCTTAAAGGGCATTTTGGTAGTTTTTTATAATTAGCATTGTTAAGTACAAAACATACATACAAATTGTAAGTGCCAATGACTGATGTTATTAGTGACAATGTTTATACCTGTAATGCCAATGACTGTAGTTTTGGAGATATTTTCAAATTATTATTATTTTTCTTAAATAAAACTATGACAACAAGCAAGAATTATTTTTTATTTCCAACCTATACTCATATTCTAACAAATAAAAATGGTTAATAGTGATTGATTATGACATTGAATGCTTAGGAAGCAAATTAAGTCAAGGTTTTGCTTAAGGTGCCAATCAATGTATAGTTTACCCTATTAAGCTGAATTTATTTTAGGAAATAAATAAATTAATTTCTAGGCAAACATGGTACCATAAGTTCTTAAAAGCTAACAATTCGATAAGTTATTACAATACGATAAGATAAGATAAGATTACGATAAGATACAATTCAATAAGTTATTGATGGCAAAAGGGATCAATTGATATGCTAGGTGTAAGATGATTTGAGGAAAGATGGTCAGAGCGGAGTTTTTTTGCCCACTTCCACTAGAAATTCAGTCAGATTAGGAAACATTGCAACACCTGACAATGTGACTAAGTTTTAAGTTCTAATCTTAAGTAAGACCTATGTACCTACACTTAGTCGGCAATAAATTGATTTGACTTTATTCATTGAATACATAATAAGTACATTGATATTCAGAAAACAAAATATAATTTTTTTACGTTGAATTAAATTATTTTGATTTTGATGGATTTATTTAAAGAAAATATTATTAAGGAACCATGTAACTAAGGAGTTACATTTACCCACATAAGTACCACCTAAGGTTGATAAAAATATTGAAATAACCAATCAACCTCCTTAGGTTATTTCAATATTTTTAGGAACATTAGGTACTTCTTATACAATATGATAAATGATTCAATTCGCACTTTTTCTTCACTCTTTTAGGAGACACACCGTTCTCTGATTTTTCTGGTCGTTTTCCTCGAGCGTATATAGTGGGTACATACATATAATATTCTGTAACTACTCTTGTTAAAGTGGGAACTAATGTGTGCTCGTCTGGTATGGAGTAGGATTCTCTGTTTCGATTTTAGCAGTTCAAATCAAATATTTTAAGAATCTAATGTAACTATAAGTTTTCTGAACATTAATAATAATATTATGCACATACACATTCCATTCATTAACAATGTTGTATTACGAACGAACCAAAATGTATAGAGTTTAGAGTAGGTATAAACTTAAATAACTAAATTACATTTTAAATTTCGATCTTTATTTGAAATGCCAAAAACGTTGTATGCTATATGCTTCGTGACTACAAACATTAAATATTACAGCAAAGCATTTTTACTTATCACACTGAGATTTGTTTTAAATTCCCTAAGCTCCAAAACTTAATCGTCATTGGAAATTTTATTGTAAACGGAGCCGTACATAATACGTTTTTTCTCATCAGAGCTGTGCTGGATCTTTGTAGGCAAAACCTATGTCTCTGGTGCGAGCGTACGTCTTTGAAATGACCTGCTAAGGCCTGAACAAAATTGCGGATCAGAGTTGCGCATTTGAGTAATAATTTTGTATTAGCGCCATCTATTGTCATTGCAAAGAAATTTTTCTATTCTTTAACCCCTAAATACGTTCAAAAATCCGTCATAGTATGTAGATAGTGCTGCCAGCTACTAGTATTTAGTTTTTAACCTTGATTTTTATTCATTCGAATTCTAGAATAAAAGTTTTAATTTGCACAAAAGTCAGCTTGAAAATTCAAAATTATAAGAGGAACGAAAAGGAGAAGGAAGGAGAAGAGACGAAAACGAGAGAAATACGAGGCCTTTTCTACTCTAAAATGTTTTGGTGGTTTCACTAAAAAGCAGTCTCCTTACCAGCATATCGTAGACAAAAAATCTCAGCACATCTCCAAATAGCGTATCAACGTGCTACGAGTTACGTTCGAGCTCGCAGCAGCGAACGGGGACATTATTAAAGCATTTTTAGGCGAATGAGAAACGAGGTTTTCATCGTGCGCGTATCTCGCGACTCGCCGCGGTATATGACCTTGGCAGGGGTGGTGAACCCTCATTTGATTGCGCAATCAAACGAGAATATTTGAGTTTTTTTAGAAATAGATTTGATCTTGCACACCAACTTTACAAAAGTACATGAAAATATTAACCCCAGAGGGTTCGCCGGCGGGTCCCATAGTACACTACGGTGCATCCCGTTAGGCCCCGTAGACCGGCGGGCGGATCTGTCGTGCAACTGCACTTTGAATTCAATTTTGAAGATGATAATATAGACTACAGTTGTATAGCATGTTTAATTCATTGAAAACTGTGATAAATTTCACATATTACTCGGTAAATAACTAACTTAGCTGTAAAAAAAAAGTGTTCTGGCCCTGAGAGGTTAAAATTAAATATCTAATCTAGGTATATAGGGTCGGTTTCTGAATTGATAATTTCACTTAGGAAATACTTCAGTAACGTTTTTTCTGAAAACTCTGAAGAGATACCACTACAGTGAAGTAGTTACTTAGCGAAATTCTCAATTCAGAAACAGGGCCATAGTACAGTCGACAGCACGTCAATCTTCCCATTTTAGTTGCAAAGTCGCCCGTAATGCAACGGAGCAGAGTGTATGGGTGTATACCATGATGCGCTGTCGACTGTACACAACTATATATACCGCTTCTTAGGGTTCCGTAGTCGACGACGAACCCTTACAGTTTCGTCATGTCCGTTTGATCCAACCTCCCCCTCCTCCCGGCTAAACGGTTGATTGTAAAAGTGTAAAAAAAATTCAAGGCACATAATATAATGAAACAAAATGAAAACTATCTTGGCTAAGTAGGGAGTTGGGGCGCCGTTTGAGGGACCGCGGGCCTGACTACCATTCTGGGGCATTTCTTGGCCAAAGAATTTCTTTGGCGGTGCAGCATGGCAATGCTGCCAGCGTACTCGGGGCCTTTGGTCCAGGTGCATTCCGGGGAGGTTTGTTAGGTTAGTTAGGATTTTTTACTGTTTTTGTTTGTTTGTTTTTTTTTCTGTGTGCCTTAATTGCATATTTTATTGTATCAGTATTGTCGACAAAACATTTAGTGGATTTTGTGCATGTTCATAGTTTTTAGGAATATTTGTATTGAATTGAATTAAATATGAAATCAATGTAATATATATTTATAATCTTAGTAAGTCAATAAAGTAGGCGTTACAACTTAGGAGTAGGGCTACGAGTGAGTAGTTTTTTTCACTGCCAATTGTGTATTTTGATACTTTGAAATATAACACTTATAGTTAAATAAATGTCTCATTTTATTCCATTTTTTCTGTCTCATATTATCTTCTTGTTTTTGCGATCGCAAATCGCCCTCGCCCGTAAGAAAGGATGTGCCTTACGACTAAGGCGTAAGACCGCGACCCGCAGGTTGATAACTCCAGCCGTACGCGATGACGCGGACAAATTGCCGGGCTTATTGCAAAACGACATTCACCTACCTACTCACGTGTGTTTGGTAAAGAAACCTGCATGCAATCCACAGATTTTTCGCTGAAAATACGTAGGCGGGGGCTTTCCTCCTTGATATTAAATGGGCCACAATATTTTTTAAGAAATTAAACAGTGCACGATAGCTACACAAGATAGGGACTATTTCGTTTTTTGATAGTAAGCTTTTGATAAATTTGATCTAACGGTTTAATGCACAGTTTAATTTCGAGCATTTGAATGTATTTTTGTTTTCCTTTTAAAGACTACGTACGTTTTTAATAAAGAAAAGATGTTTCCAAAATGATTCATCTTAAAATAAGCTTTTCCCATCAAAAACTAATTACAGGATAACTGAAACAGGCTTTGAATATCCGCAATTTGATGAAATCAAACCCTCAGAGCACATTCATCAAAAGTAAACACATTTCACTACAATGGGTGACCTTCTATGACTAACGCTATAGTGGCATTTTTCCAAGCGATTGCGTGCTTCGCAAGGCACGCTAAGCAGATGGTGCCGGCTGCCGTCGATAGATGGCACTCGTTAAGCTAAGTCAGAGGCCTTAGGGCGGCTTAAAAACTTCTGACAGTAAGACCAGCCACTAGTCTTACAAGCCTCCACCAATCCGGACTTGGCGCCCGTGGTGGAGTATGGCCTATACCTTCCTTAGGGAAGAGACCCGTGCCCCTCGGTGGGGACATAATGGGTTGATGATGATGAATACTGTCGGTACGTGTAGGTACGGGTACCTGCATTGACCATGATCATACACCGGTTGAATTCTTTGCTTGAGTAAGGTGTGTGTGTGTGAAAGAGATCTGTATGTATCATGAATGAATGAATGAATGAATGAATGAAGGAATGAATGTTTATTGTCACAGAATGCTTACAGAATAATTAATATTAATAATAATTATTGTATTGTACACAGCGTGCGATAGAGGTGCTATTTCAGCATTTGCTGTTTCTATTTGAAACAGCGCTGGTTTTCAAATAGCACCTTCTTACAATATAAAAAAGACACACCATGCAGGTAGGGCAATAAATCAAAACAATTTAACTACAATTTAGAATAATACGAATTAATAACAGTCATATTCAATAATACAATTAATTAATTTTCATCAGTACTGACCTGTACCGGCAAACCGGTACCGATAACCTGATTATTTATTGCCACACGCTTAGGTAAGTAACAAGTAGCTTCAAGCTTCAAGATTGCGGCCAATGACACATTCTAGTCCTCGTCTACCCCCCCGGGACGCGGTGTGAGGTTTATGTGTGCATTAAAACTGTTGCCAAGATACAGCTACAAAACCCAGCTAACATTGTATGCAAAGTATCATCTTAGCCAGAGTTTAAAATCCACTATAAGCCCGGTTCTAACACCTACATAGTCAGGGTGATTTATCCAGCAGCGCCTCTGGAACTGACTTGTACAAGTTTTTGTAATATTCGCCAACTTTGTAAACAAAATAAGCAAGGTTAGTATGCTGACCCTGGCTTTTTTTATAATAACAGTAGACGTAGTTTAGCAGAAACGTTCCAACCCTAAATATGGTCATTTTTGGGTTAAATATACCAAAATGATCACTATCTTCTGTAGGTACTTTAAGAATCAAAGACTTGGATAGTGATGCAATGCGTTTGTGCAAAGATATGGCACATTGAAATCAACCCAAATGTATGGAGCGCGTAAATCAGCTTAAACCTAAAAACTCAAATATCTCAAAAGTCACTTTGTGTGAGTTGGAACGTTTCTGCTAAACTACGTCCAGTTGCAAGTCTAATTATTGACTTTATTTCGGACACACTTACTTGACTTTCAGAGCGAAACCTGGTCGGACTCTTCCGACAAATAGTCAAGTAAGTAAATCCGGAATAAAGTTAATGGCTTAGATATTTTTGTAAATATTTTTAGTCTACAATAAAGTATGAATATTCTATAATATTATCCGGATCCACTTAGTGCCCTGCCTCACTAGGACGCCATGGCGACGTCGCCAGCTACGTATCCAAGCAGTTTGTATTGAATGGCGACGTGCAGACCGTCGCCAAGTGATTTAGGCACCATACATTTCAATATTAACTGCTTGAATTCGGTCGCTGACGACGTCGCCATGGCGTCCTCCTAGTGAGGCAGGGCACTTACTTTTTTTAACTTGATTTTTCAGAGCAAACCTGGGTTCTTCCGACCGAATAGTGTTTACGAAAGTTTTCGTTGGAAAAGGCTGTATGATAACCGAAGTGCAAAAAAAAGGAATGTGAAATGAATGAGTGTATCCGGAGTAAAGTAATAGTAGATTGTTAACCAAGGGCTGTATGACATCAATTGCATACGAGGTTTTGATGCTTACACCCGAGGTAAACACTCTGCTTTACATATCGATTGTGAGGTAAGTAAAAAAACAAGAAAGCAGGTTTCTATGAACATTTATTAAAGAGAAACATGTGTATTTAATTAAAATTTATAGTAAAATTAGAAAATCTTTCAAATCCACGTCATCTTTTGTCATCATTGTAGCTTTTAGCATGGAATAAAAGCACCATAAACTGGAAGGTTGTAGCTTTTTAGATAATTTATTAAAATATGATATAAAAACACTTTCAGAAAGAGATTTAACTTTTTTTTCTGACCGCCACTTCATAAATTCGTCGTATGCCTTTACATATCTTTCTTTTGAGTTCGGCGGTAATAGATTTTCTAAAATTGTTTTTGCTTCTTCTTTTATAAAATCGGGGGTTAGATCCATGTCTTCGTCACTTGACATTTTTCCAAACTTTTGAGAAAGAACTCCAAAACACGAAAAAATTTCTTTCGCGCCTAGCTAGTCGACTGACTTTTTAACTGTTCACGATTTTATGGCACGCAAGCGCGTCAAATCATGCTGGCCAGTTTGATTTTTAAATCGACTTCAATTAACATACGATGTGACTGCGAAACAAATAGTTCGATATTTAAAATAAAAATTGTCTCGATTCCGACTCGAGTAAATAATCGAAACTGAGAAAAAAAATTAACTTTTAAAAAATATTCTTCTTGCAGTATGAGTATGACAGTTCTTTTTTCAAATTCCAAAACCTATGCTGTAATGTTAACATTATATGGTATGTTTTGAAACCTATGCTGTAATGATATCCATACACCCCGGCATTCAGGGAAGTAAGTGACTACTTACAGAGCAAGAGATATGTAAAGTTAATAATGTCTGTACTTACGAAAATTTTAGTTCAAATATTAATACATAATGTTAGAGGAATTGAGCATATTGTAGCGACAACCCTGTTTAAAATATAAGAAGCTCGCAAAACCTCTCAAGGGTTTCTTCACGGTATTTTTCAGTCACCAGTCCAACTTAACGCGGAAAGTTTTGGCTCCCTAAGTAATAAACCGAGGTACATACCTACACGTTTTTACGATGAAGCGAATTCAGACAGAAGGTCTGAGTCACCAAAATGGACAGTCGTTCCACAGACTTATATCAGGACGGTAATGGCGACGAATGATTGAATGAGCGAATGAATGACGACCTCTGTGGCGCAGTGGTTAGCGCATCTGCCTACCATGCGAGAGGTCCCGGGTTCGAATCCCGGCTGGGGACAAAAAAAAAGAAGCCCAGATCTTGGATGTTTACATGTTTGTGACGTCGCTGTTTCTGGTTCCCACAACACAGGGTATCATAGTGTGGGGCCAGAAACAGTTGTATGTGCCTCTATGTGAATGTTATATTATGTTAATGGTGGCTTCGTTAACTCTATACCAATAGAGTTCAAGTTTTACCAATAAATTCCTATACTTAGTTCCATGAACTCCTTTTTTTGGAGACAGACCAAGTCCAAGACCAAGCGTTTAGTTGTCTTTTTGTATCCTAGTGTGGGGCTAGAAGCAATTTTCGTGGCTATATGTAAATGTTTATTTATTTATTTATAGATATTGTTTTTTTCGCTCGTAGCCCCGGCTGACTGAGTGATCTTAAACAATCATGAAGGTTAAGCAACATAGGGTGCGTTCATGGATGGTTGACTCCCTATGACTGACGCTAGTGGCATTATTTCCGAGCGGTTCCGTGCTCCGCAAGGCACGTTAAGCAGTTGCTGCCGGCTGCCGTTGATTGATGGTAGTAGTTAAGCCAAGTTAGAGGGTGGCTTGAAAACTTATGACAGTAAGACCAGCCACTAGTCTTACAAGCCTCCACCAATCCGGACTAGGCCCCCGTGGTGGAGTATGGCCTATTTATCTTTCTCAGGTAAGAAACCCGTACCCCTCGGTGGGTACATAATGGGTTGATGATGATGTATGTATCTTCGCTGCATCTGGAAAATCCGACAAATTTTGTTTAAAGTAAAATTAGTTTTTTTTTGTTTTGATGCTTGATTCGGCCGTAACGAACGCAAAGGCGTATGATGATGAGGCTGGGTCGTAGTGATCCTTCTGTCAGCTGTAAACAGTCACTTGTCTTGCGGCGGTACGTTTTTACGACAAAATCCCCGGAAGGGAGTTGTAAAGTTGGTTCTCAAATAAAATAATACTAAAATGAAATATGTAAAGGCAGGCGGGTCAGTCGCCGGGAATTTCTGAGGCTACTATGTAAAATGGGGCCTACCGCTGAAAACACGCATTGCGGAGTGAAACCTATAGGTCATAACCCACATACACGACTCTGCTCTCACCCGGCAAACATAATATATTTCAAATATTGCTCATTAGATTATAAATTATATTTTACATTGGCATCATAAATTAACAGACGGCTCGCTGTCAGCTAAATATATATCAATAGAGCAATATTTAGAGCCCATATTTGAATTATATTCTTTTTGCCGGGTGGGAGCAGAGTCGTGTACAAGTGGACTATGACCTTAAGGCTGTAACAAGGGCGAATGACTTTGAGCATTTGACCTCTGAGTTATAGAATAATAAACTAGCGCAATCTCTTGAATGTTTGTTGTACTTCTCCGGCGAATACTTTATAGGCTAATCCATAATCCAAAGATTACACAGATAAGAGATGTGGCGGATTTTCGATGGCGATTGTTCCCTGCGCTAATTAAGAAATCGTACAATTTTGTACTAATCACGCTTACTATTAACATAAAAAAATATATGAGCAGATAGGATTGCAGATATTGATGTGGCCGATATTTGCATGAAAGATTTAAATGAAAGCTACTATCGTTTACCAGCGAAATTAGATTCTGTGGAAAATAAAGCTTTTGGAAAACATTTTTTTTTGCCATCTAGACAGGTTAAATGCAAATTTTTTTCCGTACGAATTAGTCACTGATATATCCTTTATTACCAAAGATTTTATTCTGAATTTTTTATTGCGTACTTTTGCCTAACTTTTCAGTTAAAGCTAGCCAATTTTGCAACATTCACCCTTGTTACACCCTTAAAACGTAAACCGAGTTTTTGTTTCTATACAAGTATTGCAAGTCGCGTAGTGAGGTTCACCCTTGCTTCTCGATCATGAGGGTCTGGGTTCACATCCCGCGTGTACGTACAGTCACGATCAATAATATGTATGCATTGTCACATTTTCTAAAAATCTTAACTTAAAAAAACCTAGAAAGAGTTGTACGACAATTTGTCCTAAATTATGTAACCAATGGTTAGAAAATTTAGGACAAATTGTCGTACGCATGCGCAGTACAAAACAAAATATATACGTCGTACAAAATGTGACAGTGTAATATATTTATTGCTCGTGACTGTACCAATGACTTTTAGTTACGTAGATTTGTTTGCTTGTTCTGCAACACCATTCGCTGATAAATTGTGCCCGGACCTAATAAACTCAGCAAAACGTGGGCCCAGTTCTAGTGATTGGTGCCTCTGCCTACCGCCTCGGGGATAACGGGCGTGAGTTTTTTTTACAAATATTGCAATAAATGAATCACTCGTAGCGCCGGCTGCCTGAGTGATCTTAAACGATCACGAAAGCTAATCAGCATAGGGCGTGTTCAGTGCATGGATGGGTGACCGTTCTATTTATTTTATTTATTCAAGGAGAAAAAACAGAATTGACAAACTTAGTACGTAAAGAATATTAAGTTAACACAGTACATTTTGCCAACTCCTAAGCTTTTCCCTCTAGTGGCATTCCAATTTAATTCAAACATGCTTGTTCTGCAACACCATTCGCTGATAAATTGTGCCCGGACCTAATAAACTCAGCAAAACGTGGGCCCAGTTCTAGTGATTGGTGCCTCTGCCTACCGCCTCGGGGATAACGGGCGTGAGTTTTTTTTACAAATATTGCAATAAATGAATCACTCGTAGCGCCGGCTGCCTGAGTGATCTTAAACGATCACGAAAGCTAATCAGCATAGGGCGTGTTCAGTGCATGGATGGGTGACCGTTCTATTTATTTTATTTATTCAAGGAGAAAAAACAGAATTGACAAACTTAGTACGTAAAGAATATTAAGTTAACACAGTACATTTTGCCAACTCCTAAGCTTTTCCCTCTAGTGGCATTCCAATTTAATTCTATTCCGATCCCGGGATTCGAACCTGGGACCTCTCGCTTGGTATGCAGATGCTACGACCGCTGCGCCACTGAGGTTGTCTTTCTTTATCCTTTTGTGATGTGACCCTTTTGAGTTCAACCGGACTTTCTGCGACCCAACGTAGTCGAGCCCGGCCGGATTTTGGCTCAATATTGATGCAATTTGCGTTTTAATAATACCAGTATGGCACTAATAATGTTAGTAAGGTCAGGGCGCTAAATATTGACACTTGTTTGAATCAATGTTTTCGATAGTCTAGGATTGATTGATTGATTGATTGAAAATTATTTATTGCACAAGAAAAGATCTGAACAAAGGCTTAATACCAATAAGTATTTTCTTCCAGCTAACCATGAGTGATGTGGAGAGAGTAAGGGGTAGTGCTAGAGAAGTCCAAGTAAAAATATTAATAATGTTTTTGCATGAATATTTTTTTTTTACTTTATTTATTCTCATTTGTAAAAGAATTTTCGGAATTTCACAATACCAAACTGTCAATACAGTTTGTTGGTACGTGGCTCTCTTACTTGACATAAAAAATACTTATGCTAATTTAGCTGATATTTCCCTTCAAAAAACAAACAAACATTTACATACAGGCACATACATTGCTTCTGGCCCCACACTAGGATACCCTGTGGAAAGCAGAAACAGCAATGTCACAAACATGTAAACAACCACGACCTGGGTTTTTTTTTGGTCCCAGCCAAATTCGAACACGGGACCTCTCGCGTGGTAAGCAGATGCGTTAACCTCTATGCCATAGAGGTGTTCATTCATGTAAAATTACCATAGGTCACAATGGAATTTTTATTTTCCATCTGATGTAGAGTATTAGTGCTTTCAATTTGACCGCACAAGAAAAAGAGAAAATAAAAACATACATGCATAAGCTCACGCCTTCATCTTAGAGGGGTACGCAGAGACTAGAGACTGCCTCTTGCCATTATCCTGACATCATTGACATGTCAGACAAACAAAGAAAAAAAATTGTTTACGCCACGGGAGACAGGAGAGCTGGCGCATACCTCGGCCAGAGATTTGGCTGCGTTTCCACTAGAGATGTGCGAGGATGCGTAGCAAGGGATATGTTCGTAAAGAACCAATAGAATCGATTCATTTACCTCGCCTCGGTCAGCACAGCTCTGGTGGAAACGGCTAAGCGGAGCTAGATTTTTTCGCTTCACAAAGCAAGCGAGAGATGTGTGCGAGGGATGTGTGCGAGGGATGTGTGCGAGGGATGTGTGCGAGGGATGTGTTGCGAGGGGTGTGTACGAGGGATGTGTTGCGAGGTGTGTGTTGAGAAGGATGTGTTGCGAGGTTTGCGCAAACTACTACCACAGTCGACACATTTTACAACTTCGCAACGCATCCTCGCACCACACATTAATGCGCATTTTCACAGCTCCGCTACACATCCTCGTAGGCACATTTTCATCGCACAGCTTTGGTGGAAACCCCCACACATTTTCACAGCACAGCTAGACCTCCTCGCTCGACACATTTCCATCGCACATCTCTGGTGGAAACGCTGCCTAGTCTGGCATCCAAAGGGGGAATGGTGCCAGCATCCTGGGCTCTGCCGCGGGACACCGACCTGGGGCAAGTTTTTTATTTGTAAATATATATTTAGAAATTAGTTTGTTAGTTAGTTTTATTAGTTAAGTATTATTTATATGATATAGTTTGTAGTAGATTAGTTTAATAGATTGTTAATAAGTTGTATTTGTATTGTTAAAAAAAGTTCTGAAAATATTGGCCCGAGGTATGTATATTCTAAAAGCTAACAAACAGACTGTAGTAACCATAACAGAAAACGTTACAAAGCACTTTTGTGCTAATCACCAATAATTGAGAAGGTATTTTTATAGAAATAATATAAAGCAAAATAAATTAAATCCTCTTGATCCGAAATAAAATTACAAGGAAAAACAATTTGGAGTCGTGCCGGCCTAATTAGGTACTTTTTGTTTATTCTGTACGTAGCAACATCACTCGCTAACAGTTACGCTACGTTCTGAGTTGTTTTTATACATATTTTGTAAGACTCAAGATAAAGTCAGAGGCCTTAGGGCAGCTTGAAAACTTCTGACAGTAAGACCAGCCACTAGTCTTACAAGCCTCCACCAATCCAGACTTGGCCCCCGTGGTGGAGTATGGCCTATACCTCCCTGAGCGAAGAGACCTGTGCCCCTCGGTGGGGACATAATGGGTTGATGATGAAATAAAGAACGGCGGCCTCCAACGAATATCGAACCTACGACCTCTCACAAATAGGTACTAACTGTCAGTTCTGATATCCTAAAAAAATTACACTGTATTTTGTCAGAAAATAGTTGAATAATTTAAATATCCACGGCCGGACAGTAACCAGCGCACTTACCCCACTCTTGGTAATGCGGCTTAGATGCAATTTTAGCGGTTAAGGCCACTCAGGGGCGCCACCGCACCGCTGTGTGGATCCACTAACTACGGATATCCACAGAAGTATGTCTCTTCTGGTTCTTAACCCCAGATGTTTTTTAAAATACATTTTACTCTCTAATGAGCGTTTTTCCTTACGTCAAATTTAGTTTTAAAATATTCCGCTTCCGGAATATCCAATCCGGACTTGGTTCTCGTGGTGGAGTATGGCCTTAACCTTCCTCAGGGAAGAGACCCGTGCCCCTCGGTGGGGACATAATGGGTTGATGATGTAAACTTTAAAGCATTAAAAATTATCAATAGATCATAGTTTTATTTGAGAGCTGTATTGAGTTTTGGATAGTAAAAAATACGAGTATACCCAAATTACTTGAATTAATAATGTGTTCCTATGTTATGTATCCTGTTAATAGAGGATTTGTAAGTATTTAAGATTAGATTAGAACTCTTTATTGTACACACCAGAAAAACAAACAAATACATTAAAAGACTTAATTATATCTAAGTTTCAAAATTTCTGAATTTTCGAAAATGCATCCTGCTCCAACTATTCGCTGGCGCATCGCAATAAATCTGATACAAATGGAAGCGCTTAGAGAATATCAAAACTGAGACAACGATGCAGGGCCGGTAAGCAACCAGTGCATTGAGCATATTATATGGTTTTCTATGGCCATTTTAAAAATTATCTTTGGCATATGACTCTAGTGATGGAAGTGTATTCTTGTAAACTTTTAGTCCGGATCTACTTACGGGTGTTGTTGTATCGGTTTACAATGTGTTGTGATTACGAATGTTTTAGTTAAAAAAAGAAGTGTCTTCTGATTGTAAAACGTTATCTTACTATTTCTGACGCCAGATGGCGTTGACGTCACAGCGTGAAAATGACAAATGATACGTCTTCGGACTGTAGAAATTTTTACTGTGTCTGATACAATTTCATCTAGTCAGGGATGCCATTGGAGATCCATAAACTAGACATTCCACAGAAGACCTTCTCTTCCCTCTTTTTGTACAAAAACATAAATTAAACTCTGTAAACCAGAAGGAAAGTTTGTTGGGGTTACAATAAAGTGTAACTAACAACAAAAATTAAAACATTCATAAAAAATCTTAAATAACATGTTTGTGATAAAAATTACGTGCAAAGGCGGCCTTTTTTGAAAAGAAATTATTCCAGCCAGCCTAAAACTGAAAAATTCTTGTTTTCTGGAAATTTTATTTACCTATTTATTTAGTAATACTCAGTAAAGCTACTTCACCATTTGTCATTTCACGCCCATTGCAGCATAATATGTATAGGTCTCCCTCAGAGTCTTTCCGTTTTATGGTCTAGTGCCGCGCGTATCCAGCGACTCCTTACCAAGTTACCACCCAACAAGGTTATCAGACCATCTGGTGGAGGGCCTACCTAAGCTGCGTCGTCCGGTCCGCGGTCGCCACATCAGAACTCTTCCGCCTCAACGGCCATCAGTTCTCCGAGCTACGTGCCCCACCCATTGCCACTTCAAATGAGCAATTCTTCAAGCTATATGGTTACCAGATCTCCTTAGATCCCCGGACCCTGGTCCAGTCCACGCCCAACAGCATTAACGAAGACACCTGTGATCTTCAGTGAAAACCACCACTTGGAGGACCATCCGGACGGACAGCGGTAGATTTTTTGGTAAAAGCCACAACCTGACCATTTCCTCAAAAGGAAGTTTGAGAAAACCGTGTTCATTCTTGATTCGATCACCCAGTGAAACTCTTAACATTGCAGAGCTCTCGCCAAAGCGACCCTAGTCCCAAAATTTATTTTGGTGATCGTATGGATAAATTAGCGTGGCTGAGAGCAGTTCAGTGGTCAATATTTAAGCAACTTGATAGTCAGACAATATACTTGAGTTGGCAGAAGATCTGTGTATGCGGATGGTAAGATATACTGAGAGATAGCATTTGGGGTAAAAGCAGGAGTGGGCTACGGTTGGCTGATGATGATCTATATTAAAATTGTATCTATTATAATAAACTCTTTCTATGTACATATACATAGATAGACCGTGGTATCCGTGGCGTCCAAATGGCTGAAGACTCCACGTCAGTGCTTTTCCTTCGAGTTAAATTAAACATTCTCTCGCTCCTGGACTCTCCATACTGTTCTAAAAAATCTTGAATTCTGGTGACCTCTGAATTCGTTCTGCTTGGTACCACAGAGAGATCTCCGGGAATAGCATTCAACACTAGGCTACTACCTATAATAGGATTTCAGAGCTTTTACTCTACACGTTCTGATAGCCCGGACCAGATCAAGGTTCCATCAGGGTAACGACACGTGGTTCGACATCGTAGTTCGACATTATCAGACGACCAGGAATTTTGATTCCTTACTGTTCGACATATCGGACTATTAGGATGTTTTCATTCCACTTAGTTCGACCATCGGACCAAGAAGACATTTAAAATTCCACTTGTTTCGATCCGTGAACCACAAGGATCATTAAAGACTTGGTTTGATCCTCAAGCTACGAGGATTGCTATTACAAATTCAAACACAGAAAATATAATAAAGAACAAAATATGTCATCTTTATTGAAACTTAAAAGATCTCTTCGTTAGAAGATCTCTTCTATTTTTATTTTATTTGCTCCCAGAATACGTTCCCTCTCGACAAACTGTGACAAATACTGGGTTTAAAAGAGACACCACGACATAACTATGCACAAGCAATAAAAAGGTATAACAATATTTATATCGAGCATTCGTTGAATCGGTCAAAATTATGTATCTAGGGTCAAGCGCAATTTCTGTGCAACTTAAATAGAAACATTTTGGCATTTTGTTTAGCACCTTATACAAATATTGGTAACCGTCACAATGTTATTTCTAGAAATATAATAAATTGTCATTTCCATGATTTGCTCCCAGCTTCTCCAAAGTTTGTTAATTAAGCTGAAACTGTTTGAAAAAAATAAAATGTGGAATTTCTGTGTTAGTTTCTTTTCCACATAATATTATATTCTGTTAATAATTGTGAAACAAACAACTTTGACGTTCATAATGTAATTTTTTGTTTTTTGTTTTTACTGTGATTAAAAATATTCAAGTTTGATCTAGCACGGAGAATAATATTGTCAGGAATTATAAAGTGGAGGCCTACCTAGGCTCAGGGATTTGGGCTGCGTCGAGGCGTGGCATCCTAAAAGGCAGTACTCACCGCTTAATCTGCTTTTCAGAAATTCATAACTACAATTTAGATAGATAGATAATTAGATAGAATATTCTTTGTTGTATTTATGTACAACAAGAATTACTTATACAACGTAACGTGCAACCGAACATTCAGAAATAAGCAGTGCTTCTTTGTGAATTGGCTTGTAAATTTTGTTTCTATTAAATTAAAAAAATAATTATTAATCCACATGCCATGTGCATGCGCATGCACATGCATTTGGCAATTAACATTTCTGGCATTGACTATTTTAGTTTTTTTTTGCCGCCATAATGGCCTCGTCTTCTGGCAACACTGAGAAACAATCAGGCGCGTGTAGAGTGCACAACACAGATTAAATACACTGCTTATAGAAGTAAGTTTACATCTAACGAGATTTAAAGTTGCGGGGGTGCTCTGGAGTGGAGATGTGATTTTATAGAACATAATTTAAGATCTGTCTTAAAATCGACCGAAATAAAATTTTAACATTGAATGGCTACATCCAAAAATATACAGGGTGTCCCAAAACACAACGTCAAGCCGGAATCGGATGAAAAGGCAAATCATATGGGTTATAAAAAAAAGGGGTAGTTTCCAGGGTCAAAATAATTTAATTCTATTTAGTCCGTATTTTAGATTATAAAAAAATCTCACGTCACTCAGTGCTACAAAATGCAGCACTGAGTGACGTCACACGTAACTTCAATGGGCTATATCTTTGTTATTTTTTGTTTAATCGAAAAAAGAAAAAATACGTGTCCAATATTTTTTATAATCTAAAAGACGGACTAATTACATTTTTTTAGAAACTAGCCTATTATAGGCATAAAAAAAAATTTAAAATCCTGTTGCCACAAATCTTTACTTTTTCCAGTTTTTTTGTTTTTGAATAATGCTTCTTTAAATTGTTAAAAAAAATTCAAAACCAACTGATCCAGCTTGGAATAAAAGGAGACTTTAAAAAAAATAACATATAAAATTGCCAATTTTAATTTTAATTTTAGTTTTGACTAACTACGTTTGTGAAATTTCTTGAAAAAGTAATTTAAAAAATATATTGCACTAAAAATAGAAAAAAAAACTATTTTTTAAATATTTTTCTGATAACCAGTATGACTTGCCTTTTCACCCGGTTCCGGCTTGACATCGAGTTTTGGGACACCCTGTATAACCATTAAGCTCCTCGCAAGTCACCCGTGCACGGACTTTCCTCACGATGTTTTCCTTCATTACCCGCACTAAGTGTTATTACAAATTAAACCTCCCCGTATAAAACGAAATGCAAGAGAAGCCTTCAGCCGGACACGTCCCGTTGAGTTCACTAAAATTGAGGTATAAAATTAGGGAAAACTAGCCAAGTGCTATTTTGTATCCGTGGACGAAGGGTTCCGCCATATTTGCAAACCATTTACTCAACTAAAGCCCACGCGGACGTAGTCGCGGGCAACAGTTAGTTATTAATATCGATTTTTGTTTTTTATTATTTATTTTATTATTATTTATTTATTTACATATCACTACCATTACAGGCTTGCCTAATTCGATAGTGTAGGAACATGAAATCACAATAACTCAATTTATCATTACTAAAATTTTAAATTTACACTACTAATTAACACTTAGGACCTACATCAATACAACTTATTGCTAATAAAAATATTAATATAAGTACCTATTTAACGTTATACAAAACTCTGCATATATATAAACAACTATATTATAACAATACCATTAAGAATAACATAAAACTCTGAGAGTGGCCTCTGTGAACTCTGTTAAGCAGCCTAAATACGTTTCTCTGGGTTCGAATCCCGCATCTACCAATTACTTTTAGTTACGTATATTTGTTGGTTTGTACAGCAACACCATTCGCTGATAAATTGTGCCCGGATAACGGCGACAGGCTTACCACTTGTCACGTTGGGACGTAATAAACTCGGCAAAATGTATTCACAGTTCTAGTGATTGGTGCCTCTGCCTACCCCCTCGGGGATAACGGCCGTGTGTTTATTTATTTTTATTTATTTATTGTAGAAGCTTTTGAAAGATAATAACGCGTCGGCAACCTTTGTTATTAATAACCAATACCAAAAGAACAAAGGCTTATTGCTTTTGTTATGATATTTTTCTGAGTGCATACGAAAAAACCAATTCACCGTTTTTAACAGTAATTAACAATGTATTTTTATACGAGAAACGGGTTTATTCAGGGCTACCGAGTTTAATTTACTTACAAAGTGTCCTGGGTTTCGCCGTCTTGTGTACGGAACCCTAACAAGAAAAGAGAGGTTTGAGTCCTCCGTCTCATTAACTTCTTTGGACGCAAATTAAACTGTTCCTAAGTTAATGAATGGTTCGTGCCATGGAGTTAAGAATACTAATTTAAGCTAGTCTTAACCCCGGTTTCTCGACCGCTATCAGTCTGTTAATCTACTGTTAACAGCTGTCAGTTGGAGAAAGTGCATACAAAAAAAAGCAGCTTCACAGCTGCAGATTTGCATAGATTTTCATTGCATTGCAGATTTTCATTGTATGCAAAAATTTTCACAGTTATATTGTAGCATAGCTACATAGCATGCAATATTTATTTACCACAATACCTACAGAAAAAATTATAAATTACATCAGTTACATGTCCAAGTTTATGATGTCATACTATTAGATTAAATAATTCTACATTTATGTCTTAAATAAACCAATATAATTTTCCAAGTAATAGGCTATTTGACAGTGTGAAAAAAATAGTATTATTTATACGTATTCGTATGAATTATGAGTCTTAAAACCGCTTTAAGGCATTTTAACTTAAAAAAAACCATTATGTTTTATAAAAAAACACAAGATAAAATTTGTATCGAAAACGGATTGGATTGGCCGATTATATGATGACGTCACATGCAAGTAAAAATGGCGTCTCTCATTCATTCTTTCTTACGTTCATTGGTTGGTTTTCTGGAATGTGACGTCACAATGCCTGTGCGACGCCATAATCCCAAGAATTTTTAGAAGAAATACACGAAAGAATTTAAAATGAACAATTTCTGTGGACTCAAAGGGTTCAGAAATCAGAAATCAGAAATTTATTTCAACGTAAAGAATTTACATTCTGCTTGTTGAATGTCAATGTACATAAGATTATAATGTTAGCCGCTGCCTTAGGGCCGGATGTAGTGGAGAAAAAGGCAGCAAAAAAAACTCCACTCTGACCATCTTTTCTCAAAACATCTTAAATCTAATACAAAGTTTGGTAGGTACGAATGTCCATCTACCTAAGAATGTCAAAATTCAAGACCCATGAGTGCAATCAATACTTGCAATGTCAAAAGACCCTATTACTGGGACACGTTGTCCGTCCGTCCAACGAGGAGTTTCTACGACGTGTTAGCAAGAAGAGAGAGATTTAAGATAACTTCCGAAGGAGAAAGATTGCATTGTAAACTTTTAGTCCGGATCTACTTACGGTTGTTGTTTTATTGTTTACAGTGTGAGACGAGCAACCGACGACGCGAGCTCCGTCTCTGCTCACATCGGAGCGAAACCTGGTCGGACTCGTCCGATAAAACAACACCCGTAACTGGATCCGGACTAAAAGTTTACAATGTGATGTGCTTACGAAAGTTTTAGTTCAAAAAAAGATTGTATTCGTGAGGCTCGCTTTCAGACACCCAAAATTTGGTCTCCGACAACTTATAATAATGGGAAAAATCGCTGGCAAGAGACGCGTATGCCGAAGAAAGAAATCCTGATTGAGAAACCTACGGGAGTGGATTGGAACTGCACCTTGTGTAATACATAGAGCTGAACGAAAAGCTGACTGCCGACCTTCGCTGGTTAGAAAGATCATCAGTATATAATTAATATGATGTCTGTATCACCGGTTATTTTACGTAGCATAAACGTCAGAGTTGGACTTATTACAAGTAAACTAACTCGTAATCTTAGCACTCTGATTAACAGATTATTTAGACTATCTTAAGACTTATTTCATAGTTACAAATAAACATTATCATTTCATTTCAATATATTTAGATAACACAACAGATTCTTGTGATTTTAAGAGACTCGAGCAATAAAAACGCGCATATATAGGACGACCTCTGTGGCGCAGCGGTTAGCGCATTGGCCTACCATGCGAGAGGTTCCGGGTTCGGAACCCGGCTGGCGAAAAAAACCCCAGGTCTTCGATGTTTACATGTTTGTGACGTCGCTGTTTCTGGTTCCCACAACACAGGGTATCCTAGTGTGGGGCCAGAAACAATGTATGTGCCTGTATGTAAATTTTGATGAAAATTTATTTGTTTCACTTTTCACCCGATCTTATTTTATGTATTTGTTACCTTCACTCTTCACAAGCACTACACAGTATAATATTTAAGTAATGTAGGTATTCTATTGTATTTTTGGCACTGTATTTATTACCTTCACTCTTCACAAGCACTGCACAGTAGGTATAATATTTAAGTAATGTATCTTATTGTCATTGTCTTTTTCACACCGTTGGGCAGCTTATTTAACCTTACTTTTTCACACGTATAATGCTAACCGCAGTTTGGACCCGACTGAAAATCAGCGTTGCAACGGACCACTCTGTTGCAACATTATGCTGAGTCGGGCCCATTTTGGGGGCTCAATACTTAAAAACTATAATGTATTTTATTATTGTTTTCATGTTTTTTTGTTTATTTATTTTTTACCCACTTTTTGTAACCTTTCTGTGTTAATTTGTTAAAAATGTAGGGATCTTGTATTGATAGTGAGTGATAAATTTTCTTTTTTTTGTTTTGAGTATTGTGTCGTCAAATAAATGAATTTTCTTCTTCTTCTTCTTCTTCTAAATGTTTTTATGTTTAATAATACCTAAGTTCAATATTTTCATCAAACTCTGTACACATAAATTACCATAACAGAAGTATAAAATAAGTATATTATTATACACTTATTTGTAATATGTCATAATAATATTCCATTCCAATAATATGCCATTTGTCGCTCCCGAAATACTTGGATCGAAAAACGAAGTTCGTGTCAAACTCTGAACTCATAGCAGTAATTTAAACTTGTGACTGTAGGGCTCAGGCCACACAGAAAGAACAATTCACTTTTATAATGTTAAAAAAATAGATAAAAATGCATGTTCCCTACCTGTATGTAAATGTTTACTACAAAGACTAAGTGTGGAATTTTTGTCCATTATACTCCAAAATGATCAAGATTTCAAAATGGACATCTAACTTGTAACGTTCATTAAGTGTTAGTTTCAGTAGTGTTTTGGATAAAAAAAAATTGATTCACATCAATTTATTTATTTATACTGCTGAAAAAGCATCAATATTTTATTTTACTTATTTTTACTTGGGCAACCCATAGTCAGTTTTACAAATAGGAGGCACATTGAAATTTTGCATCGTGAAAGACTTAAAGTGAGTGAGTGCAAAGAATAACATTTAAGGCTTATAAATTCAATTTTTTTTTATTTCAAAGTTCAAACAAAATGTTTACCTTATGAACGTCAAAGTTGTTAGTTTTACAATTAATAGGGTACGTGGAAAAGGAACTAACAAAGAAACTACATACACATTAAATTTATTCTTTTCAAAACAGTCTTAGTTTAATTAACAAACTTTCAAGCTTGAAAATATTACTCATTGATGTGTGGAACATTAGACACAATTATCAATATTAATTTTATAATTAAAAAATCTCCTCACCTTTAATATGAATCTACTGTTTGATACGAGACATCCTTGTCTTCCATATAAACTACCGAGATCTCGCGTTTTGTAGTTATGTATGTTGTGAAGGCGTGTTTCGGACGTTAGTAGGAAGATTGGTACCTGTATCTTATTTAAACTGTGACTAAGCTCACGCCGAAGAGATTGCCAAGGCACGGCACGAACTCTTTATAACGCGTGGAGTCTTCCCGCTCAAGCGAAGTCCTTTCTGTGTGGCCAGAGGCTACGAATGTTTGCTGCCAAAGAAAGTTTAATCCAACCTATCAGTGCGCGACACGTCCAAAAATAGAATTAAACTCTTCGTTATTCGTGGTGCTTCAAATAAATATTTATTGTGTGTATTTTCCTGTTATGTTGTTGTTGGAAATAAAAGTAGACAACTAAGCGTAAGGAAGATCGTGGATAGGCTGAACTGTCGATACACTAAACACTGCGTCAGTGATTAGTGCGATACCCTAATGACTGCCTCAGTGATTAGTGGCATACACTAGTCACTGAATCGCTCGTAGCCCCAGCTGCCTGAGTGATCGTGACTTACAATAATAAAGTACTGAAATCAGACAGACATACTGACAGACCCACCTGTATGCTAGTAGGACTAGTATCTAATAGGGTTCGGCACCTTTTCAGCTCGGAACCCCAAAACTCTGACTGCATAACCCTAAAACCTAATGCCAGACACGGTTTTATGTCGTGCCTTAGCTCCAGCAATATCAACAAGCGCGGGAAAGTCTGTAAATGAGAATTTCATGACATGTCCGGGCAAGGTGGCCCAGGGATACACTAGAATGGAAAAGGATTCGCAATTGGGGATGCAAAGGTTTTTTATGATTGGATTTTATTTTATATTCTGATAGTAGACGTAATTTTAAGAAACTAATTTCATTTTTTTTCGTGATTAATCGAGTTTATCATTGTTAATTATTTAAAGTAAATATTATTCGGCGTAACGTCATATGCTACTTACTGTGTGTGTAGGTGAGTTCGCGATTGCATTTGCGTGTGAATGGGCCAAACCATCTAGATTGTCTGTGGTTTAGTGTCAAAAAAAAATCGTGTTTACAGCGCCACCAAGTTATATGTTCAGGTGGCCAAAATTGTAACGAACTAATTAATTGTAAATCCGGTTCCCCATTTTTTGTTTTATTTATTCACTTACTAAGATTTATAGATATAATTTTCATTAAAATTAAAGACGGGTTAAAATTTTCTCATTTTTCTAGGTGAATTTCTTAAATGTTACGTTATTACTAAATTCTCCACTAGCGCCGCTATCAACTGAACAAATAATATGGTGGCACTATATCGATGTGTTTGACAAATGAAGTCGACAGACCATTGGTAGATTTTCACAGAATAACCTACTACAGACGATTTAACATGTATTGTGACGTCACCATAGAGGTCAAATGAAGGGCATTTAAATATTTTTTAAGATAAAAATCTCTTACACAAAAAATACTGTAGTTTGGATGCTAAGCTCGAAATGGTTTTCGATTCAGGCAGTTCACTTTTTTTTTGCATCCCGAATTGGCTGAAAATAAAGATAAATTAGACATCATCATCAACCCAATATGTCTCTGTTCTCTGAATAAGGTACAAACCATACTCCACCAGGGGGGCCTAGTCCGGATTGGTGGAGGCTTGTAAGACTAGTGGCTGGTCTTACTGTCAGAAGTTTTCAAACTGTTCTGAGGCCTCTGACTTGGCTTAATGACTACCATCTATCGACGGCAGCCGGCACCAACACTTATCTTAACTGCCTTGCAAAGCACGGAACGGCTCGGAAAAATGCCACTAGTGTTAGTCGTAGACGTAGACGCCCATCCATGCACTGAACGCGCCTTATATTGCTTAACTTTCGTGATCGTTTAAGATCACTCTGGCAGCCGGGGCTACGAGTGATTCGTAAGATTCATGAGAAATTAGACAACTAACCGTTAAATAATGATATAACCTTTCTAAAATAAAAAAAAAAAAACAATAAATACTTCTTTATCTTATCTTCTTTCTTTCTAATATATAAAGTTCCCGTGTCATACTGTGAGTGCGCATACTCCTCCGAAACGGATTGATCGATTTTGATGAAACTTTATGGGTATATTTGGTAGATATAAAATAGGTTCTTCTCAATTTTTTACACTCCTAAGTATACCCATTACCCAAGGATAACGAAGTAAAATCAAAAGCGTTGTTTTGCCTTTTTTTTTAATATTGGTCACACCTAAAGCGCCTTCTGAAAAAAATTCAAAACAATCCGTCTCCATACGATCTTAGCTGCATATTTTCGCTGTGACCGCAAGGAGAGGTATTATTAAAACATTATTCGCACAAGAAAAATGTATTTTTAAACTGTTGCCGTGGCACGAAGCTGTAGTAAAATGCACTGTTTACTGACCTCTTATGATTCTCAATTTCACCTTCACTTTTTGCTGATGAACTGAATTTCTCGCTAAAATTTTTTTTATGAAACACGAGATTACAGTTTGTTAGCTTTTAGAATATACCTCGGGCTCTAGAGTAGGCTTAGGTTTTCGCCGAAAGCACACGAGTGATCGAGCTCTGATTTCGAAATTAAATGTCATATTAGCTCCGATATTATTGCACGAATATATCCGATTCTATCCGATAGTAGCCGAGCAGACTAATCTCGTACTTAATCCGGAAAGTAAAGTGTATCTGGAATTTTGCATAATATTTTAAAATGTGTACTGCGAACGAAAGTTTTCGTTTCATAGTTTTGTAATCTCTACAAAACTATGAAACGAAAACTTTTTTTGTTATAATCCAAAAAAATATTTTAGAATAGAATATTCTTTACTAGAAAAAATAAAGGTACAATTGGCGGCCTTATTACTTAAAGCAATTTCTTCTAGACAACCTTACGATGGAAAATTGCTGAGAGAAATTTCAGACATTTGAGACTTTTAAGACATTTACTTGATATTTAACTGTAAAAATGTACGATAATGAATTCAGAGATAGGTAACTTAATTAACACATTCCCAGTTCAGTGCACCATGTATAGGACACGCTAGGCAAGCCCACCGAGTCCGTGTACCATATCTGGTACACGATCAAGGGTTAGCCAAAGTCAAAACAAGGTTTCTAACGTGGTTGGACTTGTGGTTATGTTTGTTAAAGTAAGGGGGACTTGTCAGTTAGGTATCTATCTAAACCACCAGGTTACTATTGTAGATAGTGTTATTTATCATTCTATACCAAAAAGCCACTGGGACATATAGACTTGACAAAAGCTTTTGTAAGGGGACTGTAAACGTGTTAAATAGTCCCTAAGTTAGAGTCATAATGTTCAAGTTATTTGTCGGGCTTTATGCACTTTTACGCTTATAGAAGCAGACTGGTGAGGGCCTTAATTTTCTCAAGGAAGCCGTCAGTCGGGTTTCAGCTGTATTGGGATGGCGTTATGCACTTCGGCGCCAAAATAATAAAAACAATAAACGAAATAAAAATCATAACAGGGAACAATAGGCTAAAATCTAAAATTGGTAAAAATAAAATATTTATGCTTGAACTCGATTAAAAAATAACCTGTACATCAAGCGTCTTAATTGCTAGGATTGACATTAACAGATCAAAATGTGTGAATTTGGATGATAATTAAATGAAATATAATAAAAAACAGAGAAAACAAATCCGACAGATTACATATTGTTAAGTATTTAATTCAAGTAATAGGATATAGTATTATTATGACCTGAACGGAATGCTAAAAATAGGTAATTGAAGGAAAAAAATGCGATATCAATATCAGCTACGGATTTCTTATCATAATTCATTCAAGTTATAGGCTGAATGAAACAATGGCCTCAGAAGCAAGAGATCTATAGTTTGTTGTTTTTTTTAATTGTGTAGAAGTGATGATGTGGAGTTATTTCTGGTGTAGTACCGCCCAGCCCACCATCCAGCGACTTCTCGCCACCGTTACCAGGGGCTAAATTCTGCTAATGCATTGTAGTACAATAACAACTGCATGAAATTGCGATTTAGTATAGGGTAAACCATAGTATTGCTGGCACCCACCTAGTCATTGGCACAGTGAGTTTTACACACAAATATTAAGAATTAAAATTGCTTAAAGGGCATTTTGGTAGTTTTTTATAATTAGCATTTTTAAGTACAAAACATACATACAAATTATAAGTGCCATATTATTAGTGACAAGGTTTGTACCTGTAATGCCAATGACTGTAGTTTTGGAGACATTTTCAAGTTATTATTATTTTTCTTAAATAAAAGTGTGACAACAAGCAAGAATTATTTTTTATTTCCAACCTATACTCATATTCTAACTAATAAAAATGGTTAATAGTAATTGAATATGAAATTGAAAGCTTAGGAAGCAAATTAAGTCAAGGTTTCGCTTAAGGTGCCAATCAATGTATAGTTTACCCTACTGTTGCTTCAAGTCAACGCACTCACGCATATCAATAATTATTGTAGGCGTCAATGGAATAAAAAACATGTCACGTGACCCAACCATTTAATTGTGACTGAACTATAATACAGTAACAGGCCATGTCGTCAGACCATCTGTTAGGGAGCCTGCCCACTATAAAATTACCGATTTATATACTCCCAAATACTTTCCAGGTAAAACTGTGAAATGTATGTACGGGGGGCTATTTTATTTAAAACGTAATAGGTACTATATTCTTTCTTACCACTGCAAGAAAATTATCAAATGTTTTGGTACACAGAGTACCCATGTCACCTTCGTAGGAGCTACAATTTACATTTATCTAAATAGTATAGGTTAGTACTTACTAACACAACTAATTCAGTTAATTTATACAATTTTCTTGCGTAAAGTTATTGATAGCTAACGCCAATTTGTAGGTTTTGTCTAATGGATTCGCTACTGTGTTGCATAAGGCGGGCCACGCTTGGGCGGAATATCATTAGTGCAGTTGCCGACTCGTGAAAGCGGCTTCCGAGTTCCGACTTTTCGCCTCTGCACCGCGTTTCTATGGCAACAACACGACAACAGCTTTTAATTTATTTTTATGTACCCTATATACTTCCCCTGCAGGCCACATCCCTTGGAACAGACACTAATATCTATCTAATCTCTTTGGACGAGCAATTCTTGTTTATATGTATGTATATAATTATATAATCAGAATCTCGGAAACGGCTCCAACGATTTTCATGAAATTTTGTAAACAGAGGGTTTCGGGGGCGATTAATTGACCCAGCTAGGTTTCATTTTAAGAAAACGTCGTTTTAACCGTGTTTTTGGGCAAAGAAATAACTGCTACCGTATAAGAACGTAAATTTCGCATTAATCAGTAAGGTTGTCGTAGCCCAGTTGGGAAATAGGACGATACCTTAAACAAAAGACTTTTCGAGATTTGCGCATGAAGTTTCTCTTTTTTTTAAGCTCCTTTTTTGTGTGAAAAACTATTATTAGGAGCCCTATTATCAACGCACCTAATTCGTATCCAATTATATTTTCTAAACGAAATACAAAAAAAAATTCCAAAAAACATGATTTACCAAAAAAATACCGAGCAAAGCTCGGTCATCCAGGTACTTAAGTATAATGTATGCAAAATACCTATGCTTAAACAAATAAGTAAATATATTTGATTTGATTTGGCCTAGATTCTACTAATGCATTGCATTACAATGTCAACTACATGAACATGGCGATTTAGTTTCATTGTCGCTTCAAGTCAACGCGGGTACACGTATATTACCTTCTAGGCGTCAATAGTATGAAAAAACAGGTAACGCTTCCCGACCGTGTATCTGTCATCGAACTATAATGCACTAACAAAATCGAGACCCTTATCTCAGCTAGCTCTCTCGGGCTTTTCCACGCGTGTCTATTTGTTTGGCAATTTACCCAGGAGAGAGTACATCACCCCTTATCTAAATAAGAAAAGTATACTGAACATGAGTGCTAGAAGAGATCTACATTATGCTTGTACTTTACAAAGAGTGATCTGGAATAAGAAACCAGATTATTTATTTGAGAAACTTACATGGATAAGCAATATAGTCCTAAAAAGCCTTCGCTCTGCCACGCAGAATCTACTGAAGGGACCAATTTTCAAATCGGCGCGATACCGAGGATGCTTCAAATTTAAGACGGCTAAAATATGGAACGACCTCCCTCCACCAATGAGAGTCAAGATGAGTGTGCAGCTATTCAAAACTAAATATAAATCAGCACTGCTTCGAAGACAGCTTGCCACTGAAAATTTGAGGCATGCTTGGTCCAGGAATTTGTCCCTGAAAGAATATTTTTAATGTTACTTCTAAAACCCTATCTGTAGTATCTGACTTACATGTACACTCACACACACACATACACACACACACACACAAATACACACACACACACACACACATTTGCTAATTCTCATAAGAGTGCCTTTCACTTTCTAAGTTACATACTTACATTAGTACCTCTTAGATATTTTTTTATGTTCATAGTTATTAAGATATTATGTCAGAGTTAATTTTCATGTTTTCAAAGTTTAATAATTGTTTATTAAGCAACTGCTTAGTACCTATTTCTTTTGGATTAAGAAGAATTGATTTTTTTTTGTCATATTTAAATTGATTTTTGTTTCGTTTATGTTTAATCGATCACCATCTATTAGTCGACTGTTTTAAGCCCTCTTTACCTTACTCCCGCACAACACCACAGGGAGAAGGCAGTGGCTGAAAACCAGCGCTACCCGCGGCTGTCCGGGGTAGCACCAGCTGAGCCACTACCTTTTGCCTTATTGTAAACCTAGTTTAGTACCTACTTAATTTGTTAAAATGTTATTTTGATGAGGCAATAAATACTTTTATTTATTTATTTATTTATTTATTTATTAATGCGCTGAGGTATAATAACACTGATTAGTTAATAACTAAAGGCTATTACACCGGGGCAATACTGTGCGGCATTGCGGTATGCGACAAGGACGCATGCTACAACGACGCACATTGTGGCAAGAAACGTGCGTCATGTGGCAAACATTCTAAAGTAAACATTTTGTTTGAATTTTGAACGAAAATTTTGAGTTTGAGTTTGAGTTTGAAAGAAGTGCGACATTAGTCAAGAGAAGGCTGACACTGGTCAGCCAATAGTTTCTATAGTTTCCGGCAATGTGGCCAGCTTACAGGCAATATTTCCCCTGCTATCATTATTTGATTATGCTGGTAATACTACTGTTAGGGTGAAATATCATTAGTCTGGCCGCCGAGTCGTGAAAGCCGCTTTGGAATTCCGACTCTTCGCCGCAGCTTTGCGTTTCCATAGCAACGGAGTTGACGACGCCCTTAGAGCCTAAGCACAGTATTTTAAACGCGCAGACGACGCGCAGATGACTCGAGAATACGCGCTTCAAACGAGATTCGAACGCAACTTTGTAACCTTTGTAACCTTTCGTAGATCAGGTAGATCGAGAAACGCGCCTCTACTGCGCGTATACGCGCCGATAAAGTGATACAAACGCGCTGTGATCGCTCGTAACTTTGCGTTTTGATCAGAGACACCTCGTCAGTTATACGATGACATCGGTTGAGACTACATTGCTTAGGTACTGCTTAAACTGCAGAAAAAAACGTAAAAATAAGCGAATCTATTGGATAGACCCATTTAGCGTCCCTTTGTGCCCCTCGTCCCTTTCCTCCACCCTTTTGTACGCACGTTTGTATCGATTCAAACGCGCATATACGTGCGTTTGTATCGCGTTAAACGTGCGTTTCAATAAATACAAACGCAACAATCTGTATCTACGTCGCCGAAAGCGCGCGTTTCTGATACGCGCGTCGTCTGCGCGTATAAAATACGCAGTATGCCCAGGCTCCTAAGGCGGTTGAAACGTGACATGCTGATTGGTTCGCGATTCTAATTTTATTTTGTGATTGTGATATAGCCTGTAGCTTAGGTCTAGCGTGGGGACCGCCGTTATCACAAGATTGTCCACAGCCAAAATGCTTCAATCATGTAGCTCTGTTTTTATCATCATCATCAACCCATCATGTCCCCACCGAGGGGCACAGGTCTCTTCCCCGAGGAAGGTGTAGGCCGCATACTCCACCACGGGGCCAAGTCCGGATTGGTGGAGGCTTGTAAGACTAGTGGCTTGCTCTAAGGCCTCTGACTTGGCTTGACGACTGCCATTTATCGACGGCAACCGGCACCAACTGCTTAACGTGCCTTGCAAAGCACGCAACCGCTCGGAAAAATGCCACTAGCGTTAGTCATAGACGGTAACCTATCCATGCACTGAACGCGCCCTATGCTGCTTAACCATCGTGTTTGTTTAAGATCACTCAGGCAGCCGGGGCTACCGTTTTTATCATGTAGACTGTAATTGTTAACTTTATCTTGTATGTGCTGTCTGGTTTAATAAAGCCTCGAATCCACATTTGGCACTAGGAACATGTTGAGCGCCAAATGTTGCCTAGTGGATACGCGGCTTTAACTATTATTATTTAATAAAAATTGCAGTTAGCCTGATAATTGAAGCCGCGTAACTGATATTTTTTAAACTTCAACACACCACGATCTCTTGACCCGGTCCCAATCTAGGATACCCTGAGCTACGGCAACCAGGCAATGACATACAAACATGGAAAAACTCCCATACTGAGGTCATTTGTACAAATGTACGGCGGCCCCTGTGGGAATCGAACCCAGGACCTCTTTCTTGGTAGCTAAGCGCCTTAACGGTTCAACCAACGAGGCAAGTCATCATTGGTACCTGGCAATTGCTCAGAGGCCTACAGTCCGTCTTTTAATTCAATGCAAAAAAAATGACTTGGTGTTACCCTTATAAAATATGTAGGTTTTGTATGTATTTTTTGTTTACCGTGAATAGAAGACTTGTGTGACCAAAATCCTTATCAGATCTGAGATCAGATCAAAGACATTAAAGTTTAATTCCTCATAAGAGCTAAGTCAAAAAAAAAACAGCTACTTAGCACAAATAACTTTTACTTGGAGGTGAAATGGGGTGATTTGGTTTTTGCGTACTAGCAACATTCAGACATTGGATTGTACTGAGATGTCAACGTGACTGTTTTATTTTTTTGCATTGAACTAAAAAACAGACTGTAATTATCTAATTAATCTAAATTACCTAAAATAATCTGAGGTGTTCAAATATTCACTTGTTATAGCGTCTAAAATCGTTACATAATCATCATCATCAACCCATAATGTCCCCACCGAGGGGCACGGGTCTCTTCTCTAAGGAAGGTATAGGCCATACTCCACCACGGGGGCCAAGTCCGGATTGGTGGAGACTTGTAAGACTAGTGGCTGGTCTTACTGTCAGAAGTTTTCAAGCGGCCCTAAGGCCTCTGACTTGGCTTAACGAGTGCCATCTTTCGACGGCAGCCGGCACCAACTGCTTAACGTGCCTTGCGAAGCACGGAACCGCTCGGAAAAATGCCACTAGCGTTAGTCATATACGGTGACCCATCCATGGACTGAACGCGCCGTATGTTGCTTAACCTTAGTGATCGTTTAAGATCACTTAGGCAGCCCGGGCTACGAGCGATTCACATAATCACATGATATTAATAGAAAATAATAAACTCACGCCCGTTATCCCCGAAGGGTAGCCAGAGGCACCAATCACTAGAACTGGGCCCACGTTTTGCAGAGTTTATTATGTCCCAACGTGACAAGTTATCCGGGCACAATTTAGCAGCGAACGGTGTCGCTGTACAAACATGTACATACAAATCGTCGCATGTGGTTAATAAATCCATTCTCTCTGTTGGGGAGACTCTGCCCTGCTGAGGGACGTGGGAGCCCGCCAAAGGCTATGTTAATACGTTATTATTGATTTTTCGTAACAGTTACTGTTGAAATAGCAGTGGGCGTGACATAGCTCGGAGAACCGATGGCCGTTGGGGCGAAAAAGTTTTGTTTGACGACCGCGGACCGGACCAGCGTGGGCAGACCCCCTCCAGATGGTCTAATGCAGCTATACTCTAAGTGTGTTCCGCGGAACCCTAGGGTTACGCGATACCTCTGTAGGGGTTCCGCAGGAATTTAGAAAAGAAAATCAAAACACTTCTGTCTGGTCGAACGCTTTGACGCGGCGTACCACGAGGCGCAGCCGAACTTACCGCTCGCCCGCCACCCACAACAGTACAATTGAGTCATATAGAAGCATAGTCAGCAACATCCACTTTAACTGAAAGCGTACATAAGATATTTTTACTTACAATTATAATGAAGTAGCTTATAGTTAATATGAGTTTTATACAGTACTAGCTTTCGCCCGCGACTCCGTCCGCGTGAACTTTAGTTCAAAATTTTGCAACCCCGTTCACTCCCATAAGGGTTAAATTTAGAAAAACTGCGAAACACGTGTTCAATCAATTGTGTTGAAGAGTATTTATTTTAAATTTCAAGAAAATTAGACTACATTTTTTATACCTTCCATACAAATTTTGGCAACCCTTTTCGCCCCCTTCGGAGTTGATTTTCAACAAATCCCCTCTTATTCCTTGCCTACATTATATATAGACCCTCTGTGCAAAATTTCAACTTCCTAGGTCCAACGGCTTGGGCTGGGCGTTGATGAGTGAATGAATCAGTCAGTCAGGACTTTGAATTTTATTTATATAGATGTAATGTAAAAGTAATGTACTAAAAATACCTGTATAAAAAAGTGCTGAAAGAAGTCTGATTATTCCGTAAAATAACTAATACTTTTGGATGTGAAAAAAGTGGATGTTGCTGACTTTGCATCTATATGACTCAATTATTAGTAGTACGTGGGCCATACTGAAAGTTTCTGGATTCTGGTAAATAAGACTACCTATTATCTTTATAACACATTTATTGTTTTTCAGAGTATATACCCTCACTATTTACGCATTTTTGCATTCGCTGGAACTATGGTGAAAAGCAGTGGGTCCAGTCTTCCTTAGGGACCTCTTCGATGGCTTTGTGAAAAGCATTCACCGCCATTTCCGGGCTTGTAAAACGTAAACCTCTGAGTTTACCTTTAATATTCGGGAGCAGAAAGAAATCACAGGGTGCTAGATCTGGACTGTATGGCAGATGAGTCATTAATTCTACTTTTAAAGCCTTCAAATACGCATTCGTTGCCTTAGCGGAATGTGCCGACGCGTTGTCATGATGAAGGACTATTTTGCTCAGGGGACGCTTTTCGCGTATTTTGTCAAACACTTCAAGCAAACACGTACTAACATACCAATCTGTAGTTACGGTTCTTTGGTTTTCAAGCGATACAGTGATGTAATGGCCTGATTTGCCGAAAAACGAAGCAACCATTTTCTTGCTAGTGCTGCGGCTTTTTTTGACTTTCGTTGGCAACTCTTCAAAAGGAAAGACCCATTCCGCCGATTAACTTTTCCTTTCTGGTTCAAAGCAGCACACCCAAGTTTCATCACCTGTTACAATGTTATACACAGCCATTGATTGTTCTCCGTCATATTTTTTTATCATTTTACGGCACCACTCTACACGCAGTCGTTTCTGATCTTAGGACAAATCATCCGGTATCCATCGAGTGCAAAGTTTCCGAACCTTCAGATGCTCATGCAATATCTTTTGCACTTGGCTCATTCCAATGCCTAAGGTAGTGCGGATTTGCTGACAGGTAATTTTTTTATCCGTTTCAATTAGTTGTCGCACAGTATCAATATTAAAATCGGTAACCGCGATCGCCGGCCGGCGTTCACGTTTAACGTCATAGAGATGATCACGTCCTCGTCTACATTCACCAAAGCACGAATAAATAGAGCTACGACATGGGACTTCATCACCAAATGCTAACTGAAGTCTTTGACATCTCTCTTGCTGACTTAAGCCATAGCGAAAATCGTAAAAAATCATAGTACGGAAATTTTCTCGACTTAAATTCATTGTAATAGCGACACACTAATTTCAAAACAACGCCACGATAAAAAAACAAATAACAGCCTCACAATTTAAAAATAAATGTACTGACAGAGAGTTCCTTGTTCAAACCCTATCAGTGGTTTTTTTATTTTCCTTTTGTAACTAGTCCGTTCCAGAAACTTTCAGTATGGCCTAAGTAACTGTTACATTGTACTTTTATTATGCTTATTAATAAAAAATACATTTTTAAAACCAATTGTTTTAATTGTAGGGTTCCGTCAAGTATTTCACTTTCCAAAAGGGTTCCGTCACCAAAAAAGTTTGAGAACCGCTGGACTCTAATGACCTGCCCTTACATTACGTAACGTTCCACTCTATCGGGTTAAACATTTAGTCAACTCGAAAGCGTCAAAATAAGAATGTATATTATTATGACAGTTCTAAGTAGGAGTATGAGATACCTACTGGGAGAAAAGTCCCAGAATGTAACAGTGTGACTTAAGGTGGTGTGACATACCTGGAACAAAAGGGCTAAATCAGACAACTCCATACAGTGGAGTCTTACGTAATTGCACCCAGGGCCGGATTTAGAGGTCCAGAGGCCTCGGGGGCCACAAAGGACCGGAGGCCCCCTCGCCCCAAATATTTTTCCAAATAAAATGAACAATAAAATGAGGAGGATCTCAGCTGTGTACATGCAACATCCCTCACTGTATTTTTATTAACATGTATTTATTTTTCTCTTATTTAGCTATATGTATATATTTTTCTATTACAGGTTTTTAGTAAGTTATATTATATTATATAGTATTGTATTGTATGGTATTGTATTGTATTGTATTGTATTGTATTGTATTGTATTGTATTGTATTGTATTGTATTGTATTGTATTGTATTGTATTGTATTGTATTGTATTGTATTGTATTGTATTGTATTGTATTGTATTGTATTTTATTACATTGTGTACTTTTCATATATTTATCTTATCTAAAATTACAGTATGCCTATCAGTTACTTTCATACACCTCCTGCGGTTGACTGGTAGAAAATGCTTGTAGCATTAAGTCCGCCACGTTGCCATTGTAATTTTTACTTATGTGCAATAAACGTATTAATAATAATAATAATTTTAATTAGTCGAGTTTTTGAATAATTAATTTCTTGTGAAACCAAGTAGATTCGTTTCGATTAGTATTTAACTAACACATTCTCTTTCACATTAAAGATTTTTTTTCGAAGTCTCAATTGTGGGGGCCGCCCGTTTGTGGAGGCCCCGGGGCTTTCGCCCCGATTGCCCTCCCCTGAATCCGGCCCTGATTGCATCCCTAGTTACAGTGGCAGGAGTCGCTGAATGTGTGCGCCACTATACCGGGAAGCTTGAAAACCTATATCTATTGTGATCTGGCACTATGTCCTATATCTGAGTTGACGAATTCACAGTAAGGACTAAAAACCTGTTTTTAATTCCACAAGATGAAAGGATTTTAATGAAGTTACGCGCAAATTTTCAAATATATCGGGTGTCCCAAAACTCAACGTCAAGCCGGAATCGGCTGAAAAGGCAAGTCATATTGCCTATCTGAAAAATAAAAATAAAATGCACAAACTCAAAATTGTAAGCATTTAAAAAAAAATAAGAATCCTGTTGCCACAAATCTTTACTTTTTCCAATTTTTCTTTGTTTGTTTTGTAAATCTGAATAATGCTTCTTTAAACAGTTAACAACATTTCAAAACCAGCTGCTTCAGATTACAAGAAAAGAAACTTAAAAAAAATTACTTAAGACATTGCCCATTTTATATTTTAATTTTAGTTTTAATTATGTTTGTGAAATTTCTTAAATAAATAATTTAAAATAAAAATTATTCTACTGAAAATAAAAAATCTATTTTTTATTTATTTTTCTGATTACCAGTATGACTTGCCTTTTCACACGGTCCCGGCTTAACGTTGAGTTTTTGGATACCTTGTATATTGTGCCAAAATGCAACAAAGTAGATTTACCTGTGATATATTATAAGAAGAAATCAAAGAGAGTTTTGTAAAAAAAGAGACCGGAGTTATTGCCGGATCACATTTGATAATAATTATCCTTCGGTATTCGTCAAATGGCTGATGATGATGATGATGAAGATGATGATTTATTGGTAATAAATATTTTACAGTCTATTTTCAGGTCGAAATAAAGTTTAAATTTCACTGTGGAGCTAGTCTTCTGTCATAACAATAGCCCCTCTCTCATCCTTTCACGTGGAGTTCAAAAAGACAAGCTGAAAATTAACATTTTCTTCAGGTGAAGTCTACATTGTACAAATCCGACGTCCGCCTGCAAAGCCTGCCTTATTTCCCCTGGATTAAGATGCGTAGTGTTGGGAAAACTCGATTTTTCTTCACTACCCTGGCACGAGAACCTTTTTTTTTTATTAAAAACTGACCAACGATTGACCCCGATCTCACCTGATAGTAAGTGAAGATGGAGCCGACGATGTTCCTTGTTGGTTCAGTAAGAGCCTATTCACTCTAGCTTTAAAGGCACCCAAATTGTACCTTTCCGGAAAAAACAGAGGAAGGGAGCGAATTCCATTCCTTAGCGGTGCGCATAAGAAACGACGAGGCGAAACGCTTCGTGCGCACAAAAGGTGTCTCAACAACAATCTCGATGTAAAGTCTGGTTTTCACAAGCCCAGGTACTGACCACCCAGTAACAGCAACTGTACATTCTGCTGTCTGTATAGTACTGTCACTTTCCCGATGTGTTCTCACTACTGTCTGCATAAAGCCTCTTTTCAACAACAACCAAGCCAGCAACTGGTCGGTCAGTACTGGCTCAACTTTGTTTTCACGGACCTAGTAGCCGTCAACTGGGCCTGTGAAAACTAGGCTTTAGAAAAAGTGTTATAATAACAATACCACTCGCTAAAGATAAGTGTTACACAATTTTATGACTATGGATTTAAATACAAGCATTGAAAATTTGGACGACGATATCGTTGAGTCAACGGAAGGTCCATGGGTGCGAATGGTGGGAGACCATGTGAGATGGCATTTGGGGGAAAAGGCCTATGCCCAGCAGAGGGCAACGGTGGTTTGATGATGATGATGATGGTGATGATAGAAAATGGAACATCTGCATCCCAGAGGGGTAGGGAGAGCCAAGTGATGCCACCTGCCACGATCCTGACAGATCACTTTCGCTTCATCGACATTCATTAGTCGTTGCACGCACGCACGCTGGCTTTGAATACTTTTTATCTTGCCTTTTGCTAATATTATATTTCCAATTGGTCGAAGTATGCCCAGAGGTGTAGAAGTATTTCCTCCGACATTTATTTTGATTAATTTGCTTGACTATGAATTTGGAACGTGATAATATTCGGCAATATTCCTAGACGCGATATGACATACCTGTCTCAGAGATTCAATGCTCAGAGTGACAGGACTAATGTCAAAGACTAGTGGCATAAAAGTGTTAGACATAGAATAAAATGAAATTAACAGCCTTTGTCTCACTTCACTCGCAGATGCTCGAGTGTCCCATCACTAGGGCGGCTTAGGGTAATTCCCCTCTTCCAAATGTATACTGGCTGAAAAACATAATTAACAAGTTCCGTTCGTCGTTGCTTCCCGGTGACATTGAGATAAGTAAAACGGATAAAAATGGGCGGAAAAATGTATAGAAATTATCAAGACCATTTTGCGATTAATACTGTCAGAGTTTAAAAATCTCATATTAGCTAGCGAACTCTTCGACGATTTTTTTTAGGACTATTTGGTAGGTTTGAGAATTGGCCTTATGTTACTTAAATATGGCAAGACATTGTCTGCAAAGTCAGCTAGTTTTATATCACCATCATCAACACTATGCCCCCACCGAGGGGCACGGGTCTCTTCCCTGAGGAAGGTTTAGGCCATACTCCACCACGGGGGCCAAGACCTGATTGGTGGAGGCTTGTAAGACTAGCAGTGGCTCTCATAAACCAGGTCGGTCATAATCATAAACTCATAGGGGACATAATGGGTTGATGATGATAACCACTAGAGCCTTAATCAGTTTTGTTATGATCTTGGGAAAAGCAATTAAATTCAAAAATTCAAATAAAATATTTTATTCATAGTACAAATAAAATGTTTACTTTATTAACGTCAAAGTTGTTAATTTTATAATTAATAGATTACACGGAGAAGAAACTAAGAAATAAACTCCACAAATATTCTTTTCAAAACAGTTTTAGCGTCATTAACAAACGTGGGTAGAGTTCTAGAGACTGGTGCCTCTGCCTACCCCTTCGGGGATAACGGGCGTGAGTTTATTATTATTATTATACACACTACACTACACAGCTATCCCCTAATTAAATTTAGTATAAAACTACTGTTTAACACCAGACATCCTTGTCTTTCAAGTAATCGTTGATTTTATAATAAGCTTTTTTGAACGAAGTGTCATTATCACAATTCTTAAACCTAACTCGAGTAAGGTAACTCTAACATATCTTTGGGGTAGTTGCGGTAGAACCTTATACAACAAAAACCATTTATTGTGGTTAGCTTATTCAGCACAAAAAAAATTGTAGAGGTTGAAAAGTATTTTGACAACAGTGTATTGAATCTATACTGTGTGCTTGGCGCATACACTGATGCTATTTGAGTTGGGACGGTGTGAAAGCGATTCAACTACCAATGGAATAATGCAAAATTGCACTATTCGTGCCGAGAGAGAGTGATTGAATAGATTAGTATCACTGGATTCGACCCTCAATTTCGTCAGAAAACTATTGCATCGCTCAGCTGATCAACCTCTACGGAATTTATGGACTGAACCGTCCTTATGTCAAACGGATAGGGTTGAGTTTAGATTATCTGTGTCTCCCTACCTCTGTATATCAGCTCTCGTGATGTTGAAGCTTATGGTCGAGCCCCCGCCATGACTGAAGATTACACCGCACTGCGTAGGACGTGAAAATGCGTAGAGTTGCTTTGGTATTGATATTAAATTATAAGTAGGATGATACATTATTTTGTGTACTTAGAAAGTGTAGTGAATCGCTCGTAGTCCCAGCCGCCTGAGTGATCTTAAACGATCACGAAGATTAAGCAGCATAAGGCGCGTTCAGTGCATGGATGGGTGACCTTTTTATGACTAACGCTAGTGGTATTTTTCCTAGCAGCTCCGTACGTACTTCGTAAAGAATCAAGAATCAAGAATTTATTTCAACGTAAAGAATTTACATTCTGCTTGTTGAATGTCAATGTACATACAGTTATGTATAACGTTAGCCGCTGCCTTGGGGCCGTCTGTAGTGGAGAAAAAGGCAGCGAAAAAAAAACTCCACTCTGACCATCTTTTCTCAAATCACCTTAAAGCTAATACAAATAAAACATACAAAGTAATATCTTGGATGTGTTGAACACTAGACACATTTCGCACCTCCAGAACTAAAGTGACCTAACTCAAAATTTGCAACTTTTGGGAAATGAAGAAAATGTATTCGGCGCTCTGAGCGAGTTGCTCAAGAAAAAACAGACCGAAATATTCCTCCATCTGTCTCTGACCAAATAAAGTCGGTTTTTTAATATAGGCATGAAAGAGTATACCTTTTTCAGTCATTCTGAGTACTTAACTCATTTTACCCAAATTTTGAGTTAGGTCACTATGGTTCTGGAGGTGCGATTTATCCTCTGATGCACATTAAAGCACATTAAAGCACATTAAGCACTTGGTGCCGGCTGCCGTCACCAGATGACAGTCGTTAAGCCAAGTCGGAGGACTCAGGGCGGCTTGAAAACTTCTGACAGTAAGACCAGCCACTAGTCTTACAAGCCTCCACCAATTCTGACTAAGCGCCCGTGGTGGAGTACCTATGGGCTATGTAGTATACCTTCCTCAGGGAAGAGACCCGTGCCCCTCAGTCGGGCCATAATGGGTTAATTATTGATGATGAATAAAATTAGTGGCAGAAAATGCATTAGCATATTAACTGGGGTCGAAAATATTCTATTAATATTAATTGATTGATTAAAAATTCTTTATTGCACAATAATACTAACAGAATTTAGTTCCCGTAATACCTCTCCACGTCTTTCCCTGCGCCATACCTGTTACCTTTGTTCTAATAAGGCCTCAACTGTTAATATTACGGGGAATATTCCCGGCCCGACATTAGTCAACCACGGGCTCCGGCCTCCCCAAATATTGTTCCGGGCAAACAAATTGTTTTTTACGTGTTAAAATATTGCCTTCTCCTTTCAGTCAGGCCTCGGCGCCTTAAGTAATTCGCGGGGTCCATTTTGCTTTGTTTGCGTTTAATTGCCGGGTGATGGTAGCCGGATTGAACAATGGATTTGGAGCCGGGAGACCCAGGTTCCCACTTGGGGACACACCCCACTTTGTGAAGTTGTAGTAGCAATCATCATCATCAATCTATTATGTCCCCACCGAGGGGCTCGGGTCTCTTTCCTAAGGAAGGTATAGGCCATACTCTAACACGGGGGCCAAGTCCGGATTTGTGAAGGCTTCTTTTAACCCTTTAACGGGCAGAACTAGCATTTTTTTTCATTGATTTTGGACTTTATTTCAAAGTGGTAAGGTTCAATTTGAGGTGGCAACTATCATGCGCTTGCCTGGCAAAGGGAATACAGTGATTAACGAGCTTTAATTTACGAAGAAAAACTCGCAAAAAAAAAAACAAGATGGCTTTGTTGATGAACCCGTTTATTACTAAGTTAGACCATAGACAATTTTTACGACGAAGCAACTCTAGAAGGGTAACATTTTTAATTACTGTAAGTGGACATTAAGTCCGGAAGTGACGCCATCAATCTAGTTGAAGGACAACAACAAGAACGTGGTCCAGGGCCCCGTTTCTGCTAATGCATTACAGTACGATGATAGTGAGGGCCGGGTCACGTGACGGTTTTTTTCATACCATTTACGCCTAGGTTTACTAGGCACCAGATTTATTAAAGGTTCGGTCGAGTGCCAAAAAATGCATTGTGTTACAGTCTGACAAAGCTAACCTTGCAATACGGTAGCCTAAATCATCATCATCATCATTCAGACACAAGAAGTCCACTGCTGGACATAAGCCTCCTCCATGGATTTCCAAAAAGACCGGTTGGTAGCGGCTTGCATCCAGCGTCTTCCTGCCACTTGGATGAGATCGTCTATCATCTTGTGGCTGGTCGTCCTACGCTGCGCTTGCCGAAGTGTGGTCTCCATTCAAGAACCTTTCGGCCCCAACGGCCATCAGTTCTTCGTGCCCCGCCCACTGCCACCTAAATATGGGAGATTTAATTAATGGCCTAAATATGGTAGATTTAATAAAAAAAAAATATATTTAAGACGCCGCTAACAGATAAACCGAGCAGGTTTCCGAGAGCGGCTAGATAGTAAGAAAAACTTTGTAACATAACGTATTTAAAAAAAAAACCCCAATTATAGTCTTGATGCTTGATCGGGCTTAGAGAAGAATTTATATTCAAAGGATCCAATCTGGACTTGGCCCCCGCGGTGGAGTATGGCCTATACCTTCCTCAGAGAAGAGACCCCTCGTTGGGGACATAATGGGGACATGATGAAAGGGACAGAAACGAGTGTTGCGACAGCAAGTCCGTGGGGTTGCCACGTAATTCCTTTGCAAAGTTAGCTTTGCTGGTGCTATCATGCTGACGTCTGTGGCGTAGTGGTTAGCGCATCTGCCTATCATAGACATAAACATTACATACAGGCACATGCATTGTTTCTGGCCCTACACTAAATTAATTAATCCTTTGTCGTGGGAACCAGAAACAGCGACATCACAAACATGTAAACATCCAAGAACTGGGCTCCGTTTTTGTTGTCCCCAGCCGGGTACGAACCCGTGAGCTCTAGTATGGTAGGCAGGCGCTAACCGCTGCGCTACAGAGGTCGTCAAATTGCCGAAGATATTTGTGTATTTAGCAAAACAGGTGTTATTGAAATTTGTTTGAATATTTTAGCTTACTTGATTGGGTTTGTTTAGGAACGTATTTACCAGCGATACGAAAAGTCGATTGAAAATCAAAGGTTCACAGACGGTCTGCAATAATTTATTCCACAAACAAAGATACTTTCTTCAATCAGATAGAAATCACGCCTCGTTCAATCTTAGCAGTAGGTATATTCCAAATTGATGTCATAAAATAAGAAAGATTTGGTTAAACATTATTGTATGATTTATCAATCGCACACGGTGCGGTATTTTGTATTATATTACGCAGTATGTAAAAATACTAACTCACCTCACAGCACGGTGATGTGCAGTTGCATAATTGATCAAAACAAGACGATCTTTTATTATCAGAACAACAAGACAAGGTGTACGTATCTAACAAGAGATCGTAAATAGCTAGTCGCTGTAGCTGTAAATAAATAGAACAAAATCTAATCTTCGCTAAATGGCTTTTAGCGTTAAGACCGCCAATTGTATACGACAAAGCTAATATATTATCATCATCATCATTCAGCCACAAAAAGCTTAGATATGTAAGGTACCAAATATATTTGTTTGTTTTTCTAGTGTTTCTAATCTAATCTCTCGTAGCCCCGGCGGCAACCTGAGTAATCTTAAACGATCAGAAAGATGAAGCAACATAGCGCGCGTTCAGTTCATGGATAGGTGACCGTTCTGTGACTAACGCTAGTGGCATTTTTCCAAGCGGTTCCTTGCTTCACGAGGCACGCTAATCAGTTTTGGTGCCGGCTGCCGTCGATAGATGGCAGTTGTTAAGCCAAGTCAGAGGCCTTAGGGCGGCTTGAAAACTTCTGACAGTAAGAGCAGCCACTAGTCTTACAAGCCTCCACCAATCCGGACTTGGAACCCGTGGTGGAGTATGGTCTATATCTTCCTCAGGGAAGAGACCCGTGCCCTCGGTGAGGACATAATGGGTTGACGAATAAAATATTCATTTGATTTGAAAATACACATACGCGGCTGTTGTCCAAATCCACTGTCGAAGAAAAAGCCACTTATCCCTATTTAACATACAAAACAATTCACTCTGTAGTATAGACACTTAGTTGTTGCGGGTGTTTTGGGGCAAACGATCTGGTTGGGGTCCCTAAAAAAATTCACTGTTTATTTCAGAAAAAAATTGTGCAATCTTTTTGTTTTTAACTTTTCAATATGAAATTAAATGTAATTTCATAAAAACACATTTAATTTGTAAAAATGTTGATTTAAAAAGTTTTTATTTCAATAAAAATACTTATCCAGATTGTTTACCTTTAGTTAAGTACCTAAACATATGAAGTATAGATCCCGCCACTTGCAAGTCAGACTCGCGCTCCGATAGTTTCGTACGGCCATTATAAATATAAGTTTATTACTATACTCCATTTTTTAATTTTCATTTTACTGACTACTAAAATGACATTTGCGATGTGACCAGGTTTTGGAAGAAAAATAATAGAGATGTACACAATCGACATAAAATAAAGACTAAGGTTGTATCATTTCTTTCTTTCGTAGAATTCACTCCCAAAATCGTGTTAGATGAATAAAAATTATCAATGAGCCGTTTTCAGAAGAACTAAAAAAAAAAATATTACGGCTGTCAAAGGAATGCAATTTTGGACCTCAGCCCAATAGCCATGTGTGATCACACTAATATTATAAACGTGAAAGTTTGTGTGTGTGTTTATATGTTTGTCAGTCTTTAGCGCTGAAACGGCTGGACGGATTTTACTAAAATTTGGTATGGAGTTAGCCGATACCCTGGATTAAAACATAGGCTACGTTTTACCGCGGGGAAATATCTTATTCCTACGGGAAAATCGATGAACCGCGGGTAACACCGCGGGGCACAGCTAGTATATCATAAAATAGGCCTCAGCGAGCTGAACAAAAGTTACTATGACGCCAACAGCCAAATGTTTGTCCTTTCGGAGTTATATTGTATTGAAAAAAAACTAACATTTTCAATAAAATATAACTAACTCTCAAAATAGTGTCTATTAAAAAGAAAAAAATCAACCACAAAGTTTTTATGATTCATGCAAATATTTTTACAAAGAACCTACTATAATTTGTTTGAATAACAGATTTAATGATTTGATTCGATTGAGTTGGGTTTGGTTCCATTTCATTTCATCTCATTAAATTTCATTTTCATTTCATATAAAAAAAAAATTACTGAAGACTTGGCTGTATGGGCTAGTTCCCTTTGCCTACCCAGAATTGATGAAGAAAAAAAATCTCTTTTACGGATGGCGTCATTTTCCAAAAATTTTCTTTATTAAAATGCTTCATTTTTTCGTCATTTTTTTTCATCGAATTATAAAACGAACTAAGAAAAAAACGAACTTTAAGGGCTTCAATTCCGTTTCTACCGCGGCGACGTGAATGTGTTCTTATAGTTTTTGGTGTTTTTTGACGACTTTGGCTTCTCACTTGGACATCGACTGGATTGCATTGCGACTGAATTTGGCGTTTCATCTGGACTACTGTTGGATTGCACTACGATTGACCTTGGCTTCTCATCTTGACTTCCTTGAGATTGCATTACTGACTGGCTTACGTTTTCTGAACATTAATATCTACTCTGTGTCACTTATGGATCCTCAAGCATCTACCTAGAGAGGTGATAGCCTTTCGCCGAGAAAGAAAAGGAAGCGCCTAACACTTAAAGTTTCGGAAAAAGACATGATATTGAATACCTATAAATATGTTTTTGCAAAAGATGACCCTGACGCGCCGCTTGATATGCCGAGAAAAGACGAGTGCGTTTCTACGGTTGCTGGGATATTGGGCATATCCAAACGCTCAGTTTATCGTGTTATAAAAGAGCACACAGAAAACATTAACTTTAAAAGCCCTCAAAAGACAGGACCGAAGTTGACTTTCAAAGAAAAATATGACAAATTTGTATTTTCTGCAGTTCCCAGAAAAGTATATCAATTTTTTTATGCGAAGGAAGCTCCAACAGTAGACAAAGTGTTACGAGCTGTAAATGACGACTCTGACTTGCCTAATATGTCAAGATCAACCCTGCAACGCTTGCTGAAACACCTCAATTTCAAGTACACAACTCGCAAACGGCAAAGTTGCCTGATTGATAGACAAGATATTATATTGTGGCGGAAAAAGTACCTAATCGCCATAAAGCAGTACCGCAGGGAGGGGAAATGCATCTACTATCAGGATGAAACATGGGTCAATGAAGGCCATACTACAAAAAAGGCGTGGACAGACACAAAAGTAGAATCGTCCCGACAGGCTTTTCTAGAGGGTCTAACGACAGGTTTGAAAGCCCCTACCAGAAAAAGGAGACGATTGATTATCAGCCATATTGGCAATGAGGACGGATTTGTGGAGAATAGTCAACTTATTTTCGAAGCGAAAAAAAATACTGAAGACTACCATCAAGAAATGAATGGTAATATCTTCGAAGAATGGTTAAAGGGAGTTTTACCAAGACTAAAAAAAAATTCTACATTCGCGAAGGATTGAAAAAATTCCAAATACAGCTTGGTGAAAAGCAGCGTTGGCTGAGTGGCTACAGGAAAAAAATATTGAATTCCGATCAGAAATGGTAAAAGCAGAACTGCTAGAAATTATTAAGCAACATAAAGCAGATTATGCGAAATATGTTGTAGAAGAATTAGCCACTCAGTATGGTGTCACCATTCTGCGACTACCGCCCTACCACTGCGAACTAAACCCTATAGAATTGGTGTGGGCACAGGTGAAAGGACATGTCGCAAGAAACAATAAAAATTTCAAGTTAAATGAAGTGAAAAAACTGTTTGAAGATGGTATGGCTATGGTGACGCCTCAACGCTGGGCTGAATGTATAGAGCATACAAAAAAAATCGAGGATAAAATGTGTCAGTTAGACCATATAATAGATGATGTTGTAGATAAATTTGAAATAAATGTAAACGATTCAGACAGTTCTATCTCGTCAGAGTCAGAATGAAATTCTAAAACCCAAAACTTGTTTTCATTTACAATATGTTTTTATTATTTAATTACTTAATCACCAGGTTGAAATCCTGTGACAAAAAAATAAGAATATGTAAAAAGATTTACTTAAAATTAAAAATCTGGTGGTCACTCTGTTCTTTTTTTCCTCTGTGCTAATATTTAATTTGTTGATTCAATTCAAAAAGAAAATTGATTACTGACTATTTTAACTGGCAGCCCTTTTCCAATTCTAAATGTCATTTTACTGACTGGAATTAAAAAACGCACTATAAAAAGCGCAATTCTTGAAATATGATGGTCTGTGCAATTTTTATAATTAGAAGAAAACACTTTTTAGTATTCCAACCGGTCTTTTTTGGAAATCCATGGAGGAGGCCTATGTGCAGTAGTGGACTTCTTGTGGCTGAATGATGATGATGATGATGACTTTTTAGTATTAAGCTCGCCTATGTACAAATGATTTCATTGTGCAATAAATAATTTTCAATCAATAAAAGCGTCGGGTCTTTACCGCGCCCTTGCTCGACGTCTCTATTGTGTGGCCAGCGCCTGAAGAAGTCCTACATTTTCATATTAAAACTTTTTGGGACTTTTTAGGGACTAGAAAAGCTTATTTTGCCTCGCATATTGTATTGCTGACCGTTATCGTGGTATATTTTTAGTAAGTATAAAATGTCTATTTGTGGATGACTGTTACTGGCTTTGTGAACTGTATCTTTATTATTGTGTTAAAATTATTTGTTTTCGCTGCTGTAGTTATTACTAAAATATAATAAATAAATAGGGTAAGGGTGTATGTTTTCCTCTATATAACAAACACTGTGCGAGACGTAAATATCAGTCCAAGTCCTCTCTTTAATTAACCGCACATGGCCTTGTAGATTTTAAATTTTCAAACTATGTAATTTTTGTGAAACTCTTGTTGTTGATCCTTAATAAAATAAAATGAATGACCATTCTTTACATTATACATGGGTTTACGAATTCACTTACTTGACTTTTTGTCGGAAGAGACCCCGGGTTTTGTTTTGATTGTTAGCTTAATCATGGAGCAGAGACGGAGCTCGCGTCGGCGGTTGCTCGTCTCGGACTCTTCCAACATAAAGTTAGTAAGTGTATCCGTAAAACAATTTTTATAAACTGTGTAGTGCTTATGAAAGTTTTAGTTCAAAAACCATTCCTTACCCTGTTAATTGTTAGCTCCCATCGTAGGGCGGGCACTAGTACACTGACCCTACGCACAGTACCCGGGGCAGGATTTAAGGGCCAATAAAGTTTAACTGTTCGAAAAACGAGAGCCCGGATGAAGCCAATCGCTCGGAATTTCACTTGAGGGTGCTCTTCAAGGGATTTTTTTATAGGATAATACGGTTAACTATCTTCACTGGCCCTTACGTCGCTAGGACACGGGTCTGTGACGTCGACGCTGACCGATTGGCATAGATTGCCTTCATAAAATTATTGCATCCTAAGCAATATAGTGCGCGTTCAGTGCATGGATGGGTGACCTTCTATGACTAATGCTAGTGGCATTCTTCCGCGGTTGCGTGCTTCGCAAGGCACGTTGCAGTTGGTGCCGGCTGCCGTCGATAGATAGCAGTCGTTAAGCCAAGTCAGAGGCCTTATGGCGGGTGGTTTGAAAACTTCTGACAGTAAGACCAGCCACTAGTCTTACAAGCCAATCTATACGTGGCCCCCGTGGTGGAGTATGGCCTATACCTTTCTCAAGGAAGAGACCCGTGCCTTTAGGTGGGGACATTATGGGTTGATTATGAGATAGATAGATGGATAGATTATAGTTTATTGATGCCAAAAAATCCTAAGGATATACAGGCAAGTATACAGTATCTACCTCAGCGCTTGGAATCGCTAATCCGCGATGGGCACGCGTGGAGATTAAGCCCATAATTTATCTCTGAAGTGGGTGATCGACAGGCGAGTAAGACTGCGGTTTTAAATACCGACGAACTGGCTCGCGGCTCGTTGGCGCTGATCGACTGGCGAGCAAAACAGTCGCAAACATGTCGTTTTGCATGGCGAGCCGAGTAAACATATAGCATGACGACGAGCCGCGAGCCAGACTCGTCGGTATATAAAACCGCGGTTTTTGTAGTAAGTACCTGGGTGACCGAGCTTTGCTCGGTACTTTTTTTGTAATATAAAATATGTAATATAAAATTAAAATAATCCTTTTCCAACAAAAAAAGAACTTGGAAGAAAAACATCATGACTCGAACCGCGTCTCTTGAAATCGGCCCCAAACGGGTCGCCCGTTTTCCCGTCAGGACTATCCGAACCTTGCAGATAGACGCGAAATTTACCTCTGTATTTTATTATAGCAAATTTCAATTGCCTTAAAACACGGATAAAACAACGTTTTCTAAAAATGTAACCTAGTTAGATCAATTAAACGCCCCCGAAAGCATCTGCCTACAAAATTTCGTGAAAATCGTTGTTGCCATTTCATTTAAATATATATATACAAGAATTGCTCGTTTAATGAGATTATATTGATAGATACACCAGCGAGCTTTACCGTCGAGCCATAAAACTGGCGGTAAAGCTCGCCCGTCGATCAGCCACTTGAGAGAAGGGCTGTGCCCTGCAGTGGGACATGTAAACATAAATACGCCTAAAATATTTGTGATAAAAACGGTACACACGCCACAATGACAAAACAAAACCAAAAATAAAAAGCATTAAATTCATACGAAAAAAAAACCAGAAGGATAATAAAGATCACGGCGTGTCACTGCTGTTATACTCGTAAAGGCAGCTGACTCAGGTACCTTGCGAGCGTCACAGACCGCGGTGTAGTACATACAGCCATGAAAGGAATATTACTTACGTACGATATAGACATAATGTATACCGTTCTACAACAAGATACCCCAAGATATCGCGATTTAAGAATTGTGTTAAGCAAACTCTTTGCAATAAAGCTTATTGTCAACGATGTCTGGCATTAAATAGTAGTTTAATATTAAATTTAATCAGAGGATAAATTAATGTGTCTAGTGTTCAACACATCCAAGAGTTTTTTTTTTATTTGTAATTTAGGCTAAAACTGTTTTGAAAGGAATAAATGTGGAGTTTCATTGTTAGTTTCTTCTCCATGTAATCTATTAATTGTGAAACTAAGAACATTGACGTTCATAAAGTAAATATTCTATTTGGATTATGAATAAAAATATTTGAATTGAATTGAACTGAATACTTATACTACATGTACAGAATGAAATAAATACTTAAAATTGTTTTGTACAAAGAACGATCCAAAATACATATAAATATACAGTATTGCACATTCCCACTAGGCAATTACAGACTCATGTCAGATCTGTAAAGTAATAAGCATTGGTTTTAGCTTTTCTCTCGTCTCTGAAGGCGCACTCTTTGCTTGTCAAGTGTTTTCTGTGCCCCGGCAGCTTCGTTCTTTTTAGGGTACCGTAGCCAAAGTTTGCAAACGGGACCTTATACAAAAGATTTATATAATGTCTGTCAGTCAGTCCAACCTGTAAAAGGCCCCAGTTTTCCGTAAAATAACTGTTAATTTAGAAGAAGAAAATTTATTTTTTAAATTTATGTTGACAGCTGCCAGTGAAGCGGTCTAAGTGTGTTCCAGCTAACTGACCTCGTTTCCATTTCATCTAACCTTTGAAAGGATCACTCGATTCTGTACACGCTGAAGTCTGCGAAATTAAAAATTCACAATATTACTCCACCAATCCGGACCTGGCCCCCGTGGTGGAGTATGGCCTATACCTTCCTCAGAGAAGAGACCCGTGCCCCTCGGTGTGGATATAATGGGTTGATGATGATGATGTTCCCGTATGGTGATCCAGAGGAAGACCGAAAACCAGGTGGATGGACGTTAGTGAAGAAAGACCTCATAGAGTGCGATGCTTTTAAAGAAGATACCGGGAACAGGGCAAATAAGAGGGAGAAGATAACGAAGCCTGACCCCACCATCATGTGGAATTAAAGGCCAGGAAGAGTAAAAACGGAAGAGAGAGAGATGACCAACTTATAAACTAAAAACTTAAAAGAAAAACTTCGTACGAAATCCATCGAAAACTACTTTGTCGATGTTCTTAGTTCTATAAAGCAGACAAAACGCCTCTTTCTACGGAACCCTCCACGGCGTGTGGCCCAACTGGCGCTCGTCTGGTGCTTTTTATTTTTGTAACTACACACGTAGATGAATGCAAAGGAGGCGGCAAATTGCATCCTCGCCCGTGTATTCTGTGTAAAAAGGAAACTTCCCTTCTATGTCAAATATTGTAAAGAGAGAATAGGTATATTAGCAAAGCTCGGTCATCCAGGTACTATTATTAATGTGGTTTTACCCCTTATAGCATAAACATATAAATATTTACATACAGGTGCTAACCGCTGCGCCACAAAGATTGTCTTATTGATGCGCGGTTTCATATTTTCTTTTTTTTTTTCGAAATGAAATCTTGAATTGATATGAACCTTAGGAAATAAATTAATAATAATGTTAGTAATGCACTTGATGGGTTAAAACTAACACAGCTTTAATGTCTTTTGCATGCATACTATTAGTACAGATAAAGGAAGCCTAAAATACCAGTTTGGAAGCGAATTATGTACCTCAATGAAACTTTGTTTATAACTTAATTTGCCTCCAAAAATATGATATTTTCCTGGTTATTATAACATATTATTTTATAATAATGTAATGAGTCCTTGTTACTTGAAATAAATAAATAAATCCACGAGGATTGCACACCAAGAAATACGCCAACAATCCACTAATAAGTCACTCGCGGGCTCGCAAGTTGGCGCCGGAAACGGGCGTAAGTGCAAAGTTGTACTCGCGCCGCCCTTTGTACCGACAATTTCCGGTCCAGACCGGAAGTAAGCGGGCACTTCCTGTTTATGGCTGGAGCTACCTTAATGGAGTTTACCTGAACTTAGATTTAGTATGTACGTTAGTTTTAGCGCGGCTGGCAATCCGGGGTCGCTAGTTTGACTCCCACAGGGACGTCTATTTAGTACACGTATACAGGGTGTCCCAAAACTCAACGGCAAGCCGGAACCGGGCAAGTCATACTGTTTATCCGAAAAATAATTTGTGAAATTTCTTAAATAAATAATAATAAAAAAAAAATTGTGCTTAAAATAAAAAAAACGTTTTTTTTTTTATATTTTCCTGATAACCAGTATGACTTGCCTTTTCACCCGGAACCGGCTTGAAGTTGAGTTTTGGGGCACCCTGTATATACCCATATAGACACACATATAGGGCGCGTTCAGTGCATGGATGGGTGATCATTCTGTGACCAACGCTAGTGGCATTTTTCCGAGCGGTTCCGTGCTTCGCGAGGCACGTTAAAGCAGTTAGTGCCGGCTGCCGTCGATAGATGGCAGACGTTAAGCCAAGTCAGAGCCCTTAGGGTGGCTTGAAAACTTCTGACAGTAAGACCAGCCACTCGTCTTACAAGCCTCCAGCAATCCGGACTTGCCCTCCGTGGTGGAGTATGGCCTATACCTTCCTCAGGGAAGAGACCCGTGCCCCTCGGTGGGGACATAATGGGTTGATGATGAACGAAGCAAGGATATCACGAGCATAAAACCCACGCAGGCGGATTTTAACCTCGGAAGTTTCTTTAATGACTACCAAGGTTAAAATCAAAATGGAAGTGTTTGTATCCGTCGCTAATTTCATTCTTGTCTCTGTATTGGTGGCCTGGAAGAATTGCTCTTGGTGTTAAAACCACCAATTTTACTTCAATTTGCAATTTTTTTTGTAAATGAGTTTTTTTTACAATAAACAATATTTTATATTATGCAATATACCTACTCGTAGCAGGGAAACTGCCATCGTTGCAAGTAAAACTACGGACATTTCAAATGTTAGATCATTAAAAAGAAACACACTTCAAATTTCAAATGTTAGATCATTATAAAAACTCCCCCACTGTAACCTGTTACTAAAGATCGGACTTTATGAAAACAAATTACATAATAATTAGACAGATATTATATACTATTATTAACTTTATTCCGGATACACTTACTTGACTTTCTGTCGGAAGAGTCCGACCAGGTTTCGCTCTGATTCGCAGAGCTTAATCATGGTGAGCAGAGACGGAGCTCGCGTCGTCGGTTGCTCTTCTCCAACAAAAAGCCGACTTTTTGTTGAAGAAGAGCAACCGACGATGCATGTTCCGTCTCGGCTCACCATGATTGTGACGGGAGGGTCCGAACTCTCCCGTCAAAAAGTCAAGTAAATGTATCCGGAATAAAGTAAATAGGGTCTAATCGCGATTATTTTTAAGGTAAATTTAATTTGTAGTAGACCACACTGGATACTTGCTATAGATTTATCAGAAAGGCGATCCCACGCGCGTTAATATATCACAAACAACTTGTCGTCCTAAGTGCCAAAATATTCGTAGTCTTATGAGGGGTCTAGTTAGTCCTGAAATTTTTGCACTTAGAGCGTTTTCACATTATTCGACCTGACATCGATATCGGACGCCGATACGATATCGGGGCAAGTAAAATGTATCTAACATGTACTTGTCTTTCTTATTATCCGGTCCGATATCGCAGCCATCGGACGCCCGTCGGGTGTCGGACGATAATGTCTATTTGCGTGCTACGCGTGTATCTAAATTATCTGTGTCTTATTAAGCCAAGTCAGAGGCCTTAGGGCGGCTTGAAAACTTCTGACAGTAAGACCAGCCAAGTCTTACAAGCCTCCACCAATCCGGACTAGGCCCCTGTGGTGGAGTGTGGCCTATACCTTCTCAGGAAAGAGAGCTAACATTATACATAAGCTTATGTACATTGACATTCAACAAACAGAAAGTAAATTTTTACGTGGAAATAAATTTCTGATTTTGATTTGCCTCTCGGTGGGGACATCATGGGTTGATGATGATGATGATAATTTGATTTGACAAGCCAGCATTACCAGTTGGGACGTGGGCAAGGTCAGGCCCCGCTTTGTCAGTCAGACAGGCGCATTAAAGTTTCAAATTCAATCCGTTACAGATAGACAGAATGCTACTCTACGGAACCATAACATGGTTCCGTAGGTATATTATACTATCTAGTTAGGGTGACAAAGGAGTCACACGGCCGGACGACTCAAAACAAAGTAGTTTATAATGACAATGTGAGATACATTGCGTAGCAGGAACGTTTTGCTAATGGCTAGTGTGTTAATCGACTTTGCGATGTACTTGGAATTGTCCTAGTAATCCATGAAAAAAAATGCATTGTTTTTAGGGTTCTGTTTGGTTCGGACGACCTCTAAGGCGCAGCGGTTAGCGTATCTGCCTACCATACGAGAGGTCCCGGGTTCGAATACCGGCTGGGGACAAAAAAATAAAACACATGTCTCGGATGTTAACATGTTTGCGATGTTTCTGGTTCCCACGAAACAGTTTACACTTATGTGGGGCCAGAAGCAATGTATGTGCATATAATTATGTAACTTAACACTGAAAATATTGAGGCGATGAGGTCACCTACATGGCGGTTAATGTGTTAATAAAAAACTATATATCCACAATAATTATACACTTATGCATAGGTACTTATACACACAAACATAGTACAAGCCGACGCAGACGCTTATACATACGCACACGCATACACACAAACACATTCTAGTGTAATATGAGTCTATCTTCGACCTTGGGACTGGCTGAAAAAAGAGGTCGTGACCTAGCGAAAAAAAAACGTGTCTATTCCGCGAAAATCCTCTTTTTTGTTTCACTCAAAATTATGCATTCAAATGAGGCCGAATGAATTACGGAATTGAGGGACAATTGCGTGTTAAAAAGGAATCGTACTCATTCTTTTAAAACAGTCTCTTTAAACCAATAAACTGGCTGGATCCGGTTTCAGGCGGCTCGGGCTGGTGCAAGTATAAGAGCTAGCGCGCACTGGCAATTTTTAGTCGACCGATAGTTGAAACGGTAGTTAGTTTCAGAAAAAAAATTAGTCCAAATTTTGTGTAATTAACTTATTGTTGTCTATGGTATCCTTAAGGGTAGATTTACAGATCCCTATACTGCCCTCGTAAGGAAGAACGCAGTAATCTTAAAAACGCAGTTTTGAGTAAAGAGCTATTTATTTCTTAGAATTAGAAGGATTTCATACATTACTGCATATTTTATTACTGAAATTTCAGGTTTCTAGTAGACCTACAGCCACCATTATTTTTTCACCTATAGAGGGAGCCCAATTTTGCATCCAAAGTAAAAACGCAGTAATGGCTATTACTGCGTTCTTCCTTACGAGGGCAGTATAGAAAGAACATTAGTCCAATGAATATCAATTGAACTACGTGGCACTGAAAATCTCAGTAGACGCAGAAACAACATTAGTCCCACTATGAAATCAGTTTTTTATGTCTACTGAAAAGTAAGCAGATTATCACTAATGTTCTTTCTGATACTACCGATTCAGTTAAGTTGCTATCGCTAGTCAATCGCAATTGAATCGGTTATTTTGAAAAGGGCGCAAGTCTCATATTTTGGTCAAACTGAGTTATGAATGTAGTTGTGTTTGTCTAAGGCCTCCGCATATTATATCTGAAAACGGCGTTAGTCCATGGTTTTGTCTACGAGTTATGACCGCTTATTAGAAAAGTAAATTTTCGTTTGCCTTTTTCTATTGGAAATACATGAAAGAATTTAAAACGACCACTTTCTGAGGACTCTATGAACACCAACAAACATTAAGAGATGGCTTTCAGAAATCGGTCAAATAGTCTATTGGGCAACAACAACTGTAGAAACTGAAGAATAAGATGACGAATAGTAGTTATAATGATACCTTTTTATTGTACAATAAGAAATTTGTAATTTTCAAATAAAATATCTTACATAAGTTGTTATGTGATTTGTTAGAAAGCAATCGCACGTCTAGACCGAGAGATGCCAGAAAATGTTTCCTCTGATTATTCGGGCTACTGTTCAAATGCAATACACGCACTCGCATAGTAATTCATACAAATTGTAGAATCGGTAACAGTTGCCCGGTAGTTTAGATGAATATCAATTGTAAAGTCGTTATTAATAGTTTAGTCGGCCGATTCTTAATCGCCAAAATGCGTGCACCATTCAATCCCATTCTGACTCCCGAAGCGATCAAATTATCGGGCAACTAAAAGTTGCCAGTGCGCGCTAGCTCTAAGGTAGAGGGTCGGATTCTGAGTTGAGAGTACATACTTAAATAACGTTCTATCACGCTCTTTTCTGAGAAATTTGACAAGCCAGCACAACAGACATTTACTGTGAAAATACAACTCGGAAACTGGCCCAGAGTCTGCCATTTGTCCTTTTCGGCTCGCAGCTCAGACTTTTTTAAATTTTAATTTTTATTTAATAGGAATCGCTCGTAGCCCCGGCTGCCTGAGTGATATTAAACAATTACGAAGGTTAAGCATCATAGGGCGAGTTCAGTGCATGGATGGGTGAGCTATGTATGACTAATGCTAGTGGCATTTTCCCGAGCGGTTCCATGGTTTGCAAGGCACATTAAGCAGTTGGTGCCGGCTGCCGTCGATAGATGGCAGTTATTAAGCCAAGTCAGAAGCCTTAGGGCGACTTGAAAACTTCTGACAGTAAGACCAGCCACTAGTCTTACAAGCCTCCACCAATCCGGACTTGGCCCTCATGGTGGAGTATGGCCTATACCTTCCTCGGGAAAGAGACCCGTGCCCCTCGGTGAGAACATAATGGATTGATGATGATAAAAGTATTGATTACCTAAAATGTCCCTGACTCAGCATGTGTAGGACGAGTACCGAGATCCATGAGCTGATATGGTTTGGACATGTCAGGGTCGAAGGTCTATTTCGGCAAAGAGACGAGAGCAATATTATTATCCAGAGCTGACACCCAACTGACTCGGCATTTTGGGCTATAGATAGATAGATAGATATAATATTCTTGATTGTATGTAGGTACACCGGGAATTACACATGAGATTTGACAATAACTTAGTACAGTACAATTGGCGGCGTTATTACTAAAAGTAATAGATATTTTCCAGGTGATAGATGGGCAGACAAAATATTCTTTATAGTACACATAAATCACAATTTTTATAAATCAAGACTGAAGTTGAAATGGGCGGGACATCTAGCAAGGCGAGAAGACGACAGGTGGACCAAGGCAATCACAGAGTGGTGGGCGAGAGCAGAACGATGTTCAGTGGACAGATCTGCGGCCCGATAGTCGAACGATGTTGTTGAGTCGGCGGAAGGTCCGTGGATGTGAATAGCGGGAGACCGTGTGAAATGACATTTCGCGGAAAAGGCTTGTACCCAACAGTGGACAGCGGTGGGTTGATGATGATGATGATGATGATGAAGTAAAATTGGCGGCCTTGACGACCTCTGTGGCGCAGCAGTTAGAGCATCTGCTTATCATACGAGAAGTTTGAACCCCGGATGGGGGCAAAAAACCCAGGTCTTGGATGTTTACATGTTTGTGATGTCGCTGTTTCTGGTTCCTACGATACAGCGTATCCTAGTCTGGGGCCAGAAGCTATTGTAATGTAGCTGTATGTCAATGTTTATAAAAAATGTTTTATCTGTCAGGATCGCGGCAAGTGGTAGTCCATCTCTGCCTACACCTCTGCGATAGAGGAGTGAATTCATGTCTGTATGATTAACTACTCTCGAAAAAAGTATCCGCTTCGCTCTTATACGCTGTACCAAACGACCACGGCTACCAAGTGATTGGATTTGAAAATTTAATGCCTTTGTAGTGCCTTCCCCAATCACTTAGCGCTCTAGGCTCCGCAATATTATATCTTGGGCTATTATGGGCCTGATATTCAATTTTTTACCATCTTATAAATATTGATGCTTTCTCGACAAAGGCTTCAAATAAGAGAGGTGGTTGAAAGTACATTATTTCCGATAACGTACCTTTGATACAAAGTTTGTTTTAAGCAATTTTGTTTGTGTTGCGCTAAGGGTGTTAACACTTGGCGCTGATTTTCACTCAGTGCCCACAGTAACTGACATATTGTACTTCGGAGTGCGTGTCGTGGTGCATTTGAAAATAATTTAAAACAAAACATCCCGACATCTATGGCGCCGGAATTGTAGAATTCCGGCGCATCAGTTAGTGGAGAGAGACGCATTTGTATAATTCCGAAGCATTCGGCAGTAGGGAGAAATGCATAAGTAGAATATTGGCGCATTTGGCGGTGGGAAGAGACGCATGAATTTTGGCGCACTAAGCTATAGGGCGTGATGCATCCATAGAGTTGCGGCTCATTCTGTAGTGGGGAGAGACGTATCCGTAGAATTCCCGCGCATTCGGTAATAGGGAAATATGCAGCTGTAGAATTTCGGCGCACTGGGCAAAAGAGAAATGCATACTTGTATGTACAATTTCGGCGTATTTAGCGGTGGGAAGTGACGCATCAGTAGAATTCCAGCGCATTCAGCAGCAAGGAGAAATACATAAGTAGAATTTCGGCACAATTGGCGGTGGGAAGAGACGCATCAGTAGACTTTTGGCATTCTAAGCGGTAGGGCAAGACGCATTCTCAGAATTCCGGCTCATTCGAATGTGGGGAGAGACGTATCGGAAGAATTCCTGCGCATTTGGCAGTAGGAAGAGATGGATAAGAGATGGAAGTGACGCATCTGTAGAATTCCGGCGCCTTCGGCAGTAGGGAGAAATGCATAAGTAGAATTCCGTCTCATTCGGTTGTGGGGAGAGACGTATCGGAAGAATTCCTGCGCATTTGGCAGTAAGAAGAGATGGTTGTGTAGAATTCCGGCGCATTCAGCAGTGGCAAGTAACGCATCTGTAAAATTCTGGCGCATTCGGCAGTAGGGAGAAATGCATAAGTGAAATTCCGGCGTGTTCGGCAGCAGGTAGAAATGCATAAGTAGAACTTCGGCACATTTAGCAGTAGGGAGCGACGCATTCGTAGAATTCCGGCGCAATCGGCAGTAGTGAGAGACGCATCCGTAAATTTCCGATGCAGTTGGCAGTAGGGGGAATAGTATCCGTAAAATTCCGGCGCAATCGGCAGTATGGAGAAACGTGTCAGCAAAATTTCACCTCAATGACGACCTCTGTGGCGCAGCGGTTAGCGCATCTGACTACCATGCGAGAGGTTCCGGGTTCGAATCCCGGCTGGGGACAAAAAAAAAGAAACCCAGGTCTTGGACGTTTATCGTTTGTGACGTCGCTGTTTCTGGTTCCCACGACACAGGGTATCCTAGGGGCCAGAAGCAATGTATGTGCCTGTATGTAAATGTTATGTTATGTTATGTTAATGTGCAGTAGGGAGAGACGCATCCGTAAGATTATGATGCATTCGGCAATAGGGCGAGACGCAGGCGTAGAATTCCGACGCATTTGGCAGGTATTGTCGTTAAACATAAATAATTCAATATTAGAGATTTATAATAATTATAGACTGCGACGTGCGTTGCTGCATGCAGCAACTAATGAATATCGATGAAGCGAAAGGGATTTTTAGAGTCGTGGCAGGTGGCAGTCCCTGGTCTTTGCCTACCCTCTGGGATACAGGCGTGTGCTTACATATGTATGTAACTACAGACTCTAATGACGTTGGAAGAAAGCACTCAGTGTTTTCCTCCAAGTTTCTGTATCGAGAAGGTCGCGGGACAAACGCTTGACCCAGTATGTATCTGGACATCTTTATTGGAACCATTTGTCAAGGGCAACTTAGCCGGGAGGGTCGATTACATTATGACAAATGGCCCCCAGGGCTTTTGTGGTCTTTTGGATGAAAATCGTGCCTTTTTCTTCCTGAATAGGAAAAGGACTAAATTAGTGTGAGATAATACGAGGTTACCGCTCGTAGCCCCGGCTGCCTGAGTGATTTAAAACGTTCACGAATGTTAAGCAACATAGGGCGCGTTCAGTGCAAGGATGGGTGACCGTTCTATGACTAACGCTAGGGGCATTTTTCCGAGCGGTCCCATGCTTCGCAAGGCACGCATTTGGTACCGGCTGCCGTCGATAGATGGCAGTCGTTAAGCCACGTCAGAGGCCTTATGGTGGCTTGAAAACTTCTGACAGTAAGACCAGCCGCGGAATCCTAGGGTTCCGCGATACCCTGTAGGGGTTCAGCGAGAATAAAAAAAATCAAAACATCTTCTGCGTGGTCGTACGTTTGGCCGCGGCGTATCACGAGGCGCACGCAGCCTACTTAGTCGCCACTCACTACAGTACTATTATTGTAGTAACTGTTTCATTTTACTTTTATTGTGCTTATTAATAAAGAATACATTTTTAAAACCAATTGTTTTAATTATGTGGGTTCCGTCAAGTATTTCCCTTTTCAAAAGGATTCCGTCACCAAAAAATTTTGAGAACCGCTGCGTTAGAGGATCACATTCTTGTACTTCCGCCCGTCTGTTTGTCAAGACCCTTTACCTCGGGAGCTCGTGGAGAAGAAAGAAAGAAAGAAAGAAAGAAAGAAAGAAAGAAAGAAAGAAAGAAAGAAAGAAAGAAAGAAAGAAAGACAGAAAGAAAGAAAGAAAGAAAAATATACAGGGTGTTGATTTGTACAGTTTACTCCGACTCAGGGTTGGTTATTTACATGATACTGAAGCAAAAAAATATATATATAAAAATTTTTTTTTTTAGTGCAAATCACCTAAAATCCCCGGTTTTGCGGAGCCGGAGGCGAGCGCGCGGGCGCACTCTCCCGCCCCGCCCCGTGAAACCCCCGCCGGACCCGTCAAGTGCAAATGATAGAAGCTAAGCCATATAAATTTGAGATTTTTAGGTGATTATCACTAAAAAAAAAAATTTTTTTTATATTTTTTTTTGCTTCAGTATCATGTCAATAACCATCCCTGAGTCGGAGTCAATTGTGCAAATCAACACCCTGTATAAATACATAATAATATAAATTAACCTTTTTTCCACAACAAATACGGCGAGCCGCTAACATACTACATTGACAATCAGCAAACACGATGTAGTTCTTTAAGTTGAACTATATTATTTTGATTTGATTTCATATTGGAAAAGCCTACGTCTAGAAAAGACGAAACTATCTGATTTATTGCCCTTTGGTAAGGGTATTCCTACCTACAATTTAATTCAGACCTTCCCAAAATAAATGCACTACCATTGTATTAAACAGGAATAAAGTGAACACACGAAAACTAGTCAAGCCATCCGTCTTAACTTAATACAGGTCTTATCACGAAGGCACAGAGTTGAATTCACCATGTCGAGGTCTGAATGCACTGTCGTGTACCCATCTCAACTCGCGGAGAGGATTTCGTGGTTGATCCCATTGTTATTTTATACTCTCTGTATACACGTGCACTGTCTGACAGGGAAAGCGGCGCCTCAGGGTTTATCCGAACTGGAGTGTTTTCTCAAGTCGATGTTGACGTAGGTGCGGCTAGAAATGCAGTTCCGCTCGTAAACGCCCTTGTTTAGATGTGGCATGTTGCAAACGGCAATGCCAGCTGCGGCCATGGACATGCGGCCGTGTCATGAGCCATATGCTGATGACACGTCACTTGTTTTTAAAATAAAGAGGCAGGAAAATAATCTTGACGAAGCAAATAATGCTCTCTCGCACGTTCTAGATTGGTTTACAGTAAATAATAAATTGTTAAATTCAAAAAAGACAAAATGTATGAAATTTACCCTACCTAACGTAAAATTAGTTGAAAACAACATTGTAATTGAAAATGATAAACTAGAATTTGTTGAAGATACTGTATTTTTGGGCATCACAATCAATGCCAAACTACAATGGGGTCCACATATTATAAAATTGGCACACAGACTAAGCTCCGCAGCATATGCCGTGAAAAGAATTCGAGAACTTACTGACGTTGCAACTGCTAGGCTTGTTTATTTTAGTTACTTCCATAGTATTATGTCTTATGGTATACTATGGGGCCGGGCAGCAGACATTGAGACTATCTTTATCTTGCAGAAGAGAGCGATCCGATTTATTTACAAGCTAGGTAGTAGGGACTCGCTAAGAGATTTTTTCAAAGAAACTAACATCTTAACAGTTGCAAGCCAATACATTTATGAAAATATGATGTACGTTCGGAAAAATATTAAGGACTTCGAAACTCTTGGTAGCCATCATAACGTTAATACTAGGAATAAACATTAATTGTCATTTCCACGATTAAGACTTGCAAAAGTTAATACTTCCTTTATGGGGCACTGTATAAGGTTCTACAACAAGATACCCCAAGATATATTAGAGTTACCCCCAACGCGATTTAAGAATTGTGTTAAGCACACTCTGCAAAAAAGCTTATTATAAAATCAACGATTATATAGAAGACAAGGACGTATGGCATTAAATAGTAGTTTAATATTAAATTAAATCAGAGGATAAATGTGCCTAGTGTTCAACACATCCAAGATATTATTTTGTATGTTTTATTTGTATTAGCTTTAAGGTGATTTGAGAAAAGATGGTCAGAGTGGAGTTTTTTTTCGCTGCCTTTTTCTCCACTATAGACGGCCCCAAGGCAGCGGCTAACATTATACATAACAGTATGTACATTGACATTCAACAAGCAGAATGTAAATTCTTTACGTTGAAATAAATTCTTGATTTTGATTTGATTTTGACACGTATTTGCGTATGATTGAGAACTGGCACGGTTGTGTTATGGTTGCTACACACCTATGTGTATGAAATGTGTGTGAATGTTGTGTGAATGAACAAAATAATAAAAACAGTTTCGCGGAAAGTTTTCGTTTTGAAAAAACGCTTGCGTCTCGTCGTCGAAAAAACCGACAAGGACCCACCGCTAGACATAACTTATATATTTAGTAATCCAGCTCAGAAACCACTAGACCAACCGAGAAGTCTCTACCTACTGCGTTTCAAGTCACGTTTCATGCGGAGTACAAGTTGACAGCACCGATTTTATCGCAAGCCACTGTAATGTGATATTGAAAAGGAGATTTTTCAGCGCAACATATTGTCTGGAAACACTTTGTGTTTTGCTAGTTTCCACTTTGTACAGGGTGTAAAAAAGAATGACATACCTAATGTACCTACGACATTGTATCGTAGATGGTATACTGAGAAATCAAAGCTTTAGTAAATGAGTAGTTCCATCATTTGGACATGAACTAGTGCAAAATACCGCTTCTTGCTACAGTCCACCTCCTGAGACCGTCACTGTGGACCGTCACCAATAAAAAATATAACCTTTGTTTTGTCAGAGAGGTGAACCCTTGTAAAAAAAACCCCACGGTTCACCCAGGTGGTCTCAGGAGCTGGTGGAGGTGGAGGTGGTCGTAGTCAGTAGGTATTGTACCAATCCGGACTTGGCTCCTGTGGTGGAGTATGCCCTTTACCTTCCTTAGGGAAGAGACCCGTGCGCCTCGGTTTGGACATGAAGGGTTGACGATGAATGAAATTATACTAAATATTGTAAACTAGCTTGGTTACTTAGCAGCAGGACACATTGCACTCTGGAGCCGTCAATAAAAAAAATATTCGTACTTAGTGCTATCGGCACATACTGAAAATCAGCGCTGAGGGTTTACGCCCTCAGCTTTATGCTGAGTCAGTTGCCATTTGCAGCAGCAGAGATACACCGCGACAATGTTTGTAAAGTATACATGTAGAGATTTATGCGATACGACGACGTTTATAATAGAAACATTTTATCTTCTATATATATAAAAAAAGAAGCTGACTGACTGACTTAGAATCAACGCAGGGCCCAAACTATAAGGGTTAGAAACTTGAAATTTTGCACAGGGGTTCTTTTTGTAACATAGGGGAGCACTAAGAAAGGATTTTTGAAAATTCATCCCCTAAGGGGGTAAAATGGGGGTTCAAAGTTAGTATTAAAGCCCACGCGGACGTAGTCGCGGGCAACAGCTATTCTATTATAAACGCCGATTATAAAGACCGCGGACATAATAGCCCTACAAGAAACTTGGCTACTACCTCATGACTTACCATACCTATCAACTATCAGTGACGAGTTCGGCTGCACAGGTACGTCTGCGGTGGATGTTCAGACCAGTGTGCTGCGAGGGCGTCCCCATGGCGGGACAGCATTGTTATGGAGGAAAAGTGTATTCTCTTCAGTCTCAGTGATACAGTGCGATAACCCTCGTGTTAGTTGTATTCAAATATCTACATGCAAGACAACATTCCTTGTATTCTGTATTTATATGTGTGTAGACAAAATAGATAATCTTACAGAGTTCACAGAAATTGTTAGTACTGTACAGGTAATTACAGAGAATTGTAATGTTGAGAACTCGTACATTTTAGGTGACTTTAATGCACACCCGGGTGAAAGTTTTTACACTGAACTGATGTGTTTTTGTATGGATCATGATTGGTGCTGTGCAGACATTAAAAAATTTGGTGTAAACTGGGGTGAGTACACTTACACTAGCGAGAGTCATGGATGTAATCGATGGTTAGACCACTGTGTTGTTACGAATGCTGCCCCGCATACTATTGTTTGCACTTATGTGAGACATGATACCTACTGGTCAGACCACTACCCTCTATTTGTTACATGTAATTTAGATTTAATAAAGTCCAAAGTTCAGATTAGTACTACAACACCCAATCGTGTTATCTGGGGTGAAAGGAATGGGGAACAAATAAGTATATACTCAAATAAATGTCATGAACTGTTAAAAACTATTGATTTTCCCACTGAACTGAGTGAATGATGTGATAAATACTGTAGTAATACCAAACATAGATTAATAATTGATAAATTATATTCTAGTATTGTTAAAGCACTAAGTGAAGCCTCACTGGCAAGTTGTGAGGCACCCATAATTAACAAAAAAAGAGACCTCTATTAGGATGGAATAACCATGTTAGTAATGCTCACAAGGAGGCCAGGCTTCGCTTTCAAGTCTGGGTCTTGCATAATCGCCCATTATCAGGGTCTATCTATGAAGAAATGGCTACTAGTCGTAGGTCGTTTAAACTAAATTAAAATGGTGCCAGCGGCACCAAGAGCAAATAAAGATGCAAGTGTTAGCTGAACACCATGCAAAAAAGGATTTTCGTAGCTTCTGGAAAAGTACAAATAAGCTAAATACTCGTCAGGGCTTACCTACTAGTATAAATGGAATTACTGATCCAATCCTTATTGCTAATCTCTTTAAAGAAAATTTTACAGTGACTCCTGAGCCGAGTGAATCTGTGAGCACTACGAACATTGCTGTGACTGACATGGACGGGGACTGCAAAACTAAATTTTCGGCTAGACAAATTGCCAAATTAATCAGTCAAATGAAGAGAGGTAAGTCTCCCGGCCATGACGGTCTCAGTGTTGAGCATCTCACGCATGCTGGAGTACATCTTCCAAGGGTGTTAAGCATGTTGTTTAATTTGTCTATTGGACTCTCATATCTGCCGACTGAAATGACTAAAACGATAGTGGTACCTATTGTTAAGAGTAAGACAGGTGATATATAATCAAAATCGAATTATAGACCAATTTCCTTGGCTACAACTATTGCAAAAATATTTGATGGATTAATTAATGGTGATGTGATAGGCAAATAACATCATCACGCCACATGCCTTCACGTATCTGAAATATAGACAACTACTCCCAAAGCACGTAGGATTATTATATATAAGCTAGTGTAAGACTAGAATAAGGGAGTTAAGAGACTGGAGTCTTAACGATGTATTAATTAAAATGTGATCAACCGTTCCTGTTGTTTCTCTGCTGCGCCGCCGTCCTGCAACCACTCCCCCCACCACTGGGCATACTTCATGGCGACCGTGACAGCGTGACCGTGATGTCGAGGCGTCAGCAGAGGGCGTGAGTTTTTGGACTTGTGCAGGTGCTATTGTTTGTGTTGGGAACAAGTCCCCGATTTCCAGTGACAATGGGCGGCCAGGAAAGCAAAGATAATATTATTGTGTCCGCCCCTAGCAGCAGTATGGTGCCATCATCAACTCCATCTACGGCTCTGGAACTGTCAGAGATACTACTCATGGCCGTAGTTGGATTCCTCTCGGCCTATGCTCTGTCCCGACTTTATAAAAAATTAAAGGAATACCTATATGCCAGTTGGGAGCAGTGGGCTGCTCGCCGTGCGATCTGTGGCGAGACTGTTTGATTCGCGTGCAGTAAAAATTTTTTTTTTTGTGAGAGTAATGTTTTGTTGTTATAACTTTTTATTGTTTGTGAACATTTACGTTGATGGCGAGTCTCACCAGTATATTAGAAGAATTGCGGGTTATTCGTAGCGATATTATTAAACTAAGTAAAATTAAACGTGTGTCGTCGCAAGGTAGCAATAAGTTATTAGCAGCGCGGAGTATTAAGTCACGTTTTGACTCATTGCTAGATGAGGTTAGTAAAAAAGACGTTGAAGCTGCGGATTTGGACCTTGCCAATCGTGTTTCGCGGCAGTTCGACCAATGTTTTAATGAAATCGAGGAATTGGTAAGCACGAGTATTAACGAAACAAAAATGGCCGACTTTGACCTAAAGATTGCTCTCTCTTTGCTGCCATTAGTAGATGTGGATGAAAAACAAATTAATCAATTGATTGACGGTCTGGATTTTTATAGCAGTACCCTAAAGAAGGATGATCAGTCAGTACTAGCAAACTTTGTAATTAAAACTCGTCTTTCTAATAAGGCTAAATATTAAATAAATATGTAGTGCTTCACGATGCACAGTTTGGCTTCCGACAGGGATTGTCGACAGAAAATGCTATTTTAACATTAAAGCATACAGTTACTAGACTGACGCCTATTTATGCATGTCATATGGTTTGAAGTATGGAGTGAGACAGGGTGGGCTCACATCTCCTACTCTGTTTAACCTGTATGTAAATGAACTGATTGAGGGTCTCAGCAATATGCATGTCGGCTGCCATATTGACGGAACCTGTGTCAATAATATTAGCTATGCAGACGACATGGTATTGTTGAGCCCCTCAGTCAGTGGACTTAGAAAACTTTTAGGAATGTGTGAAAGCTACGCTAGTCAGCATGGACTTAAATATAATACAACTAAAAGCGAATTCATGATTTTTAAGGCCGGCACAAAGGTCCCTTTAAATGTACATGTAGTAGCTTTAAATGGTAAGCCTTTAGCTAGGGTGTCGTCTTTTAAGTACTTAGGACATATTGTCACTGAGGATTTACGAGACGACGCCGACATTGAGAGGGAGCGCAGAGCATTGTGCGTCAGAGCAAATATGATAGTTCACAGGTTTAGATACTGTACAGCACAGGTTAAAATAACATTGTTTTGATCATACTGTACATCTATGTATGCTTGTAATTTGTGGGCTGTATATTGGCAGAAGACTCTGAATTCTTTAAGAGTCCAGTATAATAATGCTTTCAGGATGCTGCTGGGGCTGCCGCCGGCTTGCAGCGCATCAGGCATGTTTGCGGATGCACAGGTGAATGGTTTTTATGCCGTACTCCGCAACCGGTCTGCCGCAGCGCTCTGCAGGCTCCGCGCCAGCCCCAATAGCATTCTGACTATGATAGCGGACAGGGTAGATAGTCGATACACCGAAATGTGGGCCGAGAGACATAGAAGTCTCTGTACAGTTACGTACCAAAAATAATTGAGCACAGAGTAGATTAGAATTAGTTATCATTGTTACTACTATAGTCTTAAGTCACTATTGTTATTAACATTAATATGGGTAATGCCAGAAATAAAGAATTTTTATTTTATTATATTTATTTTATATTTATTAATTGCGCAAATATTTTTTTACACAGGAAAAAAAAACAAAAAAGATCAATTCCTAAAAGAGTAAATTAAAATAAAATAAATATATAAGAGGGGGGGGGGGGGGGGCTCCCATACAACAAACGTGATTTTGATACGTTATATTCTCCTTGGCTATTATTATTTTTTACTGTACATAATTAGTTGTGTTTTAATTTTCGATTTGTGTGTTGTCTATTGTTTCAGTAAATAGATAGGTAACACTCTATACTAACACTTTTATTTTTTACTAATATTTATGTTTCTTTCATGTTTCAAAAGTAATATTCATCATCAACCCATTATGTCCCCACCGAGGGGCACTGGTCTCTTCCCTGAGGATGGTATAGGCCATACTCTACCAGGGGGGCCAAGTCCGGATCGATGAAGTAATTTATTTTTATTTATTTATTTATTAATTGGATTTTAGGAAAACCATCGACTAATACAGCAAAATGTATTATTGTGAATTTTTAATTACGCAAACTTCAGCGAAAACTTCTGACAGTAAGACCAGCCACTAGTCTTACAAGCCTCCACCAATCCTTGACCAGACTTAGCCCCCATGGTGGAGTATGGCCTATACGTTCCTCAGGAAAGAGACCCGTGCCCCTCGGTGGGGGCATAATGGGTTGATGATGAATTAAATTAAAATAAAATAAATATTTAAGGGGTGCTCCTATACAACAATCGTGATTTCTTCCAATTCTATAATTACTTATGTTTGTTTGTTTGTATTCTTATCTTATCTTATCTTATAGCAACACCATTCGCTGTTAAATTGTACCCGGATAACGGCGACAGGCTTGCCACTTGTCACGTTTGGGGCCTAATAAACTCGGCAAAACGTGGGCCCAGTTCTAGTGATTGGTGTCTCTGCCTACCCCCTCGGTGATAACGGGCGAGAGTTTATTTTAGTCACTTATATCTTTACAATTTCAGACAGTATTATTAAATATAAATTATTTATTTGCCATAAAAAACACATTGATCCTTTGAACTAGAACTCAAACTAGACTTAAAGAGTCTGTACAGTCTGCAGTCATGATTTTTACACCTAATTTTAGTATTCTGTTTGCTTGATTTTTGTATTTCAAAGTTAGCTTAGTTTGTTTGATTTTTATTTAATTTTACCTATTTTTCTCTGTAGACTTTGTGCCTGTCTTCAAGTCACGTAAGCATAAAATAAGCCCGTAATTGGCCTATGATACTGTTTATTTATAACTGTTTATATTATTTAACTAGTGCTGTTGGCTTTGTAAACAAATAAAAAAAAAAAAAAAGTTTGGGTGGCCTTAAGTTTGACGACACTACAGATAGCGTAACAGTTAGCGCATCTGCTTACCATGCGAGAGGTCCGGGTTCGATCCCCGGCTGGAGAGAAAACAAAAACTCCAGGTCTTGGATGTTTACATGTTTGTGACGTCGCTGTTTCTGGTTCCCAACGACACAGGGTATCCTAGTGTAGAGCCAGAAGCAATGTTGGTGCCTGTATGTAAATGTTAGTTTTGTTTGTTTGTTTAATTTTACGAGTAACACGGTAACAGCAAAAAAAGATACTATGTTTTTCCTGAGTGGCGCTAGTGGACCCCCTTAAGGAATTGAATCAAAAGTTCCACGCCACAACATTGTGATTTAGAAACTTTGCAGTTCCATTGGTATCTTTTGACGTTACGACTGACCGAAGTGTGGTAATCAAATTAAATGCGTCAGATGCATTCGACGCGTTCCTACGACGATTTTCTTTTCTGGGTTTTTTGGACACCCAAACTTTAGCAAGCTAAAGTGAAACGTGCTGGTACGTTAGGCCACTGTATGGGGTGAAAGAATTGCAGATAGATAGATAGATAACAAGTTTATTTGCCATACCAATAACACACACAAAAAATATGACACAAATACTACAAAATTACAATATGCTTATAACAAAAATTATTAATACATTATTAAATTTTAATGTATTTTTATTAATAACTTTAGTCCGGATACACTTACTAGATTTTCTGTCGGAAGAGTCCGACCAGGTTTCGCTCTGATTCCCAGAGCTTAATCATGGTGAGCAGAGACGTTATTTATTTTCATCCGGGAGCTTAGTCTCCATGATTAAGCTCTGCGTATTAGAGCGAAACCTGGTCGGACTCTTCCGGCAAAAAATCAAGTAAGTGTATCTGGAAGAAAGAGAATATTTTATTTTCTATTTTCTAAAATGATGTAGATCCAAAAATGAACAAAGTCCGTTTGTTGATTCGATGCAAAAAAAGTTACGCGATGTTACCGCTATAAAATATAAAGGTTTACTCGGTAGTTTTTTTTACCGTGAATAGAAGACTCATGTGACCAAAATCCTTACTAGATAAAATAACATCAACATTTAATTACTCATAAGAACAAATTCTAAAAAAAAAACATCTACGTAGCACACACAAGATTTACTTGAAAATAAAATGGGTTTATTTGGTTTTTACGTACTAGCAACTATAGATATTGACAGCCTTTTGCTTGATATTAATAGTTATCTCAACGTGACAGTTCTTATATTGAATTAAACATAGACTTTTTAAGTAACAATACGAATGCTCATAGACCCTTAGAACCTAAACTAAACTATTTAATCCCATTGGGGCACGCGTAAAAGCCACCGTCTTTTACTGCCCGGCGGAAATCCTTTTCAAATTGGAGCCATAGTTTGGCCCTCTGAATATTCACTACAGAAGGTATAGCATTCACTAAAAAAGTGATGAGGTGGTGAAACACTAAAATGTCACGCACGCGTTTTGAGACGCTAAAAGGTCAGAATAATTGACAGTTGATTCAACGAGTATGTCTAGGGGTCGTTTGATCGATAGTTAATTATTGTTAGTATTCTTGTGCGCTTTTCGTTCCGGACATTATATTTGGACATGTATATTTTGTTTTTATTATGGGCAAGGCATTTTTGCCAGATAATATTTAACGTTTTCAATAAGTAGGTGATATTTCAATTGTATACTTTTTAACAAACTTTTATTTACTTTTTCACAAAGACCACTCTTTTTATTTTGTGTTATAATTATAAGTAAAGTGCTGTAAGTAGTGTGTTGTGTATATTGTTTATAATTTTTTCAATCATTCTTGTTTTTATGTGTTCGCTTCACTATTGTATTAGGACCATCCTGTTAAAATATTAAGCGGTAGTAAATAAATAAATAAAAAACACTGGCCCATAAAAACAGTTACTGAAAAGGCGAGACTTCTGACTCGTTTGACAATCTTCCTTTAGGACAGAGGTCTGCTCTGATTGCAAAAGTATAATAATAAGCCAACCAACCATGGCATCCAACCCGCACTTAGCCAGTTCTTGTATTCGGTGTGCAGGTGTTTTTAGCAAACCGGCGCTATTTCGGAGATTTAAACAGCAACGCTGTACTATTATCAAAGGCACACTTCTCTGTTACACACAAACACTTATCTTATCATAATTATCTTTATGAGTCCCATGTTTGGTAAAAAACCTTAACTAATTATTAAACATTAGTAAATTATACTTTATTTTCGCAAACAAAATAAAATAATATGTTTCATATTTTTATTGATGAACAAAATGTTCACTGAATGAACGACAAAGATGATAGTATCCATCAAAGACAAAGTATGAACGACAAAGATGACCAAAAGCTAAGAAAGAAACTCCACATTTATTATTTTTTAAACATGTTTTAACTTAGTTAACTAAGCTTTCATCTTAGCTTGTACTCAAGAATGTGTTGAACGCTAGACAAAATCGTCCCCGTTGAAACATTTCTTAAAAAAAAATTTTCTTGTGAAACTTGATACTGAGTTAATATTCTGTGAGAGGATGTTTTACGTTCATAGCTTGACGTTTGATGGGAAATACTTTGGTGGATTGAATTAAATCCTTTGACACTTGAGTAGAGGGTTACTTTGTGGGTGTTTCTGACAATGTGGATACTGTAGAACCGTCACTTGATTGCTCAAAGGCAGTCGGTTCGAGTCCTGCTCTGCAAACAACGTGCAAAGTGATTTGCCAGATTTGGTCATTGAAGTTTCTATTACTAAAAGAGCAATTTAGAACTGTTTTAAGTAGCCTATAAACAGGGCACATACCTTCTGTCAGAGGGAGAAAGAGAGAGTATGGGCCTCATTGCCACGCGTGCCTAATAGGTACAGATTGGCAATTTTAAATATTGAGATATTTGAACACCGCAGACAATCAGGTTTCGCTACGATAAATAAAGAAATAATTATACTTTACTAGCTGTCCCGGCAAACTTCGTACCGCCGAATCTTTTTTTCTCCCTTTTTTTTCTTCCCTGGAGTACCACAAATACAAAAAAAACAAAAATCAGCCAAATCGGTCCAGCCGTTCTCGAGTTTTAGTGAGACTAACGAGCAGCTATTGATTTTTATATATTATTATAAGATTACAGACGAAACATTGAACAGAACATTACATAAGAATCAATACGTACAGTCGACAACATATATGATCCTATACACCCATGCACTCTGCTCCGTTGTATTACGGGCGACTTTGCAAGTAAAATGTGGAGGATGACGTGTTGTCGATAGTACATAATATAATAAAGAATATTCTATCTTTCTAAGATTCTATGATTGTCACCACTCACCGTATTAGTGCGCATACTCCTCCGAAACGGCTTGACCGATTTTGATGAAATTTGGTAGGTATGTATGTATATTTGGTAGGTTCATGTCACCACTCACCCTGTTAGTGCGCATACTCCTCCGAAACGGCTTGACCGGTTTTGATGAAATTTTGTATGTATATTCGGTGGGTTTGAGAATAGGTTGTTCTATTTTGAATGAAAAGAAAAAATATGGCGAAACAACGTTTGCCGGGTCAACTAGTTTTCTTATAGAAGTAGGGACATCCAATTCGTACCTAATTATTTTATTTTTGTTTTTATTTTTAAGGAAAACTTACAGCTAAAATTAACAAAACGAAGAATTAAGTAGACAACAAAAAGCTAATTACAAGTTTTCACAAATAGAGACTAATTAGTTAATCATTCGTATTGAACTCACGAGTTTTAGACTCGTAAACATAGGAACTCTTAAATTAATTCATTCATCTTATTAGCTATCAATTTAATTAATGCACATCTCGCCCCACCCAAACCAGTATTAAATAAATCAAAGTCCAGTTTATCGACAACTGAGTTAAAATTTCTGCACGCACGCAACATATACGTATTTCTCCTGTAATTCGTCGTTATCATTAAACTAAGACTTGTACTTTTGTACGAGTATCTATTCTGTGTTTATTAGAGAAGGCAATTCGCTTCCAAAGTGAGGTGGGTGGATTGTCTGTTTTCTCTCAACTACACCACTACAAAAGTACGAGTTGAACTCGCCCACTGAGGGTTCCGTACATATTTGTAGGTAGGTTTCGTCAAATTGCTTTTTTTAAACATCAACATACAGTCTGTTCGCTTTTCGAATATAACTGGCTACTATCGGATAAACCGATTATATTGCAATAAGGTAAGGTTTATTTTGTATTGTTATTTAAAACTTTACATAACTTTTCAAAATAGTGAAGAAAAGTTTTATACAGAGCAGGAAGTAGTATTACAATCATGTGCTTTCGGTGAAAAGCTAAGCCTACTCTGGAGCCCGAGGCTAACAGACTGTAAACATTTACATACAAGCAAATACATTGCTTCTGGCCTCACACTAGGATACCCTGTGTCGTGGGAACCAAAAACAGTGACGTCACAAACATGTAAACATGCTAAACCTGGGTTTTTTTTTGTCCCCAGTATTTAAAACTGGGACCTCTCGCATAGGCAGATGTGCTAACCGCTGCACACTGGTCGCCTAAGTTTTCAGTTTTTTTCCTGTACTTACAAGTACAGTAATAATTATACCGTCTTTATCTTCTTCTTCTTTTTTTATATATAAAAAAGGATTGCTGTTAGTTAGTTCAAATTCAAATTTCAAATTCAAATTCAAATATTTTATTCATAATCCAAATATAATATTTACTAACTAAGTCTAACTAAGTCTCACTAAAACTCGAGAACGGCTGGACCGATTTGGCTGATTTTTGGTTTTTTATTTTCTAGAATTCCAGGGAAATGGTGAGAAAAAATGGAAAAATTACGAAAACTTTGGCAGTGCGAAGTTTGCCGGGACAGCTAGTTAGATGTAAAATGGTTGTCTGGTCGCGGCATCCATGTTTTGAATACTTTTGCAAAAACATTAACTAATATTTTGACTTACAGAAGAGGTAGGCCAACCGACACATGCCGGAAGGGTCTGAGGTGGCACATGACAGAAACATCTGGTCTAAGTTGGGGGAGGCTTTTGCCCAGCAGTGGGACACAATCGAAGCTACGTAACAAAAAAATTTTTGACTTTTAAAGTTAATATTACTTGCCCAATTCTACAATTCTAGATGAACGTAAATAATCCTATAAATTTATCACTCTCTGGAGTGTTTTTCTGCCATATTAACAGCCGTTACGTTTTTTTTCTTTAATTTAGAAGTTTGATGACAGCTTTATAAACCATAGAGCTGAACATACGGTTATAATTTCGACTCGATACCTCACCGCGCTCCACAGAAATCAGAAGTTTCTTTCAATTTAAAGAGTTAACATTCTGTATGTTGAATATCAATAGTAAATTCTTCGCAAGGCACGTTAAGGCACGTTTTGGTCAGAATGGAGTTTTTTTTCGCTGCCTTTTTCTCCACTACAGACGGCCCCAAGGCAGCGGCTAACATTATACATAACTGTATGTTCATTGACATTCAACAAGCAGAATGTAAACTCTTTACGTTGAAATAAATTCTTCATTTTTTTTATTTTTATTTTGAGCAGTTGGTGCCGGCTGCCGTCGATAGATGGCAGTCGTTAAGCCAAGTCAGAGGCCTTAGGGCGGCTTGAAAACTTCTGACAGTAAGACCAGCCACTAGTCTTACAAGCCTCCACCAATCCGGACTTGGCCCGCGTGGTGGAGTATGGCCAATACCTTCCTCAGGGAAGAGACCCGTGCCCCTCGGTGGGGACACAATGGGTTGATGATGATGATTAGTAAAGGATCTTGACAGATAGACGAACTGACGGACGGACAACACCCTGTAAGGGTTAAGTTTTTTTACTTTTGATGTACATACATACAGCTCACGCGTGTATCCCAGAGAAGTAAGCAGAATCAAATCAAATTAGTTTATTAATGTAATGTAATGTAATTAATTAAAGTAAAGTAAATATAAGAAATATTTACTCATTAAGCAAAAAGACCTATAGTAAAACTGTTTCGTACTTTTGTTATTGCGTCTTAGTCTAGTACATTAAGTTCTCGTGTCACCGAGTTAGTGCACATACTCCTCCGAAACGGCTCGACCGATTTTGATGAAATTTTATATGTATAATTGGTATGTCTAAGAATAGGTTGTTATATATGTTTCATACCCCTATCTGGCAAAACAACGTTTGCGGGGTCAGCTAGTATTAGTATATAATTGGGTAGTTGACAAAATGCCAAATAAGTTACTTTTAAAACAGAATTTTGTATGGAAATGCCAGTTTGTGACGTCACATTTCAGAGCACTATTTTTATGTTTCATCTATTTAAAAATTGTAATAACTAGTAATTGACTAAAAGATATACATTCTCCGAAGTATTTTGTAATTTTTGTTTTAATCGAGCATATCAAATAATTTATTGTTGGTCGTGTCAACTACCGTATTTGTAAGTGTAAGGCATCCGCTGAAAATCAGCGCCATGGCCCAACCATGGCATAAAGCTGAGCGGAGACCTTTTTGGTACATATGCATATAATAATTGTTAATATGTTAAGTTTATACATTTTTTGTAATTTTTTGTGCCAAATAAAGATTATTCTATTCTATTCTATTCTATTTGCGTAAACACGAGTATTTTTACATGCAGATGTTACTCATAATGAGTTCCTTCGTGTTTTGCCATTTCGGCGTACAAATTTAAGATAAGCTTATTACTAGCTAGGCGGTGGAAAGGTCACAATTTTCACATACAGTCGACAGCACGTCAATCTTCACATCTTTTAGTTCCAAAGTCGCCCGTAACGCAACGGAGTAGGGTGTATACCATGATGTGCTGTCGACTGTTAATCATAAAATTTCAAAGAGACCAAGGACTGCCAGCTGCCACGATATGACAAATCACTTTCGCTTCATCGACATTCGTTAGTCTTTGCATGCAAGCACGCCGGTTCCGGGTTCAACCTTTTGAAGTACGGAACTCTAAAAGCAGTTTCTTAATTACAAGTTGTGTTAATTAGCTCCAGTGCAAGTTTACCTGTGAGAATTTCTGATCTTGCATACTTTTAACAGGTAGAAGAAATTCCTCATCCAATTCATCCTTTACTTCAGTGCACTCTAATCCGTTGCATTACGAGCGACTTTGCGACAACAATGTAAAGGTTGACGAGCTGTCAACTTTACGTTTTCTACTTAGGTAGACTCCATTCCGTGAAACGAGCTCGTGAAGACAATCGTCCATGTGCGCCCATTGGTTAATGCGCGTGATCTTCAATACCCACTGCCCTACTCTATGAAGCGGACCGTTTTCGCTTATTGTTTCGCTTATCAGCCCGCATTGCCAATGAGATGTGAGTATTTGGTTCTCTATCAGCTCGATTTGTGGAACTGAGTATACCTACTTTGAAGGCGAATGTGGCGTCGGCTTTGACAGGTATACCTACTTTGTAACATTATAATAATAGTACTAGCATTACATACATACATAAGCTCACGCCTGTATAGTAGAGGGGTTGGCGGAGACCAGGGACTGCCACCTGCCACGATCATAACAAATCACTTTCGATTCATCCTAGCATTACAAATATGACATATTAGGAAATAAGTTAGTAGGCATTCATTATTCAGCCACAAGAAGTCTACTGCTGGACAAGGGCCTCTTCCATGGATTTCCAAAAAGACCTGTTGGAAGCGGCTTGCATCCAGCGTTTCCCTGCCACTTGGATGATATAAGATAAGATAAGATAAGATATTTATTGAGCTTTCTTCTTGTACATGAGATGTCTTAAATAGTAGAAGTATCAAACAAGAACCCTGCTAGGGCGCTGCCAATATAAATTTGTAAATATAAAATTATGTTAACTTAAATAACTAGTTCATAGTATAATTGCAGCTTTTCTTTTAGAGACTCTTATTATAAAACATAACAATCACTATAATATTCATTTAGTAGGTAAGTACAAGCTATTATTCCATTTCATTAAAGACAAAAAAAATAATAATTATATAAATCTTTTAGTAATTTAATAACTTTACGTAGTATCGTCATCGAAAAATTCCTTCAGCGAGTAGTAGTTCTTTTGCAATAAAAATTTGTTTAGTGCGTTCTTAAATATGTTTGTATCTTCTATCCATCTTGTGGCTGGTCGTCTCCATTGGAGAACTTTTCGGCCCCATCGGCCATCAGGCATTATTACGAGTCAATAAATACACAGGACCTTTTCAAAAGACGTTGCAGGTAAGCAAACGAATCACGACGTTAATCCCAGTCTTATTAAACGCAGAATCCATCACACACGGGAATCAATAAGCCAATCGACGGACTTCAAAGATTATTTACTCAAACGCCGGCGCCCTGCCACGCAAATTACCAATTAAATTACACCAGCACATGTGCGTAATGGCTGCCGCCGGCTAATAAATAATTTATTATTCATACCGTATTAACTGGGATCCGAACGGGATATATCTATTGGCCTGCGGTACTGTGGGGCACGAAATTCCAATCGATGTGATTCCAAACCAATCAATCGCTCGTAGCTCTGGCCTGAGTGATCTTAAGCGATCACCAAGGTTAAGCAACATAGGGCGCGTTTAGAAAGAAAGAAAGAATAAAGAAAGAAAGAAAATAACTTATTTTTCGCCACATGGATATACATAATTATATAAGAAAAGTACAGAATATAAGGCAAGTATTAGAAGAAATTAGAAGGAATTTGAAGCAACAGTGAGAAAAGACAAAGAGTGTTTACAGTATATTTGCGCTATATGTCGATGCAGCAGAAAAAAAGGTCTCTAGCTCAGTATTTGCTGAGGGTTTGCACCCAAAGCACTGATTTTCATCTAGGGCCTTCCAGTGACTCACGGAGCATCAAAACGGAACAAACACGCACTCATACTTATATACATAATATAGAAACATACACCATACACTTACACATATATGTACATACTAATAATATACTATATTCTAATAACTAATACACAGTTTAGTGCATGGATAGGTGACCATTTTATGACTAACGCTAGTGGCAATTTTGTTATATTATGTACATATTCTGATGTGATAAATAAACATTTTTCCATTTCAATTTCAATAAGCTGATCAAGATGAGTTCAATCAATATTTGCAATGTCAAACATTATTTAATAATCATCAACCCATTATGAGGAGCACGGGTCTCTTCCCTGAGGAAGGTATAGGGCATACTCCACCACGTGGGCCAAGTCCGGATTGGTAGAGGCTTGGAAGACTAGTGGCTGGTCTTACTGTCAGAAGTTTTCAAGGCGCTCTAAGTGCTGCTAAGACTTAGCTTAACGACTGCCATCTATCGACGGCAGCCGGCACCAACTGCTTAGCGTGCCTTGCGGAGCACGGAACCGCTGGGAAAAATTCCACTAGCGTAAGTCATAGAACGGTCACCCATCCATGCACTGAACGCCCTATGTTGCCTAACCTTCGTGATCGTTTAAGATCACTCAGGCGGCTGGGGCTACGAGCGATTCGCCGAGGCTGCGAGCGGTTCAATTTATTTGTTCAGGCATTTTATCAATGTAATAATCTCAGTGGAACTCAAATAGAGTTCGACTATACAGAGTAGCCCGGCAACCAGCTGTGATGCTCTAATAGATGATTATCTATCCCAAATCCAGCCTACAGGCCCGAATACAAATATGTTTGTCTAGCTCATAGAGACATCTCAGCCAGCGTTTCGTGAAATACAAGTCATGGCCCTAAGTTCTGGGGTGAAATTACGTAAGAGTCCACTGTATTGAGTTGTCTGATTTAGCCCTTCTGTTCCCGGTATGTCACACCACCTTATGTCACACTGTTACAAATCAAATCAAATCATTCATTTGCGAATAGATTGCACAGATTTTAATCGCAACGAAGTAAATGTATTCTACCACTTAGCAGCAGCATGCAATTTTTTTGAAAGGTATATTAGAGCTTACATGGCAATGCTACATAGCATGCAATATTTATTTAGAACAATACCTACGGAAAAAAATAATAAATTATAATGAAATGAAATGAAAATGTTTATTTGTAACCATAAAGTTAGTCTTAAGATAATCTGTTAATGATGTCGGTTACGTGTCCAAATTGTAAACTGAGGCCAACCAAGTTGAATGCTGAGGCTTTTTCTCCCAGTAGGTATCTCATACTCCTACTCCGAACTGTCACATACATTCTTGTTTTGACACTTTCGAGTTGTCTAAATGCTTAACCCGATAGAGTGGAAAGTTGCGTAATATAAGGGCAGGGCCTGGAATCTGTTAGTACATTATAGTTCAATGGCAGTTACATGGCCGGGTCACGTGAAATATTTTTTTAATTTCATTGAAACCTAGAATTACGAAAAGGCGTGTCTGCGTCGATTTGAAGCGACAATGTAATGGGTTTACTAATGTATTGCCAAAAATCGTTTCCCAAAGTATTACTTCCCAAACTATTTTCCGCAAATTATCACTTGGCAAAAAAACATTTCTCAAAACAACTTAAAGCAAATAAACAGTTAGCAAAAGTTATTATGGCAAGTTATTGTTTACCAAATAAATACTTGGTCAAAATTCATTTTACCAAAGAGGCAACAAGAGGCAAGGTAAGAACGCATCAAAGTCGAGTCTGTTTTCGATCTTACATAGAGAACCTAACGCTCCGACGCGCTCCGCTTCGCTACGCGCGTCGTCGCACCTATATTTCTGTTGTCACGTATTCTTTACATCGCCGACCCCCCGTTCCATTATTTGAAAATAACACTTGCCAAAATAAAACGTTAGCATAATAAACGTTTGTCTTAATAAAACTTGACGCAGTAAAATTATGCGAAATGATAATTTGACCAAATGAATAAAATGCGAAATGAAAACTTGCTAAAGTTTCATTTGGGAAATGAAACTGATGCCATAAGTTTATTGGGAAGTAAAATTTGGCGAAAAATACTTTGGCTAAACGGCGGTATACCAATGTAATGATATCGTCGCAGTCATTCAACTGTCACTGTACTACAATGCATTAGCAGAATCTGGGCCCGGGTACAGTCTGTTAGCTTTTAGAAAACCTCGGGCTCTAGAGTAGGCTTCTGTTTTCGCCGAAAGCACACGAGTGTTATACTACTTCCTGCTCTGTATAAAACTTTTCTTCACTATTCTGAAAAATTATGTAAAGTTATAAATAACAATATAAAATAAACCTTACGTTTTTGCAATAAAATCGGTTTTTGATTGCTCAGTTCAGGTATATTCTAAAAGCTAACAGACTGTATGTTGAGTGAGAATAATTAGTAGCACCAACTTTACATACATACATAAGCTCACGCCTGTATCCCAGAAGGGTAGGCAGAGACCAGGGACTGTCACCTGCCATGAGTCGTTGCATGCACGCATGTCGGTTTCGGGTATATTATACTCGTAGTTTTCAATTTATATTTATTTTAATTATTTTAACATACACTGCTGTGTATCGCCGTGACTACTGTCAAGAATCGCTCGTAGCCGCTGCCTGAGTGATCTTAAACGATCACGAATGTTAAGCAACATAGGGCGCGTTCAGTGCATGGATGGGTGACCGATCTATGACTAACGCTAGTGGCATTGTTCCGAGCGGTTCCGTGCTTCGCAAGGCACGTTAAGCAGTTGGTGCCGACTGCCGTCGATAGATGGCAGTCGTTGAGCCAAGTCAGAGGCCTTAGGTCTGCTTGAAAACTTCTGACAGTAAAACCAGCCACTAGTCCTACAAGCCTCCACTAGTCCGGACTTGGCCCCCGTGATGGAGAATGGCCTATACCTTCCTCAGGGAAGAGACCCGTCCCCCTCAGTTGGGACATAATGGGTTGATGACGACACTGCTGCGTATGTAGTTAAGAAGTAGGCAGAGAGGATTGATTTTACGCGCCCTCTTTTCCTAAGAAAGCCTAAACCAGGATACGTCCAGCTAAACTCAGCAAGTCTAAGCGTCCACAATAAATTTTAAGTCGCCTTTTTGGCTTTGAAAAATCTACCAATTATCTCTCGGTACAACTTTCAACGCCCCGGTCTAAAATACCAACAAGCCAAGTTAGAACAAGTCAAGAAACTACCAACTTTAATCTCGTACTACTAACCGTGGTATTTTGTACTCAAATAGAATTTGTTAGCGCAGAAGACTCACTTTCGTTACCTCCATAATTATTACAGACATCAAAATTTACATACAGGCACATACATTGCTTCTGGCCTCACACTGGAGTACCCTCACAGCGACATCTTTGAACGCGAGCGTCTGAATTGACATTCAAGTGGAAATACATATTATGTCTAATCTTTCTTTGTTATTTCTTTCACTTTTTCTCTTTCCGCTTATTTATTTCTTTACTACAAAAGTAGGCGCAGGAAAACATTGTGATGAAACCCGAGTATTCAAAAGGTTTACGAATAAACGATTTGTTCCGGACTTGTGTTCCAGATCTGTCCTACTCCAGATTCGCCGTATTACAGTCCACCATAGAAGCATACTGGCTATAAAATAATAAAATAAACAATTTAAATATTGTTACTTATTTTTATTAACAAAAATAAAAGCAATGGAACAAAAACTTATTAAAAAACTTAAAAAACAAAAAAGTATTTTTTTCAGATTGTACAGTCAAATTGTGAAATTATGTAAAGCCTGTTCGCTACCATAGTGTCACTTTGATATTTACCGCCTCGGTGCATGTCGGCTGTTCATAAAAGAAATTAAGGAAGCCGACGCGGCGCAAACACGCCAGCAAATTTGGCTCGCAGCTCGTCTCATTCTACTATTATGTAGATCACGCCATTAAAGAAGTAAATTAATCAGTATTTTAGAATGGATTTATAACGAGATGATCCTGCATCACTAAGGTAGGTACCTATTCTAAATACCGGTGGAAATGAATATTCTGAGCACACCTCGAGTGATGAAGAGTAGTGTTTTATTTTGTGCTTCATTAGGTATAATGTGTACCATGTTTTATTTCTATTTAAAGTATTTTTGCCGTCTAAGTTTTATTATTGAAATAAATGTTTTTTTACTAAAACCAAGATTGCCTACGTGTGTAACGAGACTATCTAAGCGAACGGACTTTAATTAATAAGTGCCTACTCAACTATACGTAGTACGGCGAATCTGGAGTACGACAGATCTGAAATACGAGTATACGACAAATCTGGAGCACGACAGATCTGGAACACAAGTCCGGAACATATCGAATAAACGTCTCACACCGTTCTTCTAGCTCTCTCTGTCGTATTGCGAAACACCCCGACAGATATATCCGGGGGGCGAGGGGGGAATTCCAATCTACCCCTCCCCCCGCGCCCCCAAAAACCCCGCTTTCCGAAGCTTTAATGGGCTAAACGCCTTGAGCCCAGATAATTCGAGCGTTTGGTAGAGATTGCAACGGAATTGGAGAGTTACGGTCTTCATAATAATAACAGGATATCTCCAAAAGCAAAGTTCCTACAGTAAAAATACGTTTATTGCAACTAAAAAAGACAGGGGTCCCGGGTTTGAATCCCGGCTGGGGACAAACAAAAAAGAAACCCAGGTCTTGGATGTTTATGTGTGTGTGACGTCGCTGCTTCTGGTTCCCACGACACAGGGTATCCTGGTGTGGGGCCAGAAGCAATGTATGTCCGTGTGTGTAAATGTTATGTTATGTTTTGTTAATAAAGTAAAGTTAAAAGTAAAAATACGTTTATTGCAACTAAAAAAGACAGAATTTTCACAAAAAAAATACTAAATTACAGATAGCAACAAAAGGTATGTGCTCAGCATACCTATACCTACCTATATACCCAAAGGTATGTCTCGATAGATACATGACGAAAATTACGAAAAAGTCGATTAAAATAATGTGGGATTGAGATTTTACAAGGAATAGACGTAACCACAATAAATGAAATAAACTGCATCTATTATTTATGTTCAAATTCAAATATTTTTTATTCCCAGTATTGAACAAAATGTTCACTTAATGAATTTTCAATTTCAATTCAATTTATTGCGATAAATTACAGTAAATAGGTCTTAAGTAGGTATTATTCATACAAGTACAAGTGTAATTTTACCGGGCACGGCATGGCAATATCATAATAATATTTTTATTAAAAATAAAATACTTATGTCAATTCAGAATCATTAAGAGTCAATAGCATTTGACAAAAATATTTCCATTTCTATATAAATTTTATCTCACTCACAAAAATGTTTATTATCACAATTTTCATAAAATTCATTTAAATTATATGGGGATATTTTTATTAGAAATTGCTTTAAAGCCTTCAGGAACTGATCACCTGCGAGAGCCTTGATTTTAATTGGGAGTTTGTTGTAAACAGTAACAGCCATATAGCTAGTGCTTTTACTGTAGGACGTAGTCCTACAAGGCTTTAATGCAAGGTTAAGCTTATAAAATTCTCTTAACCTAACACTTTTTCGTTCGGCACTAAGAGGGAATTTATCAGGATATCGTCTGACCAATTTGCACAATTCCATAATATATAAAGCAGTGACCGTGTGGATCTTTAATTTAGAAAATAACTCGCGACAAGAGACTCGATTTGATTTAATTCCACACAAAATACGAATGCATCTCTTTTGCAAAATAAATATTTTATTTACATCGACACTAGCGCCCCAGAGCGCCAAGCCGTACAGAACTCTTGAATGAAAAAAAGCGTAATATGCCTGTATCGATGCATGACTTGTTGTTACTTTTGACAAGCATCTCAATGCATAGCAAAAACTACTTAGTTTGCCCTCTAGTGTTTCAATATGTTTCTTCCAATTCATGAATTCATCTGCAAAAATACCTAAGAACCCAGCGTGGTCCACAAAAGCAATTTGAGTGTTATCTACAGTAATATCTAATTCTAATTGAGGAGTATTATAGTTACGAAAGTGTACAAGTTTAGTTTTACTAGCATTTGTTTTTAAGCCTACATCCTGTAACCACTTAACAACAGTATTTATGGTTTGCGATATTTCAACAGATAATGGCGTGGTATCTTTTCTTTCAAATTTAAAAAACACTGAGACATCGTCTGCAAACATTGTTATTTTGTTTTTAATGAGTTCAGGTAAATGGTTGATGTAAAGTATGAACAACAAGGGACCCAATACGCTGCCTTGGGGTACACCGCGCGTTGTCTCGGTGCTTAAAGATTCCGTGTGTGACAGTATTTTTGTCTTAATGTCAACGTTAGGAAGCAGAACACTTTGTCTGCGTTGAGTCAGATACGACGTTAGCCATGTTAAACAATTTCCTCTGACACCATACCTGTCTAGAATAACTGTCAAAACTTGGTGATTTACGCAATCGAACGCTTTGGACAAATCCAACAAAACAGTCACGATGTTCGCTTTCTTATTTAGAGAGTCTGCCACAAAGTCCATCATATCGAACACGGCATCTACCGTCGATCTTCCCTTTTGAAAACCAAATTGATTATTTGACAATATTTTGTATTTTATTAAGAACTTTGTTAAGCGGTTTGAAAAGAATTTTTCAAAGATCTTTGAAAGAGTCGGTAATAATGCTATCGGCCGATAATTGCGAACATCGAGTCTACTATCACCTTTGTGCAATGGTATGATATGGGCCCTTTTTAATCTCGTCGGAAAAGTGCCAGTGCTGATTGATAGATTTATGAGGTACACTATTGTATCGGCAATTATCTCAATAACGTTTTTAATTACAGAAATTGGCAATCCATCGTATCCAAATGACTTTTTATTGTTTAGATCCGAGACCAGCTTTAACAGTTCATTTTTTGTTATAGGAGCAACAAACATGGAGTTATCCTGATGGGAAGGAAGCTTTGTGTTGCTCAAGTTGTTTACACTAGTGCCAGCATTACTGATAGAAAAGAAACTATTAAACAAATCTGGAGCCTCCAATTCATTTCGAATAGTTTTGACGCCATCTGTAAGCCCTTTGAAACTCCCAACCCTCGGTAGCTTATGTCCCTAAACCGTTTTATTTACTACATGCCAGATTGATTTTATTTTATTACTTGAATTTAAGATAAGACATTCATTTTCTTTCTTTTTTGAATGTGATATAACTCTATGCAAAATTGAGCAATATTTCTTGTAATATAACGAGAGTGCAGATTTGTCTTTAGAGTGTTTTAGCTCAATAAAAAGTTCTCGTTTTGTTTCACATGATTTTTTAATACCCGGTGTAATCCATTTTGGCGTAGAATATGTATTATTAATTTTTACTGTTATTAGTGGACAGAATCTATCAAATGCGCTTAGAAATATATCATGAAAGGCATTAAAAGACTGATCTGTATCAGAATTTGTATAAATCGCATCCCAATTCACACCTTTCAAGAAATCTTTCAACTCATCTATATTGTTTTTATTAAGATCTCTTACGTGTTTAAAAGTTACATCAGAATTCGACTCAATATTGACTTCCAACGTAGCAAGTTGAAGGCAATGATCCGATACACCTAGTTCAACCACTTTAATGTCACGCAACTTTGTATTAGAAATTATATTGTCAATGCAACTGCTGCTATGCCACGTAATACGCGTGGGTTCCTGCACAAATGGTTTTGTACCAAAAGATTTCAGAAGACTTACAAAATCTCTGGTCTCGGAGCTATTTACAAGCAAATTCACATTGAAATCTCCACACAATAAGATGTTTCTGTCAGATTTATTGCTTATATGATTTAAGATATTCTCCATATTGTCGATAAAGTTATCATTTGTCGAGGTTTTTGGCCTATATGCGCAGACTATATGACACTTGTATAACTCTATACCGCAGACTTCTAAAATATTTGGAATTGAAAGCTTTTTTACTGAGGGAAGTTCATAATATCTCAAGCTATTGTGGACAAAAATACACACGCCCCCTCTACTATTTCGATTTTCGCGACAAAATGACGAAGCCAGCCTAAAATCCTTAAATGACATAACATCCAGATCGCTATTTATTCGATGATGTTCAGTTAGACACAATACTTTTACATTACGCCCATTTTCTGAATGAAGCCACGTCTCAAGAATAGCTTGCTTCCTGTCATTTAGGCTTTGTATGTTTAGGTGTGCTATGGTAATGCCCGAGTTCAAAGATCTATGCTTCACGAAAAAAATCTTTGCTTTTTATTTTACTGTCTGTTAAGCTTTCTGGGGTTTTATATTTTCTAAAATAGTAAGGAGTGGAGTAGGAGGAACGCTAGTGGCATTTTTTCCGAGCGATTCCGTGCTTCGCAAGGTACGTTAAGCAGTTGGTGCCGGCTGCCGTCGATAGATGGCAGTCGTTAAGCCATGTCAGAGGCCTTAGGGCGGCTTGAAAACTTCTGACAGTAAGACCAGCCACTAGTCTTACAAGCCTCCACCAATCCGGACTTGGCCCCCGTGGTGGAGTATGGCCTATACCTTCCTCAGGGAAGAGACCCGTGCCCCTCGGTGGGGACATAATGGGTTGATGACGAAGGAATAGTTCCTTTTTTTGGGGCTTCAGAGATTCTTTTTTGTAGATTTATTTTATTTTTAGATTCCTGCTGGTGAAAGTAGTAAGGTATGGTACCAATTTTGAAAATGCCGGCCGTTTGCTGAGCAGCTTTGTTTCTAACAATTTTACCAAAATTCGCAATAAATTCTTGTTGGTAGTGTAGATAGTCAATCTCTATGTTTAATTTGTCTTGTAGGTCTAATTCGTTCTTTAGCTCTACAAATTGACTTTTAAGTGATTTGAAAACTACGGCTTTATTAAATTCATTAGTATTCAAGTATTTCTTGCGTTGAGATTCACATAAAAATACGACATTAATGATATTTTTTTTCCGTAAATACTCTTCCACGTCTAATTTCAGAATTGATGATCTGTCGCTTATTGAGCCTACGACAAGGATTATGATGTCATCTTCACCGACTCTTGTGATCAGTTCCTTGAAGTCTTTTAGAATTTCCGAACTCAAGGCGTTTGGTTTAACTAAAGCAGAAACTCTGTACATCTTATGCCAGTAGTTACTTTTTAAGTTTAATAGTTTCTGAGCAATTCCACGAGCTCCTTGATCCCCTAAAATATGAATGAATGGCTTGACCACGCTACACGTTGGTGGCTCATTGGCGATTTTGTCAACCGGTGTCGTGAAGTTGTTCCTTGGTATAGGTGTAGGTTTGTTTAGTGTAGTCTTTGCCGCCCTAACGATATTCTCACTCTCATCAGGTGAAAGCACTATCTCCTCTTCCGTTTTTTCTATGACCTCGGGGCTGGTGAGAGTTTCAGGCTTTCCAAAAACGATCCTCTTCTTGGAATTTCTCTTTCCAGAGCACGCAGCAATCGATTGCTTTGGTGTGGAAGTTGTGATATTTCGACTTATTTTCGTCAAAACGGTAATCTTCTTGGTTAATTCTTGAACATCCAGTTTTAATTTTGTATTTTCTTCATTGAGGTTGATAATCTCCTCATGTGCACTGTTCAAGTCCCTGTTCAAGACTGAAATCTGTTCCTTCAAATTTTCTACCAGGGTGTCATTCATATTTTTAGTTGCGTTTGGTAGGCTTCTTGCGGTCGTATCAAGAAAACTCGAACTAATGTCCAGATTGTGCATATGGAGTTCATCCGTGGAATGAGTTCTTGGTATAGGGCTCTGTTGTTCCTGTTGTCCTGTTTCTATAGGTTTGGTTGATTTCGGTGTTTGGACGATGCAGGAAGATACTTTGTTCGCGCTTTGTGGTACGTCTCGTCCGTGATTGTTCTTTTTTAAATTCTTTCCACGGCCTACGGTAATATTTAAGCATGATTCACATCTCCATGTATTCTTTCTTGGATATATCTCAGCGTATTTGGCAGTAACAATATTAAGGCATTGGTAATGAGACTGCTTTTTACATGCTGCGCATTTTAACAAATCACTAAGTGCTACCAGTTTGCGGCACACTTGACAATTCATTGTGAGAGGCGTTTAGCAATTAAATAAAAGCATAAAGCAAAAATAAAAAACCAAAAAAGTTGATGTTCCTGTTTGATTTTGAACTCGGGTCTCGTTCAATCCATCTATCAGCTGCAGCTCTCTTAACCAATGAGCCAACTAGGCAAGTAATGAAGACTGCGAAAAGATTGGAGTGTTTGCTCGATCGCAAATGATTTGGACGTTATGAGAAACAGGTACTTATCCGAGAACTTTTTTTTCGTTTAATTCGACGGAGCTAGTCAATATAGGTCCTGCCTGACAGATTACCGGAAGTACTCTCCCTTACTCAGTACATGAACTTCAAAGTTGTTAGTTCCACAATAGCAGCTAACAAAGAAACTTAACATTAATTTTTTCTTAACAGTTTTAGCTTAATTAAAGAACTTTTAAACTTGCAAATTATTACTCGTGGATCAGTTGATCACATTTCGGCGGATGAGGTAATTTTCTTACTAGGTCACTTTTGGACTAGATCACTGTCAGAGAAGGTCACTTTCGAACTAGGTCACTTTTTAAGGAGGTCATGTCCGTTTGTATGTTTATATATTTTAAGTTTGTAATTTAGGCTAAAAGTGTTTTGAAAAGAATAAATGCGGAGTTTCTTTGTTAGTTTCTTCTCCATGTAATCTATTAATTATGAAACTAACAACTTTGACGTTCATAAAGTAAACTTTGTTTGTACTATGAGTAAAATATTTAATTTTGATTTTTTAAGTACAGTCCTAACAAATCATAGGTATACCAAATCCTACCCGTAGGATGAAACTAATAAGGATAATGATAATTTTCATGTGAAAATCCGTGTAGTAGCATTTTTTTTCTAAATCGTAAGTAGGTGTTAAAACTCGATAAAAATGAAGAGTACCTACATTTTATCGAGTTCCATTTGGAGTTTCGAAGCAAAAGTGTGTGACTGATCTACTCCGAAAGTAACAGAAAATGAGTGTTAAGAAAGTTTAAACATTTAAAGACTTTATTAACATTCTGTAGCAGCATTATTCTGAGTTGGGCCCATTTAAGCCTCAATACTTAAAATTTTCGACACATTTGTTTTTTTTTAATATTAATATTGTTTCTTTGCCATAATGCTGCCACCCACATTTTACCAGATATTTGTTTTTTTTTTTATTTGTTTACCGATGTAATTTTGTTGTATGATTTTATGTTCTGAGCATTGTGTTGTCAAATAAATTAATTTTGTCTCTCTCTAATTGCGTTGCTGTCCCTACCAGTTGACTCGGGCTGAAGTATTAGCAAAGAAGATTGGCCTTAAGACGGGCCAAGGCGTCGCCTCGCGATACGCACAATCGAACAAGCCAACTTGACGCGAAACGATATACCTTCACGACCCTTCCGAACTGGGGTGGGCGAATTCTAAACAAGCTTACGGTTGAACGGTGTTAAATAATGAGAATAGTGAAATAAACATAAGGAAAACAAATCACTTGGCAACATAGGTAAGACAGGGCAAAATCAGACCGTAAATTCTAGTGGCGTGCCAATAGGGTGTCCGGGTCATTTGATGACGATGATGATGAATCAGAATGAAGAAGCTACATGTAAAGGAAGTGATGCAAGTCAAGGCAACCTAATTATAACATAGCAAAACATTTACATACAGGCACATACATTGCTTCTGACGCCATACTAGTTTTATGTAGGACACTACCGAGACCGATCCGGAGTGGACGTGCGCACGGTTTTTAACCGGTTCTTACAATAAATCGGAAACTTAAATTCGTGATTGGTGCATCATAGTAATTTCTAATTCTCTGTCACTCTTGTGTTCTTTTTGTGAGTCAACTCCTCCTACTGGGCGTGCTTAGAGTGAGATAACATTACCTTTGAGTGTTTTGGTATAAATAATAGTGACGATCTGCTTGTGATTGGCGCCCTCCTCTGTTCGGATTCAAACAGGCAATCCCTGCGAGTGAATCCGGTTGTGTTAGCGCCGCGCCAAATCAACTGGGGCTAACACAGCGAAATCAACCATTTGGAGGACCAAATGGTTGATTTCGCAGGAGCGCCACGACTTAGACGTTACGCGTTGTGCTACGCGCGTAGATACTACCAACTACTATCGGTGCGCTACGTACGAAACCAGTTTTTGCTACGCCGCTTACTACGCCGCTTACTACACCGCCACTTGCTGCGTCGCTTCCCGCTTGTCTACTGCACACTTGGAGTTATTGAAATATGAAGTGTGAAGCATGTTTTGTCTCCGTAACCAAAACGGACGCTCTAAAATGCTGTCTCTGCAACAAGGCAATGTGTCAACATGAGTTCAGCAATATTCCGTGAGCTTGAAAAGAAGTTTTGGCAGTGCCCGGGATGCGATAATGTTACGAAGCGTTCTCGGGGCCGCGGAGACGAAACTCCGACACGAATACAATGTGCGTCCGCCCCCTCCCGCTGGCAACTCTAAGTCAACGGTTATGGAAATCAGCGCGGCCACCGCGGCCTCACAACAAGCTCAAAAAAGTCAACTGTTGACTCCGGGCACATCGGTAATCCCACCTGCCTTCTCTTCCGACTCGGCTCCTACACCCGTCTCCACTGGATCTGCTGCGACGATAAATTACCGCCAATTTGAGGAGCTTCTAGATACAAAGTTGGATGCAAAGCTGGTTGAGTTCAAGGAATCAATCGCATCAGAGTTCAATGCAATGCTAGTTAAATTAAGAGCTAGTTTTCAGGAGGAGGTGGCCAATCTCCGCACAGAAAATGCAAGGCTAAGGGAAGAGCTCGTGGCCCTGGAGGGGAGGGTTGCTTCTTCTGATGTTACAAAGCTTTCTGAAAGCATCTCCATTCTTCAGAGCCAACTGAATGACAGAGATCAGGAATTGCTTTCGAACGACATTGAGGTCACGTGCGTTCCAGAGTGCGAATCGGTGGGTGGATTCAGAGGGTGAATCGGTGGGGCATCTGGTGATGACGGTGGCGGCGAAGCTCGGAATGTCTTTAGAGGAGAACGATATAGTGAGTTCAACGCGGGTTGGTCCAAAGCATGGCTTTCTTGAGGGAGCTCCGGCGCCGCGTCCGCGGCCCGTCGTCGTGCGACTGGCAAGGCGCTCGCTTCGTGACCAGCTACTGAAGAGTGCGCGCGTGCGCCGCGGCGCTACTACTTCTGAGTTGGGCCTTCCGCCGCACGAGCCGCACCGCTTTTACGTTAACGAGCGGCTCACAAAAACCAAGCACTCTTTGTCCTGGCCCGTGACGCTGGTCGTGATGCACGTTGGCGCTTCGTTTGGACAAAAGATGGTCGCATCTACGCCCGCAAGGATCAAACGTCGCAGAGGGTTATTTTACGTAAGGAGGAAGATGTAAAAACTTTTATAAAAGCTTAATTAGGACAATGCTACATACTGTGTCAAATATAATATGTATATTTATGTTGGTCATTCTGGCTAATTGCTATAATCTATCAATCTTTATGTATCAAAGTCATTGCTATGTATTACACAGAATACAAAAAACTGAGCTCTAAAAACACTCCAAACTTGTCAAAGTTTAATTTCCATTTTTCAACTATACTTTATTGCAATCGTTATTTCATGCAGTTTACTATGTGATGGTTTGTATTTCGATGCTTCATTTGTAAATTGTGCTATTACTTTTACCAGCTACAGCGTGTGTGAATGGACCTTCGAATCGGCAGCATTGAATATTCTGAACATGATAATATTATATTATATATATTTTAATCAAGTTACTTATTAAGTTACGAACTATAAAACCAAATACTGTCGCGGAGAAAAATAAAAATAAATACTTTAGATAAGGTCTCTTCAATGCGGGTTCGTTAGGTACTGGGCATGAAGAGCTGTGTGCGGCAGTTGATCGCTTGCAGCCCGATATTCTCGCCATAAATGAAACATGGTTAAAGCCAAATCAGGATAATCGTGCTCCTTCAATCCCTGGCTACCGTCTACGTCATGTTCCCCGGCCACCTCGACTTCTCAAGGGTGGTGGTGGTGGGGTGGGCTTTTACATAAAAAACGGCTATAAAGTCAGAACCCTTACTCACCATATTTCTGATGTAGAGCAGATGTGGATAGTGGCAAATATAAATTCTTATAAATTCCTAATTGGCACCACATATAGGCCCAATTGGGTGAACGTAGACTGCTTTCTTGATTCGCTTACAGAATCAATCACTACCTTGAATAGCTATGACTACGTCATACTACTAAGAGATTTCAACTTCAACTTATTAAATTCAGAAGACCTCCTTTCAAAAAAGTTGTTTGAATTTTTGAATAGTTTGAGTATTCAGAATCTGATCACTGAACCGACACACTTTACTTCCCATAGCGCAACGCTTATAGATTTAATTTGCGCTAGCCTTGATGCTCCCATTGCTACAGTTACTGTGGATCACATTCCAGACCTTGGTGCACACTCAATAGTTTGTGTTGATCTAAAGATAAAAAAACATGAATTTTCTCCAAAAAAAATAACGTTAAGGCCTATAAATAGTGTCTCATTGAGCCATTTCAACGATGATTTATACTCAATTGACTTTAATTTAATTTATGCCATGGATCATCATCAACCCATTATGTCCCCACCAAGGGGCACGGGTCTCTTCCCTGAGGAAGGTATAGGCCATACTCCACCACTAGGGCCAAGTCCGGATTGGTGGAGGTGGACGGCAGCCGGCACCAACTGCTTAACGTGCCTTGCGAAGCACGGAACCGCTCGGAAAAATGCCACTAGCGTTAGTCATAGACGGTGACCCATCCATGGACTGAACGCGCCGTATGTTGCTTAACCTTAGTGATCGTTTAAGATCACTCAGGCAGCCCAGGCTACGAGCGATATGCCATGGATAACGTCAATAATATGATAATAGAATTTAATAAATATATTTTATGGTTGTTTGATAAGCATGCCCCTATACGTACTACTGTTCTGCGTAAAAAACAAATACCTTGGTTAAAGAGTAACGTAAAGTTTATGATCAAATTACGAAACCAGGCACATGCTAAATATAAATTAACTAAAGCTGATTCAGACTTAGAACAATACAAAAGTATGAAAAAAATGGTCAACAGTGCACTGTTTTATGAAAAAAAGGCATTTTTTGAACAGAATATAAACTGTAATATCAAAAACTCAGCAAAATTATAGAAAAAGAATCTGTCTTACCCGATTTTAATTGTAGTTCAGACTTACCTGTTCATTTTGATGATCCTAATGAAATCTGTAAACAATTTGCTACTGTTCCCGGGAATGATGAGGTAAAGATTTCACAATTAACATTTTACGAATACCACAGATTCGGTACAGCATCATTTGAATTGCACACCGTTGACGAAACAACAGTTGCAAAAATTATAATGGCCCAAAAATAAAATTCTCTTGGTGCTGACCAAATTAATTTAGATATGTTAATCTTAACACTTCCTTTTACGCTCAATTTAATAACAAATATAATTAATACATCCATTACCACTTCTACTTTTCCTGACATATGGAAGCTTGCTCTTGTAAAATCTTTGCCAAAAATCATGGTAAAGGTTATCTATGATCAGGTCATCCGATTTGTTGAAGTCAATAACATATTAACAAAATTCCAATGAGGGTTCAGAAAGCAGAGAAGCATGAACACCGCTCTCTTGGACGTGGTAGATAATATTCTATCATCCAGAGATGAAGGTTTTGCTACTATTCTTGTCCTCCTTGATTTTTCTGGTGCGTTCGATAGTATTAATACTTCACTCCTGCTTTCGAAAATGACATATTATGGTTTTAACAATTCGACAGTGAAATGGTTTCACAGCTATTTAAGTGGTCGCTCCCAGGAGGTTGTTTTAAATAAGTCCGATGGATCAAAAGAGCACTCACGACCCATTCGGCACGGCACACCCTGGGGCCGTTACTTTTTATAATTTACAGTGCTGATTTGAGTTCAAATTTGACAAGTAATTACCATATCTACGCTGACGATGTATGTACAATTATACATTCCTATTAATCATATCAATTTTAGTAATTCAATTCAAAGCTTAAATGACGACTTGAACCGGATATCTGCCTGGTCAATGCGTAATTCTTTGATACTTAACACAAGTAAATCTAAGTACCTATATGATTCTGGGTTCGCATAAAAATGTGAACAAAGTTCAGGCTTTGAATCCAATCGTTAAAGTGTCTGGAGTTCCGATAGAGAGAGTTGTTGAAGCGAGAAATCTTGGGGTGACATTTGATAGTGACTTGCGCTTCGAATAACATTTGGGTGAAGTTGTTTAAAATTGTTTTTTTGACCAAATATCCTACCGTATACCCAGCGGATCCCAGCGCATCCGTGATGGGTACACCCATCGCTTGTTTATGGCTAAGCGATGTAGGACTAACGCTGGCGAGCGCGCGCCGATTCACAGGTTAATGCGCACGTATAACGAACATCTACACCATATTGATATATTTTATCTTTCTCCAGGATTATTTAGAAAGTCTGTTATTAGTACACTTTCCAACTTAGTTTAAATTCAACGTGGGTAATCTAAGATTTAGAATTTGAAATTTTCTTTAAAATTATCTTTAAAATTTAAAATTTTGTAATTTTAAATTTTTACGTCAATTTTATTTCGATTTTTTGTTCGTTGGTTGGGCTTTGGCACATTGATAGGCACATGCACAGAACAAAAAAATGTGTGTTTTTTTTTTTCTTTTTGTTGTTCCATTATTACAGCTAACTTGAGACTCGATCGGAATGCGCGCCCACCTCCTGGCGAGTGACTCCTATTTCAATTTCAATCAGTACTACTTGTCTTCCAAGCGAAGTCTTGAGTTGACTCTTGTTAATAGATAGATGGATAACACTTTATTGTACATACCTAAATATGTTGAAGTATTATTGTGAAACTTTACACAGTTGTAGAAATTACCTCTTAGAAATCGATATAGCTATGAGCTTTTCTCTTTTATGTCTTTGATTTAGTCTATAGAAAACGCTGCTGGTTGTGCAATTACATAGTGTAAATGTAATTATTCTATGTATTTAACCATATTGTACAATTGTTTGTTTTCTTTCAATAAATAAAAATAAAAATAAAATAAAATAGACTTTTATAGTCCTTTATATAATACGCCCTTTTTTAAGTGAGGCTATGAGAATTAAATTGACAGAGTCATTGATTTTATCAAAGTTAAATTATTGTCTAACGGTCTATGGTCCATGTTTGTATGAGAAATGGCATCGTCTTCTACAACGCGTCCAAAATGCGTGTGCGCGCTTTTGCTTTAAGATTCCTCCCAGAACCCACGTAACACCTTTCCTAAATAACGCAAAAATATTAAAAATTAAAAATAGATTAAAATTTCAGATGGCCTGTTTATTATTTGGTACTACCAACTCAGGTAAACCTGAGTACTTATATGAAAAACTAACATGGCGTCAAAGACCAACGCGTAGGGCGTGTTGCGCAGTTATAACCATCCCGCAACACACAACAGCAGCATTTAGGGGCAGTTTCCGATACCAAGCGACTAAATGCTGGAATAACATTCCTCCACCCATCCGTTCTTTACCAACTTTAGGATCATTTAAAAATCGTCATAGGTTAGTGTTATTGGAGGACCAGCAGAATGACTGAATGTGTATAGCTCTGCCCTATCTCATTTATTATGTCGTATGAAGTTTGTTTTGTTTTGTTGCTGTGGTGCTTGGTAGGTTTTTATTTTATTTTACAGTAACTCTCAAAGATCGGTCGAACTAACTTATTTAATCTTTTCATTTACTTTACTATATTGTATATATAAAAAAAAATATATAGTTATATAATTAGAGTTTTACCTATTTCTAAGTAAATTATTTATTTATTTTATTTATTTTCATAATTATCTTTTGTTTCTTTATTTACTTACAGAAGGTATTCCTTTTGTAACAAATGCTGAGTCGGGTCCTTTCACAAACGCAGTGCACTGACATTCCTTGCATGTTTCTTCTTAAGTTAAATTTAAAATTGTTTTACTTTGAATTTTTATTTTGTACTGTGTTTTAAGTGAATAAACTATTTCAATTCAATTCAATTCAATGTATTTCCTCAGGTTCAGGAGTTGGTTTTGGTATCTAAAACAGTAATCACTAAGGTTAGGCAACATAGGGCGCGTTCAGTGCACGGATGGGTGACCGTCTATGACTAACGCTAGTGGCATTTTTCCGAGTGGTTTCGTGCTTCGCAAGGCACGGTAAGCGATTGGTGCCGGCTGCCGTCGATAGATGGCAAGTCAGAGGCCTTAGGGCGGCTTGGAAACTTCAGATATTAAGACCAGCCACTAGTCTTACAAGCCTCCACCAATCCGGACTTGGGCCCCGTGGAGGAGTATGGCTTATACCTTTCTCAGGGAAGAGACCCGTGCCCCTCGGTGGGGACAAAATGGATTGATGATGATGATGGCTATGTTACAGTTTATCAAACAAAAAAAAATACGTCTGTAGTTCGTACTACGTAGTACTGCGTAGCTCTGAAAATAGTCGCAACTTTTTTTATCCACCCCTCTGAGCTATGACTACAATTCAATGGGTGAATTTCCAAATTGATATCCGATGCCAACGTCGACTAACAATCATAACATCGCATTTGACCCTCCCAGGCGTAAGCGCGAGCAAACACCACGATGCGTTCCGAACTCGTTATTTGTGTCACTTCGTGAAACGGAACGGTTTCAGAACGGACACGCTTTTTTTCGTTCACTATGGATCCTTTTAATTGCTGCGACCTCTGACGGGGTTCAGGCGATGGCGTGCTATGGATAGGCCTTTCATACCCTTAGCACAGATAATAAACACCCAATAGGCAATCTTGGCCGTCCGCTGGATATAACAGGGTTAAGGCGCTTGTGTTTCGAATTCGATAATACCACATTTAAATATTGTCACCTTAATGAGGGCTTTTCAATGACAACTGTCAGTTGAGTTCATTAAAAAAAACTAGATGGCGCTGCAAGAAGACCAAAATGTCATCATGTTTTTAGGTCTGTGCTTTTAATCGTAATAATCTGTGATAGTCTAAACATCTCTTTGTAGTCTGTGATCTAAACTAGACTTTGTTTCGAAACTTTTGAAACTTGAAAGTTATCGAAGTATTTTTACTTTGTTTATTACATACGTACGTCAATTGCGTCTTTGCTCATGACTAGCCACAATAAAATGCACAATGAATGGCATTTTTTGTAAAAACATAGGACAGGAACCACAGATAAGGTACAGTGATGTCATGACGTCAGCACCATCTATCGGTAATTTGCAGTACTTTTTTTTTTAATAACGCTCTGAAAAGCCCTCATTACAAGATATTTCGTGAGTTGTAGCATAGACCAAAATTTGGTCTATGGTTGTAGGTAGTTACCTTGTAAAGGTAACAAGTGTCTAGTTTAATAAATAATATAATAATATGTCTAGTTTCTACTCATAATGTTGCAGAAAGACGAAGTTTGTAATACATTCTTATTTTTGTTTAGCAAGCCCATCCGACGCGTCGCCCGTTTGCACTTACGCGCGGTGAACCTCGGACTGCATGTGACCCGAAGCTCACCGAGATCTCGCGTTTCGTAGTTATTTAGAAGACGAAGATGTCTTTATACATAATATGTACATACATAATAATATTATGTCCAGCATAAGACTATATTTAAACTCTTGTGGCGCCCAGACGAATGCGTTGCTCTCGAATTTGCTCTATGTGCGTGCTGCGAGGGCTTTGTACAACGCTTTAGTCGTGCTCCGATAACATCAAAAATAAGTATGATTAAAGAGATAGAACAAAAAAAACAATGTCATTAACGTGAGTTGTTTTGGTTTAGCCTTTTTTATAAGGCCATAGATACTGTCTTTGCTGACGTCATAGAAAAGTCATTTAAGGTCAAGGCTTTTTATTGAATATCTTAAAAAATAAAGACTTTTTTACAAATCTTATAAATGTAAATTGTACTGAAATCATAATTTTCGAAATGGTTTCCGTTAAACTTCAAAAGTGTGGCATGGCGAATTACCAATTAAATTAAAATAATTTTAATTCTCATTGTAAATCCTAAGGATCGGCTCGAAATACCACTGGGCGTATCCACATCGCGCCCGCCTGCAGTGGAGCGCGCAAATTCGCACCGTTTTGCTGAAACAATGGCCCAGGGAAATTCGACTCTACGCCAAACTGTACGCTTTATTATTCGACTGCAACTTCAACATTAAAAATGCGAGGGGCTAGGCGGTTTTTCTCAACTGGAAACTGCCGAAAAACTTTTGTAACTACATATAAAACACTAGCTGACCTGGCAAACGTTGTTTGGCCTTATAATTTGGACTGGACCACCCTTATCACTCAAAATGGGCTAGTTGCCCATAAAAATGTAATTAGTCCATCTTTTAGATTATTCAAAAATAGGGGACACGTATTTTTTTTATTTGTAAATTAGACCAAAAATGACAAAGATATAGCCCATTAGAGTTACGTGTGACCTCACGCCGTGTTGCATTTTTTAATTTAGCACGGAGTGACGTCACACGTAACTTTAATGGGCTATATCTTTGTTATTTTTTGTTTAATCGAAAAAAGAAAAATACGTGTCCAATATTTTTTTATAATCTAAAATACGGAGTAAATAGAATTTAATTATTTTGACCCTCGAAACTACCCTATTACCTACTTTATGAGACATGTGAGGTATTAACCGTACGTCAACTTTTTATTACACAAACAATAATGAAGCAACACTCCACAATTCACTCCGACAAGGCTTTACGAGAAAGGCGACGAGGCTATGCAGTTGGTGACAGATCGATAAAAATCAAAACCTCCATTGCTCGCAGATTTTTCTCTATTTTGGGTCGTTTTTTGTTTAAAAAATAAATAAATTTTCGAAATTATACAACACTTATCACTTAGGGCTTTGAAAAATAGATAACATAACATAAAATTTACATACAGGCACATACATTGCTTCTAGCCCCACACTAGGATACCCTGTGTCGTGGGAACCAGAAACAGCGACGACACAAACATGTAAACATCCAAAACCTGGGTTTCTTTTTCTTTGTCCCCAACCGGAGTTCAAACCCACGACCGCTCGCATGGTAGGCAGATACGCTGACCGCTGCGCCACAGAGGTTGTATTGAAAACAACACGATTTTTTTAAACTCAACAGAGGCATTTTCAACTAAAACTTTCGGAAGCACTAAACGTTTAAGTAAATGTATCCGAAATAAAGTTAATAGAGATATTTTTAACAGTCTGTGAAAAAATGAAACCACAGATTAAATAAACTGCCTTTGAGAAGCGTTTTATCAGGTTCGTATTTTTATAAATAAGAACGTGTAAATATAGATTTAGCGCTAAAATAAGCTTTGAAAAATGCATCCTTCATTACGTTGTGAAAACAGCAATGTTAATTCAAAGGCCCAGACATTTATCTATGCTTATTATGTTTGCTTGGTCCACGCCTGCTATTTTATATCGTGGATTCTTCTTTATATTTTTTCAGGCTACATATGAGAGGGGCTTCGACGGACTGGGTCGTGAGAATTGGCCATGTATCGGAAAATTAGGTTTCCGGCTTAAACATAAACATTTACATACAGACACGTATATTGCTTCTGGCCCCACACTAGGATACCCTGTGTCGTGGGAACCAGAAACAACGACATCACAATCATTGTAAACATCCAAGACCTGGGTTTTTTTTGTAACCTTTTAGTTTAGCTAAAGTCCATTTTTGAATTCGATGCAAAAAAATAATGACGCGGTGTTACCGCTACAAAACATAATATAGGTTTACTCGGTAAATTTTTTTTACAGTGAGTTCTACTCATGTGACCAAAATCTTTTTAGCACACCAAAGACATTAAAATTTAATTACTCTTATGAGCAAAGTCTAAAAAACAGCTGTGTAGCACAATATTTTAACTAGGAAGTAAAATATGGTTATTTGGTTTTTAGGTACCTACTAGCAACACTCAGACATTGACAGCCTTTCGATTGTATTGATATGTCAACGTGACAGTATTTTTTTTGGCATTGAATAATTATAAAACAGACTTTAGTCAATAATTTATAAACTTAAAAATTTTCCTTTTTAAAATAGTAGTGTAGATGTAGATAATTATTTTTGGGTTCAAGCGATAAGTCCCAATTGATAAAAATATTCCATTCCGTGTTCAATTACTCGGAATACTTTTTCGCGGATTTTTTTACTTCTTTTTATTTTTTTTCGACATATTTTTTTTTGTTTGAGCAGAATTACGGGATGGCTCATTGATTTTTTATTTCGCCTCTCGCGTGCGCCTCAGAGTGACATTTAGCTCCGGAGATTTTTTGCGGAAAGGCGAAGTGAATGTGAAACAATATCAATAAATTAATGTATTACACCTACCCTGGGTGATTATTTTGTTTGATTATTATTTGCGTTTTTTGTCCGATTTACATGAAAATCTTTAGGCTACGTTTTATTACGGGAAAATATCTTACTCCCATGGGAAAATCCCTAGAAATGTGTTAGTTAGTTATTTTTTTTACAGTTAATACACAATTTATTTTCCCTAATAAACCGCGGGTAACACTGCGGGGCACTGCTAGTAAGATCTAAAATGTACGTCAATTTACGAAAATATGTCTGTAACCTAAGCGAAACCAGCGCCTGAATTCTGTTAGCGCATTATAGTTCAATTACAGCTGCGTGGTCGGAGTGCTTATACTGAGTTTTTTCATTCACTCTCGATAGTGAGAGCGTTTGCGATTTGCATAGGAGTAACAAAGAGACAAATAGATGGCGCGCTTTGTCACTCCCGCCTGAATTCTGTTAGCGCATTATAGTTCAATTACCGCTGCGTGGTCAGAGTGCGTATACTGAGTTTTGTCGTTCACTTTCGATAGCGAGAGCGTTTGCGTTTTGCATAGGAGTGACAAAGCGCGCCATCTATTTGTCTCTTTGTCACTCCTATGCAAATCACAAACGCTCTCGCTATCGAAAGTGAACGACAAAACTCAGTATACGCACTCTGGTCACGTGACATGGTTTTGAATTCCGTTGACACCTAGAATTAGTCATACACGTGCTCGCGTAGATTTGAAGCGGCAATGAAACTAAATCGCTATGTTCATGCAGTTGTAATTGTGCTACAATGCATTAGCAGAATCTAGGCCGTCATCGGACTCGATCGGACTCTGCCGACAAAAGTCAAGTAAGCGTATCCGGAATGATCTTAATAAGTTGCTGAAAAAAATAGCTATCAAATCTCGCCGTTCATGCTGGTATCGGCAGATTATCAGCGATGGAGTTTTCTTTTTAAATAACTACTGAGTCGGGACCTTTTTTTGCCAAATGTCGATCTACGTTTTCATCATTTATGTATGCTTCTGTCTTGTTTACGTTTACTCTGCTTTAACTGTTTTGTGACTTTATTTGCAACTTTGTAAACACGCAATAAATATTTTGCGTGTTGTGATCAGCTGCTCTTATATAGATCACTTTAATCATGTTTTTGTAACACTTATACGTTTCACTGACGTCTCATAGTGCAACTTTCTGTCTGGTTTGTTTCACTGCACAAAAATGTGATGTTTTGTTTCTAAGTCTATGCAAATAAATAATTTTAGTCAAGATTATAGTGGCACCTCTTTTATGAGAATCCTGATTTTTTTAAAGGGACCCATCTGGCACAACTATTTTTGTAATGTTATTCCGAGCTGATTTTGATCGGGAGCCATCCGGCACCTCGCATGGTATATCGTATTTAAATAATATACTGGGTGTGGATTTGTACTGTTTTGTCCGACTCAGGGGTGGTTATTTACATGATACTGAAGAAAAGAAAATATTAAAAGATTTTCATTTTTTTTTTATCAGCCACTCTGGAGGGGCCGCCGCATGTACTTACGCGTTCGATATCTACACATGGAGTGCTACAGGGCTGCATCATAACCGCGTTCATAGGGAGCGCACAGCTGTCACAGTAAAGGAACCTTCTTTCTTCTTCAAGTTTATTATATTATTATGTCCTATTACCCTGAATTTTTTAATGCCAATATCATCAAAAATCAGCAGTATATATATAAGGAGAAGCTAGTCGACTGACTGACATATCAACGCAGGGCCTAAACTATAATGGTTAGAAACTTGAAATTTTGCACTGGGGTTCCTTTTGTAACGGAGGGGAGCACTAAGAAAGGATTTTTAAAAATTAATCCCCTAAGAGGGTAAAATGGGGGTTCAAAGTTAGTATGAAACTTTGCCGTTTTTGAAGTTTTTTTTTTTTCTTTATTAATTTAAAAGGGTTTGGTACACAAGTGACCATGTCACCCTCGTTTTTGCTATTCTAAACTTATTGACTATTGATTGACGCTAATCTAGCTCGCAACCCAAAATTAACCATCTTGTACACCATACTAGCTTCTTCCGAACACGGAAAAGCTAGAATGATGTTACAACCACCAACCACATTGAATATTTCATACATCTGGTACATTTGTTGTCTTACACTACTGTTCCGGATGCATTCAACTAAGATGTGATGGACATCTTCAATCACACCACACTCTGTGCAATTTTGCGATTCTGATTTTCTCATTGGGAACGCGAATTTATTAAGGGGTAAGTGCCCAGACCGTAATCGAAACGCTGTAATAATATCACGTCTGACCAAGTCTGTGGTATCAAACCAAGGAGAACGTGTTGGGTGTGATTGAATAGTCCTGTACCAAATGCCCAAAGTAAGCGACCGAAGATCGAAGTACTCCTTCCACAATGTGTGACAATTCGTTTTAACATAAGGTAATAAATCTGTATAAAAAGGCAAGGAGGGTGTAGGATCGCCATCTGATATTGCAATATTAGCAAATCGGTCTGCTTCATCATTTCCGTAAATACCAACATGTGACGGGATCATTTAATTTTACATTTAAAAAAATTTAGGACCATCTTGTAAGATCAAGTGGGCTATGGGTGAACCTCTAGCACCAGAGGTACATCGAACCACAAGCTGAAGCGCACTTTTTGAGTCTGTAAGGATGACACACTTAGTAGCGTTTGCACTACAACAGCAAGATATTGCCTCAGCCAATGCCACCAGTTCAGCAAACATTATTGATATGTCTGCGCAAATCCTGAATTTGGCGGAAATTTTTGCCTCAATATCATACAAGGCCGCTCATATTCCCCCCCCTATCTTAAGAGCCATCAGTAAAAACCTTATAAAATCCAGAATATGTATCAACTAGGTATCGACTAACAATTTCATACAATGGGCTAGTTGCCCTAAAAAATGTAATTAGTCCGTCTTTTAAATTATTCAAAAATAAGGGACACGTATTTTTTTATTTTTAAATTAGACCAAAAATGACAAAGATATAGCCCTTTAAAGTTGCGTGTGACGTCACGCCGTGCTGCATTTTTTAGCACGTCACACGTAACTTTAATGAGCTATATCTTTGTTATATTTTGTTTAATCGAAAAAAGAAAAAATACGTGTCCAATATTTTTTTATAATCTAAAATACGGACTAAATAGAATTTAATTATTTTGACCCTGGAAACTACCCTATTCGGTAGGTTTGTAATTGGTCTTCGCTCGATCAATCCCTGCAATTGAGCAATACACTACATTTGACAAATCAATTCTGCTTACCATGTGAACATTTCCAGTACATTACTCTGTTGCACAGGCTTGTCTTTAAGAGAATTGTGCACCAGCACTAATATAGGTATTTTCTTATTATTCCAGTAACGGTTGCTTTGACATGAATAAGATAGTTCATTCAAAATTTCAATGCACAAGTTATTTTGAAAGGACCTAGACTTTAACCAAAATTTGCTAGCAAGGTAGCGTCGTCGCAAACTCAATGGAGGCAGTGACAGCTCACAATCCATAACGTGAATCGGAGTAGATCGTATAAAACTCCCTATAACTCGCATCACACAGTTTTGAATTTTATCTAATTTGCATAGATGATTTTTTGCTGCACAATCATAAAGAAAAGATCCATAATCTAACCGACTGCGTATAATAGCAATGTATAGCCTTCTTAGAAGTTTGGGGTGTAAACCCCACCTTGAACCGGCCAGCACCTTAAAAATATTAATAAAACTAGATGTTCTTTCGTATAACTCGTTGATATGTTTCCTCCACTTCAATGAGCGATCAAGCCACATACCTAGATATTTTACTGTTTCTATTTGAGCAAGGCCTTGTCCATCTATCTTGGGGGTAAGAGGGGGTTGCGAAGTTAGTATGAAAGCTCTTTCGCTTGCGCTAAAAGTATCCCTATCTTATTTGCAAACACTTTACTCAACTAAAGCCCACGCGGACGTAGACGCGGGCAACAGCTAGTCAAATATAAATTTAAAAGCCATTTTATTACATTAACACGTTCCCAGTTCAGTGCACCATGTGTAGGACACGTTAGGCAAGTCCACCAAGTCCGTGTACCATATCTGGTACACGATCAGGGTTAGCCTAGTGGTTTCTAACTTTGTTGGACTTGTGGTTATGTTTGTTAAAGTAAGGGGGACGTGTGAGTGAGGTATCTATCTAAACCACCAGATTACTATTGTAGACAGTTATTTATCACTCTTAACCAAAAGGACACTGGGACATATAGACTTGACAAAAGCTTTTGTTTAGGGACTGTAAACGTGTTAAACATGGTGTTCCTATCCCAGAACACTGTAAGCCACTATTAATTACAGCTGCATAATTATCGAGCTCAGTCGCTAAGTACCGTTGCTAACAGCATTTGCATACAATAATCAAGCTGCGGAAAGCTAGGAATAGCTGTACTTTAAAGCTATACTCGTGTGAGTAAATAGAAATACTTTACCATTGAACTAAAGTCTGTTTTTTAAATCAATGCAAAAAAAAACTGTCATGTCGACATCTCAATACAATCCGAAGGCTGTCAATGTCTGAATGTTGCTAGTACGCCAAAACCAAATAACGCCATTTTACTTCCAAGTAAAAACTGTTTGTGCTACGTAGGTGTTTTTTTTTAGGCTTTGCTCTTATGAGGAATTAAATTTTAATGTCTTTGATGTGATGAGGATTTTGGTCACACGAGTCTTCTAATCACGGTAAAAAAAATTAGCGAGTAAACCTATATTTTTTATAGCGGTAACACCGCCTCATTTGTTTTTTTGCATCGAATTAAAAACTGACTTTAAGCTCCCATTTTTACGCCTAGAATGGAGAATACCTACGCAATAGTATGATCAGAGAACGTTGTAGACTAAAAAGTATTTAGTGACTAGAATTGAGAAAGGAATGTTGCATTCTTTTGGACATTGTGGAGAGGATGAAGGAAGAAAGACTGTCGAAACAAATATATCAAGCGAATGTGAGTGGAAGGGCCAGTAAAAGATGCCCCAGGCGGACGTACCTCGACCAAATAGGGGATGTATTAAAAAGAGATGTTATAAAAAGTACCCGAAACCGACGTGCGTGCATGCAACGACTAATTATTTATTTATTTTCATCATCAACCCATTATGTCCCCACCGAGGGGCACGGGTCTCTCCCCTGAGGGAGGTATAGGTCATACTCCACCACGGGGGCTGGTCTTATTGTCAGAAGTTCTCAAGCCGCCCTTAGGCCTCTAACTTGGCTTAACGACTGCCATGTATCGACGGTAGCCGGGTCCAACTGCTTAACGTGCCTTGCGAAGCACGGAACCGCTCGGAAACTGCGCTGAACGCGCCCTATGTTGCTTAACCTTCATGATCGCTTAAGATTAACTTGAACGATTATCGGATGGATAGTAGGAGGTTATTACATGTCTGACCTTATATATTGCTGTTCATAAATAAAAAATCTTCTCAAATGTTCAACCTCATACATGAGTCCCAAAATAAAAGCACTTATCGCGAGTTTTTACAACCCGGTTTCATAAAGAGCGTTTTAGAATAAAATAAAATTTCACGACGCTCAGCGAGGTTATAAAAAACTTTATGATTTCATATTCAATTGTTACGAAGCGGCTCGTATTTCGGCGTCAATATAAAATTAATATTGACGCATTTGTATTGGTTGTAGTAACCAAAATCTGGAATGTTTCGAATGTAGGTAAGGGACGTCCCAGGCGGACATACTTCGACCAAATAGGGGATGTATTAAAAATATATGTTATAAAAAGTATTGAAACCGTCGTGCATTAACGCATTACGTCCCCACCGAGGGGCACGGGTCTCTTCCCTGAGGAAGGTATAGGCCATACTCCACTACCGGGGCCAAGACCGGATTGGTGGAGACTTGTAAGACAAGTGGCTGGTCTTACTGTCAGAAGTTTTCAAGCCGCCTAAGACCCGTGCCCCTCGTTGGGGACCAAATGGGTTGATGATGATGATAGACTTACCTGCCTTATTCTGATGATATCTATTTTAAAGGATATTGGACGTAATGACGTATAAAGTTAAATATATTTTACAAAGTCATGACATTAGCTTTCATTGATTTCGTGATTGACAGTATGTTAGGGCAAAGAAAAACCAGCAAGCGCTGTTACAAGTGTAAACAGACCTCTACACCTAATTAGGATTTTATTTTGTTATGAGTACAAGTACCTGCGAATGTTTAAAATAAAAATAATTTACACTTTATACAATACATTTTCATTCGCGAAAATATGAATCCTGCGTTGCGGCAAGTAACGAACCGTTGAGTCAAAATGCTGGACTTTAAATTCGGTACAGTACGACCAAGTTTGCAGAACCTTTGGTATTTTGAGAGAAAATTCATTGAAAGTGAAAAGTTTTATTAACATACTTACCACAAAAAAGTAGATAGATAACACTTTATTGCTATAGTTGAGCTTGAAGATGTATATCATCATCATCAACCCATTATGTCCTCACCGAGGGGCACGGGTCTCTTCCCTCAGGAAGGTATAGGCCATACTCCACCACGAGGGTCAAGTCCGGATTGGTGGAGGCTTGTAAGACTAATGGCTGGTCCAAAAAACGATAGTACACAGTTACAGTCTCTATGCTATTTTAAATATTTTGCTAAAGCAAGTGTTGATGGTACTGATGTGTCTTAAGCTTCTTAGGCAATTGATATTGGTATCAACTTATGTATTAGATATAAGGTGATCTAAGAAAAGATGGTCAGAGTAGAGTTTCCACTTCAACTGAGCTTTGTTAATTGTTAATAATTAATCTAATTTTTAATATCTAATAAGTTAATTGGATGCAAGCCGGTTTTGACCGGTCTATTTGGAATTCCATGAAGGAGGCCTATGTCCAGCAGTGGACTTCTTGTGGCTGATGATGATGATGATGAATCTATTTTCCCCACTGGGCGACTAATTTTAAAGTACAAGTAGTTTCCGTATATCGTCGGTCGGAAACAGTATTGGTACATTTTAAAATATTCTGTTTTGAGTAATTGACGATTAAAGATTTCAAAAATGTTCATATGTTACAGTGAAATCATTGTTTCTCTACTAGAATTAGTCTTTTTGTGACGGGTAAAAAAAACATTATTGATTTGTACCGTTAGTGATTCGAAAATATCTTCAACCACCATTCTTTATTATCATCAGCCCATTATGTCCCCACCGACGGGCACGGGTCTCTTCCCTGAGGAAGGTATAGGCCATCGTCCACCACGGGGGCCAAGTCCGGATTGGTGAAGGCTTGTAAGACTAGTGGCTGGTCTTACTGTCAGAAGTTCTCAAGCCGCCCTAAGGCCTGTGACTTGGCTTAACGACTACCATCTATCGAGAGCAGCCGGCACCAACTGCTTCACGTGCCTCGTGAAACACGGAACCGCTCTGAAAAATGCCACTAGCGTTAGTCATAGACGGTGACCCATCCATGGACTGAACGCGCCGTATGTTGCTTAACCTTAGTGATCGTTTATGATCACTCAGGCGGCCCAAGCTACGAGCCATTCTGTATACTTAACTCAAAAATCGTGTTTTTTTTTTAAATGTTCCCGTAATTATTCCGACTGACGATATTCTGAGTGCTTATACTGAGTTTTTTTATTCACTTTCGATAGCGAGAGCGTTTGCAATTTGTATAGGAGTGACAAAGCGCGCCACCTAGTTGTCTCTTTGTCACTCCTATACAAATTGCAGACGCTCTCGCTATCGAAAGTGAAGTGAAAAAACTCAGTATAAGCACTCTGTATTGAGGTGCTGGTCGACCTGTAGCCGAACTCACGGCTGGTAAAAAAACCGGACAAGTGCGAGACAGATTTGTAGAGCGAGGGTTCCTAATTGCAATATAATTTTTACTTCGTAAAGTAGTACAGTCTGTTAGCTTTTAGAATATACCTCGGCTATCGGATACAATCGGATATATTCGGGTAATAGGAATATCGCACTAATTAAATGACACTTAATTTCGAAATCGGAACTAATAAAATATGACACTTAATGTCACTTATATAGAGCAGGAAGTAGTATTATACTTATGTGCTTTCGGCGAAAACCGAAGCCTACTCTAGAGCCGGAGGTTTAATCTAAAAGCTAACAGACTATAAGTAGGTTTGCATGTCTTAACCTTTCACTCTTGATGGTTGTCACAAATAAATTCTTACTAAAACTTCTCAAGTTCACACCTTCTGCGGTCAAACAGATTTAATCTTGTTTATTGGGTGGATATTAATAGAAAAAAAAGACTGGTTAAAAAACTTCTTCACCATCATCATCAACCCATTATGTCCTCACCGAGAGGCACGGGTCTCTTCCCTGAGGAAGGTATAGGCCATACTCCACCACGGGGGCCAAATCCGGATTGGTAGAGGCTTGTAAGACTAGTGGCTGGTCTTAGAATCTTAGATGGACATTAGACGGATGGTCGGACGGACTGAAAAAAAGACAGATAAACATTGTAGATAGATATATAAAACACTATTTGAAAAAAACAGAAATAAGATACATCGAAATATAGGTCGTAGGTATATAAACCTGGTCTCTGCCTACCTCTTAGGCATACAGACGTGGGTTGATATATGCAGGGTAAGTTGGGCATTAATTAATTAAAAAAAAAATCATTTGATTGAAAATTTAATTGCAATTAATTTAATCACAATTAATTTTAATTGCAATTAATGAATTAGTTTCATATTGCAATTGATTAATTTAAATTAACTCATGTTAATTGAGACATACAATTAAAATATTGCAAACGAATATTTTTTTATTGTTGTAAGACACAATGAAAATTAACTATAAAAAAATAATATGGATTTAACTCAGGCCTTTGACTATGTAAGACATGACATTCTACTCAATAAATTAGATAAATACGGTTTCGTGGTAACATTCTACAATTAATAAAATCTTATCTAGAAAATATAATACAATTGACTGAAATAACAAACATAAATAAAATGACAAAAACAGAAGTAACGTACCAGTCTAGTGAACGCATTATTGTGCACGGAGTCCCACAAGGAAGCGTATTAGGACCGTTACTTTTTATTATTTATATTAGTGACTTACCTAAATCTGTAAATTATCCCATGAGCCTTTTTGCTGACGACAGTTGTTGAGGACCGAGATGCAGAATTGTATAAAAATGATTTAAATACTGCCCTGGATAATGTCATTACTTGGCTACAAAATAACAATCTAAAAATAAATCTAAGTAAAACAGTCTTAATACAATTCAGTCAAAGAATAAAGCCAATAGAAAACCTAACCGTGAAGTACCAAAATGAACGCATTAAAGATTCAGACGTAACAAAGTTTTTAGGGCTATTAATTGACAGGCTTACGTGGAAGCCACACATTGAAGAACTACCAAAACGTTTAAGTAGTTCTGCATTTGCTCTATACAAACTTTTTCACACCGTTAGCGCAGAAGTAGTACTTCTAGCTTATTATGGCTTAGTGGACTCGACAATTAGATATGGAATAATGTTCTGGGGGAACTCAACAGATAGAGACATTATATTTAAAGCACAGAAGCGGTGCATAAGGGCAATGTGCGGTCTTAGGTCAACAGACAGCTGTAAACCACAATTTAAAAAACTTAAATACTGCTATATCTACGAGATAGCAGTCTTTGTGAAAACAAATCCATGTCGGTTTGTGCGAGCATGCGATGCAAATGGTCGAAATCAGCGTGATAAGACCCGGCTATGTCTAAGTTCCAGACACACAGCACTTTTAAGTAAAAGTGTCTTTTGCATGGCCCCGAAAATATTTAATAAACTCCCACCGTCAATTAAAAATCTTGATTTTACAATCTTTAAGAAGAAACTTAAGGATCTGCTGATAGAGAAATGTTACTACACAGTGAACGATTTTTTGGGTGACAAACTTTAATCTTTATTGTATAATCTTTATTACTTGACATCAATATCATTAATAATATTGACATTATACATTTGACATTATATATTTGGTCATTACAGAAATTAAATGTAAGATTAATATAAGACTAGCATAAATTTTGGAATCTTGATACTCAGAATGTGATGAAAATACTTAAAATAGATTTATATTTTTTTATGATGCGTGAAAATTATGACCGATCCACTATCTAGTATTTAATAAGCTTATTTTAAATTTGTACGCCGAAATGGCAAAACGCGATGGAACTCATTATTATGTAACATCTGCATGTTGTAAATACTCGTGTTTACGCAAATAAACTTATTTGATTGATTGATTTATTGATTGATTGAACAGTTCATAATCTTTCACTGCTCCTATACATTTGCTGCTTGTTTATGTTAGATTTGGCTTCCTGCTGACTTTGCTAGATCATCATCAGTCAACCTTGTGTGAGTCCTGCCTGTGCCACCTCTCTATTATATTATTTCTGTATACATCATTCAAATTTGGTTAAAGTTTCATTACAGGAACAATTAATTATAAATTAATTGCAAGGTACAGCTAAAAATAACAATTAATTAATTGTTAATTGTAAAGTCATAGTTAACAATTAATCAATTGTTATTTTTAATTGCAATTAATTTTTGCCCAACACTGTGCAGGGTATATTAATAAGCACTGGCTGGGCACCCTTCACAGCGGAACCCTAAAAACACATAAGTAATCAAAGTAGGAATTAGTAGTGCGGCAGAAGCGTTTTCTGGGCGAATTGCCTCAAGCTAATTGGATTTAAATTGCGCCCCGACTTTTTCACCGCACCCCGCGCTACGGTCGTTTATTTCAGTATTTTACAGTGTAATGCCTGCTTTTTGTCGGCGCGGACTTTTTACTAACAGGGCCAGCCGTCAATGGTCCTACGCCATTAGTTGCTAAGCGTCACGTCATCATTAAGTCTATGCGCAAACTAGGCGACACGCGACAGCGTGGCGTCTTGTCGTCACGACTCCGCGACTCTGACGCCAAGTGTGCGGAGATTCGAACAAAATATACGAAAATTGTCGTCCGTAGCCTGTCGTCGCGTCTAGTCGCCGAGCAGTCGCCTGTCGCGTGTCGCTACTGCGCGCCTATGTTAAGTGACATCATCATCTCTAGTCCACCTCCATCCACCTCGCCATCACGGCATCTTTCGCGTTCTCTCGCTATTCGCATCCACGGCCCTCTGCTGATCTGTGCCTCGATTATGTTAGTGCATTATAGTACGATGGTGCCAATCCGGACTTGGCCCCCGTGGTGGGGTATGGCCTATAGGTACCTTCCTCAGGGAAGAGACCCGTGCCCCTCGGTGGGAACATAATGGGTTGATGATGCTGATAGTACGATGGCAGATACAGGAATCGCTCGTAGCCTGGGCTGCCTAAGTGATCTTAAACGATCACTAACGTTAAGCAACATACGGCGCGTTCAGTCCATGGATGGGTCTCCATCTATGACTAACGCTAGTGGCATTTCCGAGCGGTTCCGTGCTTCGCAATGCACGTTAAGCAGTTGGTGCCGGTTGCCGTCGATAGATGGCAGTCGTTAAGCCAAGTCAGAGACCTTAGGGCGGCTTGAAAACTTCTGACAGTAAGACCAGCCACTAGTCTTACAAGCCTCCACCAATCCGGAATCGGCCCCCATGATGGAGTATGGCCTATACCTTCCTCACGGAAGAGACCCGTGCCCCTTGGTGGGGACATAATGGGTTGATGATGAGATACAGGATCAGGTCACGTGAATGGTTTTTTCATACCATTCCCACCTTTACTCTGAGTTTTTCATTTAATGTAACAATCTGACAGTTGCAAGCGCTATTTCTTTTTTTTAATGTTGCCAGCTCAAGGAATCTCGACTGAGTTCTCGACATTCTCAGCTAAAATTCTACTTTTTATTTGCTTAATGATAACTAGGTACTGCGTTGCACACTTATCGTAATAAAAAAATAGTATCGTATCATCTGAGTGATCAAGTCGTTTCTTTTTTAAATTTAGGTACTATGATTAGTAATTTTAGAATCTTAATTTATGTTGATTAATAATAAAAATAGCGTTGATTTCTAACTACAGTGACATTTTCAAAATGGTTAAATTAATTTAAGGGAAAAAATGATAAATGTAACATATCTCATTTCAATATCTCGATAGTCTTCGAGTATATAATTGTTACACGAAATTAAAAATCAGGGTATAGATTGTTTGATATGGCTTTTTCCACGGAAACGTTTTTACCACCCGTGCGAAGCCGGGGCGGGTCACTAGTACCAAATAACTCTATTGAACAACCATGCATTTTAAAAACTCGTCCCTTGGGGTCTAAGGCCAACACCCTACCGGTGCAAACCCTTGGAAACGCGGGCCAAGTTGGCCGACGCAGACAGGTGATAGCCGTGTGATATGTGCCCTAACTGAATAACTCCGCGGAACTTGGCTCTCGGCTTTGTGGAATGGTACAGTTTGCCACTATACAATTCACGACTATTTATTCCAAGCGTGATATAGTTACGTTACTTGGAGCTGAGATTGGCTTTTTTGACCTAAAACTTTCTTAAGCACTAAATTCTAGTAAGTAAATTAACAACATAACATTTACATACAGGCACATATATTACTTCTGGCCCCACACTAGGATGCCCTGTGTCGTAGGAACCAGAAATCACGACGTTACAAACATGTAAACATCCAAGTCCTGGCTTTTTTGTCCCCAGCCGGGATTCGATCCCGGGACCTCTCGCATGGTGGGCAGATACGCTAACCACTGCGCAACAGAGGTCGTCATTACAGAGTAATTTCTCTCTTAAAAAAATTATCGGATTTGAGGCGGACGGATCAGCTGCAGACGTTAAATACCTACCTACCACAGATGCGCAAATCACGCCCTCTACACGTCGGCGGACGCATCCGGAGATGACGTCTGCAGATGTATCACAGAATCTGTTGACGTGTAGAGGAGGCTTAATAATGCACGAACAGGATCGATACCCTGTTCGCCGAATCTTGCAGTGTTGACAAATTTGAACTAAGTCCTACAAAATTCTTCAAAATGATTAGTTTATAATATTTACATGTCTTCGTCCAACGCTTCACCCATTGACTAAATAATTTGATAACAGCTTCTTTAGATCTAAATAATTATAAAAATATTCTAGTCTTATCTTGTCTAATCTTATGTACTTAATGCGTATCCAATTTGGCAAACTTCTGTTTACTTAGTACCTACTTTTGGAACAAGTTATTTCAAAGTGTATTCTGTAACAAAACTGATTGTATTCTGTTTTGTTATACCGTAAATTAACTAATACTTATTTAGTTTCAGCTTAGTTTTACAACCACAGTTCAATAATAGATTCTGGTAAAAAATGATTTGTGAATTAACCTACCAGTGTTACCAGTACATCTAGTGTTAAGGAGGGGAACTAATATTGATTATAGTTTTGCAATCGAGTAACGGCATACTTTAACTCAAAATAGTTCTGAGTAAATTTGATAGATGGCGGTAGTATATTCTAAAACCATTTTTATCTCAACAAACTCTACAGGGTTATTTGTTATTGGCCTGATAACAGAAACCTGTTGTTATTGTTGTTGTTGTTACACGTTATTTCACAAAAACCATAATTAATATAACGTAAATAACAGTCTCTAGAACTGGACCCACGTTTTGCCGAGTTTATTAGGTCCCAAACGTGACAAGTGGCAAGCCTGTCGCCACCTGGTGCCTCTGCCTACCCCTTCGGAGATAACGGGCGTGAGTTTATTATTTATTTTTATTATAAATAACAGGTTTGTGAAAAAAAAAATACGTGCAAAAGCGGACTTATCATTGAAAGATATAGGTACTACAATTTGAATATATTGTTTTGTTAAAGGTAAACGGTCAAATTCTACGCAACCCAGTTGACTTGTTTTTCTTTTCATTCATTTACACCCGCTGCGCACGCGCCGCGCCCTTGTTCTTCTAGAGGTCCAACATAGAATCGACATTTTTGTTGACTCTATTAAAGTACACAGTACAATTGGCCATGGTACATTTTTGAACATGAACGGAAATCTCAAAACCATTTCGAGAACTATGCTTTCAGTACAATTTAACACATTTTTGTAAATAAGTCGATATTTTTTAAGATCTTCAATAAAAAGGATGGACCTTACATGACTTGTCATCTAACACCTTGCCTTACTTGTAAACAACAATATCACAAATAAGTACCTACATAGTCCAATTCCCTTTTTAAAGCATTTTGTAGGCCAGTGTCGTGGTGACAAATTACTCTATCTCTGCAATACATCATACGGACTGAAAGGCTCTGTACACCGAACGAGCATTTTGGCTAAGGGCCGATTTCTGAATTGAGAAATTCACTAAGTAATTACTTAACTGTAGTGCTGTCTCGTCAAATTTCTCAGAAAAGAGCGTCATCATCAACCCATTATGTCCCCACCGAGGGGCACGGGTCTCTTCCCTGAGGAAAGTATAGGCCATACTCCACCAGGGGGGCCAAGTCCGGATTGGTGGAGGCTTGTAAGACTAGTGGCTGGTCTTACTGTCAGAAGTTTTCAAGCCACCCTAAAGCCTCTGACTTGGTTTAACGACTGCCATCTATCGACGGCAGCCGGCACCAACTGCTTAACGTGCCATGCGAAGCACGGAACCGCTCGGAAAAATAACACTAGCGTTAGTCATAGAAAGTGACCCATCCATGGACTGAACGCGCCGTATGTTGCTTAACATTAGTGATCGTTTAAGATCACTCAGGCAGCCCAGGCTACGAGCGGTTCATTCGGAGCGAGAGAAGAGCGTGATAGGCCCTGATGGCCGGTTTGTATAAATACTTTAAATTTTAAGTAAATACTTAAGTAATGTTCTGTCACGCTCTTTTCCGAGAAATCTGACGAGACAGCACTACCGTTGACGACTTCTGTGGCGTAGTGGTTAGCGCATTAGCTTACCATGCGAGAGGTCCCGGGTTCGATGCCCGGCTGGGGAGAAAAAAAAAACTTCAGGTCTTGGAGGTTCACATGTTTGTGACGTCGCTGTTTCTGCTTCCCACGACACAGGGTATCCCAGTCTATCCTAGTCCCAGAAGCAATGTATGTGCCTGTATGTAAATGTTATGTTATGTTCAGTAGTTACTTAGCGAAATTCTCAATTCAGAAACTGGCCCTTAGAATTTGACAGTGATGGACCAAGTTCCTTATTTTATTGACATTATGTCCCCACCGAGGGGCACGGGTCTCTTCCCTGAGGAAGGTATAGGCCATAGGTACTCCAACACGGGGGCCAAGTCCGGATTGGAGGAGGCTTGTAAGACAAGTGGCTGGTCTTACCGTCAGAAGTTTTCAAGCCTCTGACTTGGCTTGACGACTGCCATCTATCGACGACAGCCGGCACCAACTGCTTAACGTGCCTTACGAAGCACGGAACCGCTCGGAAAAATTCCACTGGCGTTATTCATATAATGGTCACCCATCCGTGCACAGAACGCGCCCTATGTTGTTTAACAAATCATTTACAAAAATTGGTTACGATGTGCCTCTACAGCTTGCTATAGGCTCAAATAAATCAAAAGAATCATCATACTGCCGAGGGTATCACTCCTATGGGCTAGATAGTTTTGTATTTTATGTGTGTTTTTTCTGCTAATTTAAATTATCATAACTAAAGATTCTGCTAATACACTAAACATGATACGACACCGCGTTCGTGTTACGACAAGTTATTTGGCTTTAATTTGACTCAAATTAGTGGGAAATTATGCTTATGAACCTTAACTAAACGTACTTTGTGAAATTACATACAGACATAAGCTTACGCCTGTTTCCCAGAGGGTAGGCAGAGACTAACTTAGACAAATGTCTGCCCATGCTGATTAATTGATCTAAGGTTCATAAGGATCATTCAGCCACAAGAAGTCCACTGCTGGACATAGGCCTCCTCCATGGATTTCTTTCCAAAAAGACCGGTCGAACGCGGCTTGCATTCAGCGTCTTCCCGCCACTTGGATGAGATCGTCTGTCCATCTTGTGGCTGGTCGTCCCACGCTGCGCTTGCCGATATGTGGTCTCCATTCGACAACTTTTCGGTACCATCGGCCATCAGTTCTGCGTGCTATGTGCCCCGCCTAGAGATGTACCAGATGGGAAGCTTCCCACTCCCGGCAATAATGGGAAGCTTCCCACTCCCGGCAATAATGGGAACGTTCCCATTATTTCCGGCAACAATGGGAACGATCCCAATGATATGGTTAAGAACATTTTTTCTTATTAAATTTCTTTGCCAACTTGCGGGGGTGTTACTGTAAATATTAATTGTAATGTTATTATCGACAGATCCTAAAAATCGTAAGTAAAAAAATTAAACGATGTACTTATTCGACGGGAAATTACTTACTATTTGAAATCATTTTGCGCTATGCATTAAAGAAAGAAAGAGACATCTATACATTATCGAGGAGCTAAATGCGGAGAAGGGATAGCGTGCGGAGTAAGTCAGTATTATTCCGCGGTTGGCGCTGTGATAGCGTTTTTTTGTTGTTAGTTCGGCAATTTTCAACTTTTAATAAAAAAAATGGCGCCAGCAAGAGTCAGTGTTCATGAACATTTTAGAATAGACAAGGAAGGTCTATTCTAAAATGGAGTAAAAAATGCAATAAAATTCGTGCGCCATCTTGTAAAATGCAAGAAAGCCTCGTTAGTGATTAAACAATCATTTGAAAAAAACAGACACTAACGCTACAACCAGTGGAGCTGCAGCAGAAAAAAACGTGCAAAAATTAAACAAATTAAATTTTTGCGGGTTTAATAGTCACTAAGGGAGAGACTGTTTTCAGAAATTGTTTCATTTACCAAACATACCGTAGAGATAAGAAATTTTAATGGCAAATAATGTTTTAAAATATAGCTGTAATTAGAAATTAAACTTGTGGTTAAAAAAAAGTACGCATAAGGAAATAACTAAAGTAACCTCTGGCAAAAAATATGCTAAATAAATGAATGATGATTTCCCAATAAACAAGAGTCAAAATAAAAAAAATTGTAAATATTTCGAAAGTTTTCTTTAAATACAACAATAACAGTATTAAAAAATGAAAGAATAAATGGTTTTAGAAAAAAATAAATGTCAAAATAGTTCCTTAAAATGACTCCGTTATAAAATAAACATTGAGATTGATAAGATTTTTAAGAAAACAAAAGTACAAAATACCGGAATCGGCCATATTAACTGAAACAGCAATCAAAGTGAATGACGTCACGACTAGCTACAACGGCCGTGTTGTTTGACTTTTTGTTGTGACTACGCGTTCCGATTAATTTTCGCATAATTTAATTAGTGTGTGTTATTGTTTATTCGTGGCTCAATATCGTGATTCATAGTCAACAATCGAACAATATTTTATTGAGGCAAATCAGCTCTAGTTTACCCAGAGTTGACTTGTTGATATTGAGCGAGTTTCTCGCATCAAATAAACACTTTTGCTCATCTGAATACCAAAATGTGAAAAGTTCTTTCATCATCATCATCGTTAGCCTAAGCTGGGTATAGGCCTTTTCCCCCCAAATGCCATTTCACTTGGTCTCTCGCCACCCGCATCCACGGACCTTCCGCGGTTCCGCCGACTCAACGGCATCGTCCGACCATCGGGCTGCAGGTCTGCCTACTGACCGTCGTCCTGTTCTCGGCCATCACTCTGTGATTGCCTTGGTCCACCTGCGGTCGTCCCGCCTCGCCAGGTGTCCCGCCCATTTCCACTTCAGTCTTGAGACTCTTTCGCCAATGTCATCAAACCTTGTCTGGCGACGGATGACGACATTGGGTACTCGATCTACGAGTCTAAGACCTAGCATGGCTCGTTCCATTGCTCTTTGTGCTACTTTAATTCGGTGCATATTCTGCTTTGTGAAGTTTCGGCTCCATATGTGAGAATGGCTAGAACACACTGGTCATATGTCTTGGTTTTTAGACATTGCGGAATCTTTGATTTGAAAACATCGGCAAGATTCCCGAAAGCAGCCCAACCAAGCTGAATCCGCCTCATGATCTCCTTGACCTGGGCTTCTCAGTGAAAAGATAAACAATGTCCATGGTAGATATACTCATCGACAACTTCTATCGGGCATTACCGACAGTAATGTTCGGCATAGTCACCAGTTTTTAAATAGTAGCCGTCTACCTACTAGACATAATAGAAGGAAAATTCAAAATCTGTCATCATGCCTATTATTGTAACTCCCTTACAAAATATTAATGAATTCAAGTTTTTAAATTGTTTTTTTTTTTCACTTTTCACACAGACTCGAAACTTGCTACGGCAAATTTTTATGAACAGTAAAAAAATAAATTTGCCTTTTAGAATTTTTTGGTACTTACTTTTCAAAAGTCAGTGACCCCTAACAGAGAAATTTCCCTCCAACTTTCGGAATTTAGGACATCCGGAAGGAAGGAAGGGGATTTTGTTTCATATTGAATATCATGCTTCATATGAATCACTAATTAACTATTCCCAAGAACACTTAGTTAACACTTGAACTAATGCATTGTTCCCAATAATTCCCACCTCTTGGGATCGTTGCCGGCAACGATCCCACGATAATTCCCACTTCTGGGATCGTTCCCGGGAACGGCACATCGCTAGCCGCGCCCACTGCCACTTCAACTTACTAATCCGCTGGGCTATGTCGACGACTTTCGTTCGTCTACGGACTTCCTCATTTCTAAGGTTATATTGCAGGATTTTTGCGTTCGGTCTAAACGCACCTCGATGATGCGACGATGACAATGACACGGGATTCGAGCACCATGATGTTGAATCAACATCATCAATTCGCGTTCGGACATACCGTCGACATGGAAAGTCAATATTGGCTCGAGTAAAGCAATTTGCTATTGTGCGGGTGTTTCGGGAAACAAGCTTTTTAGGGTTCCGTACTCAACGAAGAATAAATCTTTGCATCTATGTTGTTGTTGTTACACTTTATTCCACAAAAGAAAATACATTTTTTTGTATCAACCCATTATGTCCCCACCGAGGGGCACGGGTCTCTTCCATGAGCCATACTCCACCACGGGGGCCAAGTCGGGATTGGTGGAGGCTTGTAAGACTAGTGGCTGGTCTTACTGTCAGAAGTTTTCAAGCCGCCCTAAGGCCTTTGACTTGGTTTAACGATTGCCATCTATCGACGGCAGCCGGCACCAACTGCTTAACGTGCCTTGCGAAGCACGGAACCGCTCGGAAAAATGCCACTAGCGTTAGTCATAGACGGTCACCCATCCATGGACTGAATGCGCCGTATGTCGCTTAACCTTAGTGATCGTTTAAGATCACTCAGGCAGCCCAGGCTACGAGCGATACGGAATATACATAATATAAAATTTCATCAATATCGGCCAAGTCGTTTTGGAGGAGTATGCACTCTAATACGGTGACGCCAGAGAAAACACACTTTACTCTCTAATGGTGAGTATTTAAAATCTGAAAAACATATTTCTCAAGTGTTTTCGTATTCCATTCAAGAAGTTTTTTTATAATTATAATAACTGAATATTATAATAATTGACAACCTCTATGGCGCAGCGGTTAGCGCATCTGCCTACCATGCGAGAGGTCCCGGGTTCGAATCCCGGCTGGGGAAAAAAAAAGAAACCCAGGTCTTGTATGTTTACATGTTTGTGACGTCGCTGTTTCTGGTTCCCACGACACAGGGTATCCTAGTGTGGGGCCAGAAGCAATGTATGTGCCTGTGTGTAAATGTTATGTTATGTTAACTTCCACATAACAAAAGCTGGTCTGAGCCTTTGAGCTGGTCCCAAACTAGGATACCCTGTGTTATGGTAACCAGGAAAGGACATCACAAACATGGATAAACTCCCAGACTGAGGCCATTTGTAGAAATGTATGGCTGCCTCCAGTCGGAATCGAACTCACGACCTCTATCATGTTAGTAAGCAACTTAACAGCTAGACCGACGAGGCAGTTGATTAATAAATGTTTTAGAAATTATTATTAACAGATACTTTATTGTGTTACAAAATGTTACAAAATGTAAGCGTAATGTAGGCGAGTACCTAGGCGACCTTATTTCTAAAGAAATTTCTTCCAGACAACCAGATCAGTGGTGAAATTATTATTATAATAGGTTAGGGAGTAAAGTGTGCACATCCAAGAAATAAAAAAATATGTGAGAGGGTAACACACACAAATTACATAAACTACCTACTTACAAAATTTGTATACTAATATAATATTGTTAGCAAAGAGATAATAGGTGCTATTATGCATTTGGCAAGAGCTGGATGAGAGTAGCCGAGGACCGTGCTCAGTGGCTCGCAGTGGACGTCCAGCAGTGGACACCCGTAAGCCGATGATGATGATGATTATCTCTTTGCTAAAATGGCTAGTAAAATGGAGTAACAAGTCCACTACAGGTTTTGTTATCTAACGATCTACTAACAGACGCGTGGGTCAAAGCAGGTCACTCTGACATTGAGGCTGCGAGTATGTCAGATTGTTACACCATCCACCTTTCATTCGAGACCAACCGGTTTCATTCATGCACTTACTGGTCTATTCAATTCACTCATTCATTCATAAAAGTTTCGCGCTCACACGTAACGGATTACCTTGATCTTTTTAATCGACTTCAAAAAGGAGGTTCTTAATTCGACTGTATTTTTTTAGATAAATTATTTACATAGACATTAAAAAAAATACATTACAAACATAATCGAAATTCACATAAAGCTTAGTCAAAAAGAATGAAATTAAAAGAATGTCAAGGCAATAACAATAATAATAAAATAATAATCATCATCATATTCATCATTCAGCCACAAGAAGTCCACTGCTGGACATAGGCCTCCTCCATGGATTTCCAAAAAGACCGGTCGGAAGCGGCTTGCATCCAGCGTCTTCCCGCCACTTGGATGAGATCGTCTGTCCATCTTGTGGCTGGTATAAAATAATAATTAAAACTGGACTGAACTGAATGAACCCATCCATGGACTGAACGCGCCGTATGTTGCTAAACCTTAGTGATCGTTTAAGATCACTCAGGCAGCCCAGGCTACGAGCGATTAAAACTTATCAGACTCAAACTCAAATATTCTATACATCATCATCATCATCAGGCTATATTAGTCCGCTGCTGGACATAGCCCTCCCGTAATGAGCGCCATAGCACCCTGTCTGCAGCTTGCAGCATCCAGCATCTGCCTCCAGTCTTTCGCAGGTCGTCATCCCACCTGGTTGGATTTTATTCATAGTACGGAAAAATTGTTTTTTTTTTTTTTTTTTTTTTTTTTTTTTTTTTTTTTTTTTTTAACATTTACATACTTTCTTACATTGCTTCTGGCCCCACACTAGGATACCCTGTGTCGTGGGAACCAGAAACGGCGACGTCACAAACATGTAAACATCCAAGACCTGGAGTTTTTTTTTCTCCCCAGCCGGGGATCGAACCCGGGACCTCTCACATGGTAAGCAGATGCGCTAACCACTACGCTACAGAAGCCGTCTGAGCCTGATCTGATTTTATGAGCGTCAAAGATGTTAGTTTCACAATTAATAGATTACATGGAGAAGAAACTAACAAGGAAACTCCACATGTATTCTTTTCAAAACAGTTTTAGCGTCATTAACAAACCTTAAAACTTAAAAAATATTACCCCTGGATGTATTGAACTCTGCCTAGTGTTAATATTCAGACACATCGTTTCTCTTTGAGCTCTATGCCCTTTACTGGGACCTATATAGACTGTATTATTGCCTGTATACGCCTACAAAGGGCAGGCGTCGGCCCCTAGGTAAGGTAACTTAGGATAGTCCATTATCAGCGATGCTACCGCCAAAACAAATACAGAGTCCAACAATTAATCTAAAATGAGGCTAAATCGGCCGAATACCTCACCCGCGACGGTCTTAGACTGGTAGGGCCCAAACTTGGCCCAGAAATAAATAGAGCAGTACCGACGTATGTGCGTGCGACGAATAATGAATGTCGATGAAGCGACGTCCGGTCGCCGCGATACAGGTTCGCCTAGTGCGGAGGCCACCGTGAAGCGTAATTAAATAATTTTGGGTATACCCTCCTTAGTATTTAAGTATAATAATGTTACCTTTTTGGTAAATAAATAATTTGTATTTGTATTTGATTGTCATGATTTTTCAGGATCGTGGCAGGTCCCTGGTTCAAATCAAAATCAATTCAAATCAAATCATTTATTGCCATAAATTACAGTACATTATGATGTTTTATGGATAAAATTGTAGGTCCAATGTAATTTTGCCGATATTGGCATAGCAATTTAAAATTATTGAAATTTTAAATTGATATTTAGCATGCTTAAATAAATACAACTTTATTTACAATATTTGGTAAATTCAGCAATAAATATTCGTAACTTTAATTTGTAAATTAATCAATTAAATAGGAAGTCAACCAATATTTCGACACAATAAAAACCAAGTTTCTTAAAAAAATCTATGTATAATTTTCATAATATTCATTTAGATTGTATGGACACAAAATAGGTAAATATTGTTTCCAAGCCTTAAGGAATCGATCACCATTTTTAAGTTTGAAAGATTGTTAATTAGGCTAAAACAGTTTTCAACAGAATAAATGTGGAGTTTCTTTGTTAGTTTCCTCTCCATATAATCTACTATTGTCAAACTTACAATTTTGACGTTCATAAAGTAAATATTTTGTTTGTACTATGATTAAAATACTCGTATTTGAAGTGGAATTTGACTATGTGTGCATTATAATTAAGTCATCTTATCTTTTTTGAATTAAAACTTTCGAAAGTATTAATCTTATCCGGATACACTTACTTGACTTTTGTCAGTTTTTTCTCAGTATAGGTTGGTATAGGTATCGCATACTCCGACTCCAAACTGTCATGCACATTGCGCACCTCCATAACTAAAGTGACCTACCTCAAAATTTCTGTAAAATGAGTTAAGTACTCAGAATGACTCAAAAAGGTGTAATCTTTCGTCACTATATTAAAAACCGACTTTATTTGGACAGAGGGAGATGGAGGATTATTTCGGTCTGTTTTTTCTTCAGCAACTCGCTCAGAGCGCCGAATACATTTTCTTCATTTCCCAAAAGTTGCAAATTTTGAGTTAGGTCACTTTAGTTCTGGGGGTGCGATTGTTATTTTGACTCTATCGAGTTGTCTAAGGCTGACATTATGAGACGAATCCTAAGTTCACTCTTAGATCAGTCTTAGCAAAGTAAACTAAAGTCGTACTTAGTAAAGTGCCGTAATTTTCGTATTCACAGATGATTCACAGTACTGAAAGTCATCTATACTGTCTATCATTTCTTAGTGATGTCGTTCTTACCGGTTTTTTAAATTTGACATTGCTACACGAGAGCAGGACAACATCATACAATTTTATATATGTCAGAGTGAATAAAAAAATCCCACAGATAATGCTCGTATAACATCAATGAAATGACGTTTGGAGTAGTCTGTGAACAAAAGGCTTAGAAGTGATATTTCTAAGTTCACGTAAAGTCACCGCTATTGACTACTTACACTTAGCTAAGCACAATTTCATACTAAACTTGCTAAGATTCGATTCTGAATACGAAATGTTTCTAAGTACGTGATTTTGACATTTCTGAGACCAGTCTTTGCTTAGTTTTCGTCTCTGAATGTCAGCCTTAATGCTTAACCTGATAGAGTGGAAAGTTACGTAGTAAAAGGGCCGGAATTTAGGCGTGAGCTTATGTATGTTTGTCATCTCTTTCTCATCCGTTTACTGGGCCGAACTCAAAGGCCCGTAGGGTCTCCTGGAATCTCCCGCCTGGCAATTAATTAAAGTTGGCCAAGTTACGTCCCTGTTTACGGTCTCTGGGCCCAAACTCACACTTCCAAGTTGCGTTTAAGTCAACCAAGTCATGTATAACTTGCTGTTTATTATTTAAGCTTTTACTTAGGCGCTGGAGCACTGGAATTGGTCCTTTGTGCCTTCAATGTTTCTATAGAGCTACGTCGGACACGAAGTTCCTAGAACACTTTCGAAAAACAGGGGGTGCCGGCGATTAGGACGCAATTCTTATTTTTCTATTATAGATGTGTGTAATTTTCCAAATGATTTTATCACGACATAAAGTAAATATTATATTTGTACTATGAATAAAATATTTGAATTTGAATTTAACCTCCTGAGGCCCGACCTTGAAAATAACAATGGTTTTTGTACTATTTTTAGGACACGGGGACTCAGGAGGTTAAAGACATAATATTTTTTTCATACGTAGCGGACCAAGGAATAATTGTCTGATATGCCATACTGAGCCCAGAACGACGAAATAAAAAATATTAAGATTGTTTAAAAATTAACTACGAAGTCAAAAAAATTGAAACTTTTTTCTCGCGTTAAGGAAGGTTATTCACAAAAAAAAATATCACCTAATCACAGGCACCCCAATTAGAGGTGATTTTTGTCAGATTTATATTTTTTGAAGCAAGCAGTTAAGCAGTTGGTGCCGGCTGCCGTCGATAGATGGCAGTCGTTAAGCCAAGTCAGAGGCCTTAGGGCGGCTTGAAACTTCTGACAGTAAGACCAGCCACTAGTCTCACAAGCCTCCACCTATCCGGACTTGGCCCCCGCGGCGGAACCGCTCGGAAAAATGCCACTAGCGGTTAGTCATGGACGGTCACCCATCCATGCCCTTTATCCATGCACATTATAATAATGTGTAATAATGTACAAAATCGCTCGTAGCCTGGGCTGCACGAGTGATCTTAAACGATCACTAAGGTTAAGCAACATACGGCGCGTTCAGTCCATGGATGGGTCACCGTCTTTGACTAACGCTAGTGGCATTTTTCCGAGCGGTTCCGTGCTTCGCAAGGCACGTTAAGCAGTTGGTGCCGGCTGCCGTCGATAGATGGCAGTCGTTAAGCCAAGTCAGAGGCCTTAGGGCGGCTTGAAAACTTCTGACAGTAAGACCAGCCACTAGTCTTACAAGCCTCCACCAATCCGGACTTGGCTCCCGTGGTGGAGTATGGCCTATACCTTCCTCAGACCCGTGCCCGTCAGTAGGGACATGATGGGTTGATGATGAATGTACAATAATTGTACAAGAAACATTTAAGAGGACGTTTAATAATAAATAACATAAGCTTGCAATAGATAAATTTCAGGGAATAAAGAATTCCTATCTGTATTTTAAGACTGATTGTTTCGATGCTATTTATGACATTTGTGAATTATTGAGTAAGCCATTACTCCAAGTCTCACAGAGGTTAAGAGTATACAAGTGGTTAACAGTTGTGCCAAAGAATAAAAGAAAATCTTATTTTTTTTATAGATCGAATTCGCAGAGTTTCTAATCTTTCTAAAAGTCGCTGTTAATATGATTGAAGGTTTGTACAGACCCTTTAGCAAATTTTTCATTGGTGATGCTTCTGTATCACCTGTGTAATATCCTTTTTTATGTATAGTCGACAGCACATCATCCCATACAACCACGCACTCTACCCCTTTGCATTACGGGCGACTTTGCAAATAAAATGTGAAGTAGTTTGACGTACTATTAGACATTATTATTTTGTATATTTAGACATGGTATAAGATGAACATCGTAGATTAAGCAGCTAATAGTAGAACTGACATTTGTATTACCAATGGATTTATTTATTTTGACATTATAATTAGGTATATAAATAAATCCAAACTACATATATGTATTTGCATGTTAGAATATAGCTAATAGAATGTGAGATCATATTTACCTCATAATCGTGTCATCACAATGTACCACATTCCAAGCAAATAAATTTATTTTATCTATCCATCTATCTTGTTAGCCCCTTAAGCAGTGGGCGTCACTGTCACGGATAGTAGGTTCGTGATTGACCTGCTTTTGACCGTTGACCTCAGCTGCCTACACGAGCTTGCCGACATATCCGGTCTGTCTAAACTGTGCAATTAAAATTATTATTGGGCAATGAGGAGTTTTTTTTTCGGTGCTTTTTTCGCCACTACATTCGGCCCCAAGACAGTGGCTATAGTACATCACTGCCGCGGCCAGCAAAAGAGGTATTGATGGACGAACGTGGAAATGTGGGCCGAGGCTAAGCCAATCAATGCCTAGTTGTGGCCAAGGCTTGTATATATATGATTTTTCTCAAATAATGCGCGGAAATTATAACTATGAACTCATTCTGCTAAATTCAATAAACTTTCAAAATCAGACGAACCATGAACGTACGTACATACAACAATAATTTTTGCCGCCTTAAAGTGTTCTGTTTTTTTTCAATATCCAGCTTTCTATCGCAAGTCAGTTCGAAATTTAAATAAAACTTCTGATAAGTTACCTCCTTGGTTGTCTTGTTCAGAGTAAAAGAAAGACAGATATGAGTTAATTTATTTCGCCGCAAAACACGACAGTTACCAATTAGTACAGGTAAAGTAAGCCTAAAAATTCCAGTTTGGAGGCGAATTATGTACATCAATGAAACTTTGTTTATAACTTCATCTTGGTAGTAGAAATGAGGATCTGCAGAGTCCTAACAAAATTTGGGAATCCTACCCCTTGTCGGGTAGGGGGAAATTTTAAAAAACAAACTAGGCGATAGAAGTATCATTTTCTATATTTTTTTGCGCTGGATCGAATGAGGACGTACTGAAACTCCTCCTAGGATCAATATTTTGCGAGATATGAATATGAAAACGTTTTTATTATAATGGTATTATATTTGTATTGACTGAATGACTGACTGATCATCTATAGATTATCTCGAGAACGGTAGGTGCTAGAGAAAAAAATTGTATGAGAAAGTTGTGGGGAAGGTACGATAAACGGCCATCCTATGAAGCCGATTTTTGAATTTCGAACGCGTTCTTTCATGCAGATATGCTAACTCTGTTGTTTATTGACCGATTTAGATCAAATTTTGATAGAATGTTCTTTGGGTGATCCAATTCTGTGCAAAAAAGTCGGCAGCCCACTGGGCGCATGCTAGAGACATGCTCTCAAAGGCATCGGGTTGTCGAAGGACCCAGGTATATGAATATATAATGGCTGGGAAATAAACTGAATCCTAAAGAGTGGGGTTGGTGTCGTCAAAATGGTGATCTATGCCCTGTTCCCACCACCTTACCACCAGCTACGGATGAAATAATGGCAATTATATTTTGCTCGTGCAAAAGTGGATGTTCCACTCTAAAGTGCTCATGCGTAAAAAGTGGGATACCCTGCTCGCCTGTATGCAAAACATGCGAGGGGCATTCTTGCTCTAACTCGGACTTGGACAAAGATGGCCCTTGTTGATATCGATGACGATGATCTCAGTGTTTTTGGAGAAGATAAATAATCTATTTAACATTGATAATTAAACATGTTCATAGTTAATACATACTGTACCTAGTGAAAAAGTAATAAATACTACTTATGACTTAAAATGTCTTTTCTTTTGATTTTTTTCAACAAAAACCCTTCATATCTCCCAAAATATTAATCCTATAAGCTTAGGTAAGGTCTCATTTGATTCAGTGCAAAAAAATACACAGAAAATTACACTTCACTCGTCTAGTTTGTGAAATGTGCATTTTTTAAAACTCCCCCCTGACCATACCCCCTGGGAGGGAGTAGGACCCCTAAATTTTGTTAGGACTCTGCAGATTCTGATTTCTACTATTAAGATGAAGTTATAAACAAAGTTTCAATATGCTATAATTTGCTATTTTCCTGTATTAAATGAATTTTTATCGAACTTTTTGCGGCCGCTGCCGCTGATTGCGTGTAATTGGCCAGTACAGCAATGCCGATTTATCTCGAAGAAGGTTGTCAAAATAGTGCTCAAATTTCCAAGCATGTTGTTTTTTTTTTAATTTTTTTTTTTATACATACATATATTTTTCCACAGACGCGGAGTCCGTGCCTTTTGGTTTGGTTTGTTTTTCATTCCTGCTACTAATTCTACATAGTTCTTACCCTACACAGTATAATTTGGTACTGATGTTGAAGCCGTGATTCTTAAACTAAAACTACATCTACAGTCTATTTTTTGAAGCGAACAACTAAGTGTCAACATGTCAAAAATTTAGTTTTTCAATATGCCACATTTATAACACTGCATAATATTTAGCAAAGTTATACAAAACGATATGCCTAATAAATCCATTAAGCAATTAACACAATAACACTGTTATTATCTGATTTATCCCCCACTTGCAGTTTATTTAACTAATATTTTATTTTATCATGAAAATACCATTTGCATAAGAGATCTATGCCCCAAAAAATACCTAAAATTTCAGTGGTCCTCAAATAAAAGCGATCCTACTGCTGCCAAACATGTTCGCAACTAGGAAAGATGACGGACTTTTGTTTAAAGGCCGATTATGATCAACTATTTTATGCTAATGGGCTACGCGAAGTGTGGGAAGAAGTATGGAGAGCTGACTACGAACCTCTTTTTTAGTTAAAGACAAAAAAAAGTAAGATTGACGTTGTTGTTGATGGGAGTGCGACTAAAGAAAATAAAATAGGTAACTTATCTTTAGTCCGTTCATCATTGTAAATAAGGTATTGGTAAAGTTTTTTGGTCCATCGTCCAGTTGTTTTATACTTTTGTGTTTGTTATTACGAAACGGAAAATATGGGCAAGCGAGCCGGACCCAACGCTGATTCTGCCAAACCGATGTATACGATGCCACAGAATACATAATAGTACAACGATGCAAGCAAAGCTGCGTGCATGAGCTATTTTGAGTGAGATGTAAGTTTGAGAGATGCTGTGTCTTTGTTTACCTTTAGTCGTTCGCTTCAGTAAATAGAATATAGCCTAACATGCTTACAGTAATACTAAAACTATAATAATTTTTTTTTACATGTTTTGTATTTTTTTTTATTGTTTTTTTTTATCCGTCTTTTTTTTTGAGCGTTATGTTTAATATCTCGTCTTTTTTTTTGTGTTCTTTTCTCTCTAGTCTGCCACGGATTCAGCTCTCTACCCTTCTCTTGTGAACGGCGCGGTTGTAGCTGCCACCTCAGAATCGCGTTTTCGCATTGCCATTTTAAGGTTGTGCTCCGCGATTGCTTTGTTTGTGACAGTCGTCGCTCTGCGGATGAATCTTCCAATCGCGTCTTCGCCACTGTCGGAGTAGTACGTGCAGCTAGCTGTGTGTCGCGACACCGCCACCACTGCGTGTGGGACGCTGTCGTGGATCTTCAGCTTCTTCGCACTTGTCCGCATCACGATGACCGACCCGTAGGTTAAACCCTGTGCCTCGTGAATGGTAAGGGTGCGTGACCCCGTGCCCGACCTGAATCCCTGGTTGATTAGGGATCTTTTCTCCTCCTGGGTGTGTACCAGGAATAGAGTGTTCGGCCGGTTGAAGGGTATTTGCGCGCCCGTATACTGTTTTTGCTCGAGTGAACGTACTCGACGTTTTGACGAGTACATTCCAGGGTAAACCTCACTTAAGGCGTACGCTACGTCCATTGGGTTCCGGTGTGTGCATGACCACTGCTCGCTGATGTTCGCTAGCAGATTCAGGCGGTTGTACCTCAGTTGGAAGAGGTTCTGTCGGTCAATAAACGGCAGCTGGTTTACATCTCCGATGAGGACAATTTCGCTGGCACCCAACAACTGAGTCGCCATCACTACGGCCCCAAAATGGTTCATTAGAGCTTCGTCGACCAGTAAGCGGTTACAGCCTCCTGGCTCTTTTGAACCGTTTACTAGAATTGAGGCCATAGTGCGCACCTTGGTTTTGGATGCGTTCCCTATGCGACGGTCTAGGCTTTCTTTTAGGTCGTTGGCGGCTTCAGTTGTGCTAGTGACTACTAGGTCGTTCCCCTCATCGAAGTTGTTCACCACCCATGTCGTTTTACCACGGGACTCCGTCGATCCATCGGATCTTCGGTACCCCCCAAGTGTCCAATGCTGTTCCGGGTCCGATCGTTTCTGAGACTATGTCAGCCATGTTTAGGATCTTGTCGTCGAGCATTATCTTGGTACACCGGGCGGTAACCACGATAGATTCGTTTGGCGGTGTTGCGAACTTTAGCATGCCAGTCCTCCGAGTCTCTTCGTCGTCGAGTGCCACGGACCCACTTGTTGCACTGTACGCTGCCATATACCGACCTGTCATTGTCCCCTTTATGACTTGGGAGGTGTCGTTGTTGTATATGGCTGCGTCAGCTTCCTCGAGTCTCACCTTCAACAGCCCTTCATTCCCCCGCTGGAAGGTCTGTAAGATCTCATCGCAGGTGGCTAGGTTTACTTCTTTAGAAGCCTTTATTACCGCCTGAAACTCAAGGAAAGCGTTTGTTGCGTGATCTATGGGCTTCTCTGCTGGTTTGAGATTGGGAGGGCTGACTTGCCCCTTGTCGGCCCTCGTTCTGCATTCCTGTGGTGGCGTTGTTTTGCTCGGTGGTGTTTTCTTCAAGAACTCCCTTACAGCCACTTCTTGACGTTCCGCTGCTTTAGAAGCTCTTGATTGCATGGCTCGCGTGGCTGAGTTGAGGGCGTTCATAAAGGCTTTTATCAATCCCCTCGCCCCAGCCGTCTCCTCTGAGCTTGCTTCTTTGCGTCCTTTGGCTGCTGTGTTATCGGCGTCCACTCTCTGTTGTAAGCGATCTGATCCACTTTGGGTGCTTGAGTTGGGAATGGGATATCCCCAGCTGTCTGTGGGGGTGGACGCTGTTGCCTGGTCGTCGTTTGGTTCCTTGAGAAAACTTAAGTTTTCTCCCCGGTCCTCGTACACCGCCACCTCGTGATTTTTTTAGGCTTCCAGACAACCCAGGCGGTCTGCGACTTCTCCCTTTTCCATCTCAAGCACCATTGCGTCTACGCTTACAACTCGTGAGCCATGGCTTGTGTTTTGTCCAAATTGTTTGAGCACGGAACATGCCTGCGCGAATGGTGTTTCTTCTCCCCAGTCGAAAAGTGCTATTGTTTTCTGTTTGTATCGCACTATACGGCACTGTTGGTCGGCCACTTGCGACTGGGGTAGCGCGTTGAATTTGCGGAGTTCCATGCTAGTTTTGGACGTACTCCCGTTTAGTAGGGTAGCCAGGCCGGGTGGTATGATAACACGTTTTCTGCCGAGACGACAAAAGCTTATGCCGAGTTTTTCGGTGTCGCTGTCCATAAAAAGAGCAACGCCTCTTACTCTTATTTTTGGCTCGCCGAGCTCTCCATGCTCCAAGAGGCTTTGAGGGTTTCTTTGGATGGTGTCCGTGGCTTGGTTTGTGTCGGTTGTTGCGGTTGCGTTTCCGGTCGTCGGGGTATTTGTGGTATTTGTGACGACGGCAGCGGTGCTTGCATCGACAGTTGTGGTAGCGGCGGTGGTTGATGTGCTGTTCCTCTTTGCTGCAACTTTGCATGTTTGAGAAAACATGTTTGAGAAAACATCATAAACATAAATATTTACATACAGGCACATACATTGCTTCTGGCCCCACTCTAGGTTCCCTGTGTCGTGGGAACCAGAAACAGGGACATCAAAAACATGGTAAGCATCAAAGAACTGTTTTTTTTTGTCCTCAGCGGAGTCTCGAACCTGAGACCTCTTGCATGGTAGGAAGATGCGCTAACCGCTGCGCTACAGAGGTCTGAATCTGATCCAAAGAATTTAATAATAACAATAATTGTACATTTTTGGTCCGGATCAACTTAGGTGTGTTTTTATCGGACGAGTCCGACCAGGTTTCGCTCCGATTCGCAGAGCTTAATCATAGTGAGCAGAGACGGAGCTCGCATCGACTGTTGCTCGTCTTAATGAGAATGAAATTTACAACGTGTACGAAATACAAAGGATTTAGTTTAAAAAATAACAATAATCAAATATTTTAAAATAATACAAAATAAATAAACTCACGCCCGTTATACCCGAGGGGGTAGGCAGAGGCACCAATCACTAGAACTCGGCCCAGTTCTAGTGACAAGTGGCAAGCCTGTCGCCGTTATCCGGGTATAATTTATCAGCGAATGGTGTTGCTGTACAAACAAACAAATGTACGTAACTAAAAGTGATTGGTACATGCGTGGTTCGAGCCCAGACCCTCGTGATCGAGAAGAAAGGATCGACCCCACTACGCCACCACCGCTATATTTCATTCCAATAAATTAAAAATGTTACATCGTGCGTGGGAAACAGCAAGCTTCACGTAAGAACCTTCGCTTATATAATTATGTTTGTATCATACATAAGCTCCATCTGGGCCATCCATCCAAGAGGATCCAGCTGGGCTGGGCAGCGTTTGGAAAACTACGCCGAGTCTTCTCGTCATCCATACCGCAATGCTTGAAAACGAAAGTTTTCAACCAGTGTGTCCTACCTGTTATGACCTACGGAGCCGAGACATGGACACTCACGAAAGGGTTGGTCCACCAGTTTAAAGTCGCTCAGCGAGCTATGGAGAGAGCTATGCTCGGAGTTTCTCTGAAGGATAGGATTCGTAACGAATACATCCGACAGCGAACCAAAGTTATCGACATAGCTCAGAGAATTAGCAAGCTGAAGTGGCAGTGGGCTGGCCATATTTCGCGAAGAACCGACAACCGATGGGGTAAACGTGTTCTTGAGTGGAGACCGCGACTCGGCAAACGTAGTGTAGTGTAACACCCTCTAACCAGGTGGGATGACGATCTGCGAAAAACTGTAGGCAGATGCTGGATGCAGCAAGCTGAAGACAGGGCGCTATTTATTTATTTATTTATTTGACATACAATAAGAACTTACAGTAAAACCAAAACGCTCTTAATGTTACTTAAATATTTAACACAATAATTAACTAGGTACTTAAGTGTAATCTTAAATGAACTATTGTATATGGCATATAATCAACAAAGATGTCGACATGTTGGACATCGCTTAAAAACTCATTGAGCAGGGCGAGGGCCCTAGCCATGGGTGTGTGCATGGCGGCAACATCAGGTGCCGGCGGCGACCGCAGCGCAGGTATCTATCTGGGATGAATATTCTGATGCTGCCCAGTATGCCAGGATTATAGATTTTATTATTCCGCAACAGCAAACAGTAATGGATGCCTAGCTGCAGTTTCCGCCTCAAATCCAATGTATCGAAGCCTTTTTTTTTTGTTAATGGGGTGAAATGCTTTGTGCACCATAACCGCCACCCTTGGGGGAGGGCGACGGCCGTGTGTCGGACTCTCCTCTCCTAATAATAGGAGAAGCATACCTCCTAAAACACCCCGAGGGCCGTCCTGTCGCTCGTGCAATGGGGCGCCGCCGGATCTCGCAAGTGGTGTGAAACCACAACGCGAATGCGTTGGGCCACAAACCACAAACGAAGGCCCCCGGCCCTCTCAATGTGGGGTTACGGGTGCGGGGCCCATGGTGGACCCCGCGGGACATCCAGCAGCGCAAGCCACTGGACGTCCCCCTCCCTCTGGTTTTGGTCTGCGCCGGCCGAAGCCGGTACCCATATCTGGAGGGCGTTCCCCTATCCGCCACCCGGGAGACGCGGCCGATGGAAGATCCAGAAACTCCACACGGAAATGTATCGAAGCCTACCATACCATATACAAATAGAGACAGGTAGAGAAATGGATAACTTCCATATATCCGCTTGTAGATATACCTGGCAAATTTTCTCTGGATCCGTTCTATCATCAGATTATATTTACATTCGTAAGGATCCCACGTAACTGCAGAGTGGGGAGAGGCGGCTAAGATGAGGTTCGCCGCTCGGAAGACCCAAGCTATGGTGGTCACCAGGAAGCGCGATGTAATCCCACCCAAACTGAGTCTTGGAGGGGAGGACATCGCGTTCTCGGACGAGATCACCGTACTGGGTCTAACGATCGACAAGAACCTCAATTTTCATAGCCACCTCAACAGAGTCTGCGGCAAAGCCATGGCTAGGTTCCAGATGGTGTCTAGAGCGGCCAGGGCGACTTGGGGTTTAAATGCCGATATCGTCCGGCTGCTCTACACTACCGTCATAGAGCCGACCATCCTCTATGCGGCCAACGTCTGGGCACCTGTCGCGCAGCGCGCGGGCGTCAGGGCCGTGCTCGATAGAGTGACCAGGGCCTTTGCGATCCGTATTGCGAAGGCCCATCGCACCACCTCCCTCACAGCAGCCGTCCTACTGGCGAGGATCCTTCCCCTCGACTTAAGGGCCGAAGAGGCCCTTCAACTCTACGAGTTGAAAAGGGGAAGGCCCCTCGCCTCGCTCCCGGGCTGGGACGTCGAGGGCCGCTGCAGCCCGTTCACGCTGGCACACCCCGCTCGCAGGACTCCGGTCGAATTCGAGGAGGTGGCCAGCGTGGAGGAGCTCAGCAAGGTGCCCGACGACTGGCTCCAGGCCTACACGGACGGCAGTAAGATCGAGGGTAAGGTGGGGGGAGCGGTCACTCTGTGGAGACGCGGCGCTGAAGTCCGCACCAGGGGGTTCAGGCTCGAGGGATTCGCCTCCGTCTTCCAAGCGGAGATGGTGGCGATTTCCAAGGCTCTCGACCTCGTTGCCGGGGGACCCGTTCCCATCAGGGCGAGTATCCTGAGCGACTCCAGATCTGCTCTGGAGTTGCTCAGGAGCACCTCGCCCACACACCCACTGGCCGTGAAGATTCACGGCCAGCTGGCGAACATACAGCAAAACGGGGGCCTGATCCGGTTTTACTGGATCAAGGCCCACGTCGGGATCCCCAGCAACGAACGAGCGGACGAGTTGGCCAAGAGGGCGGCGTTGTCCCGCAAAAACGCGGCAGCCTATGACCTGTATCCCGTCTCACACGCAAAACTGCAGGTGAGACGGGATACGGTGGCAAAGTGGCAGAACCGATATAGTGAGTCTGCCACAGGCCGCGTCACCTCACTGTTCTTCCCGGACGTGGCATCGGCCCACAAAGTCCTTGGCAAATTCACTATGTGCAATGCCAAGGCGCAGCTCCTGACGGGGCACGGCGGCTTTCGAGCGTACCTCCACAGGTTCAAGCTCGCGGGGAGTCCGTCCTGCATCTGTGATGACGAGACTCCCGAAACGCTGGAGCACCTGCTGGAGGAGTGCCCCCGTTTCGGAGCTGCAAGGGCCGATTGCGAGATACTCCTGGGAGAGGCGGTGAGGTGCGAGGCATTCGCCGCCTTTGTGGCCAACTCCAAGAGTCGAGATGCCTTCCTCGCCTTCGCCCTGGGCGTGACGCGCGCGGCCTCAAAGGCGAATGGGAGCCGGGTCTAACCCGGGCGACTCAAATACCGTTGTATACAAATCGTACAAATTTAATTTGGCCGAGCGAGAGGGGTAGATTTTAAGCTGTCATTCATTATGGGACCCCGGCGCCTTGCTTGTGACTACTCGAGGGAGTAGACAGAGATAAGGCGCCGGGGAACACACCTAATTTTAACAATAGCTTAATACAAAGCAATTTAATTAATGATATAGTATTTTAATTTTATTATATTTCATTGTATTTTAAATTAATTTGAATTTTGAATTTTAATGACATTGTTTTACAGTAATCTTATTTTATTCTGATTTAATTGTAATTTGAATGACATAAAATTTTAATATCAATATTTCTATACTTTAAATGAAATTGTACCTTTATTATCGTTGAATGAATGTAAATGGGTTTTAGCATAGAGAGAAAAAAAAACACGAAAAGAAAAGGCAAACGCAGAAAAAAAAAAAAAGAGAAGGTAAACAAAAGACAGGAAAAAAAAAATAGAAAAAAAAAGAAATGAAAAAATGAAAACCCATTAGTATTAATCTATAAATAATCCTACTATCCCTATCTGATAAGCTAATGTAAACGTAGCAATGCATGACTTCAACGATATTTTAATAAAAAATTAAAAGACTAAAGGTTGCCACAATATAAATAGTGGCAGTACCCTTGCACAAATAAAAAAAAAAAAACTGCACTATATTCTAGTTTTCTACGAACAAACGCGTTGTAAAGAATGATGGCCACTCTTATATTCCGAAACTGCGCAGCTGTTCTCATTATGAAGCCCAATACTTTATTAGCGCTTTTACATATATTTGTGATATGGTCTCGGAAACTAAGCTCGGAGTCCAACAACAAACCAAGGTCTTTTATGGTGGTCACTCTCTGCAACACCATACCGCCCAAAGAGTACGATGCTGCAATTGGCTTACGGAACCTGCTAAAAGTGATTACTTTACACTTTGCGACATTGAACGCTAGTCTATTTGACTTACTCCACCGCTCAACCTCCTCAATATCACCCTGTAAGGCCAGGCAATCTGCTTCACCCTTTACTGCTTTAAAAATCTTTAAGTCATCAGCAAACATTAAACATTGACCAAAATTTAGGACCTTGGGCGAATCATTTATCATTAGCAGAAAAAGGGTTGGGCCCAGTGTACTGCTTTGGCTTACCCCCGATCTGGTGAAATATACTTCAGATTGGTAGTGCTGAAGCTTTACATACTGCCGTCTATCCTTGAGGTAATTCGCAAAGAACTTCAACAAGCCTGGAGTGGCACCTAGAGATGAAAGCTTCACCAATAAAATATCGTTGTCCACCACATCAAACGCTCGTCGAAAGTCCAAGAACACCGCATGAACCTGAACGCCCGCGTCCATCTGTGCTGTTGAGTAGTCTATGAAGCTAACATGATTTGTTGTGGTGGACCGAGCAACACGAAACCCATGTTGTGCATCGTCAATTCGTACATTTATTTGGCAAGTTAAGCGATGGTTTACTATTGACTCGAAAACTTTGCCAAAGATTGCTAATACTGCTATAGGTCTAAAGGTACTAACATCTGTAGATGACCTGTCCTTTGGTACTGGTGTTACTCTTGATAACTTCCACCGATCAGGGTAGCGACTAAGTTGCAGGGAGAGATTGAAAAGGTGAATAAAGGTTCCTCCAATGCATTCAAACAGTCTTTAACTAAAAAAGCCGGTATGGCATCGGGACCAGCCGCCGAGTTTGCTTTCAGTCGGCGTACCGCTCGGCGCACGTCAGCCACGGTGATCGGGTCCATACGTATGGACAACACGTGGCCAGCGCCGCCCGCCCGTCGCTCTGCCTTTTCAGGATCCATATGTGGTACATCGCTGAGAAATACAGAGCTGAAATATTCAGCAAAAGCTGAAGCCGCCTCCGCGCCCTCCACCTTCTTACCCTTGCACATATACCCATTACTCTGACTTCTATCTTTACGTCTGTCTTGTACATGTTTCCAGAATTGCCCTGGATCGCTACGAATATTGCTCTCTACTGATTTGGTATACTGACGGTACGCTTTATGCACTAATTCCTTGATAAGGGCTCTGTAGTATTTATAAACTTCGCGATTGAAATCCAGACCCTTTTCCTTATATTTTCGGTGATGAAAATGTTTAATTCTAATTTTTTAAATAATTTCTGGCTTATACCACTGTGGATATTGTCTTTGATGAGTGAGATTTTTTTTTTAATAGGTTCAGTGTTTAATAAAACAATTCTGTTGCCAAGTTAATATCCTGCAGCATTAGTATATGGGACCAATCTATATTAGCTATAGTTGAATAAAGAGCATTAAAATTTGCCTTCCGGAAATTCCAATTTGGAGCATAGCAGCGAGAAGGAACTTCTGCTCCCAGTTTCCTATTGAGAACAGGTGCGCCGCGCGGCAGAAGTAGAGTTACTTCAAGCGGTGGGTGGTATGCATCTGCCGGTACCAGCGGTTCTACTTCTTCGGATACTACGACTCTATCGGGTTTGATATTTGATAAGACGAGGTCCAACATGCCGCCATGTTTGTTGAGCACCTTACTGTGCTGCTGTAATTTACAGAACTCTAAGAAATTATCGAATTGAAGTTTCACATTAACATTACAGGAGTTTAAGTTAAAATCGCCAATCATAAAAATATCTAGACACGCATATTTACAAACAATGTTCTCCAAACACGTTAGAACATCAAGGTACTGCTTATCGCTATAACTGGGAGGCAGATAAACTACACATACAAGCAATTTAATGTTTTTCCACGTTATGATAGCAAATAACACCTCTATGTCCGCCGTCAAGCCGTCCACCTCCGTCACGACACGGACCGAGTAAGTATCTCTTACCGCCAATAAGACTCCTCCCCAGCCAACCCCGCCAGCCCGGTCCTTCCGTAGCACAGTGTACCCGCGAGGGAATAGTTCCGCGTCGGCCACTGACGAGTTTAGGAATGTCTCGGTAAGAGCGATGGCGTCACTGGAGCAGAGTGCGCAGACATTGTTGCAGAACGCTTCTGTTTTGCTTCAAAGCCCTCTAACGTTCTGGTAATAAAACTCTATCTCCTTTACTTGGCTATTTTTCTTCACTCCCTGTAGTTTTCCGACGAAAGGACTGCCCACCAGAACTCTGGGACCAAGGCCTTATACAAATGTCTTCCGCCCAGTTCTCAGGGGCCATAATAGCATCCGCTTGCCTAGAAGGTACATCCAACTTGAAACTTGTGTAGTTACCTCTGGCTTTAAGTGACGCAACAACACATGATGCATCTCCACATATCGTACTAAGGTGATTGCGTACTTGTTCTTCCGTCGTCCCGGCCTTCACTTAGTACAGATGTAGGTATTGTCGCCTCTCTGCCGCTTCGAGTTTCGTAGTGCCAGGTGCAGCCGATCCGCGCGTGCTACGACGGCGGCCTCTTTTTACAACCTGCGTCCACTCTGGCTCTTGATGTTCATTGGTAGGATCTACAACAACAAAAGAAATCTCCGTCGGTTTGGTAGATGTCACCGGCAGCTCGTTTGCGTGTGCCAACATGACGCCCTGTGGTTGTGTCAATTGTGTCAAAGCTGTAGTTCTGTGCTTACTTTGTTCGGCTTTTCCACGATCCATCTGCTGTGCCTTAGTCGTCTTCATTGGGGTTTTGTTGTTGACTTTTTCCAAGGCACTTACTTTATCCTGCAATAGTTCTAATTTGTCTTCAAGCTGCTTAATATATTTGTGCATAGGTGATGTCAGCTCTGTGAATAATTGAACAATCACTATCGGCAGGCGGTTACTAATAACCTGCTCCAACTCCTCACGCACTACTGATCTCAAGCCATCGATGCAAAAAGTGTCCACCGAGTACGACGTATGTAAGTCGATGTTCGTCTTAGAGCCGCCTCCACGCCGTATAGTGACGTTCTCACTGCCTCTATCCGGGGAGTGTTGCACCTTAGCTGCAGCCACGTTAGCAGTTGCGGACTTAGTCCAGTCAGTCAAGACAATTAATTCATAATAATTCCAAAAGTTTTCAAATTTTGATGTAAGGTAGGGAATGGTATTAAAACAAACTATAAAATTTTGCAACCTGTTCTGCGGTCCGGAACATTGTTAAAAATGCAATAAATGATAATTTGCTCAGTTCTTGAGACCAAAATTCCAAAAGTTCTGCAAAGTTGGAGTGGTGTTAAATATATTATTTTACATCACGTGTCAAATTTGCAACCAATTTAAGTGTACGGAACATTTTTTGTTATTAACAATTAATGTTTTTCTTTATTAAACTGAAGGAAAACGTTCCAAAAGTTCTGCAAACTTGACACATATATCGGAAAAATATACCGAACGGTTGTATAAATTTGCAACCTTTTTGGTTGACCGGAACATGTTTATTTATAATTCTTTTTAATTCGTGGTCATTTTTTCGAGTAAGGTGGTCTCGGAATAATTACAAAAGTTTTGAAACTTGGTTGCAAACTTCGAAAACATCTATTCTGATGCATTTACAAATTTGCAACCTCATCCGCGATCCGGATCTTAATGCAATTTGCAAAAATGTAATTTTTTTATTTTTTCACCTTCAAGAAAATTTCAAAAGTTCTGCAAATCGAGGGGACTGTTTAATTTTGGGATTAATGTCAGTATTTGAATTTGCAACCATATCCGGAATACGGAAATATTTTTTAATCACTTTCACGCAAAATATTATTTCCGTACACATCGCTGTTATATATTCAGGGCCTAAACTTTGTGCTATACGAAGCCGCCGCGACGTCGTATACCTGCGTTGCTATGGTAACGCGACCAATGGTCGCGTCAACCGCTGGATACGTTCCTTGATTATGAAAGCAGTGACGTAAGATCAGATGCAGAAGATGGTGCACCGGATAATACAATTGTGGAATGTGAAATGTCATCGAAATGTACCACGGAACTGGAAGAACATTATGGTGATCCAGGAATGGTGTGGGAGGGCCCACACAAAAAAATTCAAATGCTCATAATTATTTCTTTTCAGATATGTATTTCTACGAAATTCAAATAAATCAGATTTTCAGTATCTTCAATTACAGATTGTTACATTCAACATGCATTCAAAGTTTTATCGCTAACTTGTAAGGTTTTAACACTTATTAACTGACCTCATAATATATTGAAAAAATATATTATTTACGGACAATCTATTCGAAATGTTTTTCCTTGAATGCTTGAATGTAACAATCGTCAGTGTCGACATTTACGAGAAATTATAAACGTAATACAGAAATTATTTCAGGTAGTTTCTTTAGTATTTTTCAGCATGACTCATCAACAAATTTTTCTACTATTCAATTTTTCATTACCTTTTAAAGGTATTATGGATCCTCCTAGTTCATCTTTCTATTGATGTAGATTCGTCTTTCAAATAAATCAATAATATACCATTCACATGCTAATGATTGAAATTGTTTGTAACACAATTTGTTTCTAACAGATGTTGGTATAGTACTATTTTTACATGACAGGTGATTATGCCTAAAATAAATTCCATTGGGCTTATTTAAACCGGACGTAGGATTTTGCCGGTACGTATTTTTTTATTAATAAAACGAATCTGGGGATTAAATACACTGTTACTCACCTACGCATTGTCGTCCATTAATGTTTACTTACCTTTTTTACGAATATTTGATATCTTTTTACGTCTATTTATTTTTTCGACGGTAATATAATTAAAAAAGTAGATTTTTGCAAATAACACAAGGTTCCGGGTCTCGTGCGAAGTTGCAAATTTGAATAGTGGTATCGATTCCAAAATAAGACCATCCGCTCGATTTGCAAAACTTTTGAAATTCTTTCAAGGATAACAAAATGCGAAAAATCGATTTTTGCAAAGAACACAAAGTTGCGGATCTCATGCGGGGTTGCAAATTTTAATACTGACATGCACCTCAAAGAAACAATCATTGGCTCGATTTTCAAATATTTGCAATTTTTTCGAAAATGAAAAATGCCATAAATTTAAATTTCCGGCATCACACAAGATTCCGGATTGCGTGATGAGAGGTTGCAAATTTTAATACTAACATTAATCCCAAAATTAAACAGTCCCCTCGATTTGCAGAACTTTTGAAATTTTTTCGGAAATTAAAAATGCCATGAAGTTAAATTTCCGACATCACACAAGATTCCGGATTGCGTGAGAGGTTGCAAATTCAAATACTGACATTAATCCCAAAATTAAACAGTCCCCTCGATTTGCAGAACTTTTGAAATTTTCTTGAAGGTGAAAAAATAAAAAAATTACATTTTTGCAAATTGCATAAAGTTCCGGATTGCGTATGAGGTTGCAAATTTGTAAATGCATCAGAATAGATGTTTTTGAAGTTTGCAACCAAGTTTCAAAACTTTTGTAATTGTTCCGAGACCACCTTACTCGAAAAAATGACCACGAATTAAAAATAATTATAAATAAACATGTTCCGGTCAACGAAAAAGGTTGCAAATTTATAAAACCGTTCGGTATATTTTTCCGATATATGTGTCAAGTTTGCAGAACTTTTGGAACGTTTTCATTCAGTTTAATAAAAAAAAACATTAATTTTCAATAACAAAAAATGTTCCGTACACTTAGATTGGTTGCAAATTTAATACGTGATATGAAATATTATATCGAAAACTTCCCCAAGTTTGCAGAACTTTTGGGTTTTTTTCACGACGTTACCATAGCAATACAGCAAAAATTAATTTAATTGCAATTTCAACAATGTTCCGGACAGCGGACAAGGTTGCAAAATGAGATTTATTGTCGTCCCAATGTACCATTCACTTGACTGAAGTTTGAAAACTTTTGGAATTATTATTAAATTTTCGATTTCGAATGTCAATAATGACTGGACTAACTCACACATTATCAAACTCACGTCGTGCGACATCTCTGGAGCTTTTCGCACGCGGGTATTGTCATTGCGCCCACGTTTAGTTACGTTATCGCAACAGGGACCTTTCCAGCTAACTTTCAGCTGTTGCGAGTTCTCTGTGAAGTAAGCTGATGTGAGATTTACACATTGGTAATGATAGTTGGCTTTACAATCTCTGCATGTCAGACGTTCAGCGGACCCTACCTTCCCTCGGCAGCCAAGGCACTGCATGTTGGTGATGGTATACAAGCGCCCTTTAGGATACGGTAGCAATCGTCAGGACTGTGATTCGTTGCTATTGCAACTTGAACAGGCGCTTTGCTAATAGTGAGGTGAATATTTGCAGCCCCGTTGCTATTACTGGTGGCGCAGGATGAACAGCGACGGACTCACACGCAGATAGCACGGGTTCGATCCTCGGCAAAAGTCGACCAAATTGAAATTGGTTTGGCTCAAGTCCAACTGTGATTGGCTCACCCTCTGGAGATCAAGCAGCACTGGTTCTGGTTCCGCAGGGGAGGCAGGCAATGCGAAAGAGCGAGAAGTCCAATTGCAACCGAAGTGACAAGATGGCCGCGGGGTCTTATGGAAAGCCACCCAAGCGAGAGCAGGAGGATCCGATACAACTCCAAATAAGTTAAATAATTTAAATACATTGTAATCAACGTAATAGTTAAGATCAAATAGCCAGACACAAGATACGTCCGTACACCACGAAATCAAGTTTGCTATGGCGCTCATTAGGGGATGGCTATGTGCAGCAGTGGACTAATATAGCCTGATGATGATGATGATGATGATACATAAGCTCACGCCTGTAACCCAGAGGGACAGCCCAGGGACTGTAAAGCCTTAAATCTTGTTATATTAGGCGTGCTCGACTTAACACTTATTGAATTACTGAGAAAACCCTTTGACCGCGCCCAAACTATGCACAAACTTATATTATCACTAATACTCAAGTGCCCGTCTACAGGCCGGAGACCCTTTCTAACCGCGGGAACCCTATTCGGGTCACCGCAAAGCGCCTTTATTGACTACGGAACCCTACGGAATTAATCTTTCATTAGTTTTTGGGGATTCCGGAACACTTTTGGGGTTGAAGTGACCAAGGGAAATTGTGCATGTGAAAGCGTATTGATGTCAGAGAGTGGTAAGTGAAATTCAACTCTTTGGCGTGGATGTAAGAGTGGTAATTGAAAAAACTCCCAGACTAGGGCACTTTGGATAAAGTGCGGTTGGACTGGTGGGATTCAAACCTACGACGTTTGTTTTGGTACTCGAGCTTGATATCTGTTGATAAACGAGGCGTTATTTTAAGCCCGCTCTACACTTAGCCCACGGATCACACGCGATGGCAGCGGAAGGGCGCAAACGCTAAGTGTAGAGCCGCTAGCCGTTTCGTATATTCTTCGCGGTTTCGCGCTTTGTTCCCCAATATTTGTCGGTTTTTTGTCCCGCGTCAAAGGGAGCGCGAACGTGTAATGCGGGCTCCACACTCGCGCCGCGAAAGCCCGCGAACCGCGAAGAACCGCGAGTAGGACGGTTTCGCGACTTCGCGTTCGCGCTTCGCGGCGTTCCCGTCCGGTAGCGGTTTCTTGTCAGCTTCATAGCTGTAACAGACGATCAAACTTGTACGAAGCGGACAGCGGACCTGGGTACGGCGTACAAATCCGCTAGTCACAACAGACGCCCGGATCTCGCAGTAACCGCTGGTAATGTACAGTCGACAGCACGTCAATCTTCACATTTTAGTTGCAAGGTCGCCCGTAACGCAACGGAGTAGAGTGCATGGGTATACACCATGATGTGCTGTCGACTGTACACAGTTCAGACGTCATGCCTGGTGACATATATAAAATTCAAAGTCCTGACTGACTGACTCACTCATCAACACCCAGCCCAAGCCGTTTGACCTAGGAAGCTGAAATTTTGCACAGAGGATCTATATATAATGTAGGCAAGGAATAAGAACGGATTTTTTGAAATTCAACCCCTAAGGGGGCGAAAAGGGTTGCCAAAATTTTTATGAGAGGTATAAAAGGTTGTCTGATTTTCTTGAAACTTAAAATAAATACTAAAATAAAAAAAATAAAAAAAACTCACGCCCGTTATCCCCGAAGGGGTAGGCAGAGGCACCAGTCTCTAGAACTGGACCCACGTTTTGCCGAGTTTATTAGGTCCCAAACGTGACAAGTGGCAAGCCTGTCGCCGTTATCCGGGCACAATTTATCAGCGAATGGTGTTGCTGTACAAACAAATGTACGTAACTAAAAGTCATTGGTACATGCGTGGTTCGAACCCAGACCCTCATGATCGAGAAGCAAGGGTCAACCCCACTACGCCACCACCGCTTCACACAATTGATTGAACACGTGTTTCGCCGTTTTTCCTAAATTTAACCCTTAAGGGAGTGAACGGGGTTGTAAAATTTTGAACTAAAGTCCACGCGGACGGAGTCGCGGGCGAAAGCTAGTTTGTCCGGTCCGAGCGTACAGACTCGCGGATTTGTACGGAGCGGACCAAATTCGACGCGAACACCATCGGTCCGGAGCGGACACGAAATAATAATAATAATGTTCGGCGGACAACTCTCCAGACGAAGGGATAAGGTACGGAGCATACCAAATCCGCTGTCCGGCCCGTACCAAGTTCGATCGTCTGTTAGTACTATCAAAGGGAGCACGAAGCGCGAACGCGAACGCATCCGCACTCGCGCTGTGTCCACGTCCATTTTACTCACGTAAATGCGAAGATCGCGAGTGTGGATGGCTTAACTTTTCGCGCCGTGTCCATGCGAGAACGGAGTGTGTATACTGAGTTTTGTCATTCACTTTCGATAGCGAGAGCGTTTGCGATTTGCATAGGAGTGACAAAGCACGCCATCTAGTTGTCTCTTTGTCACTCCTATGCAAATCGCAAACGCTTTCACTATCGAGAGTGAATGAAAAAACTCAGTATACGCACTCGGGAATCGCGGCCGCGGATGTTCGAGGGCGAGTGTGGAGCCCGCTTTATCGTTTTGAATTGTATACACTTTGTCCGTCTCAGTGCGATGTTCCGTGAGTCACTAGACCTGAGTGCGTATACTGAGTTTTGTCATTCACTTTCGATAGCGAGAGCGTTTGCGATTTACATAGGAGTGACAAAGCGCGCCATCTAGTTGTCTCTTTGTCACTCCTATGCAAATCGCAAACGCTCTCACTATCGAGAGTGAATGAAAAAACTCAGTATACGCACTCTGAGTGCGTATTCTGAGTGCGTATACTGAGTTTTTTCATTCACTATCGATTCACTCAGAGCCCTTAGTGCGAGTTTTTCTAACTAATACTTCTATGGCATCGAGGAAGCGCCACCTAGCGACAAGTATGTAAACTAAAATTGCTGAGTGCGAGTTGTAATGGTTTACGTTGTCACTAGTGAGAACGGCGGCGATCGAGAAGTGAACACGTTTACGCGAGAACAACGCGAGTGCGAGTTATTCTGTGACAGCGTTTTGACAGTTCGAACGGTTAACTTACTCACGATCGAAAAGTAAATCTTTCACTTACAACTTGGCGGTGAGATTAGGAAGTGAAGTGGTTTAAATTATTATAGAAAGGATGTCAGCACGTTTCTTTTTGGCTTGGAGGATGCTTGAAACTGCTAGAGAATGCGAGATCTAGAATATGAGTAATATTCGAGCAAAAGCTCGGGTTTCAAGTAATCCTTTGATGGACCTATCGGAGACCGAATTTAAAAAAAGATATCGTCTCAACAAGAGAATCTTTAAATTCTTGTGCAAAGAACTGAGACGTCTCACCAACTCACGTTGGCTCACATTATTCAAGCTTGTTGCGTCCTATATAACATGGGAATCACATTTGGTGAAATTGACGTGGAAGATAATATAGGTATGTACCAACACATTATCACACGTTCTGGTAGTACTTAAGTCAATGTTTATGGCTTTATCCATGAATGACAAGTCAACCTAATCTATTTTTGTTTTATTTTTTATAGGACAGGAATATGATGGAGAACGAGATTCACTAATCCATTTAGGCAGTGATGCAGAGCAAGGTTGGAAACTTACCGACCTGATTCGAGGAAGGGTATTGCGAGACCAGTTAGTCAGAAGATTGAATTGATAAAGAAATATGAATATAAAAATAAAACCAAGTGATAAATAAAACACCTATGATTTAAAAGAAACAACATAAAACTTTAATTGTCAAACAAAACAACACTAAAATAAATATAGAACACTAATATTTTTAAGTTTAATTATGTTTTAAGTTGTACCACAAACTGGTCAACGAATAAAGGCTTTTTATAATAATTATTAATTGTATTTATTTATCAAAGTACCACAATCACATTTTCCATAATGAATCATAGTAATCCTTAACTAAGGCCGACTTGTACCACCGTCTAAAATCCATTTAGCGTTAAATTAAATAGAATTTTTGCAGTGTATGGCGGAACTGTCAAAATTCTGTTTTACTTATAGTTCAATGGATTTTAGTTGGTGGTGCAAGTCGGCCAAAGTTTTATTCATAAGAAACTTATGGACTACATAGCATTTATTCTTAATTGAAATTGTAAATGTAGTGATAATTTTATATCAGTCTTTTTTGGATTTTGAAGTGGTCCCTTATAAAAGTTACCTGTATAAGTAGAATCACATCTTAAAACTAGGTACACTATTTATTTAAGATAGATGATTATTAGTTATTAATTATGGTTGTCATATTTTGTAATTTAATAGTGAATAAATTAATGATTTGAATGTTACATGGAGCTTAGATGACTGCCTAAATTACTATATTTAAGATAGGCGGCCAATTGTACTATACTTTTCAATTACAAAACTCTGTTTCATATAAAATTTTGGTGTACAATACATCATATTCTAGATATCTGTATATGTTACGGCTAACACCTGAAATGTGGCTACGTCTAGTTTTAGACGGTTAGAACTAGGTGTAGCCACTTACTCTTGTTTAAATATAGTATAAGCCGATTGTTTTTGGGTAAAACTAGGTCTATCCGATATAGTGTATCGGATATATCTGACTTACCATGAGGATTCTCGGATCTTACCAAGAGTAAGTGAGTACATTAGTTCTAAGCGGCTAAAACTAGGTGCAGCTGCATTTCGGGTTTTAGCCGTAACATATTATTATACACAATTTGAAAAAAAATATTAGTGTTTTCTGATAAACTAGGCATTATCTTTACAATACTTAGAAACTACTTTGAGTCTGCAACTCCATCTCCCTTATCCTGTTTTGCTCTCTTCTCATGTCCATGCTGTCTCGGTGCTGCTGCAGTGTCATATCTCTCCATTCCCTGTCTGACTGAACAAATTGATGGCTAGCCTGATCGTGGGCTCTTAACACTCGCCGGGGTGATCTCCTCGGATGTCTTCGTGGTGATCCCCGGATACGTCTCCGGGGTGACCCATCTGACTGTGTCCGGCGAGGTGTATGGCCAGACAGGGTAGGCTGCACAGGCAGAGGTTCGTCAGGCAGTACTGCATCACCTGATAAAAGAAAATCATCTATTAATAATGATTATAATCATTGAACTATAATTAAAGTTCATATCAAGCAATGATTAAGAATGATATTGTGAATAAAATTTAGATAGGTAAACTTGGTCTTTAATTATGTCAGAAAAGTAGACCAACTGTCTGTTATGTGGCATTACATTTTAACATTTATTTTTTTCTTTATACAGTCAAGGTAATAAAGAATATTGAAATTTGCATGTACATGCTATTTGTACAAGCAAAAACTTTTTTTTTTTACATCTGTTGGAAGTTTGGAAGTAAATGTTCATGTAAATTGTGTTATGTATGAGGTCATACAAATTTACAAACAATGGAAACTCATGGTTACCGTCATGGACATGAGGTGGAGTAGCATCATGAGCTTGGTTTGAAGGCCCTGGCTGCGGTTCGGTGTCTAAAAATACAGACATTTTATAAGATATTAATATAGAACATAGCCTTATTAATGGTGTGTTAAGATTTTGTGAGGTGGTTTTACAAATAAAGTAAATGGGATTCTTATTATACCTTATTACCTTATTACAATAGTCTTATTATACCGAAAAACAAAAACTACCTTCTATGATTCTCACAGCATCTATATGTGGAGAAGGAGCCACATTAACTCTATGGGATGGCCCAGGCTGGTTCCACAGTTCAATGCCTGAAATATATTTATATTTTTGTTAGAAATAAGTAAATAAAATTTCAGGTTACATGTAATTAAATAGACAACTTACTTTCTGTCCATAGAGGAGTGTTCAATGAAGATGGCACAGGCTCATCCACATTTGCCTCTGAATTTGCCTCAATGGGCTGAGTACGAACATTCTGTAAATATAAATGATTACTTACTAGACATGCACAAGTCGCAATTAAAAAAAAAACTATTCTAGTCTGTTCAAATATTACGAACCTGTGAAAACCCAGCTTCCTGCAGTGCCAACCCTGTCGAACCCAGTTCACCAATCAGATTTAGAACCCTTTGTTCTAAATCTGTAAGCTTGGCAAACACAGCAGGCCCACCACCCGTGCCACTGGCTGCTCTATGTAGTCGAGCAGCCTTCTTTTTGGTATTGTTTTTAAAGTCGCTCCAAATACAAATACAAATACAAATTTTTTTATATCAACGTAAAGAATTTACATTCTGCTTGTTGAATGTCAATGTACATACAGTTATGTAAAATGTTAGCCGCTGCCTTAGGGCCGTCTGTAGTGGAGAAAAAGGCAGCGAAAAAAAAACTCCACTCTGACCATCTTTTCTCAAATCAACTTAAAGCTAATACAAATTAGGTATGAGTGTTCGTATACCAAGAATCTCAAGATCCATGAGTGCAATAAATACTTGCAAAGTCAAACATCATTTAATATTCTTAAAAGGTAATAAAACACCAATGCTGCGGCCAGACACACGGACGGCACCCGTTCACGAGCGTAACGCAGAGGTCAGCCATCACCAGTCTCAACCATATTAGAGGGAGATAGGCGACCCGGCCACCGCGCCACCACCTTGAACATGCAACAATATTACCTATGAGCTTTACCAATCATCACCTGCAATCGACAACAAAATGTGCATACCTTTTTCCATTTCTCCATGGTTTTAGTGTCACCGCTGCCATCACTATTCAGTAAATCTGTCAACTCCTCCCAGTGACGTATGGAAGTAATTCTACCCCTGGCATTGCTAGTTGGCTTTGTGAGGTCTCCATGCCTAAAATAAGCAAACGCCACCACTTATCAACAGTTCACATTTTACAAGCGACGAGTTTTACATACATCATAACAACATAATATCACTTACTGTTCCATATAAGTAACCAACATTTCAAATTGATGGTGGCTGGTCTTCATAATTTTTGTTTATTTACATATTCCAACAATAAACAAACACCGTAAAATCCACTTGACAAGTGTCACGTTATCCTACCTAAATTATAGGCAACCGATTCATTAGAAGCATGGTGCAAAATTGCGTGGTCCAAATTTGGTCGGTTTATCATCGAGACGGTACAAAGCTACCAACCTACAGAGTGCTTATACTGAGTTTTTTCATTTCACTTTCGATAGCGAGAGCGTTTGCAATCTGTATAGGAGTGACAGAGCGCACCATCTAGTTGTCTCTTTGTCGAATGAAAAAACTCAGTATACGCACTCTGAGTTTTTTCATTCACTTTCGATAGCGAGAGCGTTTGCGATTTGCATAGGAGTGACAAAGAGACAACTAGGTAGCGCGCTTTGTCACTCCTATGCAAATCGCAAACGCTCTCGCTATCGAAAGTGAATGAAAAAACTCAGTATACGCACTCAGATAAAAAAAAACGCCGTTCACGGTGAATAAACGTCAATCCAAGTGACTACTCGATAGTTACTCACACTCGCTTGTTTTCGCTTCTCGCTTCTCACTGCGTATGCTCGATTAACGCGGTAGTAAAGTTATTCGATTGGATCTATGAAACTCGCACTTGAGGCTCAGGCCCTCGCTGGAAATCAGAGTGCTTATACTGAGTTTTTTCATTTCACTTTCGAAAGCGAGAGCGTTTGCAATCTGTATAGGAGTGACAAAGCGCGCTACCTAGTTGTCTCTTTGTCACTCCTATGCAAATCGCAAACGCTCTCGCTATCGAAAGTGAATGAAAAAACTCAGAGTGCGTATACTGAGTTTTTTCATTCGACAAAGAGACAACTAGATGGCGCGCTCTGTCACTCCTATACAAACTGCAAACGCTCTCGCTATCGAAAGTGAAGGACAAAACTCAGTATAAGCACTCAGTATACGCACTCAGGCCCTCGCTAAAAATCAGTGCTGTGGGCAATAAGCCCGCAGTAATAACTGAGCCTGAGGCCGTTTTACCGCCGCATGGACATAGCTGCTGATGTCCCTTACTTGTTGTATTCTGTTTTGTTTATTTCGCTTTGTTATTTTTGCGTTATTTTAGTGCTATGTGTCTTTGTGGCGAAAATGAAATTGCACCCTTGCAACAACGTGATATTTCGATGAAAACCATTTTTTTATTCATAGATATTTAGAACGTGGGCCCAGTTCTAGTGATTGGTGCCTCTGCCTACCCCCTCGGGGATAACAGGCGTGAGTATATTTTTTTTTTTTTTTTATCTATTTGGAACCGTTACGACGAGCTCGTTTTTCAGTAAAAACGCGATTTTATTTACTCCGAAAACGACGGAATAAAGCGCAAAAGAGAAACTGTATCTCGTTATCCTTACGGCCATTAGGTACTTTGAAATCTTAAAAATGGTCTCCTGTAAAGTACCTAATGGTTTTCGAAATAACACATTGTTCTTGCAAGTGTGCGAAATATATTTCTTCTTCTAGACTTAAGTCTCACTACCTTATCTTTATTTTTTTCACCCTAATCAATTCAACTAGTATTTAGGTAACAAAGATTTACAAGACAAGACCTTTTTGTAATCTAGTCTTATTAGACGAACTTTATAGGCCTTAATTCTAATTAAATGGCATCCAGTCTCGAAAAGAAAAGAAAAAAAAAAGCGATTCCCACAATTTGAAAATCTAATTCCAAATTCAAAACCTCATTTCATTCTAAAAACAAAACGTTTAAGGCTGCTCCACAGATACTTTATCTGGTGATCTCTCTATCAGGCTGATCCAGTATGAAATAGATACACCACACCAGATCATGTGTGGTGGTTCATGCCAAACTGGTTTGTTTGGAAACGGGTGCAAGCCGCGTGCAACTCAAAAAAAGAACAGGGTAGGTCAAGGACCAGCGAGGCTATTCTAGGGAGGTAATAACGACTGGGATTGGAACAAAATTGTTTATGATATACTCCCGGTTTCTCGAACGCTAACAGTCTGTCACGAAACAAGCCGAGGAAGCTCAGCAGATGGTGAAATTACAACACTTCGTAGGGTGTTTAGACTTTTATTGTTAAAAAGTATACCTATAATTTGTACCTAATGACAAAAGGTACATTTTAAAACTAAACTTAACACAAGCGCTATCAGAGAATTACGTAAAGAATGACACGCAACACTTACGATTGTGCCTCGTTGAAGATAAAGTTTTGGAGTACAGAATTCAGAATTAGATGATAACGTTCGTACTGAATTTAACTTGCACTGGTTCACTAATTCACTTTAAATACCTAAGTAATAAAAATGTAGTAAAATTAAGGCACTGGGCGTGCTGTCTCTTCAAAGACTTGAGATCCTAATGACCTAGGCGATGCCATGACAAATAAAGTGAACTACGAACAAAAGACAAATAATTTGAATTTGAAAATTGAAAATGGAATTGAAAAATTTAAAAGTAAATAGCCAAAATGTACAACTAATAAACAGGTTTGTAGACGAGGTATCTCAACCTCGTTACAAGTCTAATCTACTGTTAACAGCTATCAGTTGTTTTTTTTTTTTGTATGCACTTTTGCCAACTGACAGCTGTTAACAATAGATTAACAGCCTGTTAGCGTTCAAGAAATCGGAAGTAATAGTAACAAATCCTGACTTATATTTGAAAATTAAGGGTCTACTCGTCAATATAAACATTTTTTATATGGGAAAAAGCATACCTCCTTAGCAATAGTTAAATATTCAATATTTGGTATCTCACAACTACTCCAGTTGCGAATCTGATCGATCCACGCTCCCGAATGCTGTTTAAAGTTATTTTTTTAAAGAACAAAATAAATTTTGTTTTTTCTTGTAACAGAAAATAAAACTTAAAATAAAGAACCACTTGAATTATTTGACCCTGATTCATTTTATAAACATACATACATATTGATGTCTGTACACCAAAAGGGTAAATAGAGACTAAGGTTGGCCAATATCATTATTATTTAACTTTTCGGGAATACAGTTACTTACAAACAAAAATTTGCTATAATTGCAACGTAATATTTGTTTAGCAATCGGTTAAAAAAAGTAAAAAAAGTTTTTATTTCTCATTTCTCGTTTATGTCAAGAGAAGCGGACGAAAGCAACCAAACTGCGCTGAACGACCTTATAACCACACGGTTCAAAGGTTCAGTTTACGGATTCTAAACCAGATTAAAAATGTTTCAAAACGTTACACAAAATGACCAGAATAAGTCTGTAACGACCGGTAGCAGGGAACAGGTTGCATTCACGAGCGCTTCCGAAGATACACGAAGGCGCCCGAAGGCGAGTCGCGTGGACCGAGCGTGTGGCGGAGATTGCCGAGTCTCGCCGAAGATTACCGAGTGGCTGGTGACGCGTGGCTTCGGGTTTGATGCATCAATGTCGGTTACGTGAATCCACAGATGTTATCGATTTTATTTATTGTTCTTTAATACAGAGGAGAGCACATCGATTGTTGCTTTAGTTACTTAGGATCTTTGGGAAAATAAATATCGTGAAGAGCGTCCTAGGTGCTCAAATACCTCAGTACTTGAAATCGCCAATTTGCTGTGGGCACGCGTGATTATTAAGCTCACATGGTCTCTTTGAGAGAAGACGGGACGTTTAGAGCCTACATAAAAAAAAAAGACAACAAAATAGTATCGCCTTCATGACTGTTTTACGTTCATATAAAATATACAGTATGAGAAAAAGCCTGATCTAGATCTCATGCATTTAAATTAGGATTGTATCTGGCGTAGATGCATAGGCCTGTCTACGAACATCCTGAGCTCATGAACACTCATGATAATGATAGATTACCGACTCAAACAGGAAAGTTTAATAAAATCAACTGGATATACCTAAAAATCATTATGCGTGATATCCAAGGCTGCATTTCATATTCTTAGTAATATTTTTAAAAATTTAGTTCAAATTAAAGCTTTCGTAAACGCAGACATTAACTTCATTCCGGATACACCCACTTGACTTTTTGTCGGAAGAGTCCGACCAGGTTTCGCTCTGATTCGCAGAACTTAATCATGGTGAGCAAAGACGGAGCCGCGTCATCGGTTGCTCATCTCTACAAGCAAACAGACAAATAAGTATATCTGGATAAAAGTTATAATAGAACAAAATAGCTGTATTTCAGGTAGGGCTATCTTTTTAATAGACGACACTCATGCGTACATTGACTTTTATTTCTTACTTCTCCCGCCATTTTGTCGAACGGGCCCCATAAATCGGAACTGGTTCCTTCCTCTACGCCTTATGCGAATACAAAGTTAATTTTACTGCCATTTCATTGCAAAAACTACTCTATATTATGTCCAATAGCGTCGGCTGGACGCGAAGCATTTTTCTGGTGAAGAGCCGAGCTAAAAATGGTCGCGTGCGAATGTTCTCACGGCAAGAAAGGTATTTGGAAAACAAACAATGTAGTCGCAGGTTCTGTTACATTTATTTGTCATTGTTAATAGGTTTAAGTTGTTAGTCTGTTTGCGTTGGTACTTCGTAGGACTGACTTGACAACTAGAAGGGCCCAGATGCAGAAGTCCCTAAGTCTAGACTTAACGACTTCTGCATCAGAGTGCTTAGTGCGAGTTTTTTTAACTACTCGATCGCGTTAACGTAAACTCATATTCTATAGGAGTGACAAAGCGCGCCACCTAGTTGTCTCTTTGTCACTCCTATACAAATTGCAAACGCTCTCGCTATCGAAAGTGAATGAAAAAACTCGCACTAAGCACTCTGGCCCCTTCTGCCAAGAGAGATAAAAAAACACTTAAAAAGAGGACGTTAATTCTTTAGGTGTGAACCGAGGCCCTGAATAAGGTTCTTATAATGTGAACGCGTTCAGTGCATGGATGGGTGGCCGTCTATGACCAACATTAGTGGCATTTTTCCAAGCGGTTCCGTGCTTTGCAGGGCAAGGCACTTTAAGCAGTTGGTGCCGGCTGCCGTCGATAGATGGCAGTCGTTAAGCTAAGTCAGAGGCCTTATAAACATTTTACACACATAAACACATAAACATTTACACACAGGCACATACATTGCTTCTGGCCCCACACTAGGATACCCTGTGTCGTGGGAACCAGAAACAGCGTCGTCACAAACATGTAAACATCCAAGACCTGGAGTTTTTTTTTTCTCTCCAGCCGGGGATCGAACCCGGGACCTCTCGCTTGGTAAGCAGATGCGTTGATGCACAGAGGTCGTCGAGGGCGGCGGCTTGAAAGCCTTCACCAATCCGGACTTGGCCCGCGTGGTGGAGTATGGCCTATACCTTACTTGGGGAAGAGACAAGTGCCCCTCGGTGGGGACATAATGGGTTGATGATGAATATCATTGAGACTACAAGTGTCTTATAAAATTAAATACTGTCCAAACAACGTTACACCGCCAGTTTACATACATCATCTTTGGTGTTCCCAGAAAAACCGTCCTATACCAATTTGGCACATATGTGCGACCACCCGTGCTTTGTGTAGCTTACTGAACATTTTATTGAGCGTAAACACTAATAATACATCGGGCAAGTCGCTCTGTCTATCATTTGAGGACTGTAAAACTGGATGCACGTGTTTTGTATTTATTTTAATTTTTACCCGACTTCAGCTGCAAGTGAAGTGTACGTCTTTTGTGTTCCTGTCTTTATGTAAGTTTAGTGAGTAATGTAAGTTAAATTAGCCGGGTTTGAGACCCACTGGCCAAGTTCTCCTTCATGATCTTCCAGTCGTTCCTATCCTGAACCATCCTGACCCATCCTGGCAAAAAGGCTGAGAGATCATCCCACCATCTTCACCTTGGCCGACCATGCCTACGATATCCGTGACGTGAGACCCCATCAGTGGCACGGCACTTTTTTATTTGTCGGTTTTTATTTTTATAATATTTTTTTTACTTCGCTGCATGTGATGCACGCTTGGCATGTGGGTATGTCGAGTTTAATACTGTAACGGTTTTCTAACAAATTATACTGTCTGGCTAAGCTAATAAGCAAGAGTCAGACCGGCCAGAGAATCGCAGACAGGTTGGGGTATCCAACTACACTATCTATATTATTAGATAGGTAATAATTTTCGTATGAATCTCTCGTAGCCTAGGCTGCCCGAGTGATCTTAAGCGATCACTAAGGTTAAGCATCATACGGCGCGTTCAGTCCATGGATGGGTCACTATCTATGACTAACGCTAGTGGCATTTTTCCGAGCGGTTCCGTGCTTCGCAAGGCACGTTAAGCAGTTGGTGCCGACTGCCGTCGATAGATGGCAGTCGTTAAGCCAAGACAGAGGCCTTAGGGCGGCTTGAAAACTTCTGACAGTAAGACCAACCACTAGTCTTACAAGCCTCCACCAATCTGGACTTGGCGTCCGTGGTGGAGTATGACCTATACCTTCCTCAGGGAAGAGACCCGTGCCCCTCGGTGGGGACATAATGGGACATGATGATGATATTTTCGTAAACGACATTGTTTCTTACTTTTTTACTTCACTTGTCTTGTTGTAGCATAAAAAGACGAGATGTTGTGAATGTTGCATTATTCCCTAGCTTTCTTGTTGTTACCATCTTGTCTTCTTACTTGTCAAACATATTCTCTATCTATCTTCTTGACCTGAAATTTTAGATAATATCTTTATGTTAAGCTAAATTAAAGAAAAAGTGTTATATTATAGGTATCTATCATACACCGAAATAGTCAATCCACCATTCGAAATGATAAAAAGACAAATTAATAATGCAAGTAGAAGAAGGTCAACAGCAAATTTTAAAGATTAGAATTAAAGTTTCTTCATTTCGCAAATTGCACTTAATTGGTTTGACCTGTAAAGTTGACAGCACATCCTGGTATACACCCATGCACTCTACTCCGTTGCATTACGGGCGACTTTGTAACTAAAATGTGTGAGAGAGAGAGAGAGAGAGAGAGAGAGAGAGAGAGAGAGAGAGTAATTTATTCAACGGCACAATACTTAAAACATAACAAAACAACAAATATGTACGTAAAATTTATAATAAAAACAAAAACGTTCTTATTTTTATAATTTAAACAAATAGAACAAACGAACAGAGAAAAAATAAACAAATAATAATATTCAAAACAAAAATGTGAAGATTGACGTGCTGTCGACTGTACACTTTCAATTGATAAATAAGCAGTATAGCGGTACTGCTATTTCATAAATATTTTTTACCATATCGCTTTAAAGCCGGGTCCGCTGCGCCATGTTATGCGTGTTACAAAAAGCGTAACACGTAAATATAATAAAAATGGGATGTTTTACGTTAAGTGTTACGTAACACGTAAAGTGTAAATTCCACTCCCCATTTTTGTTTTAATAACGTGTTACATTTTTTGTAACACGCGTAACATGGCGCAGCGGACCCGGCTTTAGATGCGACATAGACGCTTAATCTGCTCAAAAATGTGTTTTGAGCACAATGTAAGGTACACAATGTATTACGGGTAACACTTTCAATTCATAAAATCCTTAGCCTACCAATCATTCAATGTATAAAGGGCCTAACGTTCATTAAAGTCTCATTTTAATACAAAATACTCGGCTACGATCTTCACACGGCGCGTCGTACAAAAATTACATTCTGAACGAGCGCGGGAGCAAAAGAAAAGTAACTGAACACAAAGTTTATGAATGGCCGCCGTCTCACATGCATTCATTTACATGCGTAGTAACTTACGGGGAGGCTACTGGAAGCGTGGAGTTGTAAAAAAATATATCAAAGAGTAATATTAAGATATTCCACCACGGGGCCAAGTCCGGATTGGTAGAGTAGAGGGTTGTAAGTGTGAGGCCCACTTACAAGACTCTGCTCCCACCCGACAAAAATAATATAATTCAAATATGGACTTTAAATATTGCTCGCTGTCAGCTAATTTATGATGCCAATGTAAAATATATCTAAAGTGCAATATTTAAAGCCCATATTTGAATTATATTATTTTTGCTGGGTTGTAGCAGAGTCGTGTAAGTGGGCTGACCTTTAAGACTGGTCTTACTGTCAGAAGTTTTCAAGCCACCCTAAGGCCTCTGACATGGCTTAGCGACGTATGGCCTATACCTTCCTCAAGGAAGAGACCCGTGCCCCTCGGTGGGGATATAATGGGTTGATGATGATTAAGATATTGAAACTCAAAGTCAGTACAGTAGGGTTTGAATATGACTTTGAAGTGAAATATTTTAATTACATTAATTGTCTGTTATTTCATCATCCAACAATAATTATTTCAATCCTATGACATTTTTGATAGTCTCAAATAAAATGGTCTTGTTTATATTTTGAACGACAAAATCAGTTCACATAATATAAGAGATAGGTAAGACGAATTGCAAACAAAATTTCAATATACCTACGACACTTTCTTAAAAACAAAATTCTTGATACAAGATTACATTAGATTCGATTTGTATACCTACCGAAGCATTACTCTCTAAACAAGAACACGCCACACTTACTATTCAACAATACAGAAATTCGCCCACAATAGAGACTAGCAAAGCTAACTTTCAAGGGTATGGTATCTCTATGTTTATGACCCCAATTATAGTCTTGATACTTTGAATTTTTTTTGTTTATCAGTTTAAATTTCAACCTGTTTTTTTGTTACATCTCTGGTTAATTTTACAGCATACATTGATTTCTTATAAAGTATGTAATTTATATAATAAACTAGCTATCCCGGCAAACTTCATACCGCCAAAGTTTTCGTAGTTTTTCCATATTTTCTCACCATTTAAACTTTCCCAGGAATTTTAGAAATACAAAAAACCAAAAAATCGGCCAAATTGGTCCAGCTGTTCTCGAGTTCTAGTGAGACTAACGAACAGCAATCCTTTTTTATATATAAGAAGAAGAAGAAGAAGATTATGTAACTCTAAAGGAACCGTTATCGTATTGATATTAGGTTACTAGTAATTTGTAAGTAAGTAATTTATTTTTTATTACTATTTCCACATTTTTTTAGTATTGAGCTCGCCTTTGTACCTACATTATATTGTTTCTTGTGCAATGAATAATTTTCTAAAAAAAAATAAACCGTTCGATATATAAAACAACCGCCAACCAACAAACAACAAAGGAGAATGACCAAAACCAGTCTATTTTGCTTTTGCGCTGCGCTTTAAGCATTTATATCTCAAAATGATTCCGTTGAAAATAAAAGAATCAGGGGTTTAAAAGTAATAATTAAAAAATATTTGTATTGACTTATAGCTTAAAAACTGCAGTCATTCAATACTTTTTTTAATACTAGGTTTAACGGCCCTGGATACTAGTCCTTTTGAGCCTGTCAGTCAATACAGATTACTTAGATTGAATTATTGCAAAAATCGCAAAAGTTGTACTATATTGCGAAAGTGCAAACTGCAAACGGGGAGTTTTTGACGGGAATTCAAACGAGCGGTTTTATTACGGTTTTATTTTTGAAAATTGATCCCAGTGGATTTGATATTGTTTAAATAATGTAGTTTATTGTTAAAATGACCATGTGAATGAACAATCCAACCGGCCCTTTTGGAAATCGTTGGAAGATTCTAATGTCCAGCAGTGGACGTCCAATGGCTGAAATGATGATGATGATGATGATGTATGAACAATATGTGGAATAAATAACTAAAAATAAAGCGCCATTGTGGGCTTAGGATAATCTTGTCTCAATTATGCGCAGGACCTAAGACTGTTTATGCTTATCGGAAATTATCTCTTTGTCCTTAAATTAGGTTCCTTAAACATTGCGACTTTTTGCAGCGATATAGTCGCGATTTAGACGATTTGCTAGTGCATGGATATACTCGCAAATCGTAAATCGTTACACACACGCGCTATCTGCAAAAAGTCGCAGGATGTAAATGCCTGCATATTTGGCTAAAAGCATAAATAATCTGTGGCATAAAGCACAAACTCTTCCGTAGGAACGAACCTCAGATTAAGGTAGGAACGAACTGAGTTATTGTGAAAGAGAATACTATTGACCTATGTTTATAATTAAAACTAAAAGGTGTCAATGCCAATCCAAAATAACACCAAACCATTAATGTTGTCATAACCTCATAGGATGGGCTCAAAATTAAGATTTCTCGAAACTCCCATCTAATATTTTCATAATATTTTTCCTGCATAATCCATAGCTCATTTCTTATAGTTTACCGTTGGTTTCATCAATGTGCAAGAAGACGCAAAAATAGACGAACTCCTATAGTAAATTGATCATTTTCCTTTACAACAACCAGTAAAATTTAATATTAAAATTTTTATCATGTCTTTAAACGTTTCAAAAGTTTTAAAGAGGTCCACAGCTTAACAAATACCCTTAGGATTAACAAATCGCAGCACAATCAACCTTCTCTTCTTCACAATAAAGCCTATCGTGTTCACTGGTTACAAGTGTAATTTTATCACCGCTGGATTAAACATGTCTTCCAGTCGCTAGCTATACTCAGTCCCACACAGGATTTACAGGATTATTCAGCTGAGTTGTTACCTTGAAAACAACAATAAAAACCATTGTTACAGTGACAATGTCAGTCACTAAAAATTCTACGTTTAGATTCCACAGAAGTCGAAAAAATTCTATAAAAATCTCCAGATAGTTTTTGTAAAAAGGGTCAAGAGTGACAATCTCTCAATTGTGTTAATAGTAATTTTAACCATAGATGACTAAGCAATGGTCCGTTTCACTACGCACTCCGCGCGAAATTCTAATATCGTTGACCAAAATGTGCTAAAATATATGCACTACCCGAAATACTAATAATGGACGCTATGTGTGTTCTATAACATGCTAAGCCTGTGTATATATAGTGCATGCACATTTTGTCCTTTATCTTATCTTCATCATCATCAACCCATTATGTCTCCACCGAGGGGCAGGGGTCTCTTCCCGGAGGAAGGTATCCAATAGGCCATACTCCACCACGGGGGCCAAGTCCGGATTGGTGGAGACTTGTAAGACTAGTGGCTGGTCTTACTGTCAGAAGTTTTCAAGCCGCCCTAAGGCCTCTGACTTGGCTTAACGACTGCCATCTATCGACGGCAGCCGGCACCAACTGCTTAACATGCCTTGCGAAGCATGGAAATGCTCGGAAA